>OW121737.1:2680000-4020000 GCA_933228805.2 Hipparchia semele | reverse complement strand
TGGCACACACACACGCACACACACACACACACAAACTTTCGCCTTCATAATATTAGTTGTGATAGTGTGATTCACAATAAGTTAATATTTTTGAGATGAAATTGTCTCTAGGTGCTCATAGAGTAGATACCTAAGGAAAAAAGCTTTAGAAGGCACTTGCCTTGGCTGCTCTCTGTCATGCTAATAACATCATCCCCCTGTGGTTAATCTTTCGTGAACCCTACTGGGTCGTTTGATAAATATTACAATGGATGTAAATGCACCCATTACCATTAGAATATTAACTTTGCCATATTATATTTATTTAGTTTAATTTTTATTATTCTTGTAAAAAATAACGTATTAAACTTAATGTTAAATAAAGTGAACAAATGTGAACCCTATTTTATTACTTATTTAGAACTAGAGTCGAGTTTGTTCGAACACTTATAATTCTAGAACAGCTGGACCGATTTTCATGGTCTCCGTCCCGAATAGCAGGATAACTATTAAAAACATTGGTAAATTAACGGAAAAATAAAATAAAAGAAGTAATATTTTCCCTTGATTTTCCCATACAAAATATTCAGGGGTTTCGTAACAGTTAAATGTTTGATTTAATAGGCTTTTAATCCCGAAAAATAAGAGAGTTCCCGCGAGAATCAAAAACCTCAATCCACGCGAACGAACTCGCAGGCATCAGCTAGTATTATAATAATTTTTATTCTGAGTTTATTGGCACAAATCAGCTTTCCAAAAATCAAAATTTATAAAAATACATCAATAATTATATTTATTTTATTAAATTAAAATGTCGAATGCAAAATTATATAAACAAAAAATGTTTTTTTTTGTTGCACGCTTGGCACAAAAACATGTGTCGCAATTCACTTTAGGGCCAATGTCATTGCCTGCTACAAGCCTGGTACTGATGTTCGCATTTTCACCGAGAGCCCTTCATACTTTAAAAGGCGTCGAAAAACCTCTTTGCAGCAAACATGACGCCGACGACAAAGGGTCATGAATATTGAATAGCTTTATCTTATCCGATCAATTACCTCACGATCGGGACTTGTTACTGAAGTGAGGTAAGCTATGAGTATGCACTGACGTGGTCGAGGTTCACATAGATTTTGAGTAATGGGGGTACTCGTAAGAGTGAAGATTTTTAGGCCACGGCTGCACTTTAGTAAGGCGATTGTGAAGGCGTCGCGATAAATAGAGGTGGCAAAAACGCATCTTCGTACAGATTGAATCATTTGTATCTAAATCACTTCATTCGCATGAATCGCTTCATTTGAATTAATTGGATCGTCGATTCCTAACTATTACAGAAACTATATTCTTCCGCGATTAAATGAAATAGGCACCTCCTTCCGCATTTAATTGTCCTTTTTTAAGAATTTAATACATTTTAGTTTTATTGAATAAGTAGAACAAAGTAAAAAAATACATGACACATTAATGTTTGTCATTAAATCATCAAAAATAGAAATTCTCGATCTCATAGTAATTTCCGATCTTTCGCATTATTCGCGTGTTTCGTGGTAGAGGGCGTGTCGACCACGCATATCAATTAGGTACGAGCTGCAATTGAGCCAAATGATGCAGTTGTAGTGGTGTTAGAGATTCGAATCTATAGATCACTTTGAAGAAACGAGTCACTGAGTCGTTTCTTCGAAGTCATAAATCTGTTTTTAATTTTGACAATTTAACGTAGCACGTTTAGGAGATGCTTTAATTATTGTTTTTATTAGCATTTTCTGCTCGTAGCTGTTCAACTTTTACTATATTCTCAATATTTTTAATTCACCGAACTGTTATCTCCGGCGCCATGGGTCCAAGGGGTTTTTTTTACCCGTAGTTAAACGTGTAAATAGTCTTTCACTGAATAGCTTATAAGTTTCGTTAAGAATTGGGCTATCAAATGCTAAAATATTTTTTAAAATCCGTCAGATAGTTCCAGAGATTAGCGCGTTCAAACAAATAAACAAACAAATTCTTCCATTTTATTATTAGTAAGTATAAAAAAGAGATTTGATTTCAAAAAACACGCTATTGCTTCGCTTAAAAAAAACTGAGTTGCAAAGTAAGTAACATTAGATTGGTTGAAAAAGATTCGTGGCGAATTTTATGCATTCGCTACTTAGGTAGTTACCTACCTAAGTATTAGGAAGTACCTACTTAGGTAGGTACTTCCTAATTCCATAGGTATTATTCCAACAAATTAAAATGTTTGTAGACAATTTGGGAAACACTGGTCTATAAATTATTGTTCTTGCTGGACCCCAGCATCGCAGTCTGATTATGGCCCGCCCATTGTTGCCCAAACAACAAAACATATTATAGAGTGGAACTGATTAAAACATTTTTAACAACTGTTGTCAAAAAATTGGTTCAGTGGTTGTGAAAAGGTTAAGTTGACGGATAGAAAATTCGGCTTCGGCCATCTTCGGCAGAAATATCACCTACGTCCAAGACTTCGGCCAAAACTTCGGCCGAACTTCAAAAATACTGATTTGTTGAGGGCATAAAACATTCTTATTTCTTAACATTGATACGTTGGCTATATCCTTCAAGACTGATACTCATACCAAGAATGAAGTGGTAAAAATATTCTTGACTTGTCTAAACATTCCCAGTGCTTGTAAACAAACACTGTGAACAATAAATTGACCGTACGGAATGATTAAATACTCCTTTTTAACCCTAGACAGAAAAAGAGTGGCTATAAGTTTGATGTGTGGATCTGTATATCTGTGTGTCTGTCTGTTCTCTCGTAGCTCTCGTACAGAATAAGGACAGTAACATTACTATGCAAACAATTAGTCGATCATTCTAGTGCGTGATCGAAGAATAAACTATAAAACAAACACTTGTACTAAAGTATTAAGGATTATAAAGTGAAATTAAGATTACTATGGGTACCACACAGCTTTCACTCAGGAGGTAGGTTTACATTAGTAAAGAATCTAAACGTCATAAATCTCGCGAAATAATTGTTATAATCTTTACTCGTAGACCTCTTGCCCATTAGCGTTTCTCCAGCGTGCGCGTTCGTCGAACATACTCCTAGAGCCTCTACATATTAGCGTTTCTCCAGCGTGGGCGTTCGTCGAACATACTCCTAAAGCCTCTACATATTAGCGTTTCTCCAGCGTGGGCGTTCATCGAACTTACTCGTAGAGCTCCTACCTACACATTAGCGTTTCTCCAGCGTGGGCGTTCGTCGAACATACTCCTAAAGCCTCTACATATTAGCGTTTCTCCAGCGTGGGCGTTCGTCGAACTTACTCGTAGAGCCCCTACCTACACATTAGCGTTTCTCCTGCGTGGAGTTCGTCGAACATACTTGTAGAGCTCCTACACATTAGCGTTTCTCCAGCGTTGGCGTTCGTTGAACATACTCCTAGAGTCTCTACATATTAGCGTTTCTCCAGCGTAGGCGTTCGGCGAACATACTCGTAGAGCCTCTACACATTAGCGTTTCTCCAGAGTGAGCGTTCGTCGAACATACTCCTAGAGCCTCTACATATTAGCGTTTCTCCAGCGTGGGCGTTCGGCGAACATACTCGTAGAGCCCCTACCTACACATTAGCGTTTTTCCAGCGTAAGCGTTCATGACGTCACAACTAAGCAACACAAGGGCTGCGCTGCGTATCGCTGAACATTGATGACTCAAAGCTCCCGCCCAATGCTAGTATGTAGGGGCTCTTAAAGTAATAACGCATCACACCTTTCTATATTTCCAGGAACAAAACCTTTTCTCTTGACAGTAGCATTCTTCTTGAAGCTAAAGCTATAACTATTTATGATCAAACATATTATAAACAATAGATAAGAGAAAGTACTTACGGTAGAGGATGTTTTGTGCTCGCGCGATTGATATCACTGCGATGAGGCAAAGGGACACCAGGGCCCCTCTATGGATGATCATTTTAATCACTGAGTAGTCGCATTTATTTCGTTTTCACCAAATCCTAAACATAATTGCATTGTTTTGCAACAGCTTCCCAAGTATGGCCTAACTAACTCCACACTCCAATCTTTATTTATTTATTCATTTATATGATTCAGTCAGTAATTACTTTAACCTACTTATCTTATTAGTCTAATGGTTAGCAAGTTCGTCTGCGGATGATGAGGTCCCGGGTTTGATTTCCGGGTTGGGCCAAAAGTGTATAGGGTTTTTTTACCAAAAATTCTCAATACTAGCCCAGAGTTAGGAATAGAGTGATAGAATACAGAATGCACCTGTATTTGCACACACCCTTGTGCACTATAATATCTCCCGCGCAATTGGCTAATCTCTGTGGTAATTGGCGACCTTAGCCGGATTCGGTCATGACCATTATAACTATTTTAAGTACATTACAGTTCGCGCCTTAACCGTTACGAAAATACTAACGTTAGTAAGAGGAAGAAACTGGTACTAACCCTACAAATTTTTAATTTTTTATTGAAGTGTTAACCTACACTTAAAGGAAATAAACTAATAGATTTATAAATACATATCAAAAATTCCGAGGCCGGCGGGATTCAAACCCACATCTCTCTGGGAATCGCGCCCGAGTGTTTAACTGATTGAATAAAGTAGATACATATCACTAATTTCGTGGTTGACGTGTGATTCGGCCGTGGTGTAACGGTAAACACACTCGGGCGCGATTCCCAGAGAAATGTGGGCTCGAATCCCGCCGGCCTCGGAATTTTTGATATGTATTTATAAATCTATTAGGTTATAACCCTACAAAGCTCTAATATGTTTCAAAACGAAATGCTTTATTTCTCGATTCCTCTGAGGGCTTCTTTCACTTTGCAAGTTAAGTAACGTGACATATGCGTTGCCGTAAACCTGTCATTATTGGTATACGGACGGGTCTTGGACGGGCAAACGTCTCAAGATTCAATTCCAAGCGACTTTTATGTGTTTGTTTATATTTAACTATCAACATTTTCGAGGAATGGTAACAGGAGATGTCTTAAATTGTTTTTACGATCGAAATTTGGGTCAAATCATTACATCTAAAACATCCAATACCATCGTGTCGATAAAAATAAATACTACGATGGTTCATCGATTTATAATCGCATATTTTTCATGCCAGACGGCCAGGAACGCTGCATTATTTTATATTAGAATTTGCCCCCAATTTGTTCACGTGGAATAGGTCATCAACAATGCGTCATACAATCTCGTCGATCCCTTCAGTTTGCTCCGTAACTGGGTGATTAAAGGACAAACTAACGAAAATAATTTTAATTTGAAATTTGCTATTATAATACACCAGTTTTAACCCGCGGCTTCGTTCCCGACATCTATTAAAAGTAGCTAATCCCAAGGATTAGCCGAGGTTTAGAGCGTATCTTTGTTAGAGCGTATCTAACTATGATAGTTCGATGGCTTTGAGTATGGTTACGGCTATATGGCTACACTTGAAGACAACTAAAACAATGTTTTAACAGAGTTACGATGATATAGTGTAAGAGCAAACTTCTTAGTCAAGGTTAGCAAGGATTTCGTTATCAGTGAGATAATAATAGATTGTAGAGATTTTACCGTAAAATATTTACTAGACGAATTCCGAAACTGGTCGATGATGGCAATATCAAGAGCGTTGTCTCTACCAAACTGTTCTCAACATCAGAATATAATAACAAACATCTGTTTTGTGTACAGTCTGTAGATTTCACTTAGTTTTACTCAAACTTTGTACCTTTCAATTTTTGTGTTAGCTGAATAAAATTAATGTTTATTTATTTATTTATTTTTATTTATTTTTGTAGAATATAATGTTCTAGACTATAATCTATCTGTGCCAAATTTCAGCCAAATCAGATCAATCGTTGTAGCGTGATAGAGTAACAAACATATATCCATCCACTCATCCATCCATCCATCCATCTATCCATCCACTCATCCCTCTATCCATCCATCCATCCATCCAAACTTTCGCATTATAATATTATTAGGATACACGTAAATATTTTCGCAGACTTAGCCTTTTCATTGGAAGAAACTGGGGTGAGTTCGCTAGTTAAGTAGGTACCAAAGCCTAAACTTTTTATTTTTACAAAAATAATTCTATCTATTCAGTTTGCTGATGTCACGTCAATTATGCTTTACACGGAACATGCATTCTATAAAGTAACAATTAACTCTTAAATCCCTACTAATAATAATATTATAAATGTGAAAGGTGGGCTTGTTGGTTGGTATGTCCATAACCATGCAAAAAATCACATCCTTACCTTCAAAGTAATAACTAATACTACTCAATCGAAAACATTTGGTTAATTAGCAAAGGTCTGGCGAGGCTGGAATCTCGCTCAATTGCATTTATAAGGATCGAAATTCTTGAAACGTCATTTGTGTAATTGATTGACACTGACGCAACTTACATAGGTAATTAGGTTAGGCTATTCAATACCTACAACATCTGGTATTCGCTTTGAGTATTAATACTCAAAGGGTTACAATAATATAATTATTTCCTGAAATCAAGTAAACAATTAGAAATAGACATTGTAGGGTACACCTTCGTGCCATCATGTTATTTAATGAAACCGTATTGAAACGTCTGGTTTTCCAAACGGTTATAAACAACATGTTAAATTTAGAATTTGTCTTTAGCTTTTCATTGCTGTGTTCGTCATAAAATATCGACCACTATTGTAACTACAAAAACTAGTTAACGGTGCTGCGCATAATGCTAGAAAACAATCCCCGGATAGATGAAATAAAACAGATGCTACGGTGTAGGAGTGTAGTAAGCGCCAAATACATCATGACGTATTCTAATAACTCGTAAGATATTATTTTTTAAGCTATTGCATAGCTTCTATCGCGGGCCAGTGTGGAGACCGAATCCAGAAATTCCGTAACGAAAATAACCTGACACGGGACTCCTCTACGGTGAGCCGCTAGATGGCGCATTTTTTATCAACGCCATCTAGCGGCTCACCGCTAGATGGCGTTGCGAAAAAATGCTATGCAATTACTATACCGCGGCAGTCCCCGAGTGCCACACGTCTTTTTTTTTAATGGCTGGTCTGTCTTTTGTTAATATGTATAGGAATTTTATTATTTTAAAAAGAACTCTATAATTTTCAACACATTGAAAATAAATGTAAATTGGTACAAAATTCGCGATTTTTTTATGAACAAATATCATTATTTTATGTTTCTACTATGTATCGTGCCTTGGAAATATAATGTATTTTTTGCCTGTTTTTTTTTTGGATAGTTAAAACTTGATGTGAAAATCAAATCTGCATCTGAAGATTTACCATTACACGCGCTCTTAACTCGGCCCGGCTTCGCACGGGTGGGCTTATACTTGTATAATATTATGCACTGGTTCTTGTGCTAAGAGGTTCTTACAACAATTTTAATGCATTTGGTGGGATTTGCAACGTCGACATTTCGGATTGCATTCCACTCAGCAATTAAGCATTAAGCCTAGCATACATGTGGAGTTTTACCTTCAGTTTCGCCTGAACTGATACAAATTCGTACCGTGTAGTTATGGATATTACGACGTCAAGAAATACACGCATCCGGTGGCCGGAGTGACTGAAGTAATGCAATCAAATCGACCTAACCAGATAGATTGAACGGATGGTGTATGGCGCATCAGCTCAGTTGGCACTTGGCATCTAAGCAGCGACAGTGTGGATGTATCGGAGCGAAATTAAAAATCGTTTAAATAATATTATCTAATAAAATCGTTTTCTATCATTGACACCTCTAAATTGAGTATTGATAATAATTAAACTAGTCCTTCGGCGTGGACTTTACCCAATGGACTGGTTATTGTTTATAGAAACCACTTTTAGCTCGATGTGTTCTTTTTTTCTATACATAATGTATGTCATAATATAATAATTCACTTTCGGTCATAATTCATGACCACTACTTGCAACAAAGTGGAATGAACTGATGTGATTTTGTCTTGTATAGGCATAAATCCGGTTAGACTAAACTGACGCAGGTTTGCCTATTCTATTAGGCCTCAAAATGTATGGTACGCTTAAGTTACAGTTATAACTGCTAGAATAAAATAAGTTTCACATTTTATTTCTCACACTCAAAGCATACTCAAAACCAAGTTCAAAACAATTTAGTTCTGTAAACATGTTTTTCCTACCACCGTTCATTAACGGCCCGTAATATTAAATGGAAACTCTTTTGAAACGCCAGGACGTTAGCACTGCGTCTAGTGTTTATGGTTTTTGCATTAATTTTATAGAATCACTCTTTTTATTACATCTTAGAACAGATGAACGATTTCATCAGTTTTTTAGACTTGATGCGTGATATTTGCGAAAATAGTGGAACGAAAGAGATAGATATGAAATCAAGTATATCAAATGTCTGAGTTAGAACAGGCAATCGCTGTGGTATCCCTCAGTGTTTAATTGCGTCAGCTTTCAAACAGAAAAAATCGCATCAAAATCGGTCCATTTGTTGAAGAGCTACGAGGAAACAGACGTAGGTACACTGATACACACGTCAAACTAATTTTCTTTTCTGTCGGGGGTTGAAAAGTCACTACTATTTCCACCAACTGGTAGCTAGGTTTAACAAATGTATGCAGTTGCAAATGAATCCTTTGTATCTTAACATTTAATAACTTAAAGGTCTCCCTGACACATTTAACTAGTCGTTAGCCTCCTTTAAAAATGCGATCGTAAAAAACTGCAAGTCAATAAATTAAAATGTTTCGGTTCAGCTTTCCACTTTCCCTTGCTAATATTATAAATACTAAAATGCTTCGGATTGAAGTCATTTTTAGCATGAGCATAGTTGAGGGCCTAGAGAGTGATAGGGATACTTTTTATCCCTGAAAATCAAAGAGTTCCAGCGGGAGGTTTTATCATAAGTCTCGATGAGAAAGAAAGTCGTGCGAACGATCTTCACCCTTAGTGCCAGATCGTCATCCTATGAGAATGTGGGAATAGAGAGATTACGTTACAAGCAACTCGGCACAATAAATCTCCTATGTAGATGGTTAATCTCCTTAGAGATTAGCTTGAGCTAATTTAACTAAGTTGGTCAGGGCTCAAATTCTGTTAATAGCACATTATTTTAGTAAAAACAAATATAAAAGCTTAAGACAATCTACGCGTGTATCTCAGAATTGTGACGTACAATGAAAAATAAAGAATTTTTTTAGTGTCCATAGTAATGAGTAGTTATAATAAATGTTTAATTTCATGAACAAAAAATATTATTTTATTGTAATCTAGTGCTATTATTAATGGTGAAAATAATATGTTTAGAACAATTAATATGGTCGGTACGTTGACTTTATTATGCAGTTGTTACACTATTATTATCAACTAATATTTCGATAAACATTCAAAATTGTTTTAGCAATGACTTTACATTCGTATCAGTATTTATTATACGAACAAAAAACTTGGTACCTCGGTACATGGACTGTGCGAAGTATGTCATTCTTTACAAAGAAAGCACTGTAATCAAGGCCCACCATTTTCCTGTATACACCATGTTCTATTAGGTATACATGGTGCACCGTCTTCAGTACCTAGATCTCTCCTTACGTTTCTATTTTTTTGTTGTTTGACAACCTCCCTAGCACCGTGGTAAACGCTGGGGTCATATACCCAACTAAACTGTGAGGATTTAGGATCTGTCGATTGTGAATTGTAGAAGCGGACGAAGTCGCGAGCGTCCGCTAGTTGACGATAATAAGGTCAAGAGTATAAAATACAAAGCAGATAAAAACACTGGAAAACAAAGTATATAAGGTAGGTACATGCAGGGATTGGTACTGCATGGGTACCCGTTACATAAAGCGAAACTAATCGCCTAGCAAACTAATGTACTATAAATTGACCATGGAAAATTGCCTACGCAACTATTATTGTAACCTAAGTAAAAACATAATCAAATAGATTGTAGAGGTATGTAGTTGCTGTGGGTATACATTATACATTCAAGCGGATAGTTAAATGTTTCAATAAAGCTGGAAAAATACACCCTTGTAAAATATTGTCTTTTGTTACGAAATCAATCGATTGTGAACTGTGGCGATTTTTTTTTGAGAAAATATCCAGTTTTGTTCAGAACACGCTTTTTACAATTTTCTAAGTAGCATATCCTGTTTTACATTTATGTAAGGTGTGAAATGATGCATTTTAGCATAAGTAAGAAGACCTCATACTCAGTTTAAAAAATTCATATTTTGGACATATCCCGTTTTGAAAAGACCCTCCTCAAATGATCTATCTATGAATACATATTCTAGATAGGTATATATGTTACCCGCAAAGAGGTAATAAAGCTCTCATTACAATATTTTCCGGCGAATATGACACTATTGTGGCAGCGTTGTCGACGCGACGATGTATAGCTATTAGACGGATGACACCTATTGTTTCGATCTTTTGAATGATAAGAATGCGACCTCATACAAACGTGCTGGTAGAAAAAAGTGTCCAGTCGTTAACCTGAGCTAAGTACAACAAGCATAAACGTAAAATTTCCTTTTACAAAACCGACTTCAAACACCACTACAAATTTTATCAAATTGTGCCTATAAAATTTGTAGAGTTCCCTTGATTTCTCCAGAATCCCACAATCAGATCCTGACCTGATGACAATGGGACCACCTTGGAAGTATACTCTTTCAAACAAAAAAAGAATTTTCCAAATCAGTCCAGGCATCTTCGAATAAACGGGGAACATACTTAAAAAAAGTCGGTAAAAAAAAAAGATTCCGACGAATTGAGAACCTCCTCTTTTTTTTCAAACTCGGTTAAAAATAGTAGTAATTATAGTATTTTTTTATTTTTTATTTCGGGATAGATTTTCTCTTGACCGATAATTAATCAATGATGGAAAGCACTGATGAGGTCTAGATTGAAGCTCTAATCTTACGTGTGTGTGTGTGTGTGTGTGTGTGTGTGAGTGTGAGTGTGTGTGTGTGTGTGTGTGTGTGTGTGTGTGTGTGTGTGTGTGTGTGTGTGTGTGTGTGTTTGTTACTTCTTCCGAATCGATTTGGTTGAAATTTGGAATGTTATTATTATTTCGTGATGTTATTTTAAAATGTAATAATTAAAAACATTTTCTGATGAAAAATTACAGCACACCCTTCTAACTACGGAACCTCACTGCGTGTAGCCTGACATGCGCTTGGCCATTTATTCATTTCTTACTTTTATTTAATTATTATTTGTTGTTATAGCGGCAACAGCAATACACATTGTATGAAAATTGCAAGTATCTACGGTGTCGAAGTCTCTATTACGCTTCATGAGATACAACTCGCTGACAAACAGATGGACGGACGGATATAGAAGCCTTAGTGATGGAGTCCTCTAGTGATGGTACCCTTTGGGTATGGAACCCTAAAAAAAGTTGGCAAATTGCTCAAATTCTAAATTATCAAATACATTTTGTCGGGACGTTATTTTGGGACACTTATTTAGAAACTGATATTAATTTCATGACGAACAGGCATCGCGTGCGCTTAGGACGATGTCGTACACCTTGCCTCAAACCACATACTTTGAGCGTTTCGTATATAATATTTATAACGTATGTATATAAAGTTTCAATACAGTTCCTCAAAAAAGCTACATCCACCAACATGACTACAAAGTTAATCTGATTGAACTAACCGCTAGACTGCATTTTCTAAGACTGTGAGAAAAAATTGTATGTTGTTAAAGTTGGATGTTCTTTGGATGGCATTCTGCTCATAAATTTTGTAGTGCAAACTATCAGATTGTTCCCTTAATTGAGCCGAATTGGTATCACTAATATTAATAAATTAAAATAATTATATAATCTAGCAATGAATTTATAATATTGATCAAAATTATTATAAAATAATATCATCTGACTTGAAGATTTTTGCCTATTCTATATTATATAAGCAATTACTGTTATATTACATACTACAATATACTATTATTATTCTTAAAATTAACATACTGCATAAATATAAAGATACTTAACAATTTGTCATAATCATCGTGCAGTGTCAATATTGTATAACGCTTCAGACCTATACCCCTGGCCGTACCTCTGGTGGTAAATATTAGTGTTGCTAAGTATGTGTGACACATTTCGACCTTCCAGGTGAAAGCTCTTAATAATAGCAAAAAACACTTTAATATCCACTGAAATTAAAAAAATTGAATTAAATACGGCGACGTACGAGATATTACATCTTATTTTTATTACGATTATTTCAGTAGAGAAAGAGATTAGAGGAGCAGAAAAAGTGTGAGAAGCGCAGTGTAAGATAAAAACCGCACATATATATAGATTTATTTATACGTATATGTACACTATGTTCATCCTATTATCCTATTACAAATGTGAAAGTTTGGATGGATGTAATGGATGTTTGTTACACAATCACGCTGCAACGACTGAACTGATTTGGCAGGGCACAGAGTTAGATTATAGACTGGAATAGCACATAGGCTATTTTTATCCCAGAAAATGAGAGAGTTCCCGCGGGACTCAAAAAACCTCAATCCACGCGTACGAAGTCACGGGTATCAGCTAGTTTGTAATAAAAGAAAGTAAACTATTTTAGCCAAATAATTCCAGACAATCGCTGTGTCTTATCGCTTGTTCCATGGCATGCGGTAATCGGTGAATAGTTGCTCTTTATGCAAATCTGTACAACGTCACGACATCTTCGGTGTTTTGTCTTTTTAAATTGTGCAATATTTTAGTTTACGAAGAAACTTTACCTTTAAATAACCACTTTTCATTATGGCAATAAAAGAAAAACTTTAACATATTTCTATAGCAAATGAATTTATTCTTAGCTTTAGTTTACTTTGTCTGTTCCATAAATACAATTATGAACACGATACGGTATCAATAATTACATATGCAGTAAATGTAATTAGTGTGCACTATGCAGTTCAGGGAAACTTTAAAGTATTCGGATTTCTCCCATACGCTACCTCCGCTAGAAATCCTATCGGACTAATGAACTCTGAGTCTTTAAGTTACCTATATGGAAATAGCAACCAGTCGATTCTATTATAACAGAGTTCGCTGTTAGAATATAGTACTTTAACAATACTGTACCTATCCTACTTTAAAACTATTCGAATCGTCTTCAAGGTACCCTGCATTAATGCGGTAAGCTCAACATGACATTCTAAGAGTTATCCGGTTGAATACCTACATACGTACTGAAGAGTTAAAGACTTCTTAGTGCTAAGTTTGTTAAATAATAATGACTTTGTATACTTTGTTGTGCTAGATCAGAAATGAGGAGATTTATATTATTACTGACATACATACATGAAATTGAGCGGGATTGAGATACAGTTCGAAGAACTGATGGTCGTTAAGATTCCAAGTTGCTGGAGAGGTGACCCGACACCGAAAAGCGCAGTGTTGGCAAACCTCCCACAACTGGACCGACCACATCAGACGAGTCACAAGGAGCCGCTGGCTACTGGCCACGCAAGACCGAGACCAATGGAAGTCCACGCAAGAAACCTTTTGTCCAGAGCGGTGGACGTCTGTCGGTTGATAAAGAACTTGATATAGGTAGGTATATTGTTTATGGAAATAATTTTATGGTCCTATTTAAATGTTCGACTATCGATGGGATTGCGACTTTTCATTTTAACAATCTGTTTGAACCTCGAATACTCCCACACTACCATGATTGATTAGATGGTCGATGGCTATATCATGATTTATGACCCCTTAAAAATAAATACAAGTTTATGGTACTTCACTCTACCGTCAGTTCGGAATGCAGTTTCTAAGAAGTATAATAGGCTCAGTTGTTAGTATGTAATAACTAATAGGTACACTTTACGATTGTATCTTAACGTTATCCACAAGAAGCCTCATAAAGATACAAATATGTCATCGGTTGAATTATCTGTGTTGATAAATCGATGTGAGGACATTATAAGTGGAATGAATATAATCAGATATTCAGTGCGGTCCTGTTAATTAGAAGCATCCATGAACCATCTATTGACACGTCACTCACCATTAGTTGCTACACTGTCGGTCCAATTTGTTGGGTTGAGTGATGACAAGCAATGACGAATATCACAATGCCCATTAAAATTGTGCACTGTCGTTTTATTATAACAGTGAGATAAAAGCCTAGAAATAATTTGTTTCTCAGAATCATTGGATGTTCTCTATATAGGATCAACTCGTGGGCGTCATATAGCATCGATAGCGCAACGGGCAGATGGTTGACTGAAAACTGAAAAGTTCGAAACTCAACCCTTGCAAGTTGCACTACTTTCACACCCTCTCAATTAAAATGGCATACATTCTTTAAAAATAAAAATAAAATCAATAGGGAGGTGCAGTGAAGCGGGGAGGTCGTAGAAATGACATGGTAATATTGATTCATCATTCCCTACAGGCCTAATTACTTCTAGGGCACCCTGATTTCAATGTAATATATTGTGCCTCATTTTTGGGGAGTCCGGTGTTCGATCCTAGGCAGGTATCTGCCTGAGGCCATGGCATGGGCCAGAGGTTGGGTTAAGATGAATGAATGAATTAATTAATTAATCAATATTTCCTGATATATGCACATGTCCAGAGGAAATAAAAATTTCGATTAAAATCCAGGAATCGTATCTAGGACGCTAGCTATCTCTGTGACAAGTTTAAGGTTAATCAAATTTTTCGACTTTTGATGCGCGGAGCATAGATAAATTGCAGACAGTAAACATTTATTTTTGACTAGTTGATGCCCACGCCTTCGTTCGTGTGGATTAAGATTTTTTAATTCCTGGGGAACTCTCTTATTTTCCGGTATAAGAAGTATCCTATGTGTTATTCCAGACTCTCCAGACTATAATCTATATCTATGCTAAATTTCAGCTAAATCGGTTCAGTCGTTGCGGCGTAATTGAGTAGCAAACATCCATCCATCCAAACTTTCGCATGTATAATATTAATTAAATTAATAGGATTATCGAAGCATAGAGAACAATAATAATCGCAGACGGTAAACATTTACTTTTACCCTAAGCTAAAAGGAAGGTTGGATTAGTATGTATGTATGTTTGTTTGTTTGAATTTACGTATGTTTCTCCGTACCGCCTAACACTCTGAGCCGATTTTGATGAATGACGTGTAAATCTAACGTTACTATGGTCCAGGTGACACATCGTCGGGGATAGTGCAAAACCGCTTATGTACATTTGGTAAAAACCGCGGATCTACACTAGTCACAGTTTTACAGGGGATGTTTAAAACTTTATAAATTTCTTATTTTTACGGTTATTTTTACACAGAGAGTATTAATTCATGTTTTCTATGTATCGATAAAAATAGATATCTTTTAAAAAGTGATTAATTTAGTCGCTACGAGACTTACGCAGTTTTGATTTGACACACACACGTATGAAAATGGATTTTAAGGTAGGTACTAATGCTAGTTACGCGGATTTGCACTATCCCCGATGATATGCTACATTTTATATGAACAAAATCAATATGACGAACAATCCGTTACATTTTTAAACTATTTTTTTGTTTTCACTTACAAGATTGTGAAGTGATGGAGTGTGATAATTATACATTTATGATTCAAATTAAAGCTAAAGCTAGGATAAGTTTTTTAGCACGTCTAGCACGGATGTGTCGAGTCCACTGCAGCACAATTACGCCTACATACATTTTTCATTATGTTTTCCTCAGGTCGGCACGTCGTTTTGCTCTAATTATGTGTCTCCTTTGTATATAGTAATAGCTTCGAAAGCAGACTGTTAAGTACCGAAAGCAATATTTTTTGTAGTAACTACATTTTGTGGAACTCACACGTAACTTGTGTCTCTTTTAAATATCTTTTTATTTTATTACATCTTACTATCGTCTCACTTCTTATTAATATCTCACTAATATATTATTATAAATGCGGAAGAGTTTGTTTGTTAGTTTGTCTTCCAATCACTCCGCAACAGACAGATTTTTTGTATGGGTATAGTTGAGGACCTGGAGAGTGACATGGGCTACTTTTTAACCCTGAAAATTAAAGAGTTCCCGCGGGATTTTCAAAAAATTCAAAATTATTTATTTCATGTAGGCCATCTTTTAGCTCTTAAGACACGTCAGGACTCTAGTACCGGTTCGGAATGGAGGTTCTGCTGAGAAGAGCCGGCAAGAAACTCAGCAGTTGCTCTTTTCATAACAAAATGTTACAATATTAATGTATAGCTACATAATACTAATACAATGTAATAAGTTATTACACTATCTTGTGGGCTGGATGCCATGCACTGAATTTGTAATAACCTCGACTTATTAAATGTGTTTTTACGCATTGTTTAAAAAAACATTAGTATTTTTTAAATGTACCTAGGCCAACCTGTGGCTCTTATGACAAGTCAAGACTCCACCAGCGGTTTGACAGGCAGATTTTGCTGCAAAGATTTATGTTATTAACAAATTCCATTACCTCCAAATATTGGTAACATCAAAGGGTAACATAATCATCTATTGTCATTCAAACCACAGTTATTTGTAAATTTTCAGGTCAACCGGATACTAGCATGTAGTCGACAAATCGGTTTTGATGAAAATCTATAGGAACTTATAATAAAACTGTAACGGGACCTATGTATATTATTAGAAAGGATTATTAAGAAATCAAACAAATACAAAGCTTATAAATAAGCTGCGTCTCGACGCTATTCTCAAAAACTGCTGAAAGTACCTACGCTACCTACAAATTTCAGTAAAGTTTTGGTTTTGAGTATCGACCAGTCCGATAGTTTTTTAGAGATACATTAAAAGTATAGCGAATGGCGCATATATCTAATTAAACCTAAGCTGTCCCATTAATTCACTAAATAACTATCTAATAAAAAAAGTAGATAAGTACCTATCTAGGTGGATTGAAGTTTCCTTAGAGGTTTGTGAGAATGTTAAAGTGAGATCATGTCTCTGAAAACCGAATTAGGAGTTTATTTTATTTGAACGTCTTTGGTGTTGTCAAGTGTTGTTGTTCTCAACATTTAAATTCGCTTTGATGTGAGATCGCCTGTTTGTCTTCGAAATACGATATGTGTTCGCGAAATAACATCGGTAGGTAGCGCAACTTTCGTATTATAAAGCGAAGGCGTAGCTATTATCAACTGAAAACATACGTATTTTTATACTTTACATTTGTTGTTCTACTCCTAAAACTGCTAATTAAAATTGACGGTCTAATGCCTTTTTACAAGTTTTTCAATACAAGAGATAATTTTGACAAGTGACACTTTAAGTTTTATAAGTACGACTTTAAACTTTCAAGTTCTGCAGTGGTTCTACACTATTGGAGGTCGATTGGAAAAGCTTTAAGCCTCAATAGCCCAATAGTCAAAGGTGCGGACTCAAAACTGAAAGGTCGCAAGTTCGAATCCCACCCGTTGCTCTATTGTCCTGCCCATTCCTAATAGAAGCTTTCTGCTTATTAGGAGGGGATAGGAGAATATTAGTCAACTTTAGCTTGGCTAATATTCTTAAAAAAAAAAAATATGATCACAAATGGCGGCCTTATCGCTAAGAAGCGATTTCTACCAGGGCCCCAAGTCTGCTATTTTACATGTCATTGTCATTGAACCGCAATACAATTACAATTCAATTATCATTGGTCCAAAACTTCGTAGTCTACTAAATTCACAATGGTCGTTCGATTTCTTATAATTGGATTGTAATTCAATGATACCTCGGTATTACCATTAGCTTAAAAAGCGTTTGCCGAAATGAGTTTCAAAAAAAACTACATATTAAAAACGTTTATTTAAGCTAGATTCAAAGCTAGATGTGTTAGTGGCAAACCATCGGAAAACAATTGTGACGCCATTGAATTAGTAGACTACCAAAATTGCTAAAAGTAGCAATTGGGATTTCATTGATGGACAATTGAACTACAATTGCAATAGCAGACTTGGGGCCCAGGCAACCACGATGCAGATATGACGATTGGATAGAAAATCAGGGTGGGGTGCACGCATTATTCATGCGGAAAAAAAATGATATAAATAAATATTTATAACACTTGAAGGTTGGTTTTATTAGATTGACATATTTATACAATTATCAGCAAGCAAGAGCCCTTATAGATCCCAATTGAACTGTTAGCCGGTCACGGACAATTGTGTTATATCTTATCGTATGACATCCTTACTTGTATGTCTAAGTAGACACTTGACACTAAATTCAGAATTATTCTAAAAATAAATAAATAATGTCCTCTGACCGAATGCGGCCACGGCGGCCAATACCTACAGAGATTAGCCATCTGCGCGGGAGATATTATAGTGCACAAGTGTGTGCGCAAACACAGGTGCTCTCTATATTCCCTTAGTCTCATAGTCCAGTGGGACGGAAATCCGAACGACCGGAGAGAGACCAGGCGCAAGACCGACAGCTTTACGTGCTCTCCAGGCATGTGGGTGACTCACCCCCAACTTCCTAACTCTGGGCTAGTACTGAGAATTTCTTGGCAAAAACCCCAATAAATTTTATGGCCCTACCCGGGAATCGAACCCGAGACCTCGTCATCTGCAGTCGAACTCGCTAACCACTAGACCAACGAGGTATCTTTACTAATATTATAAATGCGTGTCTTTGTTTGTTGGCTCGGTGGTTTGTCCTTCAATCAAGCAGCAACGGAGCTATCCGCATGGGTATAGTTGAGGACTGGGAGAGTGCCATAGACATTTATCCTGGAAAAAGAGACGGTTCCCACGGGATTTTTAAAAACCTAATGCCACGCTGTCAAAAGGTAGTAAGTATACAGTTAGTAATAAGTTCAAATTCGTCAAGAAATAAAGACAGGATGCACGGTCCGCTGCAATAGCATGCCCTACCACTGCTCGGTTCTGTGGGAATAAACCTATAAAAACGCGGACGAAAACATTTTAACTAGCAACGGGGATTGAATAATTTATCATTCGAGTTTACTCCACACGGATACATAAAAGACAATGTGTTTTGAATTAATTGAGAACGCAAACGCAAAAGGAATGTTACATTTCTAAAACGGTCGATGTCACTGTTATCGCATACCGCGCAAGATTTGCAGCATTCTTATGTGTGTTATAATTGTTACACACGAGCCTTTATGGACCGATTTTAAAATACTAAAGTCTACGAATAAATAATAAGTAAGGAAGTCTAATTCAGAACAAAATCCACTCTAAAATGGCCCTACTTCAAACCAAAATGACGTATGATTCAAAATACGAATCACTTCTGAGGTTACAGATAGACACACTCGGTGATTGGTTCAAATGAAGAATGAAAGTAAGGATTGGATCACGCTGTGCTATGTTTGCTATGACAGCTGAGTCATTGGACGATGTTATGAAAATTTGAAGTGCAAGAAAAATGTCCGACTGTTGACGTGCTGCACACGGTTTTGAATTCCCGCCTACTAGGACACGGATTTTAATCCCCACCTTCTAGGACACAATTTTTGTAAGATCATTTTTTTGGCACAGTTAGATTTCCTTACTTATTATTTATTCGTAGACTAAACTCGATAACCTATATTCATCAAAATTAACTATTAATATTAATTTTAACACGCACCCAAATGAACAGTTTTATAACGAACTAACGAGCTTTTGTAACGAGTTAGAGTGCACTTGTGCGGATGTACAGTTTTTAGGTCTAATGTCAGGAACAATTCAAAATTCTGCGTGTAAACGATAAGTAACTAAGTGTAAATAAATATTCATATTTATTAGTAGAAGCGACATGGACACACGGTGCAGTAAGCAGGATTGTTTAATTCAAAAGTTCCGCTATTTAGTAGTAAGAATGAATTTTGATACCGCTTGACATTGATGCTTGCAACGCGAAGTGAATTAGCTTTGAGTGTTGAACCACGTAGATATAACATTAGTTTTTTGTACAATATGGTGCAGCTTCTATTCCGAGAATAGTCTTTCTCTAAATCTTTCTCTGGCTTTAGCAGCGGTGCTGATACATTGCAACAACGCGTGTAAGGTCCTTAATTCATAGATGCCTCATGCGATACCACACTACCAGGTCGGATAGAATTTTTTAATTTTTTTTTTTTTAATTTTTGTTTCTTTCTTGTGTGCAATAAAGTTTTTATCTATCTATCTATCTATCTATCTATCTATCTATCTTTTTAACAACCACCCTGACGCAGTGGTGAGCGCTGTGATCTTATAACTAGGAGGTCTCGGATTAGATTCCCGACGGGGGCAATTGGGGAATTTATGATTTCTAAATTCTCTTTGGTCTGGTCTGGTGGGCTTTGACCATGGCTAGTCATCAACTCACCACTCAATCGTTAATGACGTGCCACCAAGCGATTCCGGCACGATGGCGTGTAGAAACCGACTAGGGGTATGAGTAGGTACACTGTCGTGCCCTTCCAAGTTAGTCCGCTGCCATCTTAGACTGCATTATCACTTACCATCAGGTGAGTTGATTGACTGCGATAGTCAAGGACTATTTTGTATTCGAATAAAAAAAGCCTCCGGTGCACCCGTCCGGTGCAGGACGAATTCGCAGGACACATGTGCACCTACCCTAAGACTAACCAAGAATTTTTCCTGACTATGAACAGGCACGACTAGATAGGTATTATTTCAAACCTAGTTAACATTTGTATTTTCAAGGAACTTTCACTGGAAGTATTTTAAAGAGAACAGTTATTTTACGTATTTTCAGACTAATGTTTTCCGTGGAAGACTAGAGTGCAAATCAAAATAAAAAACATTTATTGTCTTTTTTTTAGTATCCATCTATACCTATAATACATGTAGTGTTACAGTCTATTTATTTATATAATATTAATTACTATTTTTCCGACAAATATTAATTTACAGTTCAATAACATTTTTTTATGAGAAAATCTTTTAGATTGCGGTAAAAAATTATTGTATCTTTGTCAATTTTCTTAGGACCGTCCGGTAGTTTCTGAAATATATAGTACTCTTGAGTATGGGCTTTTGGTGAATATATCAAAAATAATATAAAAAAGAAAGCCTCAATAGCCCAACGGTTAAAGGTGCGGACTGAAAACTGAAAGGTCGCAGGTTCGAGCCCCACCCCTTGTACTATTATCGTACCCACTCCTAGCACAAGTTTTTCGCTTATTTGGAGGGGAGACGAGAATATAAGTTTAAGTCAAGTTCAGCTTGGCTAATATTCTTTTAAAAAAAAGACGTGTGACACTCGGGGACTGCCGCGGTAAAGCTATTGCATAGCATTTTTTATCAACGCCATCTAGCGGCTCAACGTAGAGGAGACCCGTGTCATTCGGTCTCCACGCTCAAGGCCCGCGATAGAAGCTATGCAATAGCTTAAAAAGAATTTCGTTAGCGGTTTTTTGCTAGGCGATAGGCGGTTGGTTAGCGGAGTTTTGTGGCGGTAGAGCTTCAAAATAGTGATAATAAACCGCTTCATTATCACGTCGTCTAATATCTAGTCCAGTCCGCTTGCATTTATGGAGGTTAGTTTTCGCGTGGGCAGCGTGGGGACCTCGAATTTTAACAAAGTTATTCGTACGTCACTTGGGTGCGACGAAGCCTCCAGGCAAGCCGCTATATTTAGCCAACTGCAGCCAACTTTAATGCTATTAACTCATTTATAAGGAAGAGTGGCGTTAAGAGGATAGTAACGCATTAATTTCCTTTTTTTCTTTATATTTATACTATCTATTGCCCGCGACTTCGTCCGCGTGGATTTAGTTTTTAATAATCCCGTTGGAACGCTTTGATCTTCCGGATTAATAAATAGCCTTCGGTTCAGTTCTTTTTCGGTTCTCGTCGGGTGACCGCCCTCGACCACCAACTTACCGCATCGCATTGTTCGCCCGCGCTATTTTTTCTTTTTGCTCGGCTTCGTACGGTACCGGAAGGGTAATGATTTTAGCAAATAGAATCAAGCGGTTCCAAGATAGCATCCAAACACCATGCAAATCTGCCAAACGGTGAAATAAAAGCCGTGGACGTTCACTTCTTTGTTAATAAAACGGTGGGGTGCATAATGCAAGTCTGTTTTGCATACACTGCCTACTAAAGTGGATTTCCTATTAAGACAGCATAGACTCAAACGTCCTACATATGGAATGACACCTTGGATTTTGAAGCATCATTCATATTATATTCATATTCATTTATTAATTGCGTTCCAATATGTATTTACCTACAATGATTCTTAACACTACTTAGAGATCTTTTTTTTCGTTGGAACCCCGTTGGGGCACAGCAAATATTGGGTTAATAGAGAGACGGGCGCCGAGTTATTCATTATGAAAGTCATTTATTTTATAGTAGGCTTTATCTATAAGAATTTTTTTAAGGAGTTGATAAACGCCGTATCATTTTTCGTTTCTTTTACGTTATTTAGGATTTTATTATAATACTTATAGATGATTCCCGCGTTCGTTCGCGTGGAAAAAGGTTTTGTATTACCGCGGGAACTCTCTTATTTCCCGGGATAAAAATAGCCCATGGGCTATTCCAGACTGTAATCTATCTCTGTGCCAAATTTCAGCCAAATCGGTTCAGTCTTTGCGACGTGTTACAAAGATACAAACTTTCGAATTTATAATATTAAAACTAATAGGATAATAGGATTCTAACGCACATCGGGTTGGGTCCGGTACTGTGTGCTATGATAATTGTCTATGGTCTTTGTCTTTGATGGGTTGTCAAATAAAGTGCTGAAAAAAGCTAACCTTGTGTATTAAACATGGTGTCAGAAGTGGGATCCATGTTTAATACACAAGGTTAGCTTTTTTCAGCACTTTATTTGACAACCCATCAAAGACAAAGACCATAGACAATTATCATAACGACCATAGACATAACGACCATAGACATAATAACCATAGACAATTATCATAACACTGTGGATCTTTAGATTTGAGTTTGGTATAACCAGATTATGTGTGGCCGAAATTTGTAGAGTATTAGAGTAATGCATCATCCGCTTCCGCTTACTGATTTGGTATTGGATGGCCGTGTCTTTGAGTATTTAACGAACTAAGGACTCAAAGGGACGCTTGGATAGGGTTATCATCCCAACATATTGACAGACTGTTATTGATAGATATTGGAACCAGGTACAAGTAGATCCAATCTAAAATTGATGAACAGATTTAATTGAAATGTTCACCGTACATACCGTCATACCGTTCTACGACAGTAGAAGATATCCTTGTCTTTATATCTGTTACCTTTGTACGGTCGAATCCCAGAATTGATTTAGATGGGTAAGGATATTATAGCTTGCATTCTGGAGATTACTATGTGAGCCTATAAGTATAAATCTATGAATTTCCGCAATATTAAGAAAAAACATAATTCCACCCGGACGAAATCACGGGAATCAGATATCAGATAATCAGATAATATAAATAAAACTAGCTGATTCCCGCGACTTCATCCGCGTGGAAAAAGTTTAGAATGACTTGCAACTATCCGCAAGAAGTTATGTCCTCTATCTCCGATAATAGTTAGATGTTCAGTAAAATTGGACAAAATATTTCTAATAGTACATAATTTATAATAAAAAAAGAATTATCAAATTCGGTTTAGATTTGACGAAGTTATGGAGCAAAATCATCAAAAACTTTCATCCCCTATCCTGGATAAGCCTTATTGTTTATCAAGATAAAAAGTATCCTATATATTGACCCGGAGTATCAGCTACCACTATACCTTTCATTCAAATACGTTTTCGCGTAATGCATCGATAATGAAGCATCCCCGGATTAAAATTTTCAAAATATATTTAATGTACAGAATTTGTCTGGTTACAGTTTTATTATAGGTATAGATGTAGCCCTTGTATATACACTCTGCGGGCCATATAAAGGGTCTCTTTGTACTTATAAAATATCATAGTGCGCATTATTAAGAACAAGACGCTTTATGAAGCCCAGTTTATCAAGGGATATGAGATCGGAAACTAAGTGCACTGACCCTATGTTTGTTTTAACTTAACATGTTAAAATAATGTAACTTGGTTACTGCTACACTCAGACACATTCATTTAGTAATATTTAATAACCCTTTAACTAATTATTCATTAAGTCTCATATTACCTGTCATATTTTTTATGCACTAAATTTATTATTTAATATTTTTTAAATTTAATACTAAGGCACTACTTAAGTAGCGATTAGTGCATAACTAAAGATTACTGCCGCATTCAGACATACAATTAATTATTTTTAATGAAGCATTATATTTGTCAACCTAACCTTACCGGATGATCAGTCACTTCATGATTTAGGGATTTTTTTTAAATTTTTTTTATAAATTTTTATATGATATCGTATATTTTTACCTGTCTCAACTTGATTTTACTTGAAAAAAAAAAGAAATGACAATCGCAATATATAACACTAAACAGCTATCTAATACGGGCGCGATCAGCTGTTTATAAAAATATCAAAGTACTCCACCAAATACCTACAAATCGTCACCGTATATCGTTTCGTTCCTTGTTCACGATACACTGCGTGCCCAAAAATTACAATATTGCTAACCCATCATTTCGATAATTCAATATTTTTTTTTATTTTTTATTCGATGACAAGATAGCCGTTGACTGCAATCTCACCTGATGGTAAGTGACGATGCAGTCTAAGATGGTAGCGGGCTAACTTGGAAGGGGTATAGCAGTGTAAATTCAATCCATACCCCTAATCGGTTTCTACACGTCATCGTGCCGGAACGCTAAATCGCTTGGCGGCACGTCTTTGACGGTAGGGTGGTAACTAGCCACGGCCAAAGCCTCCCACCAGACCAGACCAGAGGCAATTTAGAAATTATAAATTCCTAAATTGCCCCCGCCGGGAATCGAACCCGAGACTTCCGAGTTATAAGACCACAGTGCTTACCACTGCGCCAGGGAGGTCGTCAATACATTACATAGTATTATTTTTCGACTAGTAGTGAGATCTTACGTGAGGTATTAAATAATAAGAGTCAAGACAACATCATAATTATCAGCAACCCATTTACGGCTCACTACGGAGCACAGTAGGGTTAGTATAAGATTTAATTCGATTGATCGTATTCGTATTCGATGACATTAGCTTCAAAGTAAAATGAAATCAGGTTGTATCAATTTAAAGTCAAGTTCAGCACAACCGATTTTAATTTGGTGCGTATCCTTTTTAGTATAACTATAAGAATGCATGTACAAAATTGAGCTTTAATTCAATACTATTATGGTACATTTGACATATTAAAATTCCTCACGGTTTTCTTTCACCGTTGAAGAATATGATATTTGCTAACGGTAACGATTCCGAAAAGATACGATCCGATGACGACCTCCCTGGCGCAGAGGTGAGCGCTGTGGTCTTATAACTCGGAAGTCTCGGGTTCGATTCCCGGCGGAGGCAATTTAGGAATTTATAATTTCTAAATTGCCTCTGGTCTGGTCTGGTCTGGTGGGATGCCGTGGCTAGTTACCACCCTACCGTCAAAGACGTGCCGCCAAGCGATTTAGCATTCCGGCACGATGGCGTGTAGAAACCGATTAGTGGTATGGGTTGAATTTACACTGCTATACCCCTTCCAAGTTAGCCCGCTACCATCTTAGACTGCATCGTCACTTACCATCAGGTGAGATCGCAGTCAAGGGCTATCTTGTCAACGAATTAAAAAAAAAAATAGATATATATATGAATTTATAATAACACCGACGTTTGTTTAAAAATACCATTATCTTCTGGGAATTGAGATACTTAGGTATACGTTCTGGGAACTGAAATTCTCATGAGTCGTTCATCTCAATCGACTATTAAATGGTTTATATTTTCCAATCGAGAATCTCTATAACAACGTTAAAATGCGATAATGAAATAATAATAATATTATTACAAGTAATGAGATACTGATACTGATTACACATTGTTTTAAGTCTGTGCCAAAACATTGCTATGATCATGTTTTAACGATTGAGTATTTAACAAAATTTGTTTTATATACTTAATATAAAGGTTTTTAGTATTATAGTACAATGTCAATACACACTTTCAAATTTAGAGTGAAGCAGCACTATCTCTCGTTATGTGTTACTTAGTTATGTATATTTATGTAGGTATGTATTATATTATTTATGTATTATGTGTATTTATGTATTCATATGTATTTATGTATCTTCGTGTTTTATTATTTATTTATATTATATAGTAGGTATTATAGTATATGTAGTGATGTACATTTTTGACCTATACCATTCTATAATTTCACCTTACTCACTTTCAAGGGAAGCTGGAAGAAATTTCTTTTTTTAGAGATAAGCTTCACCTATGTATACTTCTTCTAATATATGTTATTTTGTAAATATTTATATGTACATAAAAAATAAAAATAAAATAAAAAATAAATAATTTTTTTTTAATATCTTAACTAGCCTCAAAAATATAGAGCTTTTAAGTTTCCTGTTAAAAAAAGATAGCGCTATTGCAACATGGTGTCACGATTCAGTAGCTCCATACAATCTTTAATTTAAACGATATTTGGTACCTAGACAATGGTGCAATACTATGTAAAAATATATATTATTAGTTTTATAATATTTTACTTTCATAATAATAATTTATTAACGCACTAACTCGAAAAAATATTTGTGGTGGAAGGGACACATTTTAAAGGTCATAACTTTCGCAGGGGTGGGTGCTGGTGAAAAAATCGATAATGATTATTATCTATATATGTATATAAAAATCTATATATATATATATAAAAATCAATTGCTGTTTGATGTTCTTCTGGCTCAAACTCAAAAATGCCTTAACACAGGGGTAGTTTCAAAAAAGGGGTGAAACCCAATAGAACAGCCGAAAAAACATAATTTGTAATTTTGTATAGAAATCCCTACTTCGGGCTATTTTTAAAAAATGGCGGGAGCGAAGCCGTGGGTAAAAGCTAGTATTATTGTAAACTTCGTGTAGCAATAAAGAATTTTCTATCTAAATTAGGCGAACCGAGGACGAATACAGTCTTAATACAACGATGCACCTACATATTACCGAAGTTGTCAACAACAATAATACATATCGGTAATAAAATAATATTAGGTATATTAATATTTTCGTAACATCATTAATACAACAAGTGGGCTATTACCGTGGCCTATATTTTTAGCAAATTGATAATTGTTGCGCTTTATCATATTGATCTATTAATGGCACTTAAGTTATGTGACGCGTATTAATTCATAACAAATCTTTTCAAAAGCCGATTTTAAATTAAGCAACAAACACACACACACACACACACACACACGCACACATATAGTGTGATGTGATTTTTGCTCGAAATTAGCACTTATTTTGTATTCATCTCAAAACTACTTATAATTATGTGCATTTGTATATACCCAGCTACTTTAACAATAATAATTTATTATTAAAAAAAAATTAGTAAATTTTATTGTCGCAAAAAAAAGTTTTTACGTCATCTAAGAATCTATTGTCAACTGCTAATGACCTTAACAGGGTTGAAAAAAAATATGTATCAATTATTATGTTATTACATATACTCGTATATTTAGTGACAAGAAACAATTTTATCATTTTTGTAACAACTAATCCATATTTAAGAACATAATTAATTTAATTTATAAATAATATGGTTATTAAAAAAATATGGTTTTTTACTTACCAAGTAATTTTAAACTTTGAAATTCGATCACCAAACATAACATAAGTAGGAAGTGTTACAATAATGACATTTATCTTCGTTTATCCGATCAACTATAAAAACTTTTATCTTTTATCTTAAAGTCATCTTAAAGTTGATAAAATTTTAAAAAGTACAGCTTTTAAAATGTAAGTAATGGCTTCTAGCTCAAGAAGCGCCCAAACGTGATCTTTACTTTTCTTCCCATATTATTTCAAAACACTTTAGAAACTTCTTTAGAAATGTACCTAGCGAACTTTATTAAATAATTTTTAGATAATTGGTCAAACAAATCAGACGATGATTTACCCGTGAATTTATTTAATACTTTTAAAATGTGTAAATGAAAATAACCTAAATGTTGTGATTAAAACTATCAGATATGAAAATAATAACAAAATTGAGTTACACTTAACTTGCCCTTAACGTTTTCAAGAAGTTTAATACTAATTTTATTTTTAAAAGTTTTCTAAACTTTTCATACGAAAATTCAAAGAGCGATCAAATTTAATAACCACTCAATTGAAAACATTATTACATGAAATAAATAGATTTTAGTAAGTTTTAGATACAATATGATATTTATTTGATCTGACCTGTGCATGCGATTACGCGCGAAAATTTCGGAAACTCTATTTTCCGATTCAAGGATTATTCTTCAAAATTCCACGTATAGCAATTGAACTGTATCAAACGGTTTCAACTGCAACTCAAATCAACGTAAAAATAATATAAAAGTCGCTTGAAATTCGTAGAGCACGAAAAACTGGAATGGTACAAATTAGCCTTCAAAAAAGTAGTTTAGGAAAGATTTTTCAGAGCTACATTTCAGCACAAATCGGCTAAATGCCAATTTTAAGTTCTAAACTGTTAATGTAACTAAGGAAATGTTCGAAAGTTTCCCCTCGTTAAAGCTGCACGTCGGCGGGCGCGAAATACGGCGCCAGGATTTTTTGGGCACCGATGCTGTATGGAGTTGGAGTGTGGAGGATACGATGGGAATCTGTCACAAAACTTACAGATGTCGTATGTCGTGTGCAACCGCGCGTGGTCGGAGCGTGCGAACGATCGCCCGTACTGAGAGGGACTGAATTGCCCGCGATAGTCAAAGGCTCTGTACTGTGTAGCATGTAATGCATCGCCTGCCGAGCACTGAGCAACCGATTGCACGAAAAGCGTAGGAAGAACCTTTAGCCAGTCTGCCTACGGAAACTAGATTACAAGCTGCCTTGCCTTTACCACTATAAGTTGTTAACTTTAACCCCGGAATCAATTTGATTAGCCAATTTTCAAAGAATCAATTTATTTGAAGCCTCAATAGCCCAACGGTTGAAGGTGCGAAGTTGCGGACTTAAAACTGAAAGGTCTAATATTCTGTAAAAGAAAATATTAGAAAATTGTTGTAAGCTCATTGGGAAAATTAACTGAATTTTTTTTACAAAAGAAGCTAAGCGAACTTGACTTATATTCCCCTCTCCCGTTCAAATAAGCGGAAAGCTTGTATCAGTGGTGGAAAATATTGTAACGGATGGGGATCGAATTATTGATCTTACAACTTTGGTCCACACATTAACGCTATTGAAATTATTATTATTTTAATAATAATATCAGCTTATTTATTTGAATGATAGGTAAGTATAATATCCCAAATATATTTGTTGCATGATACATGTTCGCATTTGAAAATAAACTCGACTCTATCCAAAACCCTCGCCTGCGGGTCAATGTTTAAATGTTCGCCTCAAAAAAAACTCACTACATAAATTGTAGGAAAAGAAAAATGAAATAGTTTAATTTATTACATAACTAATTTCATCGTAAAATGAGTTGGAAAGGAATTATTGTCATAAAACTGGTTTTGGGCGCCATTTTTCCAATATGGCAGCGCGAGCGGCAAAGATACGAGGTGGCAAAGAAAATTCGTCGGAATCTATTAAATCACCAATTTTCAAAACTCCCGGAAATCTTTCCAGGTGAAACTACCAAATGACTGGCTAATTTTATGTCAACAGCAAACCATCAAACCATCAAGGGTTCACTACTGAGAACAAGTCTCCTTCTCATCCCTGTATATTGAGAGAGTTATATAGCCATAATTCACCAAGCTGGCCCAATGCAAATTGGCGGACTACTTACATCTTTGAGAAAATTATGGGAAACTCTCAGGCGTGCACATTTTCTCACGTTTTCCTTCGCCGTTGAAGAATGCGATATTTAATTACTTAAACGGATTATTTCCGAAAAGTCAAAGGTGTGCCCGGGATTGAATCCGCGGCGCCCAAAATAGGAGACCGCAGTACCTACTAGACCACTGCCATTTTTTATGTAGGTCTACAACTTATGTATTTCCTATAATTGGGTATTAGACTAATTTTTTTTTATATACTTAAAATATAAAAAAATTATTTCTTCTTAATATTATAACACAAAGTCATTTTTCTTTTTTTAACACCTTAACTAGTCTCGTAAATATAGAGCTTTTTAGTTTCCTGTTAGGAAAAGAGAGCGCTATTACAACATGACGTCACAATTCAATAACTCCATACGCTCCCCATACAAAATTTCGTTTTAGAAAGAGACGCGGCTTTATCTGTACAGCTTACAGCTTTTAATTTATTTGTTTTTTGACTGATTATTAATTTTCTGTTTTTACGAATGTTATACTTACATGTTACATTTTTGATTGTAATAATTGACGCATATCCACATTTTTTACGTGTTACATTTTCGATTGTAATTAATTTTTGACACAGTCAAGTATCCAATCATGTGGGGTCAAAACTCTACGTGACTCTACCGTACGCATATGACTATGACTGGCATTCATTAAATAATATTTAAAGGTTCATTAATTAACTATCATTAAATCTCATACAGAGCCGTCATTGATATGTAGATACTAAAGAAGCGTTAAACTGAGAGAGTAGTACTTTAAATCTTAAGGAGATGGTCTTTATGTAATGAATAGACGAAGCCCGTGACTTTTTCCGCGTGGAGTCCCGGGGGAATTAATAAACCTTAAACCACCCTCTTTAATTTTCCGGGATAAAATGTAGCCTATGTATTAAACCTGGTTATAGCTATATCCACGCCAAATTTCAGCCAAATTGGTTTATTCGTTGTTCGTGGCGTGAAGGAGTGACACACACACTCACAATTTCGCATTTATAATACATAATATTAGTAAGATAATTATAATAAGTATAAACCCGGAAAACAATGACGCTGGCCGAGCGAAAGATAAATAATTATACTCTGGCCTACATTTTTTTGTTAATGAAAATATATCACAAAGCTTTAACGGGTCTTTTGTAGATCCTATAAAACGCCGCATCTGGGCCTTCTTCCACCTGTTGGATAGTTGTAATATTACTTTCTATGAGAAAAATATTCGGAACGTTTGAAATTTTCTTTTAGTTTGACGGCTGTACAAGTTAAAAAATATCCCATCAAAAACATAAATGTAAAAATGGGAGCCAAGTTCAAAATGAAGAATCCGGGTGGTTGTCGACTTCACCGACAAAAGAATTTCGATCTAAATGGGTGCCAAGTTCTGCAGATAATCTTGTTTATTTATAAGGACATACCATAACATTCTTAAAATATAAATTCTAAACACAATTTCTTGTTTTTTTCTGCTAGAACAATGTTTGCTATTTAGAATTATAACTTCTTAAATTTGAACAGTACAATTATTTATAAAAATAAATTGAAGCTCCATATTTGACTTGGCTAGTTTTGACATACCTATTATAAGTTTATCATCTTTATTTTACTGCTTTTTTATTTTAAGGTCAACATATTTTACTCTTTTAAAAAATTTGTTTGCTAGTAAGAACTAGCCAAGTTAATTTATCCTTGTTCGCCTTACAAATATTCAAATTGTTCATGCCGTTTTTGAGTTTTAGCCAAACTAACGAAAAGCAATTGATTTTATATTAAAATACAATGTCCTTTAAATACTCAAAGAAAATATCAGATCAATTTTGTTCGACGGCAAAAAATTGTCAGTTTTTGTATGGGCAATATGAACGTAAAATTTATTAAAGTTTACTTGAAAGTTGGTGAAACAAGTCCTTACACTTACAGAGTTAGTCCTTGATACTAATACTATTCGAGCGGTAGCCGTACGGACAAAGGACAAATGTTTTCAAGCTTCACGCTCTATTAATGAAGTACTCGTAGATACCTCAAGTCATTGATCTGTATCTGTAATCTATGATTAACACTGGACAGGCTGCTGTGATTTCCTTCTTGGACTTACTTGATTGGCGCCATTTTGGATTTGATTGACGCCATCTTGGCCTTGTAAACATAGATATGAGTGTCTATGAAATTAATAATATTGCAAATTGCGTACTAACCTGTATATTTGATTGGTTTCATAACTCTTTATATATTAACTAGCTGATGCCCGCGACATCATCCGCGTGGATTTAGTTTGTTCAATCCTGCGGGAACTCTGTGATTTTCCGGGATAAAAAGTAGCCTATGTCACTCTCCAGGTCCTGCTTCGTTGCAGCGTGATTGGAGGACAAACCAACAAACCAACAAAAACACACCTTCGCATTTATAATATAAGTAAGGATTAATTATAGTGGTCGATGCGCCATTTGCAATATTATTAGTTTCAGAGACACTCGTATGTTAAAAAAGGCCCTTCGAATTGATACATAAATAAGCAATCATTAGTACAGGGTCAGCCAATTTAGTGTTAATCATAGATTAAATATAGAGATCAGTGCCTCAAGTCTAGTTTCGTTGTGCACTTCTTAGAAAGGACTGTAAGTCCGAGAGTCGTTTGAAAGTAGTAAGTGCGGGACGTCACCGCAGAAACCCTACAAGAAACTTCCTCAACTAGGTACCTACGTAGGTAACGTGAGTGACGAAAATTTTCTAAGGAGAGTACTCAACTGGTAGAGGGTCTAACTCTATTCCATATCTTATTACCAATCAACTTGCAATGAGATGTTACGTTTTTAAACTTTCTCTAGTTTTTTTTTTTTTTTATTCGTGATTGACGATACAGTCTAAGATAGTAGTGCGGTAACTTTTCTTTCAAATATATAGACTATCGCTGGACTGCAATCTCACATGGTAAGTGAAGATACTGCCTATGATGGAGCGTGTTTGTCCAGGAGATGCCTATTGATGGAAGGTATGGAAATGTAAATTAAGCCCATACCCCTAAACCCCTAACAATTTATAAATGAATGCCACATCGCTGGGCCAGTACATCTTTGGCAGTAGGATAGTTACCAGCCAAGGCAGAAGCTTCGCATCAGATATTATAAACTCATAAAATGCTTCTGTCAGGAATCAAATGGAACTAGGAAAGTCGGGTTTTATTACTTAGCCAGAAACGCTCTTTTTACCCCCGACAAGAGGAGTGTTACAAGTTTCTGTGTATCTATGTATCTATGTGTCTGTCTGTTCCCTCGTAGCTCCAAATTAAAGTGATTTTGATGCGGATTTTTCTGTTTGAAATCTAACGTGGTCGAAATAGTTCTTAGCTATAATTTATGAGAAGGTCATCTTCTTATTTCCTACTTAAATAAAAGGTCTTATAAACTTTCAATGATGCGATTTATTTAAAATTTGGTGTACCTACTATAATATAAAAATCCTTTCCACGTATTTTTAAAAGGCAATAGGGGCATAAGTATAGTATAGACTTTTAACATATAAATGCCAACGAACCAGTCGCAGTTTTAGCACATTTCTCCTAAATGAATAAGCGGTTAAGTTCAAGTAGATAGGTGATGTAAAATGACATTGGACCGTTAAAAGCGTTTGACAACGCGTAATTAAGAGGACATATTGGTAGGTATTTATGTATAGGGGTGACAGCTTAGTTGTGGATAACCACTCAAGCACGCCTCTCTGACTTTTAGGAGTTATATGCATTTTAAGAGGAAATGCGGTCGCAGAGATCGTCTTTTGAAAATTAGGTATTTGATAAAACTATCGCTGTCGCTCTGCAGTTGTTCATAAAGCACATTCGTACGATAAAAACAACAGCTGCAGATCCTACTGAATAGCCTATTTAAAAAGTCATAATTCAAGGTTTGACTGAGAATTAGAGAGTTCCTGAATGAAAAACCACAATCCACGCGTGCGAAGTCGAGGGCTTCAGCTAAGTAGTAATTTATAACGCGTTTGCAATTAATTTGCTCTTAATTCAACCTAGTATGTTTGTTTGTTTGTTTTTCAATCTACGGAGCCTCGGAGTTGTAACTTAATTTTGCATCTAAGTTAGTACGTTTATCCCTCGAAGTTACGGGCGCTTTACTTGTGGTTACGTCGTGTAAGTGCACATTGCGTAAATGTGCGTGGCTGTCAGGAGCCTAGGTGGGAGCGGTCAGGCGCGAGCAAGCTCTTGCTCATACTTATACAGATACGACACTTACACAACCATGAACCACGAGCCCTCGTGTAGAACTGTAACTATAAAATATAAAATACACCACGACTTAGATTGTTGAATAAATTAAATCTCTTAAATTGGGTAGATACTAAAGCGAAAAAAATATATAAATAAATTCGCACTTTTTTGTTTCTTGAAATATGTGATGCTAAGTGACAAAAAGTGTACCCTATCTACTAGAGGCGACCTCGGGGTTGTCTTTGAGTAACATTAATCGGTTTCATCGCGTTCCAACCCATGCAAGAATAGGTCGCAAGTCCTAAAACGTGGACTCAAGAAAAATATATCTTATTACCTTGTGCATAAAGTGCAATAAGATGCTTGCTACGCAGTAAAAGAAAAGTAAGCACACTCTTTAGGAACATCAAGTTCCACGAACTCTTCTATAAGATAATAAAATCGAGAGTGTTTTACAAAGGGGTTTTAATGCAACAGGAATAAGGAAAGTTGAGCTATGGGATCATAGATACAGAATAGTTTTGTTCAACTACCTTCCTGGCGCAGTGGTGAGTGCTGTGGTCTTATAACTGGGAGGTCTCGGGTTCTATTCCCGGCGGGGCAATTTGGGAATTTACAATTTCTAAATTGTTCTGGTTTGGTCTTTGGCCGTGGCTATAGTTACCACCCTACAGTCAAAGACGTGCCGCCAAGCGATTTAGCGTTCCGGCACGATGACGTGTAGAAACCGATTAGGGGTATGGGTTGAATGGACACTGCCATACCCCTTCCAAGTTAGCCTGCTACCATCTTAGACTGCATCGTCACTTACCATCAGGTGAGATCGCAGTCAAGGACTATCTTGTCATCGAATAAAAAAAAAAGTGTGAACGTTGAAATTAATTAACTTAAAAGACAGTTCCATCCTGAAGATTCCACAGTTGTCTATGAAGCAGGAAAGTCTTTCTATGACTAACTAGACGCATGAACTAGGAAGTAAGTCGCTTTGTGTTTACGTTGCAAAGACAAAGCGGAACGGGCAAACTGTAACCATAATGACACACTGTGGAAAATCAACAGGATAGGTATCTCCATGGATTTCATATAAAGTTTTAGTATTTAACGTAATGTATAACTTCTTTAAGAGTTAACTCTCAAGTTCCTACTCACGTCAAGAAACATAATATTGGGTATATTATTTATATAAAAAAAGTAAGATCAAGGATTCAGTTATAACATCATGACCAGGAACATCAAAGACCCAATACCGCGATCTCACCTGATAGTAAGTAATGAAGTGCTTTAGTAAAGTCTCTTGTAGGTACTTGACTTTCATTTACAACTAGCTTTTGCTCGCGGCCTTGCTCACGTTAAGTTTGATTTTTCAAACCCCTATTTTACCCCCTTAGGGGTTGAATTTTCAAAAATCATTCCTTAGTGTGCGCCTACGTCATAAAAGGAACCAACTGTAAAAATTTCAAGTTTCTAACTTCAGTAGTTTAGGCTGTGCGTTGATATCTCAGTCAGTCAGTCAGGACTTTGAATTTTATATATATAGATGAACGTTTCGCTTGTGCACTATAATATCTCCTGCATAATTGCCTAGTCCCCGCCTTCCTTCCTTTATGATTGGCCGCATAATCAGTCGAGAGTACAAAGTCTAATATTTGTAGTTCTTACAATGGTCGCAGTTGCGGGCAGTTGGGAGATAGTTTACTACCGAGACGTATTCTTAAAATTGAGGTTAATAGTTTAGGCAACCTAAATTTTATCAATAAATACAAGAGGGTTAATGGGTTACGAGAAATAGTAGGTATATTGAGGATGTTACGCTTACGATAGTATGACCAATAACAATTTTGACGGCCTCTTGGACTACTATAAGGCCACTTATAATAATGCAAGAGGCCGCGTTGTTGCCGTCTCGCTTTAGGCTTCGTAAGTTGGCCCCAACATTGGCCCCATGAAACTTCATCGTAGAGTCATTCGTCGATGTAGTCAATCGTTAGAACTGTAACGATTGGATACATCGACAGTAGGTATTGTATTTTCTAAGAAATTGACACAACATTGTTTGGGCGAAAGGTATTGAGGCCAATGTGTGGAGTCGGGGTTCGCGATACGCTCTGTACTTGTACTGATTTGTTGGTGGGTGGAATTTCAATATGGAACTTCTGGCATCTTACGAGTAGTTTACTTCGTAAACTGACGCCCTGTTGAGGATGAGTTGATAGGATCGAGAAAAAGGTATGTGCAAAGTTATGCTCTCTCTGTAACTGTTTTCTAGTGATTCGTTTGATAACGCTGGTCCACGTCAAGAACTATTCAATTTAGTTCCACCATCTACTTTCCACCATCGAACTGCAAGGCATTGCATGAATCTGCACTGCTACGTGGTCGAAATTCCACTAAGCGCTTTGCTTCCTCGTTCCCAATACGCACCGCAATTTGTATACCCTTCCAGCTTTCGTTTTTACATCTAACTATAACTTGGGTATCTTTAAATCAAGAGTGAATAGGCATCTTAGGTTGTATCTTCACTTACCATCTTTATGAATTTCTAATATTATAAATATAAGATAATTATAAGATACATCTTTGATTGTAGGTAGTGGCATTCGACCATTTAACCAGGACTTGGCAAGCGCACGCATTCCCCTCTGCCGAAGTACATGTACAAACGTACGGTTCAGTTTATAAGTGTGACAACTTTTGAGTTAGTGTGCGTTCATAGAGACATTAAGTTTTTTACAAAAGTGTGCGGAAATGAGTAAATGTGTGCTGTACGTAGGCTGTACGTGATTACCTCACCTCCCGCAGAAAGTGGTAGAATATATTCAGTACTAGATCTGCATAAAGGCTCGTCCCGGCTAAATGGTCGAAGGCAGCGGCCATGGACCGCGTGGGTCAATATGGCGGACGGGCGGAATGCTTACGGAGTGTAACAATTATAATTTGGAAACTATGATATTGTATATTATGTATTGCTTGGAAAGTGTAAAATATACGAGGTGTAATGTGAACTAGTGGAGTTAATTTTTATTGAAAGTCCCCATTAACCCGAGGCTGTGGCTACAATAGTTACCAACTGGAAAACTGAGATCAATATTACTCCTTCTACCTTTAATTCCGGCCTACCCCTGTCTTATCAAAGAAAACTTAATTACATTTTATTCGTTCAAAAATAAAAATCATGTCGCTTAGCAACTTATATTGATCTAACTCGTAACTGCTGCCTCATTACCTAATCGGTTAAATAAATTGTAATAGAATTTATTAGATTCATTCATTGGTTGTTTTGAGCTTACGTTTCGAGTGTAACGTTGTTAGAAACTACTGTTCTAAGTGCTATATTTCGATGATCCACTACTTAAACTGCGATCTAACCTGGTAAGCGATGAAGCAGTCTAAGATGGTAGCGTGCTAACTTGGAAGGGGTTATGTCTAATCGGTTTCTACTCGTATATACACGCGATCGTGCCAGAACGTTAAATTGCTGGGCTACACGTCTTTCACGGTTGAGTGGCAACTAGCTTCGGCTAGCCTTCCACCGGATCTACTATTTACTATTAACTTAAGTAAACATATTTTTTATGCCGCTATGGTATCATGGCGTTCATGTACTAAAATCCTAAATGCACGATAATCCTATCGCGCGATTAGACCTTAGAGATAGCTGTTCGTTGAAAATCAAATCAACAAACGAAATCCGTACAAACATCACAATTTGACATACAAATACCTATTTAACACTAACTTCTTTATATCAGAATTTCATAAAATCGAGTTAGGTAACTGGTTTTAATGAATCGGTATTGTTCAAAATAACAGGGTGACGGACAAACTGGCAAAATGTAATTCGATAACGCAGTTCAAACACGGTTCAAACATTCGGCACCTATGCGATTTGGAGTCGATACTATTTCAATAACAATGGGCACCAATGATCACGCTGTTTATTTTGTTCAAAATGCTAATACATAAAGTACTTAGAACTTAAGTGCTTAAAACAAGTGTAAAGGATAATGGGTAATTTTGTATAAACCCCATTAGACTGCAGAATTATGAACTATGTCGGATTTTGTTGCCCCAAAGGAGTTAATTAATCCTAAGCAAGTTAATCCTAAGCAAGTCTGAATTTAGCAAGTTAATCCTAAGCAAGTCTGAGTTAAGTTAATCCTAAGCAAGTCTGAATTCACTTGGAGACAAGTGTAAATTGAAAATTAAAAAAAAAATATGGAATTCCACATTTTGTGGTAGCGGCCATCTTGGATTTTAGTATTCTACAAGTCAAGCTCTAGCTACAACTCATTATATACTCATACATACCTACTAGATGATACCCTGCGACTTCGTTCGCGTGGATTAAGGTATTTTATTCCGAAGTTTATTTCCGAAAGTGTTCGTTTGTCCTTCAATCACCCTGCAACGGAGCTACGGGTCGAGGTGATTTTTTGCATTGTATATAGTTGAGGACCTAGAGGACAGGCTACTTTATGTAGTTGCCGCGGGAGTTTAAAATCTAAATCCACGCGGACAAAGTCGCGGGCAGAAGCTAGTCTATCTATAAGTAATTGTTTTATATTATTAATGATGTGAGTGTAAACCCTAAACCCATATAGCATTGAAGTGTCTTCATCGCGCATTATTGGTGTATTGTTGTTGAACTAAAATAATTTCACTAAAAACAGTGAAAAGGGAATAATGAATACATAAACTGGCATACGGAATTGAAAATGAGATAATACTGTTGTTTGGTGTATAATATGTTATTATATTGTTAGGCAAAGTAGATTTTTATAATAGGGGAGGGCGGAGTTCAAAGTGCTGGAGGTAGGTTGTTCCGATCCAAATAGCTCCGCGAAAATTTGCTTCTATAAAAAAAACTATTGAGATTTTCCAATTCAATAAAAATTACTTTAAGTCAAATATGTCCAAGTTAAACTAAACTAGATTAGAAGAGATTTCAGCTTGAAATAAGCTCTGGTAACTTTAACTGGTGACTACTTTTTAGAACAATTCCACATTCACATACCAATTGATCGACCGTTCTGATTGAATTAAAAATAGGGACGTCTCGATTTATCTGCTAGTTTTTTAAACTGTCCCGTATAAGAAGTAACAGCAGTGGTATGACTCTCTAAAAATGATTGCTACAGTGTCACAAACGAAACGAAACAAAAAAATTATCAAAATCAGTCAATCCGTTTTCGAGATATCATTTTAAAAGCTGTTCTATATAAAATGCATGACAAAATGAATTTTCGTCATAAACAAACATCATAAAATTCAGTTTAGAGCCATTCTTGAGTTATAAATGATGTAACTAAGAACTAATCCAACTTTGTTTTATATATTTAAGATTTATAGTTACCCAGCCGCGTTGTTAGTTGTCAAAAAGCGCATACATTTTTTTACAAGATTTTTGATATTCCCAGTGTTTATTTTTTGTTTTTCTTATGTAAATTAAATTATATCTGACTAGTCCGACTGATGTTGTTGTGGAGAGTCTTGCGGAGGCGAAGTTGGCCTGGAGTGCTTCTTGTCCTGGGGAGAGTTTTCCTTCGGCTGTGGAATGCCAGGGTCTTTGGGACAAACCGCGTGTTGTCAAGACACATGCGGATCTCGTTGCACAGTGCACCTCGGCTACGGATAAAGCCCGTGTTTTAGCCGTATCCGAAAAAGAGTCAGGTCACTGGCTACACGCTCTGCCATCTCATAGCCTAGGGACGATTCTTGACAGGACAGCTCTTCGTGTGGCCGTTTGCTTGCGTTTGGGGATTAAGGTGTGCGAGTCTCATCGCTGTCCTTGCGGCAGCCAAGTGGATCGGTTTGGTCATCATGGACTCAGTTGCATTCGGAGCGCAGGCCGCTTGTATCGCCACGGTGCTCTTAATGATATAGTCCGTCGCGCTCTGGTCACTGCCTCCATCCCTGCACAATTGGAACCCTCCGGTTTGTTCAGGGATGACGGCAAGAGGCCGGACGGGATGACTATAGTACCGTGGACGATGGGTCGAGCACTGGTGTGGGATGCAACCTGCGTTGATACGTTGGCAGCGTCCCATCTACAGGGCTCGTGCCAAAAAGCGGGTGCAGCTGCCGAATCTGCTCAATTACTCAAGCGCCGCAAATACTCAGCCATTTCTAAGGACTACGTTTTTGCGGCGCTTGCTTTTGAGACTCTGGGCCCATGGTCATCGGACACGAAGAATTTTATGAATGTCGTGTCCGAAAGACTGATCCACGCCTCAGGTGACCAAAGAGCTGGCGCTTATTTAGCCCAACGCCTAAGCCTCGCTATACAACGAGGGAATAGCGCCAGTGTTTTGGGCACCATGCCCATAAACGACCACTTGGACGGCGTGTATTTTTTGTAAATATAAGTAGTGGTAGTTTTAATTTATTTAAGTTATTTATTTAAGTTATTTATTTAAGTTTTTATTTTGTCATATTTATATTGTAATAATTAACTTGTCCTAATTATGTAAATTCTAAATGTGAAAACTTGTTATTGGCTTCAATTTTTCTTCTGTTTTTATCGATTTACTTTTTTTAATCAGCTGTAAGTTTTCTTTTAAATAAAATAAAGTAAAATAATAAGTAATTTGAATATTATTATTGAAAAATATTGTAAAAGTTATGTTCTATAGACCTGATACTTGCACAATTCTATACCGTAAAAACTATAGTGTGGCAGATATAGATTTAAAAAAAAATCACTCTCAAAATCGTCTAAACGTTTCTATAGTGCTTACAAATGACAGCTCATTAAAAAATTTAACGATGATTAGTTAATAACATATTGATGACTCTGTGAACTTTTCAAAATCACTAAAGCCATCATTAAGTAACGATTATTTAGCGGCTCCGCATGAGGCAGTTAGCGATAATTCAAAAGGCAGAATGGGGTAATGCAGCCAGCATTCTGAGCTTTATTGTTCGAATATATCGTATGAACAATAAATGTGCTCATATTGTTTTCATCTAGAGTTTCGTTACGTAGAACTTGATGTTACATGTAATTGAAACGAAATATAAGTTAATGAATGCAAAGGCATTCAAAGGAGGAACTCAAAGGAGGCACTCAAAGGAGTGTTTCCTTGTTTCAGATAGCAGTATCTGCTAATTCACTGCACAGTAATGCTTGAAGTTGCAACTATGGATGCAATATAGCAAAAAAAAAAAAATCAGCGCAAAATGCAACAAACAATATTCGCAAAGCGTGCCAACTAAGGGCCAACGCACATATGCAGTTTTAAGGGTTTGAGCATCTGCGGTCAGGAATTTGGCGACATCACAGATGCTGCTGCATCACGCTTTTGTAACGCGATCGCTCTAGGTATAAAATTCGCGTTTTGGTGATCGCAACTGGCGTTCGAACGAGTGTAGGGTTTGCGTGCAGTTACAGTGTAGCTTCCGAAACTAAAGATCAAATGTGCGGAGTTAAAAGTTTGATCGCAGCTCCTAGCTTCCGACAATTAGATGATTGAAACATACTTTTATTGTAGACCACGTCACAATAAAAGTATGTTTCAATCATCATACACAACAACAAAAAAATTAGGTGGCCTTATTGCTACTTAACGATCTCTTCCAGGCAAGCGATAGTGCAAAAGAACATAGTAGTATATACAATACGAGTTAGGTGCAAATATCTTCGTATTCTTAAATAAAAAATACAAACGCATACATAATAATATTATTATTTATATGTATATTTATACACATTACACATAAATATATTTTCTGATCACGTAGATCACATATTATGCTAAAAACAGCATGTGTGTATTGGCACTAAATGTTTGAGAGTTTAACAAAATTTTTATCCGTTTCGCACTTCGTTTGTGATGCTTGAATTTCACAAAGCATAGACAGCTTTACGAAAATTCCATTTCGCTAGAATGATCATAAAAATCTGTATCATTTTATTACTTTAAGCTTACATACAGTCAACTTTCGCAGTCCTAAAGCATTCTATGAAGTACTAATTTTTAAAACTCCATAACAATTCATATTGTAATCCTTTGCAGTTCAAAGTACATCTGAGCTTTCGCACGTAAAGTGCTAAAGCATTCTATGAAGTACTAATTTTTAAAACTCCATAACAATTCATATTGTAATCCTTTGGAGTTCAAAGTGATATGCATGAACTATGCGATGGCAGTTTTTAAACGAATATCTGCCGTAATAGGTATGATCTAGCTTATGAGAGCAAAGGGTGTACATTCCTTCACATCTCTTTGTTTATATTAGCTAGCACCTACACGTTAGTGATAAGACTGACTGCAATAATAATGATTCTGCTAATTTTTATGTTTAAAGATTATTAGCCAAGCTGACTTATATTCTGCTCTCCCCTGTGCTAGGAGTGGGTACGACAACAGTGTAACTGGTGGGGTTTGAACCTACGACCTTTCAGTCCTTTAACTGTTGGGCTATTGAGCTAATTTGATGAGAAGTTTGATCAGACAATGTATATTTAGGCAAGTCTAGCCATTAACAATAGTAACAACGCCAGCCGTTAAAACGCTATCTGGAATATTTTTTTTGGGTTGACAGCACGTTATAAAATGTGTCAAATCCACGAAAACTGCTATTTTCTGCTATTTATTCACACATGAATTTCACGTGTTCAAATATTTTAATACAAAAATAACCATCCAGAGTCAGGGATATTTTTAAGTTCACAAGAATCTAAATTCAATTAATATTTAGATTTTATTTACAACAATATTAGCTTATTGTGTTTTTAAAAAAGCCGAAAGAATCCTTTTATGTTCTCATAACCTCCCATGTCACGCCCAATGTCTTCAACTATACTTATTCAAAAGGTCACGTCGAACCATTGCTAGTCTAAGTTGCTGCGTGATCGAAGGAAAAACCACCAAACTAACAAGACAACAAAAAATATACTTGTGATACGGTACTGGTTATAGACTTCTCTATTTACATAGTTTATATAAAAAATTACCAATTTTGATATTTTACATTTTCAGCCATTAATTTGGGTTTACCCTATTTTGTCTTTTTTATTTTTAAGCCACACCTGTAATAAGGCGAACAAAACAAAAAAAAAATAGTGACTCTACAAAACGAAAACACTAACTGCTTGCTTGCATAAACAGTGATGCCATAAACTTGTTTCATGCTAAAAACATGATACGGCATGCATTAGAATTGATAGACAGTTTAAACAAAAAGTGCGATACTAAGTCGGAAGATTGTCATAAAATTTGTTAAACGAGGGTAGTGCACGCAATACCATCGAGCCGTACGTCCTAGATGCCATTTCACCTAAAAATAACATGACACCAATGTTGTGTTTACATTATTCTTAGCCATAAACAGATTTTTTTAAATAGAAATGGATAAAGGAAATTTCTAATGAGTAAGAGCGGATTGCTGCCAGGAATTTGGCCAATATGTCTGCGGTGGTATTTTTTTTTTTCATTCGATGATAAGTAATTCCGTGACTGCGATGACTTGTTAAGAAAAAAAAGATTTGAATGATATATTTTCAACAACAAAACATTAAAACCATAGAATCGTTTGTATGACACCTAGGACAGAGGTAGGTATGCAGAGGCGTATTATTAACTTACAAAGCATCACCATACAGAAATAGTCTGGCTGGAAAAGAGTCATGATTTTAATTCTTATTTGAGTCGTTTGCGGCCTATCATCTGTATTGCCGCTGATGTCATTGTACTTACGTAATTGATGTATCATACAGGATAATTATTTCGCAGTGAATTGTTACAACAAATCAACACCAATAATAGTAAATAATGGCAGCGCCGTGGCGACAGTGAGATGAATCGAGATGCGTGCCTTTGAATTACTTAACCTATGGTCTGATTTTAATTGAATTGTGTAAACGTTGCGTCATTTTACTGCCCGCCCATAAAAATACCATTCCTTATCTCGACATAGTAACGACATACTGCCGCACTTACAGATAAACTCATTAAACTACACTGTGTCATTAACTGATTGTTATAATTATCATTAATCTCTCATTGAGCTGTCATTTGAGTACTAACGAAGCGTTTAACTGACCTTCTCACTGAGAAGATAGGACTATATGTTGCTAGATTCAAGATAGGTATTCAAGATTCTATTTTTATTTACTCTTGTAAAGCTATTGCAATTTGTGCAATTGGTTTCGTTAGTTGTTCTGACATATAGTTGTCTTTGTTCTAAACGGTTCCAAGCTGGGACTTGGGAGTCCTAGTTGGACATAAATCAGATGCGCCTGATACTGCCAGGGTCGTTGCGACGTGCCGGAAACTTTGCTTACTTTGACATCCACAACGCAGGAGTAAATTATCACCTGATGTTTTAAGCGCCACTTTGGTATACCTAAGTTACCAAGTTGCCGTCAAATTACAGAAACAGAAACAGGCGAGTGTAAATAAAATTGATAAAAGCGTAACGTAATTTAAACTAAGTAAAATTTTGGATAGAATCAGGCGTTACATTGCGGAAGTTCATGATTAGAAAGAAAAGGTCAGATTTTTTTGTTATAATCCGCCAACTCTTCTTAAAATCTTTAAAGAAGCTGTGTTACCTCAAAATCCCTCGGGAACTTTGTGATTGTGTGTGGGTCTACCAACACTGCGTTTCCCGGCGAGGGTCGCCACTCGAGCATCTTGGGACACCAACATCTATCAGCTCTTCGAACTATGCCCCGCCCATTTCCACTTTAGTTTCGCGACTCATTGAGCTATTTCTGTGACTTTGGTTCTCCTATGGATCTCCTCATTTCTGTTTTGATCTAGCAGGGACACTCCGAGCATAGCTCTCTCCATCGTACACTAAGTGACCCTGAGCCTTCTTATGAGTGTGACTATATTTGACCACTTTATCTCACGACTTTTCGCATCACGTCGATTGTCTTGTCACTTGCGTCGCTTGTTACCTATTTTTCGGCTTTTGTTTATTTAAAAACATATAAGCTACCTATCACATTAATAACGAGCAACATGCGTAAGAAACGTGTGGTTATCAGTGTTTCACAACAACAATCGGCCTTCAAAATGGGGTTATCTAGGTTCACTAGTATAGTAGCTAGCTACTAAGTACTTTAATCAAAGGGTCGGTTACATTGGATTTGCCGACCTACCTATTAATATTCCAAACTAGCTTCCCGCCAGCTTTTCTTCTTTAATTAAATAATTATATAACTGGACTGACTGAATGATCTATCAATGCAGAACTCAAATCACTGGACCGATCGGGTTGAAATTTGTCATACAGATAACTATTATGACGAAGCATCCAAAATTCTTTTTCCTCCGAGTGACGAAGGCATCCGCTAAGAAACAATGTTTGAAAATTCAATCCCTAGGGGGGTGAAATGGGGTTTGAAAAATCAAACTTAACGTTAGCGTGTCGCGGGCAAAAACTAGTATGTTATAAAAGTAATCCGAAGTGGTGATTTCTATGCACTGATACTTTTGATTTTTCAGCTGTTCTTTTGGGGTTTCCCAATTTTTTTTATTTTTAAACCACTCCTGGTGAACAAAACAAAAAAATGCTCAAATTCGTCAAGCTATTTTTCAGTTTTAGCCCGACTAACGAACAACAAATGATTTTAAGATAATTGATTGAAATAATATAAGCTTGAAAAAAAAAAAGTGTTATAAGTTATTGAATAATATTAAGGCGACGATAATATAATTAGATTGATATTTGATATACAATATTGCAAGCACGTCAGGATAAAGTGAACTACACTTATTGGTACTTAATCGAAGCAATATTGGCAATTTAATACAACCCATTATGGATAAGAGAGACATCGGTTGCGGGGTGGATCGAAAATGAACCGAAGCACGCTATCCCTCCTATATTCAATTTCATAGAAAAACTTATTTTATGTCAGCGAATTTACTTGATCACGAATAGTTTGGATTGATCACCAACGATACAAAGTACAGTACCTACCTAATGTAATAGGTATTTTTTCTTAAAAACTCTTTGTTTTACTCTGTTTTTACTCAATTACTACTATAAGTTCTTTCAATTCACGAGGGCACGTGGCTCATGGTTGTGTGTGTCGTATCTGTATAAGTGTGAGCTAGAGATTGCTCGCGCCTAACCGCTCCCACTGACAGGCACGCATACTTACGCAATGTGCATGTGCATGACGTAACCACAAGTAAAGCTCCCGTAACTTCGTGAGATAAACGTACTATATCTCACGACGTTACATTTTAAGCTCAGAATATAGAACTATTTCACTATAAATAGAAGATAGTCTTCAATAACTCTATTACCCTAAAGTTTATATTATACTCGTCTCGCTAGGGTTTATTATTACGGATTGGCTACATTCAGGATACGATCCTTTTCAAATTAGTTTGTGATTCCAGGTTGTGGTTAGTTGGATCTAAATACTTCCAAGTGGAAGTGAGTATGAGCGAGGAATAAGGCACTAGAACTACAAGTTATAGTTACCTACTATACCTATGTAGTATTGGCCAAGCTTGTAATATAGCTCTTTAGCTACCCTATTACTAACTGCAGTTTCATTGATGGTTTTAAGTGAAACCAGATTCCAATAATTACTAGAATAAGAGATTTTAATAAATATAAAGAGCACTAAAGATAAATTATTGATGTCCAATTTATATCTCATAGATTGTTAATTAATTTATTTGTGTATCAAACAAATAATAAGATAGGAGATATGATAGGAGGATATTAGTCAAGTTAAGCTTGGCTAATATTCTTAAAAAAAAATACTAAAATTTTAAACGCCGGAAAATGGAAAGAAAGTAGGTATAATGGCTCAGTTAGGTATCGGTTTTAAACACAGTAGAGACATGCAATTATATAATGAATACTGAATATCGATTTGTCAAAACACGCAAGCATCCTAGGTATGATGATACCCAAGAGTAGCTTATACTTTATCGATATCGATTAAATTAGAAAAACTTGAATTGAAAAAAAACAATCGTTACATAAAGTTTAACTCAATTTGTTTGTTGGCTTGCCTTCAATCTTATGCTGAGATCTATAGAGCGTGCTTTGACTCAGCTCGGATTTAAGTTAGAGTTAAAACGAGACACAAATAAAGTCCCGTTTTAACTCTTTCTTGAGGCTGAGCAGAGTGAGAGTTCGGTCTATAGGTTTTAGACTTACTGCAGTAGCACTACAGATCGACATGATTTTTTGCAAAATTATACCTAACTAGCTTTTGCCCCCGCGACTTCGTCCGCGTGGAATTAGATTTTGGGGTGGAATTTTCAAAAACTGTGACACACGTACTTCTTTATTTTTAACTGAAAGCTCAAATACCAACTTTGATGGAAACAGCTTGAAAAATGACGGAGTTACATGCAAACTTCCATCCCCTATTTAAAACCCTTAGGGGTGGAATTTCCAATAATCCTTTCTTAGTGTGCGCCTACGTCATAAAAGGAACCAACTGTAAAAATTTCAAGTTTCTAACTTCAGTAGTTTAGGCTGTGCGTTGATATCTCAGTCAGGACTTTGAATTTTATATATATAGATAGATACTTGTGGGCCTGGAGCATGGCTAGTTTTTACTAGGAAAAAACAAACTGTGCCCGTTGGATTTTTAAAAGCTAGTCCCACGTGAATGAATTTGCGGCCATACACTAGTTTCTAATAATAATATTAGGAGGTCAGAGGCTCAGAGCAATTTTATCTCTGTTTTAAGAATAAAATTCTAATTAAGTTGGTACAGATTCGTTTTGTTAACCCCTGACACTTGATGGCTATCTAAAATGCGATAAGGAACGCTTACTATATCCTACTGGTAACTTCTGTTAATAATCATAGTATAACGTAATCATTTACTGTGGTACCACAATAAATATAACGTAATCATTTACTGTGGTACCACAATAAATGATTACGTTACAATATTACAAAGGTTAAATTCAATTAACTTTTATTAAAAGAACTATATATGTGTTTATTGTCGTTTTAAAAAAATAAGTAAGCGTTGATAATGACGTGCGACATCACTAACAGATTATGGCACAATGTAAATAGGACAAGTTAGTTTTATGAGAAGTTTATTACTGTTGCATTACTTTTCAACTAAAATTTATTTTATTTTAATGAATCATGGCCTAGTGCGTGTCGGGCCATGCGCAAGGGTTCCGTAGTTGCCCGTCACATTATGCGTATAGTTCTTTCAATTCACGAGAGCGCGTGGCTCATGGTTGTGTGAGTGTCGTATTTGCATAAGTGTGAGCGAGAGCTTGCTTGCGCCTGACAGGCACGCACACTTATGCAATGTACATCCGTTCACAATTCACAATATAACCACAAGTAAAGCTCACGCGCCCTCGTGAAATGCAAGTACTATACCTACTTGGAAGGGAGTATATATAATGTAGGTTTCTTCATAAAATGATTATTTATTTTTTAAATTTCAGTATAAAGTTATAAAGTTATAACGTGTGCCAATTTCGGACACAAGCTTGACTCGCTCGATGGATCGATAGGGACTAACTGTGTATTATTTATTATGTCCCTGCTTAGCTCTTACACACCACTGCACCACGCGCATTTTCAGTGTTCTGTGTCTCAAAAACCAAAAGTCGCTAGAAAGTCGCAAAACCTGATTTTTGGGAAGGTAAAATACACCTTTAGGTATAGGTATTATAACGTAACCATGGTTAATGGTCAGTTTTCAAACCAGATTTTTTATTGAAACCGAGTTTGAAGACTGCTATTAGCATTCTGTGAACTCTGTTTTGATCATTTTTGGCAAAAAACTTTTTTGACGCTAGGACATAAACTGAAGTCATCATTTCTAGCGACAAAGTGGCAGCTCTGTGCATTTGTATATCTAGTAAAAAATAAATAATCACATTTCTTGTATGGACAATGGAGATCCTCTTGAAGTTCTTACTTTTTTATGGCTTGTTGATAAAGCGACAATAGAAATACACATTCTGTGAACATTTCCAGTATAAACCTATTACGGTTAATGAGATACAGCCCGCTAACAGACGGGTGGATTGACGGACGGATGCACAGCAGAGGCTTAGTAATAGGGTCCCGTTTGCACCCTATCGGTACGGAACCCTAAAACGCACATAACTTAAACGTCAGACTTTGGGATCATGTTGGGATCAAATTGTGGACCCCCAGAAATTAATCCACTATGGTATATTTAAAAAAAGCACCGCTACTAAAAAAGTAATATTAGTAAATCCAAAACAAAAGAGGATTCAATCGCTTTTCAGTTTCCACACCAAATGAAAATTCACCGTGGCTTGACTTCCCATTGTGTTACCCGACTCTAGTATATTCACCTTCCATCCTAGATAATTCGAATTTCCCAAAGAAATTTTATTTTGTTTTGACGACCTCCCTGGCGCAGTAGTACCTAAGCGCTGTGGTGTTGTAACTGGGAGGTCTCGGGTTTGATTCCTGGCGGGGGCAATTTGGGAATTAATAATTTCTGAATTGTCTCTGGTCTGGTCTGGTGGAAGGCCGACCCTATCGTCACAGACATGCCACCAAGCGATTAAGTGTTCCGGCACGATGACAATTTGGGAATTTTAGGAGTTTGGTCTATAAGGACTACGTCACTCCATTTAATTTATAATTTTTAATAATGAATTGTGTCTGGTGGGAACGTTGGTGAAAACGGGCATCAGAGTAATTTATTTGCGTATGACGGAGATGCGGAGATCCGTAGGAGATTCAAAAGTGATGTATGTAGTTCGAAAAACCTATTTTCGTTAGTTCCCCAAGGAGCTGGAGTGACCTCCCATCAAAATGCGTAGTATTCAAGGACATTAGTTGACCGATGACATTGTTGCCAAGTTGCCAGGAGCCGCTGTATAAAGACGGCACAAGAGGTATATTGTGTAGGAAAGTTCAGCAGTCATAATATGTCCAACATTTTACGTCTATTGGTTTAAAAAGAAGAAGTATGAAATAACTATGGTATAAATAACTATTTAAACTTTTGTGGCCTAATCACACTACTCAATTTGTACAATATACCTAGAATGTATTGTGTTACCTAATGGAAAAGCCGTAAAAGCCGTAATATTTTCGTTCAAAAAATTTATTTATTTTGAGTATTTGTTTCCAAACCTAATGTATGAAAGCTGATAATGCTCTATTTTTACTAGCACTTAGTCCGCGCAAAAACATACGTACTCACCCGATACCAACTTTCGCACGAGTTTTCGCGGGGTAAGTTATCTTTAAAAATAAACACCTGGGTCGATTTGCGTCAATAGAAAATTGTTTCTAACACATTTTCTGAGATAAAATGACAACATAATCTATACAAATAAATAAAATTAAAGTGTCTGGAATGAAAAGCATTTTCTATAGCAGCGTCTTATGCATAATGCAACGCACGTCAATCGCATAACATCGCGTGCCAACCGACAGCTAGCGCCAACAATTTTAACTTGTGAAATTAAGCAGGTATCTATTAATTTTCCTAATGGTTTTTTTAAATCCCATGGGAAACATGGGATTAACAAAAATTAGTCTGTGCAAACAAGTAAAAGTGCTTAGTATATCAATCCGCTATAGCAGCGTTTTATATAAGACATCGACGACACCCATCGCGCGTGCCAGCCTACAGCCAGCGCCATCTATTTTAACTTGCGACATTACGAATGATATTGTTACATCTATTAAAATTGATGTGTCTGTTTGTTGCCGCTAATCTCGGTAAGGGCTGGACCGATTTTGACGGGACTTATACTGGTAGATAGCTAATGTTATCGGGACTAACACTTTTTAACTAACTTTCGGATGCTCTTGGACTTAGAAAATCTAAAAGCATATTATACATACCTATACATATACTTAATATAAAGAAAAATAAAATGAAACTAAAAGGCCTATTTATCAAGCGTTGCATAATCTAGACGCATTTAATGTAAAATTCATGTAAGATATTAACTTCTACTTAACTTCTACTTGCTAGAAACTGAATATTCATAGGTGCCTCTTTATTCGGCTTAAGACAAAACCTAGAAAATTATGCCTACCTCATAATTATAGGTCGCTTCACGAGCACGTCTACAGTTATCCGATTCAGCGATTTGATACCCCGCAAGTTGTACACCTACCACCATGACAGAATTTAAAAAGCTATGGCGAAAATTCAAAAGTTTCTTGTTTTAATATGGGGCGTCAACAACCTCCCTGACGCTGTGGTTAGCGCTCTAGTCTTTAACTGGGAGGTCTCGGGTCATTTCCCGGCGGGGGAAATTTGGGGAATATATAATTTTTAAATTGTCTCTGGCCAATTTATAAATTCTAAATTGTCTCATGATTTTTTGACTGAGTATAGTTGAGGACGTGGAGAGTGACAGGCGCCTAGGCTTGCCTATACCTTTTATCGCGTTTAGTAAAAACACGCGGATGAATTCGCGAGCAAGAGCTAATCTCTTTAAGTATATAAAAGGAAAAGATGCTGGGCATACAGATAGTTACTAAAACGTAGGCCTCCGGTAAGAAAGAATTTTCAAAAATTCAACTTATAATGGGATGAAATAGGGGTTTTAAAAATCGCACTTAACGTGAGCGAAGCCGAGGGCAATATCTAGTACTTTTATTAAATACTGATAAATCGACCAGCCCGTCAAATTTCCATTGAATCAATTGGATGTATTGTGATAGTAGGTGCCTACACAGATACGCCCTTGAAATTATTCGTGTTAATGGATTTATTTGTACACTTGGCAATTGGCACTACTTGTTAATTCGCTGGCAACAAGATAGAGATGAAATATCATACCCATTTTATTATCGCATCCCATATCATATTATATTAAAGGACCAAAAAGGACTACCCCAAACTGCCAATATTTAATATAAAATTTACTTAACAAACAATAATTTAGTTTATTTTGGCCCCATTTGCCTATACCTACTACCAATGCATATATCAGTATTATTTCAACAAAACAAAATTTAAATAATATTGCTTTAAGCTTTGGTAGTAGGTACTCGTATAGGCCCCATAAAACGCTCCCGTCGAATAAAATTTTTATAACTTTGTATATTATTATCGGCTTTGGGTCGATAGGTTTGTAAATTATTTGTGAATTTGTCGTAATTATTAAATAGTATCTTATAATGTACATTAATTAATTTAGGAGTTTAAAAATTCAGACAGACATTCGGACAAGTATAAAACTCAAAAAGATACAAACACATCACTTCGCTCGGTCAAAAATTTTGCTTGATAGTGTTTGGTGAAGCACAATTTTCGTACATGTGGATATTATTATTATCATCTTAAAGTAGAAATTCAATACCTATTAAATTAATTTCTTTTGTCTTTTCCTAACTTAATCAGTATGTTTTATTTACGCGGTATCAGTATAGCGCTCTTCTTACTAATAAAAATAAACATAACTATTTATAGATTATCCAATCAAGTTACTTACTAACAAAAAATAAAATATGTAGTTGACTGTTTGACATGGTTGCTTCGTAAAAATACTATAATACTTGTTTTATTTTGAAGAATATTTCATTCTCCGCCAACACCCTGTTAACCGGACAATTCTCTTTTACCAAAAGTTAATTTGACATTTCAGGTTAAACGTAGACCGTCGACAGATACGATCTTTTTTTGGGTGACGTTGCTAAAGCTAGAAACTAGCATCAGTGTAGTATGTTTAGAGACACACTACGCTGACGCGTTGTGTCGTGAGGTATAGTGTGGTGTCTCTCTTTCTTGCCTTGGTAAATACAATATATGAAACCGATATCCTTCTAACGGATGACACGCTAGTGTATTTCCAGCTTAAAAATTTATTTATTTACCTTGCTATTATTATAATTGCGAAAGTGAGTTTGTTTGTTGATCGTTTTTCAATCACGCTGCGACAGAGCTATGGAAAGTGTAAAGAATCACGGCGTGATTCTTTGCACGGATATAGTCGAGAACCAAAAGTGACATAAGCTACTTGTACTTTTTGTCCTAAGAAATAAGGAAATTCGCGCGAGATTTATAAAAGCCCAACTCTGCTAGGACAAAGTCGTGGGCCAAAGCTAGTACACAATACAATCTATCTTCTGTAAACGTGTGACACTTGGGGACTGCCGCGGTAAAGCTATTGCATAGCATTTTTTATCAACGCCATCTAGCGGCTCACCGTAGAGGAGTCCCGTGTCAGGTTATTTTCGTTACGGAATTTCTGGATTCGGTCTCCACGCTGGCCCGCGATAGAAGCTATGCAATAGCTTAAAAATAGGTAAAAGGTGAATATCAGACTCACGACTCGTGGATCCACTGGCTTCTCCCACCAGTGTGTTCAAGGGGAATTCTACGTTAGGCGTTGTCCTAATACAACGCGAAAGCGCGATCGTCGCAAGTTCGCGCGAATTTTACTCGTACGAACGCGCGATCAAACATACTGATCTCGAATAGGTGTCCTAATAGGCATTCTCGCGATGGAACGAAGCGCAGTGGAACCCGCGGCCGCTCGCATCGCTTATTCGCGCGATGATCGCGCATTCGCTTTATATTAGAACAACGCCTTATAGTGATGACGGTCTTATGTCTGCCCTAGCCGCAATAAGTGCCGAATTATGATATTGCGCCCGGATTGGGAAACTCATCATCATAAACACGAAGCTGTTTCACTCATAACGAATGTAAACGGTTTAACAGCATCACATTTAAATGTTTTTTTTTTACTTCTAGGACGTCCCTACAACACCGAGCGATCGATTGTGCGACGTCTCATCCTGAAAATCAGCGGTTCTACTCGTAAGTTTTTTTTTTAATTTGATGACAAAGGTAGTCCTTGGCTGCATTCTCACCTGATGGTTAGTGACGATGCAGTCTAAGGTGGTAGCGGGCTAACTCGAAAGGGGTATGGTAGTGTACTTTCAACCAATACCTGAAATCGGTTTCTACTCGCGATCGTGCCGGAACGCTAAATCGCTTAGCAGCACGGCTTTGAATGTAGGGTGGTAATTATTTAGCCAAGCGATTTAGCGTTCCGTCACGAGGGCGTAGAAACCAATTAGGGGGTATGGGTTAAATCTATACTGCCATACCCGTTCCAAGTTAGCCCGCTACCATCTTAGACTGCATCGTCACTTACCATCAGGTGAGATCGCAGTCAAGGACGATCTTGTCAATGACCAAAAAAAAATCTTCAATACATACTTCTTACTCCTTTGAAGCAAGACGGAGCCATTATTGTTCCAATTTATTATAAAACTTCACTACCTAATATAAAAACAAAACAGTTTTAGATAGTAGAATGTCGGATCCAGTTGTAATGCCGATATCGGATCGGACAATGTGGAAACGCTCTAAGAACAATAGGCTGTAGATTTTGTGTTAGTTTATCATTACGACTACTCTTCACTCGCTCTTTACTAAAAACAGGCGCTGGGACCTAATTACGGTCTGGTTTTACAAGAAACTCGTAATATTTTCTTAGTATGCGTTGGATTGGTGTACCTACGTATGCATTTTTGCATTTTTGAAGCTTTATTGTGGAAGCACTGTATACATAGCATAGCTTTGTAAAAAAAAAAATTTTTTTTTTTGAAAAGAGCAACTTGCCGGCTCTTCTCAGCAGAATCTGCATTCCGAACCGGTGGTAGATTTATGACGTGTCATAAGAGCTACAAGTTAGCCTACATGAAATAAATAAATTTTGAATTTGAGTATCTTGCTAACCTAACCCACCTTATACAGGTAAAGTTAGGTAGTCAAATATACTCTCTGTGAGTCTGCGAAAACGTACCTAATAGATAGCTGCTGAATTTTTCATTTTGGATGATATAAATTATAACGGCCAGTAAATGCAGTAAATGTCTGTACGGTGTAAGTCCCTACTGAATTACTGATTGACAATTCTGATTGATTAGAACAATGCGATGCGGTAAGTCGGTGGTCGAGGGCAGTCATCCGACGAGAACCGAACAAGAACCGAACCGAAGGCTTTAGATTAAGGCCGAAGATTTATTAATCCGGAAGACCAAAGCGTTCCCACGGGGTTATTAAAAACTAAATCCACGCGGACGAAGTCGCGCGCAACAGCTAGTAAATAATAAAAGTACTTTTCATTATGATGTTACAATAAAACTAAATCACGACAGCATATTTAGTGACAAAATAATATAATGCTCAAATTATCATTGTAGCTATTTTACTCGTGATTACCTAATACTATTTGTACACAATTCCCATAGTTACTAAGTAGCTTATTGAAATTTTCGATTTTCAATGAGATAATTTATTACAATTACCGCACTCGAGCGGCTTCGTCTGTACGTACTCGACATTCCTGTCCGAGAACATTGTACCCTCATATAAGAACAATACGGTGTCCATTGCTAATTATTATTTATTAAAAATACACAGGACAAAGTCCACTCAAGCCCCAATAGCCTAACGGTTAAAGGTGCGGACTGGAAACTGAAAGGTCGTTGGTACAAACCCCACCCGTTGCACTATTCGTCGTACGTACTGCTAAATCAAGTTTTACGCTTAATTGGAGGGGTAAAGGGAATATAATTTTCATTCAATATAATGAGTCATTTTCTACAATTTTTTAAGGAATATTTTTTTTATTTTTTATTCGATGACAAGATAGCCCTTGATTGCGATCTCACCTGATGGTAAGTGACGATGCAGTCTAAGATAGTAGTGGGCTAACTTGGAAGGGGTATAGCAGTGTAAATTCAACCCATACCCCTTATCGGTTTCTACACGCCATCGTGCCGGAACGCTACATCGCTTGGCGGCACGTCTTTGACGGTAGGGTGGTAACTAGCCACGGCCAAAGCCTCCCACCAAACAAATTTCTTTAATTTTCTTTACACTACAGTTTAGTTTATATGGCTCGATATTTTTTACCAAAGGGGAACCATGTAAAGAAGTTTAGAAATGAACTCGAATAAAAAGGTGGAATACAAGGTGGCCTAAACGGTAAAGTCCAGAGACAAAATTTAGATTCCTTGTACCTAGATTTGTTAAATAATACTCCATATAGGTATGTTCCGCGATTTTTTGTAGTATCGAGTAACGGTAAAAAATGTTTAATTATAATTTTAAAGGTGCCGAGTTATGAAATTAGAAGCTTATATTCAAAATATATAGTGGCTAAAATAGTATTTTTTAGAGGCTCATTGGTTGTGGCCGACTTAGTAATTTAGAGGCCAATAATGGTATTAAATAGAAGCTTGTTTAATTACATGCCATATTTTATTGCTTAGTTGACCAAATGTAGCTGATTTGTTCTTCGTAACCAATCAATAGTCAAATAATTAAATTGCTGATAAATCTTGCCAACCAAATATTTACGTTGCAAAACGTTTAATTATTCGCCAAATTTTGTTAAAAGCCATTTAAATCTGGCACTAGGAGTTCCTTCTTGTTACTTTGCAGAAAAGAGACTTATATAATCAGACGGCTGGTCACAGACAACCATGCAACATAAGGCAACATAAAGCAAGAGTGAATAGGCATTTTCTGGACAAGCGCGCTCCAACCTAGACCTCATGAATATTTTCTATCATTGATTGTGGTCAAGCGCAAGCCTATCTCATAATTTAAAAAAAGGCATTTCCCACGATGATTTTTGGCCCGACCCGGGAATCGAATCCGGGACCTCGTCTCTAGGTATCCAGAATCGAATTTAATGCAATTACAACAACAAAATGCAACAAAAACAAATTCTACATTTTTCTTTTTTATGATGTAACCTCCCTGGCGCAGTGGTGAGCGCTGTGGTCTTATAACTGGGAGGTCTCAGGTTCGATTCCCGGCGGAGGTAATTTAGGAATTTATAATTTCTAAATTAGGAATTTATAATTTCTAAATTGCCTCTGGTCTGGTCTGGTCTTGTGGGAGGCTTTGGCCGTGGCTAGTTTCCACCCTACCTTCAAATACGTGCCGCCAAGCGATTTAGTGTTCCGGCACGATGGCGTGTAGAAACCGATTAGGGATATGGGTTGAATTTAAACTGCTATGCCCCTTCCAAGTTAGCCCGCTACCATCTTAAACTGCATCGTCACTTACCATCAGGTGAGATCGCAGTCAAGGGCTATCTTGTCATCGAATAAAAAAATAAATAAAAAAAGAATTAATCACATTATTTAATTATTATTTATCATCTTCAATATGGTAACCCTACTCGGATAACAGCGACCGATTCTTGAAACGTTATAGATATCCGTGTTACTTAATAGCCGATCGTGAACCGTTCCAGAGGCTAAATGTCTGCTCCGTGATGCAATAATGCCCTCAATGATTACATTGCATACACCATAAGCACAGTACCTACTAAATCCACCAATCCACCAACGGGAATGGGTCTGCTTTTGTCTGCCTGTCTTAACATGTCGGCTGCCCCATTTCAAAACCTAGTAAGTGTGATTTATAAAATTTTACAGGAGCCATAAAAACATGTTTTGTAGATGGCTTAGCGAAGTTATAATTATATCCAATAAAAGCTTTCAAAGTAGTTTATTTACGAAACATTAATTTACCAAAAGATACTGAAGAGTTCAGAATTCAGAAGGGCTACCACAAATATGTTTTTGGTATCCTTTAAAATTTTGACAATCACACTTACTAGGTTTTGAAATGGGGCAGCCGATGTATTGGATTGTTTTGCATTTTTGAAACTTCATTGTGGAAACACTGTATAGGTACATAACATAGTTTTGTTACCTATTGTAATTTTTTTTTTTTTGAAAAGAGCAACCGCCGATTTTATTGCTGGCTCTTCTCGGCAGGAAGGGCATTCCGAACCAGTGGTAGATTCATCGACGATTCAAAAGTACTTGTAAAAGTTTATTTGAATAAAATATATTTCTATTCTATTCTAATCCTTAGTTACTCTTTCTATCTTTTTATCTGTGTCCTATTCACAGCTAACAGATTTCCGATTATGTATTTTTATTTGATTCCGTTCATGTATGTATGAATGTATGTGAGTTTGTATATTCCACCGTACCTTCAATACGCCTGAACCGATTTTGATGAATACCTCATTCATCCAAATCGGTTCAGGAAATCGTTAGAAAAAAGGCATCGTTAAAATCCTTAGCTTATTTCGGGTAACGTAGGCTAGTAAAATTTAAAAAAAAAATTGATGTGGTGACTAAAGTTGAAATAAAATTCGAAAATAAGATTAAGTATACATATAATCATCAAATAGAAAATTATGACAGTAGAGTCCAAAAATATATAACACTTTAAGTTTAATATCCAGTGATTCAGTCTTAGGAATGACAATTGGTTATTTGGCTATATAATATAGAATATAGATTTTTAATATTATAACACAATGTCGTTTTTCTTTTGTTTGATATTAACACTTATTTTGTTTGATATAAAAACTTATGTGATTTTTGAACGATTTATTTTCTGTTTCTACAAATGTTATTCTGATATGTTACATTTTCGATTGTAATGAATGAATATCCATATTTTGACAACAGTCAAGAAAGAAAGCTAGGTTACTCTGCAAGATGATGGACTGAGTTCTTTCTTCTTTCTTTCTGAGAACTACCTAATTCCATTAAACCAATTAGTGAATAAACAAATGCAACCAGCGTTCTGAGCACATTTCCTCGTTCTAGTGGTTTTGATAAGTTTTTTTTATAAATTGCTTTTAATTTTTGATATTTAAGATTTTGTTTCAATTTAGATTTTAGTTAAGTAGTATTTAGTTAGTAGATCAAGACATGATCTACTAACCAATCATCTCGTCTGAAGGTCTCGTGGTCCAAGGAAGAGTAGAAGGCACTAGAGTACGTGGCAAATCGTTCAGGAGATGTACAGACCAAGTGAAGACTGCGGTAGATGTTTCCTTTGGTGCTGTTAGGGAGGAGTGTAGGCGTATAGTCATACGTGCCACAACACCCAAATGACGGCCACAACCGCTCTGTCAAGGCAAATACAAATGCAGGGCCTCACGGAGCGGTTCTTACCTGCGCCCGCAGCGGTTGCTATACAACCAATCAAGCACAGAATGAGACTAGTAGACCGCGTCCCGCGCAATCTACTAGTATCCCACAGGTGTTACGCGTGCCGCGAGTAATCGTGCCAGTCACATCACATACGTAAAAAGCAGCCTGAAGTGTGCTACTTAATTTTCAATAATTTTAATACAAGAAGGGTACTTACTGTCGGGGCAGCCCATCTCATCAGCTCCGTCATCACAATCCCGCTGGTCGTCACATCGCTGACTCAAAGGCACGCATCGCGTCTCGTCGCAACTCATGGCGTCCTCCGGACAGGCTGTCAACAAAACAAGAACATGAGTTGATATAAAACCTTGTCCAATAAAGCCTGTAGGTAAAGTTGCTCTTATTTAACTGCTGTCAAAATCCTTACTATCCTTACTAATATTATAAAAACGAAAGTGTGTTTGTTTGTCGATTGCCCTTCAATCACGCTGCAGCAGAGCTTACAGATCGGCGTGATTTGCATCCGTAGCTGAGGACCTGGAGTGGCATATGCTACTTTTTACCTCGGAAAAATCAAAGAGTTCCCGCGGGGTTGTAAAAAAAAAATATATCCACGCGAACGAAGTCGCGGGCAGTTGTTGTAAAGTAAACTTCACAACCTCCTTCTTCAGTCACCGTTCTATCACAGAACTTCAAGAAGTCGTGAGCTTTGGCATACTTGCGTGGTTGAAATCCAAGTTACTCGCATGAAACGATTTTAGTTCAACAGTTCTGAAACGAACTGCGAAAGTGTGAAACACACTTCCGGCATACAATACAGATGAATTTCCTGACAAGAAAGCGCGCTCCAATCTAGACCTCATCAGAGCTTTTCATGATTGATGGTCGTCAAGCGCAAACCTATCTCGAAAAAAAAAAACAACTGCAATTATTGAGGCTCAGCCACATTTTTGGTAATAATAATTTAAACAAAGACTACATTTTTGTTTTGAAACTTGCACACCTGAGACTTCGATCGATTTTTTTTCGATTTTTTAATAGTTATTCTGTTATTCGAGACGAAGACAAATACAACAAATCAAAAACCATGAAAATAGGTCCAGCCGTTCTAGAGTTATAAGTGTTCGAATAAATCCGACTTTGTTTTATATATTAAGATTTTATAGACGCATGTCATAAGTGCCTAGATTCTTCTTAGATGTAGGATAGTAGCCGCTACGCTCCTCGTATTGGAGACCAATCCTAAATCTAATATGAAATGAGTATTAGTTTGTTTTTGATTTTGTAATAACTGCTTCCCAATAAAATTAATATTTATTTGAACGATAGCATGAACACGTCTTAAAATTTTTGTTCGTTTGTATGTCTGATGCTGTCTGGAGTATTCTTCGGAATGGTAAACCAATTTTATCGGGACTCTCACAGACTAAAGATAAAGGAGTGTTATATGCTTATATCATTAGCATCAAGTCAACTCTCAGAGAAAGATCGCTACTTGGTAGAGTTCACACATCTTTGAGAACGTTGTGGTGAACTCTGGAGCTGGAAATAGAGCAGGTTTTCTCACGACATCGTGAAGCTCGGTAAAGGGAAACATTTTCTTTTAGCGTCGTAGCTTGAGATTCTGCACACATATGACATACTTCAAAAAAATACGCGACCCCTCGTACATGAGATTGCAGTGCTAAGCATTAGGCTAACACTAAAAAATTAAAACTGTTGATAAAAGTTGTTGGATAAAAGACTAAGAACGAATTTGAGCTTAGAGGGAAAATGTACAAATTGATAAGAGAAAACCATTAAATTACAGGCTAGTAATCTATACTAATATAATAAAGTGCAAGAGTTTGTTTGTTTGAACGCGCTAATCTCTGGAACTATCAGTCTGATTTGAAAAATTCTTTTTGTATCTGATAGCCCAATTCTTGAGAAAGGTTATAGGCTTTTCAATATCTCGGTACGACTCTTAGAAGCCGAGCAAAAAGAAAAAATAGCGCGGGCGAACAATGCGATACGGTAAGTCGGTGGTCGAGGGCGGTCATCGGACGAGAACCGAACAAGAACCGAACCGAAGGTTTTAGATTGAGGTCGAAGATTTATTAATCCGGAAGATCAAAGCGTTCCCACGGGATTATTAAAAGCTAAATCCACGCGGACGAAGTCGCGGGCAACAGTCAGTAATAATTATATAGTTAAAAATGAGCGGACTTGTTACTCAATGCAAGTTTCATTCGCTCCTAGATCAATAGTAATAAAATAAAGGTCTATGCCGTAGTAAAACGATTTTTTTTATAACGATCCTTTTTGAACAGACATTTCTGATGCATATTCACATTCAAAGATGACGAGCATACTAGGATATTTAAGTGTGTGTGAATTAATTATTCTGTCGTACTGGCATAATTGTAAATATCAGTTTACATAATATTAACTGCGCTTGTGGGAGGCGGGAGACATCAAAATTTGCAGTACATACATCTTATGCCAAATGTTGACTCCTTCAGATATTATTATTACAGTATTAGATCAACTATCGTTTGTTAAATTACCAAATTAATAATAATAATAATTAGGTTTATAGTAATTTTTTTGTATCTAAAGAAGATGGCAGGGTCTATAAAAAAAATCTCACGGTAGTTTGGCCTCTCTTCTGGTCTTTCGGTGTAAGGTGTGTAAGGTTGATTTCTATAGTTTGGCCTCTCTTCTGGTCTTTCGGTGTAAGGTGTGTAAGGTTGATTTCTGTCGTCTGGTCTCTCCTCGGGCCTTTGTTCATCAGGACTTCCGAAAAACGGTGTTTCTTCAGAAGGTCTTCCATAGCCATTTCCACTTTCTTCCGGTCTGACTTCCTCTGTTGTTTCGCTTACTTCGACTCCTACGGGTCTTTCTCCGAAAATATTGTCTTCATTAGGTGTTACTATCTCTGGTAACAATGTTGTGTCAGGATTCGAATCACCTCGCTCCGGTTCACTGTATTCATCTTCACCTTGATCTATAACTTCATTGTCGACATATCCTATCAAAAAAATAAAAATGAAAACATAAAATAAGAAATAAATGAACAAAAATTAAAAAGATAAAATAATCAAAAAAAAAAAAATTAGTAATATTTCCAAAAAATTAAAATAAAATAACTAGGTACAAAAAAAAAACAAAAACTGTAGGATTGATTCTGTTCTGACATAACTTCCGGCATTTAGTTTTCTTCATTTACTTTGTTTGATTGAATTTATTCTAGACGCTGATTTGTTTAGGATTTCTTGTCACCAACATTATCGCTGTGTTTAGATAAGCCAACACAAACATTCATTTTACAAACCTGAATCAATGACAGTGGCACTATAGTCCTCGTCGTTGACGGCAATATTGCCAAGCTTTCTCATGTTCCTAATGTAGTCGCGTAGTGTCTCCGATATTCTATTCGTGTCATCAACAGTTACGACTATGTCCAACGTGACTTTGCAGGTGAATTCATCAGCAGGGCGCGATCTGAAAATAAACAGATTTCTATTAACTATTTTTCGTAGCTTTCTTCTTCATAGACTCCCTTCTTCTTTTTAGCGTGTCACCTTATTTAGGAAATTGTTGCCCTATTGTATGATCTGATACACTTATCAAACAATTTGTGAAGGTTTATAGGACACGATATCCTTCTGCGTTAGGTCTCCTTCCACTTGCCATTTTACTGTGTGCGCATCACATGTCTGAAATATTGATATACTAGTATTCGTCATAGTATAATACAAATAGACCATACTACAGCTGATGAAATAGTTAAAGTTAGGTAGGTAGCAAAGTTGCGAAACTGGAGTGGCAATGGTTGAGAACATAGTTCAAATAAGTGCGGTAAGAACTCAGACGAAAGCTGTTATAATATAACGATATATGACGATCATATTGACACCAAGATGACACACACGTAGATTTTAACAGTAAAAATACCATAAATTCCATTTTCAAATCAACTTACTGATAAATATTGGACTATTAAGGTGCTGGAATGGCAGCATCACACCAAGAGAATAGTCAAGAAAGATGATTTTGTCAGCGTATAAACGTCAACTGTATTCTTTTAATTATTACAGCCGTAATTACAGCAGAGTGGTATATATTTTCTTGATGTGAAGCTGCCATTCCAGCATTCTGTTATGTTCCCGTTATATTGAACATTTCAATAGCGACGAGGATGAAGATTTTTGATTCTCTTTGGATAGAAAATCTTGTCGTCTACTTACTGTATTCTTACTAGGCTCGCACGATGGGTTCCCGGAAGGTCTCGGAAAACTGTGTTGACAGCCTCAGCGAGTGACTTCGAGAAGTTCTGGAATTGAGGTGAATCTCTGTTGGAGTACGGCACACGATACGGTTCCATAACCACGAAGGTCACTCGAAGTGTTTCTGGAATGACAGATTAAATCGTTTAAGAAAATACTCAAAACATTACAACAATATAGACACCATTTAAATATCATGACATTCCTTATACCGTGTATTAAGAATTTCTCAACTGATGCCCGTATCATCGTTTGAGTAGATCTTGTAAATCATTTGGTACTATTTGATTTTTTGAGATCAAATTATTGTAATTCCTATGAGTATGTATGAGTTTTACTAGGGTTCACTAGGGAATCTCAGATAAGTTTCTAAATAAATCAACATGGATGCATATCTGGAACGTATTAGCAAACGTCACGATATTGTTAACGAAGAAAGAAACAGTTATCGACGTGCTTTATAAACTCTTTCTCCATGGCCCTGATTCTCTATTACAGTATGTTGGATGGTAGGCTGGTTTACAGCTACCATCAAGAGATATTTAAGAAATTATTGAAGTTGTCACTGCCAGGATTCGAACCCGATACCTTTCACTTTAAGACCACAGCTCTATTCGTAATGCACCCAAACTCTATACTTCTTTCGTATTGATACTGAAAGCAAAAACATTTTCTTCGACGTTTGCAATTTTTTCTTACTAGCATAATAGATATCTTTGCGTCTACAAGATTAGTCACTAGTGACTTCATTGCTTGCAATCACTTACTGGAAAAGCGGTCTTAGTGCAAAGAAATAATATTTTTGTAGACATTGAAAAACTCACTTTCTTTTTCCGGTTCCGACTCCGGCTCTGCTGCGCCCGATCCGCCATTTTGATCATTGTCGAAATTGTCTTCGTCTTCGCTGCAAACAGAATAAAACCAATAAATGAGTTCGATGAAAAATTCGGTAGATACAAATAACTGACTGCAATCGAGTACTGAAGACTGGGTACAACCAACGCTTAAAGCAGTTTTATTTCAATTTTGTTTTGAGAAGTCCTAATTAGATGTAATAAAGTAATTACAATAATGGTTTTAGGCCAATAGTTTGTAGAAACAATTTACCATTGGGGTCCTAAGGTGACGGTGTCAAGCTTGGATTTGAAACCGTAGTATAGACAGATTCGCTTGATGGACTCACAATATCAGATGATTACTAGGGAGCAGTTCCAACTTGCAGTTGCAGTCAGCATAGGGAATAAAAGGTAGCCGTTGAATTAAACTTAGTTGCAACCTTTACAACTGACTACTTACTTCAGATCGTTGTCTTCAGTGGCGGTTTCCTCAGGTTCCGTCGATGAAAACGGGTTAAAGAAATCTGAAATTATCAAAGATTTAGATTAGTTTTACAGATTGATATCTACTTATGTTTCCTTATAGCTTATGCCAAAAATAATAATTAGCATGGGTAAATATTTTTATAAATCTAAGGACAGTAATCGTAATCGTAAAATTAGATATAGACATTAATAGTAAGTAGAAGTTTAAGTTAAAATAATATTATTTACTAGCCTATAGGCTAGATGGTAGTATAAAATAAAGCCTTTTCTTTATGGTAGGAAAAAAATTTTTCTATTCGAAAAATAACATACAGCAAATAAGGTCCTTTATAGGTCTGCACATATAATACAGAATCACTTTTAAAATACTGAACATTGAGAACAATATTTTCTTTTCCATCTTATTGGTAGTCACAATCTTCGAATCAGCAGGCAGCGATGCGCTGAGTTCCTACGTTACTCAGTCCACGCGAACGCGTAATCTTTGTTTGTTGTCATTAATTAGATTTTTATGTGTTTGCTTGATTGTTTTCGGTGAAAAATGTGGGTTTGGTTGTAATATCTTTGGTGCCGTTATCTACGCGCTAATATTCTACATCAGATGCTTATTAATACCCTTTTCAGTTTCTGCATCTCTATAAAAAGCTGTAGAATACTTAGGTTCTAGTCCTAGGATACACTTGGCCTATAAGTATAGGTTTTCAGGTTTTATCAAACGTACTCGATTTTACCCAAAAATATTCTGGCTTTCCGGCCAATTACGTAGTATGGTTTTTATAAAATAACTAGCTGTTGCTCGTTAAATGAAACTAAAACCACGCGGATGAAGACAGTTTTAGTATTCAAAAACCTCGCAGGGACACTTTGATTTTTCAGGTCACTTTTTATATTTTCTATGTCACTCTCCAAGTCCTGGACTATTAGTACCTAGTTAAAAGATCACGTCGATCGGTTGCTCCGTTGCTGCGTGATCGAAGGGTAAACCAACAAACAAACAAACGCATTTTCGCAAGGGTATTTAATATTAACGTAGTAAGGATTTAAACTTACCCCAATTAAATTGTCGCTTGAGTCTTCGCAGGTGGCCACCGATTCTTGTGTCTTGATCCACCTCTAGAAACTCATTCGCTAGATCATCTTCACCCTCCCAGTAGATGTCATCGGCTGCGGACGCCTGGAAATTAAAGAAAAAAAAAATATGAAGCTACAGAAAATATTCAGTTTTATTTCAGCTTTATTAAAGTTGTGTCCTCGGCCTAAAGAATTTAATGACAATTTGATTGTTTACTTCTCGCTTTCTTCTTTCTGCTTCTTCAGTACTTCTCCAAAATTAGTTTTTTTTTAATTTAAAAAAAGAATACGTAATAAATAGAATTGACTATTAGGAGTGGGTACGATAATAGTGCAAAGGGATCTTTGAGCACAGGGATTGAACCTTTCAGTTTACAGTCTGTACCTATAACCGTTACGTTAGTTTATATTATGTAACTCATTGTTAGTGAGTGACACCATAGAGAAAATATCAATAATCTTTTTTTCTTTCGTTCACTCTAGTAAACTTGCCGATTTTTCCCATGTGTGCTAAAATCAACCAGAGAGATACTTTTTATACTTTATCAACCAAGGGGCATCCATAGCTGGATAAAATAATCTCTTGCATGGAGGCGGCATAAGACAGAGACCGGCAACTCATCTGATGTCTTCAGTCCATCTAGTGGAGGGTCTGGCAACCCTGCGCTTTCCGCGCAGTGTCGCCACTCCAGCACCTTGGGAGCCTTACAATCAGCTTTTATGGAAAAGCCTAAGTTAATTTCCTGGTTTAAAGATTCAGGTTGGTTCTTATAATCTAGATAGATTTAATACATTTTTTACCAAAGCAACTTTAACACACTTATTTTAGAGAAAACCACTACTTATTTTTTATATTAGGTATCAAAACAAGTATAGGTACAGAAGTAGATAATGTGCTAAGTATATACAATTAGAAGGAGGTTTTGGGATGTCTCCAAGAATAGGTACTTATTGGGATTGGTCTGCGCACGTCCCGCCCCGCCCAAGTAACGATTTCGATTATCGCCCTCCCTCTCAGAACAAGCCGTTTGACCTTCTTGTATGATCCGAAATCAAATACACTTTGACTCTCATTCACCTACTCGACCATCTTTGTCTCTGAATGGCGTGCAACAAGGGCGTAAAGCCCCTTGCACATAAGTCTACGCAAGTGTCCCGAATTCCGCGTCAATATCACAACAACCCCTACCAGAAGTAGTTCTAAAGTATGGAACCAAAATAAAAACTGAGATCCCTTGTGTCCACTAAAGTGCCTGCAGTATTAGAACCTGTTGGTTTGGCCCTTGACACTTGTTCCATGGAAGCAAGGAAGGTCACAAGTGTGGGATGTCACGAATGTAGAAACACTGGCGGTGTCTCACTTGCAGGCGACCTCCGCGGCGGTGGGGGCGGCGACGGCTACTAAGGCAGAAAAGGCTAAGCGACGCAAATATTAAAATGTAGAAAACAGTTTCATATTTGTGCCGTTTGGTGTTGAAACCCTGGGGTCATGGGGCGAGGATACCTGGATCCTTTTTAAGGATCTGTCATCCCATCTCATAGAGGCCACTGGTGACCGGAGGGCTCCAAGTTACCTCGGCCAACATATAAATTTGGCCGTTCAGCAGGGGTAACGCAAGCCAGCATTCTGGGCACATTTCCTCGTTCCAGTGGTTTAGATGTCATTTTTTATAGATAGCTTTTATTTTTCATACTGAGGATTTAGGTTTAATTAAAACTGAGTACACCTATATTTTATCCCATTTTTGTTCATTACCATCAAGTAAGTGTGAGTGAAACAAAACATCGCCGTTTGTGTTTATTCGATTATCAACTGGTCACTAAGTTAAAATTGTCAAATGACACCAAATTACACCATTCGTCTTTTATACTGTCAAAAATACCATATTTCTGGTCAAACTACACGTGTCGTTCCATAATGTCACTCATTTGGGTTAATTATTTCCACAGCCATGAGCCATGAGCCATCTATGAGGTTAAGTTTAAAACTCTGAGGTTAAGGTTAAGACGCAAGACCAATTTAAAAGGTATAGGTATGTCCTATGTGTTGACGTCTTTTGGTTAGGCTTTGACTAGGAGCTGGATGAAGTTGTTAACATAGTTGTTGTTAATCAACAAGGGAGCGTTGGAAATGATGATATTTTTCTGCTCGGGCCCTCGTTGTATAATCTAATGGGGCCTTAGACCAGGAAGTTTCTTTACGGTTTTTCTTATGTACAATCCCTTTGGCCCGCTGCTATGATATAAAGGCGGAGGTGTGCTAAAGGCTTCAAGGTGCTGTGTATGTGCATTGTGTGTTTCATCAAAGTTAAATACAGGCTTAGTCAGTTCAAGTACCGCATCTGCCTCCCCTTCTTTAAGATGAGTAAACTCGCGGAAGCCTTTGACCTTCCCCAAAATCAAACGTATCTGCGCTCCGAAAAAAAAAATGAGCTCGCAATTTAATCCTTTTCATAAAACGAGCATTTTGTAACGAGAGTCAAAGAGGGCAAATAAAATGCCTCATTAGCCACACACAACAGCGTGCGATTCGCAAATAAATCGACCCTCGAGCCGCAATTATAGTGGGGAGGCCACGACGAAGGATTCCTTTGCAATTTTACTTAGTCCAACATGATCCGCAAACGAGTGCGAGGGACGCGACAAGCAAGATAATGGCCCGACGACAGATTTCTGCACACGATTCTTTCAACTCCCTCGGTGTTTGTGTGACGTCATCGCCTCGAATCAGTTGCAACGGAACGGAATGGATAAATGCACAGTCAAATGTCTAGGACGCTTTACATACCTATTTACATACTAGGTGATGATAATTGACCGAGCGAAGCTAGGTCTCCGAAGCAATTTGCAATTTGTCTACTTGAGTGAATTTGCACTTGTCCGTCCGTCCATCCGTCCGTCCGTCCGTCTGTCAGAGCCTTATAACTTTTTAGAATTATGGGTAACCTCGCGGTAACCCATAATTCCCAAAAGATAATTTTAATTATACATGTATTGTAATACTTTTAACATTAGACGCAATAAAAAATAAATAATTAAAAAAATTAAAATAACAATTAGTACTTGATAAACAAAATAATAATAATTGTCGCAAAACTGTTTTACCATGGTTTTATCGATGCTAAATATTATTCGCTATTGCTAAATATAACATCTATTTGTATGAAGCTATAGAATCTGTTACCAATAAAAATTAAATAATTTCGTTTCTTTATAATATTTATCTAATTTTAGTATTTGTTGTTCAAGTACAGGATATAACTGAATTTACAACTAAGTTTTAGGTTCTAATATTCAGTATTTTTTGACATATGGCTCAAATTAAATCTCCACTTTGAAAGCCCCCCATTTCGTCAATTTTAAGGGAAAATTTTTTAAAAAAATATTTTTGTATTCTGTTCAAAGTCTTCTTTAAAAAGATATATCGCAAGTCTATGTAACGCAACAAAAAAAATTTTACTTTATATACGCTTCGTACCACAAATCAAACTAAAATTACTAATTGAAACAAGGACATAGGAACCCACTAAGAAATAATTTTTTCCAAATATTATAATATCCAAAGGGGTGTGGTTTGTAAAGGATTTATATGAAAGTATATGAACCCATCATTTCTTAAGTTATTTACACGATACTTTGTATTTGGGCTTTCAAAAGACAGACAAAAAATTCAAAAAAAAGTGTTTTGGGCTCAATATCAGTAATAAAGCATCATGCCGTTACAGTTTTATTATAATATGTATAATAATAATCCTTTTGATTTTACCTAACCGTACTGTGTTTATGAATTAAGGAAAGAAGAAAGCGTTCTGGTTTCTTAAACTCAAACAATAGTCAGCCTCAGCGTTTGCCGTGCGTTCATGATTCACATGTACCTACGTACTACCACCTACATGTCTGGATCAAACAAAAGGTACTGCAAAGAAATATACACCATCAAAAAAGATTTCCGTGCAAATAATGACCCATTTTTAACCCCCGATGGAAAATGAGAGTTGTGATAATGGTCCGGGAGGTAGCGTTGCAAATACAAAAGTCATAGCATTCCGGCTGATATTGACATCGATAGTTGATCTTATATGACTAATAAGCGAACCGACCGTCAGCTGCCCAAGTGGCGGGGCTAGTGGTTGTGGGACAGCTCCAATTAAGCTAGACCTCTAAATTGTATGAGCGCCCATACAGCTCAGAGGTCTATCTTAATTGGCGTTTACTATGCATGTAAGGGGACATTAATTTTCAACTTTTTTTAGTTTTCGAAATTTTTCCCTTACTTGTACTGTAAGATCTTGCTTTTAACCAAAAGTGACAATTCTAGGTCAACCGGAAGTACCCTATAGGTTTTGGGTCGAAGACCTACATAGCAGTTCCCGTTGACCTATAATCACGAAAGACAAAAAGCATGGTCTTACAGCTTATTAACAGAAAAATTCCAAAAAATAAAAAAGTTGAAAATTAATGTTCCCTTACATTCATACATAGTTGACGCCAATTAAGATAGACCTCTGAGCTGTATGGGCGCTCATACAATTTAGAGGTCCAGCTTAATTGGAGTTGTCCCACAACCACTAGCCCCGCGGGTGCGTCAGCTGACGGTCGGTTCACTTGAGAGTCAGCCGAGATCTATTGAAAATGATGGCAATCGATCGGAATGAAATCACTAGCTAAAATGCAACGCTACCTCCCGGACCAAAAGTTTGACGTGTATCTGTTCCCTCGTAGCTCCCTAACCAATGGCTGGTTTGATATGTCTAGTTTATTAAAATCCCACGGGATTTAATTAATTAATTTTAATTAATTAATTAAACTTAATTTTAATTTTTCGGGATAAAAATAGCCTATGTCACTCTCTTGGTCCTAAACTATACCCGTGCAAAAAATCACGTCGATCCGTTACTTTTAAGCAATAAACCAACAAACAAACACACTTTCGTATTTATAATATTACTCGTAGTAAGGTATTAGTAAGGATACCATCCGCCTGTTACGTCAAAGCAGGGACCTATTGTAGTAGAATAAACCTACACTAAAATTAATAACTATCGTAGTTAGAATAGTGGAATCCATAATAAAATCAATATAATAATATTCCATTCAGCAATGTATAATATCCAGTGAAATAAAATGTTTTCCATGTACATAATGAATTTAACGAGTCCCGAAAAGCGATATGCCGACGAGAGAATACGAAAGAAAAATAAAATGATGATATAAAAAATACTCGCCTCGTTAATATTTTGTGAAAATAACTCAATTTTCATAAAGTTGTTTTCATTTCATGGGATGCACACCATGTACATTACCCCTACTACGAGTGTCATAGTTTTCGAAGCAAAATTATGTCGAATCAATGGTGTTGATTTTATATTGAGCTGAATACAAATAAAATATAGTACAATAGAACAAAACTATTATAAAAGTGAAAAAATTTTTGAAAAATTTAGAATTAGAATCATCTAATCTAATCTAATCATCAGATTAGATGAAAAATGTGAAGTCAAGCATCAATTTTCCATTTTGTTTTGTAATAAGGAAAAGACCTAAAAGTTTTCTTTGAAGACATAATTTAATATTTCTTTCACTGTTGTGTATGAATTTGGAGCATTTGCTCTTATTCATTGAAGAATTCCGTCCTCCACATTCTAAAATGTTCATTAGATTTTCACCAAATTTAAATGGGACCAACCAGACGATACGTCCTTTCATATAAACAAAATATTGAAATCGGTCTAGATTTGACGAAGTTATTGAGTAACATCGACAAAAAAAATACGCTTCGAATTGAAAACTTACTTCTTTTTTTGAATTCGGTTAAAAATTATAATCAAATTATATATCAGTCAGATTTAATTTGCTTGAAAGCCTCAATAGCCCAATGGTTAAAGGTGCGGACTGAAAACTGAAAGATCGCAGGTTCGATCCCCACCCCTTGCACTATTGTCGTACCCACTCCTAGCACAAGCTTTCCACTTAGTTGGAGGGGATAAGAAGATATTAGTCAATCACAGCAAACACAGTTCGCAAATCACGGAATAGGTACAAAATACTAGAACTGTAATGACACTCATCGTAATACAAAATAGAATGGATTTGAAATGAAATACAAAATCCCATTTAAAAATCATTTATTGTTTATTTAACTAATTTTTTATTTCAAAGATTATAATTAAAAATTATAATCTTTGAAATTAAATGGCTTTCAAACAAATTAAGACTGACTGATATATAATTTGTTTATTATTATTTAAAAATCACGTCAAAATAATGTGTACAAGTTGTGTTTGCTTAGCACTAGGGTCGAGTGGGTGGAAGGGTTCATTAATGCCCATCTAATGAAGGCGCGCCTCTAATTGTTTTCTCAATTAGTGAACGATAGGATAACATAAGCCGAACTCAGAAGCGGCATCATTGGGTAGGAAAATGATAAAAGCAGCTTAAAAAATGAAAAATTGAAAAATGAAACAAAATGAAGTGAGATTTTTAGTGCCTCTCTAGAATTTCAGGGAAAAGTAATATAGCGATTTTGAGTACCTATCAAAATTTAAAAAATAAACAATATGTATAAAATTCCCTGACCTGGAAAAACTTTTAGAAGCGTTCTACGTAGATAAAGTGATTTTAATTTACAGTTACCTAGGTAACAAAAATTAAAAATGTTCTCTCATCCGAATTCGCTCAATCTACTCGGTACCACTCATTGCATGCATCACTGGATCCAATATTTTAGTTAAGACTAATAGAAACTAGCTGCGCAAGAGGAATCAAGTTCACAAGTATGTTACGTAAACAGAGGTAGAAGTTTTGTGCCCTTACTTTCATAGTCTGAGGAAATGGCTACCAAGGAGGGATCCTGATAGCCATCGGCCAAAATGGGCAGAAATTTTGGCCGAAGACGAAGTTTTCTAGCGTACGCTGAAATTAAACTAATTTATAACAAATGCTTGAGAGGTCGGTAGAAAAGGCGACGCGCGGAGGGCATTTTTGATAATAAAAATTATGTCGTTCATTGAATTATTACGTACAACGATCTCGTTATGTTTTTTTTTGTATACAGCCAACATAAACTTTAAAAAAAACGTTTTTTTTTCACTTCTAGCCAATCTTGAACAGAATTTCTTAGGGTTATTACACCTTCAGCCTCGGCCAGAAATCGAAATTCGGTCAGACATCATCCCAACTCCGGGTTGCTAATATCTTTTTGGCTCCACCCGTGACTACAACCTGGAATCTCATGCTGTCTAACCACTAAACCAGGGAGCAGTTAAATAAAAAGTAGCGCCTACAAATCGACCCGGAATTTGGATTTGGAAACCAAACGCAAAAAATACATGCAATTGAACTAAAAATAAAATATATTTTTTGCTGCGCACTGCACACTGAAAATTGTAAACTATAATGTAAATACGAATGTTTAGATGAATGGACGAATGTTTGTTACTCAATCACGCCGTGACGACTGAACCGATTTGGCTGAAATTTGACACTGAGATAGATTATAGGGTGACTCATAGACTACTTTTTATCCCGGAAATAAGAGAGTTCCCGCGGGTATCAAAAGCCTCAATCCACGCGGACGAAGTCGCGGATATCAACTAGTAAAAAGTAAATCTATATAAGTATATAAAATTCAAAGTCCTGACTGACTGACTGAGATATCAACGCACAGCCTAAACTACTGAAGTTAAAAACTTGAATTTTTTACAGTTGGTTTCTTTTATGACGTAGGCGCACACTAAGAAAGGATTATTGGAAATTCCACCCCTAAGGGGTTTAAATAGGGGATGGAAGTTTATATGAAACTCCGTCATTTTTCAAGCTGTTTCCATCAAAGTTGGTATTTGAGCTTTCAGTTAAAAATAAAGAAGTACGTGTGTCACAGTTTTTGAAAATTCCACCCCAAAATCTAATTCCACGCGGACGAAGTCGCGGGGGCAAAAGCTAGTCAATTATAAATTATTTATACGCTCACTAAAATGCATCGAGGACTGCGTCATGTAATTGCTAGGGATGAAAACGTGAATGTGATGAAAGTGAAGTTATAAAGTTAACGTTATAAAGGGATTTAGACTAGCTAAACCATTGATTTTAGATACAGGAAAAGTATTTACGGTAGTATAAATAGTGTATATATAACGAACGTTAAAGGAAAACTATCAAGGGTTACTAGTTAACGAGTAATATTCATTTACTTAAAGGGGTCATTTATTAAAATCTTTTTTTTTGTGAGATTTACCTGTGTAGATAATCAAGTAAATTAATTAACTTGATCTGATTGATTTTAATTTTAATTTTTAAATTTTTAAACTAAATAAATACGAGTACCTACTTAAATCTCGCGAAGGAGCTTTTATATCATATAAATTGTGTAACGTTACACGTTGATGATAAAAGTTTTAATAGAAAAGTTTATTTTATTCTTTTTAGCGCAATTAAATAAAAGCTTGTTTTTAAATATATTTTTTACTTTTAATTTATTTTATCTTAAAGGGAAGAAAAACAAAGAAGATGAATCTTATCCAAGTCAATAACTTTTGCCTTGCCTTTGAACCGTTTGTCAACCCTGAAAGCAAGCACGTCTACGGTCTAATCAAATTTTCAGTCCATCACAAGTGTAGAGTAGGTACGAACTTTGAACGGGAGTGAAGGAGTAACATCTATAGATTTAAATTGTCCTACTATCTTTTTTTTTTATTCGATGACAAGATAGCCCTTGACTGTGATCTCACCTGATGGTAAGTGACGATGCAGTCTAAGATGGTAGCGGGCTAATTTGGAAGGGGTATAGCAGTGTAAATTCAACCCATACCCCTAATCGGTTTCTACACGCCATCGTGCCGGAACGCTAAATCGCTTGGCGGCACGTTTTTGACGGTAGGGTGGTAACTAGCCACGGCCAAAGCATCCCACCAGATCAGACCAGAGACAATTTAGAAATAATAAATTCCTAAATTGCCCCCGCCGGGAATCGAACCCGAGACCTCCCAGTTATAAGACCACAGCGCTCACCACTGCGCCAGGGAGGTCGTCAAAACCTACTAATATTACCGATTTACCTGCCTCGTTGATCTAGTGGTTAGCAAGTTCGACTGCAGGTGACGAGGTTCCGGGTTCGATCCCCGTTACTTTGCGAAATTCTATGATTGAATACTCTACATGTTTTATACTACTGGAGACGCGGCAGTATATTATGGCAACTTGTACCTTGAATTTTTTGCTATTAATTTGCTACCAGGCGCACTATTGGATACTTTGTAATAAGATCATATTTTGTGTTAGTTATTATAAATTATAAATTAGTGAAAAATATAAAACCTAAACCAATTTGTTATAATGTAATATTATTATTAATTTTCTTTTAAAATTATGATGAAAAATTACGTATGCACACCATTTTAAGTACGCATAATATTTAAACAGGGAACTACGGAACCCCGCACAGCGCGTGGCCTGACACGCAATTGGCCGTTTATTATGATTACAACAGGCAATCACAGAATGGATGATTTGTATTATAAAGATTGGTTTGATTGTCCAGTGTATAATATTCGTTAAGTGGTGATTTGGTGATGTGTGTTTGATCATCAGTGTAAGTAGATGTACCTACATAATTATATTTTTTTTTATTCGATGAAAAGATAGCCCTTGAATGCCAGCTCACCTGATGACCTACTCCTAATCAGTTTCTACACGCCAACGTGCCGGAACGTTAAATCGCTTGGCAACACGTCTTTGACGATAGGGTGGTAACAAGCCACGGCCAAAGCCTCCCACCAGACACAAGATTTCATTAAAATAACACTGTAAATAACTTTTGATAATTTTAATAATATTAAAATATTGCATGATTAGTAACATAATAATTGATAACAAATAATATAAATATACTATAACTCCAAATTGTTTGTCATGTAAGCTGGAAGTTATGTACAGCATTTATTGATGGAATGTGTCCAAAATAATAATTTGAGAGACATGCTTTTACAATATTGAATATACAAAAATATGACATTGGACCTGGATTTTGACGACCTCCCTGGCGCAGTGGTGAGCACTGGGTCTTATAACTGGGAGGTCTTGGGTTCGATTCTCGGCGGGGGCAATTCGGGAATTTATTATTTCTAAATTGTCTCTGGTCTGGTCTAGTGGCGGCTAGTTACCACCCGACCGTCAAAGACGTGCCGCCAAGCGATTTAGCGTCCGACACGATGACGTGTAGATTAGGGGTATGGATTCAATGTACACTGCCATACCCCTTCCAAGTTAATCCACTACCATCTTAGTCTGCATCGTCACTTATCATCAGGTGAGATCGCAGTCAAGGACTATCTTGTCATCGAATAAAGAAAAACTTTCGTATTTACATTTATAATTATGTAAGTATATAGAAAGTTACAGTATAGTATCTTTATAAGGGTAATCCTATTAATATTATAAGTGCGAAAGTTTGGATGGATGGATGGATGGATAGATTTTTGTTACTCAATCATGCCGCAACGACTGAGCCGATTTGTCTGAAAGGCACAGAGATAGATTTTAGTCTGGAATAAGTAATACTTAATACTATTAATTTTTATCAATAGTAATATATATTATTATTTTATTATTATTATTAATTATACTAATAATTTTTATCCTGGAAAATGAGAGAGTTCCCGCGGGAATTAAAAACCTTAATCCACAGGTAGGTATTGTATAAGTAAAATAGAGACACTAAAAAAACTCTCACATATTTTGAATTAAGGACAACTTATTTGATTTGGTATCAAATCGCAGAAAGCAGAAATCTCGTGTGCTTGTCAGGTTATTAGGTATAGCATTTCAATACCAGGGTTGGCACGGGTCTAACTTACGCTGGACGGTTTGCGACGTATGTAGTTTATTTGAATACTAGACTACGTAGTTTTCAGTGATCTATTTTGACCTTTGATTGTGACTGGCAGCTTTAGTGGGAACGTACGACAAAAATACTTACTAATATAAACCTATATATCTATATATATAAAATTCAAAGTCCTGACTGACTGACTGACTGACTGAGATATCAACGTACAGCCTAAACTACTGAAGTTAGAAACTTGAAATTTTTACAGTTGGTTCCTTTTATGACGAAGGCGCTTACTAAGGAAGGATTTTTGAAAATTCAACCCCTAAGGGGGTAAAATAGGGATTTGAAAAATCGAACTTAACGTGAGCAAAGCAGCGAGCAAAAGCTAGTATATATATATATAAAAGAAATTCGTGTTAGTTACACTATTTATAACTCAAGAACGGCTAAACCGATTTGGCTGGAATTTGGTGGAGAGGTAGCTTAGAACTAGGAGACGGACATAGGATACTTTTTATCCCGTTCCCGTGGGGTCCCATAAAAATGGCCGGAAATGTCCGTATCGGGATGTTAGTTGTACAAATAGCTATTTTGACGAAGGCATCCGTTAAGAATAGATTTTTGAAAAATTGGGGGTTGTAAAGTCGAATTTAACGTAAGCGAAGCCTCGAGTAAAAGCTCTTATATTTTTTGAATTTTTTAGATTTAAGTACTTATTTGATAAGCGAATTTCTGTAATTGTTTCGTGGAAAAATAAAAGACTTTATCTGTCTATCTATCTATCTATCAGTCCTTTGCTCCGTTGCTGCGTGATTGAAGAACCAACAAAATAGCACATTTTCGCATTTATAATCTTACTAGCTTTTGATCGCGGCTTCGCTCACGTTAAGTCCAATTTTTCAAACCTCTATTTCTCCACTTTAGGGATTGAATTTCCAAAAATCCTTTCTTAGCGGATGCATAAGTCATAATAGCTATCTGTGCACCTTTTTTTTGTAAAAAAAAATATTAGCCAAGCTGAAGTTGACCAGTATCCTCCTATCCCCTCCAAATAAGCAGAAAGCTTGTGCTAGGAGCCGTTACCACAAGTGGAACGGGTGGGGTCCGAACTTGTGACCTTCAAGTTTCAGTCCGCACCTTTAACCATTGGGTTATTGTAGCTATAAAGCCCTTTCAGCCCGATCCGTCCAGTGATTTGAGCTATGCGTTGATAGATCAATAATTATTCAGTCAGTCACCTTTTCTTTTTATATATAAACCACTAGTTTAGTATAGTTCACATTTCGTCCGTACTTGAAATCCCGTGGCAACTCTATGATTTTCTGGCCTGTGCCGTTCTAAAAATCCTCAACTACATCCCATACAGAAATTCAAACACGCCGTATAGTAGCTCTGTTGCGGCGTGATTGAAAGACAAACCAACAAACTAATAAACAAACACACTTGGCACTTATAAATGGTATTATTAAGGATGAAACAGATGTACCTACCTTATAATATGGAAGCTTTCAATTTAAGCTTGGATCCCCTCATCCCACATTGCAGTAAGGTCTGCATGATATATCTTGTAGGTATAATATATCGGCTCGTGTGCAAGGAGACGTGCAGAAAATAAAATTATGAAAATTCAATACGCATTGTGTCAGTGACAGTGTGCTCCGGCGTATAATTGAATAAAAAGTTCACAGAAGCGTACCTACTACCTACACACCTATATAGATTTTCCTTGAGGGAAATCAAGGTAACTCAGGTGATCAAGAAGATAACTATATAAATTGATACTTTGTGTACTTCAATACTGAATTTCATAACACGGCCTTAATAGTTCACTGTTGTTGTTTTTATTATTATTTTATTATAAGAAAAAAGTTTAAGCAAGAGTCGTCTAATGATGATAATAAGCCTCAATAGCCCAACGGTGCGGACTGAAAACTGAAACGACGCAGGTTCGAGCCCCACCCGTTGCACTATTGTCGTACCCACACAAGCACCTAGCACAAGCTTCCCGCTTATTTGGAGGGGAGAGAAGAATATAAGTTCAGCTTGGCTAATATTCTTTAAAAAAAATATTATTAGGCCATTTACATGAATAAAAAGACATATTATAGTAGCATTGACAAGTATTATATGTTGGAATGTTGGATGAGAGATGGTTAGTCTACGTTCTATCTCAAAGACGCTTAAGAGCATTCCTGCACTGACTACAAAACAAGAAATAATAAAGATGGTTTAGATGGTTAGTCTACGTTCTATCTCAAAGACGTTCAAGAGAATTCCTGCACTGACTATAAAACAAGAAAATAGTTTAAAACTGAAACCCAACTATAAAAATATAAAAGTAAACATTCTTTTTACAAAACCGACTTCAAACGCCACTACAGAATATATCAATTGGGCCTGTTTTTGAAGAGTTCCCTCGATTCCTCTAGGATCCCCTCATCAGATCATGACCTGATGGCCATGGAACGACCTGGGAAGTATACCCTTTCAAAACGAACAAAAGAATAATTTTCTTAATCGGTCCACGCATCTTCGAGTAATCGGGGAACATACATAAAAAACGAAAAAAAAAAAGATTCCGACGAATTTAGAACCCTTTTTGGAAGTCGGTTAAAAATTGAATGTAACATCCGTCGTATTGATTTTGTTCGGACAAAATGTGGCGTATGGCTTCTGTCACCCAGACATAGCGAAACGATTGACATCTCATTCATTGTAAATCGGCTCGGCAGTTTCGGCAAAGGTTTCGGCGCTCAATCCTCAATGGGACATTCGTAATTAGCCACATAGACTGCTAAAATATGAAATAGATGATACAAATGATTTTAACCGACTTCCAAAAAGGAAGAGGTTATCAATTCGGCCGGTATCTTTTTTTTCTCTGTATGTCCACCGATTACTCCGGGATTTCTGGACCTGGCACATGAGAGACACGTTTGTTAAAGTCGGGCGAGCATCGCGTATCGGTTTCATAGTTTCTTTTTAAGCCCGTTCGACTTCAACAAACGTGTATAAACTAAAAATTTTTTTTAATACTTTGTAGGGGTTAAGAAGATGGTTTTTTGAAAAGAATTTTTATAAAGTTATAGAAAACATCTGTCCATCGAGTTGAACTTGAGTCTTAAACCTGACCTGCTTAATATAATTGACCGTAAGAATGAGAAATCTCGATAAGAAACTGTACCGAGAGGATTAAAAAAGGATTATTAAGAAACAAAGAACCGGTTGAGCTACTTTCTTGCGAAGGGTCGCCTTTTACTTGGTATGTTTGAAACCTTTTTAACCGACTTCAAAAAAGGAGGAGGTTTAAATTCGTCTTCAGAATCTTTCTTATTTATGTTCCCGATTACTCAAAGACGCGTGGACCGATTTAGAAAATTATTCTTTTATTTGTTTTGAAAGGGTATACTTCCTAGGTAGTCCCATGGTCATCAGGTCAGGATCTGATGGTGGGATCCTGGAGAAATCGAGGGAACTCTTCTTCTTCATCTCCCTTCGACAGTGTTCCCACTTAATTACAACATGGGGTTATTCAAGGGGCGAACTAATAAGTTCCTGAAATGCCGGCAACGCATCGGTGGGGCCTCTAGTACTACAAGTGTTCATGGGCGGCGGTAATCACTTTACATCAGGTGACCCGCCAGCTCGTTTGCCCGATATTCATATAAAAAAAAGCTACCGGATTGTCTCTTTCTTGTCTCGATATATTTGATTTCGGGTACTAAAGCTAAAGATCTACTCTTACCGGCTTACCAGGTGTTGTCATAGGAGGTCACAAACGTTCAAAAACGGCTTATGGCTACGTCAATGCTATCTTGAATAACGTTAGGTACGGATTACCTACTCACATCATTAATGACGTCATCATGTTCTCGGTGAACCTTGAACCATATCTGATGAATTGACATAAAGACTTGTTTTTATAATCTGCGCTGAAAATGGCATTCATAGCAAGATGACTGAGAGGTGCCTATGAATGAATTGCTGGGACGCTAACATTTACTTAAGGTTTTTTAAGAAGGTCTGCATTTGGACTGTTTGTTGTGGAGTTTAGTCTAGCCACAATTTCACTAAGTGCCGATTTCATTATTTTATTAAAGTTATTTGTTTAGAAGCCTTAATAGAGTATCTTATCGTCGGGGATAATGCAAAACCGCGAATGTACCATAGGTAACAACCGCGGATCTACACTAGACTAAGTTTTACAGGGGAAGGTTAAAGGTTGAAGTGCTCCAGGCACCCAGGTGGTGAGGGTGTTGCCTCAGATTTGAAGAGCGTCGTCTCTGTCATTTTAGGGTGTCCGGAAAAAAACGGAACCCTTATAGGATCACTTTTTTGATCGTCTGTCTGTCCGTGTGTCAAGGTCCTTTTTCTCAGAACCGGTATGAGGTACTATGTTGAAATTTACACTGAATACAAATGCTAGTAGTCCCTTAATGCTGTAAAAATTTTAAATTTTTAGTTCAGCCTACATTGTCAACCTAATAAAATTTTACAACTTTTCAAAGCGTATTTTCATACAAAAGTTCTAGTGATGTCACGTCTCCAGTACTTAATATATTTAATATTTAAAAACTTCACCACTACGCTGGTTATCTAGTTATTAATATAACACTCACAATGTACAGAACTCTCAGAACGAGTATGTCTTGCACTTAGCCTGTTTTTTTTAAATACATAAATATTACATGCCTAGCTGAACTTGATTAATATTCTTTTATACCCACAGGGTGAAAAAAATACTACTTTTTAACCGACTTCCAAAAAGGAGGAGGTTATCAATTCGGCCGGTATCTTTTTTTTTTGTTTTAAATATTACTACACCTTTAAAAGTCCCATATAATGAAAAAAAAAAAAGAAAAAAAAGTATCTAGTAATATTTTTTTTTCATTCTCATATTTAGATACATCTAGTTTTTACATTTTAGTTTCGATGAAGAAGTGGACAGATAATTGCGTTAATATTGTATCTATATAGATTCCTTCTGCATTTGCAGAATATTTTTTATAAAAGAACCTGAATAGATACATTCACCTTTTCAGACGCATACAAATGATATATATCTGCGTTTAGAAACAAAGACACGTGTAGGGTTAACATGCGCGCCGCGAGAAAATATTGTCTACCCATTACTAGTCAAATCTCATACAAATTCACGAGTAAATGTGTAGACAAAATTTTCTCTTGGCCAAAATGTTAGCCCTACTGCGAACTGTTTCAGACTAGCAAATTTTTTTGCGCTAATAAGTTCGCATCTGCTTACGCATTTATACGCGCGCAACATTTTGCGCTTCAAAGGGTAGGTAGGGTAAATCCGGGATAGATGCCGCAGTCGGATAGGTGCCCCATTTTCTAAAAACCTAACTTCCCAAAATCGCAACACAAATTTAATAGTCTAAAAATAGAGCACGAGCCCCCCACATCTAAGTTCCCCGTAGATCATCGCGTTGGATTGACATGTTTAGCTCGTGCGTGCGATCATCTCCGCGACGAACACGACGAACGCTTCAAAGTTCGGAACGTAAGTATTTACTGTTACATATCTTTTTATGTAGTAATAAATTCTGTTCTATTTTTATAATATAGTATAGATTGGTTAATTAACTTTATATCTACTTATTAATAATAATTGTCCTTTTGTATTTATTTAAGTCAAAAAATAAAAGGGCATCTATCCACAGCAAAAAGGATAGTCGCCCTGATTTTTCGCAGTATAGGTGTAATTATTTACAGTAGGTATAGTTAGCGATAATAAAGAAACACCCACAACAACATACTATAAAACTAGAAGAAATAAAATTCAAGGTTTGCCTGTGAAGAAAACAAAGAGAGACAACCAAGAAAGCCAAAAAATACGGACGATAATTATTATTGCATAAAATGCTATGATAGCTATCAACATACGAAGTCAAAATCTGATTGGATTCGGTGCATATCGTACCCGAAGTGGCTGCACGAAGTTTGTATCCTTTTCAGAACTTATTGCTCAAGATGTGGCAGACTAAAAGCCCTTACTAATTCGAACTAAATTAAGGGAAAAATTTAATTATGTTATTGATTTTTTTAATTTTAAATATATGTACCTTGCCTTGCCTGCCATACCTATTATGTTCAATTAGTTACGATTCTGCACATTAAAATTTAGAAGTTTTTTTTTCTTAAACAAATGTTTAAGTTTAATTATTTTTAACTTACAACGATAACGTTTACCTGAAAATTACAAATAAAACATTTCAAAATCATGTAGTATACATATTTTAACCTATAGGGCGTCTATCCTCCTTAGCATTTTTATGGTGAGGCATCTATCCATATAGGTAGGCATCTATCCTCAAAAAAATGGGTTTGCAAAAACTCAATTTATGCAGAATCAGTTATTGTTAGGTCAACAAAAATGAGTCGTATTGCTAGTACGAAGATCAAACTAATTACATTCTTGGAAATTATTCATGAAAAACGTACAGTTTAAAAATTAGGAAGCCTTTTCAAAAAGTGGGGCAACTATCCCGGTTTTACCCTATGTACTACCAATTTATGGAATCTCCCTTTGACGGTGTTCCCACTTAACTACAATACGGGATTATTCAATGGGCGCACAATAAATTCCTGAAAAGCCGGCAACGCATTGGTCGTGCCTCTGGTACTACAAGTGTTCATGGGCGGCGGTAATCACTTAACATCAGGTGACCCGCCTGCTCGTTTGCCCGCTATTCATATAAAAAAAATTAACCAATGCTTTGTAACCAGTTATTTGAACCGAGAGAGAACTCGAGGTTGCCTGCTAGATCTCTGGAGTGAAGTTAGGAGCAGCAAGTAAATAGGTTCAGATTCAACAAAATACACACCGTCAAAAAAATATATACCTACGCGTCGAATTCGTTAAAAGCAACGGAGAATGACGATATCAAACGAGTCGCAGGGAGCCGCTGGATTCCGGCGGCGCAAGCCCGAGACCTGTGGGGGTCCATACAAGCGACCTATGTCCAGCTGTGGACGTCTATCAGTATAAGAAGAAGAACGGAGAATGATACGGCGTTTATCAACTCCTTAAAAATTATAGATAAAGCCTACTATAAAATAAATTACTTTCTTAATGAATCTCCCCGCCCCCGCCCGCCCTCGGCGCCCGTCTCTCTACTAACCCATTGCTGTGCCCCAACGGGGTTCCAATGTAAAAATAGTGATCTCTATATAGTTATAAGAATCATTGTAAGTACATATTGGAATGCAATAAATAAATATGAATACGAATATGAATTCTTTTTTAATAAAGAATATTAGCCAAGCTGAACTAGACTTATATTCTCCTCTCTCCTCCAAATAAGCGAAAAGCTTGTGCTTTTAGGAGTGGGAACGACAATAGTGCAACGGGTGGGATTCGAACCTGCGACCTTTTAGTTTTCAGTTTAACCTTTAACCGTTGAGCTATTGAATCTTTCAAATTTTTTAGCTTTTAAATTGAGAACGTCTTTCCTTTTTGAAGTTGGTTAAAAGGATAACCGACAGACATACTTTCGCATTTAATAATTAACTAGTTTTAACCCGCGGCTTCGCTCACGTTAGGTCCGATTTTTTAACCCCTTATTTAACCCTCTTGGGGTTGAAATTTTCCAAAATCCTTTCTTAGCGGATGTCTACGTCCTAACAGCTACCTGTATGCCAAATTTCAGCTCGATCGGTCCAGTGGTTAGAGCTGTGCGTTGATAGATCAGTCAGTCAGTCAGTCAGTCAGTCAGTCAGTCACTTTTGCCTTTTATATATTTAGATTTCTTAATCAGCTATCAACTCAACACAACATATTTCATTACAATATACCGTTTAACCCTAATAAACAAGTGTAACCTAGTAAGATAAAAGCGTCAAGTATCCGAGTTTTCGACCGGAGTAAGCTAGACGTTTTTTAAATCTAGATCTCGCGCGCCGTGTCTTGTAAGGGTCCTTTGTCACGACGCTCTTAGCCTAAGCAATTGTTAAACAGTCCCACACCTGCCCGCCATACGTGTGAGTACGAACGGAGGCTTTGTGAGTGCTTTACAGAGACTTTACATTGATTTACATGCATCTATATATATATATATATATAAAAAAAAATCTGGGTGTGCAAGGGCCGCACCAACATCTTGTCGGCCAAGTCAACCTCACCTGCCCGCGGTGCACCCCGCTGTACAACAAACGAGGCTCTGACGAAAGTACAGTACCCCTCGGGGTCGTGGAGGTCAGACGGCAGTCGCTCCACATAAAACCTGTACAACACGCCAAATCACCATGGATAGAGACATAAGGAATGGTACTATAACGGATAGGGCGTCGCCCCAAAACGACGCGCAGGCACATCGCCCTAAACCTGCGACAAGTGGGCTAGGGCTACCGCGCAAGGTACGGGCGCGGCCAAAGACGCTAGTACCAAGGCTTCGCTTTGCCACCTGGAATATTGGCTCTCTCACTGGGCGCTACCGAGAACTGGCAGATGTGCTCGAAAGACGGCGTGTGCAAGTAGCGTTTCTGCAAGAGACGCGTTGGAAAGGCAACAAGTCCCGTAACATCGGACAAGGTTACAAGTTAATGTATACAGGTTCCCCTTCAGGGAAAAATGGCGTTGCCGTAGTATTGTCAGAAAATATCCAAAACAGTATTCTTAACGTCCAGAGAGTTAATGACCGGATAATGTTGGTTAAAGTGTTGCTAAGCGGCACGGTAACCAATCTTATCAGTGCGTACGCCCCTCAATCTGGTTGTACTGATGCTGAAAAAGAAGCTTTTTGGGACGAGCTTGAGGATATACTACACGGCATCCCGAGTACCGAGAGTATAGTGGTAGGTGGTGACCTGAACGGCCACGTTGGCAAGGTGCGTACAGAGTATGAGCGTGTTCACGGCGGTTTTGGATACGGCCAATCAAACGCGGAGGGAGATGCCATTCTCAGATCCTGCGTTGCCTTTGACTTAGCCGTCGTGAACACGTTCTTCCAGAAAAAACCTGAACACCTTGTTACTTACAAAAGTGGTCCCCACGCATCGCAGATCGACTATTTGCTCACAAGGAGGTGCAACATTGGCAAAATAACCAACTGCAAAGTCATTCCGGGTGAGAGCCTTACTACTCAACACCGCATCCTTGTCATGGACCTGAAAATTGCCCCGAAAAAGAAGGTGACTGAGCGCAAGATACCCAAAACCAAGTGGTGGTTACTGAGCAGTGATAAAGTGAACGAGTTCCGCTCAGGCATGGAAAGTTTGGACTTTGGCACTGACAATGAGTCAGCGAACAACTTCTGGCTTAGAACTCAATCACTAATCACTGCGACGGGTAATCGGGTGCTTGGAATCACGAAGGGACGACGTGTGCTTGACAAGGAGGCGTGGTGGTGGAATGACTCTGTTCAGATGGCAATTCGGGAGAAAAAGGTTAAATTTAAGAAGCATCAGGAGTCTAAATCTCCCGAAGATCTAGCTGAGTACAGAACTGCTAAACGTGCTGCTAAAAGAGCGATAGCTATAGCTAAGCACGATTTTTTGTCGCCTCTTTACGATAAGTTGGAAACAAGGGAGGGACAGAAAATCGTGTTTAAGCTGGCAAAAACGCGAGAGAAAGCTTCCCGGGACATAACTAAATGTCTCTGTGTAAAAGACTCCAAAGGCAGTCTCCTGTACAATGAAGCGAAGGTAAAGGAAAGATGGCGCGAGTACTTCCTGAAACTTCTCAATACCCAATACCTCGACTCCCAACCTCCCGAGTTGCCTGCAAACCAAGGACTTGTTGCTCCGATAGCGCCTGATGAGGTCCTTAACAGTCTTCGCCACATGAAGAATCGGAAGGCAGTTGGCCCTGATAACGTCCCGATAGAAGCGTGGAAGTCGTTAGGCTCTCGTGGTGTGTACTTACTTGCTGATCTGTTTAACCGCATCCTGAACACCCGGAAAATGCCAGACCCCTGGAGGCTGAGCATTATAACTCCTGTATATAAGGGTAAAGGAGATGTACAGGACTGCTCTAATTATCGCGGTATCAAAGTAATGTGCCACACCATGAAGCTTTTCGAGCGCATTGTCGAGTCGAGGCTGCGGCAAGAGTGTACAATCTCTGAATGTCAATACGGATTCCAACCTGGATACGGTACGATGGACCCCATCTTTGCACTCCGAACTCTCATGGAGTCACACAGGGAAAGGAACCATCCCTTGCATTTCGCATTTTTAGACCTGCAAAAGGCCTTTGACTCTGTGCCTCGACAAGTCATCTGGTGGGCACTAAGATCCAAAGGCGTACCTGAGATCTATGTTGACATTATCAGAGATATGTACACTAATTCCGAATCTATAGTGAGGACTGCCGTTGGTGACACAACGCCTTTTACTGTTACAGTCGGTGTTCACCAGGGTTCTGCTCTGAGTCCGTTTCTATTCAATGTGTTGCTAGATACCGTAACCGAAAGCATTCAGGAATCACCACCCTGGCTTCTTATGTATGCGGACGATATCGCACTTGTGAATAGAGACAGACAGATGTTGGAGCGTAAGGTGAATACTTGGAAAAAGACGTTGGAGAAAGGTGGTCTGCAGCTTAATGTGGCGAAAACTGAGTACCTCGCCTGCTGTAGCGCGGATCCGGGAAGTATCTCTATTGGGGAGGAAAGTGCACGTCGTGCGGATTCCTTCAGATACCTCGGATCCGTGCTGCACGAGTCAGGTGTTGTCGACCACGACGTGAAAGCTCGCATAAGCGCTGCTTGGTTGAAATGGCGAGACTTGACTGGTGTGCTCTGTGATCGCAGAATGCCGCTTAAGCTTAAGGGACTCATTTATAAATCTATTATCCGACCTGTGCTCCTGTATGGTAGTGAAACATGGCCGGCCTTAACGAGGCACGTGCAAGAACTTCGAGTCACGGAGATGAAAATGTTGCGGTGGATGTGCAACGTTACACGTTGCGATCGACAACGCAACGATCACATCCGCGGCAGGCTCAGTGTCCGTGACATTGGAGATAAGCTGCAAGAAGCCCGTCTAAGATGGTATGGTCATGTAGCACGGAAACCACAAAGCTACGTCGGTAATAGATGTCTTAACATCGCCGTCCCTGGAGCTAAATCTCGCGGCCGTCCCAGAAAGCGCTGGCTGGACCTCGTAGGCGCCGACATGAGAGCCAACAAATTAAGAAAATCGGATGCACAAGACCGGGCAAAGTGGGCAAAAGCATGTCGGAAAGCGGACCCCACCTAGTGGGATAACGCTCAGGCGAAGAAGAAGAAGATATAAAAAAAAATCTGTTTCCTTCGGTCACGCCTTAAATTGAGAACGAATTCACCGATTTCATTCATTTATTTAAGCGTTTAGCATTATCAATTTTTTTAGGCTTTGTGAGTGCTTTACACAGAGACTTTACATTGATTTACATGCATATAATAAAAAAAAAAAATCTATTTCCTTTTGTCACGCCTTAAATTGAGAACGAATTCACCGATTTCATTCATTTATTTAAGCGTTTAGCATTTTCAATTTTTTAGGCTTTGTGAGTGCTTTACACAGAGACTTTACATTGATTTACATACATCTGTATATATAAAAACATTCTGTTTTCTTCGGTCACGCCTTAAATTGAGAACGACTTCACCGATTTCGTTCATTTATTTAAGCGTTTAGCATTATAAATTTTTTAGACTTTGTAAGTGCTTTACACAGAGACTTTACACTGATTTACATACATATATATAATAAAAAAATAATTTCTATTTCCTTTTGTCACGCCTTAAATTGAGAACGAATTCACCGATTTCATTCATTTATTTAAGCGTTTAGCATTATCAATTTTTTAGGCTTTGTGAGTGCTTTACACAGAGACTTTACATTGATTTACACTAAATCTATATACATAAAAAACTGAATCCCTGTTTCCTTTGGTCACGCCATAAATTAAGAACGACTTCACCGATTTCATTCTTTTTATTTAAGCTTTTAGAGTTAGCATTTTTTTAGGCTTTGTAAGTGCTTTACACAGAGACTTTACATTGATTTACACTACATCTATGTCTCTGTGCCAAATTTCAGCCAAATCGGTTCAATCGGTGCGGCATGATAAGTTTTTTTTTTAATTATGAGATAGGCTTGCCCTTGATGACAATGAATGTTGGAAAACATTGATGAGGTCTAGGTTGAAGCGCGCTTGCCTAGAAAATGCCTATTCAACGTAGGTAACAAACATCCATCCATCCATACATCCATAAAATTTTGCTCCTTCGAAATATTTGTATCGAAAATGTAAATGTTTGAGTTGGACTGTACCTTATGACGAGAAGCGGAAATCGAGCATTAATTTTATCGAGTTTGCAATCCAACGTCAGTCGTGTCCTTTACGTTGATTGATGATAGCAGTTATAACTCTGCATTTTTTGAAGATGGATCCAGACCAAATGGTTATTAGTAGGTACCTACTTAGGGTCTATTGTTGTCGTGAGAGCATCGTGAATTTGCATTATTTAATTAATCCCTACTAATATTATAAATGCAAAACTGTGTTTGTTTGTTGGTATGTCCTTCAATAACGCTGCAACAGAGCTACTGATCGACGTGATTTTTTGCATGGGTATAGTTAAGGACCTGGAGAGTGGCATAAGCTACTTTTTATCCCGGAAAATCAAAGAGTTTACGCTGGATTTAAAAAAACGCGGGCGAAGTCCCGGGCATCAACTAGTCAACTATAAATATGAACTAAACGTGTATATACAGCTCAATCGGTTGAATATATCTGCTTCAAAATTGAGTTGCAAGATTCCAAACAAAACACAAACAAACAAAAAACAAACAAAAGTTAGTTGTATGTAGTTAGTAGTTACATACATTGCAAGTTAAATAAAAGCTTTTAAAAAGCAACTGAATAATTTAATTCGGCTAAAATAGTATTCAACTTTTGTAGCCGAATGGGTCTCATATAATGCCTAACGCTTTTTTAACCGACTTCCTAAAAAAGGAGGAGGTTTTCAATTCGTCGGAATCTTTTTTTATTTTTATGTATGTTTCCCTATCATTCGAAGACGCCTGGGGCGATGTGGAAAATTCTTTTTTTGTTTGAAAGGGTAGTTCCGTAGTAATCAGGTCAGGATCTAATGATGAGTTCCAAATTTTGGCGTTTAAATTATTTAACAGACAACATTTAAAAGGTTTTCGCTCTTTTATAGTTAGTAGATACTATTTAATTTATTTCTCAAACATTTTTTCGGTGTATTCAATAAGCTTATTTTGTTCGTCCTCAATTCGCATAAAAATAGATTACCTATGATGGAGCTTTCAGTGTCACCGGCTCTCCTTCCACGCTGTATATATATATTTTCAATAAACAGAGTAACGCTTGTCTTCCAGCCTAAGATGGAGCGCGCTTGCCTAGAAGATGCATATTCACTCTCAATTTAAAGGTAAGTTATAGTTAGAAAAACGGAAGCGTAGGTACGGTGCCACCAACTTATCTGTTCAGCCGGAACAGTCTACTATTCTGCTATTCCGTACTCCGAGCTTCGAAGAATGCCACAACTTACTATGTTTTAAATTTTAAAAATTCAAACTTATTTTAAAAATGATAAAAATTTAAAAAATAGTAAATAAAATATGTAAAACAAAATCCCTTTTTATGAAGGGGGACACCTTGTTATAAAAAAAAAGAAACTTATCTGTTCAGGTGGACAAAATTGGAACTTAGGCTGCTAGTTTAAAATATCATTCCCCTCAAATCCGTTGTACAAGTGTTCATAATCTTTGCTGCTGTCAGTTCTTTCTAGTGAGAGTACAAGTAGGTAAAATGTTACGAAAATGTTGTACTGATTTTCTCGTAAACTTCTTAAGTACCTAGCAATACTAAGCGCCCCTCCTTAGACCATTCAAGAATGGTCTAAGCGCTCCACTAACGCTTCCATCACCTGAATAGACACGATGGAGGATTTATATTTTACACTGAAACTGCGCTTGCAATCCTTTGTAGGTGAATCTTAATCCTCGCGAAGTGTTGAATCTGAGGCTTATCATCTTACCAGCAACACCTCAATGGGCAAGAATCATTGCAAAGGCAAGGATCTTAGATAAAAATATAAAATTTTATATAATTATATTTTTATTTTCTAGAAAAATTTTAGTTAGGTTTAGTAGAATTATGTGTAACGGTATAAAGCCCGGATCTTAAGCTTGCGCGGGGATATAAGTCCAAAGCATACAGGCATTAGACAGTAATATTATTTCTACAGACGTTAATAATTAAAAACTTGAAACCAAAGAAAAAAACTCGTTTATTAGGAAAATGATAACATAATATAAAATTGTAGCCTTTTTTGCTATACAATATAGGATTCTACTGATCAAAAATGATACAAACCTACCTACTTATCAAAGAGCATTTTGATATTTTAGCAGATTTTCAATACAAAAACTGTCAAAATATATTTTCGCTCGGATAAGATTTTACGTCGGTAAGATCGGACCTTTCTTACATAAAAAATAATGTTTTTAATATGGACTACACGGTCTAAAATAAAAGATTATTTAATGCAAACAACGTCATTATAACTGCCCATATTCCAACAGAAATAAGAACCTACATCCAAATACGTAATAATTATGAATGAACAAACGTGTTCCAAACACTAAAAAAAAACAGACAATACACAATGACCTTTTTGTTTAACATTAGGTACAAAGGTATTATTAACTTCGGTACATTTATCACAAAATTTATCTGCTGATGTTGCGTTGTCATAGCTAGAAGCATCGACTAATTTCACAAGTTCACAGTTAAATCCCGCTGTATTTCACCTAAACACTATCGACCTAAGCTGTAAAACATTAAAAAAATATAATTTACTAGCTTTTGCCCCCGCGACTTCGTCCGCGTGGAATTAGATTTTGGGGTGGAATTTTCAAAAACTGTGACACACGTACTTCTTTATTTTTAACTGAAAGCTCAAATACCAACTTTGATGGAAACAGCTTGAAAAATGACGGAGTTTCATATAAACTTCCATCCCCTATTTAAGCCCCTTAGGGGTGGAATTTCCAATAATCCTTTCTTAGTGTGCGCCTACGTCATAAAAGGAACCAACTGTAAAAATTTCAAGTTTCTATCTTCAGTAGTTAAGGCTGTGCGTTGATATCTCAGTCAGTTAGTCAGTCAGTCAGAACTTTGAATTTTATATATAGGTTACGATTATTATCATAATTTTTCCTATAATCAACTAGGTACTTTATAAGATTAAGCTGCATAAAAACCTTGTAAGAACTCTTTGATTTTACATTCATTGTTTAATAAACAGATGTGATACTGAATCTCTCTGATTATATACTTTTTCTCCCGGAAAATGAAAATGTTACGCGTTTTTTAAAAACCTAAATCCAAGTCGATTAAACAGATATCAGCTATCAGTAACCAACAATAATATAGTATGATAGATGGCGGGAGCGAAACCGCGGGTTAATGCTTCTTTTTCTTCTTTCAATGGACACCCACACCTGGAGAAAGGTCTTTTGCAAGGACTTCCACAGGACTCGGTCTTGCGCCGCCTGAATCCAGCGGCTCCCTGTCACGGGTCTGCCAACATTGCGCTTCCCGGTGCGGGTTAAACCTAGTTTTACTAATATTATAAATGTGAAAGTGTGGATGTTTGGATGACGCCGCAACGACTGAACCGATTTGGCTGAAATTTGGCACAGAGATAGATTATGGTCTGGAATAACACATATGCTGCTTTTTATCCCGGAAAATAAGAGTTCCCGCGGTAATTACAAAAACCTCAATCCACGCGTACGAAATCGCCGGCATCAACTAGTATGAAATAAATAATTCTGAATTTTGAAAGTGAATAATTATTTCCGTTGTAGCAACTCTAAGGATGTACCGGATAGCATCCACACAGTCTGTAGGGCGGTGTGTAATAGCTCATGAAATGTATGTAAGCGAGAGGAAAGTCTGCCACTCGACGCGACCGGCGAAAAGTAAATAGGTATAGCTTTATAACTCATTGTGAACGCTTCCCGTAATCCCTTTTTGACTTTTCCAAAATGCAGAAGCCGTTTTTTATCTTTGTGAGTGACGAAGTGATTTTAATGACTGTATTTCGATGATGAGGATTATAGCTTTTATATTTTGATGTATCAAAATAATAATAGCTATAATCCTCATCAAAATATAAAAGCTATAATCCTCATCATGATTATTGTACTTGTTTATCAACCGGTAAACGTACATTGCCGGAATTAAGTCTTTTGTGCAGAGTTGGACATATCTCGGTCTTGTGCCGGTTGTATCCAGCTGCTTCCTGCGACTCGTCGGTCCATCTATCCCTGCGCTTTCCGGTGCGACGTCACCACTCCAGCTAGGTATATGCCCCTCCTATTGCCACTTTAGCTTTGCGACTTGACAAATTAATCTATGTAGGTAACTCTAGTTCTCCTAAAATTCTTGTTGGTATAAATTCGTGGCTTGTATATTAGTAAGGAAGCTAACCTGTTTATTACTTAAGTGATAATATTTTTTATTATTATTTAAAAATTTCAAATTTTTTGCCGTCTTATTTCTTAATTAATATTTTTAATCTTCTTTGCTAATAATCGTCTACCAAACGAACCACGACAGTCATATTATATTTTTTTAATCAGAACCCCAATTAAACTAAAAATAAGCCTAAGAAATGATAACACATGTAATATGTATGTTATGCGACTTTGATGATAAAATGTACACACAAATTGTTTGTTACCTTTCTCTTTCTCTTCTTACAGTAGTCACTCAAAAATTAGTAGGCAACTTTTTTATTAATATTTCACGTTGATATACGATTATAAGAGATGAAAAACATATTGTGTTCCTGTTATCGAGGGTGTAATCCTCCCTGAGCGTACGGCGCTGCAGACTTACAAAGTTTCCCTCCAAAATATAACAGGTATTTTTCACTTTAATTCCTTTACTGAAAGCTTTTTATTAACCTGCCGCAGGGATTTAGAATGGAAATTAACTAACTTACTATTTATTGTTTAACTACTGGTTATGATACAACGTTATTTTTTCTTTATGAGAAAGTTGACAAGCTTTATTAAATTGAACTTAAAAAATTGAACTGACTTCAATTTACCTAAATAAATAAAGTTTAAGTTTATTCAGAATTCTAGTTCAGATTTAAAATTTTATTTATTTCACGTGGGGCTATTATATATACGACAATTGACTCTACTACCGGTTCGGAAAGTTAAAGGATGTTATCACAAAAATTTGATTAGAGTTAATAGATTCTATAAGTTAATATATAAACAAGATTCAAATTTCTTCAATTCTTAAATAAATGCTTTTTCTTTCTTTTTCTTTCAAAAAATTTGGTTTTTATGGAGAGAGAGTTCTCAGAGACTGAAATGTAATACATATATTCATACGTTAATGGTACATCCGTGTCATCTGGAAAGCCAAGAATAACCGATTGTTATTCATTGTACAACCCCTGGATCAATGGTCAACCAATTTCACTAGTTTTGCAAGTATGATACCCCGCTTTAACGTATCTATAAAAATCTTTCTAACCCCAACCAAACAGCCAGAATAATAAGTGAACTTTTATCTGGGGAATTTAATAAAAAATATACTTATGTTACAATAATCATACATCCTTATTCCTTTTAACACTCTTAGGACCGATTTCAACAACTTAAAATAAGTCTTATCCGAGCGTTTTGATATTTTGGCAGATTTTCAATATGAAAACTGAAACAGTGAAAATAATATGTTCTATGGAAAAGTTTGCGACATAAATAGGGTTGCCAGATTTTTTTTAGCCTATAAGGGACAAATGGTTAAATGGGTAAAAAATACGGGATTTCAGTTTTTTACCCGGGACAAATAAAAAACCAAATTATTTAGTTTCATTTTTTTTGATATTTTCCGAGGATCGAGTCAGTTTAAACATATTTTTATTCGTTTTAACATAATTATCTCCAAAAACCAATGCAGTAAACGGTCATCAACTCGCTTTTTTACGAATGTTGCGTGTGTCAATACTTGAATCGATTTTGTAATGAAAAACGAAGTACAGTTCAAATACGGGACATAGTCTGTCCCACCGGGACATTTTAAATTATGCCTAAATACGGGATATCCCGGGAAACACGGGACGTCTGGCAACGCTAGACACAAACGTAACAGTTGTTCAACTTAGACGTGATAGTAAAGGTTTAGGAGTCGTCATGATCGACGCGTTAAAAGTGTAAACTACAAAAGGATCAATCAAAGTGTCCCGTTTCCAGTAGCGGTCAAGACGCTAAGAGGGGTTCCTTGTTGGCGCGAAGGCTTTCCGCCGGGCCGTCATCTTCGCCGTATTGAGATTGATGTTCCGAACGCCCGGTTCTCGGGCCGGCCCGGACAGAATACTAAGAGGGTGGCAGCCATTCTTCGCTCAATTAGCCTCGATCCGAGCGGGTTTTGTCTCGACCGACTATGACGCCCTCTCGACACTTCGCCGCATACCAAATTATACTCATATTTTCAAGTAAGCCCGGCTATCAAAGTATCGCAATCGACTGAGTTCGGAGCTTCGCGCTGCATGACTTTTAGGTTATTTTTTTTATTTTATTCGAAGACAAGATAGTCCTTGACTGCTATCTCACTTGATGGTAAGTGACGATGCAGTCTATGGTAGCGAGCTAATTTGGAAGGGGTATGGCAGTGTACTAATACCCTTATTCGGTTCCTACTCGCCATCGTGCCGGAACGCTAAATCGCTTAGCGTGCTGCGTGCCGTGCCCTCTTTGACAGTAGGCGAATATTTATAAATAGTAAATACATAGCAACGAGGCCGAGAGATGGGACACTTTTGTTCGTTATCCCATGCTCCGGCAGATCGGCGGCTGTAACAGCGCTCTGGCTCATCCTCTGTCGGATGAGGCTAGAGCGCTGGTGCAGCTGTATAGGAAGTGCGTGAGGCGAATTATTTAAATTTATTTTTATTGAGGCCTAATGGAGTGACCTAGTCCTTATGGACCAAACTCCGTAAATAAAGATTAAAAAAAAAATACATTGTACACATAGTGTGATTGTTCTATCGATACAAGGCAATAAATGCAGTGTATCAAAGGACTAAAAATTTTATTACTATTAAGGTTTTTTTTTTATTCGATGACAAGATAGTTCTTGACTGCGATGGCACCTGACGGTAAGTGACGATGCAGTCTAAGATGGTAGTGGGCTAATTAGGTCAAAGCCTCCCACCAGCCAAAATACATTTGTATATTACTTACTCTCTGGTATGGTGAGGTGATGGTGGTCAATTATTTTGAATTTTACTCAAGGCTTAAAATTATTTAAGTTAAGGAAAATCACGAGCCCATCAATTTTGGTTTTCCTTTATAAATAGTTTCGTATTAGGTACGTCTCAAAATATATTCAAAGAAAATTAATTCTTGAAATGAAATGAGCTCACTGCTTTTATACTAAATACCGCAAAAATTGATTAAAACAATACCTACAATGTGTAATTAAGTATTTATGACTTTAATTCGCCGAAACGAAAATAACAACTTGCAACCGTAGACAAAACATATTTAACCGCATAAGGGCCCTCTCATTAGGTTGCCATGGAAGCGACGCCGGCAGCGCCGCCAAAACGTGTCAAATTGTATTACAATGTGCCTAACCTCACCTCACTTGGACAAGAAAAAAAGGGTGCGTGAATAAGCGATACGAGTACTAATCTCGTCTGGCATCCACTTTGGTGGCTAGTTTTGGCGTCTCACGGACGCCAAGGGCAGCCACGGAAGTGCTGCTGGCGTCGCTGCCATTGCATCCTAATGAGATATGGCTCTAAAAGGTCTTTGGCAGCTTGTTAGGGGAGAACATGCAAAACGTATAATTAAAGTTACTTTCCTTGAAAACCATGTGTGATTTCAAGATTGTATTAAGTTGATAGGCGATGGCAATGACTAAAGTACTTACAGTATAAATTGCACCTCCTCTCTCCCTGCATTCGTATTTCTCATTGTTTTGGCTATGAATCCTTTTCATTATTCATTTAATTATTCACAATAATTAATAATTAAAGTAGCTTTCCTTGAAAACCATGTGTGATTCCAAGATTCCAAGTTATAAAAGGACATTTGAACTTCGGGTGTTCTACTCATGCATTTAAAAATCTTTTACTCTATCGATTAGAGCAATAAAAAAGAGATACCGGCCGAATTGATAACCTCCTCCTTTTTGGAAGTCGGTTAAAAAGGGGGTGACCGTTTTTCAAGTCATACTTCTTATAGTGCGTAGGTAGGTACAGGCGCTAGGCAGTATCGCATTTCGCCTAGCTATCAAAAACGCTTGTTATTCTTATGATGTCAGTTACACTAAATGATGACCTATTAAGTTCGTTCACATTAATTTTTTTATACACGTACCTTATCTATGTATTAGTTTATACATAGATAATAAATACTCCACGTGAACTCTAGAGCGGTCTTATACCTACCTATTTATTTCATAGTCTGTTGTTAGGTACACATCTATACTAAAATATGTATGTGTCTAATTAATGAAACAAAATGAATAATAATATTGTTTACTTAAAAAAAAATGTCTGTCTACTTACCACACTAATCTCAAAAATGAAAAACTGCGAATTTTCACGGAGTTTACACTTTTCATAGATAACTTGAAGCAAAATAAAGGTTTTATAAAATAAAAAGATACTTTTTGGAATCTTATACTATAGTTCAGAATAAAAAAGAAATAAAGAGAAAAGTCAAAAAAAGGGCTGTTAATTTATGATATTGTTTAATTTTATTCTTTGTAACATTAGTTATAAGTAGGTACAAGATTTGTCCCTACTAACAAAATGAGCCTCAGTTGCTTCAAATAAAGGTTTATTATTATTATAACATTTCATACCCAAACAATTGATATAAATAGAATAGACACCAGTTTTAGTAGGCATCATTGTATTGTACAAATTGTTCCTATTTCAAACTTACGATGAAGTAGATGACACAGCCAAGTGTAATGTAATATCTACTAAATCGAGTTAATGAAGCCTCTGACCCACCAATTGAATAGTGGGTGCACAGCGAAAATTGTGTTTTGCAATATTTTTTATGGGTTCATCACATAAATCAAATTTAAACAGTTTAAAAATGAGCTCAGGGTTGGTATAATTGATTGGGATGATTGGTAACGTGGACGGACGGCGCGTATAAATTAGTTCAATGAATGCATGATGAATAATACTCAATCGCAGACGCATTTGCGCATGTTATAAGCTTAAAGGCCGTGAAAATATATATAAAGCTTGTTATCTGCGACAGCAGCTGTCTTATTAAAACCAATACCACTTAAATATTATTAAATGTGATTTATTTTTAGCTTATGCAAGTGACTTCGTTCGGGTGGATTTAGTTTTAAAAATCCCGAGGAAAATCTTTGATTTTCCGGGATACAAAGTAGCCTATGTCACTCTCCGGGCCCTCAACTATACCCATTAAAAAATCACGTCGATCCGTAGCTCTTTTGCGGCGTGATTGAAGGACAAACCAACAATTTTTAGCATTTATAATAATTAGTGAGGGTTTAAAGGAAGACTTGGACGAGACATAAAATCAATGGTACCCCATGCACATGAGAAATTTTATGTCCAAAGATAGAGAAAATAAAGAGCTATATAGATCAGGGAGAGAAGCACCATAGGTGGACCGATGATATCAAACGTTGCAGGGAGCCGCTAGATGCAGGCGGCAAAAGACCGAGACCTGTGGAAATCCATGCAAGAGACGTTTGTTCAACAGTGGACAAAAAGAAAGGAAAGAAGAAGACATCTCTGGTAAACCCTAATCGCGCCCGCTACTGCCTTGAGTCTTGCACTCTCGCTTTACCCAATTAGGTACTGTACATATTCGTAATATGTTTTGACGGGACCGTTCAATTGACTCACAACACTGAACGACTGACATTGAAAATTCTCTGAATCTCTAACTAGCTACATTTGTAAAGGTTTCGTGCTCCTAAAGGTATGATTCCTTTCCTATAATTGCTACATATAATTGCTTAGGTACTTCAAAAAAATCCATAAGCTATAAACTATAGAACTAGGAGCAAAGCACATTGTTCTTGGACATTGACTTTATAATCCTTTAACCCTGTATATATTGCGACAGTGTGTTTGTATGTAGTATACCTAGTTGAATTCCTGGTGAGTGTCAGAGTGACATAGGCTACTTTAATTAATTTCCAGTAAAGTAAAGGCTTCCCGCTGGATTTTTGAAAAAACCATCCATTATTCTAGTCCATTATTGAGGACGCCTATGTAACTCATATGATTTGGACAAATGAGGGCTACCTACCTAAACTGAGGTAGTAAGTAGGAAAGAGGCGACAAATGAACCATGTATATATTTTTTTTTTCAAGGAATAATCTAACAATAGTTTGTCAGTTGCGACAAGACGTTGAAGAGTTGCCGCTATTGGAGACGGTCACTGACCAGCCCCGTCCTAGCACACAGAAGGGAACCGAAAGTATGTTACTATGTTACTTACAGACACGTAGACACACAATACCCTCCCGGTAGTCGGATAAAAAGTAGCCTCATGAGTAGGTACACATAATATATAAATTTGAACTTTGAACGATGAAAAAGCATGACGCCAGCGTCGGCGCAGACGGTGACGAAAGAAGGCCTTCAACTTTATTATGATTTGTGAGACAATCCTTTGAAAGATGTCTCGGCAGTTCAGTTATTTTTATAAAGTGCTTCTTTCTTTTTAAGTCTAACTACACTGGTTTGCTATCAACTTGTGTTTCAAATAGCACTTTATTGCATGTGGTAGCAAGTCGCTGTTTATTTAAATGATTTTGCGGAGTGAATCTTTTGTACCTCTACTAAGTATTCTGTGATAGCACCAAAGATCATGAACACTTGAACAGCGGAATTGAGTGGAATGATATTTTAAAATAGCGGCCAGAGTTCCAATTTTGTCCACCTGATACATATAGATAAGTTGGTGGCACTTTAATGGACTTTCCAAACTTGGTCAAGTGATATTCTTGCGAGTTGATTTTATGTAGGTACTACTCACCATGGATTGTGAGGTCTATATTGCCAGCGTCGATATGGCCACACATAATTTAGCGATGTGTGACTTCATAAATTGTTATTAATTGTTATTAGTCGAACATTTGGGTCATCGCGATATATTTACTATGTGGCCGAACCTTAAATAATCCTTCATTTAACACGATAATGCACCTTAAAACTTTAGAAATTTTTCAAAGTTGGAAACTTGCCTACCTACTTAGTTCTTACTAAAATGTGAAAACAACACACTTTTACATGTATGTAATACACGATAGGATCTCCATATTGCATTGGTTGGTGCTACCGTTTTATGAATGGGACGTTTTGGCTTCAACTTCCAGCAAGCATCTATATAAAAATTTATAATAGACAAAATAAACTTAAATCCAGTAAAAACTTGCACCCAAGCAATTTAGCGTTCCAGTACGATGCTGCGGAGAAATCAATAAAGGGTATCCCTTCCAAGTAGGCTAACTTTTGATCATAGACCGCGTTGACGTTTATCACAAGTGGTAAGATCGCTAAAAACTACAAACATTCAGCTAACTTGTGATCTTGATACATTTAGCGGTCACTTATGCCAAATACCTACTCCATTCACTCAGTCGTGACTCATTCAATCCAGAACAACTCGTCGATTTTTCTCCCATGCAGCATAGCTATTGCGTGTTTAAACCTACCCACGCTCCTATCTACCCAACAGGATCTGCTATGAAGAGGCAACAACGTTCTACAAACGAAACCAGTTCTCAACACAACCTCAGCTTAATAATGTTTTGATTCCAAGAAGCCATTTAGGATGTCGCGACAGTGCAGAAAAATTTATTGTCAGCCAAACCATTCCCTCTCGCTATTATGAAACATATTGCATTGCATCAAAGGCTGCAATTCCTAGATATTGTTGAGCTGTTTATAGAGAAACTAGCAATGAAACTAGTGGATCGCCCCGTACTTTGATAGATCTGTCAGTCAGGACTCGTTTTTAACAGACTTCCAAAAAGGAAGAGGTTATCAAATCGTGGGGGTTCAACTAGAAACGATGAAATCGATGCGCGACGCTCACCTTATGGTGACATAATATAAGAGACACATTGGTATCGATTTCATCGTTTCTATTTATGTAAGCCGCTCGACTTCAACAAACGTGTACAAACTAAAATCATTTCTATACATCATAGTGGCGTTTGAAGTAGGTTTTCTGAAAAGAATTTTTATTATAAGACGTAGGTATAGATTAGTTTTGTTTAAGAGGCAGAACTGTTGACGGAGTCATCAAAAGTGGATATCAAAGTTCCAGCTAAAAGTGAAACATGACTGTTTGCTCCCGCCGTTTACTGTGTGACGCGTCTTATTTGTCTCATACAAGGTCTTCTGAGGCGTTGTCACGGAAACTAAATTGCAATCACGTAAGCCAACGATCTCTATAGCTCTATATCTGTAGGAGCTTGGAGCTAACTTTTTTTTATTGGTTGACAGAATAGTCCTTGACTGCGATCTCACTTGATGGTAAGTGACGATGCAGTCTAAGATGGTAGCGAGCTAACTTGGAAGGATATGGCAGTGTATACCATAATACCCATACCCCTAATCTGTTTCTACACGCCATCGAACCGGAACGCTAAATCGCTTAGCGACATGACTTTGACGGTAGGGTGGTAATTAGCCACCTGGTCTGGTGGGAGGCCAAAGCTAAAGACCAGAGACAATTTAGAAATTATAAATTCGCGAATTGCCCCCGCCAGGAATCAAATCCGAGACCTCCCCAGTTATCAGACTACAGCGCGTATAGCTGACCACTGCACCAGGGAGGTGGTTAAACTGATTATATAAATATTTATGTTGTATGTTTAACGGTCGATGCTAATAACGTGTCTTATCCAAAATCTACAGATCTGATGGTCGAAAATAAAAATAGAGGTGATGATTTAGTAAAGTTTTTACCAATTGGTAAAATGGATTGTAATCATAATACGTAAACTGATTACTAATAATTTACAGTAATTTAAGAAAGAAAGAAAATGTTACTCTTGTTTAGTATTACAAACAGTACATCTTATACTAATATAAAATAATATTACAACTGCGTCTAAATCCTTTTAACTAATTTTAGTTGTACTAGATATGCGTCTTCTAAAAATTAATAATGGTAAGGATTTATATGTTTTATAGTATCTTTATATTTTTAAGACTTGTGTATAACAACCGAATGAGACGATTTTTCCTAAAGTAATAAAGACACGGAGTTCGCTAATAGAGACATGTCTCATAGAACATCTAAAGGAAAAAAACTTACGTAAGTGTCGAAAAACGTACCTCGAAAATAATTATCTATGACGCCAAATCTTTTAAGTCAAAGGTGTTCTTTTTTTCGTTAATAACATATGATGTCGATATTATAATATTATTCATAACTGATGCTTTTCCACGGGCTAGCACGGCGCGTCTACACACGGCATGGTAAGAAAAAGAGGCAAATGGAGAAGTTTTTTCAAAAAAAAAAAAAATGGAAATGTCTATTTGTTATATCAAAATAACAGCTTTTTGCAGACTTGATGGCCATGGGAATACCCATTTTGGAATACAAATTTTCTAAATGTGTTTACTAATTGTGTTTACTAATTTTCTAATTGTGTTCTTCGTCAATTCGTCACGGACTTCAGTCTTCAAGCCTAGTAGCCTATAGTAAACTGGCTGTCACCTTCAGTGACAATTTTATTCCTGAAAGTCTTCTGAGGATCTTTGATCGTTGATTTGTCTGTTTTCCTTAATACCAAAGACTCATGATGTGCCTAGTGTTGGTTTTTAGTCATTACTATTTTATACTTTCAATAAATTAATTATTAAATTAAATTAACCGTACCGTCATTCAGGTCAATGGAAATGCATCAAATCCTTTAAACGTCTTCTCTTAAGCTATATTGTTATCTACAACTACTAAAGATAGTGTTTTATCTTTTATGTCAGCATGAAAACGTCTGCTTTGGTAGTTTTATTGTTATGTAATAATTAGGTAGGTACATAGAAACATAATCTTTATTTTGGCCGAATACGTAAATAGCCACTTTACATCAACACACCAGTGTAATGTTTAACGAGGGAAAAGGATTTTTGAAAATTCAACCACTGAGGGGATAAAATAGGGCTTTGAAAAAAGCGAAGCTGCGGGAAAAGCTAGGTTAAAATATGGCTTTCGACTTATAATATTGTGTTTAGTTTATGATGCACATTCACCAAAAGTATTGTAACAGTTACTATTATTGCTTGCCTTATAATAATTTCAGACGTACCACGCCACAGTACAAATTCACATAGTTCCACGAACTATCACGACTACATTATACCCACAAACAAACACATATAGATACACTCAAGCGGGCAACCACGTTGTTACCACCACACTCTTACAGAATTTTTGCAGCTGTCGTGATGTGGTCCGTCTGAGCGGACACTTAGATTGAGCAAGCTCATATCAAAATAGGTCAACTCAGTTATCACAACTTATCTTTGTTCTACGCAGCCCTATTGTATTCTTGACTTATTAGTTTCCTTAAAGTAAAATCCTCATCATTTCCTTATACCTTCCAACTTTATCATCGTCATCAGACCATTGTACGTCGAGACAATCCAGTCAGTTGGGCTACGTTAAAAAAGTTGGTGATCTTGTGGACATCTTCCTGCTTTATCAGCAGACCTAGTGAAGTTCCCTCAAATATGGTTGAGCGAAGCAATGGCTGGATCATGCGTCGTGCTCGTGAACGGGTGCCACCAACGGGAATGGGTCTGCTTTGTCTTCCCATGTTGACATGGGTTGGATTGTATGTATTGCATTTTTGAAGCTTCACTGTGGAAGCACTGTATACTTAGCTTAGTTTGGTTACTTATTGTAAAATTATTTTATTTTTTGAAAAGAGCAACTGCTGAGTTTCTTGCCGGTTCTTCTCAGCAGAATCTGCATTCCGAACCGGTGGTAGATTTATGACGTGTCATAAGTGCTACAAGGTAGCCTACATGAATCTACCACCGGTTCGGAATGCAGATTTTGCTGAGAAGAGCCGGCAAAAAACTCAGCAGTTTAAAAAAAAAATTTTTTTTTTTTACAATTGTTAACAAAACTAGGCTTTAGAATTTATTACAATCAGATACAGTATCCAAATAAGTCATAAATGTAGGTACCTACCTAACTGCAAGGAAAAATAAATATCTTTTGAGTGACTGAGATCTCTTCAACGACTAAAAAAAGAGCATGTAATCTTTAAACCGGTTAAAATATTTCAAATCAAAATCCTAAACTAATCCGCTTTCAAGTAAAAAAACTTCATAAAATCCTGTCTATTAGTTTGAGAATTACGATGACACATATTATAGACAAAATCATAAGGCTTTTGTCTTTGCTTCCGGGGTTGAAAAATAAATCCTACTTATAATATTATAAAGGCGAAAGTTTGTATGAGTGTGTGTATATTTGTTACTCTTTCACCCAAAAGCTACTGAACCGATTTGGCTGAAATTTAAAATGGAAATAGATTATACCTTGGATTCAAACACAAGCTGCGGGAATCAAAAAACTTAATGCACTCGGACGAAGTCGCGGGCATCGTCTAGTTAGTCATATTATAAAAAAAAAACAACTATTCGTATGCTCGTGATATTAGTAGCTCGATTTTATATAATAGTTATGTGAAATCTTTCATATCAACAGCACATCGCTATCAGCTACTTTAGTTGATGAACTATTCAACTCATTGATCTATTTAGAACAGATTTAGAACAATATTTTCGAGGCCGGAAATGATTTTTTTTTATTCGATGACAAGATAGCCCTTGACTGCGATCTTACCTGATGGTAAGTGACGATGCAGTCTAAGGTGGTAGCGGGCTAACTTGGAAGGGGTACAGCAGTGTAAATTCAACCCATAGCCCTAATCAGTTTCTACACGCCATCGTGCCGGAACGCTGAATCGCTTGGCGGCACGTCTTTGACGGTAGGGTAGTAACTAGCCACGGCCAAAGCCTCCCACCAGACGAATGTTCTAGACATGCCTACCTACTCGTAAACATTCACATAGTATAACTTTCTTTGTTACTGCTGTGCAAAAAAAGAACGGAAAGAGGGGTGTGTGTGTGGGTTTAATTGTTACAATTTTCCTGAATGCAGAGCCGATTTCTATAAGGTTTTTTGCATTGCACAGATTTACTAAACATGTTTATTTAATCTGTTTCAGGATGGGATTGCAGGGAGCAATGCGGTGAGTTTTGTTCTTGTCTTCTTTTTTTAATAAAGAACATTAGCCAAGCTGAAATTGACTAATATCCTCCTATCCCCTCCAAATAAGCAGATAGGTTGTGCTAGGAGTGGCTACTGCGGTACGCTATGGGTGGGATTAAAACCTGTGACCTTTCAGTTTTCAGTCCGCACTCTTAACCGTTGGGCTATTGAGGCAAACAAAGCAGCAGGGTAGGATTATAGAAGTAGAATAGAAAATTCTATCAAGTTTGTTCCCCACCTGATGCCCTATAGATTCTACTATGGATTTTTGATTCCCGCGGAAACTCTTAAATTTTCAGGGATAAAAAGTAGTAATCTACAAGTATGTCGATGCCTCAGCGGAATCGATGCATCGTGATTGAGTAACAAAACAATTCAACCATCCATCCAATCATTTAATAATTTTAGTTAATATTAGTACGAAGCCCTTGCATTTGCAGCAGACAATGGTCGCAATCTGCCATTGTCTGCTATTGGGAAATGGCTTATAGACGTTTTGTATTTTCACCAATACTTAGAGAAGTATTGGTTAAAATACAAAATGCAACAAGAGTGTATTGTTGCTCTTTAAATGTTATCAACGTTTTGTATTTTCACCAATACTCTCTAAGTATTGGTGAAAATACAAAACCTTTATACAAAACGTTAATACTCTCAAAGTATTGGTGAAAATACAAAACGTTTGTAACATTTAAACAGCAACAATACACTCTTATTGATAGAAAAGCTACCTTTCTTAACCTATTCATGAAAAACGGAAAACTATAAGTTCAAGACAATTAAATTTTCAAGATTACTCTATGTTCCCTATTATATAATGAATATTCTATTGTCCATGATGAAAATGAAATACCTGTTTCAGCTCTTCAGTTAAAAGCCTCGCCAGAAAACTGCAATCGCTCAAGTAGACGTTTAGAATTGTTTTCAACTGATTTAATTTTAAATTCTACTCAATTTATTATTTATTGTGAAGATTCAAAGCATTGTAAAATTATATTACACTCGAAAGACTCGTAGCTTACTCCTAGTCATTCATTAGCATGAATTACTAGGAGTAAGCCGAGTTCGTGCTCTACCCTACCGCAAGCGTTTTTATTGGCATACCATGGCACTGTCCGGCAAAATAATGCCTAGTTGTGGCCAAGGCTTGTATAATATTTTTCTCAAATAATGCGCGGAAATTAAAGCTTTCTATTTGCAACAAGATTTGCAAGCTAGGAGGTTAGCCTGGAAATACACGTCCGATTTTGTTTCCGATTGTCTGATCAGGCAACCGGATCGTATTTACTCGATACACATCCGATTTTTCCGTCAGGCTTTTTCTGAACTCAGTCGTTCCCGAGCTATCATCCCGAGTGCTTGCGTTTGGAGCAAAGCAGAAGAAAAGAAAATGGATGACGAGTTAATAAAAATAGAAATATTTTTTATTCAAATAAACTTTTACAAGTACTTTTGAATCGTCAATGAATCTACCACTGGTTTGGAATGCCGTTCCTGCCGAGAAGAGCCAGCAATAAACTCGGCGGTCGCTCTTTTCAAAAAAATTTTTTTTTACAATAGGTAACAAAACTATGCTATGTACACAGTGTTTCCACAATAAAGTTTCAAAAATACAAAACAATCCAATGCATGTTAAGACAGGCAGGCAAAAGCAGACCCATTCCCGTTGGTGGCACCCGTTCACGAGCATGACGCAGGATCCAGCCATTGCTTCGCTCAACCATATTTGAGGGAACGTAACAACCCGCACCACACGACACCACCACAGAAATTTTAAAGAGAGGAAAGAGAAAGAAGAAAAAACGTCGCTATTGGATTCATCCAATCAATTTGACAAAACTTACTGAGGGTCATTTCTATTTAAAACATCCAAAATAATTCATAATAATAATAATTTTATTATTATGAATTTTTTTTTTTTTAATAATTTTCGCCCATTATTCGAACCACAACGATGCGTCCACACAGTGTCAGCGCTAGATTTTTTGGGCCCTAAAAAATCCCAATAAGCAAAATTCCGCCCTAAATTTGGGGCTAAAAGCCCTAAGTTGGGAACCCTGACTGGCAAAATCGGAAGGAGTAACCGGATGTCTATTTTGTCTCATACTAGAAGTATGTAGACCGCGCCTTCAGACAATCGGACCGACAGTAAAATCGGAAACGCCTCGCGCCCGTTTCCGACTCGGACGTCCGATCCGGCCACCGGATCGGACGTGTATTGACTGTTCATACAAAGTAATGGCTTCAACGCCTTCCGGTAGCCTGATCAGGCTACCGGATCAGACAATCGGATGAAAAAACCTGACGTGTATTGCCTGGCTAAGCCCAAAATTTTTTTTCCTCCGAGTTTGCAAGCTAGTTCGAAACTTAAATAAAACCTTTGATAAGTTACCTACTTGGTTGCCATGCCAATTTTAAATAACACGACAGATATATTACATAGTAAACTCACTATTTGGTCGCCAGTTTGTCAGCATTGACAGATCTATCAACGCACAACTCAAACCCAAAGAGAATGTAATCACTCCGCTCAAACCACTGGATGGATCAGGCTGAAATTTGGCAAGCAGATAGCTATTATAACGTAGGGATCCGCTAAGAAAGAATTTTTGAAAATTCAACCCCTAAGGGGATAAAATAGGCGTTTGAAAAATCGAACATAACGTGAGCGAAGCTGCGGGCATAAGCTCGTATTATATAATATTATAATCTGATCGGAAGTAGGATAATCTGAAATTCCGAGATTTGGCCCTGTTAACGCCCCAATTTACTGGTGTTTGCCAAAATAATAATACGGCGTACTTGAAAACATATGTACGTGGAAATGGAATACAATATATACCTACGTGGCCGTACGGTGGATTTATGAAGTACCTACTTCGATTAGTAGAATAAATAAAATTGAGGGATTTCCTGCCAACCTTCTTTTTTCAATTCGCCTCGAGTTTAAAATAATTCCATGTTTAAAATAGGATCATAATAATTATCATTATTATCACGGAATGAATGACCAGAATTAAAGTTGTACAAAGTATTTCATAAAATAAAATCCTGTGCATTTATAATTACACAGTGTCATAAATGCGACGTGTTTGTTTGTTGCTTTATCATTACAAATAACAACAAATCGACGTGATTTATCCGCGTCCGCGTGACTTAGGTTACTGTTTTTCCGGTGTAATTTATAAATCCTATCTATACTATTATAATACAGAGAGAGCGCGAATTTTGTGAGTTTGTATGTATGTCCGGAGCAAACTTTGGAACCACCGCACCTATTACAATAATTCTTTTACCATTTCAAAGGGACATTATTCCAGATGGTTATAGGCTATAATTATGTTAATAAATGTATTATGGCTAGATATTATGTGCAAATTTGTTAAAGAAGTCGGAAATTTTTTTGACTCTTAAACGTTTTCAAGGCGTGCGCTGGGTCATATACTGTTATTGGATGAAAATGATGTATGGGTGAATTGTTCCTCTTAAAGAGTTCTAAAAAAAGTCCGCGATAGCATATATCTATATTCTAAGGATAACTTGCAGTAACCATTTCTATCTTTCAAATTTTGATTAAAAATAATGAATTATATTCGAAGCTTCTTTAAGCGATGTGATGTCAATCTATATCTAAATAAATATGTTTATTATCGTAAGTATTTCATTTAGAACATATTTGCCCTTTACACTATACAATTTAAATAAATATATTAGGAGTTATCGGAAAATTAATATTTCCGCGCGACAAAATAATAAAATGGTGCCGGCTGGCGCGGCGGGGCACGGTGGCGGGTATCGGTGCGGGATATTCGTGTGGTTCCTGTGGTGATCTTATTGACAATCGTCTCCTATAAGAAGCTCACAAGAACAAATATTTAATTTTCAACCCGGACGAAGTCGGCGCGGGCTTCTAGTAATTAATATTAGAAATGCGAAAGACTGTATGTTTGTTACACAATCACGCCGCAACGACCGAACCGATTTGGCCGTTTGGCACAGAAATAGATTCTAGTCTGGAATAGCACATAGGCTGCTTTTTATCCAGAGAAATAAGAGAGTTCCAGCGGGAACGAAAAACCTTAACTACGCGGACGAAGTCGCGATTATCATCTAGTAATAAATAAATAAAAATCATCTTTTATTTGTAACACACACTATGCAAATAAAGAATTCAAGAAAGGTTACAGTTTTATTTAAAAAAAATTCTTGTTAAAGTTCTAGCACTTTATGCTCTTATAGACTACCGCTTGACCCACAATTAGAGACGCAGTGGGAAATGATGATTTTGTCTAAGATGAAACGCGTTTGACTAGAAGATCCTATTCACTCTTGCCATAAAGGGAGTTTATGAAAAGGAATGGAGAATGACAGTTGTACGAGACGCTGCATTTCAGACTAATTGCAACTCCAGTGTACATGCACACTACCCATATGAAGTACTTAATATATAATAGGTAATAAATGCTTACCTATTTATAAAATAATATGAATTATTATAGCTAGAGATACAACGGTACGAGTACTTAATAACGCGAGTCGGATTCACATACGAAGGGTTCCGTACCAAAAAAACGCAAAAAAAAAAACAAACACGTAATAGAGAAGCCTCCTTTAATTTTAAATTTATTTTTATTTCGCGGCAATGGAAATACACATTCTGTAAAAATTTCAACTGTATGCCTATTACGGATCATGAGATACAGCCTGCTGACAGACTGACAGTGGAGGCTTAGTAATAGGGTCCCGTTGGTTACCCTTTTTAAAACTATTAGGTAAGTACTCGACAGTTGTCTTTTGATACCAAGTGCCTAGTTATCTATTATCTATATATATAAAATTCAAAGTCCTGACTGACTGACTGAGATAACAACGCACAGCCTAAACTACTGAAGTTAGAAACTTGAAATTTTTACAGTTGGTTCCTTTTATGACGTAGGCGCACACTAAGAAAGGATTATTGGAAATTCCACCCCTAAGGGGTTTAAATAGGGGATGGAAGTTTATATGAAAGTCCGTCATTTTTCAAGCTGTTTCCATCAAAGTTGGTATTAGAGCTTTCAGTTAAAAATAAAGAAGTACGTGTGTCACAGTTTTTGAAAATTCCACCCCAATACCTAATTACACGCGGACGAAGTCGCGGGGGCAAAAGCTAGTACTTTTATATATCGATACTTCGCGATCGAATACCGAGTATGTACCTATGACGGATACTCAGATTGGTATTCCTTGGTAGCATTTTATATTTTATTCCTATTAGAAGAATTGGAAGATTTAAATATGTTTTGAATAAAATTATTAATAATAAATAATATATTTTCCCGCCTCATTAATCTTTTATTTTAACTTAACATAAACGGGATGTTATTTGTAACCTCTGCAGGTTATTGTTTCGATAATTATGTAGGTTAATAATACTCACGATGTCCGTAATTAACGTATGATGTATACTTGTCGGTTGCGATGTAAAAATACAGGGTGTTTTGCATCGATTGATAAGGGAAAGCCTTACAGAAGGCGGGTAAGGTTCTTGCAATCTTACACCTAAGCTGTACAAGAGTACTTACTACGTATATTTATAGTTAGGCAAGATTTTACTAATTTCCTCAGTACCTACAGATCGATCTAAATTCATAGCCATAGAATGCCACAGGTAAAAAAAAACGAATTCGCATATTACGTACATTCAAAACTTTTAGAGAACATTAATTTTATTATCATGAAAATATAATTAAATAAGACCTATTAGGACACATTGAAAAACATTTAATCTATCTTTCTTATATTTTAGAAATAGAATTAGTTCATGTATCTATATTTATTTTTAGAATGGTGAACTTTTTTTCTCCACCGGTAACATTTCTAGTCATCGTCTTGCTTAAGGCTGCCAATATAACACCCTGTATTTAAAATACTGTATGATAAACTAAGAATCGTTCTTATCAATATAATATAATTGTGCAAGTCGGGTAGGGTCACCCTCGATAAACTGGACTGATAACTTCCAAAAAATCAGAAAAAAAATGGTTTCGTACAATTATCGAGTACTAAAATTGGAAAATTGACACAGTGCGCCTGGCGACGATAACACTTGCGATAACCTCCGGACGCAATCTTGCGTGCGGTCACTTACATTAAAAACAATGCCTATACAGTGATGTGCCGAATTGAGGAGTGTCTTTTCAAAAAGGCATAAACTAACATCATAAACTAACTTTAGGAAAACAATAAAAAACTTTTTATTTTGTCTGTTTTTTTTTTATTATTATTTTGAATTGCCCAAGTTTTGAAGCATTAACATCGGAATTAATCCTTTGAGCCTGTTTTTATTTGGAGCCATTGTAACAATCAACGTACTAAAATAGATTTCAGCAAAAAATATAATTTTTTACAATATGGCAAATAAGCCCTTTTGAAAAGACACTACTAAATTATGAAACGTTCTACGGGCTAAATTAAAACAAAATCTTAAAATAACAAAAAAATAATAGCTAAATATAGAAAAAATAATAAGGGTTAAGTTTCGCATAAAAAGGGTTCCCTATCAAAAAACGCCGAAAATACATGTAGAAGCATGAAAATAAATTAAAAATTAAAAGGGTAATAAATACTCTAACTAAAGCCCCCTTTAATTTTTAATTTATTTTTATTGTTTGTTGTTATAGCGGCAACTGAAATACACATTCTTGGAAAATTTCAACTGTCTACCTATTACGGATCATCAGATACAGCCTGCTGACAGACGGACGGACGGACGGACGGACAGCGGAGGCTAAGTAATAGGATCCCTTTGGTTACCAGCGGGAATGGGTCTGCTTTTGCCTGCCTTTCTTAACATGCATTGGATTGTTTTGCATTTTTGAAACTTTATCGTAGAAATACTGTATACATAGCATAGTTTTGTTATCTATTGTAAAAATTATAATTTTTTTTTGAAAAGAACAACCGCCGAGTTTACTGCTGGCTCTTCTCAGCAGGAACGGCATTCTGAACCAGTGGTAGATTCATTGACGATTCAAAAGTACTTGTAAAAGTTTATTTGAATAAAAAATATTTCTATTTCTATTTCTATTTCTATTACCCTTCGTACGGGTACGGAACCCTAAAAAAATATCATCTAAGCCATTGGAACGAATAGCTTAATTGATAAAATCAAATGTCGTTTTTAGTGATATTCTACAAGCTTGTTTTTTTTGCGTGTGCTGTTACTGTTAGGCATCTCGTATGAACATCCTTACTAATATTATAAATGCGAAAGTGTGTTGGTTCGTTGGTTTGTCTTTCAATAGCAACTACGGAACTACAAAGCTACGGATCGACGTGATTTTTTGCATGGGTATAGTTGAGGACCTGGAGAGTGACATAGGCTACTTTTTATCCCGGAAAATCAAAGAGTTCCTGCGGGATTTTAAAAACTAAATCCACAAGGACGAAGTCGCCGGCATCAGCTAGTCCTAAATAAGAAGCCTACTCGAAGTAGCCTACTCGAAGTAGCCTACTCGAAGAAGTTCCTGCGGATGACGAGGGCCCGGGTTCGATTCCCGGGTCGTGTCAAGAAAAGTATCGGATTTTTCTGTCAAGAAATACTCAGTACTAGCTCGGAGTCAGTCAGTAGGTGGTGTGTCACCCCCGTGCCTAGGACGCATGCTACGCCTGATCTCTTTCCGGTTGTGACCGATTTCCGTCTATGAGAATTAGGGAATAGAGAATGCGCATTTGTCTGCGTACACACTTGTGCAATGTAATATCTCCCACGCAAATGGTTAATCTTCGTGTAGTTTGGCCGCCGTGGCCTGATTCGATCGGGAGGACTAATACATATAAATATTATCTGTACCTATAACTTACAAAAAAAATCGCAAATAAATTAAAAAGATGAGGGGAAAGCAAAAGAAGGAAATACACAATTACAATTACAAAATGTTCAGAGTGATTAAGTTTCAAGTTTTAAGTTTTAATCATCTAGAAAGAGAAAACTAATTTTTCACCTCTCTAGCTCAAAAAGGGCGCCTTTGCTGCCCAAAACCAGTGAGCAAAAGTCGTTTTTGCTCACTCAGTGAGAAAAAGTGTTTTAAATATAGAACGCATTGGATTGGCGTTTCTTCAACTCATCGTCTCAAGAAACGTTCAGAAATTTTGTACTTATATAATATACATTTTATTTCAACAAAATTTTTTAACTCTCTATTTTATTATTTATTTAAACTATTTACTTTTTTTAAATGTGCCGATTCCCGTGACTTCTTTTTTATTGTGCACTAGCGGACGCCCGCGACTTTGTCCGCTTCTTCAATTGACAATCGACAGTTCCTAAATCCCCACATTTTTGGGGGGGCAGTACAGGGGCAGCATCAGGATTGAGGAATTGGAACCAGAAGTTTTATGGGAGTATCTCGCAAAGTTATTATGTCGATCGAGTCATGTCTTAAAATGAGTAGTTTAATATTAGTATTCAATTCGATGCCTTAGCATGGGTAGCCTAAGTATGTCATGCTCTCTTTAAAGTTTCTGTGGTGGTGTCGTGTGGTGCGGGCTGTTACGTTCCCTCAAATATGGTTGAGCGAAGCAATGGCTGGATCATGCGTCATGCTCGTGAACGGGTGCCACCAACGGGAATGGGTCTGCTTTTGCCTGCCTGTGTTAACATGTATTGAATTGTATTTATTTGTATTTGTATTGTATTTATTTTTACTTGTATTGTACTCAGGAAAATTCATCGTGGAAGCACTGAATACATAGCATAGTTTCAATAACAATTGTAAAATTTTGATTTTTTTTGAAAAGAGCAACCGCCGAGTTTCTTGCTGGCTCTTCTCGGCAGGAAAGGCATTCCGAACCAGTGGTAGATTCATTGACGATTCAAAAGTGCTTGTAAAAGTTTATTTGAATAAAAAATATTTCTATTTCTATTTCTATTTCTATTAAAAACAGATTCACGCAGATCGGTTAAGAAATCACGAAGATATCGATATACAGAGGTAGAAAACCACAACTCCTTGTCCTCCTTTTTCGAAAGTCGGTTAAAAAAGTAGCCTATATTACGCCCGATAATATCAGCTCTCTACCAGTGAAAGTCCCGTCAAAATCGAACCAGCCGTTCCCGAGATTAGCGGCAACAAACAGACACTTCAATTTTAATAGATGTAACAATATCATTCGTGATAAAAAATGCATATCATCGGTGATAGGCATTGAGTTACAGGATCAGCCTACAGATCGTCAAAGAATAAAGTGCTTAGATGACAAAAGGAGGTAGACAGGGCATAGTTATTTAAAATGAAGCCGAACTTAGATCCGAGGAAGACGCCCGATGGTGATCCATAAGTTAGCTTCTGCCAAATCTAAGCTTTCTGGTGCGAGTTTTAATCAACCGCCTCCCAAAATTTTCTTACGGCCACTACATACAACGTTTGTGCGTAACAACTGAGTAGCAAATAGATGTTTATTTAACAAAAATAACCTACATCTTCAAGGTAAGTTGTATGTTTAAATCATGACGTAATAGTATTATGAGCTCTGAAATTAATGTAAGCCAAAGTAGAGTTCTATTTTTAATTTATTTTGACGTAAGACTATACGAATTTCCGAGGCACATATAGTACAAACACAGCTTTTATAAAACTAAAACACGTTTCTCTACAACTCATAATAATGACCTGTAGGGTTTGTATAAAATTTAATTCGATTGATTATATTCGTATTCGATGACATTAACGTCAAAGTAAAATGAACTTTAACTGTATTGATTTAAAGTCACAAATTCAGTAAAACCTATTTTAATGTGAAGCGTATCTGTATACGTAAACGTTTAAGAATGCATAAACGAAATTGAGCTCTAATTCAATGCGTTATGGTTCATTTTACTTTGATGTTAATGTCATCGAGTACGAATACGAGCAATCAAATTAAATCTTATACTAACCCTAATGTTCACAAAGTAGCAATAAAAGTGTAAATCCGAATTTAAAAATAAGAATATTCTTATTGGCTTCTCAATTTCACTGATATGCAACAGTTAGAACTTTAGGCCTATCAGGCCAGCTTAGTACTTACTTTAATAAAATATTCTCCAACTTTTTAATCACTGACCCATAAAAAGGATTTCACTTTAAAAAGTCATATCTGCTCGGTATTGTTTACGTAGCTAATTATTGTCATTCAGAATAAATTAGAATATTCAAAAAGGGAGTAATTTGGGAGTAATGATGTTTCTCGATTTTTTATCTGTCTGCGGCAAAGCCTATACGCGACAATTTACGAATTTTCTACTACAGCGAATAAATTACTGAGCCGATTTTGATGAATGGGGTGTCATTCGATTTGCTATGGTTCGGGTAACATTGGCTACATTTTATACAAAAATAATCATGACATCCAATTTTCCGTAGTCGATTTACAAAACTTTTTTATCCTTTTTTTAATGAAAAGTGGTTTTAATGACATTTACACTTTATACTCAAAGCATTTACATAATATCGCTACTACTCGTGACCCAATTTTTAAAATAATCTGTTTTCTGCAGATTACAGAGATAGCGATTAGGTAAATGAAAATTTGTATCTCTTATCAAAATTTACTCACCACTTTCTAACTCTGATAAGAAAAGAATTAGTATAGTATTTTTTCGGTGGCTTTTATATAAATTATTTTAAGATCGCGACACAAAAACATCCTTACACATAATATTATAATGCGAAAGTTTGTTTGTTTGTTTGTTGGTTTGTCCAAAAGAGCAACGGATCGACGCGATTTTTTACAATTTTATACCAATAACAATTTTTTTTTCTGGATAACTTTTATTTATTCATATAACTATTCATTATCAATCTACGAATAGATAATAAGTCATTAGCTCATACTATTCAATATTAAATAATATAAACCTCAATAGCTCAACGGATAAAGGTACTAAGCCTACTGAAAACAGAAAGGTCGCAGGTTCGAATCCCTTCCGTTGCAGTATTGTCGTACCCACTCCTAGCACAAACTTTCCGCTTATATGAGTATATATAGGAGAATATTAGTCAACTTCATCTTGGTTGATAAAAAAATATACATCAACTATAGTTGAGGATGTGGAGATTGACATGGGCTATAGTTCTTGCAATTCACGAGGGCGCGTGAGCTTTACTTGTGGTTACGTCGTGTACATGCACATTGCGTAAGTGTGCGTGCCTGTCAGGAGCCTAGGTGGGAGCGGTCAGGCGCGAGCAAGCTCTCGCTCACACTTATACGACACACACACAAACATGAACCACGCACCGTCGTGAATTGCAAGAACTATACCTTTTATCCCGAAAAAAAAAACAGAAAGTTCCCACTAGATATTTTGAAACCTAACACCACTCGGACTAAGTTCAACGTAAAAAGTTAAGGTATATTATACTCTTCGTCGTTCGGAACAAGTTTTTCGCTTGTTTTGTGACTATTTATATAACTCATCCCTAGTAGAATATCATAGTTATAGGCTAACTGACACAGTTATTGAAGAAAATCTTTTCGTAAACGTATAGACTGACTCAAATCTACAAGCTAATTTAAGTGCTTTCGTGCTCTCACAGATTTTAAAACGTACCATGTCTATATCAATTAAATTTCCACTTTTCAAGCTTTCCTTTTAATTACTGAACCATTCTTTTAGTTCCAATATATGACGGCTAACGACAGTTAGAAGACATTTTGTTTAACCAATTTAAAGTTATAAAGTAAGGTCTTGTTACCTCTAAGTGAGTTCTAAAATAGCTGAAATGTTTAGCCCCAGAACTAAGTTATTTAGACCCTTTCTATTCTAGCAAATCCCGAATTAGCCAATAAGTTCATAGTAAACTTAGATTAGTCAGCTAATCTTTGGTTGTGTAAATAAAACAGCTTAGAAGTTATACACTAGTTGGCAATGTAGGTGGTGAATTTTTGAAAAAAATAAAAATTATTTAACATTATACCTATATTATGCTCTCTTATAGGTATAATTAACTTATAGTAACAGGTAGAGTCTTGATGTATTATCATAAGAGCCACAATGAAACAAAAAAAATTAAACTTCGATTTTTTTTGAATTTTTAATATAGAAATGCATCCCAAAAACAATAATTTATTGGTTTGATACAAATACTTTTAAGCTATTGCATAGCTTCTATCGCGGGCCTTGAGCGTGGAGACCGAATCCAGAAATTCCGTAACGAAAATAACCTGACACGGGACTCCTCTCACCGCTAGATGGCGTTAATAAAAAATGCTATGCAATAGCTTTACCGCGGCAGTCCCCGAGTGCCACACGTCTTTTTTTTTAACTAATAGATACTTCTTTATGATTCACTATTACTATTTCTGTTGTTATATTATTTGAGCGACTAATTGCTTTTAATAATAACTCCGAAATTGAAAAAGGCTTACAAAATATCATACTTCTATTGTAAGCTTCGAACAACAAAATTTGATCGAAGCTTAAAATGTAGGCACGACACATGCGAAATTCTGAGAATTGAACACCATACTGTCTTGACCTATCGATAAACTTTTTAAGAAATATGTATGACATCGCAGACTGAGAAAAAAAGATAAAATTCTTCAGACCCACAATTTTAAAGCGCATGAAACTTCTTTTTTTTTTTTTTGACGCAAATCTGACGCTTATAAACTAGCTCATGCCTACAAGTTCTTACTCTTGATTTTTAGGAACAAAATATTTTATGTCTATGAATGCAAACTCTACCTGTCAAGGTCGGTCCATAGGTTACCGCAGGTCACCGCATAAAAATAAAAAGAAAGATTTTCGAATTTAAAAGTATCAGCTAGTATTTAAGTAAGTATAACTAAGTAGTAGTACACATGTTAAGAAAAAGAAATATAAAGTAAAATAAAATGAAACCTGACCGGATGTTTAATATAACGGAAGTGATTACTAGATCTAACTGAAACTCATTAAAAGACGTGAAGTCTCAAGTCAGTGGACTTCCTTTCAATGTATAGGTAAATATATTATATATTGTGTGCACGAAGTATTTTTAGTTCCTTCTATCGTCTGTTCAATTTTTTGAAAAAGTAGTTATGTACTGCACAATTTCCCTATTATTATTATTTATATTCAAATTCAAATTCAAAATTAATTAATTTCATGTAGGCTAACTTGTAGCTCTTATGACACGTCATAAATCTACCACTGGTTCGGAATGCAGATTCTGCTGAGAAGAGCCGGTAAGAAACTCAGCAGTTGCTCTTTTCAAAAAAAATTTTTTTACAAAGCTATGCTATGTATACAGTGCTTCCACAATAAAGCTTCAAAAATGCAAAAATGCATACGTAGGTACACCAATCCAACGCATGTCAAGATGGACAGTCAAAGCAGACCCATTCCCGTTGGTGGCACCCGTTCACGACGTATTCGTTGCCCTATTGCTGTGTGATTGAAGAATAGACTAACAAACAAACATACTTTCGCGTTTATAATATTTGCAAAGATATAGGATATGAAAAGAAAGTGAATCTGGTGTGTTAATTTTGTACACATGACTAAAGTGGTTAATGCACATACCACAAACACTTAGATCGCAAAAAGCTTTTAAGATGTTGTCCTATTTTAAGGAAAATTGAGTTTTCCGGTTCGAAGATAGTAGGTAGGTACCTTACACCTATTGGCCAAATTTTAGCAGGTTACGGCATAAGGTATAACGTCATGCAGTTATACTTGGATCAAAAGCTCGTTCAAAATACTGAGGTGTATGGAATATACTGAAAGGGTAGAGTTGTTTCTTTATCTGACGATGCCATTGAGAACCAGTCTATAGCTATATTGTTGGATTCCCTTCGAAGAGTGTGGCTGATCCATCTCCATTTATGTTGGAAGTGGGACCGACTAGAAAAGGCTTGGTGGCGTATGGTTCTGGTGGAGGTTTCGAGGATAGGGAAGACTTGGAAAGGAGTCGAAGGCGCTCGAAACCGTTCAGATTGGCGTAATACTACAAATATTCTGTGCTTCACTAGAGGGAAATAGGAGAAAAACAACATCGTAGTTTATTTGCGTTGTCTGAGTCTAGCAAGCCAGACGAGCCAGCTGGTCAGAATTGAGTTTCAAGTATTGGACTTTCAGGAGGAACAGCCAGTATGCCCTAAACATCTGCCAATAAATCTACAACATAGAAAAAACAGTTGCCTAGAAAAAGAGTTGTGTTTTTTTTGGCATAAACGTTGACGACCTCTCTAGCGCAGTGGTGAGCGCTGTGGTATATAAGTAAGAGCTCTTGAGTTCGATTCCCATCTGAAATGGCTAGTTCCTAAGGTATAGGTTTAATTTACACTGTCAAATGTTTGAAGCCTCAATAGCCCAACGGTGAAAGGTGCGGACTGAAAACTGAAAGGTCGCATGTTCGATCCCCACCCCTTTGAGCTATTGTCGTACCCACTCCTAACACAAGCCTTCAGCTTATTTGGAGGGGAGAGGAGAATATAAGTCAAGTTCAACTTGGCTTATATTCTTTACAAAAAAAAAATGCCATCCAAGCTAGCCCGCTATTACCCGCTATGGCCCATTCAGGGTATGTCTTGACACAAATTGAAATATATTGATAGTTTTACATTTTAAAAATCTTGAAGTGTGATACGTAAATCAACTTTTTGTGGTTTCAAAATAAATTTTAGAGTCGCAAAAACGTTCTAGCATTTATACCCTGGTTCTCCGAAACAATCATTATAGAGCGAGATAACAAACCCGGCAGACCTTAATCATTTTCTAATTAACAAAATGTGTTCGATTAGTATGAACTTTAGAGGTGTACAGACCAGCTAGCTTGGGCAGCCGGCCAGTTTACAGATATCAGGTGCTAAAGGTACGTAAAAACATTGGTAACTTTTCTTAAATTCTAAATACTGAGTATAATGTATGTTTGAGAAAATATCATTAAACATTCATAATCAATGCCGCCAGATACTTTCAGTGGGTGGTTATTTCCGCCAGACGCTCTAAAGTTTGAAAAAAAATATCGTAACTTTACTTATAGTCCAAGTCTTTAGCTGACTAATGAATTACAATAATTCTTTCTCTCTTATCTACTAATACATTAAATCTATTTATTTTAATTTAATAGTTTTTAATTCTTAAGAGAATGTGTCAGCGTGACTTCCTGGCAATTCCTCCTCCAGCATTTTCCATGGTTTCCTTTCTCAAGCTATTTTAAACCTACCTACGTTTTATTTCTATACTACATGATGCCCACGACTTCCTGCGCGTGGATTAAGGGTTTTTAATTCCCGCGGGAATTATTTACTTTTCCGGAATGAAATGTGCCTAGGTTTCGGTTTCATGATGTTCTAAGTAAATCATTTGTTCCCGATGTCACAGTTTTCAGATTTGGGGGAAAAATACGCTATACAAGAAAAGCAGTGATACTCAACCCGTGGCCCGCCAAACTTACAAACGGTATTATGTTTGACGACCTCCCTGGCGCAGTGGTGAGCACTGTGGTCTTGTAACTGGGAGGTCTCGGGTTCGATTCCCAGCGGGGTCAATTTGGAAATTTATTATTTCTGAATTGTCTCTGGTCTGGTCTGGTGGGAGGCTTTGGCCGTGGCTAGTTACCACCCTACCGTCAAAAACGTACCACCAAGCGATTTAGCGTTCCGGCACGATGGCGTGTAGAAACCGATTAGGGGTATGGGTTGAATATACACTGCTATACCCCTTCCAAGTTAGCCCGCTACTATCTTAGACTGCATCGTCACTTACCATCAGGTGAGATCGCAGTCAAGGGCTATCTTGTCATCGAATAAAAAAAAAAGGACCAAAAAAAATATCGTCCCACAACATTCCTACTGTTAGGAACTTTTGATGTGGTCTCAAAATCCCTCATTCTGCTATCAGAGCATTATCAGTTAGCCCTGTGTATTCGTATGTTTGTCCAAAATATCAACAGCTCGTGATATCAAATATTTAAAGGTTAAAAATGTCAAAGATTTTAAATTTTGTACATAGGGCCTCGTAATCTTTGATACTTCACCATTGCAATGTAAACTTTAGCCAACGAATAAAGATTATATTTTGACTATTTTTATTCAGGAAATCTGTCAAAACTCTGAATTTATTCGTTGGTTAACCTAGAAATGGTCAGACAAGCTCTACATAAATTGTAAAATATTTTCATCACTAAATATATTATAAAAAAACGGTACGAACGTTTACGATTTTTAAAAATGCCAATATTATTAAACTCTTGAGTTCTAATGAATCTGTGATTATCAAATAAAACTACGTATAATTAGTTTCCTCAGGAACTTATTACTCAAATAAACTTAATTGTTTTACTAAAGTCATACGTTTGTAAATGGCGAATTGATTTAATCATTTGCAGCTATTTTTTGAACTGCCTACGTAGTTATATTGCTTCTGTTAAGCTATAAAATACTTATATTAAGTATATCAAATTTCGCTTGCATACTTTTTTTAGTGCATGATTGTAAGCATTTGCTTAATTTTAAAGTGTTCATTTATATTACTTTGAAATCGCTTAGTTTGTGTTTAGATTAAATTTATAAGATTCATAGGGATTTATTATATCAAAACACGTTTCTACCAATTGTTATAGGTATTCATTGCAAAAGCAACTATAATAACCAACTATAAAATTTTATTACTTATTCTAAAGGATGTTACTACGCTATGCATAATTATTAAAGACAAAAACAACATACATAATAGTAGGTATGTGTTTAATTTTAATAAGCGTCTTATAAGAAGCAATTATAGAGCATTACGATGTAAAAACAGATTTAAAACTTTTTTTAGTAGAGTTGAATATGGACATCGGACATTCTCATAAAAATGGAAGAATAGAGAAAAATTTGAAAACGATAGAATTTCCTAATAACGTCATTAAATAACCTTATGTGTAATAATATATAGTATTATATAATATGTAAAACAGTATCACAGAAAGAGCATTGTTAAAGTTTGAACCGTGTTCAGCGAACAATCCTTTGCAGAAACCGGCTTAAGGGCTCGCCGTTGTTTATTTTCGATATGCGAAAAAAGTTTCGCGATTCGGATATTTTTGGATCCCTTTCGTTTTAAGGGGTCCATTTTTACTTTCAAAGTTATTTTTAAAAAAGTTTGCGTGTTTTAAGTTTTGTAAGTAGATGCATTCGCAAAACGGCAATCGGTAATCACTTACCTTCGCTAGGAGTGAGGCGAAGACGAGCAGAAGGGTCATGGGGACCCTCATGGTGTTGGTTAAAGTTGAGCTGCTATGGTGTAAAGTAAAGTCCGACCGGCGGAAAACGCCGAGGCACCAACCGTGCCTCGCAAGCGTCGAACCGCGAATGGTTATGAATCGCGGCGCTCCGTCTCTACTCTCTACAACTTTTCGTCCCAACTTTAGAAGTGCACGCATCGCTTACATCTTGCATTCGGGTCGGCCTACGCAAAACGGGCATGCGCTTTATTGTTGGCATATAACTTGCTACATAAAAACCTACTCACAAATTGAAACTAAATTATATACTGAGGAATATTTAAATGAATATTTTTTTTAAGTAGGTAGAGTCTCAAGACTAGAACAATGTGATTTTTGTGCTTCTTACAAAATTCCAAATTATTTTTTTCATGTAGGCCAACCTGTGGCTCTTATGACAATTCGATACTCTACTAACGGTTCGGAATGCAGAGTTTATATGTATTCCATGAAAATTTTCAAGAAAATTCCATTTTTCAAGCTCTTTTCAACATATTTATTTATCAATAGTAGAGTAAGTGATATCTTAAGCTCAGGGGCTATACTACCAAACCGCTTAAAGCAATATTATTTCAATTTTGTTTTGAGAAGTCAAAGAGAATTGAGATTTTGCTAAAAAGTTACAAAGTAGAGTCTTAAGAAAGCTCCTTGAGATTTGAACCAAAGCTGAAAGTTCCAACGTAGAATGTTAAAAAAGCTCCTTGAGATTTGAACTTTAGGTAAGAAGTTACAAAGAAGAGTATTTAAAAGGCTCCTTCAGAATTGAACTTTAGCTAAAAAGTTACAAAGAAGAAGAGGTTTTTGAGAATTGAATCTTGGCTAAAGAGTTACAAGTAAGAGTCTTAAAAAGGCTTCTTGAGAATTGAAACTTGGCTAAAGTTACAAAGTAGAGTCTTTGAAAGGGTTTTCGAGGATTGAATCTTAGCTAAAGAGTAACAAAGTAGAGTCTTTGAAAGGGTTTTTGAGAATTGAATCTTGGCTAAAGAGTTACTAAGTAGAGTATTTGAAAGGGTTTTTGAGAATTGAATCTTGGCTAAAGAGTTACAAAGTAGAGTCTTTGAAAGGGTTTTCGAGGATTGAATCTTAGCTAAAGAGTAACAAAGTAGAGTCTTTGAAAGGGTTTTTGAGAATTGAATCTTAGCTAAAGAGTAACAAAGTAGAGTCTTTGAAAGGGTTTTTGAGAATTGAATCTTGGCTAAAGAGTTACAAAGTAGAGTCTTTGAAAGGGTTTTTGAGGATTGAATCTTGGCTAAAGAGTTACAAAGTAGAGTATTTGAAAGGGTTTTTGAGAATTGAATCTTGGCTAAAAAGTTACAAAGTAGAATATTTGAAAGGGTTTTTGAGAATTGAACCTTGGCTAAAGAGTTACAAAGTAGAGTCTTTGAGAATTGAATCTTGGCTAAAGAGTTACAAAGTAGAGTCTTTGAAAGGGTTTTCGAGAATTGAGTCTTGGCTGAAAAGTTAAAAAGCAGAGTCCTAGAGAATTAAACCTTGGCAAAAAGGTTACTAAATAAAGTATTTAAAAGGCTGCTGAAGTACTGAGCCATAGTTAAAATTTCACAAGGAAAAGCCTTTAAAGGCTCGTTAGATGTTAGAGTGAATCTCTAATTCCTAAGAATTTTCAGATATTGGAATGGAACAAATGGAAACAACTCTTAAAATTGCTTCTCCGTTTAGACTTATACTGAGATCTATATAGCGTGCTCTGACTCAGCTCAGACTCAAGACAAAATTAAAACGAGACGAGTGAAGCAACGGCTGGATCATGCGTCATGCTCGTGAACGGGTGCCACCAACGGGAATGGGTCTGCTTTGACTGCCCATCTTGACATGCGTTGGATTGGTGTACCTACGTATGCATTTTTGCATTTTTGAAGCTTTATTGTGGAAGCACTGTATACATAGCGTAGCTTTGTAAAAAAAAATTTTTTTTGAAAAGAGCAACTGCTGAGTTTCTTACCGGCTCTTCTCAGCAGAATCTGCAATCCAAACCGGTGGTAGATTTATGACGTGTCATAGGAGCTACAAGTTAGCCTTCATGAAATAAATAAATTTTGAATTTTGAATTTATGTCAGAGAGCATATTTGAGTCTCGTTTTAACCTCTATCTTGAGTCTGAGCTGAGTCAGAGCACGCTCTATAAAGCTGAGTGAGAGTGCAGTCTGTGGATTTCAGCCTTAGAGGCGAGTTTAGAGCCGACCTCTTCAAGTGAAAGACCGATTTTTTAACCCTTAAATTTTAACCCGACACACTTTAGTCTGCTTTAGCGGATGTTTAGTATATCTGTAACTATGTTGTCTTCCGTCAAAAATTTGGATTTTGTGCCAGTTGTTTCTAATTACCCCCCGATTTTTCCAGGACCGGTTTTTGTATGGGATACTTGCGGTCGATTTTTGTCGACTTCAATCGGTTGGATTACAAAGATTTTTTCAAAATTAAGACTACTGTTACGTACACTTCAAATCAAAAAGCTAAGTCTGTATTTAGCGAGGTTTGGATATTTATCATAAAGGTGGCGATATTACAATTTACCATTAATATTTATTGTTTATTAAATTTAAGCAGTAAATAATAAAAAAATAACAATAAACAAATAGGTATTACTTTTCTTTCTTTTCATCATAAATATCGATAATTACTTTCCGAGTGTGCGGTTTCTGATTAAGTTAGAAGGCCTAGTTCATATTTTTAGCATCGTACGTATACATATAATCTCGCATACCAACGGAAACTAGGCTGTAAGAAAAGTATTGCATCTCTTTCCCTCGTCTTCCTTCCCAGTCGAGCCTCAGCCCCGCAAAGTTCCATGACCCCTCTCTTGCGCTTATCGTAGAAATACCGCGGAAACTAAAGAGCGTAACTGAAAGTGGGTGTTTCTGAAAATTCGTTCTTATTCCCGATACTTAACATAGGATATAGTCTATCAAGAAAATCGTGATTCAAAGGATGATAAAATTTATTTACCTACTCGTCGCACCCAATTCCTTTGCAGCTCCAACCAAGACACGCAATTTAAATTTGTTTATAACCCGTATAATTATTATAGGTACCTAGTAACAAGCTATAATTTAAGAAAAATTAAACCGACTTCAACATATCGAAATAATGAATAACTGAAAAGGGAAAGTGTCCATACCTTGAAATCGACTTAATCTATTTTGATGAAATCGTTACTGTCGAAGGTTGCTGTTCCCTAAGTTGAAGTAAATAAAAAAGAATGATCACAATGCAATTAATAGTTTCTGAGAAATGCTTGAACATACACATATAAATTTTTGTGTATAATGTTGTTGTTTGAAAATATTAATAGATGTATGTGTTTATTTTTAGCTGCATGTGCAGCTATCTAGCAGCCAAATTCCCATCAAAATCGGTCCAGTCGTTCCCGAGCGGCAACAAACAGACACTTCAATTTTAATAGAAGTAACACTAACATTCGTAATGTCGTAAGTTAAAATAGACGGCGCTAGCTGTAGATTGGCACGCAATGTATGTGGATTTCGTTAATACCTTAATGGACGCTGTTATAGCAAATGCTTTTGAATCTTCGACCATTTAGCCGGGACGAGCCTTTACGCAGATTTAGTACTGAATATATTCTGCCACTTTCTGCGGGAGGTGAGGTAATCACGTACAGCCTACGTACAGCACACATTTACTTACTTCCGCACACTCTTGTAAAAAACTTAATGTCTCTATGAACGCACACTAATTCAAAAGCTGTCACACTTACAAGCTGACACGTACGTTCGGCCGAGGGGAATGGGTGCGTTTGCCAAATCCTGGGCTAAATGGTCGAAGTTTTCAATCCAGACACTTCGATTTTGTTTATTTGTATAGATGTATAATCTTTTTAAAGGTACCTATTAGGTATCACAGAATAGCACCAAAGCAACTGATACTACCTACTTAGTTTCTAACATGAAAAACAGCGTGAGGAAATCTGCATGCCTGAGAATTCTGCATAATGTTCTCAAAGGAAAAGGTGTTTGAAGTCAATTCGCATCTAGCCAACGTGGTGAGTTTATGGCCTTAAACCCATCATTCTAGAGGAGAGGAAGTACTCGTAGCCCAGCAATAAAATCAAAATCAAAATTTATTTATTTCATGAAGGCCAACTTGTAGCTCTTATGACACGTCATAAATCTACCACCGATTCGGAATGCAGATTCTGCTGAGAAGAACCGGCAAGAAACTCAGCAGTTGCTCTTTTCAAAAAAAAATTTTTTATAATGGTTAACAAAACTATGCTATTCACACAGTGTTTCCACAAAGAAGTTTCAAAAGTGCACACCTACCACAACCTAACACATGTTAAGATGGGTAGACACAAAGCAGACCCATTCCATTAGAGCACGATGCATAATCCAGCCATTGCTTCGCTCAACCATATTTGAGGGAACGTAATAGTTAGAGATTAATCCTACTGATATTATCAATGCTAAAGTTTGTGAGGATGGATGTATGGATGGATGTTTGTTACTCTTTCACTACAAACTACTAGACGGATTTGGCTGAAATTTGGAATGGAGATAGATTATACCCTGGATTAACACATAGGTCACATTTCATCCTGGAAAATTAAAGGGTTTCCGCGGATATCAAAAAACCTTAGTTCACGCAGACGAAGTCGCGGGCATCATCTAGTGAATGAATATAACTATTTATAGTTCGCCGAATACCTACTGAAGTTACATGCGAAAGTTGGACCAAAATGTCAGTTTGACAAATTAATTGAATGAAGTGTCTCGCCTGAAATGTAAAATGGAAACACTGTAAAAATCACAGGTAAAAATAGATGAAACGTCAAAAGTGGACTTTTAAAATGGCTCTGCTGTCAGTTTAGGTAGATTTTTATGTTTGCTACTCCAGATTTGACTTGATGAGTTTTAAATAGGCAGCTGGTGGGAGAAATGAAGTGAACCCTTGATTATGGCCAAAATAATTTTCTGGCATAACGTCGTCGTTGAATTTTTATGTAGAAAAGTAGATAAATAAAAGGTTTAATAATAATTTGTCTCTTTAGTCAGCTAAACCTTCGTTTCCCTATTGAGGTCAACTCGCTTCCCTCGCCAACAAAAACAGGACTGCGTGGAGTCGGGGTGTAAAGATTTTATTCTAAGTGCACTTTCCTCACATTCCTTCAGTTGGTGCATCGGCTAGTGATTTAATGCGACATAGCTTTTCAAAATTACTATATAAAGGTCGTTATTGTTTCAGCGGATCGAACATCGGTAGATACCAATGTTCGATCCGGTATCTCTGTAACAGCCATCAACTTTTCCACCGAATCAAAGACTAACTTAATCTTCGGTGTTCAAAGCCTCTTAATCTTGTGTTGTACTTACAAAATGTGTTGAAAAAATACACACTAATCTTTCAAATCGTATATTCGTCCCTGTCGGTAGGTACTAGCTGTTGCCCGCGACTTCGTACGTATGGATTAAGGATATTATGTAGCCTGTGTTAATTATGGGTATGAGCTGTGTCCATTCAAAATTTCAGCTCAATCGGTTCATTCGTTGTGGTGTGAAGGAGTGACAAACATCCATCCGTCCAACCATTTTCACGAGATTTCGCATTTATAATTAGGATTAGTAGGATTCATTAATCTCGTCAACAAGCTGGTCTACCAAAATTGCCACCATCTCTCAGGCTACCTCCACTACCTCCACACTAATTGAAATTGACGCTGCCTGTGACAAATAGGCCTATTATTATATTTTCTTCTTCTTCTTTATCAATCGATAGTAGTCTACCACTAGACAAAGGTCCTCCACAGTCCCGACATCCGCAGGCCTCGGTCTTGCGCTACCTCTATCTAGGACTTCCTGCTCTCATCTGATGTTGTCGGTGAACCTAATGACCAACTCCAACGATCGAAGAAATAAACGACCAACAGAAAAGAACAAGAAGAAAATGTTTTGTATATTTTACATACCTAACAATTAATCCAATCTAAATTATATCTGAGCGACTAATATAATTTGTCTAGTTAAAGACAAAGATACGACCATTTATCTGCGAGTCTGTTTGAGTTATTAAACCGACCAAAATAATTATTATGGAGACTCAGTATGGAGATGTTCACAAATGTCAAATCACGCAGTTTGCTAGTCCGTATAAAATGATAATAAAAGACAATATGAGAGATAGGTAGGTACTATGCGCCAACGCACTCGACAAAACATGCTTTAGAAGGACTATGGAATGCGAAAATCAGCAGGCGTTTAATGATCATGTATCATTATATAGGTAGATACCTCAAGGACAACTAACAGAGGTACCTTCGTACCTATATAACGTAGAGGTGTAACGTAAAGGTACCTTCTCGTTCTCTTATCGGAATGCTTATATTTTTATGAAATGACGCCGCTAAGACTATCAGCAGTGCCGGCTTTACCTATGGTGCAGGGTGTGCAACGCACACGGGCGCAGGGTTTTAGGAGGCGCCGCGCCGAGTCGCGCTTGCTTGCTTCCCGACATCATTTAAAATTGAACCATTTTTTGCACCTGAATTTCCTTTTACTGCTGAAAAACTGAAAATATAACTGTAAGTCAAACGGTATTCTTGTATTGTAAGTATTCCATTTTGGCCGCGCGTCTACTAGAGGGCGCCAAGATATTGATTGCACACGGGCGCTACATGGGCGGGAGCCGCCTCTGACTATCAGTGATTAGTTAATTCCTGAATCCATTGCTCTAGCTGTTCACCAAATTAATGTTTCTTCAAGTCCACCGAAAATACATTTTTTTTTTTGGAGTAGATAGATAATAATACTTACTGGTAATCAGTGTGATAACCTACTGTTTAGGTCTGTGGCCTCTTATTCTAGGGATCGCGGATCTGATTCCGGACACGCTTCTCTGACTTTTCGAAGCACTTAAATATCACCTGAGGAGGTATGCTTCATTTGTGGACGGAAACATTATAAGGAAATCTGCACTCCTGAAGTAGGTATCTACTCTATAACCTTTTCAGATAACGGAATATTCTTCTGTGATCGCTGGAATAATCGTTATTTTAATAACTACGTCATCATAAAGATACCAAAAATACGTTTTAAGTTTTATGTACGTAAAATGTACTAGTACATAAGCTATTTACAACGCCATCTAGTAAATCATTAGAGAACAACTGAAGTAGGTACCCGGTAAAGGCTCCGGTGGTGGGTAGATGGCGCACCACAACGTAACTTCACACTAACTCTTGAACAAACACAAAATTTTTTTTCCTCCGAGCACTAACTACCGCCTGCTGAGGGATTGTCTAAAATTGATTGCCGCAAATGTGACGATGCAAAGGATTGCAATCACTTCTGCTGCCTGGTACTTTCTCTTTATTGCTTAAACTCTTACCTTAAAATGTATGCCAAGTCAGTCAGAGTAATAATCATTTCAAGACAATCTCCCAACTTGGTTGGATAAAGGCGACCTATCATCAACGCCAGTGTCAAGACGTATTGAGTAATACTGGTGAAGATCTGGTGTAACCACACGAGCCCGCAACAGAAATGAAATAAAGTTTTTAACTTTATTTACATTTAAAATATAAGGGCCAATACCTGCCAGGTGGCGATTACAGCTCATAGAGTGTTATGCCTTATGACCCATCCCTAAAAGAATTTTTTGCCTTACATAAAGATAATAATATTACTCGGAGACTAGAGAGTCGATGAGTTCATGGACCGTATTAACACAGGGTTTTTAAATAAGCAGGTCTTAGATTTCGACGGTTGCCAGTTTTTATTTGTACTAAATCACAATAAACTTACGTTATTTTATTCAAACAATTTTACTAGACATATTTTCCTAGCAGCAGACCGAATTTGTATTGAATTTTATGTACGTACACCTCGCCAGGATTCAGTACGGAATTCGGGAAGTTTTTCTGAAACAAAGACAAATAAAAATATGGATGCCTTGGAATAAAAGTGATTCAAGTGACGATTTATAAGCATTTGCAAAGCATTTACATCGATATCTCGAGATATTGATGTAAATGCGCCAAACTTTTCATACAAATCTCATGTGCATTATGCACACAAGATGGTCATTGAAGTTTTACTAGGCAATGCGGTTACAGCGAAAAAAGCAAAAAACTTGATTTTGACCAAAATGTCACTTAGATTTGTCCAATTTGTAGGTATAATGTGTCACAATTGCAATTATTAAGAGTTCCATACAATTCAAATCGATATAAAAGGTTGCAAATTAAATTTTCAAAATAGAATTTACCGTATACAGGGTGTCCCACGGCTATGCCACATGGAGGGGAAGTACCTTAAATATTGTAGATGGAACATTTTACTGAAAGAAGACTTCATTTTAATTTAAAAAACAATTTAAACTGCATTCATAGATTTTTAAATAATTGCCTGGTTGAACCGGGACTCGAACCCGCTATACGAGAAAAAAAATTAACCTGTATCTTTATCATACCGATCGGAAGGCTTCATCATAAGGATTATTTTTTGTTAAATAACATAGCATGAGAAATAAAAGGAAGACCATGAATTTTAGCCTTTGATGTAAAATTTTGTTCAGAAAAATGAAAAGCTGACATTGGCGTATCGACATACAACTGACATTCAATCCCGCTGCAACAGAGCTACGAATTGCAGCGGGATTGAAGGACAAACCAATAAATCAACAAACAAACACACTTTCGCATTTATAGGTAATATAAGTAAGGATTAGTAAGGATGGTAAGGATCGAGAAATGATGCGTACTTCTCAAGTGGGTACTCATTAGTAATAGTTCATGTCAGTTGTATGTCGATACGCCAGTGTCAGCTTTTCATTTTTCTGAACAAAATTTTACATCAAAGGCTAAAATTCATGGTCTTCCTTTTATTTCTCATGCTATGTTATTTAACAAAAAATAATCCTTACGATGAAGCCTTCCGATCGGTATGATAAAGATACAGGTTAATTTTTTTTCTCGTATAGCGGGTTCGAGTCCTGGTTCAACCAGGCAATTATTTAAAAATCTATGAATGCAGTTTAAATTGTTTTTTAAATTAAAATGAAGTCTTCTTTCAGTAAAATGTTCCATCTACAATATTTAAGGTACTTCCCCTCCATGTGGCATAGCCGTGGGACGCCCTGTAGAATGAGATTTTGTATTGACATTCTCTATTGGAGCATTTTAACTCACTCTATTTTATTTCATGTGTCATTAACATAAAGAAAAAATTACGTGATTCACAGCGTCCGGATAGTTTTGCGGCATAAGGCAGAAAAGGCCATGCTTTCTGTAATGAGTGCCTTGCTTGCCTATTAGTGGTACATAACCGTAGATCTTCTTGCCCTGGAAAAGAAAAAGAAGAATATTAAGTAGAATTTATTAGCTTTTCGCTTATTTGGAGGGGAGAGGATAATATATGTGATGTTCAACTTGACTAATATTTTTACAGTACAGTGGTTCTGAAGAGCTAAGTTAATTCTTCACTGTTGCTAAATATGGTGAAATCCATTGTCCCCTAGTTGTCCCCTATTGTCCCTTAATTGTTCCCATTTTTGTAGCTACATTTTTTATACAAGTTTGGTGGTTAGTTTTAATCAGACGAAGACACGAAAGAAATATCGATTGAGAAAATTGTGAATTAGTATCTTGACGGTAAAGCTGCAATTCGACTGCAACCCGATGCAATCCTATAGTCAGACTGCAGTCCATCTGCCTAAACCAGTGCCATCGTTGAATGCCTTCGTAGGCGTTCACTCCTGCAGTTTTATAACAGCAATGTCATTCACCTTGCTTTCTTCAACAGCCTCATCCTCGCCATTTGCACTCGACTCCGTACTGCTCTCGCTTTCGCTCTCGCTTTCACTGTCAGACTCCTTCACTTCCTCTTCCTGAGCTTCTTCCTCACCCTCCGGTTCCTACACATATACCAATGGATATACTTTTGAGCGTTTAAAAAACATTTATAAAGATATAATAGCTGAATGGTTAAGAAAAAAGTGATGATAGACTAGTGCTTGACATCAGACTTATTACCGGGATTTCCGGGGTCTGATACCATACACGGATCTCTGATGTCTAAACATCAGAGATCCGCGTATGGTCCTAAGAGTAGCGTGATTTTTAGGAGAAAAGCTGAGAGTTCTCCATAATGTTCTCAAAGATGTGGTAAGTTTGCTTGGCCAGTATGGTGGACCATGGCCGAAACCCTTCTCCCTCGGGGCAGCATTGAGCATATTGCATTTGCATTGCAGTGAGATGCTGTTCTCATCTTTGTATCTACAATTTGAACTATGTTTAAAAAAGCTAGAATGTAATTAGAAAACATTCCAAGAGCACCGGCGTGTAATAAAGAAGCGTGAAGTTTATGTTTTTTAATTGTTTTGTGTTAGTTAAAGCGGATTTTGTCTACCTCGACGATTTTATCCGGATCTGGAAGAAGATTGCCCGTATAGAACTGCATGCCCGGTTGATTGCTGTACACTTCAACAACCCTCCCGGTGATGGGATGGAGTGCTCTGTAAGTAAAGACAAAACATTAATTAGAAATTATTCCATCCGAGATTCTGATAGGTCACAAATAATTTATAGTCCGAGGGAGTTCTTCAAAAATAAAGAAGATTTGTAGAAAAGTTTAGCAGTTAAATAAGCAATGCAAGCTAGCTTTAATAATATTGACGGAAAACATCGTGAGAACACCTATATACTTGAGAGTTCTAAGTAATAATACCCTCAAAAGAGAGTGAAATTTGCCAACTTGCTCGTGGTGGACTAAATCCTTCTCATTTTGAGAGGAGACTCGTAACCAGAGTGAGTAGGTGACGAGTTGAGATGATGAAGATGAAGGGCGTATCTATAGATTGAAGCTTACCTGGCTTGGAACGATAAGTCCTGTTCGGTTCCTTGCGTAATGCAGTAGTTCACATCATATCCTCCCATGGGTATCTTGGGGAGCATAGTACGCAATACGCGCGGTACTCTGAAGTCATAGGCTGTACCTCCTACTACGTTCTTCTCTCCTGAAATGTTATAATAAGAAATATCGGAGATAAATCACAGCATAAGCTCTAGAGTTTCTATTATTTTTATCACATTGGAATTATTAGCTGATTCACAAGGACGGCTTCCTGTGACTCCTTATTCCAGTCGTAATGCAAGCGATGCAAGACCGAGACGTGTGAAAGTCTACGGAAAAGACCTATGTTCAGCAGTGGATGTCTATCGGTTGATAAAAAAGGAAAAGATTTTTGTTATTCATTTTAATATTATAAAGGGAGGTTCTCACTCAGTATATGTGGTAAATATACAACTACAAATAGTCCTTAAGTTAGCAAATGGAATATATGTTTTCCTATTAAATTACTTGACCATAAGTGTTATAAAAATGATGAACTTATTTTTTCTAAACTACAGGTGGTATAATAAAATCTTTACCTGTAACTAGCCCTTCGTCATCTGTGGCAGTGTACTTATCTGCATTAATAGTAATGATATGTTCGTAAGTCTGTTCAGGACCCGCGTGCTGTAAATAAAATTTATAGACACGTTAAGTATACATAAATTTTAAATTTTATAAATTCCTAGAGATCGTATGAATAATATTATAAATATTATGATAAATGTTTAGGATTGGTTTCATAGGATTATAAATACACTATACTTCTATGTAACTCACATGACCAGCCAAATTGAAATAAGGCGAGTTGCTTAAATTGACGATTGTAGGTTCACTGGTAGTGCATTTCATTTCAATTTTAAGAGTGTTGTCGCAAGTGACTTCAAATGTGACCTGTGCCATTACAGTACCAGGGTAGCCTTCGTGAAATCTTTCGGAGATGTGGCTCATCACCACTTTATTTCCATTGACGTAGGACCTCCAATTAACCTAGTGACCATAATTTATATGCGGTTAAAATAATATTATTAAACAAAGCTTTGGCGAAAGTATAACGTCACCATTATAATATATGATTAGCGAAGATGATTAGTTTCTTCGTACACGTGGATCGAGGTTTTTTAATTTCCACGGGACTTATTTTCCGGGATAAAATAAAGCTTATGTGTTATACCAGACTATAATCTATCACTCTGCCAAATTTCAGCTAAATCAGTTCAGTCGTTGCGGCGTGATTGAGTAACAAACATCCATCCATCCATCTATGCATCCAAACTTTCGTATTCATAATATCAAGTAGGACGGTTATCCTATTACACTGACTTGGGAGACCGCGGTAGCCTTGCTTGATATCCATAATTTGATACTCATTTTACTTCCTCTACTTAATCTTATATATATTTTGATACTTATAAAGTTTCTTAGTTTACCCAAAACTTTTAATACCTTATCAAATCCAACATGTCCTCCATTATAATGATTGTGGCCCCGGTTATTGCTAAGCATGTACATTCTTCCGGAAGGTCTTACTACTATTGTGCCCTCACGGATATAGTTTGCGTAACGTCCTATGGTGGCGCCGAAGTACGGGTTTCTTTGTTGAAAGTATTCTGTACGTTAAAGTTTATTTTTAAGGACTTATTAGTCTATTTGTTTCGAAAAATAGCGCCGCTTAACTCGGAAATGATTGCAATTTACCAAAAAAATGTTTTACCTTCTAATGTATCGAATCCAGCTATTACATCATCAGGAACGCCTTTCTTGTCAGGAACTTGGATTGTCGTTATGGTAGCGCCATATGTTATAATCTATGTGTTATGGAAAAATTTGAAATGTACATCAGTATAAGTAATATTTGTGTCAATAGGTACCCGATAACATTCCTGCTGCAGGTTTATTACTCGTATATTACAAATTTACTTGGGTACAAATTTAATCTTGCATTAACCTACCAATTATTAATTATGGATACCTAGTATAAAGACTATTATAGACTGATATTACCTGCACTGTCATTCTGTTCTTTGTTTTCCATGTATATCTTCTAACAATGTTAATATTTGTACTTGATGCGCAAGGACTTTGGCTAGATTCTGGCGATTTTATTTCTTTCATATTTTTTGAAGATTTTTTCATTTTGGCTGAAGACATTTTGGTCGCAGATTTATAGGTAGTCGAACTATCTTCTGGCATAAAACCAAATCCATCTACTATCAACTCCACATCTGGAATCTTTGGCTTTGGTGGTGCAATCTCAGATTCTACCTTGGCTATTGAGACAGTGTCTCCACTTGCTTTTTCTTCTGCTTCTTCAGCCATCATTTAATATTTTTTACAAACACTTGGAATTTTCTCTACCCTAAATTTGCTATTTTTACATAATAGTTTTAATATTTATTGTATAAAATTAATATTTTTTAACATGAATTTTGGGTTCTAAATATAATTTATAAATTTTGCTTAATAATAATTTATGACATCGAAATGAATGACTTTGTATAAATGTATTTTTTATTTAGGTGGCCTGATTAGCTGGAAAAAGATGTTTTATTGTTTTAAAAAGTTTTATAGGTTGCCTTGTGGATCAAGGAAATAAAAAACGTGTTTCGCGTCGTATTTCGTGAAATTAGTTAAAATTGAGTAAATTCTACTCAAAAAAAAACATAAATAATTTTATTAATAAGTTATTACTATTATACTATTAAATTATCTTATTGCATATTTTAAGATGATGTCAGCATTGTAACAAAGTTGATATATTTTGGAGGATGCTATGTTCAATAAAATAAAACACTTACAAAAATTTACTTTATTTTTGCTCAGCATCTACATTAGCATACTAGTTGTCTTAATAAATAACTAGAAACTTAATGGCTAAAAGCAAATTGTTTCGGCAATTGTTTTCTCAAGCAATCGCATTTTATCTTCATATTATGAATTACAACTTTGGAAAATCAAACCCAAAACACTTTTACACTTTGTTTGTCTAATTCAATGGCATCTGTTTTCCACTTCTCAGTTTCGTCAGAAATCTCTTCTAAATATTCTCCTTGTTTACACGGTGACGGTGGTATTATACTTATGATAGGTATACCAATCTCCTGAAATGAACTCATGGATGAAAACCCACTTTCATCCTCTATGAAATTAGATGATACATTGTATTCATTTCTTTTGTCAACTTTTTGTATCACTTTCCCGCATAACGGGACTAAAGCGTTTTCTGAACTTGGATGTTCTTGGTCAAATAACTTTAAAGCAGAAAATTTGTTTTCAAATTCACAACACTCTCTCAAAATCCTAGGATTTACGTCTTCAATTTCGTTAGTTATGCCATTGCAAGTCTCGTTAATGCAATTTGTATTCAATGTAACATTATCTGCTACATTCTTTTCGCTTACATCTAGTGGCATAATTATTTGCACATCTGTTTGTTCGGTATTAACACTTTTTGTTTGTGGTAAAGAAGACTCCACGCGTCCAACGACATGAGAACATGACAGGTCTGGAAGCTTGGTGCTAAGAACTGTATTGGCAAGAGTTATGAGTCTCGACATCTCTTCAATTAACTTTTGTCCAGTTTCATCCTCAGACACTAAGGATAGTCTTGATTGACCCCTGAAACGAGAATAATATGCAATATAAATATAAGAATATAATATAGCTGAATTCAGTGGGTAAATACAGTTCTCTCGTCGAATTGCATTTTTGTACAGTTTGTAGTGGAAACCATATTTAGAGTAGGTAATTAGATTAGGCTAGCTAATGGTATATTAATTTAAAAATGAAGTAGTAACCCTTGAAATGGTATTTACTTTCTCGTGCCAACACTTTTAAGATCTTTGTCTAAAATTGTATGAAAAAACACTTACCAAAAACTGCTGCAATCTTTATAACCATTAACATTATTAATCGATTTGCTGATTTTCTTTGTACTCATTTTCTTAGTAGGACTAGGAGCATAATCAAGATTTTTGCTGACATGAAAAACAGATCGGGATCGAAGTAAGTCAGTTTTATTTAAAGACTCCACGGTGACCATCGGTGATATAGTATTAAGTTTAACAGCCGCTTCAGTTTTCTGGCTTTCTATGTGTTCCTTGACTCTGTTCAAAAAAGTTACTATTTGCTGAAGTAAAGCTATGTGCATCTGCCTGTTGGCCTCAGTCTGAAAATAATCACGCTAAAATTGGCATTTCCTAATTTAACAATACTTGAACCATACCTATAACATCAATACGCAGAGCAAAAATAATTTCAATTCGCTTAGGGCAAGATATTAAAACAATTACGCAGAACATTTCGCAATGCCACAGATTTAACAGGACTTATTGGAATATTGATTAATTACATTGGTGCACCAAAAAATCAGAAATAGTGTGGCTTTATATTTACCTGTAAGAGTTGCCAGCGCAAAGTCTCCACCTCCATATTTAAGACATTAACTTCTGTACGTCGCATGTCAGCATCGTTCTTGCTTGCCATATCCGGTGATTTCAAAATGTCTGAATTACTCTTCGAAAGTTGAGAACATTGCTCAATTCTTTCGGGAACCTGAAACAATTATTTTCCGTCTTTTACCACTCAAAGTTATTACCATATATTATAACAAATAACAATCGACTGCAAGTTGCAACGAACAGGTTATCAATTTATTCAAATAAAGATTTCGCTAAAATTGTCCATAAGCCATTTTTGGAATCGCTACTCTAATCATGTGAAACGGTGTTTTGAAAGTCAAGTCGGAAGCTTAATCGCTTCCTACTTTCTTACCATCATAAGTCTAGACGAAAGAAAATATAATTTTATGGCAACGGAATACAATTTGTCGCATGTGAGCATTGCTGGAATGTATTTTTTTATAGAATCGTGCAATTTTTGTGTCATTAAGCGCATACAATGGTTCTAGTGAGCTCTGTGCACCGTGAGATATAGCAATTGGTTTATATAACAGAATATGGCTTACAAAAACGGATCATATAACGGAATCCACGCATCATGGTGCTTGTTGACACGTAGAAAAACCTACAATAGTTAACACTCTGAACTTTTGAACTGACAAAGACATCTCACGCGTTCCTGACTAGTATTCATTGACCTAGCTAATTAAATCATGAAAAACTTGTCTGTTATCACTTGATCATTTATTGTAACCGCTCACAGCAAAGTAGCTGATGTATTAGAACTGTCTTAGAATAGAATAGAATATTTTTTATCCAAATAAACTTGGTGCTTTTGGTTCGTCAAGTGAATCTACCATTAGTAGTTAAGAATCTTTAAAATTAAATAGATTTTCATATTCATTTGACTCTCTGCCTTGTAGGAAAGACAGATGCAGTATTTGTGAAATATGAAAATAATATATTATTATATATGTTTTATATCTTAAACTTACACCACGCATACAAGAGATCGAGTAAATGCTATTTTTGAATATTACAATAGTCCAGAGTTACGTAAATATTTATAGTAATCTCTGCTTTTCATTTAAATATTAAGCCATTAAATTAAAAAGTAAATAAAAGGCGTTTATATGTAGATATATCGGTTACTTAATGCTCTACTTACATAGATTATACATAATATTATGGAGATTATAATGGTCTTATGGTAATGGGTTAAAGCGGTAGGCAAGCTTTCACATATTTTAATTTAATAATAGAATTGTCTGCGTATTTTTTTTTTAATTAAAGAATATTAGCCAAGCCAACAGTCCTCCCAACGGAATCCGTTCAAGAAGGCCAATCTCTACAGAGACTAACCATCTGCACGGGAGCTCTCTCGATTCTCTCACTCTCATGGAGTCCGATGGGACGGAAATTAGGCACGGCTACAAGAGATCCAGACGCAGCATTGGCTGCTTTACGTGCTCACCGAGGCAAGGACCCGCCACACCGCCTACTTCCTAACTCCGGACTAGTACTGAGATTGTTATGAAAGAAAACCCAAATATATTTTTGGTCCAAACCGGGAATCGAACCCTAGGCCTCGTCATCCGCAGTCAAACATGCTAGCCACTAAACCAACGAGACAGTTAACTGTTACGAAGAATCGGAGTAATTTTCTCTATTTTTTTTAAAACAAATTAAGTTAAATTGAATTTAAAAAAAGAGAAATTTAGAATGGATAGAATAGAAATAGCAATCTGTGGTTTACGTGGTTGACGCCACCGTAAGTAACGTTGTGTGTGAGCTTGTTAAAGAAAGGTATACTGTGCCGTTGTTTACAAACAAAATAAGTAAAAAAAAGACGTGTGGCACTCGGGGACTGCCGCGGTAAAGCTATTGCATAGCATTTTTTATCAACGCCATCTAGCGGTAAGCCGCTAGATGGCGTTGATAAAAAATGCGGCATCTAGCGGCTCACCGTAGAGGAGTCCCGTGTCAGGTTATTTTCGTTACGGAATTTCTGGATTCGGTCTCCACGCTGGCCCGCGATAGAAGCTATGCTATTGCATTAAACTATTGCTTAATAAAATAAAGCTGTGACGAAGACCAACACGTGGCATAAAGTTTCTAATAAAGTGAGATGTTATGGTTACGACGATAAGTGACCGACAAAAGTAGAGCATCGATTTGAATTAAACCACTGAGTAACATCCGTTGACACGGTTAACAACAATCGGATAAATTACCCTGACCTACCTGGCGCAGTGTTGAGCGCTGTGCTCTTAAAACTGGGAGGTCTCGAGTTCGATTCCCGGCGGAGGCAATTTGATAATTTATAATATTTTCTTGATTGTCTCTGGTCTGGTCTATATCTGGTCTGAGTATTGACCGTGGCTTTATTTTTTTGGTGTGCTTTACAATTGTAGGTCTAATAGACGTATTGTGATTTTTTCATTGGATAGAACATCCACTATTAATACTTACAACTGTATTAGTAGATTGTTACACAAGGGACGTAAGTAAGCTATTACAGAACAAGATCCAATTTGGCGCCAGTGCGAGTGCATAGGGCGCTAATGGATCGCGTGCACCCGAGATATTTAGTCACACGAGCGAGCGCAGCGAGCGAGGGTGAATATAGTTCGAGGGTGTAATAGCTACTTGCAACCGAGGTAAGCATTCTACTTTCTATCATTCTTGCGAGGTAAATAAAACATTGGTAATGCAAAATGAAATTTAAATCCCTTTACGAACAAACTTCACAAACTTTCAGATCAAATGAAATGCCGCCATTTCCATTTTTTTTTCGTAAATAGTTTACCATTTTTTTTTTTACGGCTCTGAGTTCCAAGGAGTTTTGCATAGTTTGAAATGTATGGAAATTAAATGCCGCCATGTTCAGTGTTTTTTTTTTCAGTAAAAAGTTTTCTTACCATTTTATAAGAAAAGAGATTGTTTACCAAGGAGTTTTGCATAGCTTGAACTGTAATGTGAACATTACAATTCAAACATAGTGCGACCTAATGTTGCCTTGAATTGCAAACACCAACTTACAAGGAGACTTTCCACCATAGTAATCCCTAGTTACTGAGCAAGTATGATATAAATATATATATTTCCTGCTACTATTTATTTTATAGCAACTTTTAGTGCTGACATATATTACGATTTACTTTTTTTTTTTTTTTCAAAAAGTCAATTTCGAGTTTTTGCAATTACGTCTTTGTTCTATTGGATGAGCGATATATGCAGTTAGAACATATTACTTACATAGTGTCAAGTTCCAAAGTCCTTGGTTACGTTTCTCGGGTATCAGTACTCAGATGCATCAGAACGGAACCATGGGCTAAGGCTTGTAGGCCTTGGCAGGCTAAGATTGGGTTACAATGAAATCGGTCAATGGTAATTGCAGGTTAAGGTATAATTTCGCCGAGGTTACTTCAAATGAGTCATGGCTCGCTTGTGAATTGGGATGGTAGTTAAGTTTCGTTAAGGCTCTAATCCTGTACAACCGACACGATGCTTTTTTTTTACTCATATAATATGGGTCTATGTATTAAGTTAAAAAGGAATCGAGTACGAACTTGGTGTTTTAGTGTTTAAGTACATTCTCAAAATGAAATTAATGTCATCACTAGGCCCTTTGCTCGTAAATATTCAAGCGAGCATAGTAATTTTGAAACTACTCAGGCGCGTGGAGAGTGTTGGACGTTGAAAATGTGAAAATGTTGATGTATGTACCTATGATGTTTGTTGTTCAATCACGTCGGAACGACTGAACCGATTTGGCTGTTTGGCACAGAGATAGATCACATTCTGGAATAACACATATTATAGGCATTTTATCCCGTAAAATAATAGTTTCCGCGGGAATCAAAAACCTCGATACACGCGACAACCTCGCGGGCATCACCTACTAAATAAATAGAATAGAATGGAATAGAATAGAATGGAATGGAATAGAATAGAATGGAATAGAATGGAATAGAATAGAGTAGAATAGAGTAGAATAGAGTAGAATAGAGTCGAATAGAGTAGAATAGAGTCGAATAGAGTAGAATAGAGTAGAATAGAGTAGAATAGAGTAGAATAGAGTAGAATAGAGTAGAATAGAGTAGAATAGAGTAGAATAGAGTAGAATAGAGTAGAATAGAGTAGAATAGAGTAGAATAGAGTAGAATAGAGTAGAATAGAGTAGAATAGAGTAGAATAGAGTAGAATAGAGTAGAATAGAGTAGAATAGAGTAGAATAGAGTAGACTAGAGTAGAATAGAGTCGAATAGAGTCGAATAGAGTAGAATAGAGTAGAATAGAGTAGAATAGAGTAGAATAGAGTAGAATAGAGTAGAATAGAGTAGAATAGAGTAGAATAGAGTAGAATAGAGTAGAATAGAGTAGAATAGAGTAGAATAGAGTAGAATAGAATAGAATAGAAGTAGAATAGTATGTTTTGTTATTCAAATACCTAAACTTTTACAAAGAGCTTTCGAATCGTCAAATGAATCTACCACTGGTTCGGAATGCGGTTCCAACCGAGAAGAACCAGAGGAAATAAATATATAGAAAACTCATAGTGGCGTATTGATATTATCTAGGCGTGACTGAATCGTGTCGTTTGTAGTAAACAAAAGCAAGTGAGTGGAGGGGGTCCGGTCGGACGGTTGGCGTGAGGCAAGCCCGTCGGCGCGGCGACGCGTGACGCGCGCATCCGGCCCAAACCCTCGGAAGCAGGCGCCCGGCCCGCGTCCTGACAAGTGCACTAATGAACAAGTCACGCCAATATGCACTTTGAATACGTTATTTTGTATTACAGGTAGGTAACGTCATGTTATGCTTTTGAACGTGACAACGAATTGGCGGAGCGGTTGTTAGGCATCAATATATAATTATAATACCAGCAAATTTTTTTTTAAAGTATATAGACTAGCGTTTGGCTGCGATTACTCCTAATCCTCCTTAGATGGAAGTGGAACGCGCTTGCCTAGAAAGTACCCAAATTGTAGTTGTAGGGAATAACGGAAGCCGGAAGGGAAATTGATGCCCGCGATTTCGTCCGCGTGACTACTTTTTAAAATCCCACAGAACTCCTAGATTTTTCTGGGTAAAAAGTAGCCTATAAATCTACGTGGTTGAAGTCGCGGGCAAAAGCTAGTAATTATTATATTACTAGCTGATAAAAAGCAGCCTACATTATTCTCCGTCCACAACGTAGCGTACCTAGATCCGTAGTTGCGTTGCAGCGTGATTGAAGGACAAACCAACAAACAAACATACTTTCGCATTTATAATATTAGCACATATTAGTAAGATGTTTAAAAGGAAAATGCTATAACTACATCGATATAATAATACTAGAGATTATTTAAGAATAATAAAAATAAATACTAGCTGCTAGCCAGCTTCTATAGAAAAAAAGTAGTTAACCTTCACGACATCATGTGAAACTACTTCGAAATGTATTCACTCGGAATATATTCTTAAAGTTAGCAGGGTTTATCCATAGTGGTCCTTCTTTATACTATGACTAGCTTAAACCCGCGACTTCGCTCACGTTATGTTCGATTTTTTTAAACCCCTATTTAACCCTCTTAGGGGTTGAATTTTCAAAAATCCTTTCTTAGCGGATGCCTACGTCATAACAGCTATCTCTATGCCAAATTTCAGCCCGATCCGTCCAGTGGTTTGAGCTGTGCGTTGATAGATCAGTCAGTCACCTTTGGCTTTTATATATTCAGATGTATTTTATTTTTTTTCCTCCAATCATGGGTTGCCTGGAAGAGATCGCTTTAATTTTCCACGGAAACGCGCAAGCACCGTTCTACTCGTTACCAGGTTCCACAGAATTTTCTTTTAGACTAGAGTTTAAACACTACTCCTATTTAATACCAAGGATCTAAGCCAAAGTCTCAATAGCCCACCAGTTAAAGATGCAGACCGAAAACTGAGTCGCAGGTTCGATCCCCACTCGTTGCACTATTGTCGTACCCACTCCTAACATAAGTTTTCACTTATTTGGAGGGGAGAGGAGAATCAGTCAAGTTCAACTTGACTGATATTCTTTAAAAAAAAAACTCTTCGTAAAAAAAAGCCGATGGTTTTTAACCATTATACAATTAAAAGCAAATGCGATTTGCAAGATTTGTTTTGATTATGACATATTATGAGCATTCAAATTCAATAATCAGTAAAAAAAACGATTCAAATTACCATTTCACGTGATAAAAGAGATCCAATTACATTTTTCGAGACCATTGTTTTTTGTAAATGAATCGTAAGCATAATGAATTATGACTACCCAATATAAGTACAATCGTAGAACACGCCCTTTTACACGTTCCGGTTGCCGAATATTTGGCACCGGGTTCCGATCGTAAAGCCCTTTAGCAAGTATATACTCGCAGCGGCGTAATTTATCCGCCTTGTCCATGCAGTCGCTGCCATCCGTTTAGTGACAGTAATTGGTCTTTTAGAAATATATTATACTAAGCGAAAGGAGATCTTTTTCACGCTGTCGATCTATCTAGGTAATATTTTTTTATCATTTATACAAAAATAACTAAGTACACTGTTATTTACATCTACTTTTCCAACGTTAAATTATTTAAAAACACTTGCATTTAACACATTATACAAACGTTACAAATGTTATTTGCTATTTCCAAGAGTTTACTCATGACTTAGTAATCAGTCGACAGATCGGATATGTTTTGGATGTTTAGCATCCCTAGAGCCAATAATAAGTTAAAATATATAAAGAATCTCATCGTATTATCTATCTGCAGGAGCGAGAATCGCAGTATGTGACGCAACTTCAATGCCTTTCTCCCATCCAACATTGACGTCAAAGAATGGTAATTTTTTACAATCCTAGTTATAAATGTAAATATCAAAATAATTTAAATCAAAGCGTAGTACAGTCATAGTCCTCCCCATTATACGAGTATATTTTCGACTATCTGACAATCGGTACATGTGAAAATGCTTTAAACGCACCTACTTACAGAGTGTGCAAAGCTCCTAATTCTTACAACATTACAGACCGTATAAAGACTTACGTCAAGATTTATCATTTTTATAAGGAGTATTATTGTGATGATTGTGATTACTAGGCCGATAGGTAGGTACATACATACAATAACTAGGTTTACTATTAACTCTATGTTTACTAAAACATGTCTTATAAACACATTCAGTGTTTTCCAAGCCCAATATCGTTAACAATTCAAATGCAGTCCACTGCTCGGCTGTTTATGTCGCCTTACGTAATGTATTAAGACTTTTGTTAAGATGCCTTTACAATAACAAAATGCGAGATGTGATTGTTATAACTTTTTTTATTTAATGACAAGATAGTCCTTGACTGCGAGCTCACCTGATGGTAAGTGACGATGCCGTCTAAGACGGTAACGGGCTAATTTGGAAGGCGTATGGCAGTGTACATTCAACCCATACCCCAAATCTGTTTCTACACGCCATCGTGCCGGAACGCTAAATCGCTATGTCTTTGACAGTAGGGTGGTAATTAGCTACGGCCGAAGCCTCCTACCAGACTAGACCAGAGACAATTCAGAAATTATAAATTCCCGAATTGCCCCCGCTGAGATTCGGACCCGAGAACTCCTAGTTATAAGACAACAGCGCTCACCTTTGCGATGCACTGGCAATTTTATCTACCAAAGCAATGATAATACTTATAAGATATTTTTTCGCAATATTTCGGAACATTATCCAACAGTTTTTCAAAATCGATCGTTATGCCTTGCGACTAAAATATCTTCTTCTTTTATTTAAATATATAAAATTCAAAGTCCTGACTGACTGACTGACTGACTGAGATATCAACGCACAGCCTAAACTACTGAAGTTAGAAACTTGAAATTTTTACAGTTGGTTCCTTTTATGACTACTTTTATGACTTTTATGACACTAAGAAAGGATTATTGGAAATTCCACCCCTAAGGGGTTTAAATAGGGGATGAAAGTTTATATGAAACTCCGTCATTTTTCAAGCTGTTTCCACCAAAGTTGGTATTTGAGCTTTCAGTTAAAAATAAAGAAGTACGTGTGTCACAGTTTTTGAAAATTTCACCCCAAAATCTAATTCCACACGGACGAAGTCGCGGGGGCAAAAGCTAGTTTAAGTATAATGTGCTTAAAGCACTTAACCATGCTCGAAGATAATGTGTAACCCAGTCAGTTCAAGACGATTTTGCGTCGTCGACCGTGAAGGGACCCTTAAAGGACAATAGCCTTTCCACCTGTTAAGTTTAAAACAACATGTGAAGTTGCCTTAACGTGTGGATTTTCGTCACGTTTGGAGTTCGTGTCGTTTGTGCTTTATCTACTTATATTAGATCCGGTACTTGATTCGTATTTACAACGCGTCGCGGACATTAGGGCGACGGAACTTCTAAAACGCTTTGTGTACGTAACTTCATACGCAGTGTAGCTAACACGCTATCCATTGAAACCAATCGCCGGCTAACTACTGGGCAGGTCTCCTCTCGAGTGAGAAGGATTTAGGCCTTAGTCTACCAGGCCAACGCACTGGTCAAGGTCAGATTGACAGATTTCACACACCTTGGAAAACCAGGTATTCAGGTTTCCATCTGAACCAATCGCTGGCTAACTACTGGGCAGGTCTCCTCTCGAGTGAGAAGGATTTAGGCCTTAGTCTACCAAGCCACCACAGTGGTCAAGGTCAGATTGACAGATTTCACACACCTTGGAAAACCAGGTATTCAGGTTTCCATCTGAACCAATCGCTGGCTAACTACTGGGCAGGTCTCCTCTCGAGTGAGAAGGATTTAGGCCTTAGTCTACCAGGCCAACGCACTGGTCAAGGTCAGATTGCCAGATTTCACACTCCTAACACAAGCTTTCCGCTTATTTGGAGGGGAGAGGAGAATATTAGTCAAGTTCAGCTTGGCTAATATTCCTTTTTAAGAAAAAAAAAACCTTGGAAAACCCTCAGGTATTCAGGTTCCTCACGATGCCACCGTTCTAGTAAATGATGAAAACCATCGATGTATAAAACGCACAGAACTCTGAAAGTCAGAGATGCACGCCTGAGATCGCATATGGAAAGTCTTTTAGGCTGTCGCCGGTCTACACTTAACACTATTAGAGCGGATACAGACTAGCTTATTTTTTTACGCGTATAAACTCGTTTCGGCTTACGCGCTTACACGCGCGCAACATTTTGCGCTTCAAAAAACCGAACTGCTTATTTCGACATGTTCGATCAAACCGGTGCATCAGACAGCAGCAAAATGGATTCCGACGAAGAAACATCGCACTAAGCTTATAAGCGCGCCAACGCTCACAAGAGTTCAGCGTGTGGCAAAGGGCCCACCTACACGCGTTTTTTTTTTAATTATTCGATGACAAGATAGCCCTTCACTGCGATCTCACCTGATGGTAAGTGACGATGCAGTCTAAGATGGTAGCGGGCTAACTTGGAAGGGGTATAGCAGTGTGAATTCAACCCATACCCCTAATCGGTTTCTACACGCCATCGTGCCGGAACGTTAAATCGCTGGGCGGCACGACTTTGACGGTAGGGTGGTAACTAGCCACGGCCAAAGCCTCCCACCAGACCAGACCAGAGACAATTACTTACAAAAACGAGCTTATATGTATCGAAAAAACGCTAATCTAAAACCGCCCTTATGTATGAAAAAGTTGTTCGCGTGCTAACTTCTAAGTCGCGTACTTCGGTCGCACGTACTATTGGTATACGCGCGTTTTTCACGCGCGACTGTCTAACGCGACCGACATCAGTGTGGGAAGACTTTATACCTTACAATAACCTAAGTATGGAGTAGGTCAGCTAGTTAGAATTTTTTATTATAAATTGTTATATAGAAAGCTCTACTCGTATAAACGTAGAGCTTGTTTATAAAAAGTCTCCCGAATACCTTTTTTATACCTATTACGGTAGGAATTTGAAAATGTCACAGTCATTATTATCAAATAATAAGAACTAATGAAACACTATTTATAATTAAGCTCATGGCACATTGCGGCAAAGATAAGCGTAGTGAAGCGTTTTTTATAAATGTCACAAAGTATAGTGGTCTTCGCTTCAACTTCTCTGCGTAATGTACGAAATAAAACATATAAAAGAAGAAAAATAGCACGATACATCGCGCATATTTTGGGACCACACATATTTATTTATTTTTTGTTTTGTATTTCTTTCTGTTATTAATTGTGCTGCTTGCTTTAACTCAAATAAATGCTTTTTCTTTTTTCTTTCTTTCTTTCATATTCGCGCAGAATTTGCCCCACATAAAATACAACAAGATAACTAGATGTTATGTAGGATAAATGGGATTTCTTTTGAAATGTAATATGAGTAAAAGGATGCGTCTCTCCACAATGCCTCTGCCGCAATGTACCTTGAACCTTACAGTTGCAAAATGGAAAGTGTAATAAAAAGTGCCACTGAATATCACATTTTTTGCTTGAGAGTATTTGAAATGAAAGACTGGCAATCCAATGGAGCGTTTCATACCAAATTACAAATACCTAAGTATCTGTGGTCCACTTTAATTGTGACAAACGTTATGGCATTTTAGTAAACAATACAATCAATGTTTTGAAGTTCTTACTTATTTCTCCCTCAAAGGTCTTCTGAAAGGCTTTAGTTCATCGATGTATATGGATATGCCTGTCCCATATAATTGCGTCTACGAAAATGCGCTTGAATATTACTTCAATGAACACCGCGCATTCCCCGCGGTTCGCTTTGATGCGAGTGTTAACCAATCACGTTTGAGAAGTAGCCACTCCCTATTAACCAGAACAAAAAATGGAATGATGAACATTAGTACTTTTTTTTTCTTCTTTTAAGACAAGAGATTCTGTTGTCTTTTTGAGCGCGTTTTTTTGCACTATAGGCATATCCATATTCATCGATGCTTTAACTAAACAAAAAAGGAAACAACCTTAACAAAGCCCTAAAGTTGGTGGAATAAGATTTTGAAAAAAAAAAATTAAATCAGGAGTAAGGAAGGAGGAAGTGAATTAAAACCTGCAATAACATAGTGCCAATAGGTGAAGCTATTCAGTTTTTGCACATTTCAAAAAAAGAGGAACTTATAAAGAACCGATGTCAATTAAAGGGTCTGTTCTTCAACCATGCAAATGTACTGTAGTAGGTACTGTACCTACTTGAGGATGTTTTACTGTTGCTGTAGATTGTTTTGTAGGTTTGTTAGTAAGTTTTAGTTTTCTCTTTATATTTTATGGAAGTTTTAGATATTTTTATATTTTTTTTATACTTCGATTAGGGGTAAGTATGGGTTGAATTTACACTGCTATACCGGTTAGCCCGTTATCTTAGACTGCATCGTCACTTACCATCAGGTGAGATCGCAGTCAAGAGCTATCTTGTCATCGAATAAAAAAAAAAATCTTCCCTCTTCGGCCAAGCACTACCACGGTTGGTTGCCTGTTGTGTAGCCAAGCATGTATTTACTTAAATTGCGGGGATCCGGACAGGATGATTCAAATGTATTTTTTTATTTGCGTGCAGAGTGAAGCTATTACACTATTCCTTCAACTGTAACTACAGAGCTACAACTAGAAATTAAAGTAATGGAAATCACCTTCCGGAAGCGTCTTGCCTCGTGTCACTTCGGGACCACCTACAAACTAAAGATTTTTTTTTATTATTAGATAGGCTTGCGCTTGACGAAAATCAATGATGGAAATCATCGATGAGGTCTAGGTTGGAGCGCGCTTGCCTAGAAATTCCCTATTCACTTGTCTTGAAAGTACTCAGATTATACGTGGCCGGAAACACAGAAGCTGGAAGTGCGTTCCATACCTTAGCTGTAATTTTCAGAAACGTTGAATTGAAGCGTTTCGTACGAGTGGGTAATATCCGTAAAAAAATAACTTTTAATGAGAGTATTTTTAAAGAAGCTTTTAATAGCTGGCTTCAACATCAGACCCTGGATTATCATCTAGGATTCTAGGACCAGAGAACTTGTCAAGAAGAATTAAACGAGCCCAAACTCGATTGGGTTACGCCATTTTATTACAAAGTTTCCATAGCCACCTTCCATCTCCATTATCAGACCCTGGATATCATCCAGAACCAGAGTACCTGTCAAGACGGATCAAACGGACTCAAAAGGGATTACGTCGTTTTATTACGGAGTTCGATTGTCGCCTTTCATCCATTGGCTCCATCATCAACTCCATTTCATAATAACATTGTCATCCGATTTATATACCTATATGGCATTCAGCTCAATCGGAAACTGGGAAGTGGTTCTAATTCAGCTTGCAAGATTTGACTTAAACATACACACATTGCAAGTTAAAATAAAATCTTATAAAAATATATAAACCTCATAATATTATGAGGTTGGACTTTTAAATAGGGACTTCTGCAACTGAGTCGAAAATGGCATTTTCAGAACAAATAGGATATATTAAATTGCTAATTCCATCTGGTGGGTGGCTTTGGCCGTGACTAGTTACCACCCTACCGTGAAAGACGTGCCGCCAAGCGATTTAGAGCTCCGGCACGATGGCGTGTAGAAACCGATTAGGGGTATGGGTTGAATTTACACTGCTATACCTCTTCCAAATTAGCCCGCTACCATCTTAGACTGCATCGTCACTTACCATCAGTTTACCTAAATCCCCACACTTTAGGGGGACAGTACAGAGGCAGCATCACGATCGAGGAATTGGAACCAGAAGTTTTATGAGAGTATCTCGCAAAGTTTATTTTGTCGATTAAAAACAGATTCACGCAGATCGGTAGAAACAGTTCAGAGGTAGAAAACCACAACTCCTTGTCCTCCTTTTTCGAAAGTCGGTTAAAAAAGTAGCCTATATTACGCCCGATAATATCAGCTATCTACCAGTGAAAGTCCCGTCAAAATCGAACCAGCCGTTCCCGAGATCAGCGGCAACAAACAGACACTTCAATTTTAATAGAATACGTATATGTAACAATATCATTCGTAATGTCGCAAGTTAAAATAGATGGCGCTGGCTGTAGGCTGGCACGCGCTATGGGTGTCATCGATGTCGTATATAAAACCCTGCTATAGCGGATTGATTCTTTACAAAGCACTTTTACCTGTTTGTACATATAAATAATTTTTGTTAATCCCATGTTTCCCATGGGATTTAAAAAAACTTTAGGAAAACTAATCTCTGTTAGAATAAACGAATTAGTCTAATAAGGTATGGGTTGAATCTTTGATTATTCTTTGGGTTGAATTTACACTGCTGTACCCCTGTCCCCTTCCAAGTTAGTCCGCTACCATCTTAAACTGCATCGTCACTTACCATCAGGTGAGATCGCAGTCAAGGGCTAAACTAAACTAACAAGGGCATCGAATCAAAAAAAAATAAGTCCCCTACAATTAATTATTGTGCCTTACAAAATTTTTCATGGCTTTGCTATAAATAGCTTCATTCGTATTCACTGTTTGATATTTATTCATAAGAAACTCTCTCTGATTAAAAAGCACAAACAAAATATTGTATTATTATTATAATGACTTGATTGTTACGTCATTTTCACACGACACATCTTATGCAATTTCACATAGATCAGAGATTTCAAAATATTTGTTACCGCGCCTAAAGGGTGCCAAGTCTGCCAACGGAACCTACTAAGCCTTCGCTGTCCGTCCATATGTCTGTCTGTCAGCGGACTGTATCTCATGAACAGTATTAGGTAGATACTTGAATCACAGAATTTGTATTTCTATTGCCACTATAACAACAAATTTAAAAGCCTCAATAGCCCAATGGTTACAGGTGCGAACTGAAAACTTAAAGGTTGCAGGTTCGATACCCACCCGTTGCACTATTGTCGTACCCACTCCTAACACAAGTTTTCACTTATCTGGAGGGGAGAGGAGAACATCAGTCAAGTTCAGCTTGGCTGATATTCTTTATTTAAAATTGAAAAAAAAGTAAAAAATTAACGAAGGTCTCCATAAAATAAACTTTTGTTTTTGTTCGGTCTTTCAATTTTAATAATAACTAGATTTAAATCTTGTACAATGATACGGAACCCTTCATGTGCGGGTCAGACTTACACTTGGCAGGTTTTATTTTTAGAAAACGATTAATAAATGTGGATTTAGGTTTCAAAAGTATAAAATAATTTTAGTTTATATACGTATGTTAAAGTCGAGCCAGCGTCGCGCATCGGTTTCATCGTTTCTGTTTAGGCCCGCCCGATATTTTTTTATCTTGATTTATAGTCAGTGGAAGAACGCCATCAGTGTCTCTGAGAATGAACTCATTTCGCGTCGTTAACATAGACTTACATCTCGTTTCCCACAAACGCACGATAATGCGATATACCTACACCATGATATACCGTGCCTCGTATACAAATGAACGCTATAAATGGTATGCGATACTCCTCCCACATCGCAACGGTACCATTCACCATTGTTTGTTGTAGCAACACGAATAACTGTGATACAATTATTGAAATGTCGGCCGCAATTGGCCATTTTGAAAAACAATCGTTCTTATTGCAAAATAACAGGTGGATAACCCGTAACTTTTAGTTTTATGCAAAACTAGCTTTTGCACGTGGGGACCCTCTGTTTTTCCGGGACCTTGTAGATCTTCATCACCCTAAACTCCTACCATTTTATAATGAAAAAAGGTCACGCCCTTTTCTATTATTTAATATAGGTACTAGCTGTTGCCCGCGACTTCGTCCGCGTGAATTTAGTTTTTAATAATCCCGTGGGAACGCTTTGATCTTCCGGATTAATAAATAGCCTTCGGTTCGGTTCTAGTTCAGTTCTCGTTGGGTGACCGCCCTCGACCACCGATTTACCGCATGGCATTGTTCGCCCGCGCTATTTTTTCTTTTTGCTCGGCTTCTAAGAGTCGTACTGAGATATTGAATAGGCTATACCTTCCTCAAGAATTAGGCTATCAGATACAAAAAGAATATTTCAAATCCGACTGATAGTTCCAGAGATTAACGCGTTCTAACAAACAAACTCTTCCACTTTATTATATTAGTACAGATAAAAGCCTTTTTCCATTATATAATGGAAATGACTGTTTCAAAATATTTGTTAGGGTTCCGTACCCAAAGCGGGACCCTATTAACTAAGCTTCCGCTGTCCATCATTCCTCCATTCATTTTACGCTGTTCGATTTCCCAAAGATCTTGTGGGTCTTCATCACCTAAAACATCTGCCATTGTATTATAATGGAAAAGGTTCACGCCCTCTCCTATTATATAACGGTAGGAAATTTTCTTGGGATAATAATGCTGTAGGTTCCCAAGTCCTTCCTCCTGTTGTCACGAACCTACCAAAATAGCTATTGTTGCACGGTCTTAAGGAGTTTTACTTCTGTACGGTTATTTGGTTATTTACTCGTGTGCCTACTGTTATGACTAAAAAATTTATAGAGTTCTTAACAAACAACAACGTTGCATAACTTGTCGATAAATTACAGACAGATTGAATATAGAAAACCGACGTAAATCGATTAAATGATTGTGTCGTATCCATTCTGAGCCACGCGACGGAATAAAAATTTATTTCACAAGCATCATCGTTTCTTTATCTACATAATATTAGGTATAATCCACTAGCTTTTTCCGTCGACTTCATCCGCGTTGAGTTTGTGAAAATCCCGCGACAACTTTCTCTTTTTCCGGGATATAATATTAATATAAGACGTCTATAAGTTGAAAAAGAAGAAGTAGAAGAAAATATTTTGAAAGTAACTGTCTTGATATCTGTTACTTTTTTGTGTCAATAAACATGAGTTCAACCAGTTTAACTAAGCGCCAAGAATTTTCCAATTAGTTCAACTTTCAAGTTATTATGTAATTTTTATTTATTATCTATTTAAAACGCTTAACCAAGTTCGACAGGCTAGGAGATAGCCCATATAGCATCATGAGAAAATAGGATACTTTTCACTAATAATAATTATTATTTTATAAAATACTAGCTGTTGCTTGGGACTTCGTCCGCGTCAATTTCTGTTATTATGATCAGCGTGATGTTATGTAGTCTAAAGCCTTCCTCGAAAATGGACTATCCAACACAATAAGAATTTTTCAATTCGAACCAGTAGTTCCTGAGATTAGTGCGTTCAAACAAACAAACTCTTCAAATTCAAATTCTATTCTCTAGAATAGAATTCTGTTAAGTCGAATCCCACGGGAGAGGTAAAAAATTGGAGTTGTAATGGAGTTGAAGAGTTTTGACAATCGTTACTACAACCTACACGGTATAAAATACTTACATACATACATATCTACTACATACATAGATCGTTAAAATAATAACCCTTCCTTTTAGATTTGCCGTGGCCGGGTACAAAAAGTTAAAAACATATTCTACATTCCAGCTCCTATGTATTAAATTAAATGTAATTCTTCCGTGAGGTTTTTTTTTTGAGACTTTCTAATACGAAGTAAGTCAACTGCTGAGGCCTCTGACATTATAATTTCTTTTTAGGTAATCAAGCTTCTTAGTCTAGTAATTCTATCGGGTTTTCTCATAGAATTTGCTATCGTAGATTTACTAGAGTTTCTGGCTGGTGCCTGCGACTTCCGCCGTGTGGATTTAGTTTTTAAAAATTCCACGGGATCTCTTTAATTTTCCGCTATACTATAGCCTATGTCACTCTCCAGGTCCTCAACTATACCTTTGCAAAAATTCAGTGTGTCAATTCTCTAAAAATGATTGCATCAGTAGGTCCAACGATCGCAATGACCTCTGATTGGCTGGTAACCTCTCGCTACTGATTAAAATGCATTGATACAGCAAAAACAGCATAAATTCAGCCAATCAGAGGCCTTCGATTATTGAAGAAAGAAAGAAACGTTTATTTTATGAATTGTGCATCACCCAATAGGTATACCTAGATTAGGTTGTCCCGGCGCCTCCACCACTTGAACAATAAAGACAAAAGTCGTCAAGCAGAAGAAGCGCCGGAACAACTAAGTCATGTGTGGCACAACCCGGAAAAATGGTCCCAACTCAGCAAAATGCTGTATGCTTTGTGCATGCACAAGAGCATACAACGCTGATTTTCAGCCAGATTCTATTGAAAACTAGAATGAAAAACATTCATCCCTTTGCAACTAACGCTGTACTTTAAGTATCTTACCTTGTTAGCTATGTTGACTTATCTTATGAACTTGAAAGGAAAAACCTCCAACCTTGTGATTCGTTAAGTCAAATTATTGATAAGCTTTATCACTGTGTTCGGAAACACATACTCGTAAGTTAGTTCCGCCCGCACGTAATCCAATGTTTAAATCGGTAGCATTATAATTCGTCAGACCTTGAAAATCCCATGCTTAACGACAGAAGCGGAAGATTTGATATTTCCAGTTTTTTATTTATTTTTTTAATGCAAGATGGGCTTGTGCTTGATGACAATCAGTTCTTGATGATGAGGTCCATGTTGGAGCGCGCTTGCCCAGAAGACCTTTGAAAGATTCTTGCCTTGAAGGTACTCAATTAATACGTGGCAGGAAACACGCATGCTGGAAGTGATTTTCACACCTCAGCGGTTCGTTTCAGAAATGTTGTTTTTTTTTATTCGATGACAAGATAGCCCTTGACCGCGATCTCACCTGATGGTTAGTGACGATGCAGTCTAACATGGTAGCGGGCTAACTTGGAAGGGGTATAGCAGTGTAAATTCAATCCATACCCCTAATCGGTTTCTACACGCCATCGTGCCGGAACGCTAAATCGCTTGGCGGCACGTCTTTGACGGTAGGGTGGTGACTACCCACGGCCAAAGCCTCCCACCAGACCAGACCAGAGACAATTTAAAAATTATAAATTGCAAAATTGCTCCCGCTGGGAATCGAACCCGACACCTCCCAGTTATAAGACCACAGCGCTCACCACTGCGCCAAGGAGGTCGTCGAAAGTGTGAGTAGGTTGGATTTCAATCTCGTATGAATGCCAACGCTCAAGACTTCTCGCAGTTTTGTGGTACAGCGAAGGAGGCCCAAGGTTCTGAAGTTCCTGAGCGCACTCTCCAAAGTATAACCGATAGAATTTGTTGTTATTTTGACCTTAAGATTTTAAGATTGCACTTAATTAATTATTTATAATTGCTCATTGAGTCACGGTACAGCAGATGCAATAGGCGGCTTAGGGGCGTGACTTGGATAACTGAATATATTGATAGCAATAAGCCCATCTGATGATTGGAGGTGAAAACTTCATCACTATTCGAAATATTAATTGTTATTTTTGAATATTAAAGCCTATCTAATTAGATATGAACCGCGACTTCTGGACTAAAATGGCAAATCTTCGGTTTCAAGGAAATGGTCGTAAATGTAACGGAAACGTACAAGTCCCTTAAATAACTAAACCATTAACATTTCGAATTCCTCTTGAAGACTATTTAAGACCAAATCACATTGCAACGCCTACGATTCTCAAGATAACTTATTGCAAATACATAGATTCCACAAATTCGGATGAAGTACATTTTCTACGAAGTAGTCTCTACTTCCATTGCAATACATAGTTTTATCTCTAAGGCCAGTAGTAACACATTAGGAGGTCAGAGTAAATTTTTTATTCTATGACTTGGCTTGACTGCGATAGCACCTGTCGGTAAGTGACGATGTAACCAAAACCGTACACTTATTAAAGTGACCGAATTAAAAAAAAACTGTTTTTTGGCAAATCATAAAAAATGTTTTGCATTTAGGACTTCAGCTGTTTACTTCGACAAAAATAAATACTTTCACAAAATCTTAGTTGTAGAGTTTAAGTTTTCATTTTAAAGAGAGAAATAAGAAGAGTTACCTATTTAATTTACTCATAATAAAAATTTTGTGATTTGCCAAAAAACAGTTTTTTTGATTCGGCCACTTTAATACTAAGCATGCCAAGCGACAGTCAGCTACCTTGCATAAGCTTCTGCACAAGTCAGAGCAAGTAAGTTATTCAGTCAGTCACTGCTAAATTTTTACCAAACGAATATAAATCTCTACAACCTACTTTGCTTGTTATTAGTGGGCAAGTATAACTTTAACGGTAACTTTTCTTTGACCACCTGACTAAAAGATAACGCAGCTGTAGGTACCGCAAGAGTAGATATAAATCTAAATGAGTGTAAAAAATAAATGAAACACGTGCAGTTAAAAGTTATGCATAGTCATACAGAAAAAAAAATATAGGTACGCGACGACTTTTAAACCTCCTCCTTTTTTCGACGGTTGAAAAAACTGTTTAAAGTTATGTAAATTATGTAGGTATATTTTCAATTTGATTAACACTAATTGAAAGATATAAGAAATTCATTATTTTTAACAGTTTATAATATTATAATTTAATTCCTTCGATTTTTGGAAAATCCACCGGAAACGTTGTAAATTTTGATGGTATTTTTGTATGAAAATTTCATTTCTTCATTAGTTAAAACCCATGCGAAGTCGTGGTGGTTAAAATTTTATAATCATAGTAGGGACGGTACCCACGAGTTAGTAAGTATCACAGGTCTTATGCCATATACGGACACGCCACTTGATACTGCTGCAGGTCAAGATGAACAAGAGAACTGAGTCTAGAGCTCGATAAGGCGCGGCGGGCATTCTTGTTAAAGCATCACCTTCAAGGTGGAACCATAAATCTAACTTAATTTACAGCTTAAGTTCTGTAAAACTTGTTGCAAAATAGTAGAGGATGGGGGAACTGCGGATGGAAAGCGGACACAGCTATATCGACTCGATCTTTGAGCTGTCATTTGTATGTCATAACGAAATTAAATGTTTTTAATGTCTTACACAATACTTATAAGTAGGCAGTAACGTTACATATATTTAAAATAACGATTTGAAATTCTGAGTGCGGCAATAAGGCAGATAAAAGTTAAACATATAGGATATGGAGTTAAGGAAACAAGGATAAAAAAACCGAAGAGCTTTTGTCACCCGAACCAATTATAATAACCTTATAATAACGAATCGATTGACACCTCAACAAATAAAGTCAAACGCTACAATGGAACATAAGTAAATGCAAACACAATCATGTATAAAAAATAATAAAATCAAAATCCTTTCTTTAGGCTTAGTCGTAATCGATTAAAAAACATACAGGTAACGTTAGAAAATAATATAAACGTAAAAATTATTTTTACAAAGCTGACTTCAAACGCCACTACACAGTATATCAATTGTACCTGTAAAATTTGAAGAGTTCCCTCGATTTCTCCGGGATCCCATCATCAGATCCTGACCTGATGACAATGAGACCACATGGGAAGTGTACCCTTTCAAACAAAAAAAGAATTTCCAAATCGGTCCAGGCGTTATTGCATAGACGGTAAAGAAGATTCCGCCGAATTGAGAATTGTTTTGGGGGACTTAACTATTTAATTTGACAGAATATCGATAGACCACAATGGAGCGTGCTCACAGGCCGTGATATAGGGTGTTAATTAAACATACGCAGTAAGTACCTGGCGGAAGTATACCCACAGCATAGCATTGTGAGTGGAAACGCTGATATGAAAGGCAGATAACGATACCCCATTGTTCCCTGGTCTTCTTATATCTCCTTGACTGTTAGCTCACGTGAGAATCGAACACAATCAAATGCCTAGGTAATACAACAGGTTTTTTTTTTATTCGATGACAAGATAGCCCTTGACTGCGATCTCTTCTGATGATAAATGCTGATGGCAGCTTATTTGAAGGGGAGTGACAGTGACGGTAGTATTGCAAAAAAAATACTTTATAAAAAATATAAAGGTGACGACTTGACCCCTTTTTTTCGTCGGTTGAAAAAAATACAGTCGAATTGAAAAGCTTTTTGAAATATTAAGTACTAGCTGGATTTGGAGCGCGTGGATTTAGTTTTTAAAATCCCGCGGGAACTCGTTGATTTTCCGTTATAAAAAGTAGCCTATGCCAACTATACCCAATACCCATGCAAAAAATCACGTCAATCTGTTGCAGCATGATCAAAGGACAAACCAACAAACAAACACACTTTCGCATTTATAATAAGGATTAACATAATCTTGGAAATCGAAGATTAATACTCTGCATAATTATTATTATCGTAAAAGGAAGTGAGTTTTAAATAGTTTTGCTCATTTTCCCATGTCGGTAGACAGGTGTGCAGGCGATGGGTCGAAAGGTAGTAAGATACGTATTTTTCCCATAAAGAGGCTCGTTTGCATTGCCTATCCATAGTTTTCGGACCTACGGCGTATTTTACCGGACGTAGCTACAGTGAAATCGCTAACCAGCTCTTTATACAAGGAATTAAATTCTACCAGTACTTCTAGTCGCTAAAAATAAACTTTTGCAACTTTATCCTCAGGGCAAAAATGAGTATTTAGGTAGGGGAGGTAGATGTCAAATACGTAGAACTAACGTTAGTTTTTTTTTTCATTTTAAAGTATTTTGTAGTATGTAGTTTTTGATTGTTCAAATATCAAAAAGAAAGAATTTTTTTTCATTAAAATTTTGTTTGTTACTGTACAAATTTTTATTTTGCTAGTCGAATATGTTGAAAATCTGGTAGGTACTATACAATCATCTGGTATTTTGAAAATTAGGTATTATGGCTCTGGAGGAAAGGAAGAATTTTTAAAATTGGCTTTATTTAACTATGAAACAGAAAAATCATCGAAAGCTTGGAATGGAATTCTGATTTTCTTAAAAATTACAATTAATTAATGAAATATTCAAAATGCTGCAAGTAATTAGTATTCTGATTCTGAGGTACAACTCTGGATTTAGATATAATATTGTGTTAAATAATGCAGGTTAAAGCAAGCCGCACATAGCTTCAATGTAGTCGAAAAGCAACTTTAATTTTCCACTGCTTGGGCAAAAACATGAAAGAAAACGAAGGTCCTTATTTCAGTCGCGATTGATTAGTTATTATTACTAAGACTAATAATAACTAAGATATCTTAGCATATAATACCTGCTGAGTGTTTTTAATAAAATCAAAATCAAAAAAATCAAAATCTAAATTTATTTATTTCATGTAGGCTTATAGCTCTTATGACACGTCATAAATCTACCACCGGTTCGGAATGCAGATTTTTTATTGGTGATTTAGACATTGGTCTTCAGTTTTCCAAACGCTGCCCACCTGAGTTTGTATATGACGTTACAATGGAAACAGATAAAACACAGGTAAGTAGGTACTCCCTGCATAATGGGGAAGGGCACATCGTTTGAAGGCTAGTCGAGCGTTACGCAACATCCGGGAGTAAATGTCAAATGCAGGGGTTACGATGCAGTGACCATGTTTTACTACTTGTCGGAAAATTATATCGCACCTTTAGAATTAAAGTGAACTTTTTTTTATTCGAAGTAGGCTTGCGCTTGACGACAATCAATACTGGATAGCAGTGATGAGGGCTAGGTTGGAGCGCGCTTGCCTAGAAGATGCATATTCACTCTTGCCTTGAAGGTACTCAAATTATAGATATCAGGAAACCCGGATGCTGGAAGAGTTCCACTGCCATGGGACCCGGAGGCTCGATCACTTTTTGTAGAACTATCAAAAAAGGTACAGTAATCAAAAAAGTTAAACTTCGTTCTCTATTTATAAGCACCACTTTAATTTAACAAGTGTTTTCTGAGTTGGATCCTTTTTACCATTTTTTGCGTAACTAATTCCAGCTAAGATTCAAATAAGAATCAAACAACGTTGGTATGGATGCGCTACTGATGAATCAGGCTCAATTTCCTCTGTCTCCATTCGCTGGGGCCTTCTCTATTTTGATCCACATTTTCTTACCACATCTACAAAATATGTGAACATAGTCCTAAAGCGAGTATGCATAATTTTATTTTTATCGGCCAACGTATGTGCATCACTCGTTTAATTTTAGCCAATTCTCTGAATTTTATGCTAAGAAACATTTCGTGTCTTATGTTACATAATTGAAATGAGTATCGTTAAGCAGTCCTTTTAAAAATTTATTTCTTGTAAACAAGCAGTTATTAGGTATTTAGTATTACTATTATGTAAGAATGTTAAATTTTTGCTACCTATTTTGATGTAGAAACATTTTGTGTCATTTGTTACATATGTATCTTCTTTCACAATGCGTTCTCTTTAACAATAAATTGACATCGAACCATACACATACCATTCTTTACTACCGTTCTAGATCTACTTATCTAATCTATAATATAATAAAACTGTAACGGGACGAATTCTGTACATTAAATATATTTTGAAAATTTTAATCGGGGGATGCTTTATTATCGATACTGAACCCAAAAAAATTTTTTTTGATTTTTTTGTCTGTCTGTCTGTCTGTCTGTCTGTCTGTCTGTCTGTCTGTATCTTGGCCGCGCATCACGCTGAAACTACTGGACGAATTTAAATGAAACTTGGCACGATTTAAGTACATACCACGAGGTAACATATAGGATACTTTTTATCCCGAAATTCAGCACGGTTCCCTTGGGAGAGGGGATGAAAGTCAAAATGTGTATTTAGTTGTAATTCATTAACGCGTACTCCGATTTCATTCATTCTTTTTTTATTAGAAAGAAGATACTGTAAAGATTGTCCTGTAATTATTTCAAGGTCGTCGGTTCAGTAGTTCAGAAGTTATAGACATCAAAATCCTCAGTATAAGGTCCAAAATAACTTGAACCCCGTTATGTACAGGAAACTTTGAATCTACGGCTCATCTTAGGCTGGCATAATACACTATATAGTGGATAGCCTTATTTTTAACCGACTTCGAAAAAGGAGGCTATCAATTCAGCCGGTATCTTTTTTTGTCTATGTATATATCCACCGATTACTCCTGGATTTCTGGACCAATTCAGCTGATTTTTTTTAATGGACATTTTTTTACCTTCAACTCCTCAAGCCTGATGCTGCAGAGGTACTTTCCTCAAAATCATGAGGATTTAGGAACTGTCAACTACGAATTGGTATGCTTGGCTTAAGTATATACTAGATCATAGAGCTCCAGGTTCTACTCCTCAATCCTGATGCTGCAGGATACTGCCCATCTAAACTGTGAGGATTTAAGAACTGTCGCTTGCGAATTAATATTGTAAGTATCAAGAATAAACTACAACATGAAGTTCTAGGTCCCAGCTGCGCAATCTTGATGCTGCAGGATACGGCCCACCTAAACTGTAAGCATGTAGGTACTTTCGATTACGAATTGTTATTGTAGGTATAAAGCATAGACTACATCATGGAGCTCTAGGTCCTGGCTCCTCAATCCTGATGCTACAGGGTAGTGCCTACCTAAACAGTGAGGATGTAGAAATTGTCAGTTTCGAATTGATATTGTTGGCACCAAGCATAGACTACATCATGGAGCTCTAGATCCAGCTCCTCAATCATGATACTTCCCACCTAAAGTGCGGGGATTTAGTAATTGTGGTTTGTTAATAAGTACCGTAGGTACCAAGTATAGATTACATTTACGCTACGCTACTGCGTAGCGTAGGAGGGAAGGGACAAAGAGAGCAGGGACAATCTACATGCCAAGCGATCATTTTCAAAATTAAAATTGATAATTAAACTAAATTCTTTGGGACAAGAAAGGTTACGCTCAGTGGCAGATTTACCAAAAGATTGAATTGACTGGAGCCTAGGGTGGCAGGGTCTCAAGCGCCAAAAGTGTACGACTAGATATGCAATTATAAAAAATTTCGCGCTCGCTTCGCTCGCGAAAGAGTCACTTTTACGTTTCTATTGTAGGTGCTAAGTATAGAAAATTTCGCGCTCGCTTCGCTCGCGAAAATGTCTCTTTTACGCTTCTATTGTAGGTGTCAAGTATGGATTACTAAGTGCCGTAATGCAATCATAAAATATTTCGCGCTCGCTTCGCTCGCGAAAATGTCACTTTTCTGTTGCTATTGTAGGTGCCAAGTATAAACTACTAAGTGCCGTAATGCGGTCATAAAAAATTTCGCGCTCGCTACGCTCGCGAAAATATCGCTTTTACGTTGCTATTGTAGGTGCCAAGAATGGACTACTAAGTGCCGGAATGCAATTATAAAAATTTTGCGCTCGCTTCGCTCGCGAAAATGTCGGTTTTACGTTGCTATTGTAGGTGTCAAGAATGGACAACTAAGTGCCGTAATGCAATCATAAAAAATTTCGCGCTCGCTTCGCTCGCGAAATGTCACTTTTACGTTTCTATTTTAGGTGCTAAGTATGGACTTCTAAGTGCCGTAATGCAATCATAAAAAATTTCGCGCTCGCTTCGCTCGCGAAACTGTCGCTTTTACGTTGCTATTGTAGGTGTCAAGAATGGACAACTAAGTGCCGTAATGCAATCATAAACAATTTCGCGCTCGCTTCGCTCGCGAAAATATTGGTTTTACGTTGCTATTGTAGGTGTCAAGAATGGACAACTAAGTGCCGTAATGCTATCATAAAAAATTTCGCGCTCGCTTCGCTCGCGAAAATGTCGGTTTTACGTTGCTATTGTAGGTGTCAAGAATGGACAACTAAGTGCCGTAATGCAATCATAAAAAATTACGCGCTCGCTTCGCTCGCGAAAATGTCGGTTTTACGTTGCTATTGTAGGTGTCAAGAATGGACAACTAAGTGCCGTAATGCAATCATAAAAAATTACGCGCTCGCTTCGCTCGCGAAAATGTCGGTTTTACGTTGCTATTGTAGGTGTCAAGAATGGACAACTAAGTGCTGTAATGCAATAATAAAAAATTACGCGCTCGCTTCGCTCGCGAAAATGTCGGTTTTATGTTGCTATTATAGTGGCAGGTTCGAGCCCCACCCGTGGCCCTATTGTCGTACCCACTCCTAGCAAAAGCTTTTCACTTCGGAGGGGAAAGGAAAATATAAGTCAAGTTCAGCTTGGCTAATTATTCTTTATTAAAAAAAAATATATATTGGTGTGTGAAGTCTGCCAATCTGTTCTGTCTGTTCTCATCGAGAGAAATAATAGTGGGCCTGCGATTGGTTGAGAGGAATTAATGAGGAATCTTTACTTCCTTATCCTAACTAATCCTTACTAATATCTTTAATTTAAAAATGTTTGTGTCCTGGAAAAACAAAGAGTTCCTGCGGGATTTTAAAAATTAAATCCACGCAGACGAAGTCGTTACATGTGTACTCAGTCACGTCGCAACGACTGAACCGATTTGGCTGAAATTTGGCACAGAGATAGTTCATGGTCTGGAATAGGATATACTTTTTATCCCGGGAAATAAGAGTGTTCCGGCGGGAATAAAAAACCTTAATCCACGCGGACAAAGTCGCGGGTATCAGCTAGTTATACATATGTACAAAAACAGTAGATCATGACCCTATATATAAATGAAGGTTATGACTCGATTTAATCACTACTAAAACTTTTACCGAAATTTTTTCTAATTTTGTTAGAATTTCACTACAAAAACTGGCACAACATAAACTTTATTATTCGGTTAAAGTTAACTTGTCGATGGTAAAATAGGCCCTTACTATTACTTTCTTCGTGTAGTTTTTTACTCAAATCAATCATTTAAAATTAATAACGTCGTAATAATAAAGCCCAGCAAATGCAGAGCACATTAAAAAACCTCCTGTTAACATCTCTTCAGAGCTCATTTATCAAAACTTGACTTGGGCTACTAGTAAAAATAATATATCTTTCCCTCTCTCGATTGTATCTCGAATAAACAAGATTATGAAACATTGATAAAATAATCAAGGTTTTCGATTTGTCTATATGCATTATTCATATACATAAATTTTCTTCCGATCGGCCGTCGAGTATAGATAAAGATATACTAATGTAAGTAGGTACATCTTACATTAGTAAGTAAGATCTAAACAAATAATTGTGAGTCGGTGACAAACATTTATAAGCATAATATTAGAATTAATTACGAAATATGGAGTATGGAAGTGGGAATGTATGGACTTATATAGATAAGGGTGCGTTTCGAAATTGATTGATTAATACTTAAATACTGTTCAAACTTAGGTTATTATGTAAAGCGAGCAAGAGGGAAGGTTTCCATGGTAATAATAATAAAGCTTCAGTAATTATGATACAGTAGAGGCCGGCCAAACCATCCGTAACGTTGCAATGAGTTTGTGTTGCTAGGTATGAACCTTTCTTATAAATTGTGGAGTATGATTATTACATCGATGGTTTATAATCGTACGTGCTATAATTATAATCGTTAGTTGATGCACCTCCCTACCCTTTTGGATAATTTAGCAACTAAGGATCGCATAAAAAACAGAAAACATTAGTTGTCTATTTCGGAAAATATTTCCTTTTACTTTTCAAAATATGTCCAATTGTCCATATTTTATTTCGGTACTTCATTATTTCCATATTTAATTTTTAAGATATAAAAGTTGTGCCGTTCTGTATAATAAAATTTATACTATAAATTATAATGAGTAAATTAATAATATACAAAGTTTACTCATTTAGTATTATGTAACAATTAAAAGGTATTACAATAGACGTAATATTTAAATAATAATCATTTAACGTTATGAATTAAGATAATATTAATTCATAATTTCAGTAGATCCGTATTCCTCACAGTTTATGTGAATTTGACTCTTATAGAAGTAAGGAGTTGGTACCCGAGGTCAAAAAAATTATCCTTAATCTCTCCTTATACAGTACTCAAACAGCCTATGAAATTCTCATCAAAATGGGTTCAGCTGATACACAAAGCTTTAAAAATTGGGTATTGTGGTAACATGCACCATAATTTGACAGATTCAAAGGTAGATGTTACCAAATTAAGACAGACAGTGTAGAAACTAGAAATATACCTATATGTGTGTGTAAAAATATATATTTAATAGGGTATCCTGTATAACTATATACCTACTTATTATATTTCACTTATTTATTTTATTTTATAATTATAAAAATTAATAATGATATTTATTTTATTTAGTTTTTAATTTTTGATACATAAGATTTTGTTTTAATTAGATTTTAGTTAAGTAGAATTTTATGTTATACGTATTTAAAAATAAAATATATTGTTGACTATACAGATAGGTATATTTAAACGAACAAACATCTTTATGACTATGTAAATCGATAATAAATCGCCTAAATCCTAATAAAAGAATTTTAGAAGTAATCGTAATAAATTGTTTGTTAGACTATTGTTCACTTATCCAGATGCCGAATACTTTTTGGGATTCACACGAGATTTCTTATCATATTATTGACATTCTCGTAAAGATAAAGTTTAGAGATATCGTAACCAAACTGTACTTATAGGTATGTACATATTATATTTCTTAAATAACCCCAGTGGGAAGATAGGTACGTCTTGCTTATACAAGGTGGAAACATACCTTCCTTCAAATTAAGAGGGAAAAGCTGAAAAGGAATCTTGAAGGCAAGAGCGCTCTTCACTTACCATCAGGTGTGATCGCAGTCGAACGCTAGTTTATACATTAACAAAAAATTATATTTAGACGATGAGCACTTAGGCTTATAGTTAACCTATGCCTAGCTAAGGTTATGAAATATTTTCTTGTTTGTAGCTATACTGTAACTTGCTGGTTGAGTAAAGATGACCCTAGGACCTTTATCCCTCTGAGAAAACATCGGAGTAGGTGTCCATTACCATTTAAATAGTCGACAGAAAATTTATGCATAATACCTGCAGGAAATTTTTGTTTTCTTATTGACTAATACTAATCTATTACATTTATTCTCTTATTCATGTTAGTTTTAGTTCTTAAGTTCTAAGTATTATTAATTGTGATCTAATTAAATAAATATATTAACGTATATATTGTGCATATAATATACTTCTATTTTTTTAGTAGTTTTAATAGTTAAGTCAAAGTAAGAACAGTAAATTTAAAAAATATGATAAGGATCCCATAAGGGTACCGGCCTTGTTTTTATTAATTACCTACTAATGCCAACAAAATGCCAATCATCTTGACTGTCATGATAGTAGCCACAAAACGCAAAGTTCGGGTGTCAGCGGGACTCCTGCAAGCATACCATTCGCAAGTTGAGTTTTTATTGGTTAATGGATTATGCCTCATGATTCAGAGCAATTTTGACTGACTTGACTGCGATCTCACCTGATGGTAAGCAATCAAAATGTTTGGAGTTATTATTTCTCAAAAGGAAACTAGGTACCTAACTAAAACTCCACTTTTGCTACAGCTTATTGAGAACAGTTACCTACCTTACCTAAGGAAGCAACTTATCAAGCTTTTTATATGAACATAAAAGTGATTGTCAGGATTTAAAGTTTACATAACATCCTACCTAACCATTTTATAATTATTTCGATATACATATTTATTTAAACGGAAAAGGAAACGTTAAAAACTAATGTTGTGAATTGTTTACGATTCTTTAATATTAGTTGGTAACGGCATGAATCTTGAACCGATTTTGTGTCACGTTTAAAGAATAAGCAATGTCCGTTAAGTTATGAATTTATACTGCAATATTTACAAGCTGAAACATCGTCAAAACACGTAATTATTGGGTGTAGGTGAATATTTAAAAAATATATTTAAAGTTTCTATTTCACCCGTAGGTAGGTACCCAATGGTTAGACTTTAATTTGTTTTGGCAGACTTTCAATACAAAAACTGTCAGAAAGTCTAATTTATTCCTCGGTTAAACTTAAACGGCACTTAATGAGTAAATTCTCTTTTCTCGCTATTAAATAAGCCAATAGTTGTTCTCATAGCTAGAAATCCTATTAATATTATAAATGCGAAAGTTTGGATGCATGGATGGAGGGATGGATGTTTGTTATTCAATCACGCCGCAACAACTGAACCGATTAAGCAGAAATTTGGTACAGATATAGATTATAGTCGGGAATAACCAGGGAGGGAATAACACATACTGTTTATCCCGGTAAATAAGAGAGTTCCGCGGGAATTAAAAAACTTTAATCCACAAGAACGAAGTCGCGGGCATCAACTAGTAAGTCAATAAATATAAAAAAAAAGTTAATATATAGGCAATATCAATAAATTTATAGATTCGGCTTATCTATAGAATTCTTAATAATTCGGCTTAACCAATGCAACAAAAATTTTGAAGTTAAATGATAAACTTTACCTACCTACGAGTATGTTCTTGGCATAATAAATACCGATTAAATTATCGAAACCCAAAACTATCAATTGACTTGAACTGAATCGAAGGGTTCTTAGTTTAGTAGAAGGGTACACCGTGAGTGCAGTAGATAATAGATTGAGAATTTTGGTCCGGAGCCGAAGTTATAATAATACCTATACTTAGTCCTTTTGTTAATATTTTATCCAAGTAGGATCACCAAAATTTTTAGTCTGTCCTCAAATCACAATATAGGTAACAAAAGAAATTAATATTTCATAAGAGTCCGCCTTATTACGAAGATTGCAACTTGTCTATTAATATTCATTGATCATCACTGCAATAAGTAGGTGCGAAAGTCATAATCAAACAAAAAGGTATTTTACATTAAGACATAAAATTATAACAAAAGATTACTTCACCATGACTCCTAATAGTGTAGTTTAATGGGCCAACAATATACTCTATTACAAATACCGACCACTTTCACTGACATTAGTGATACCCATACAGTGTATTCTATTTCAACTGTCGAGTCGTTAGACAAAAAACTTCAAAACTAACAGTTACATACCTATTCTGCTTGTTTAACTATTAGATGATCAAAATAGAGAACAAAACTATTTTTTTTTAATTATAATTGGTATTAAATACTCACATTATTCAGTACTTCTTGCTTGTCAGCTGATGCACTCAATTTCAAAACATTATCCTGCCTCGGAGAAGAAACCGGGGATCTGGATATGTATCTATTTGACAATCTCCTAGCAAAATTGCTTTTAAAGTCCTCACATCGCATAATAGATTCAACTGGCCTTTCGAATTCATCGTCTAACTTGTCTTGGAACTGTGAAAACATTTTGAATTCAAAACCGGCGCCGGTCTTTTCAGACACAAGTTCATTGACGGGTAAATTGCGTCTGGTGTAAAGTGGTAAAAGTCGACACGACCGTTAAACATCGGAGTAAACATTATACTAAGCGGTGCGTGTGTGAACATCAAATCAGTGACACGCAACACACCTGGACGAGGAAGAGATTTTACAAATCGCAAAAAATTAAAAATACTGCCAAAAAAATACAAAATACAATATTTTCAATCGTCTGTTAAATGATTAGGAAAAATCATAATGGAAAAATCAGAACAATTATTTTTATACTTTTTAGATAAAAGCGCCATCTATCGGAATGCTAGTAAATCAGTTGCAGAAATGTAAATTCAGCTGAGATGAAGACGGACTCGTCTGTAAAACGCGAAAGAAATTGTCTTCCTACCGCTAGATAGAGGTACTCACTTGGCATATTATATTTTGAATAATTATTATAAAGATAATTATAAATAAAATGACGATAAGAAAAAGAAAAAAAGACGATCTGTAAAAAAAGGCTCGATATCGTTTGATGTGCGTTTGATAGTGATAGTGTCGTGAAAGTTCTAAAAAAATTCTAGCTTCGAATCTCCTCCCCAAGAGAATATAATCACTCCGTTTTCTCCTCCTAATGAGCTCCAAGTAGTTTTCGCATATTATCTTTGAGTATACAATATACTCTGTGACAATCTCTTTATTGTCATTAATTTGACGGTTTAACATCACTGCATATCATCCATCAAAATAAAGATGATTATTTAATAAAAAAAATAAATCGGAAAATTATCAAAATTAATCATGCCATAGGAATACAAAAATCTCACTAAAAATGTTTTCGATCCTCAGATTAGTACGTAAGATGTAAAAATCTTTTTAATCCTTATTGTTATAATACTTCAATAAAATATTTTGTGTACCTACTTACAATACTTAAAACTTTCAGTTATCAAGCTCGTAACATTCATAAATATATAAAATATAACACAAAAACAATCTACCTGGACTAATTTAAATACTACCTACTCAACATCCGTATGTATGCAAGCATTTTTCGCAATCATAATATAAAACGTCTAATTTAGCATCGTTCTTGCAAATCGCGAGGGCTCGTGGCTCATTGTGTGTGTGTCGTGTCTATAAAAGGGGGAGCGAGAACTTGCTCGTGCCTGACCGCTCCCACCTAGGTTCCTGACAGGCACGCACACTTATGCAATGTGCATGTACACGACGTAACCACAAGTAAAGCTTACGTGCCCTCGTGAATTGCAAGAACTATAAGATAAGATAATATATATATTTAACCGTATCGGCACAAAATTACTTAGATACATTATAATTTTACTACTTTGCATACTGAAATTAAAATGTAACTAAGATTACTGTGATGTACGATGGACGAAAGTTCGATTGGCGAAAGATAAAAACTAAGAACGGAAAACAGCAAAGATCATGAACACTTGGACAGAAGAATTGAGTGGAATAATATTTTAAAATAGTATTCTTAGGTCCAACTTTGTCCACCTGACCAGATAAGTTAATGGCACTGTAAACTGTGTCGCGTCACGGTTGCGGTCTATTCGGTTAGTAGTAAGGTATTTAGTAAGTAAAATAATTCTTGCAATTCACGAGCGTGCAATAAAGCGTAATTGCAAGAATTATTGCAAGAGCGTGTGCAAGCAAGTGTGCGTGCCTGTCGAAGCCTAGGTGGGAGCGGTCTGGCGTGAGCACTGCGCTCGCTCACACTTATACAGATGCGACACACACACTACCATGAGCCACGCGCGCTCGTGAATTGCAAGAACTTATAATACCTACTATGTTTAAGGGTCTTGTGATCTTGTTTTATTGGAACGAAGTTCCTTATCGCGCGTTGTGAAAGGGGGCTAGACGGAAAAAATTCTTACGAAAAGTTGTCACGACACTTTTTGCTATAGTAAGCTATTGTAAGCTGTGCGGCGTCGCATGTTTCTCTGTCTGTCTCTCTCTCTCTCTTATAGAAAGCAAGCCAGATATTTTCATTTCTATTTCGCATTGAACTTCGTTCCATCCGGGTGTCCCTTGACACCTCTCAAGTTTTTTTTATTCCTTAACTTTCCTTTCTAGATTAAACTATGGGCGGAACAACGCCCTGCACAAAATTCGACCTTATCGAGATTGTGTTTATCTGTGTAGCTTTTACGCTCATCCTCATTATGTTGACGCAAGCTACCCGCATCATCTCCTCTGGATTTTTAAGTTGCTAGAATGGAAAGAGGTTTGTATTTATTTAGACTACCTATTATTACATTTAGTAGACCTTCGATCATTTTTATCCGACTACGTAATTATGACGCATAATATAGAAAAAAAATTTTAGAATGGAGAATGTGTTTGGTTTGCAACCAGCACTTAATTATTTGCTACGAGTTCATCCTTTGCTCATAGTTTTCATTTACAGATTGAGCGATGGACTCAAACCTCCATGAGATTGTGAAAATTTTACACAGAGCTACTTTGGCAATTGGTCGTCATAACAAACGTTTTGGCGACAGTTTTGTCGATTTATGAGAAGATTGGGAAAAAGTTTGTATTTCAGCTCTTTAAGGCTTTCAAAGAGTAATTTTTCAGGAACATAAAAAATATATATCTCTGTCTTTATAAGCTTATTCGATTTCTTTTCTTCTTCTTCTCTTCTTTATCAACTAATGGACGTCCACTGCTGGACATAAGTGTCCTGTATGGATCTCCACAAGCCTCGGTCTTGCGCCGCCTGAATCCAGCGGCTCCCTGCGACTCGTTCATGTCGTCTGTCCACCTAGTGGAGGGTCGATTTCTTTTAACTTTAGAAAAATAATAAATTATAATTAGAAATAGAGTTGCTGACGTGACTTGAGTTTAGAATTCAAGGTTTAATTTATTCTTTAATTTTCAGCTGGTGTCAAAAATACGACTATGGGTGGCGGCGGAGAGTTTCCATTCAAGTCTGGGTTCTGCACAGAATTCGATCTCATAGAGATCGTATATCTCTGTATTTTCTTTACGTTCCTTCTGATTTTTGTATCGCAAGCGAGTCGCATTCTCTCCTCAATATTTTTGCGCTGCTAAACACGTAGGTAAGAGCATATTATTTAATAAAATAATTTCGCTTTAGACGCTATTTTTATTTACCTACAAATACCTACCTAATATTGATACTCATCGAAATATGATACTCATCGAAATATAACGCTTAGAAGAGCTATAGTCAATGCGGAGATTAGCCAAGTAATATGTTGGTATATTTTCAATACAAAACTGTCAAAATATCAAATGACGCTCCAAGAAGTGAACACAATTAGAAGCCTCAATAGCCCAATGGTTAGAGGTGCGAATTGAAAAGTGAAAGGTCGCAGGTTCAATCCCCTGTTGCACTATTGTCGTAACCACTCCTAGCCAACTCCTAGCACAAGCTTTTCACTTATTTAGAGGGGAGAGGAGAATATAAGTCAAGTTCATCTCGGCTAATATTCTTATACAAAAAAATAGAATAGAAGAAAAGCGTAGAATAAAATGGTCTACACCTATGGTCTACATACTCACTGGAAGTGCGAATCCCGGAGAGACGGAGTCTATCTTTATCGGTCCCGTAGTTTTTGAAAAGTAGGTACCTACTTACCTAAGTATTTAAAAGTACCTAAGTATTTAAAAATTTTAAATGTAGAAATTTTGTACATCAGAACATTAGCACCGAATACATAATATGTATCACATTAATATTATTAAGGCGAACGTTTGTATGTGTATGTGTGTGTATGTGTGTGTATGTGTGTGTATGTTTGTTACGCCTTCACGCCACATAGAATGAACAGATGTGATTGAAATTTGGATTGGAGATAGCTCACACCCAGGATTAACACGTTGGCTACATTTTATACCGAAAAATTAAAGAGTGCCTCGGATCGAAAAAATAAATTTATCCACGTGGACGAGGTCGCGGGCATTATCTAGTTAAAATTGTCATAATCTAAAAGTTTTCATCGATGCTAATCTATCTATCTATAATATAATAAAACTGTAACGGGACGAATTCTGTACATTAAATATATTTTGAAAATTTTAATCGGGGGATGCTTTATTATCGATACTGAACCCAAAAAAATTTTTTTTGATTTTTTTGTCTGTCTGTCTGTCTGTCTGTCTGTCTGTCTGTCTGTCTGTATCTTGGCCGCGCATCACGCTGAAACTACTGGACGAATTTAAATGAAACTTGGCACGATTTAAGTACATACCACGAGGTAACATATAGGATACTTTTTATCCCGAAATTCAGCACGGTTCCCTTGGGAGAGGGGATGAAAGTCAAAATGTGTATTTAGTTGTAATTCATTAACGCGTACTCCGATTTCATTCATTCTTTTTTTATTAGAAAGAAGATACTGTAAAGATTGTCCTGTAATTATTTCAAGGTCGTCGGTTCAGTAGTTCAGAAGTTATAGACATCAAAATCCTCAGTATAAGGTCCAAAATAACTTGAACCCCGTTATGTACAGGAAACTTTGAATCTACGGCTCATCTTAGGCTGGCATAATACACTATATAGTGGATAGCCTTATTTTTAACCGACTTCGAAAAAGGAGGCTATCAATTCAGCCGGTATCTTTTTTTGTCTATGTATATATCCACCGATTACTCCTGGATTTCTGGACCAATTCAGCTGATTTTTTTTTAATGGACATTTTTTTACCTTCAACTCCTCAAGCCTGATGCTGCAGAGGTACTTTCCTCAAAATCATGAGGATTTAGGAACTGTCAACTACGAATTGGTATGCTTGGCTTAAGTATATACTAGATCATAGAGCTCCAGGTTCTACTCCTCAATCCTGATGCTGCAGGATACTGCCCATCTAAACTGTGAGGATTTAAGAACTGTCGCTTGCGAATTAATATTGTAAGTATCAAGAATAAACTACAACATGAAGTTCTAGGTCCCAGCTGCGCAATCTTGATGCTGCAGGATACGGCCCACCTAAACTGTAAGCATGTAGGTACTTTCGATTACGAATTGTTATTGTAGGTATAAAGCATAGACTACATCATGGAGCTCTAGGTCCTGGCTCCTCAATCCTGATGCTACAGGGTAGTGCCTACCTAAACAGTGAGGATGTAGAAATTGTCAGTTTCGAATTGATATTGTTGGCACCAAGCATAGACTACATCATGGAGCTCTAGATCCAGCTCCTCAATCATGATACTTCCCACCTAAAGTGCGGGGATTTAGTAATTGTGGTTTGTTAATAAGTACCGTAGGTACCAAGTATAGATTACATTTACGCTACGCTACTGCGTAGCGTAGGAGGGAAGGGACAAAGAGAGCAGGGACAATCTACATGCCAAGCGATCATTTTCAAAATTAAAATTGATAATTAAACTAAATTCTTTGGGACAAGAAAGGTTACGCTCAGTGGCAGATTTACCAAAAGATTGAATTGACTGGAGCCTAGGGTGGCAGGGTCTCAAGCGCCAAAAGTGTACGACTAGATATGCAATTATAAAAAATTTCGCGCTCGCTTCGCTCGCGAAAGAGTCACTTTTACGTTTCTATTATGGTAAGTGACGATGTAGTCGATGGTAGCGGACTAACTTTGAATGGAGTATGACAGTTGACAAGCGCGCACCATCTTAGGCTGCATCTTCACTTACCATCAGGTGAGATTGCAGTCAAGCGCTAGTTTATACATTAAAAAAAAATAGTCATACAATAAAAAAATACAGTCTAATAAAGTTTATATATTTCGCCTTTATCATATTAGTATGGATAGAAATGAATATAAAGTTACATTGTAAAGGAAAATAAAAACAGTATTTTCTAAAGAAAGAAAACAGCAACTGATCTGAATCAGAACCTCGAAGATAGGTGAAGGCCGTCTTTATAATATCAAACCAGTTTTTGTTTGTAGTATGTGCCAAGACCTGTGACTCACAGGTCTTGGCACATACTACAGTGTCTAGCGTTGCCAGACGTCCCGTATTTCCCGGGACATCCCGTATTTTAGGCATAGTTTAAAATGTCCCGGCGGGATGACTCTGTCCCGTATTTGTACCGTACTTCGTTTTTCATTATGAAATCGATCCAAGTATTCATACACGTTCGTAAAAAAGCGAGTTGATCACCGTTTTTAATTACGATTATAATTGTATTGATTTTTATAGATATCTAAAAAGGAATAGAAATATATTAAAACTGACTTGATCTCGGAAAAATATAAAAAAACGACTCTAAATAATTTTATTTTTTTATTTGTCCCGGGTAAAAAACTGAAATCCCGTTTTTTTTGCCTATTTAACCATTTGTCCCTTATAGGCTGAAAAAAATCTGGCAACCGTACATGAGTATTAAACCAACACCAAGACAGATGATTATACCTACACTTCAGTCAAATGAGTAGATAATCAGCGATCAGTTGTTGACCTACCACCAACACTTAAAGCAGTATTATTTCAATATTGTTCTGATATACCATGTCATACTTTATAATATTTTACTAGCTTTTGCCCGAGACTTCGTTCGTGACTTAGGTACTGTTTTTCCGGGGTAAAAGGTCACTTTCCTTGCCATCAAAAAACCCATTCAATACAAAATGTAGGTACTTATGAGAAAATGAAATTTTTTCATAATTTTTTTTTCGTGAATTTTTCCGATATTTTAAAAGTTATTCTGCTATTCGGGACGGAGAAAAATACAACAAACCAAAAACCATGAAAATCGGTCTAGCCGTTCTAGAGTTATAACTTATAAGTGTTCGAACAAACCCGACTTTGTTTCATAGTATAGGTATACGGGATAAAAAGTATTTTGTCTGTCTCCTGGTTCTAAGCTACCTCCCTACCAATTTTCAGCCAAATCGGTTCAGCCATTCTTGAATTATAAATAGTGTAACTAAAACGACTTTCTTTTATATATAAATATTTACTTTAACTTATGACATGATATTATTTTAAGCATTGGCGTTAGCTCCGCAGAGCTTTTGGTACAAAGACTGATGGTAAAATCCTAACTCGTCCATTTTGCTTTTACAAAAATTACCAAATAAGCTAAAAGAGGTTGTCATTCTCACAGTCATTTACCTACTTACAAAATACTTCGATAGATCACCGTGGACACCGCACGCCCTTTGGAAACCGACTGCAACAGCCTTGGCCCGATAGCTCCTTTCATCTCAAGACGTTGACTCATATGTTTTCTTACTATGTCGACACCGTGGTCCGCGGGACACCGTGCAATAGCGAGCACTATAGAGTTCAAGATGTCTTGGAAATACTGCTAATGAACTTTATTATGAAGTTCGCTATTCCTTGAAAATACTTGTATAATGAACTTGAGTTGAGTGGAAGTTTTCAATTCCCGCGGGAAGTCCCCATATTACACTATACTATATACATAGGATCCTATGTCGTACCATAGATTGTCATCCTAGGGAATAAGTAGGAAATATATATGATGATCTATATAGAATTCAGTCTGTGGTACGACATAGGATCCTATATATAGTATAGTGTAATATGGGCCTTTGAATTTCCGGGATAAAATGAAGCATGCTATCTCCATTCCGCCCAGCCAATTCGGTTCATTAGTTGTGGCGTGAAGAAGTAACAAACATACATACACACAACACACAGACACACAAACTTTGGCAAAAATAATATTAGTGTGATGTGATATCTGACAATTTGAAAAGTAGTGCTCATGAAGAGGAACATTTTATTTTCTAAAAGCAATCGCCATGACATCGACAGATTAAGAAATGGAGAGTTTTATCTATACCAATATTATAAAGATGAAAGATTTGTATGTAAGTGTGTTTGTAACGAATTGGCTCAAAAAGTACTGGACCGATTTGGCTGAAATTTAAAATGGAGATAGACTACACCTTGAATTAAATCATAGGCTTTAAGGAGGAGGTTCTCAATTCTTCGCGTATATTTTTTTTTAAATAGGCATGATTAGCATTTTATTATTTACGTCAGTTGATGTTAGTGGTTCAGCAATACGTGCCAAGTTTAGGTATCAGCTTGCTTGTCTCAATGTATCTATTATGTAATTAATTATTATGTCTATTATGTATACGTTCCTTTTCATTTTAATTTCATCAATATCATGATTTGCAGTATTGTGCGTTGAGTGGTGTAGTTGCATCATTCGTTATAGAATAGAATAGAATACTTTTTTATTTAAATAAACTTTTACAAAGTGCTGTCGGTTCGTAATTCGATTGCGCTAGCTAAGCGATAGCTCAATGGTTACAGGTGCGAACTGAAAAACTTAAAGGTTGCAGGTTCTATCCCCACCTGTTGCACTATTGTCGTACCCACTCCTAACACAAGTTTTCACTTACCAATTTGGAGGGGAGAGGAGAACATCAGTCAAGTTCAGCTTGGCTGATATTATTTAAAAAAATGCCTCGTTTGTCTAGTGTTTTTTACATTCGTTTTAGTGAAGAGGTTTTATGTTTGTTGATTTATTTATTTTATTGGTAACTCTAGAGCTAATGATATAGTATTGTCTCCCAGCAGGTTTACTTTTGTGTCTTTCCGTCCGAAATGGTAGATTCTCTTTTCTGTTCTGTTCTTTGTCTAGTAGGAGGCTTTGGCCGTGGCTTGTTACCACCCTACCGTTAAAGACGTGCCGCCAAGCGATTTAGCGTGTAAAAACCGATTAGAGGTATAACCCTTCCAAGTTAGCTCGCTATCATCTTAGACTGCGTCGTCTCTTGCCTTGATGTCTTGATGTGATTGTTTTTATAGTGAGATCACAGTCAAGGGATTTCTTGTCATCAAACAAAAAAAAATCTTCTGTTTTCTTGATTTTTATCATTTTGGTCTTCAGCCAGCTATATCACAGCCTCTAAGTTCGCGGCATCATTACCCACTTAGTTTAATGAACATTTTTTAGACAAGTAGGTAACTAAGTATAACAATCCGGTTATTTAATAAAGGCCTATAAAAAAAAACTACAAAACCCGCATTGTAGGTCGCCATCAGACTCTAAAATATGAGGTAACTTTTGTTGCAATCCCTCCGTGCTTGCTCTCTCGTGTACAACCTGAATATTGTTGGTACACTGAGACATGCGTAAGCGCACTATTATATTATATGCAACATAAAGCGTTGCGGCTCCGCAATATATTAATTTTGACGTTCCGATAGCGCAGTGTTAGCAGGACCGAAATCAAACGAGTCTCAGGGAGCCGATGAAAAAGACCGAGGCCTGTGGAAGTCGACGCAAGAGATCTTGTCCAGCAGTGGACGTCTATCGGTTGACAAAGAAGAAGAAAAAGAGATGGCGTAACATAAACACCTGAAAGACATAAGTAGCTATATTTATGCGCTAAGCTCGCGTTTGCTCTATTGTAGGCAGGTATGACGTTAGCATGCCGTTAGGCCTATATAGGTCTCTATACGGAAACCATTGTTATCTAACTTTTGCTCTCAACAAAATTTGACTCAAATAGCATCACGCTGGCTGACCGACCTCTGCTATAATTTGATTTATGTAACGGTCACAGTGAGTAGGTTCACAAAATTCAGTTGTAACAAACCTACTTTCCTTTCTTTGATCAGTTCTACAATACTTTTTTTTTAAAGAATATCAGCCAAGCTGAACTTGACTTATATTCTCCTCTCCCCTCCAAATAAGCGAAAAGCGAAAAACATTTTAGCGCTACGATTTGTTACATGCGTGTTATTTTATTCATATTATAAATGCGAAAGTTTGTATGTTTGTTACTCAATCACGTCGCAACGACTGAACCGTCTCTGAACTATCTCTGTGCCAAATGTCAGCCATTTGGCACAGAGACAGATATAGTCTGGAATAGCACATATAGACCAGGGTAGATCATTTTTAAAACGAAAAAAAATAGTAGTAGGATGAAACCCATTAGAAAAGGAGGGGAATATTATAAAGATGAAAGGAAAAATAATTTACGGGCGATCTGAGGTCGGGAAGGGGTGGGGGTGAGTTTTTAAGGGGGAAAAACGGTTTTTCTCGATTTCCGGCAAAACTAAAAGTCTTATCGAAAAAAGTCAAATGGCAAAGTTGTAGGTAATAAAAAGATCTAAAACTTTTGTATTTACACTTTTTTCACATAACCTCAAAATTTATGTGAAAAATTCAAAAAACCAAGTTTTTGGTTTTTTATTTTTATCTTTTACAAAAATTATTTTTTTTTAACGAAATTTGGTGAAAACTTACCTTTTTATGTCCCAAATACGCTGTAATTTATTTGATTAAAAATATTTATTTTTTCACCTTATTTTGAATTAATATCGAAAAAACACCCTAATTTTCAATCGAAAAGTCACCCGTCAAAATATCAGCTTTTTTCAAAAAGTTGGTATGTTTTCTGTTCGTTGAAATCTCTACTTTCCGATGGTGAAAAAAAAAAATATATGTTACTACAGTAAATCTTCTCAGAAAATAATTTCAATCTTTAGGTTATGTTACGTTAAGCATACTATTTTTTAAAGAAAATATTAGATTTTAATGTTTGAGTTGATTGATACAGATAAAAATTTTTGTTTTATTTTTTTAAGTAAACTTGTCACAATTATCTTCAAGAAAATCAACTCAAACATTAAAATCGTAATATTTTCTTTAAAAAATAGTATGTTTAACGTAACATAACCTAAAGATTGAAATTATTTTCTGAGAAGATTTACTGTAGTAACATATATTTTTTTTTTTCACCATCGGAAAGTAGAGATTTCAACGAACAGAAAACATACCAACTTTTTGAAAAAAGCTGATATTTTGACGGGTGACTTTTCGATTGAAAATTAGGGTGTTTTTTCGATATTAATTCAAAATAAGGTGAAAAAATAAATATTTTTAATCAAATAAATTACAGCGTATTTGGGACATAAAAAGGTAAGTTTTCACCAAATTTCGTAAAAAAAAAAAAATTTTTGTAAAAGATAAAAATAAAAAACCAAAAACTTGGTTTTTTGAATTTTTCACATAAATTTTGAGGTTATGTGAAAAAAGTGTAAATACAAAAGTTTTAGAACTTTTTATTACCTACAACTTCGCCGTTTGACTTTTTTCGATAGGACTTTTAGTTTTGCCGGAAATCGAGAAAAACCGTTTTTTCCCCTTAAAAACTCACCCCCGCCCCTTCCCGACCTCAGATCGCCCGTAAATTATTTTTCCTTTCATTTTTATAATATTCCCCTCCTTTTCTAATGGGTTTCATCCTACTACTATTTTTTTTCACTTTTTATTATTTTTAAAGGGATCTACCCTGGTCTAATAGGCTTCTTTTTATCCCGGGAAATAAGAGAGTATCCGCGGAAATAAAAAACCTTAATCCACGCGAACGAAGTCGCGGGAATCATCTAGTAAAATATTTTGAAAAACTAAAGGCGAGGAGATCTTTCCAAGGCTAGCTAACCTTAGGTGTCACGCCACCGGGTTAACCTAGATAGGGGAATGAATTTTATCTTAGTGTATTTTCCTATTAAGGCTTCAGTGTATTTTCCTTTTTGACAGGTATAATAAGGCTATAATTGAAATAATAAACATTTCTGTGGATATTACCTAAGTATTAAGTTCGTTTGCGTAAAATAATATATATTGAGTCAGCAGATTTAAGACACGGTACTAATTAAAATTATTTAGTACCTAGGTATTAAGGAAACCTAGGTAGAGCAATTGCAGACTTATTACTAGCATTAACATGCAAGTTGCAATTGCAAATTGCAAAAATATCAAGTGTCATAGCATTTTCGCCTCTATGTATAATTACTAGACTAATAGAACAATTATTATCTAGATAATCATATGTGGTGTATTTCTACAATATTTGTGTAGAGAACCGAACTTTAGGATAAAACATTTTATAAAGGCACTACTATAACTTACGACAAGTGGAAACGAATAAACACTGGATTTATTTTTCACGTCTTTCAATTTTTGTGACGATTCTGAAGATATTTTTGCAGACTTAAAGCCTGACTGCTAGGCTAAGTACTGCCTATCAAATGGAACATGATGTACTACCACTGTATGCTCTAGGTTTACCTACTTGACAGTCAAAAGCACTATTTATTAACCGACGAAAAAAAGGAGGTTCTCAATTCGTCGCGTATGTTTTTTAATGTATAATGGATAACGGCTACCGCGAAGTTGGTCCCATTTTTTGAAAAAGAAATTCCAACAGATGTATGCAACAGTTATCACATATTTGTAATATTGTTGCACTGGATGTAGACGCATGTTTGAAATCATTTGTGATAAAGAACTCATTTTACCAATTTTAGCATTTATGACGTTATTGCACCCAACGTACGATATTTTGTTTGTCTTTTTTTTATGTGTATCTCCCTTTTTTCCTCCGACAAGGTAATCGGAGACTGTTTTAGGTTTAGGATGTGCGATATATTGAACTCGGTTGAAAAGTATATGTATGAGGAATTTAAAAAAATGTTACTAAACCCTGCATCCATTCACTGGCCTGGCAGTGTCTTAACTTGTTACTGTAATAGTCAAAGAGCGACTTTGGAGTGCCTTCATCATCAAAGAGTTGTAGCAAAGAAGGCGAAGCATTTCACAGTGTGGCCAGCCCCGTTGTGAAGTGAACACGTTTTTTGTACACATTTTTATAGGATTTTGACCGGTGAGTTTGTTTATTATACCCAATCTTTGATAATGAGGATATGGTTTAATTTTATAAAAAGCTGTGCGAAGAGAATACGTTTTTAATTATTTATTAACTGATAAGCAAAATAAATCTTAGAGCTCGGCGATTTTGTGCTTTCTATGCAGAATATGGGTAAAGTAAAATTGCACGCCCCTTTCCAAAATAAATCCATAATATTGTAACCTGTTTTAGGGAATATGTGAATTAAAAAAATAGACTGAAGTGTAATTTTAATTTATCCCTATTTAAAAAAGACAGAAAATATTTTGTGTTTTTATAATTTCTAGGTAATGTTTTTTTCCTAAAATATAGGTACATTATTGAGATATTTTTGTTGCTATTCGCAATTTTTTTCTAAAAGACTAATATTTATTATCTAGAATTTGATATTATATTAAAATCGTGGATATTACGTGGATTTCCAAAATATCCTACATAGGCAAACTATTTACTTATGAAAAAATATTTATTTAGCTTTCTTTGAGATTTACAAAAGTATTTATTCACATTTTCATAATTTACTTGCACCTTTCTCTATTACGGGGTATTTTCTAAACCAGTCCTCCAGTCCAGTCTAGATCCTCGATGCACTTAGGAAGGCTTAATATGATAACAGATCTACCTAACCACAAGGTGCCTTTATTATACTGGACTGTAGAAAGTTTATACTAAATATTCTTAGGCTGAAATCAATAGACCGCCCTCTCACTCAGCTTAGGCTCAAGGCAGAGTTAAAACGAGACAGATATATGTTTGAGCATATTTTTGTCTCGTTTTAACCTCTATCTTCAATCTGAGCTGAGCTGAGCACACTCTACAGATCTCAGCATTAGTTCCTTATCAGCTGCATTTGGTTGACTTTGAAAATCACATGATATTTACTGGTACAAAGTTATGGTGTCCATATTTATTTTTATTTATTTATTTATTTATTTTATGGAAACATACAGTGTTGTAAATAGATTAAAGCTAAAAACAGATACATAATGCTGAAGCCTAAGAAACTTAGCACTTATTAATTATATTATTATCCGACAACGGAACAATCGGGTGTAGCAGAAAAGAGAAAACAAAAAACAATAGGTTATAAATTTCTCGGGCTACTTTCCGGAAACCCAGAAAAACAGTTTCCACAGGAAAAACTAACTCCACGCGAACAAGTCGCGGGCGAAAAGCTAGTGTGGATGACAGACAAACGCTCATCTATACTTAATATAATAAAGTGCAAGAGTTTGTATGTTTCAACGTCAATCTCTGGAACTTCCAGTCTGATTTGAAAAATTCTTTTTGTATCTGATAACCCAATTCTTGAGGAACGTTATAGGCTATTCAACATCTCAGTATGACTCTTAGAAACCGAGCAAAAAGAAAGAATAGCGCGGGCGAACAATGCGATGCGGTGAGTCGGTAGTCGAGGGCGGACCGGACGAGAACCAAACCGAAACCTATTAATTAATCCGGAGGATCAAAGCGTTCCCACGGGATTATTAAAAACTAAATCCACGCGGACGAAGTCGCGGGCAACAGCTAGTATCTGATAAGTTTAGTTGAAAAGTTAAACCATAATATAGGGCCTCACAACTTTGATAGCTTGAAATTTTTGAACTGCCAACATTCAAATGGACTGACCGCAATTTTCTATTATAGATATCACGGTAATGCAATCTTATGGCAGGCGGAAGCTTGAGTGATAGATAGATAATGCGGTTTAGTTACTTCACTGTACGCCATTTATACGCTTATTTGACTGGTAGAGATCATTGCTTATCTGTGCTAAACAATCCCATGAGAATTTTTGAATTCTGTGAGATTCTTCATTTCAAACTCTCGCCATACCCTGGCTAAATGGGAACACAGCTATAAAAATATTACGGACAACTCTCAGGCATGTTCATAAGTAGAAAATTATATTCATTCATTCATTCATTCATTCATGTTTTCTTGCGATATTTATTTATTTAAACCGAATTCAAACTAATGATTGCGGGAGTGAGTAAACAACAAAATGGTATTGCTGGCAGGTAGCAATACAATAAAAAAAAAACTAATTTTTCTCAAAAAATTATATCGTTTACTTCAAGTACATCTACATTTGAGGCACTTTTGAAGTGCTAAGTACAGTTACCAGAACTAACTTACCAGAACCTGGTTTATACGCGAATATTGCTTTACTCTACTAGATTCTACCTGCGACGTTATCCGCGTCAAGAGAAAGTTCAAGAATTCTGCGGGAAACGTCTGTTTTTCTGAGATAAAAAAGTGACCTATGTGACCTTTCAAGTCTTCAACTATACCCAAGCAAAAAACACGATTCATTGCTACGCTGGTGCTTACATACTTATAAGTACACTATTAATCAGCTTTGCCATTTCATCGAATTAAAGTAGGCTGTCACTCTCCAGGTCCTCAAATATATCGATTTAAAAAAAACACACTATATTGACGCCTGGGAAAATGGGAATGCGTCTGTTCATGGGCTTTTTAACCGACTTCGAAAAAGGAGGAGGTTATCAATTCGGCCGGTATCTTTTTTTTTTTTAATTCAGCGTTAATTCGGGATATAGAGATGGAATTTCAAAAAGCCCTCCTTAGAGCACCTATAATGTTTACTCAGGGAATATTTCACATGTCTAGCACAAAATAATACCTTTCAAATATAAAACTATATTTTAGTTTATGTGGGCTACGGCTTATGATAAGCAAAGACGCTACCAGTACGCAAAAGCAGATCCTGTCGATCAACGTGAGATTTTGCATGGTCAAGGCTACTTTTACGCGAAAAACAAAAGGTTCCCTCGGGTTTTATAATAAAACTAGCTTTAACCCGCGGCGTCGCTCAAGTACGCCTAATTTATCCCTTTAGGGGTTGAATTTTCAAAAATATTTTCTTAGCGGATGCCTAAGTCATAATACCTATCTGTATGTCAAATTTCAGCCTAATCCATCCAGTGGTTTGAGCTGTGCTTTGATAGGTCAGTCAGTCAGTCAATCAATCAGTCAGTCAGTCACCTTTTTTTTTAAAATAAAAAAAGAATATTAGCCAAGCTGAAGTTGACTAATATCCTCCTATCCCCTCCAAATAAGCGAAAAGCTTGTGCTAGGAGTGGGTACGACAATAGGGCAACGGGCGGGATTCGAACCTGCGACCATTCAGTTTTCATTCCGCATCTTTAACCGTTGGGCTATTGAGGCTTTAATTTTTTTTTTGCCGTTGTCTTTTATTTATTTAGATTAACTCCACGCGGACAAAATATGGGCAAAAGTTAGTTTCTCTAGTTAGTCACATTCAGGCAAAATATTGCACATATTTTGCTTAACTTTACTTACTGTACCCACAACTTATAGGTAGGTGATAATAATTGCGCGACTCTCAACGAGATGAGTTGCAGCCACATTGCGAATGTGTGACATTCACGTTTATGAAGCCAATAAGGCTTGTGTAACTCCTTTTATTGCGACATGTGCAACGCTTATTAGGCTTACTTACCAGAATGGTAAAAACCTTGAACCCTGATACTATTTCGTCAGCCTGTTTCTTGTTAAATCTGCTTATTTATATTATGACAAACTAGCTTTTGCCTGAGACTTCGTCTCTTTGTCCTTTTCCAGGATAAATGTCACGTTCCATGTGCTCTTCACTTGCTCTACTTCTCAATATGTTGCAATCTTAATCATGTTGCAATGGAGCTACTTTTTATACAGGAAAACAATAGATTCCGCGGGTTTTTTTAAAAATTTAACTCCGCGCATTATTTTGCGAAAAGATGAAGATTTTGTCATTTTTCCCATTGTCGGGAGGGCAATTTTATTTGGGAAAATTAAGGAGTTCCCGCGGGAATCAAAAACCCGTAATACACACATACGAAATCGCGGGCATCAGCTAGTATTATAATAAATTATTTTCCTTCTTTCTAGAATCATGTCACGGAGACTCACAAAGCGGTTCCTGACGCCAAAAGACGAATACAAGTGCCCGCTGTCAGAAGAAACTCAAGCGATAGCGGAAGCTGAACTCCGTGAAACAGAAAGTTCGAGGAGTCAGGCCCTTGACGCCCTGAGGAAATGGATGGAACAGAACCCAAAATTTTTGGCTATCAGAATGGGTAAGTCATCTTTTTCCTGGCATGCCATCATCTTACGTAAATAATTTTGCTTTTAAGAGTCGCTGACCTGATTAGTCACTTTATCATATTAGTTTAGAAGCTTAGTTATAGGACAAAAAGGTTTAAAAAATATATTTTTCCCTTTTTTGGGTTCCGTGCCCAAAGGGTGCTAACGGGACCCTAGTACCTACCTTAGTAGGTACTAGGCCTCCGCTGTGCGTCGGTCCGTCTATCTGCGAGCTGTATCTCATGATCCGTAATAGGTAGACAGTTGAAATTTTCAGAGAGTGTGTATTTTTATGACAACGAATAATAAAGATAAAAATAAATAAAAGAAGGCCCCCCTACTAGAAACGTGTTTTTTGGTACGGAACCCTTCGTATACGAGTCCGACTCGCATTTGACCGGTTTTCTTTCATAGTCGGTTAAATTTTTTGTCGAAAATTCTTATTCGTAAAGTAAAGTAAAAAATAAAGTAAAGTTAAAAAAAAGTATTCTTCGATATATTTCGAGATAAGATATTTTTGCAGCAAATAAGCTGTATGCAATCGAAGGGAAATGCCCATCCGTGTGATTGCTCTTCAAAATCCACTGAACAGACCTTGGCCATATAGCGACGTTTCCGTTTACATAATGTGTTTACTAGCCAGCCGAAGACTCGACCTGATGAAACATTAAAAAAAATATTAAACAAACCGAGTAACGCTGCAATCGAGAAAGATTAAATCCATATTACTGTGTATGTTTGTTGGTTTGTCCTTCAATCACGCGGCAACAGAGCTACTGATCGACGTGATTCGCATCGGTATCGGTATCAGACCTGGAGAATGATATAGGCTACTTTTTATCCCGGAAAATCAAGGAGTTTTCACGCGATTTTTTAGAACTAAATCACGCGGACGAAGTCACAGGCATAAGCTAGTTAATGCAATGCCCCGCACCAACCACTGTTATCACTGCTTACTTATCTTAGCGATCTCTAAATTTTAGGGAACACACCTATTTAGGCATCGTCTAAGGTGAAAACGGACAGACACCTTTACTATAGACTATATGAGACCAAAAACTTAAATTATCTTACGTCCATCTATAATCACAGATGCGGCCTTCCTCCTTCGTTACCTGAGAACGAAGAAATTCAGCGTGCCAATGGCTCAAGAGGCGATTGAGCGCTACATATTGCTTCGGCAGTCTTGGGGCATCGCGTTCAACCAGCTCGACTATCTGTTACCCGTCATGACGGAAATTATCGACTTGGGGTAAGTTTTCACATGCACTCTCTATTCCTTCAATTTCATCGTCTGATGGAACGGAATCCGACAAAACCGGAGAGTGCTCAAGCGCAGGATCGACAACTTTACGTGCTCTCCGAGACTGGGGGTGATGCATCGTCAACTTACTAACCGTAAGTAGTTACTAGGTAAGCTCTTCTCTACTCTTCCACTGTCGTGTCTTGGATAGGTCTTATGGATACATAACATATGAAAAAAAGACGTGTGGCACTCGGGGACTGCCGCGGTAAAGCTATTGCATAGCATTTTTTATCAACGTCATCTAGCGGCTCACCGTAGAGGAGTCCCGTGTCAGGTTATTTTCGTTACGGAATTTCTGGATTCGGTCTCCACGCTGGCCCGCGATAGAAGCTATGCAATAGCTTAAAAATGTTATGGCGTATAACGTATTCATGGATTTATATGGGTAGGTTATTTCCATTTAGGTAATAAAATTACGTAATAATATATTTAACTGAGTAAATCGTCTCTTTTCAATTTCAGTCTATTCTTTAACCTTTTTACTTCGCTTTTTACGCAGTCAGGCTTTTCATTATTTAATTTACTTATTTTTAAATTTTGACTCATAAGTTTTTAATTGTGAATTTTCTTGATTTCCAGGTACATATTCGTCAGCCCATATAAAGACAAAATGGGCCGGCGCGTTGTTATATACAGACCTGGTAAATAATATTACTATACATATACTTAATATTATATAATTTTTTTTACTTTTGTCATGTTTTCCTTACAAAATACGTCATTTTTTAGGCGTATTCGATCCGTACAAGTACACAAATCAAGATATGTGCCGAGTCATGGCGATTTGCTACGAGACCCTGATGGAGGACGAAGATGTCCAGGTCCGAGGACTGGTGCACTACGCAGACGGTGCGGGAGTCAGCTTCCCACACCTCACACTCTTCACTCCGAAGGAAGCTGTACGGATAGTCAAAAATGGGGAGGTGAGATTTTGGTACCCACCCGACTCGTCACAGATTTCGCAAAGGACCTCGCCCTCCTTTCTGAAATGTTATTTAATCTAAATAGGACAAGTCTTTCTCATAAGTGCCGATTTCATCATCATCGAGTGACGTTTATTCCTCGAATAAATTGGGTGTTCTGACAGTTTTTGTATTGAAATCTGCCAAAATATCACATTTACGCTCGGATAAGAATTATGTTAGAACCAGTAACTAATCGGCCCTTTAACCGTCAAATCGTGTTTACTTAGAGTAAGCGACCAAGTAGACCATTGATATTCAATTGGTCTTTGGTAGGCACTTATTGTATACTAGTTGATACCCGCGACTTCGTTCGCATGGATTACGATTTTTACTTCGCGCGGGAACTTATTATTTTCCGGAATAAAAAGTAGCCTATGTCCAAATCCAGACTATAATCTCTGCCATATATATCTCTGTGCTAAATTTCAGCCAAATCGATTCAGTCGTTACGACGTGATTGAGTAACAAACAACAAACTTTCGGATTTATAATATTAATAGGATAGGATTTTCGCCACAGATAACACATGCAATTCCACATTTCAGCGCACAATCCCATTAAGACACAAAGAAATCTACGGAGTAAACGTTCACCCCACAATAAAGTTTGCTCTAGACTTTGGCATGGGTCTCATCTCCGAGAAGATCAGGAAACGAGTGAAACTGTATACGTCCATTGAAGAGGTCGAGATCGACAAGAGCCTTCTACCTCAGGAATACGGTGGTGTGATGCCTATGAAGGAAATGATTCGTGAGTTGATTAGTTTTTTTTTTAAAGAATATTAGCCAAACTGAATTAGATTAATATCCTTGTGCTAGGAATGGGTACGACAATAGTGCAACGGGTGGGATTCGAACCTGCGACCTTTCAGTTTTGACCGTTAGGCTATTGAAGCTTAGTTGTGTCTGAAAGCTTGAAGGATATAACCAGTCTGAAAGCTTCGTCGCTGGAGCGGCGACCCGCACAGGGAAGCGCAATTTTGACGGACTCCCCGACGATATCTGACGAGACTCACGGAGCCGCTGGATACAGGCAGTGCAAGACCTGTGAAAATTCACGCAAGAGATCTTTGTCCAGCAGTGGACGTCCATCGGTTGATAAAGAAGAAGAATAGCTCGAATGCCGGCCAAGACTATGGCCTCTCTGTGACAGCCTAGTGGCCAAAACTGTGGACTCCCTTTCCAGAGATTCGGAGTTCTTATCCCAGGCCTGAAACTTTAACCCAGTTATGTATATGCTTTGAAGCAATTAAATAACATCTGCTTTAGCGGTTAAGTAAAACATCGTGAGGAAACCAGGATGGTTGAGAGTAATCAATAATATTCTCATAGAGTACGTGAAGTCTAGAATAGAATAGAATAGAATAGAAATATTTATTCAAATAAACTTTTACAAGCACTTTTGAATCGTCAATGAATCTACCACTGGTTCGGAATGCCTTTCCTGCCGAGAAGAGCCAGCAAGAAACTCGGCGGTTGCTCTTTTCAAAAAAAATAAAAAATTTACAATAGTTAATGAAAGCTATGCTATGTATACAGTGCTTCCACAATAAAGCTTCAAAAATGAAAAAATGCATACACCAATCCAACGCATGTCAAGACGGGCAGTCAGAGCAGACCCATTCCTGTTGGTGGCACCCGTTCACGAGCATGACGCATGATCCAGCCATTGCTTCGCTCAACCATATTTGAGGGAACGTAACAACCCGCACCACACGACACCACCACAGAAATGTTTAAAGAGAGCATGAGTCTGCATTGGGTAGTGCCGGATTCCGGACAAACCCCATATTGTCTTCCTGTTGGACGTGTACCCGCCTTTCAGCCTGCAAACACGGCACAATATTGTCTTTTTACGTCCATTCCATAGTTATTTGTCTTCGTTTTTCTACTTCTTCCTTTTCCTTCATTATAATTGCCATGTATAAGATGTATTCTGTCACAGCCTTCCAATTTTCTTCCGTATCCAGCATTTCATTTACTAAGTTTCCAGTATCTATTTCTCCTATTTTAGTTATACGCAATAGCCTCTGATTGGCTAGTACCCTCCGGCTATTGGTTAAAATGCATTGATGCAACAAGAACGCCATAAATTCAGCCAATCAGAAGCCATTGCGATCTTTACCACTGATGCAATCGTTTTTAGAGTATCGACACGCTGTTTGATGATAACTGATAATCACAAATCTTTATAGAACTATGGAAAACTGAGTTGGCGACAAAACGGGATATATTACTGCTCAACGACAAGATATCGGTCCGTCTGGAGATGTACAGCGAGGCTGCTCGAGAGGGAGCCATTTCTGCATTGCGTGCCGGCGCTAACACCTGCGCAGGCGCTGATACTGTGGGGGACGCCATGAGGGGGCTGACTGGCAACTTTAGAAAACTAGAAGTCGACTGATGCGATAATAACCCATGATACATTCATATATATCATCGATCAAATTCATTAATGGCACAATTCAAAATATACAGTTTTGAGTAATTGAGAGTCAAAGTTTTGAGTTGACGGCTTTAATCAATATTTCTTATCAAGATACTGTGGTTGTGATAGTAAGATTATGTGGTTTCCTGTCAATTAGAACCAAAATTTGACTTGTACCGTTAGTGCTTCGGAAAAATTATTCAATTTCCAATCATTTTGCATACTTAACCCAAAACACCTGATTTTGGAAATGTTCCACTAATGAATTTGACCGACTATATATAGTTAATGAGTTGGACGTAGATTTAAGTCGGTACGTACGGTAACTAACTGATGACCGAGACTTTGTCAGTGTTGATTTAGCTTCTTAAAAATCATCACTCCTAGGAATTCCGGGATACGTATATTATATACCTACTATATAGAACCTTCCTCTGGCTACAAGCAATATATTCCCTTTAAAATTCTTCCAAAATCAGTTTAGGAGTAAAAAGCTAACAGAAAGATAGACATATTTACAGATTTATAGTATTACACGGTAGATTTATATGTATTACCAATAATAATATTATGTCGATTAGATCATTCTTAGATAACTATGAAATGCACGGTGAGAGTTAATTAGTTTTAAAATTTCATCATAACAATGTTCCCACGTACAAACTACAAGACTTAATAATAGTAAATAGATAGGTACGTATATATTATGTAGTAATTACTTGATATTAAAACTTGTGATAATATTATTTTATAAAGGCGCAAACACATTACTTTGTTATGTACTACACCGATTGTGGTGTGAAATGATATACATATATGCAATCTCGCGCAATGAGGATTTGATTGAATCTATACCATACCATCGATGCAAAAACTCGCGCTCATAAAATCAATCTGATTGACTAAAATTAAATTAATTTCGTCGATCACATTCCATAAAACTTTTGCTAAAATAAAACGAGATCTTAGTCAATACCCAAATTTTTCATTGACGTGGAAGGAAAACCCCACTAGTAGGTACTCCATACTGTACAAGTGTATTAATTAATACCTACTAGTGTGAAAGATTTCATTACTATGACTTCGTCCGTCTTATCTCGCGTTAAGTCACACAGCAACAAAGTAACGCGTAGGCGCCTAAATTTTATTTGTGTTTTGGTTCTCCTTAGATTTATTATTAGAAATAAACATAATATACAATTAAGTACATATGTAGTTTTTTTTATTTTACGTGACACTATTGCTGACAAGCTGGCACATAAGTGTATCCAATCCCGGCAAATTTTTTTTTTCATCTTTTTCTTCAAAGATAATGACCTCCTGTCAAAGTTGATCCTTTTATATCAATCTTGGGTTTTATTCCCAGCATGGACAATTTGGGAATTTATAATTTCTGAACTGGTCTGGTTTGGTGGGAGGCTTTGGCCGCAGTTAGTTACTACCCAACTGTCAAAAACGTGATGTCAAGATATTTTGAGGGGAAGGGAGGTCAAACATAGTAGTCGGTACATCGGTAGATCCCTGGGATACTGTTTCTTTTTTTTAATAGGCACATTATATTGGTGCAATAAAAACTGTCCTTCACGCGACAAACATCCCAAACCCTACTTTTACCTATGAGGATATGTCAAAAACAATCAAATGAAAATCGTTAATTTTGATACGTAAGTTATTTATTAAAAACTCGTTTTCTACCTAACGTTTCACACTCTCACCTTAACAAACGAAGATTCGTACAAAGATTTCACCAACGTCACAGTTTATACAATGTATATGGTATATGGCACGTAGGAAGTTTGGCATGACTTTTAGAGCAAGAGACGACACAAATTTTCCTATCTATCGAATACAAGTCTTAAGGACAATTATACGTCAGGCAGTTATAAGCTAGCAGTCGGTACTTTGTCCACCAAAAAGTATGCAAATTGTATTGCACAAGTCCTAGAAACTCAAAACTTTTCTACTAATATAATCTTCTATTGATAAAAAAGGTTGCAACCCAGTGGCTTTTTTGGTGGAACTTTAATGGTAACAGAGGATCAGTGAATTTAATGTATTAAATGGATAGGAAATATTTAGTCTGTCTCGGTTACAGTGCATCAGGCGTATCCTAAACTATGCATTTGTGCACTCGCATATATCGCACACCTAGATTATCTTTTGTTACAACCTACCTAGGTATAATTGAGTTTCATTAATTTACTAACAAAAGATTGAGGGATTTTTTTATCTAGGGAATCTAGACCTTATTGAGATGTCCGACTTTCGATTTAGGTGTGCGATACACGAGCAAGCATGCGATTGTCCGGCTTGAGACGCCATGCGTCCGTCGTTCGATTCGAACCGGTTCGCTAGGTAGGTTTGGTGATCACTAGCACTAATGCAAAACTGAGGTTATGCCGAGCGAACTGTACCTTACAATACTGCTTAGGCACTAGCTAACTTAATGGTTGAGCGTACACATCAGATAAACTTTGTATAACTTGTCCTTTCAAATTCAATCTTGAAGGTAGTTGAAAATTATTTACAACTACCCTCACAAGAGAAAGTTAATAAATATTTACTTTTACAGTTATTTCGTTTCACTTTGTATTTATGTGAAGTACAACTAAAGTTAACAACAGTTTTAAGGCCTCACTGCGGTTAGTGTATTCGTTTTTATGTTTGCTTTAAATCAGTAAGTTATGGTAAGTTTAAAGTAATGTGTACGCCCGCTTACCACAAAAACATCAATAATTTTGGCATCTTTAGGAACTTTGTTGTTAAATCAATACCAAAGATTTTGTCTCAAAGCAGTTTCTTAAAAATCACAATCGACAGACGATTTTTCAACAATTATAAAAAGGCATACTTACTACGAAAATTTCGTGAACGCTAAAGTCGATATTAATTTTAAAAAGATTTACAAACGATCGGAGCGATCGCAGAAAGAGAAAATACAATTAATTCTAGTTAACAAAGAAAAGACGCATTTAATAGAAATAACAAAAGTTCATAAAAAAATTAATTGCCAGGATTGCTGTCAGTTACTTTTGCTCTTTCAAAGACAATAGAGAAATCTTGAACTCAGAAAACAGATGAAATTATTTTGATCAGGTTTCAATTTTTTTTTTTCAATGTAATTGAAAGCCCTAAATTATTATTCCCGGCATATCAGAATTTTTAAAACCTATCTGGCAATAACTAATTTAATTGAAATTAACGGAAAATTGAAGTAATGATTTTATGATACAACAGGTTAACACGTCATACTAGATATAACTAACTATTAGTACACTAATAACTAAATTTCTTAGTGCTTGTGATTCGTATTGTAGTTTGCATTTAAAGCTCTTTGATTCAGAAATTAGTAATTATTACAATCAGTGAAATATTAAAAAAAAAATGCCAGACAATAACAATAATCATATAGTTAAACTTATCTACATAATATTATGTTTAATTTAACCTTGTAATATTAAAAATGCATTACGAAAATCAAAGAATTATTAATTAATTGTAATTTATATTAGTGTAATTTTAACTTAGATTATAAAATAGTAATAAGTACATAATTAAAGACGTTTGCCAATAATGTAATGTGCCGTAGTAAACATATCTTGTGTTCAAATAAAGAACTACCTAAAAAGAATGGAAAGAGTTGTGGTATCTTCAATAGAGCGTGTAATTCGTTTTATGGCACTTAAAAAAACGACCCAATTAATTCGTTTTATGGCACTTGAAAAAACGTACACAACGCGTTCTGGCAAATTGAAAACAACCGAGACAAAAACGTGTCTAACTTATTAACCTACCGGCATTCATAGCAAGAATTTGAAGTAAAGCATGAAGACTACGCTAGCTTTCTGGCATAAAACATTTAAAGAGTTTAACACGCTTATCAATTTTTTAGACTTTATTAATGGAAAATAATTTATGTGTAACCTTTACAAATACGTCATGCAGCGATTCGAATAGTTACATTTTGTTTTTTTTTTTTTAATTATGGAGTCTAAATTAGGGGATAGGTCGAGAACCCAGCATGATCGTTGAAAGGAGTTGAATGTTACTCCTGAAGTTCTGGCTGTTTTTGAAGTCAGTGGCAAAGTGCCACACTTTCTCATAACGCCGCGAAAAATGTTCGGCTAAGAGAAAAGAACGCATCAGTCGTACAGATTATACCAACATAGGGATTGTCTAAAAATGATAGCTACATAGTGACAATAGCAATCACCTCTGAATGGCTGGTAGGGAAGGCCGGGGTTCAAAGTGCCGGAGGTAGGTTGTTCCGATCCAAATAGCTCCGCGAAGAAAAGAGATAGCAATACACGTGAAGTGCGCCGTTACGTCAGGTGACGCGCTGCACCGGCATTCATTTTAGTTACACCGGCGATGACGGTTGAGCGGCTGTGTGCACGTAGCTGTCAAAACGTCACGTAAGTAAATTTTTTCGTGTACAAACTATTTGATTATCTATGTTTATTATGAACCGATTTATACGTAACTCTCCTAAATTGTAGTGACATTAGTAGCGTATGTTATTAAGCATTTTTATGATTGAATTTATTAGTTTGTCAGTATGTCAATCTTCGTACATAACCTACTCTCTCGCTATTGGTTAAGACGCCATAAATTCAGCCAATCAGAGGCGATTGCGATTGTAACACCGTAGAATCATTTATCTATCCCACAAGTAATTGTTCTGTAAGTTAATGAACGATGGCGCGCTCAGGAACTCTAGGGGGTCTAGCTGCACCTAGCCTTAAATGCGTAATGTGCGTTAGGTATCGTAACTTTTTCAGTACGTACATAACTATTTTACTTTGCATTAATTTATTTTTCAAATTAATATAAAAATCGACTATATAAATGTTAACATTAGTGGTAATGCTCTATACAGTACCTATGTTAGTATTTCTACCTAGTATGCAATCTATCGTAACGTTTACTTTGTATATTTCGTAAAATACTCATAAGACTCAAGGCATATTCCGAAATGAAGCGCAGTGACGCGTCTTTTTTAATTTATTGCAAAGTAAACTGAATTTTAACTCAAATACGTTCCTTATAAATTACGGAACAAAATGAAAAACGCGTGTTTGCATTCGTGGAGGATTTACTCTACATTACTCTACACAAAGTATATTAATGTAGAAGAATCCAATTTTAGTTAACTTAGCAGCAATGTGCCTTGAACCTAAATTAAACAAATGATATACTAATACCAAATACGCGCGATTTTTTTAATTTAAATTAACGAGTCTTCGAAAAACTTCAAACTTCGAACAATAATATTATGTACGAAATCGACGCAAGATGTTAAAAATTATGTTAATTTTGTTATGTTAGAAATAATTTAACTTTCTAGTAAACACAATATACTTAATTTTACTTATTTCTATTAATCAATTCCTTATTACAAGTGCTATTGTTGAAATTCGTTAAAATTCATTAATAAAAATGTTTTACGATAAGGAAAAATGTATTATATTATTTGTTAACGATGATGGATTAAAAGTAATTAGAAATATTCTATTTGTAACGGAATAATTTAATTGTAAAATATTTATTGTCGCAATGACTTTTTCGTTTCTATAATATTATTTATTAAATTGTAATAATACCGCGTCGCTGTAATATGAGTCGCGTCGTTTTTTTTTTTTATATTAAAATAGCGGGCAAACGAGCTGGCGGGTCACCTGATGTAAAGTGATTACCGCCGCCCATGAACACTTGTAGTACCAGAGGCACCACCGATGCGTTGCCGGCATTTCAGGAACTTATTGGTGCGCCCCTTGAATAACCCCATTTTTAAATGTTGACAGTTGATATCAAAAGTCTTCGAATGTGCGCGCTCGCTTCGCTCTATTGCGCGATTATAATATTATAAGGAAGAGGGTCAAATCGAAATTCAAGATTAAATCCGCAGACGGCTCATCACTCGCCACCTGCTGCTGCTGTCACGGTGCAAGCAGCGTATGAATCTATACTTCTCGTATTTTTACCGAAAATCGGGATAGTTGACCACAGCGTAATCAGCAGAAAAATAATTTTATAATGCACTTCCAACCCTATTTAGATAAGGGCGAAATGATCCATGGATAAAGTATTCGTATCAACGGTTAAGTCATTCGCCCTGCGCTATACAAAATTGATGGTTTTAATAATTCCAAACAAACGAATGAATAACTAAGAGCCAGTCCACACGATGCGCAGCGACATCGCATCGCACCGCAAATATTTCCCAGCATTGGCAGACACAAGGGAGGTGCGATGCTGCTTTTACGTCGCCGTAAGAATGTTGGATGAACTAGTACAGTCTGTTAGTAAAAACGTTCTACAATTTTAATTATTACAATAATTACTTATATTAAGTATATGATTTAATGATAATATTGTGTTGCTTGTCTGTATCACAGATCTATCAAGAAAATTATTTCTAGTAGTCCGGTCAAAAAAAAAAACACAGAAATAGTGAGACAAAAAATTCCCAGTAGTTCTGTGCAGGGGTATGCTTTTTGCGCCACACGCGGTTATTCCCAGTAGTTCTGTCAACAGAACTACTGTGAATAACCGCGTGTGGCGCGGCGCCAGAGTGCACCGTGTGGCATACCATGGTTGTATCTATGTCTAGGACGCCGCAGCAGCACCGCTTATGCGCCGCGCCGCTACCGCAATGCATGTGCATCGTGTGTAGTGGCTCTAAGAATACCTGCTAGGAGCTTCACAACTTCAATTAGCTCTAGTTTTTGAACGTAGTGTGTCAATACTAATCATTTCTTCTTACAATAATTAAAACTATGCATACGATTAAATATAACATTCTACATACGAAATTATCGCCAAAAACATAATAAATACAGAATCTATTTAGTATTTTAGACAATTGTATTACTAGCTAGCAATGTTAAACAAAATTAATTCTCGAAATGTTTATTTACATTATTTTGGCACTATCAATTATATGAGTTTATTACCTATTATATTAACTTATAATATACATGTAATAAAGAAATAAATAAAAACGGAAATGATCTGCAATAAATTATATTTCTTTGGCACTATCTATTGGCATGAATTTCGTTGGTTATATTGCTGATAATAATAACAATACTTTAAGTAACAACTTTTAAACTGAAATACTTTGCATACAATGTAATGCTTTGGCACTGTCAGTTTTATATTGATATATCGATAAATAACTATATTTAAAGAAGTAAAGGTAATGCATTAAAAATATAAAGTAACTTAATTACTGTTATTAATAACATCGTGTTAAGATAAAACAATTTTTATAGTATTTTTCTTAAGCCTTTTCTTTTCCCTATGAAATAATTAACCTAACGTAACTAATTAAATATACCTTACAATGTTATCATCGTGTCTACTACATTTATTATTGTTGTTTCTATAACGACTAAAATATATCTTACCCAGTACGAGTTTACCCAGGCACCTATCAAATTAATAATATTTAATTGAATCCATATGAGATGGAAGGTAGGTGCCGCAAATCCCGCCAGACAACCCTAACATATAAATTTTCAATAAGTACATTCAACGACCGGTCAATAAGAAAAGTGGCGATTTCACCAACTAGTGACGTTTAATAATCGAGGATATTTTAACTAAGCCATTTTCTTCTTATCGGATGACAAGATGCGACTTGACTGTAATCTGTTATGATGTAGTCTAAAATGGAAGTAGACTAACTTGGAAAGGGTATGGCAATCGGTTTCTGCACGCCATCGTACCAGAACGCTAAATCGTTGGCAGCACGTCTTTGACGGTAGGGTGGTAACTAGCCACAGCCAAAGTCCACCAGAAAAGCTATTGCTTAAAGGAACGGATAATTCTTTAACGAATTTAAGATTTCTGTAGTATTTGTCTGGTGGGAGGCTTTGGCCGTAGCTAGTTACCACCTTACCGTCAAAGACGTGCCGCCAAGCGATTTCGCGTTCCGGCACGGTGGCGAGTAGAAACCGATTAGGGATATGGGTTGAATTTATACTGCCATACCCCTTCCAGGTTAGCCCGCTACCATCTTAGACTGCATCGTCACTTACCATCAGGTGAGATCGCGGTCTAGGACTATCTTGTCGTCGAATAAAAATTTTTGGATGTACTGTTTTCGGATGTGAAATTAATATTAAAGGGGGCGTATTTAGAAGACATAGAAACTCGTTGTTAATTTGTATTCGTAATTAGAATGTTCAATATATTTAAAAATATGGATGTCACGTTGGTGAAATCGGACCTTAAATATATTCATTCTAGATTTCTCTTTAAGTTGTAAATAGTCGCCTACGGATTATTCAATTTTTAATGTAAAGCCCCTTACGTTAGTATGGGATTTTATGTTTATGTGAAGCCGACACACTTTAAGATAACAAGTAGACAAATTATAGTATTGGTTATCCTATTGGAAAGTCGAAAAACTAAGAGTCTAATAGGACGATGCGATTTTGAACTTGCTTTAAAAAATTTATTATCTGTAGGAATGATGACAGTTATTGGACTGTAAATTAGATAAAGAAATTAATAATAAGTAGAAGTTTAAGTTAAAATAACATTACTTATTAGCCCACAGGCTAGATGGCAGTTTTGCCTTTTAATTGAAAACTAGAATGAATATACTAAAACAAAATATTTAAGTTTATATTGTTTAATTTACTACGCAACACTTAAACATATTATTCCGATATTTTAGCACGTTAACTTATTAGTATTCCGCTTGAGATAAAATCATTTACACACAATGTTTTCATCTTACCTGTTTCTCTAGCATATTATAATTATCAAAAGTTCGTATCATAATCTAAACAACCCACGTTGAAACTAACGTCCACTGGTCGTGCTATGCTATGTTTGGATTTTTCAATAAACTAATATGGAAGGTGCGTGTGGTTCGAGTCCAAAAATTTTTTCTGTCATCTTTATCAACACGAAATCATGTCTAAAGCAACCACTTTTTATTTCAATACTTCAAATACTTCAATACCTATTTTAAATTACATAATTAAATGAACTAATAACGCGCGGAAAATTGAAAAAAAAAAAAAAAAACCGTACACCATTGGCATTGGTTTAAACGAATTATGACGGTTACTAGCATGTTTTGGAATCGCAGCAAAATGGCGGCGTTTAACCGGTCCGAACCGATTTAAACAATTTTTTTTGCTATGGGGAATGTAAAGGATGAATTTAAATAATATTATTATTGTTTCTTTGTTTCTGCTGCCGAATGAAAAACAAGCCATGTGTTTCAAATATAGCTCAACACATCCAGTAGATGTATGTATATATTGTCTTAGCCTAATAGTTGATAATAACCTCATAAGAATGGTGTGATACATGCAAACCAACTTTATGACCGTTCTGAACACCCGGCGATTTCCAAAGAGTTCGAATCTAATACCCACGATCCGCTACAACCCGCTGAACCTGAAAGCGTTCTGCTCCTCCAACGCTGCTATGTTCCGAGCGACCATAAAGGTTGGTGCGTACTGTACTTTTGGTTCAAAATGATACGCTTTGAAAATTTTTAAACGCCTTTGCACACGGCGTCATTTTCACGCACATTTGAGCCTCGACAAATACTATTAAAGATTAATGCAGCCCGTTCAAGTCATGTGCAAAGGCGCATTAGTTGCTATTAAATTAATCCCAGATGATTTTTGAGAAACCCTGTCATAATGTTTGAGGTATGCCCAATTTCTAAGAGGCGTGTCAATAACCTGTCGTTAGAATGATTACTGCTACGCCGTGCAATGGACAATTGTAATTTAATAGTTTTGGGCCCGGACGAAAGCTTTACCAAAAGCTCGCAGACACAACACTTCCCGCTAACTTCACTCGCAAATATAATACTACGCCAACTTAACAAAGTTGTGAGTGAAGTTAGTAATAGGCGCAAAATCGCGCCTATCAGCATTCGAACAGGGTTATATTGTCACGTGGTCCGCCCGTTCCCAAGAATACTTTCGGAGATTGTACAATACTAATGCCTAAACTAGATTTACTCCCAAATTATTTTTGCTTCATTTCTGGGTTATTTGTTCTATTACAATACACTCAAAGTACAACGATCAATCGAAGAGCTTTTTGTATGAAACGCACTTAAAGTGTAACTTCGCAATTAGCGTACTTTGTCACCTTATAGTTGCTGAGTAGGAAGGGTGTTGGAACGAAGTCCATGCCGCGTCTTTTCGGACGACGGTCGAGTGTCACGAAGTTCTCATGCGTAGTTAGGGTTACTGTAAAATAAAGAATTTGAACTCTGATCTTCTTATTCTCTTTTTTAAATTCTTAGCTGCTTCTAGTTAGCTGCAAACTATTTGCCTAATGGGACCAAAGTTTGCATCTCAGAATCAACTAGTTGACAGTTATTTGTTTATGAGTTTACTTCCAATTTGCAGCTCAGTCAGCCAGCTGACAGTCAATTGCAAACTATTTGGCTAATGAGTCCAAAGTTTGCATCTCACAGTCAACTAGACAGCTATTTGTTTATGAGTTTGCATCCAATTTGCAGCTCAGTCAGCCAGCTGACAGTCAGCTGCAAACTATTTGGCTAATGAGTCCAAAGTTTGCATCTCAGTCAACTAGTCGACAGCTATTCTTTTATGATATTTCCGTCTTGACATGCGTTGGATTGGTGTACCTACGTATGCATTTTTGCATTTTTGAAGCTTTATTGTTGAAGCACTGTAAACAAAGCATAGTTTTGTAAAAAAAATTTTTTTTTGAAAAGAGCAACTGCTGAGTTTCTTGCCGGCTCTTCTCAGCAGAATCTGCATTCCGAACCGGTGGTAGATTTATGACGTGTCATAAGAGCTACAAGTTAGCCTACATGAAATAAATAAATTTTGAATTTTGAATGAGTTTGCGTCCAATTTGCAGCTCAGTCAGCCAGCTGCAAACTATTTGGCTAATGAGTCCAAAGTTTGCATCTCACAATCAACTAGACAGCTATTTGTTTATGAGTTTGCGTCAGCCAGCCGAGAATCAGCTGCAAACTATTGGTATATATTTGCCTAATGGGCCCGAAGCCTTAAGTTTCTGACCAGTATTACCTTGTCTAGGCACCCTGGGCAGGGTAAAGGTGTCCGCGGGTCAGACCCAGTACTGGTTTCGCCGCAGCATGGGGTTCGCAGGAGCCGCGCCCGGCGCTCGGATAGGATACGCAGATTCACTCGCTTCGTAACTGCTCCAGTCTTCAGCCTACAATAAAGAACCTGGTATAGGTGCCGGCAAACTTCTTGAGCATAAGGTGGCGTAGTGAGGGTAAGTTGGCGCAAGGTTGGCGCATTTGGACACGGCGCGGGAAGCAAAGGTCGACGGATCTACCAATCACGCGCTCGGTACTATACACTCCGCTTACTTGCCTCAAATGGGACCTAAAATTCGCTTATTAAAACAAGCGAATTTTAGGTCAAGGTCATTTACTCAAGAAGTTTGCCGGTAACTATATTTAACTCGATTTAACATTTTTTTCATTTATGTAGAGGATTGAGAACTGCGGTTGAACACGCTCAAGGACCGACACCTTGAGAAATCATGGTTCGAATCCTCTCGATTCTGGAATTTTCAACATGCATTTAAAAATATTATTCGGATACTTTCCTTCAAGTGTAAACAGTTTGATAAAAGGAGAGGAGGACGGAGTATTGATTTTAAAAATCCCTAGCCTTTTAAAAAGGTAGCCTATGTCACTCTCCAGTTGTTCAACAATTCTCCTGCAATCACGTCGATTGGTAGCTCCATGGATTGAAGGACAAACCAACAAATAAACAAATTCAATTTCGCAATTATAATATTACTAGCTTATGCCAACGACGTTTGCGTGGATTAAGTTTTTAAATATCCCGCGGGAATTCTTTGATTTCTGGGATAGCCTATGTCACTTTCAGATCCTCAACTATGACCGTACAAAAACATCACGTCACTTCGATCCGTGGCGTGATTGAAGCACAAACCAACAAACAAGCATACTGTGGGTAGGAAGGATAAAAAGCTTACGTCAGTGTGATCTTCCGCGCCGTAGGGGTAGCGCGCGTTAAGATCCGGAAGGCCGGAGTCGGCCAAGGGGGTCACCTTACACGCCACGCTGCCGCCCGAAGGTATAGGCGTACTTGCGCCGGTGTGCACCGACTGCTCCGATGACACGTATCTGTGGAGTAAGTAAAAAAGACACTCGTAATATCACATCACAATATCGCTCACTTGCGACAAGGGTGACATAACTCAAAATTCACCAATTTTAGTTTACTTTTTGCTATAAAACCAACATTACGCTAAGCACAAAAAAATAAGAGCGAGAGAGATTGTGACTTAATGCTCTGTCGCTTTGTTGGCCGCTGTGTTGTTTCGAGACCGCAGCATCCACAAAACATTACTCTCTAACGAGAGAATTCTCTCATCGTCGATTTTGAATTATGTCACTGTTGTCGCAAATGAGCGATATATATGTGCGTGCGTGCATGTATAAAAACAAAAAAAAACCAAATTCATTTTAATAGGTGGCGAGTTAACACCGCTTTCAGGTAGCAATAGACCACGTGTAACTAAAAGAAAAAAAACTCAAATACCTTTTAATAGGTGGTGTTGCTTGAGAAGGTGACGGCATTAAGTGGTCTGGGGGACGCGGCAAGGGTATGGGCGCTACTGCCCCCTGACTTTGCCCGTGAATCTTGACCAGAGCATTCTGTTCCCGCATGAGGTAACGACGGCATTTCAGCAGACCGAATATCACGATGATCGCTAGCACCGTCCCCAATAGTGCCATAACGACCATCAAGTAGTACGACGCCGATTCTCCATTCGCAACCTGGGAAAAGAAATTACACGTAAAAACTAGAACGTGAATGTACGTATTAGTAAAGCGATAATTAAATTCTATAAGAATGAAAGAAGAGGAACTTTCTTAATCCCTACAGTTTAGGAGGGCAGTACCCCTGCAGCATCAGAATTGAGAAGTTTGAACCCGAAGTTTTTATGGGAACAACTCGAAAAGTTTTGGTATTTAAAAAAAGATTCACGCAAATGGGTTTAGAAATCGCGGAGATATCGATAAACATATTATGTAGAAAAATACAACTCCTTCTCCTTTATCGAAAGTCTTTTAAAAAAGTAGTCTAATATCAATATACCAGTGTCCCGTCAAAATTGGTCCAGCCGTTCAAGAGATTTGCAGCAACAAACAAACAAACAGACAGACAAAAATTTTAAAAATTGTTTTTAAGCTATTGCATAGCTTCTATCGCGGGCCTTGAGCGTGGGGTCCGAATCCAGAAATTCCGTAACGAAAATAACCTGACACGGGACTCCTCTCACCGCTAGATGGCGTTGATAAAAAATGCTATGCAATAGCTTTACCGCGGCAGTTCCCGAGTGCCACACGTCTTTTTTTTAAAATATTATTTTGAAATTCCAAATAGGCACTTCAATTTTATTTATTTGTATAGATATCTTACCGGTACCCCCTCGTGACTTTCAGGATCGTTAGGCCCAGGTAAGTTCTTCTTTTTCCCGCTGCCAATAAATATTTTAACATCTCCAGCGGCTGGTTGAAATATTGTAGCTGCCAGTAAGAACCTAAAACTATCCTCTAACCCGTTCAAATCACTCAACTTCTTTCTAGGCACGTAGTATATGACACCAGCTTTGACGTCTTCGTGCGTGAAATAGGCAACTTCGCGTTCCCTTGCACTCGTTTTTTCACCCGAACTTCGAATGATCTTCTTCAGAGTTCCATATTTTGGTTTCTTTATTAACGTGTACACAGGAACGCTAGCTGTAAGCTTAGCTAGTTCAGTGGCGTCTAAGTTGGAAAGTGTGATTTTAGCCTTCTCTGTCTCCACTTTCAAATCACCGAGTATCATCAGGGGCTGAACAATAACTTCTATTTTAAAGGGCATAGTGGAATTGCTATTGTGCACATAGGCTATAAGATCGAAACTGTCGTTTGCGACGGTCATATCGTTCTGCATGTAAATGACAACCTTATCCATCAAATCCTTATGCGAAAAGTAGGAGACAGGATTTCTGCCGAGATAAATCATACCGTGGACAGGTTGTCCTGTTATATTGTACCAAACTTTGGACTTCTTCGCGTTCGTTTCTATGTATATTTGATCGGTGGTTACAGTGGCTACGTTAGAACCTTGTTGCAAATATATTGGATGCAGAGAAGTAGCATTTAATATGACAGGTAAGACATCTATAGTGAAAACTGTGTACGTAGGTTTGAATTGACCATCCCATACTCTGAAATAGAAAGTCGCTGTTTGGAGTAGACCCGAATGTTCGTATATAATTTTCCCATTATTTATATCTTCCTGAGTGAATTTGTTTATCGACTGGGCCTCGTCTATAGTTTGATTTTTCTCCCAAATGACAAGTCTACCTTGCGTCGGTCCACTTATTATATCGTATAGAATACCAGACGGGGCTGTATCAGCATCTTCGGTAAGTAAATCGTTCTTTGTCAACGTGTAGTTCTCTCCTTGAACAACTTGTATCTGTGGCGTATCAGTGAGTAGTCTGAACGGTTGATCGTTCACTGGTATGATAGTAATTGTTATCGTCACATTGCAGAGGAGTACATAATCGGGTAGTAAGTAAAGGGCCATATCGATTTTGTCCTTCAAAGTGTCCGAGTCATCGTGCTCATATGTTACAACGCCATTTTCTAACTGAGCTTGTGTAAGGGATGATAAGTAAGGTTTCAATTCTCCGTGAGATGGTTGTGACCACTGAGCTTCAATTTGAGGTTGTCTAACACCAGCCTGGGTTTCCAGATACGTTATAACGTTCGTTACGTTAACTCTTATGGGAACTTTGTCGCCTTCCTGAACTTTAGTAGCCGGTACGTGCACGTACTTTGCTAATCCGCCAGAGGACACGGATATGTCGATATTGAATATTTGATCGGCTATGGGTTTCGCGAGCGCTGTTTCCACGGTAAATATGAACGAGTCGTTTGTGTGCAAATCGGAGAAAGGATGAGTGTGTTCGTAATAAACTATCGTATTATTGATATCCTGTTGTGTAAATTGCTGTATTGATCTGTGATGGTTTTCACCATTCAACATAATAAGTCTACCCAACGTCGGGGCTCTGTCAATCTTGTATATTATATTCCGTGTGTAATCCGAACATTTCGACATAAGATGGTAGTTGTTGAGCGGTTCCCTCATCAACGGGAATACGCGCAGGGTATGTTTTCTCACTAACTTAAGCGACACTGATTTTGTCGTTATAAGAAACGTTATTTTAGAAAGTTCGTGTAGACCATCTGTGACGTTAAATATCATTTTCCCTTTTGATCCGTCTGTAAAAACGTTTTCATATTTAGTTTACATTGAAAATGCTTCTTCATATAAAATTATTAAGCTAGATCTAAAACTAAGCCAAATATCGAGTTATTTTGTCATTATCTAAGCCTGGCCACGGCCATATAATTGAGCTCTATTCGTTTTGAAAGTGACCAGCCCTGTCTATTTTGGACCAAACAAACTGTAAATAAATAAACTATAAAGAAAATAAACTATAAACAATATTCCAAAACAAATGATGCGAAGCCACGTAATACTTTAGTGATTTCTTTTTTGGTCTACTTAGTTTAGTTTGTAGTTTTATATACACAACACGATACGAATTTTAGGCAATATTAGCTGCATAGAATCTAAAAATACTCACTTTTATGAACAAAGAGGACCTGTCTACTATCTATATCGGCTTGGGTGAAATGATCTACGGGGTTTTCAATATCACCCTTCATGGCGATGTAACCAGAAACAATATCCACAACTCTGATTGTTACATTCTTAAGCGGAGTGTCTATGTCGTTAACATCTGTAACATATCACAATAAAAGGTAAGAATGTGTGATCCGCATGGATAGAAATTTATAATTAGGGATGACAATCCCTACCAATAACAATTAATGATATAGGGCTGGCGGACAAAAATCCCCTAAAACTTGAGATAATTAAAAAAAAATTAATGTGTAAGAGCCCATTTCAACGACCATCGTCGAGTATTTCCTGGAAATAAGGTATACTTGTCTATTCCAGGAAAAATTATGAACTGTAAAGTCTGTTCAATAAGAGACTTGTCGTGGCCAAAAAGTGAACTAATGTTAACAATAGTAATAACTAGCGTTGCCAGACGTCCCGTATTTTAGGCATAGTTTAAAATGTCCTTGGAAAAATATAAAAAAAATGACACTAAATAATTTTTTTTTATTTGTCCCGGGTAAAGAACTGAATTTCCGTATTTTTTACCCATTTAACCGTTTGTCCCTTATAGGCTGAAAAAAAATCTGGCAACCCTGGTAATAACCAGGTTTAACTGTAAATACTTACACAGTTCATTCCTGGTAAAAGTAAATGTGCCTCCTTCCCATACACACAGGCCAGTATTAGCTGCTACTATGGGTGGTTCATCGTTGACTGGCACAATGTTTATTCTCACAAAGAACGGCTCGCTTTCTTTACCACCTTCTGTTAGTGCTGTTAGTTTTATCGAGTCCGAAGATTCTTCAGAACCATCGTTTACATACTAGAATAAATAAAATACATTATTATAGGTTTTTGTTAAACACAAGTTAAATTGAGAGTTCTATAAAACATTTTTGGTTGAGAGAAATATTTTAGGTATAGAAGAAAAAGACGTGTGGCACTCGGGGACTGCCGCGGTAAAGCATAGCATTTTTTATCAACGCCATCTAGCGGCTCACCGCTAGATAACGTTGATAAAAAATGCGCCATCTAGCGGCTCACCTTAGAGGAGTCCCGTGTCAGGTTATTTTCGTTACGGAATTTCTGGATTCGGTTTCCACGCTGGCCCGCGATAGAAGCTATGCAATAGCTTAAAAATTCTGTTTGGGACAAACTGAGATAGTAGAAAACTCATAAATCATCATTTTTTATGGTGTTAAAGGTTAAAACCATAAGAAAATGGTGTAAGATCTTAAATATCGAATATGTTAAAGGCCTTACCATTATGTTGCCTGAGTTCAGTTTCAAAACCGGCAACAAACTGAGTTCCTGGTCAGCCATCGCAATTTTGCCATACTTCGGTTTCTGTATCACTTTGTAAGAAATCACTTTGCCACGGTAATAATCTGTCACTATTTTAAACAAGTCCTGTTTCACACTCACTGATTCACCCTCAACGACCGTTAAGTTCGAGGAGACGACATAAAAATGCTCGGGTATTATAATCACTGTTAATTCGAGGCTTCTGAGCCAAACTATGCCGTTTGTAACGTCCATTTTTATTTTGTCCCTCGTCCTATTCACCCCGGATTGGACGTACACTAATCGATTCAAGTTTATGATGGACTGGTCGAACACTTTGGTGTGAACCGGTTCTTCATAGTTTTCCACTTCAATGGTGCCCGGCGTTGAAGATATTTCTAGCCAACCGTGGTAGGGGCCCTCGATGACTTGGTAAACTATATTTGACGGCTCGATTTGAGGGTGCATAACCTGGAAACAATTTAAAACAGTTGTTTTATAATGAAACAAATTTCTATATATTTCTTTTTAATATATAGACTGGCGCTTGACTGCGATTTCACCTGATGGTAAGTGAAGATGCAGACTAAGATGGTGCGCGCTTGCCTAGAAGATGCCTATTCACTGTTGATTTTAATGGTTTCATTTGTTAGACCTTATTAAGTTTTATGATAATGTGCTCCCGACCGAAACCGGTCACGGCGCGTGAGATATTATAGTGCACAAGTGTGTGCGCAAACACAGGTGCACTCTCTGTTCCCTCGCTCTCATAGCCTGATGGGACGGAAAATCCGACACGACCGGAAAGGGATCAGGCGCAAATTAATTATTGTCAGTCTATTTCAGTTGAAATACAATTTTGGTATCCAATTCAAATTCAATGTGTCTAGACACTAAAATGCCATGATGTGAAAGTGAATTATTAAAATGATTCTATTAAAGGAATTCTTCTCTATAGAAGATTATATTCATAATAAAAAAGATTTTCATGTTAACATACTTACCTCCAATATGTCCTTAGTAATGTTAACGCTGGTCGACTCTTCAACAACGAGCGGTTTATTGGTAGTAATTTTCAAGGGTTCCCAGTAACTCGACGGAAATATCTTGATGGGGTAAACGCCTTCACCCCAAGCCTCCAAGCACATTACCTTAAACCTGAAAAAATGTTTGAATTATTTTGCTATAATCCGCCAACAGAAAAAATCTGTATGGTTAAACATGCAGTTATAAGCTAAGCACCGCTTACCTCCCCAACCAAGCAATAAAGAAAAGTTCCCAAGCAAGCAATGCCACCACCACACTTTACTACTCTCACTAATTTTCTTTGGCTAATATTCTTAAAAAAAAAAAAAAAATTGTGCATTTGACTAGTAGCGAGTGTGTATCGGCTAATCGGCCCAAAGGATGCTCACCTGAACAGATCGGTGGGAGTTTTCGGTTCCCTATGTCTGTACGCAACTCTGCCAGCGGCGATGTCTAGTTGCGTGAAAGTTATCGCACCTTGCCCCTCGCCAACTTCAATAGCACCGTGTTTCGGCTCTTGCGTCACTTCGTAGCGAATGTCCTCTTCCAGACAGTTCATATTTGTGTCCACCTGGATTAAATGGTTTTGGTTAAAATTAAAACAGCGAAGTATTTTTTTTTTAATTTTAGCGAGAAAACGGGCAAGCGGGTCACCCGATGTTAAGTGATTATCGCCGCCCATGAACATTTTTTTCTTCGTCAGTCAAGATATTTAGATTAGGGTTTACAGTTGGTCCCTTTTATGGCGCAGGCGTTCAATAAGAAAATATTTTTCATTTTTGAGGGTTAAATTGGGGATGAAAATCTGTATGAAATTTACTGTATTCCGTTTAAAATTGTGAATCACGTGTTCAGATGGCAGAGAATTATACATAGACTGGTCTATGCTACTTATAATGCTGGCAAACTAAAGGGATTTTAAAAACCCCAATTCACAAGTTACGGGCATTTGTTATTTTAATGCCCCTGCTCCCGCTGCGCCGTAACGCGTAAATTAACACGATAATAAGGGCATTACGTAGATGGGGCCAAGTTTTTACTGCGTTAAATGTGTTGTAACCTTACTAATGACGTTAAACGCTAAGCGCTAATCCATTTGAGCGCAGCCGTTAATACTAGCATTAACGCAGATGGAGCAGTAGCATAAGATAAGTTATGCGAAATTAACTTGATCTTGCTGCTTGCTATATAAATAAAAAGATGATAACAAAATCTCTTTCCATGAAAGGGGACATCCTGCAATATTAAAAAAAAAAAAAAAAAAAAAAAAAAAAAAAAAAAAAAAAAAAAAAAACTTGATCTTGCTTGTGGACTTACTTGCATGTCTCTAGTGGTAATGACGACAGCTTTTCCATTTTCAACAATAGAACCGTTAGTTGGGTACATTCTTATGAAAGGCGGTGATGCTTGTATTTCCAAATTGCCGTTCACATCAAACAACCCATCCGAAATCCAAAACGCCATCTTCCCATACTCTTTACCTTGGTGTTTGAACAGTACGAGATTTTTATTGATGTCGTCTTGAGTGAACTGAGCTATTTGTTCCGAGGGATTATCAGCTCTGAATATACCGCCATTTGGAGGATCTTTAGTGAATCGTTGCACAGTGTATATTATATCGGAGGGTTTAGTGTCCAAATCTGCGTCTGTGTAACTTAAATCCCGAGCGGTAATAAGTCTCGCACCTCCATGAACTATGTGGAAGACCTTTTCGTTCGCTCGCATTGGACTGTTATCGTTCTTGAGTATAATGTCAATGTGGAATACTCCGACATACTGGAAGTCTTCCGGTTCTGGACTCAGTGCCATAAAATGGAACGAATCGTGTCTACTCTCGGAATCGTCGTGCGAATAGTACACTCTATCGGAATTCAACTCTTGCAGTGTGAAGTATGTGGTGTTATCTCTGACAATTTTCAAATTGTCACTGATAACTTCTATCTTCCCGTGTTTGGGTAGATGGGTGATGTTGAACACGAGATTCGTGATGACTTCTGTGCGAAAGTTCAGATGCGTCGCAGGTATCGCCATTCTGGAACCTTCGATCACTTGTAACCTTTCCAGTGTGGTGTGAACTCGACCAGACAAGTGGTCAGAGGTGAAAGATCCCGGTACGTGTCTGATGGTCATTACGCCTGTAATGTTTTCACATTCCGTAGCACCAACGACGAATGTGAACTCGTCTTGTATATGGGAATACGCTCGTCTATGTAATCTGTACCACAGTTGATCCAAATCTATGTCCTGTTGGGTGAAAGCGCTGTGCATTTGCAAGTGATGTTTTCCCGAGGATAAATGTAAGATGCCGTATTTAGGAGGTTTCAGTAACGTGAACAGTATGCGATCGCTCGATAAAGACAAGGGTCTCGTTTTAAACCTGAGGTGTTGAGACGATATGAACGCTTCTCTTGTATTGTTTAGCACTAATTCCTCGTTTGTCGATTGGTACAGTTCGAGTTTGATGAAAGTGAGTCGAAAGTCGTAAAGTGTGTTCGTTCGTACCGTCCCCACTGATGCCTTGAACTGAAAAATAGAAAAGGAATCTGATACTTCCGCAGGCGATTATTTTCTTGACGCCTTCGTCCGCGTGGATTTAGTTTTTAAAACCCCGCGAGAACTCTTTGATTTTCCGGGATAAAAAGTAGCCTATGTCACTCTCCAGGTCCTCAACTATAACCATGCTAAAAATCACGTCAATCCGTAGCTCTATTGCAGCGTTATTGAAGGATAAACCAAAAAACAAACACACTTTCGTGTTTATAATATTAGTAAGGATTCAATCAGACTATGAGGGTGAATGTTTTAACTTGTTCCCCAAAGGATCCTGAAAACGACGTGACTTCGGGTAAGGGATAGTATTTAAGGGCTATCTATGTAGGACTCCTACTTAAGGGATGATTTAGGTATGGTTGGTGAAAAAGGGCATAAGTCTTACCTTGAACTCATCATGCGTAGGGTTGCCAAGTATATGCATGTATCGAACACGGCCAAAGTTCACCATTTCACTGGTGAACGAATCGACCGTCTGCCAAGTGCCGTCTAACACTCGAAGGCGTTCAACAACACCAAATTGTGGCGGCTTCACTATGTCATACCTGTAAATAAATTGAATACAGTGGAATTATTCTAGGACGACAAACGCCAACACTGCCCTCGTAATTGAAAACACAGTAAGTTACATAGAAGTTACCTTTAAGTTACTGTGTTTTCAATTACGAGGGCAGAACAGCAGGGCTAGGCGGGAGAAATTTTATCCCCGGGAAAAGGATAAAATGTTTATCCCCTCGCTTAGTTTTATCCACCCGTCAAACATGGACACAGCGGTGGAAATAACACTCAGTGGATATACTTATAGGAATATACTTCGCATTCTCTTCTGTCGCCATGCTTTAGGGAGAAGATAATTTTATCTCATGTCAGTGGATAAAATCGGGGGATAAAATTTTTATCTCCTGCACATGCTAGCTATGCAGGCATGACTCTGCGACTCCCGATGACTTCACACACAAGTTCGTCATGTTAGCAAACTCAAATTCACATTTATTCAAATTCAAATTTATTTATTTCATGTAGGCCAACTTGTAGCTCTTATGACAGGTCATGAATCTAACACCGGTTCGGAATGCAGATTCTGCTGAGAAGAGCCGGCAAGAAACTCAGCAGTTGCTCTTTAAAATATTACAATATTAATGTATAGCTACATAATATTACAATATAACAACTTATTACACTAGCATGAGGGTAGCTGGATGAAAAGATGCAATATTAGATCATAGATTTGATAACCATAAACGAAATCATAGACACGATGTCTATGGTCTAGTTTATGGTTGTGTTCACAACAAAGATGGTGGTACAAATGTCACACTCACTTGACATGTACGTTCGTTTCATCGGCGTTCGTTGTAAAAGTGAGGTTGTCGGCGGTGATCAGCGCATACGAGTTGTGTACTAGAAACAGGCCGGTATTGTTGACTAGGCGCACTTGTAGAGGTACTACTGAAATGCGGAGTACGCCCGGACCGCTAGTTTCTATGCCGTCTGATACCTGGGGACAAATTAAAGTTTATAAACGACTGAGTGATGACCAAGGTTTTTACAAATCAAGCGGCAATTAAAATATATAAAGGGCTGACTGACTGACTGATCTATGAACGCACAGCCCTAACCGCTGCGCTGGACGGATCGGGCTGAAATTTGGCATACAGATAGCAATTATGACGTAGGCATCCGCTAAGAAATAATTATTGAAAATTACACCTAAGGGGCTAAAATAGGCGTTTGACAAATCGAACTTAACGTGAGCGAAGCCGTGGGCAAAAGTAGTATTAGTTCTGTAAATACAAAGTTTCTCGAGCCCGCTAAAGCGGACCGCGGTTTTTCTGCTCATCAAGTAGACTTTCCGAGCCTGATCATTTTCTACCATAAAACACCACCTTTCCATCTTTTATACTCTCCGAAATAGACACTTTTATAATTTGTACAGCCGCCATCTTGAATCCACCTATACCTCTCCTTCAATACCCTGGCCGTGCTCCTCAGCCGTCTCAGAAATCTTCAATCATCAGCTCTCTCCATATTTTTCCTCCGAATGAATTTTTTATTCTCTATACGAAACCATCAGAAATTTCGAAAAGGAAGTCTTGCATATATTTTGTATGAAAAAAATAAATTCCGCCATCTTAAATTTTTTTTATTTATCAAGTAGACCTTTAGGTCCTGATCATCTTTTATTAAGAAACCACTCTACCATCTTTTATAGTCTCCGAGATAGACATTGAAGAAATTTGTATGGCCGCCGTCTTGAATCCGCCATTTTGGAAGTTTTTTTCTGCTCTCTGCCAATTGGATGAGGTTTCGAGTGACTTTTGTTTGAACACCCCCCACCTATCATCAATATCCTTGCCGTGCTCCTCACCCGTCTCCGAAATCCTCAATCAGCAGCTCTCTCCATATTTTTGCTCCAAGTGAATTTTTATCCTCTATACGAAACCATAAGTGAAAAAAAATTTTTTCATGCAAATTTTTACAGGAGAGGTAATCAATGAGTCAGTCAGTCAGTGAGTCAGTCAGTCAGTAAATCAGCACAAGTAGCTATTATACATCTAAAGATAATGTGTTCAAAACATTTAACACACATTAAATTACATTTCACTTTCAATAAAATTAAGTCATATAATTTTCTAAAATGTTTAAAAAATGTTCGACTCAACTATAATCCTCATTATTTCACCGCGGACAGCGAGTGTTTAACAATTAACACTGATGTAATACCTTATTTTACTACCAAACATCAGTCGTAAAATTTTATTACTTCTTATAAAGCTTTGTATAAGCAACTTTAAAGCTATGTATGCAAGGTTGAATTTTCATTGATCAACTAGCGAACTGAACCTCGACCATAAAATTTTATTACTTTTTATAAAGGTTTGTACAAGCAACTTGAAAGCAATAGGTGTAAGGTTGAATTTTTATTGACACGTCTTGTAAACCAGCGAACCGAATCGCGGCCGTAAAATTTTATTACTTTTTATAAAGCTTTGTATAAGCAACTTTACAGCTATGAACGTAAGGTTGAATTTTGATTGATACATGTCAACTAGCGAACAGAACCTCGACCGCAGAATTTAATTACTTTTTATAAAGGTTTGTACAAGCAACTTGAAAGCAATAGGTGTAAGGTTGAATTTTTATTGACACTTGTGAACCAGCGAATCGAATCGCGGCCGTAAAATTTTATTACTTTTTATAAAGCTTTGTATATAAACAACTTTAAAGCTATGAACGTAAGGTTGAATTTTGATTGATACATATCAACCAATTATCTTCAGTCGTTAAATTTTATGGTTTTTTGTATTGTAGACAGCTTTGTAAAAAACTTTAAGTCGATTAGTTAAGGGTTGAATTAGCATTCATTTATGTTTGGGACTGTGTATCTAAGTAGTACCTGTAAAGTGAGACGAAGTGATGTTTTGTTGAGCTGCTTATCACTATTGGTGCCGTGGACGAACGATATAACGCCAGCGTCTATATCCTGTTGCGTAAACGAGTCCACTGGCTGTCCGGACATTTCGATATGGCCACTGTCGAAATAACAATATGAATATTATTATCACACTAATATAGGGGAAAGTTTGTGAAAGTTGTGTGTGCGTGCGTGTGGGTATGGATGTGGGTGGGTGGGTGTGGGTGTGTGGGTGGGTGTGTGGGTGTGGGTGTTGGTGGGTGTGGGTGCGTGCGTTCGTGCGTGTGGGTGTGGGTGTGCGGGTGTGAGGGTGTGTTGGGTGTGTTGGGTGTGTGGGGTGTGTGGGTGTGCGGGTGTGCGGGTGTGAGGGTGTGTTGGGTGTGTGGGGTGTGTGGGTGTGAGTGTGGGTGGGTGTGAGTGTGGATGGGTGCGTGCGTGCTTGTGGGTGCGTGTGGGTGTGGATGGGTGTGGGTGTGGGTGTGGGTGGTTGTGGGTGTGGGTGCGTGGGTACGTGTGGGTGTGGATAGGTGTGGGTGGTTGTGGGTGCGTGCGTGTGGGTGGGTGTGGGTGTTGGGTGTGTGGGTGTGAGTGTGGGTGGGTGTGAGTGTGTGGGTGTGGGTGCGTGCGTGCCTGTGGGTGCGTGTGGGTGTGGATGGGTGTGGGTGTGTGGGTGGTTGTGGGTGTGCGTGCGGGTGTTGGTGTGTGTGGGTGTGGGTGCGTGTGAGTGTGGATGGGTGTGGGTGGTTGTGAGTGCGTGCGTGTGGGTGGGTGTGGGTGTGTGGGTGTTGGTGCGTGCGTGCGTGTGGGTGTGGATATGTGTGGGTGTGTGTGTGTGGGTGGTTGTGGGTGTGTGGGTGTGGGTGTGTGGGTGTGGGTGCGTGCGTGTGGGTGTGGGTGTGGATGGGTGTGTGTCTGTGCGTGTGTGTGTGTGTGTGTGTCTGTGCGTGTGCGAGGAAGGCTTGCGCTTGACTACATTCAATGAATTTGAGCGCACATGCCTAGAAGATGGCTATACACTCTTGCTTTGAAGGTATTCAAACGTGACAGGAAACACAGACGCCGGAAAGGCGTTCCGCGCACACAGGTCGTTTCGGAATTTCATTGAACTAAAAAGCGTTCCGTGTGAGTAAATGAACAAACATGAAACTCCTTTCGACGTGTTCCCACCAAACTTGAATATGGGGTTATTCATAGGGTTTAATTGCTAAAAACCCGGCAATGCATTGGTAGTGCCTCCGGTGCTCTAAATGAAGAATGCATCAGGTGAACCGCCCTGCTTGTTTGCTTGCTTTTTATATAATAAAAAAAACCTGTTAAAATCTGTTAAAAATTAAAATGTACCTGTTAGCTTCATTTTTTCCATGCAATACTGTATACAAAAGATCTTCCGGCGGTGTGTCTGGGTCTTCTGCTTTAAGTATGTCAGATGTTATAGCTTTCCTTGTACCCTATAATAATAACAGATTACATGTAACATAACTATCACATTAAAAAAAAATAAGCCCATATAAAATCAATAATTTTCATAAACAGAGAACGGATCTACGTAATTTTGGTATGGATTTTGGGATATCCGCGATACGTGTATAGTCGAGGACTTGAAAAATGATTTCCGGGATAACAAGTATTTTATCCCGGAATAACGGGGTTTTCCCTTGGGATTTTTAAAAACCACGCGTATGAAGTCGCGGGCAAAAGCTAGTCTCTAATATAACAATAATGTAAAATATGGATACGAGTTAATATGTATAGGTATACTTATAATATTTACAGTTTATATAGGTATAAGTTAAAAGTACCGGTTAAAATTTATTTAAAAAAAAAAGACGTGTGGCACTCGGGGACTGCCATGTAAAGCTATTGCATAGCATTTTTTATCAACGCCATCTAGCGGTGAGAGGAGTCTCGTGTCAGGTTATTTTCGTGACGGAATTTCTGCATTCGGTCTCCACGCTCAAGGCTCGCGATAGAAGCTATGCAATAGCTTAAAATTGCTTATGGGTACTGCATTCTTTCTGTTTATATTAGTGTCATGCATATTATAATCTATCTACAAAAATTAATATACAACTTTTCTATAGTTAGAAATGTCTGACAGATTTACAAAACATACAAGCAACAGGATGGTGTTCTAATGCTGAAATCTATAGACAGCACTTTCACACAGCTCAGACTCAAGACAGAGTTAAAACGAGACAGATTTATGTCAGAGCATATTTGTGTCTCGTTTTAACCTCTATCTTGGGTCTGAGCTGAGTGCGAGCACGCTCTAAGACTAAGCATAAGTGACTTCGAGTAAAAATATTAGCAATCTCTAGATTGTTATACTCACACTAATACACGTTTTATTCTCAGGTCATTCGCGTGCCAAATTAGCATGCAAACTACTCAAAAGCAACTCAAAATAAAGTATATATGTTATTCTGAAAGAAAAAAAAATTAAAAGAAACAATAATGACAAACAAAATAGCACAAAATTATGTTGAGCCAATGCGGGTTAAACCATGTTCAACTAGAATTGATCTGATTATTAGAATAGAATAGAAATATTTTTTATTCAAATAGACTTTTACAAGTGCTTTTGAATCGTCGATGAATCTACCACTGGTTCGGAATGCCCTTCCTGCCGAGAAGAGCCAGCAATAAACTCGGCGGTTGCTCTTTTCAAAAGCTCAGAGCACAATAATAATTATCTCAAAAATCCCAATTTTTTAATTTTCAAAATGTGTCTAAAGCATTATTAATTTTCAAAATCTTAGTCCATGGTTTTATATTATTCTTCTGTGAATCTACTTTTCAACTAATGTAGTTTTCATAGATCATGAAAAATCGATTTTTCATACTATAATAGTTAAAATCACTAGGTATTTTTCAAAATAAGACATTGACGCAGCAAATGAAATAATGTAAGTCTAATAATAAGTATAAAAATATATTGTTATTCTTTACAATATGCCTTTAGTTCTTTAAAAAACAATGTAGCCTTACCTGAGTAAGTCTCAACACTTTTCCCGGCAGCAGGTTCAATACAGGCGGGTCATTCACCGGCGTGACATTGACGTGCAAGACAAACGTGTTGCGTCCCTGAAGATAGCTGGGGAGTGTGAACTTAGTCTCCGGTATCAGTTCCATTTCGATCACGATCGCATCCTGGTGGTTTTCCGACCCGTCGTGGACGTATCTGACCTGTAACCATTGGAATATTATGTGTATTATATAAATATAATACACACTATGATCACTCAGAGGGCGATGGAGAGAGCTATGCTCGGAGTATCCCTGCGAGATCAAATTAGAAATGAGGAGATCCGTAGGAGAACCAAAGTCACCGACATAACTCAGCAAGTCGCGAAACTGAAGTGGAAATGGGCGGAAGACATAGTTCGAAGAGCTGATGGTCGATGGAGTCCCAAGGTGCTGGAGTGACCCCGCACCGGGAAGCGCAGTGTTGGCAGACCTCTCACCAGGTGGACCGACGACATCAAGCGAGTCGCAGGGAGTCGCTGGATTCAGATGGCGCAAGCTCTGGATCACTAAGCGGGCGATAGGTAGTGCTAGGTTCAGAGTATCCTTGTGAGATCAAATCAGAAATGAGGAGATCCGTACGAGAACCAAATTCACCGATAGCGTGTCGAAATCGAAGTGGAAACGGGCGGTGATGGGATTGGGGCCTTAAAGTGAAGACCCCGTACCGTGAAAGGCACTATTGGCAGACCACCTACTAGCTGGGCATCATCAAAAGATTTGCAGGGAGCCACAGGATTCAGGAGACTTGGGGAAATCGCATGTTTTCGTTCCCTTTTTCGAAACCCAAAGCAGCAAAATCGAAAGCAAAAGCTTTCACTTCAAAAGATTCAAATAAATCGCTCATTTGGGACAAGAGTGACATAATTCAAAATCGACGATGAGAGAATTCTCTCGTTAGAAAGTAATGTTTTGTGGATGCTGCGGTCTCGAAACAACACAGCGGCCAACAAAGCGATAGAGCATTAAGTCAAAATCTCTCTCGCTCTCATTTTTTTGTGCTTAGCGTAATGTTGTTTTTATAGCAAAAAGTATAAATGTTCGACACCAAAATTGGTGAATTTTGAGTTATGTCACCCTTGTCGCACATGAGCGAATTGTAGTATAAAAAAAAAATCTACCTTATCTCTAGACAAGTCCATCAACGTAAAGAACTGCTTAGACTTCTCGCCTTCGACGTAGTTAGTGTACTGCGGAAGATTTCTCTGCAGCGATAAGTCCACGGCGATCCGGCCATGTTGTGGAGACTGTGCCACGTGTAGCAGGACTCCAGAAGGTCGGACCCCATACTTGTGGTGATCCAACACCACGTCGATATTCTGTGTGGTTATAACTGCCACTCCGCCTTCTTGTACCGTCAGTGGATACAGGGACACTAGTTCTAACTCACTGCTCGATTTTGAAAAAACCTGAAAGATATAAATTAGTTTTTTAACATGTCATTAGTTTTTTAACAAAGTCTTTTTTTTTTTTTTTTATTTAAGTCATGTCCACCTTTAGGTGTTCCTTATAGGTTCATGAAAAATAAATCGACAGAAAGTGTCACCTAATTATTAGCTTACAAGCTATGTAAAGTTTAGGGAACGTTAGTGAAAATGGGCATTAGTGTGACAGTACAATGGCGTTTAGAAACCGCTTAGAAGTTAAAAAAGGCTACAAGTATCTATGAAATGATATGCATTAAATCCGAATTTGTAATCCGTAATCGGATAAAAAATCCATACAAATATGGCTACTTCGGATTGAGAATTCTCGGTTTCGGATAGGATACAGTGTGGAGAGCCTTAATTCGGAATCTCGGTTTGGATACAGTGCGGAAAGGGCCTAAATGGCTGTGGGATTTCTTTTAAATGTGTTCTGTACCTTATACTTCTCTGCATAGTCAGGGTTAATGCAGAGATCAGTGTCACACTTGCAAGTGAAGTGATCGACCCCGTGTTGCTCGCAAGTGGCGCGAGCAACGCACGGAGGGCTCGGCCCGGCGTGGCAAGGGTACCACCACACGCACCTAGGGCTCACTCCATAAGTCACCACTGCGTTCGGCAGCCCAATAATCTTGTCATCCACCTCGATCGGTCTGATACAGCCCTAAGGATAGAAAATTTGTATTTTGAGTTGAGCAGTTGGAGAGAATGGCTATTTCGACCGTTCCGTAGAACAAAGTCTCATCTGCTAAATTCATAACTTAAGATTTGAGCCTTGCAGATGTGACTTTTAAGGCTCCAAGTTGTGAATTTAGCAGATGAGACTTTGTTCTACGGAACGGTCGATTTGTTCACCAAGATAGCAAAGTTCATTTTTGTTGCGAGTGCCTAGTTTGAACTGCGAGCGGGCAAAGGATTCTATAATAGAATCCTGAGTGTAGTGAGGGATTCAAAGGCACAGGAAAAAAAACTTTGCTATCGTGTGATACACGTATACATATAACTTTTCACCTCACTAGCAGAAGTAATTAGTTTTTCAGATTATAATATTATAATACCTTCATAACACCTTTTTAATAGGTATCACCGACAGTCCTCTGTGTGTCCTTGGCAATCTGGGCCCTTCTAGGCGTCTGGAGAGAGCTAGAATGGCTGGAGTAAAGAACATTGGAAGGATTGGTGCATCACACACAACAAACCACGACTGGTTTAATTGTGGAAACCAGCCCAGCAAGAAGAAAGAAGAGACTTACCATTATACTAGAATCAGCAGCCTTGATTCCTTTGGAAAAAGCGCGCTGTCGTTTCTCGCTCTCGATGCCACCAAGAAAGAAGGAATCTGACAAGTCGAGGTATCTTGTGCCACCACTCTCTATCCGGGTGCTCATCGCTATGTTGTCTATGGAGAGCTGAAAATTTTTAAAAAGCAGTTTCAATATATGTATATACTTTATGGAAGTATTTTCACTATAGTGTTGCGACTTCTGAAAGACTATTGGACATTCGGTTCAAAAACGTTAATCCACCTTACTTTGTATTATACTGCTTGGCTGTTTATTTGGTGTCACTATGAAGTGTAATTCTACTAAATGTTATTTTAACTAAAATTGGCATTGATAGTTTGTATATATAATAAGGTATAATGCTTATTTTATATATAAACTATTTAAAATAACATTTTTTCTCCTAAAAAGATACATCCTTTATTCTAGATGTTTATTTCGTACCATTAATTTAAAGCTACATAAATAAAAGGTAAGTTAAGTACTTGTTTATTAGTTATTTAGAGAAAAAAACATATTTGCAAGACAAAGCTGCACATTCTATCAAAAATAAGTTTTGGTAAATATATTTTATATATACTATTGCAACGGAAAATTCAATGGGAACTATTATATTTGGAATCCTGACAGCTGCCTGCTTAAATAATAAATATAGACCAAGACTCATGGTACTCCTAAGTCCTAGCTGTCGATATCTTTAAAGCAGTTATATAACGTTATATAACAAGTTAGCATACTATAGTAAAAGTTACATTTCGCTCAATTTATTAGGTGTAAGTAATTTACGCTCAGTGCTCACACACCGGTAAAAATTTCAAACATGTTGTATGACATTGTATAACATTTTATATTTTTATTTATTTCTGATTTGACTTTCGAGCGGGTTCGAAGTTGCAATTTGTATAACATTTCTTGACACTGTTTATTAACATAGAAAATATAGTGCAATATTTGTATATAAGGCTAATAATGTAATATACAGAATACATATATAAAGAAATCGCAAATGCATATATGTAGTCAAGAAAAAATTTAAAAATATACGGTCGCCACTAATATATTAAAAATATGCAGGGCACAATACAATATTAATAATTAATAAACCGAAAGATCGTGTTACAACGTTTAATATTTATCACGACCTTGGATCGTGGTAGGTTTTAAATCTCTAAAAGGTTTTAAAATCTAAATTGTAATTCTATTTAATAATTATTATTTCATTACTATGTAGAAGTAACGCGCTTTAGAAATAACACTAGCACGTTAGTTCCACGTCACTGTCGCGATGCGTAAATTAAATAAAGAAATACATATTTTAATATAGATAAAAAAAGATACAATTACAATTATTCTGTCCCATTTACATTTTACCATATCTAGTGCCTAAATATTTAAAACAAATAAAGAAAAATAAATATTGATGTTGCTTGAAGTTATACAACATTAGCTTATTACAGTTTGGTTACAGAATATTATTAGGTTATATAACGTTATATAAATTATTGTTTCGCGTATGCATTTTAATTAAAAAAAAAAATGGGCATTTTTTCATAACACTCCATCCTCACGTTTGCGACTTTTATGATAGTTACCTCAATAAGTGAAGGATTAAACAGCAGATGCATTTTATGCCACTGGCCATCGTTGACTCTCTCAGTGTGAACGATCTGTCCCCGGGCCATCTTAACCCTCACAACTCCATCCAAGATTTCGACTGCCAAATAATCAGATCCGCGTCCCCCACCAGGGTTGTATAAAATGATTGCATTTGGCGTTATCGTTTTGAATTCTATTTGCCATCTGAAATGAAATGTGCACGTTTGCATGAACCTATTGTAATCTATTTTTTCTTAGCTGTCTAAAGGCGTTATTGATGCGCTAAGCTCTCAACAATGAAATTGTGAAAATCTTCAAGAATGTCGTGAACGCTCGGCTAAGTCCATTGGTTAGGCGTTTTTCCGAAATGTTTTCCTAAAAATTATACCTACATTTTGTAGGTACGTTGAAAATGTAGGGTTGCGGCCGACGCATGCGGGGAATACGGGCAGCCTTAATTAAATCCTGGTGATCCTGATTCCGCGCAGTAGCTTATAAAGTATAGACAGCCCTAAAAAGATTGCTAGCCTTCGGTAAGAGACGGCACTGCAAAGAAAATTATTATATTTGTACTCGCATACATACCTTCCTCCCGCTCTGGAGTTAATTTTCGGCAGGATCAAATAAGCGCCTTCATCAATAAAACTAATTTCGGAATTGACATCGGCATCAAATTCTGGAGCGCAATTCCACGTGACCCCCTCAACGTGTACTGAACCACTGCGGCTTCGAGCTTTCTCAATTATTTTTACTCCGTTGTAGTACACCTGAATAAGAAATCCATATAATCTGCGTTAGGTTTATCATGTGTTATTATAACCATGAAAATGTTAAGCTTAGATAGCACATTAAAAACTAGCTATATTTTTTTATATAAATATACGTACATCTTCCATGCAACCACGAAAATTTTCCATATGACCAAGGAAAAGTTCTGAGAAATCGCCCTGCCCTCCGAGAAAAACACCAAAATGTATGTTTAGCTCGAAAAAGCGTCCCGGCAACCTCTTCTTCACTACGTTGTCGTCAACCTAAAAATAATGAGGTGAAGTCATTGACATATAATCAACCGACTGCGTCGGCCCCCTCATACACTTGAAAACTTGTACATACTAAGGTGGCTACATACGTTACTGCAAGCATGACAGACATGCAAGAACAACCATTATGTGAAAGCATGCTTGAGTAGCCGTATGATGATTTAATGCAAGCACCTCTGTAGTGCTATTAATAGTGATAGAAACTGTTACGCTTAGAACAGACGTTTCTAACAAACGCTCGCTCTAAACTTAGGCTGAAATAAATGTGAGTGGCATGTAATTAATTATTGTCTGTACTGGTATTGATCATTACGATTTTGATAGTTATTGCGATGAATGAAGCACCCTTTCAGAGCACAGTACGTCTATTTTATCTGTACTCATATGTGTCAGTCTTTATAGTTCTTGCAGTTCACGAGGGCGCGTGAGCTTTACTTGTGGTTAGGTCGTGTACATGCACATTGCGTAAGTGTGCGTGCCTGTCAGGAGCCTAGGTATGAGCGGTCAGGCGCGAGCAAGCTCTCGCTCACACCTACACAGATACAATACACACACAACCATGAGCCACGCGTCCTCGTGAATTGCAAGAACAATACGAGTATATGCTTACTAAAAATACCTTGTCAGCGTCAACTATTGCATTTCTGAGCGTTATAGTTCGATGAATAAAAATGATTTTCTTCACGAAATATGTATTAACAAATATTATCAATTTCGCTATTACACAATATGTAGCTATCTTAATACAAGGCCTGAAAGATAGTAGAGAATCTAATGGTGTTTCATAACAGCTGCAACTTTGTTTGATCTATTTTTCCTTAGTTGACATAAAAGGTAAACATAAGTCGCTTCTCAAAGAGATGCATATGCGAGACGCTAATTGCGTTTATCTCGCGTAGGTACTAAAAGAAACCGTGATACAAGGAGAAGCGCAACATTAGATTGTCTTAAGAAAAAATAGATTATGTTGCGAACTAAATCTTTTTCATTAAAAGAAATAAACAAACTATATAAAATTAAAAAAAAATATCTAAAAAATATAAAATTACAAATTTGTATGGTATGCAGAATAGGTGTATTACATTCCTCTAATATTGTATTATTTAATATAACATAAGAAATGATACGATGATATTCATGATCAAGGCTTTAATGCACAAGATTAAAGCCATAATATTAAGACAGAAAGTTTAAGAATCAAGATTAATGTGAACACTAATCTTGTAGTGTAGTAGTAAAACTAGTAGGGTGGTAACTAGTTACCGGCAAAAACCTCCCACCAGACTAGACTGAGACAATTTAGAAATTATAAATTCCCAAATTGCCACCGCCGGGAATCGAACCCGAGACCTCCCAGTTATAAGACTACAGCGCTGACCACTGCGCCAGGGAGGTCGTCCAACTCCGAAAAGTCATACGTCAGAAGTCAAGCCATGACCCCACAAATACTGAGCACAATATTAGTATGGATTGTCTTGTTGGTCTAGTGGTTAGCAAGTTCGACTACAGATGACGAGGTCCAGGTTCGATTCCCGGGTCGGGCCAAAAAAATGTATTGGGTTTTCTGTTAAGAAATTTTCAGTACTATCCCGAAGTTAGGAACCCGGTGGTGAGTCACCCCCGTGCCTCGGAGTGTCGGATTATATTTTCCGTACCATCGGACTATGAGAGTGAGGGAATAGAGAGTGCACCTGTGTTTCAAACTCAAAATTATTTATTTCCTGTTTTCGCACACAATTTTGCACTATAATATCTCCCGCACAGATGGCTAATCCTGTAGAGATTGGCCGCCGGGGCCGAATTAAGTCGGGAGGACATTATTATTAGTGTAGTTTGTTCACTTACCTTCATAGTGAGATTTGCTTCTCTCCTGATGATGCTGACATGGTGCCACTGTGTGTCGTTAAGATTGATGCCTTTTGAAGATGATAGCTCGCTCTCCCCAGCACCAAGGTTAATGTGAAGTTTCAATCGACCACTTTCAAGTCTTATCTAAAATACATTATAAATTCTATAACATTCCATTCCATTCTAATAACATTCCTGAGAATCAAATTATTAAGAGGATTATCAAAATCAGTTCAGATTTAATAGTGTTATGGATTAAAATAAATAAAATCTTTCATCCAAAATCCTAGAGAAAAAACTGTCTTAGGTATATAACCTTATCTTAAATAAGAAAGTATTGAATACTAAGGCCATTTAACTAAATCAACAGTATAAAAACTGTTGATTTACTTTCTTTTTCTTTTTTAGGATTTCTTGTTTAGGACGATTTGGAAAGGAATCCAAACAAGTCTTTATTTTTTCTTATAATAGAAATATGTGTAAACTTGATAGTTTTAGGTAAACTTTTATAGTATGTACAAATAATACCTCAGGTTGAATGTGCATTTTACTTTCAAAAAATTGAATATTTTTTTACCCCATCTTAGGTGACCAAAATGATACTTTATTTATGAAAATCAGAATGATATCTTAATAAACATGAACAACCTAAAGAAACCAAACAATGTAAATTATATATCTGTTTTACATAGGTAAATAACATTTTTCAATGATGTTTGTGTATTGAGTACATCATTGATAGATTTCTAGGACATTATAAATGTTCAGTACAATCGTGTAAATACATACCATACAGTAATCTGTTTTGCCTGCAGCAAGTAACAAAAGAGCATCGGACAAGTGAGTGCGAAAGCTGAAACTTATGTCCGTGGCACCTTTGGCTTCTTGTAGTGGATAGGAAATGTAGCTGGCACCATAGAATGAAGCTACAACAAATAAATCTTTCCTGAATAACTTAATTTTTGTTCATTTTGACGACTTCCCTGGCGCAGTGGTGAGCGCTGTGGTCTTATAGTTGGGAGGTCTCAGGTTCGATTCCCGGGGGGGCAATTTAGGAATTTATAATTTCTAAATTGTTTCTGGTCTGGTCTGGTGGGAGGCTTTGGCCGTGCCTAGTTACCACCCTACCGTCAAAGACATACCACCAAGCGATTTAGCATTCTGGCACGATGGCGTGTAGAAACCGATTAGGGGTATGGGTTGAATTTACACTGCTATACCCCTTCCAAGTTAGCCCGCTACCATCTTAGACTGCATCGTCACTTACCATCAGGTGAGATCGCAGTCAAGGGCTATCTTGTCATCGAATAAAAAAAAAACTGCAAGTCTTTGAATTATGAGCGAGGTGTATTGAATTTTTTCCAGTGAAAAAGCAGGTATATATACATATACACAGATACTGATTTGAGACGATCAATATAATAAAGAAGCAGTAGATAATAGAGGACTAATTTGGAGAGGTATGGTGGTGTGAACTAAACCCATACCTCTTATCGGTTTCTACACACCATTAGGCCAGAACACTAAGTTTCTCTGTGGTCTGTCTGACATAGTGTGGTGACCAGCCATGAACAAAGCGTCTCATCAGACTATATTATGTACTTTTAGTTCTACAATCAATAACACAGCGGTCATAGCCTAGAAATACCAGACCAGATCAGACAAAGATGAAATTTTCCGAGAAAAATCTATGGCATTGGTAAGTATGGCAAAAATTTAATTTAGCAATTTTTATGATTAAGGCTTCACTAATTTTAACTTCTAGCATGAAAGTTTTTCCAAAAGTACCTAGATATAACGTACGTACCTATGTTTTACTAAACAGTGAAGACTTTGATGAATTTAAAGTTAAACTTACCTTTATCGAAAGCCAGGCCGAAGCAAACCAGACACAGTATAAATAAGAGTTCCATTTTAAAAAACTTCACATAACACAATTTCATAACAAATTATTTGATCGCATTTAGAGTCGCTGGATACATTCTTTGAGAAAAACTCTCAAATCATTTCAACAATCCATGAAACAAAAAGTAAATTCCGACATCCTCAAAATCAAGACATTGCAGGGGCCCAAGTCTGCTATTGCAATTGTAGTTACATTGTCTATCAATGACATGACAATTGTTATTTTTAGCAATTGTCATGTCATTGATAGACAATTGAACCCCTGGGCCCCAAGTCAAATTGCTAAAAGTAGCAATTGGGATGTCATTGATAGGCAATGTAACTGTAATGTAACTACAATTGCAATAGCAGACTTGGGCCCCAGGGGCCCAAGTCTGCTATTGCAATTGTAGTTACATTGCCTATCAATGACATCCCAATTGCTACTTTTAGCAATTTTGGTAGTCTACTAATTCAATGGCGTCACAATTGTTTACCGATGGTTTGCCACTGACACATCTAGCTTTAAATCTAGCTTAAATAAACGTTTTTAATATGTAGTTTTTTTTGAAACTCATTTCGGGAAATGCTTTTTAAGCTAATTCCAATGCCGAGGTATCATTAAATTACAATCTAATTATAAGAAATCGAACGACGATTGTGAATTTAGTAGACTACGAAATTTTGGACCAATGATAATTGTATTGTAATTGTATTGCGGATCAATGACAATGACATGTAAAATAGCAGACTTGGGGCCCAGGTGTGGCGTCTCATAGTTCAGTCACATTTAAAAATAAAAATGATAAAGCGATTTTATTTTTCTTTAACACATTACTTTGCGCGTAACATTTTCCAATTTATCTAAAACATACAACAGCTCTATACAAAAATAAAAACCAAAAATTCAGCACCCCCAAGTCACCACATCAATAGACATTGTTTAAATTTTAAACTTAAACAATAAAATCAGGGTTGCCAACTCCTAAAAAAAATTAGCCCTAACATCAACATGAAATTCCCCTAAATAACCCTAAATGCAATATTCAAAAGCCCCAAAAAAATCCCTGTATCTTGTTACCATTCAAAGCTAATGTTTAAATGAGTTTCCCGTTTTATTGAGGTAAATAAAAATAATATAACTTAATTTTAATTACATTATTCGGCAGAGGCGTAACTATACCGTTTGAGGCCCGTGGCAAATTCATCGGATGGGGCCCTCCCTCCCCCAATATAAAGAAGCTCAACCAATGAGATAACATTTTTTTATTTTATAATAAATCACTATGTGAAGTAGGTACATACAATTGCATCGTAAAAGTGACATTTTCCCGAGCGAAGTGAGCGCGAAATTTTTTATGATTGCATTACGGCACTTAGTAGTCCATACTTGGTACTTACAATAGAAATGTAAAAGTGATATTTTCGCGAGCGAAGCGAGCGCGAAATTTTTTATGATTGCATTACGGCACTTAGTAGTCCATACTTAGCACCTACAATAGAAATGTAAAAGTGACATTTTCGCGAGCGAAGCGAGCTCAAAATATTTTATAATTGCATAACGGCACTTAGTAGTCCATACTTGGCACCTACAATATTTTATTTTATTTTACATTACGTTTTTTTATTTTACACTACACCATATCTACTACTTTTGGCGCTTGAGACCCTGCGCTTGTATGCGTCGCACACCCGGCATCGTAGGTAAAGTCGGCCCTTCAAACTATTTAGCTATTGTTATTGGGGTAGCTATATTCGGTAATTAATTATATATTTTATAAAATTTTAAAATATGTGTTTATGGACCTAATGACATTTAGGTACCTACACAAATATGTATCTTTTTTTATTTCTGTAAGACAAATAAAAATTTTGGCCCCAAATCTACCGCCCCTAAAATCTGCTGCCCTAGGCTGCAGTCAACTCAGCCTTTTGGTAAATCAGTTTACTGTGCGTAACCTTTCTTGTCCCAAAGATTTTAGTTTATATCAATTTTAATTTTGAAAATGATCGCTCGGCACTAGTGCCGACTACGGCTAGCCGTAGCCACAGGAATGGCTATAAATGTTAGGATCATCTTGTGCTTCTGGCTCTCTCTGACCGGGGCCCCTTCCGGCTGGGGCCCGTGGCATTTTGCCGAAATGCCACCCTATAGTTACGCCTCTACATTATAAGTGTAACATTTTTTGGAGATGGAGTAAAAGTAACGCAAGATCCACCATCACGTTTTAAAATGAAAAGGGAAATCGGTTTCGTAATTTGTTTTTCACTATATTTTATATCGAAACAGCGTGTTCAACGCTAATGTATTAAAATATTTTTAAAACGCTTTAGCTAAAACGATTTTAAGCATATTATTCCGAAATATCATAGGCGTTTTGCTTTATTTACTCGTTTTGGTCAGTCAATTATGTGACGCTTGAAAATTTGTTTATGCCCCTAAAAATAGCCCTAAATTTTTTTGGGCCCTAAAAAAATCCCAACAAGCAAAATTCCGCCCTAAATTTGGGGCTAAAAGCCCTAAGTTGGGAACCCTGAATAAAATAATGACGATTGACGGCAATTGACGGCCAGCTGGCCACAGATTACTATAGATACTACCACAGATTACTATAGATATAGATACTATAGCTGTCAGCTAGCTAGCTAGGGAGAATAAAAGTACGACTACATACACGATACTTTTCTTTCAATTGGTATGTTCTTGGTAACGATATTTTGTGACCGAGTACAAAATAGATACCTAGGCATCGTGAAAAATATTCATGACGATACTCGTTCGAGAATTTCTGTCGATATTATGCTGATTTGAAAGATTTAGATCGATTTCACTAAACTTTCTTGCCTTATTTTTATTAATTATTACTTACTCTACAAGCTGAATTTTTAGTGGTTGTATTCCCGAAGCGAAATAATTTGATCAAAGTATTACAATCGATTTTTAAAATAAAAAAATGATTAGAATCAAAAATGGCAAAGGAGACGGTCCATTTTGGGTCTACTTTTGTACCATATAGACGTGAAAAGCGAAAAATACAAAGAGATCAATGAAAATAAAATCAATTAGAAAATCATAATAAATAAATTGCTGAAATAAAAATGTAATTTCAAGTTTTTCGGTACTGCTCGCAACACTTACAAGATGGCTACTTTACAGCCATAGAGATAGCAGTAGACAGGGCCTAGTCAGCTAAAGTATCAATTCGTGCTAAAAGTACATAGCAAGTACATATCTTCTGTCTAATGAAGGTGGGCACTGTATACCATTGTAACAAGGGTCATAGTCGAATGACCCGTACATTTTATTCTCGCTCTTTTAACACAATCACAATTTACGCACACTTTTACAGTTCTTATTACTATATCTAGTATAGTTATGTGAAATAGCGTCATAAAATGTGGGGCCAGCATAGAAATTTCACCCTTAATTTGGGGAAAATTATGTGACGAGAGTTATTATTTGGAAAACACATTCATTTAACATTATACCCAGTTCCCATTTTCATAAGTTTATTAGTTTCGTGATGCTGGAGTTTAAAAAATAATTTTATTTAGAATCACCGCACACTGTGATGCAATGTCACTTTGGGAGATTTCAGTTAGATTTTAAAATGTTTTCTCCTCCTTTATGTTTTTTTCAAGCTAAGTGAAATTGGTGAAGTGATTCGTGTTGGCATGACAAAAGCTATTTAACAAAACAAGAACAAGTCTTCCGAGGGTAAGAAAGAACAAAAGTTGGCAACACACCCTATTCCTTATTTAATTATTATTATTTTTTACAGCCTCTAGAAACTCTCTTACAAGAACATTTTATTTCTTTGGGTTCAGCAACATGCCGAAACTAACGGGTGACGTCATATTGCCAACATAATTTATGTCAAAAAGGAGTTTTCTAAAAAGAGTTAATTCTTGGTTCGACTGGCTTCGCATTATGAAAAGTCATTAATCCAAAGAAAGAAAAAAATTGTTGTCATTTTTCAGTCAGTTGTCAGTATAATAAATAAGAGAAAAATATTTGTCAAACGTTTTAAATAAATATTAATTCTATAAATAATTATTCTAGCGGGAATTGTTGATTCGTTAATTCCTCAATTCAATTTGTGAACCATCTTGGAAGATTATAGAAAATGTGAAGTTTGCAGCATGAATGTTAAAAGTTCTGAGAAGTTCTTGCTTTTTCCAATGGTATCAAACTGGTAAAGTGCCTACCTACCTGTGCTACCTACGATTATTTTTAACTGCTATTCTATCGAATGGGATAAAAAGAAGACTGCAGTGATACTTTGCTTTGCTTAGCAGATAAAAAGATGCTATTGCATTGAAAAAACTTCTAGAAAGAAAGAAAGAATTCAGTTTAAAGTAATTAATTTTGTTTCAACTAGTTGTAATATTGTGAATAAAAATGAATAAATACTAGACTCATATTGATCCTTGTTTTATTTACGCAACTTTTGAACTTGATCTTAGAACAATAGATTTGGTAGCACATCCCTGTTTTTGTCGATATCGATAAAATCTAATTATCGATAAGACAAATCTATCGATACATTACATCCTTAGCTTTGACAATTCTTTCTTCATTACATGGGTTGGTAGTATTGTTTTTCTTTTATGAAGTTGGCTAAAATAAAAACAAAGTCTCGAAATTTTTTTCTTTGAAGTTCCGCCTCTTAAAACGGAGTGATTACATTCTCTTTGATTTTTTACTTTTCAAAATCATGCGCCATATTGCCCGTTGCACAAAATTCAATAATTTGCTAATTGAATCATAATAATCATCCAGATACTTTTTTTTATTGTAATTTCTTTGTATTCTTTGTGTTTACGTTTGTATTATCCTTTAATTTAGAGATGTAGTGGTGATCTGTACTTGGTTTGGAGTTGTTCAACGTGCGTTGTGTCGGTTTATTTTGATTTAAGTTTCATGTAGTGCAAGCAATAGTGCAAGTTGTATCAGCGACGAAGAAATGGACCTGCTTTACATGCACTCATCTCGTTGGAAGGTACCTATGTTAAGATTTATAATGTTCATTTATTTCCTGGCAGCTGGCACTTAACCGAAATACTTGTGCATATTATAACTTGGTAGGTAAGTACTTCGAATAGTTCTTTCGTTGAATTTGCCAAATAAATCTATGCTAGAAACTGTTTTACCTTTGACCTTCGACCATCGAAGCCTTTGACCAATAAAAATATCTTGAAATATGTCCTTACATTTATGGATAACCTAACAAAGTAAAAGTATATTTCTTTTACCTGAGAGTTCTCTTCGACTGAACTTTCTTGAAATTGAAGTACCCTTGTTAATGTTATGTCTGTTACCAGTTCCTCCATCATCAGATCATTGGTTTTTATATATGATTTAAACCAAAAAGTTGATCAAGTGAGTTCAGTACTTTAGTAACACGTATTTTAGTAAGGACAAAAATACAAGTCAAAGTGTTGTAAATAGTCTTGCTATTAACTGCTACAGTATCAAAAAACACCCTCATCAGTTACATTCAAAAGTGCACAGCCCTTATAAAGAAGTTATTTATCATTTGGAGACTTTGAAATAAGTGGGAGAAAATTGTTACAGAAAAAGTATTATAAGTGCCTGACCTTAAAGCAGAGAGATATGTGCATGCTTTGATGTTTGCGTTTGTCTGTTTGATCTGCTCAAGACATTTTCACTTCAATGGGTAGGTACCGTAGAGCCTACCAATTGAATTGAAAATTGTGCCTTCAGGATAGCTAATACCCTAAAGGTACTTGAGTGCATTTACTTAATTTTTAATATCGAAATGGAAGAAATAAATAACTTATGCAAGTTATAATATAATAAGATACGTAGGTTATGCAGTAGCCCTTGTTGGCTAACTAGTAGAAACCATTACTATATATTTTGCAATCATGTACTATATATTTACTATATACACAATATATTTGCTTAAGTAATTCTAAGAAATATTTTAAACATGACTCATATCCACAATACCGTTCCACTAATTTTAATTTTTGCACTTGGAGTAGGTACAACAATATTATGTTGTAATTGATTTGAGGATCTTATGAATTTCAGTACTCCTTCTAACTGTTGAGCTATTGAGGCTATCAGCACTACAGTACTGGTCAACAAAGAGCAACCAGCGATCCTTTTCACATAGAAGAAATAGGAGATCATGAATCCTTCTCAAGGATATTGATGAAAAAAAATACTGAGATACTGGGTGAGTATCATGATAACACTAATTCTGTTTTACACAATCTCTTAACTAAATTAAATGGATAGCTTTAAAAATAATGCTATGCTTCTAAAAACTTTCAATATGGAAGATGATAACATTACATCTAGAGCTCTGAAGTTAAGACATTTTGTACAACCTCATTATCAGTTAGCACCAAGGTTCTCCTGACCGAATTTCGAGTATGACAGCTAACTTCTAGATATAATAGTTTACAAGAGTGTTCACAGATATAAGTGCACTCTATATTCCCTCATTCTCATAGTCCAATAAGAGGCATCAGACACAAATGGAGTGTAATCAAGCAGGACCAATATGCTTTTTAAGCTCTTTAAGGTTGTAACAACACCAACTTCAGAAATCTTAACTGCTACTTGAAGTGTTTGTAGGAACCATGCATCATAGGATGCATATGCAGATCTGCTTCATGTTAGCAGTGATTGATATGTTATGTGTGATGTATGAAATCTACTTAAATTAACTTTCAGGTAAAGGACTTCAGAAGTTGGTGTGCTAAGTGGGAGTTCATCGAAAAACTGTATGCTGTAGATGGGTTACATGCATAAACACTTTAACCCCAATTTGAAAAGATCAAGGCAAGTACCACCCTAACCTGTGTTTTGTTTTAATTTTCTTTCCTCCAACCATAGGTTGTCCTCAAGAGATTGCTTCTTGCTAATGAGGGCGCCTATTGTACTCTGTTTTGTTAATTTTCAAGTTATGTATGTTGTTTTCCTTCTTTAGTATGCAATAGATAATATTTATTTCATTCATTAATTTATTTCAAGTAAAGATATCATACCATTACTTTAATATAAATCAAGATCTAAGACTGTTTAAAGATTCATACCACTATAACAGGAAAAATATGATGTTTTTACCACTAGGCTATCACTGCTTATAGTTAAAAATACAAAATAGTATGAGATGAGTAGTATAATGATTAATTTAGATGAAATTTCATTAACTTTTCAGGTGAAGTATGGTGTACAAGTGTTCAGCAGAGAAGTGGACATCAGCGTAACACTGCAGATGAAAATATTTAAGGACATTCTATCTATTCATGATTACTGTAAGAGCCGATGAAATTTAATGGTACAGATTCGGGAGAAAATAAGCCTCTTTGTTGTAAAATTTCATACACAATATTTAAACAGTTTATTGTGAAAATGATTAGAATTAGGTTAAGCAATGGTGTAAGACTTATAAGAATTCATAATGTTGAATCAGGAAAAAAGTAATGGACGTTGAAATAACTGATATTTTATAACGTACTAATATTATAAATGCGAAAGTTTGGATGTAGCTATGGATGGATGGGTATTTGTTACTCAATCACGCCGCAACGACAATAGATTTGACTGAGATTTGCCACAAAGATAGATTATATACACACATAGGCTATTTTATATCACAGAAAATAAAGAGTTCCTGCGGGGGAAAAAACCTCAATTCACGCGAACGATGTCGCAGGCATCAATATAATATTAAATAAATTTTCGTTTGTAACTAGAATCTTAAATACCTACTTAAAATTTTCGCTTTCATTAACTGTAATTTAAGCTGAAAAAATGTATTTGACTTGTTTTCTGTATCAACTGAGTACATATTAGTTATTTGAATATTAAATTCATGCACACTTCTGATTTTAAGAGCTTATAGTATGCCAGCTGGAATCCAAATTTTGCCCCCGCCTCACTGCCCAGCGTGCAGCCGCCCGCACCGCGTAGCTGCAGCTATCTCACTCGCACGAGTTCATCACGCGGCAGGGGTCACGCGCCGTACGATAGGGTATATGATACATTTTAACGAACCTCTAGTACATAGGTATGGAAATAAAATGAAACTAATATTATTATATATTATTAATAACTAAGACTTAGACTTATTTCCCATTTCTTTACATTTATAATTTCTTAGATAATATACGTATTCTGGTAGGTATGCGTGAGAACAAGCGACGCGGGTTCCCCGTTCGAATGCCGGAGCGTGAATGAATTCATGCGGTGGACACGAGTCGCCCGTCGGCCCACACGCAATATTTTTCAGAATTTCATTTCTAATAACGAAAAAATTATTTAATTTTAAATAGTACATATAGGACACTTATTGTACTAAGTTGAGTATATATTTTAAGTTTTATTAGTATAGGTAAAGTATTCATTGACTACTGCGATTTATTTGTAAAATTCAGAGGGAAATTTGTGAATTTTTTCTATCGAGAAAATTTTTAGCAATCGTGTTTTCACAACATACAAAATTCAGTCTATACCGTCAACTTTACTATATATTTCTTTCAATATTATTGATTCAATATTTTTATTGATATGGACGATCAAACGTGGCACGCTGGCATACTGTAGGCTCTTAAGCATTTTAAAAGTTCACATTTTTTTACTAAATACATAATATAATATGTTAAGAATTTTAATATCTTACTGTTTTTATTTAATACATTTTTGTTGGTACAAGAATTCAATATATATATGGGTATATGTAATTACGTAAATTGTTAATCTTCCTAATCACTTACAGTTACAACAATTACATTAGCGAAAAGTGAATTTAGTTTTTAAAATCGTGCGGGAACACTTTGATTTTTGATTACCTATTTCAAAGTAGAAAGTAGCCTATGTCACTTTAATACAAAAAATCTCAATTAAAAAAGTTGCTATGTTACTGTGTGATTGAAAAACTATTACATTATCATATTTATATGATCGTACATCTATGGTTCATAGAAATATGAGAAATGGCTCTCTTTCGCATTTATAATATTAATTAATAAGTAAGGTGTTTTTCTTTAAATTTTACTGTAAGGATTATTTTTATGCTATATACCATTTTTGAATAAACCACGAAAAGTCAGAATCTATGAAATTCTATGCTTGTAGCTCAAAAAGGATAGCTTTATTTTCGTTATTTCATCCGCAATATTAAATCAATTCAAGGCATTAAATTCTTCACAAAAAAACTGATATTCCACATTTCCTTTCTCACTATTTAATACTTATCATTATTGTAAATGTTTAGTTAAATACTGCGTTTTCTATATCTACTAAATTTATATTCTCTGTAATTGTAATTTATGTATGCATTTAGTTTTGTCTAAAATGCGTATATGGACTTCCTAGATCCACCGCGATGCTGCATGCTAGCAAAATTTGTCGGAAGACTACATTAATTAGTAATTCATTCAAAGGTCATAATCTCTCGAGATATGTTATTTAGAAGACGTTTTCTGAAATAAAAGTTTTAAACATACTTTATCTGTGATAAATAAACCTTATGAATGAATTGCTCTGCCTAGTTTTAAGTGTGACTGAGAGATGGTGATAATACTAGTGTAAATTAAAAATTTAAAACTCCCCTGACATGGGAAATCCATAGCCGAACTATATATATATAATACTGTCAGCAAATGATCAAATCATCTTCCTTGATCTTTAATCATCATTTATCTAAGATCTCAATGATATTATGTTAATGAGCAGAACCATGCTGTATCTGTTGTAACTTGTTAAGGGGTTGGGTATACAGTATCCTTGTGCAATACCTTTGAAATCTTATTCACATTTTTAAGATATTTTTTTGGCGCGTAGAAAGTTTTAAGTTGCCGTATTAAGAATTATCATCATCTCTTATCAAACCTAATCTCTTAAAAAAATAAAATAAACCAATTTAAATAAATTTATTTTAACTCAATTTTTTGTTTTAATTTTTATGCCTAAAAACGAATTTCTAAGAACGAAGAATCGATAATTTTTTCGATGAAAAATCGGTATTTTTCGGTTAAAGTACAACACTAATTGCGATTAGTTTTTCGACAATCGGTAATGAAACGCATCCCTAAAATTACTACGCTGCGGCTCGGCTGTGACGTCATTGCCCATTCATTATCGTTAACATCTATAGAATTGAAAGAAAGAGAAATTAAATGTACGAGGAATTTATGAATGAATCACCCTAAGAGCGAGTGAGAAAGAAGATCATTTATGAATGATTTTTAAGGTAGAGGTAGATATTGATTTTTCTCTATATATCACGGTAGGTTTCTATAGTCGTTACTAGGCACACTCGTGTCTATGGACATTGGCTGTCTATCTAGTTGTTCCTGGTCTATGGCAGTAGACGCGGTTCTACGTCAAATGTCATTTCTGAGTTATCTGACAAGTGACGTGTCACGTGATATTTTTTGGTTATACCGATTTCCGAGCTTTGTCGTGGTGTTGTGAACTCGTGAATGCATTTCTTGTGTTTATTGTGGATTTTCTCTGGCGATTTGGTGTTTTTATTTGTACTTTGGATCTTTTGCTACTTGTTTGACTCGGCTTTTGTTCACGGATTCAAGATTTGAGGATCAATGACCTCATAATATTTTGACAGCTAACGTCAGAAAGATGAATCCGCCCGCCATGATTACGTATGAGATGTTGCGTCACTTTGAGAAAATAAATAATATTAGCACTGAAATAAGGATGAGTTCGTGGATTTGATCAGTCAAAAATGGTTTAATATTTTATTTTATTTTATTGTATTACTAGTACAAAGACCAGAGCCAGGCTCCATACTATTTTGGACCGTCTCCTTTAATTTACAATCGAGAAAGACAAAACTCGAAAAAGACCTCGAACCAATAGTAATAGGTAGGTACATCGCACTACCGCGCGAGGTCGCATAGTGCGGCAGCGTGGTCGTTGACCCTCGCGCGCGTGTACTTGAGGCCTCGTTCGCGACGTGCGTGCAGGCTAGTTTATGCTGTATCACCACGCACGAGAGCTTATTTTGCTAAACATTTTTACTTTATCGGCTCGTTTGAAGCAACGCTGGCCGGATGCGTACAGGCTATTCTATGCCTTATCACTACGCGTGAGCGCTTATTTTGCTCTAAACATTTTCACTTGGTAGCTCGATTTGAGTAGACGTACCTACTAATACTCACAGGTAGGTACGTTATGTCCATTACTATTGTTTCTCACACTTTCGAGATGTTGATTATTTTTTTAATTATTTTCAAACAAAAACATTTGTATTTTTTTATTTTAACTCTGTTTCGATAGTACTACTGAGGGCTAATCGTTTCGCTTCGGGAATACAACCATTAAAAATTCAGCGTGTATATTGCGGTGGTATACAATGTGGTATATCTTATTGATTGCGGTGGTACGGCCACATACAAAGACGCCCTGATGACCACATGGTGAAGCTTGCCCTCGACCTGCCAGTGACGAAGCGCTCGCGTGGAAGACCACCCACCACTTGGTTGACGACGGTCGAAAAAGACCTTGAAGATGCTCAAGTAAATAAAAACCTGGCACAAAACCATGCTCAATGGAAGAGGAGGATAAGGAAGGCCAACCCCAAGTAAATGGGGAAAGATCTAGGGCGAAGAAGAAGAAGATTATTTAAAAAATAAAAATTTTCTTTATTATTTTTATTATTATTTCATTATGTTCCTACATCGTTCTCTTGGCCATTGAGTACCATACAATAATATAGGGTGCCCACAAACCCACGCCAAAGAAGAATGCGAATGTAAAGGTTGCAGCATATCTGAAACAAGCGTAGTTACGTAGCTTTAGGCTATACCTTATATCACAGCCTTTTACTATAAAAGTTTTGACGATGAAGTAAAACATAATGAAGAAACTTGCACTGAGAATTCCTTGTAATATTTTCAAACGTGGGTGGAGTCTACCTGCACTTGGTAGTTGTGTTTAGGCTATAAACCAGCGTGGTAGCAAATGGCCTAAACACATTCCTAAACAGTTCTTATTCGAGAAGTGACCTATGTCCAGTTACAGATGGGTAGCTAGCTTTGGGTTGAGATGATGAAGTTTACTTTTGTTTTGTAATACACTATGATAGTTATTGTATAGTGGTAATACATCGATGATTGTAATAAATCACGGCTTTACCAGGCTTTACTTTACTTACCTGCTTCTCACTTTAAAGGGTAAATTTTCAAATGGTTGTGTCGGTTCATCGTAGTGATAAAAGTTAGCGTTTCTTTGTTGACGATTGATAGAACTCCGACCACGCAACACGCTGAAAATAAAAGGACGAAATCGAAGCATTTCTTGGAATATGGAACGCTTGTTTTATTATGATTTATGAAATCAGTTTTGACATCATGTGACGGGGATTTTTTTTAAAATATGTTTGTAAAGTTGCTAGTTATCTATACTATAATCTATACTTAATATTATAAAGCTGAAGAGTTTGTTTGTTTTAACGCGCTAATCTCAGGAACTACTGGTTCGAATTGAAAAATTCTTTTTGTGTTGGATAGTCCATTTATCGAGGAAAGCTTTAGGCTATATAACATCACGCTGCGACCAATAGGAGCGAAGCATCAGTGAAGAATGTTGCAAAAACGGAGAAAATTATCCATATTTGAGGGCTTCCGTTGCGTGCGCTGCGTAAACGGTCCAAGTTACCCAAAAAAATATGTACATACATATCTATATATATAAAAATGAATCCCTATTTCCTTGGTAATCGCATCACGCGTGAACGGCTGGACCGATTTCGCTAATTCTTTTTTTATTGTGTTTGTTATTGTTAGGAGAAGGTTCTTATGAAAGAAAAAATTAAGAAAATTGCGCGGAAAATTAGAAAATTTAAGAAATATTAACCACCATATTAAATTATTTCTAATGTAACCGCTTTTACAATTCAAACTTTTTTGATGTAACCTTATGGCGTTTGACATAACATTGACAGAATGCGTGCTGCCAATTTCGTCAAAGAGGATGTAATAGTACATTATGGTACAAGTGTAAAAGTTGGTGATTACCGCTGAGGCGCTATTGAGACCCGAGCCGTTAGGCGAGGATCTTAAGGTAGCCGAGGGCGGTAATCATCAATATACACGTGTATCATACGACGTTTTTCAACACACTTGTGAAGAAAATAATACTAAAATAGTACATTATGGTACAAAACAGTGAAAACGAGTTGTGAAAATTTTTTCGCAATGGCGGAAAAAATTAATGTTGTTCTTTTGTTCGCCCTCTTGAGATGCTCTTGAGGGCAGGCAAAGATCGACGACCATACAGCCTATTCAGGTGTTTATTTGATTTAATCAGTTTACCGGAATGCGCGCGCACCTTTAATGGCCATAGACTAAAAGAATGAGTTTTCTTTTTTTTTTGGCTTTTCTCTTATAGCCACGTACAAAATGGGGAATTTCCAGTTTTCTTTATTACAGAAAAAACAAAAGTTTTATTTATTAAACACGTACAAGTTGAAATTATCTATTTAAATACGAAGTTGTATGAAATGAGCAAGCAATAGGTATCTTGGCAATAGTTAGGATCTTTTTTGTAATAGAAACTTTTTTAAGAACAAAGCAACTCAACCAATAAAATTAAAAAAAATAATTCTATAACTCACATTGTGAATAATAGTAATCAAAAGTCACAGTTTGAGTTAAAGGTGTCATTGTGTGCCTAATTGCGGTGAACCGGGAGCCATTTTATGAGCAAGTGTGTTGAAAAAAAACTTAAGACAGGACAACGTCTGTCGGGTCCGCTAGTTTTAGATAAAAAAATAAAATGTAGATTTTAAAAACAGCGCCATCTATTGGCGCTGTTGAGACCAACCACGTTAAGGTTCGAAGTTCGAACCATGTTCCTACTTCTATGGTTCGAACCACACAACAGTCTATCTAAGGTAATGTCGTCGGAGAGAGCACTGTCTGTTCTCGTCTCAGGTTAACCCTGAGTAATGTCAACAGATGGCGTTGATAGGTATTTAGTGCCTTCGTGTTCGCATGGGGACCAAAATAATATTCCAGAAATGAAAAATATTAGGTTTTGACTTTTGTATAGGTGTATGACGATGTCGTATGTAATCTTCTTTTTCTTCTGTGATCGAAGATACAAGCCCATGAAAGTTCTGTCGAAATCTGGTCGAAATCGTTCAACTCGGTCTGATTTTTTTTTACATTTTGTTGTTTTGTTTTTGTGTGCCATGTTTTTCCTGAGGATGCAAGGCATCTTCTCGTTAAATCGTAGTTACCTACATAATCGGTGAAGCAGTTAAGGCTTGAAATGGTAATAAACAGGCACATATACCTATCAACCTTCATGTTTTAGGCTCATATACTTATTAGATTACTGTCTCGTTGGTTTAGTGGTTCGCATGCTCAACTGCGGGTGACGAGGTCCCGAAGTTGATTTCTGGGTTGAACCAAAAATTGAATTTTTGTCTGACAAGAAATTCACAGTATACCAGCCCGGAGTTGGGAACTAGATAGTGAATCACGCCGTCAATGGTCATGTCTTTCAGAGAGCAGGTAAAGCCGTCGGTCCTGTGCCTGATCTCTCTATCTCCCGCGCAGATGGTTATTCTCTGTGGAGATTGGCCGCCATGCCCGTATTCAGTCGGGAGGACGTAATGTCCTACTATGCATGTATGTATGTAAGTATGTTATACTTAACTAGCTGATGCCCGTGACTTCGTTCGCGTGGATTGAGGTTTTTTTGATTGCCGCGGGAACTACATATGTTTTATTCAAGACTATCTATCTGTGTAAGCCAAATCGGTTTAGTCGTTGCGGCGTGATTTGACAGTTACGAAACCAATGAATATGGAAAAATCAAGCGAAAATGTTTTTTCTTATATTTTTTTGACAATTTTCCAATGATTTTAATAGTTATTCTGCTATTCGGGACGTAGACTGTGAAAATCGGTCCTGCCGCTCTAGAGTTATAAATGTTCGAACAAACCCGACTTTGTTGAAAGATAATATTATTGTTGCGCTATCGAACAAAAATAGCTGGGCCAATAACAATGAAAAACAATAATCTCATTTCGTATGTTTTATTCTTTCAAATACAATAACATCTATACAATGCTCTACGACTAAATGGATTTATATTTCCTTCTCATGCATTAAATAAACGAACTAAAAATAATTAAAACAACAATGTTTAAATAATTATGTATACTTACCTAATTATAATTATCTATTATTTTGTTTAATTAAAAAAAAAATACTTCATCTTAAATAAAATCTAACATCACTGATTGGTAACTAGAGTATTACGATTTAGTCATTGTGCATTGGGAAAAAATTTATAAAAATAGTTACTTATGCAAATTAAGCAATGCTTAATTTATTTGCCACTATTCGTATTAAATAAATATTATGCAGTTATTTCGTTATTAACTAAGATGATTTCTCAATACAGAATTTAAATAATATTATGCTTCAAATTAATGAAACTTTTTTAATGAATAGGGCTATTTAAATAAAGTTATTGTTCTAAAATAAAGTAAAATAAATAAGCTTAATTAGGCCAATTAATAAGCTTTCAATTATTGTTTAATAGATATCTCGATCATATAAAATTACTAAGTAAATATTTACAAAGTTAAGGAACTAAAAGAATCATGAATGAGTTATGTTATTCATTTATGTTTACCTACATACTTAAATCTGTAAGATAGCAAACAACAAGAAATACTTTAGCTTGGCAGGAGGTGCACAAAAAAAGTAAACTAAAAATTTAGCAATACATAGGTAGGTACTAATCTATATTAAATTATCATATTGATGGTAGGAAAACTTTAAACGAAAATAAAACTTTAGTGCCGACTTTACAATATTAATTAATTTAACCACAAAATTATCTATTTAAAAGTTCCCAAGCTTACAGTGTTCACAAATGAACGTTTAAAGAAATACGATAATAATAATATAACACCACTATTTTAGCCGGTGACTCACTCTAAAGATTATTTTTCAAGTTTAAAAAGTGACCCGACTGACTGACCCCGAGTTACGTTCATTTACATTACACAGATGACAGATCAATAAATTCATGTCCAGACACTTTAGTTAGGTAACTAAAAGTTACAATGGCCTCAGGCCTTTCTATAATATAAACCAGAATATAAGTTTTAGGTTTAGTAAATGTGACATTTTCGTTAAACTGAATATGTTTCAATATGAATTTGATAAGTAAGTGACGAGGTAAAAGAACCACACCTTAGTAAATGTTACTTTATTTTACGTGAAAAGTTACACTAGTACAAAGTAAGGTATCAGATAAGTACCTAAATGGGACAGGGGCATTTCTTGAAAATGTTGCCTATAATATTGAGTTGACAAGTGACGATGTATAAGGACCACGCCATAGTAAACGTTACGTTAGTTTACGTGAAAAGTTACACTAAGGCCTCAGTGCTCTAGCCCTTAGTGTAAGCTTTCAGATAAGTAAATGTGGCAGAGGCATTTCATGAAAATGTTATCTATAATATTGAGTTGACAAATGACGAGGTAGAAGAACCACGCCATAGTAAACGTTACTAGTTTACTTGAAAAGTTACTCAGGTCTTTATTTTACTTACCTGCCGCGTTATATAAAATTATCACAGATTTCTAGCCTGATAACTGAATCCAAACTAGTTCGAAGTGAAGAAATCCTTACTAATATTGTAAATGCAAAAGTGTGTTTATTGGTTTGTCCTTCAATCATGCAGCAACGGAGCAGCGGATCGACGTGATTGTGCATAGCTCAAGACTCGGAGAGTGATAGGTTACCTTCTATCCTGGAAAACTTCCATGCAGACAAATCTCGGGTAATTAAACTGTTTATAATAAAAAACAGACTTAAAAAAGGTTCAATAGATATCTAATAATTTTTCTTTGTGTATTATTATCTCAAGTTGAAGTCTCAGTCTCACCGTTGTAATATTTTTATGAAAATTGCATGAAGTAATGAAAATAACTAGTAGGTAATAAATATTATGAAGATAGGATAAAAATTTAATAAATTGTGAACTCTATTCACGTATGCACAGGAAATTCCATTATCTAATAATATTTTCTACATTTTTATGGATAATAATATACGATTGCACTTTAAAAATAACAACTACAATGTAAATATATACAAACCCTCGCAAACATTATATTTATTCTGATAGTAGATAATATTTATGTATTTAGACTAGTTACATTATGGCTCGCACACACATGGGGACTTCATTTGAAGTGCAAGGAGGGTTCAAAATTGCAGATGCACTAACTGCAATTATGACAACTGCAACTGCAGTTATACTGCGAACTGACATTTTGCCGACGTCTTGCAATTCAATTGCAATCCTTCTGCCCATGAGGATGGTGACTCTCCATACTCAGTTTTATACATTTTTCTTCAGTCATAAGACTGCAAAGACAAAATTAGTTTGTACATTTTTATACGTCATGATAACAACTAAAATGCGAATTATATAAATAATTTAATAACAAAGAAAAAATGAATTGAAATAAAGAGTTTAGACTTTTTCGTGGTTTAACGACATAATTATGGTGTTCAATATAATAAATATAAGCAGGTATTTAATATTATTATATAATATTGATAAATCTAAGTACGTACCACGATAAAATATGTTCCTGTATATTTAAATCCGGATTTAAATATTGACTGATCAGTTAGACCAGTCAATATTTCGATCCGGATTTAAATATACCGGAAGACATTTATGGTGGTAAGAACTCGTATATATTATCATAATTATATGAATGAAAGTACCTACATATACAATATTATATTATGTATAGGTATATTAATTTTATAAAGAAATTCGTGCCAGATTTTATTTTAATCTTATTACACTGTGGAAATAATTGGCAAAATATTTAAAATTAATTAAATTTGCAGCCTTTTTTTTATATTTTATTGTATTTAACTCCGCAATTCCTTATTTACTAGAACTTAATTAATTTTCTATACAAATAATACTGCAATATTCATCACTTTTATCCGAGGCCAAAAAATACAATGCAACGTATGAAATTGTGAATTAACGACGAAGGTTGTTAAAACATTAATTACACATGAATTACCTATTAAACAATTCGTTACTTCAATAAATATACTTAAAAAATTACATGTACCCAGAAAAAAATCTTTTTAAAGATGTAATTATTTTAGTTTAAATATATTATTTCGATTAGATTATACAATGAATAAAATTTCAATAGTTATTTGATATCCTAAGTAAATAATACACTTCTACTTAATTAATGACTATTATTTACAATCCTTTGATAAAGACTAGTGTCGCTTCACATGGAGGTACTTTCAAGGTCTTTCTACAAAATATTTAATTAATTGCCCTATTTTGTATACACCTTTGAAATTTAAATATGCATTTTATGTTTAAATAACGAAAAAGAAAACAGAAATAAAAATAATTTACCAACCAAGATCTATGACTTCTTACATCACCACAATAATATTAGCATAATAAAATAACAAAATAACAATAAAATAGCATTTGTAACTAAATTAACTATAGAAGCTCTGGGCCTTAGGGCGTTTTCAAGATAAGCGCTTGAATTGAATTGAATTGGAAATGGACAGAGATAAGTTTCAGAAGTGTGGATTGCTAACTTCACACATTATGTAGTACAAATCTAGATTTTATATTTCTTACAGAGCCATCTATTCGAAGTTCATTACAGCTACACGAAAAACTTATAAAGCATTCAATGAATTTTTTAAAATTTGTATTTTGTATTTTTAGGTACTGACGTATTTATTTAATTTCCAATTTTACGGTAAACTTAAATCTATGAAAACTAATTTGTTAATTAAAAATAAATATAAATATTAAAACTAAATAAAATCCAAAACTCCATCGAAGTCACCGCAATATTGATGTATTTTTATATTTATATATGATTAGATGATGCCCGCAATTTCGTCCGCGTTGTAGCCTATGTTTTAATCCTGGATGTGAGCTGTCTCCATTCCCAGGCAAATTGGTTAATTGGTTGTTGCATGAAGGAGTAACAAACATACACACACACACACACATACAAATACAAACTTTCACCTTTATAATATTATTAGGATTAGGATATTAGGATGAACTAAAACAATAAAATACGATATTTCGTCAATTTCAGCAATCTCAAAAACGCCATCTAAGATCATTATGCGTAATTTAATTTATACAAAGTAAAGTAGTTAGCAGTCTATTTCTTCTTACTAATATCTGACTTAGCCCTCAAGTGTGAAAATTCATGTAAGTTATGGTTTGTTTTACATGTACCATTAAACAATCGCGCATAATCTCTGAAAGTGTATCAAGTTAGCGAACCACGAATATGATAATATCCATCGGAATGCGAAACTTTTAAGCTATTGCATAGCTTCTATCGCGGGCCTTGAGCGTGGAGACCGAATCCAGAAATTCCGTAACGAAAATAACCTGACACGGGACTCCTCTCACCGCTAGATGGCGTTGATAAAAAATGCTATGCTTTACCGCGGCAGTCCCCGAGTGCCACACGTCTTTGTTTTAATTTTCAACTCTCCGGTAGGTACCTGCCAGGTTTTTCAAAATCCATATAACTTGTGAAGTATGTTACTCTGGAAATCTTACACTAAGTATAGGTATATTTCACAATCGTCGATTAACCTTTAACCCGGCGCCAATGACGCTGGGTCATATTGACCCGAGGTGGTTTTTAAACCTCCGGAAATATGTTTTAACACTCGCGGTATAATTGACCTTTCGTGTAGCTGGAGATATACCCCCCTCTACCTGTAGCAGTGTGGTACTCAGGGCGACGCTGCCTGCGCAGCGAGATATACTTGTGTTGTGGCAATACGGGTCAATATGACCCAGCTTCATTGTTGGCGTGGTGTTTTCGTAACATGTTTTAATTTCTTTATTTTAAGTTATTGTTAACTTTTCTTACGTATTTTTAGATTAAGGGATTAAGATACGTTAAGGGATCATCCAGAGAGAATATTGGTGATATTGGAAGAATCGGACTCCGATGAAAATTATCATGATCCATATGCAGATTCAGACGTGGAAGTGGATGACCATGTATCTGAACGTAGCGATACTGAACAGGATGCAAACAATACAAATATGGACTCGGAGTAGAGTAAAATTGTTAATTATTTATAATTTTTAGGTTTAATTAAAAAAAATAACATAATTATGCAAGTTATGTTTTTCAGGTTGATTTTGCAAGCGTTTTTTTAAAAGTCAATAAATATTTAATTCATTAACTTTAATACATTTTTTATTATTCTGTCGTTTACCCAAAAAACCTCAATTTCTAAAATGGTTACTAAAAAATGTCAGTTACTAAAAAATGTCAGATACTGTAAATTTACTGTCTAAAGTTCGGGTCAAGATGACCCGACGTCATTGGCCGTGTAATATTTTTCACGTCATTGGCGCCGGGTTAACTAAATAATTAATTTGGGGTTCTGTGGGTCTAGTGTCACTTTCAAGTTTATGTAAACTGTGTGCAGATTTTGTAAAAATGATTGCATCAGTGTAACGATAGCAATGGCTTCTGATTGGCTGAATTTATGGCGTTCTTGCTGCATCAATGCATATTAACCAATAGCGGGAGGGTACCAGCCAATCAGAGGTCATTGCGATCGTTACACTGATGCAATCATTTCTACAGAACACATCATCAATCATTCGACACATCATCGACATCATTCATCATTTCGACACACTGTGCGTAAATCATTTAGTAGGTACGTATGAAAAAGGGACAGAGAATTTTTCCATCCTATTTACGCACAGTTAACGTAAACCTGAAAAGTTACACGAGGGCATCTAATAGTTTTCATATTGAAAATTTGTCAAGACGTCTTTAGTTGTCGGTGTAAGTTTACTCGGCAATTGTGAAATTGGCTTTGGGAGCCTTTTCAAAGATATGTACCAAGGTCTTGAGTTTAAGTTTTCAACGTAACATACGTGACACAAGAATATATGTAATATACCTACCTACCTTCGAAACCTTTGTGTTACGTTAGATCGTACATAAAGTTAGTTTACTTGAAAACTTCACTACTCGTACCTATGCTCTTACAATGGTTCATTTGTTTGTAGATATCTATTTTCAAAGTTCATCCACGTTACAAGTTTTCGATCAAAAACAATAACTTAACATGCACAGCACAGGTTACCTACTTAAAACATAACATGCAATTTAAAAGTATTTTGTGGTCGCTTGTACCAAAGTCCATTCAATTTTCTCCTAGCTCTCCTTGACATTGAAACCTTTATAATGTACGCAGAATGCGTCTGAGTGTTTAAAAAACATTGCTACATAGAGTGACGATTGTAATCTCTGATTGGCTGAATTTATGGCGTTCTTGCTGCTTCAATGCAATTTAACCAATAGCGTCCGTTTAATTGTCACACTATATCAAACAATTTTAGATAATCCAACAGCTGTTCTGGTATGTTAAAAGATGATTAAGTATAATATTATGATTTCAATGTCATAGGTTGGTTTTCTTCTCATGCTGTTCGTTGACGCTAGCGACTAGCGTGTATCTAGACACCGACCTACCAGTATGAATCGCTTAAGCCATAAAGTCACATCAGATTAATCGTGAACACACCACCAGCCGCCAAAAGTGGCTTGTTGTGAGCTACAGTGTGAACTTGAGGCGAGATTGCATTTTTAACCCCCGACGCAAAAAAGACGGGGTATTATAAGTTCGACGTGTCTGTGTGTGTATATCTGTCTGTGGCATCATAGCTCCCGAACGGACGAACCGATTTTGGTTTGGTTTTCTTTTGTTTGAAAGGCGAATTAGTCGGGAGTGTTCTTAGCTATGTTTGATGAAAATCGGTCCAAGATGGCCGCCGCCACAAAATGGCGAGTTACATATTTTTATTTTAATGACTACTGACTAACGATTAGGATGTTGTAACATGTCGGGGGTGTTTAAATTTTAAATTTACACTCGTTAATATGACAAAAAATACGCTGTATTTCGAAGTAACCTTAAGAAGTTAAGGTTAAGAATTAAGTAATTCTTTATTAATAATAGACTTATGGAAGAGCGGAGTCTTCTAACAGGTACTTTATACTTAAAAGAAGACTCCGGCCACTGTTTGTTTGTATCTTTTATGAATTAATAAATTAAAAAAAACTACTTAGTCAGCGTTCATATTAAAAAAACTAGTCAGCGTCCACATCGAGTAATAGCATGAGGTGAATGTCAACGACAACGCATTGTATTTAAGTATAGACTATATACCTAGAAAATAGTCGCATCGGATGAATGAAAAGTTTATTTTGAGTGGATCTAACTTTGAGACCGATGGCTCAGTAGCTGTGGACAAAGACAGCACATGCGAGTAAATAATTTTGGAGCCGTGTACACACACTGCTAGTTGCTACCAGTCAAATTCTGTGTGGCATTACTGGATTTATCTTGTATCACAATCGAGGTTTAGCGTTCGCTACCGAAAGTGACTGTTGCTAATGAATTCTGTCACTCCATCATGTAGTGACATTTTTTTTGTCCAGCACTGGCAAGCAGGGTTTGACTAGCATCAAATAGTGTTTTATCGTTTGTCAAGGCCGTTCGCGTTCGCTAGTGAATGTGACTTCTTCTTCTTCGTCAACCGATAGATGTCCACTGTTGGACAAAGGTCTATTTTATGGATTTCCACAAAGCTCGGTCTTGCACCGCCTGTATCCAGCGGTACCCTGGAACTAGTTTGATGTCGTCGGTCCACCTAGTGAGGCTCTGCCAACACTGCACTACCCGGTGCGGAGTCGCCGCTTTGGGACCTCAACGACCATCAGCTCTTCGAACTATGTGCCCCGACCATTTTCACTTCAGCTTCGCGACTCGCTCAGTTAGGTATGCCAGCGTTTGACTAGCAGCAAAAAGTGTTTACAAGGCTCCATAGCCATGGAATCATAGGGGGTTGATAGCCATAGGAACAATAAAAATCTTCCATACTAGAAGTCAGTGGTAACCAAGTTGACCTGTCAGAGCCCACGATCAAAGTGAGAAGAATACCAGCCCAGTTGTTCACTACTTTTGCACATCATCTTTGATGGTACGCACGGTTTGTCAAGGAATTGGGTTAATTGCGCTTGCCCTATGTGGCAGCCACTGCAGAGAACGGGCAGCTATACAGATTCTCATCCAACCAAATAACTGGGTAAGTGGTAACGTCGTAGTATCGAGTCTTGATCCATCCGTCGCGATGCCGGGGTCAACTGCTCCGACAATATTGTATTGTGGATATTCCGACGTTTAGTAGGTTTGTCATGCGTAGTGCGGATAGGAGCCCAAGTGTGACGTCACGTGGGGAGGAGCCATGGAATGGGGGGAGTAGAGGTTGCCTCCACCCCCTCCCCAATTACTCCATGACGGTGACGGGAATATTGATGCTGTAACAAAGTGGTTTGCTAACTCCTGCCTAAGTTAATATACATAATCGTAAATAAACCGAAAGTAATACTGTTTTCTTTCAGTAAAATTGATCGCAATTCTGATGCCATCGTTTAAATTTCAGTTTTATACTTTAACATAAATTTCATATCATAGAATTAGGGAGTACCCGATGGCATGCATAGGATTACAACAGGGTAGGTAGATGATATAAAATGGAAAAAATCTCCAGTACGAGTTAGAAAAAACTTAAGGGTAGGCATTGTACAATTTATATAAAACCTAACCTAAATTTTTATAACTCGTACTGGAGATTTTCTCCATTTTTAACAGACTTCCTATATCATCTGCACGCTTAATGCCTACCCTGTATGCACATCACTGGGCTCGAGCACCTGTATAAGTTTACCTTATAAGTTATACCTTATGCATGAAATAAGAATAAATGAAACCCACATTTCTATGGTTCATGCTACTTATAAAGTGCGATCCATATAGACTTATTATGGTGCGATCAATTTTAGTTCATAAAAGAAAACATAATTCATAATACCTCGGTCATATAGTAACTTTTTAAGAGAAGTCGATTTTTATGGGAAATCTCCCTCGAGTGTTCTCGAGTGCGCTCCATACAAACGAAGTTTGATTATTATTTTACTAGTAGTAGAAAGGCGCATTCGAAATAAACTTCTCTTTTTCATAAGTTTCAAAGAGAGAAAGAGTTTCAAATCTAATGATTTAATTATTTATAAAGAAAATTACTTTAGGTACAATAAAAAAAAAATACTTTCGCAGATGCATTAATAGGTAGATATATTTTACTATCGCTTAACAAATTAAATAACCTAATAGGTATCTATGAAGTGTAGTTACATATATTTATTCTGTTGTGTTCAACTATGAATTTACCATCAGAAACATTAGTGATGTAGTCAGATTGTGAATGGTTTGTCTAAATCAGAGGTTCCCAAACTTTTTTTTTTTTAGACCACTTTCAAAATTCAACTGGTTTCGCTGGACCCCCTGCTACTACATTTCTACTATATTCCCAAAACGCGTCAAAAATGTGAAGACAAAGGATGGAAAGCATCACGGCTGAGTTCTAAATTCGAAGTGGTTAAAATAAATAGAAAAATTATTTATATTTTCTTGTGTTCTATTTATTACTTATTAAAATAATATGAGTTCAGACTTAATAGAATTAAATGCAAATCAACAATAAAAAAAAGTCATAATTTTAATGGGTACTTGATGGATTGACAATTGATTGGATTATTTGGTAAACCAGATAAATTTTCGAGGACCGCCATTTACAAATTGTGAATCCCCTTTTTTTTTCACACGAACGTAAAACCTGGAACACTTTGGGAAGCACTGGTCTAGATTATGTAATCTATACTTGTTCCGTACCGGAACAGAGAAATAAGGATAACACACCCTGTAATCCCTGTATAATAAAACTGTAATCTTCTAAATATATAAAAGGAAAAGGTGACTGACTGATCTATCATCACGCAGCTCAAACCTAGGTTTGATAGCTAGCTATTACGACGTAGGCATCCGCTAAGAAAGGATTTTTGAAAATTCAACCCTTAAAGAGATAAAATAGGGTTTGAAAGACCAAACTTAAAGTGAGCGAAGCCGCGGGCAAAAGCTAGTTTATTCTAAAATCAGTTTAAATACGTAACAGGCCTTTTCGAACAGGCAGTTCGCGAAAATGAATGTTTATTCCATTAAGTCGAGTGCCTGAGAGAGCTTTGCCGGTGACAACCCACCTCGAGAGTTAAGTCAATGTTTGACCAGAAAGTGGATGCAGATTACACTTTGCTCTGCGCCTGAAGGGTGCATGATATTAGCTAATATCCCTACAAATCACTACATGTTGTTATTTATAATAGTTGATGCCCGCGACTTCGTTCGCGTGGATTAAGTTTTTTAATTCCGGCGGAAACTCTCTCATTTTCAGGGATAAAATGTAGCCTATGTTCTTTCAATTCACGAGGGTGCGTGGCTCATGGTTGTGTGTATGTAGCTATATAAGTGGGAGCGAGTGTTTGCTCGCGCCTGAGCGCTCCCACCTAGGCTCCTGACAGGCACACATGTGCATGTACACGACATAGCAAAGCTCACGCGCCCTCGTGAATTGCGAGAACTATACGATCTCTGCATTGATTTTTGGAATAGGTACTGAAAGGAAAATCAGCGCAGCGCTGATGCAACTTCGTCCACGTCTAGATTACATCCACGCCACACCAGTCATTCTGAGATGTCCTATGAAGGACCCGTGCCCAGTCCACTATTGGGTCAATAGTGGAATAATTGGCCAGCGATGAAGTGAGAAGATGAGATGGGTAAGGAAAGATGGTTTAAATAATTGAACAACACAGAATACCTAGGTATTTATAAACTATCACAAAGCCTTCGCACCAAAGTAAGCAATCCGTAAGTATAATAAATTTTAAAAAATTTTCCTTAGCTGACTGGTTTCATTATGATGCAATTCAATATATTAACACGGCGGCGTATGGGCTTTCTTACCCTGAGGAAAATCAAATTCCTGAACGTGTTGCATACGAAAAGTAGCCCTTGGGCTCGGGCATAAAGCCCTTGGGCTCGGGCATAAAGCCCTTGGGCTCGGGCATAAACGAGTCCATTAACCCGGCTTCAGGGGAGATAGAGCCAACCTTCTCTATCTCCCACTGGAGTAAACCCTGTCTGGCGCGTCCACGTCGCGGGGGTGGGCGCCACTCACCTCAGTAGGCCGGGGTGAGTTGGTGGCTAAGTTCAGGCAGGGACCCAGTCCCGCAGGGTATAGTGCGGAACCCATGCCCAGGGTTACGGGTGAAGACCTCAACGGCTGCGAAGGCGGAAATGGAGTCCATTGGTACGGCGGAACAGGCGGAAGAGGCATACCTAACAGTGAGCCGACCCCACATAATGGGGCGACAGGGTCATGTTGGAGTTGCATTACCAGGCACGGTGGTGCAAAAGAGTAGGCGGCGGAAGAGACCCCACGGGGTCCAACGGCGGCGCTCACAGTCCTAAGATGGACTAGTGTCTTGGCGTCAGGTGGCAACCGGCCGTAAAATTAAATAGCCATTTATATATTCCTTATCCTCAAACCATGAAAGAGCAAAATAAGAAAATGAGCACTAATACTAGGGCGTCCCCCTCAAGCGACGGTCGAGGCAACAAGAACTATAGGGCGTACCCCGTAAGCGACGGTCGAAGCAGCACGAGTACATCATTGCGATTAGCCACCTGGAACGTAGGTTCCATGACGGGCAGAAGTGCCGAACTAAGCGACGTCCTAAAAAGAAGGCAATTAGATGCATGTTGCGTGCAAGAGACCAAGTGGAAGGGTGCAAAATCAAGACTAATAGGCAATGGGTTTAAGCTTATATATAACGGAACTACCACCGGTAAAAATGGCGTCGGAATTATACTATCGGAAAACCTTTCTCGAAGAATTATTAAAATCAATAGAGTGAGCGACAGACTGATGGCCGTAAAGCTAGCCCTCGAAAACCAACCTTGCTTCAATATAATATCTGCATATGCACCACAAACAGGTGCTGCTGAGTGTGAGAAGGAATCATTTTGGGAGGACCTTCATAGCCTTGTACACAGTATCCCTCAAGAAGAAACTCTACATCTGGGGGGAGACCTTAATGGCCACGTTGGAAGTACCAACACCAACAATGAACGATGGCATGGTGGATTCGGCTTTGGCACGCGCAATAACGATGGCGATACTATCTTAAGTTTCGCATCTAGCACCGATCTCGCTATCATAAACACATTTTTCAAAAAAGTCGAAAATCACCAAATTACTTACAAAAGTGGAGGACATGCAACTCAGATTGATTATTTCCTTGCAAGACGCAAACATCTAGGAAATTACAAGGACTGTAAGGTCATACCCGGCGAGCCTCTCACAACTCAGCATAGACTATTAGTATCTGTTTACCGACTTCCAAAACCTATCACGTCGTGTAGACAACTAACACCAAAAATTAAATGGAGATCTCTAAAAGAGCCTAAGGGGAAATTGTTTATATCGGAACTAGCTGAAATCATGAATTCCATGAATACTACATCTATGACACCAAACGAAATGTGGGAAACCTTCCAAAAAGCTTGTGTAAACAAGGCCGAGGAACACCTTGGCAGAACAAGGAACAAACGAGGGCCTCACAAAGAGACTAAATGGTGGAATAAAGAAGTAAAGGAGGCAGTATCAGCAAAGAAGGATGCTTTCAAACGGTGGCAGTCGACCAACGATAACACTGACCTAGAGAACTATAGAAATATCAAAAAACAAGCGAAGCGTCAGGTGGCAATATCAATAGCAGAAAATAACACAGAGTTTTATCAAAACTTAGAATCAGCAAAATCAGAATTAGATATACACAAAATAGCAAAAGCACGTTATAAAAACACTACAGACATATCAATTGTTAAATACATAAATAATAACAACGGTACATTATTAACAAAAGATGAGGACATTAAAACCAGATGGACTGAATATTATCGACACCTCTTAAATATATCCCACCCCAGAAATCTCGATTACTGTAGACCGGGACCTGTAAATGGGCCGCCCCTGGACATCGCTCCAGAGGAAATTAAAAGAGCAATACAGCAAATGAAAAATAACAAAGCTCCAGGGCCGGATGAAATACCAGCAGAAGTTTGGAAGTACCTGGGAGATCATGGAGTAGCTTGGCTGCATACGCTTTTTAACAAACTGATTCAGGGATACCCTATACCTGACTCCTGGCGCAATAGCTTCCTAATACCATTCTACAAAAGTAAAGGAGATGTTAGAGAATGCAGCAATTACAGGGCAATAAAACTAATGTCCCACACGCTAAAAATTTGGGAGAGAATACTTAACAATAGACTAAAACACATTATTACACTAACACAAAATCAATGCGGCTTTGTGTCAGACAGAAGTTCCTCGGACGCTATACAGACGGTTCGAATAATGCTGGAGAAGGCCAAAACAAATAAAACCAACCTGCATATGATCTTTATAGATCTAGAGAAGGCCTTTGATCATGTTCCACGTGACCTAATATGGGAAGCACTTAGGCAGCAACTAATACCAGAGTGCTATATACACCTCATAAAAGACATGTACAATGCAGTAACTACACAAGTTCTTAGTCCGGCAGGCACAGGTGAAACGTTTGAAATTGAAGTTGGAGTTCATCAAGGCTCCACACTTAGCCCATTGCTTTTTAACACCACTATGAATTACCTCACACAGCATTGCCAAAAATCGCTGCCCTGGAACATCCTATACGCAGATGATGTTGTACTGATCTCGGACAATGTGCAGGAGCTTCAGCTGAACTTCAATTCATGGATAGAAGCACTCGAAACAAACGGTCTCAAAATCAGCAGAAGCAAAACAGAACACATGTCTTGCGTGTTTGATGGCACCACAAACCCTGACAACATCAAGATCTCAATCGGGAGTACGGTTCTACCTTCGGTGAAGCAATTTAAATATCTCGGCTCAATACTTACCAACGATGGCAAAATCGATAACGACGTTACTCACAGAACAACAACTGGATGGATGAAGTGGAGACAACTCACAGGCGTAATGTGCGACAGCAAAATGCCCCTTAAAGTAAAAGGACATCTGTATAAGACAGCCATAAGACCAGCTGTCCTGTATGGAGCAGAATGCTGGGCTACCAATAAACAACACCTTAATAAATTGCACACAACCGAAATGCGTATGTTGCGTTGGTCAGCGGGTGTCACACTATTAGACAAAATCCGAAACGAGTACATAAGAGGCAGTTTTAAAGTTGCCCCAATAGCCGAGAAGGTTAGAGAGAGGCGATTGCGGTGGTACGGCCACATACAAAGACGCCCTGACGACCATATGGTAAAGCTTGCCCTCGACCTGCCAGTGACGAAGCGCTCGCGTGGAAGACCACCCGCCACTTGGCTGACGACGGTCGAAAAAGACCTTAAAGATGCTCAAGTTAATAAAGACCTGGCACAAAACCGTGCTCAATGGAAGAGGAGGATAAGGAAGGCCGACCCCAAGTAAATGGGAAAAGGTCTAGGGCGAAGAAGTTGCATACGAAAAGTATAGTTAGCAGTTCTATGAAAAGTATTTTACGATTTAATTACCTTTAAGCCAGCTAAGGAAAATGAATTTTAGATAGGTAATGAGGTTAGGAACAAAAAGTGATAATTTACTGTTTCTCTTATGTATATATTTTTTACCCTTGGCATGTTTTCGTATCAAAACGTGCTAAGCTGCTAGAAAAGTAGTAGCAGCACTTACCTTAAAAGATAAATAAAGATTTAAAAAATTTGATAAGAATATAGATACTTGCAATCAAAAGTAATTCTCATTTTCCTTGAAAAAAGTAAAAATTATGTATTATGATTTATTAGTTTTTGTTTCTAATCTCATCAATTATTATTATTATTAATTACTTAAAAAAAATGAATACCTGTTGACGTCGGCATAGCTGCGTGTGGGGCCATGAAAGAAGAGAGCTTGGCCGAATGGTGATATGAACTCATGAAGAGGTCACTCTGATATTTATATGCGGGGTCACTGGCTGCCGGCTGCGTGGCAGCAGCTAGCCCTTGAAAGTCGAATTTGTATGCGTATCTTTTCCCATGCACCTTCGTCATTATATTTTTGTCGTAGTAGTATCTGTGCCAATAAATATCAATCAAATCGTCAATTTATAAATGCTTCCAACTCTACAACCCTTTACTTATAGGTTATTTTTAAACGTCTGCCTTACATTAATTGTAAGTTTTATTCACGTGGCTAGCTTACGTAACTAGCTCATGATTTTGCAAATGTAAAAGCGCTTGTTAGTAGCTTTACACTTGCAAAATAGTGGATTAAACTAATAAGTGAAAGACCGGCAGAGTTGTAGAGTTGTACTAAATAAATAATTAAAAAAGAAATAGAAAAAAAAAGAAAAACATAGTCATTGCAAGGAATAAATACGCGAAATCAGAAGTTGAAAACGTAAGTATTAATATTCCTCGCATAAAATAACTGTTATAACGGATTAAGATCTACAATCAACAAGTAGTCCTATAGATCTGAAAGACGAGCACATAAAAAGATGTTGGAATTGTTCGCTATGGCCTCGCGAAGCGTATTGGGTACCCATTTTTCGCAATGCAGTTAAAAATAGCACTTGACACTAAGTTTGACCAATGTTACCTCAAAGCTCTGCTTAGTTTGTCGTAATTCATGTTTGGCTTCGACTTCCTTTCGCCCCAACGTCGGGCGACTTCATCGGGGTCAGTGAGCTTGAACTCTCCGTTAGTGCCCTCCCAGGTGATGCAACCGGCATTACTTGAGTCACTCAGCAACTCTAGGAGGAACTGCCAAAGTTGTATCTGTCCTGATCCTGGAAAAAACAGCCATCATTATCATCATCCTAAAATCTAAATTAAAACAATATCTATAAATATTAAAAAAAATATTTATTGACAAAGCCTCAATACTCGTAGCCCAACGGTTAAGGTGCGGACTGAAACCTGAAAGGTCGCAGGTTCGAGCCCCACCCGTTGCACTATTGTCGTATCCACTCCTAGCACAAGCTGTCCGCTTATTTGGAGGGAGAGGAGAATATAAGTCAAGTTCAGCATGGCTAATATTCTTTAAAAAAAAAAAATAATGATAATTAATGTTTAATTGCTAATTTATCAATATTTTTTTTTTGTACAAAGGCTAAGCCTCGCTATCCAACGAGGGAATAGCGCCAGTGTTTTGGGCACCATGCCCATAAACGACTACTTGGACGGCGTGTATTTTTTGTAAATATAATATTAGTAGTAGTTTTAATTTATTTAAGTTATTAATTTAAGTTTTATAATTCACGATTGTGTGTACTTTTGCAATAGATAGAGAGTATCAATAAAATTTAATTTAATTAAAATATTGATTTATTAGAAAGTGTAAACAATAACTGTCTCTGAGTTAAGCCGCGAATAAATTTATTTATTTGTAGTTAGTATGAGCGCCTTTTTCACCATCGCCTTTAATCCTTACAAAAATATTGATTAAAATTATTAGTGTGTTTGTTTTTTCTTTGTCATTCGATTAATGATCGATATGTGATTTTTTGCATGGATATAGTTGAAGTTCTGGAGAGTGGCATAGACAACTTGTTATCTCGAAAAATCAAAGACTTCCCACAGGAATTTAAAAAAATAACTCCACGCAAATGAGTTCACCGTTATCAGCTAGTTGACGAGGAAATTAGATGTTTTAACAGATTTTCAGTACAAAAGCCGTCAAAACTTCAGATTTATTCCTCGGTTAAAAGTTAGTCGGCTTAATTAAGTTTTAGCATTTAGCTTTCTAATAAAAAAATATGCCCGAATAACTGAGCCACGGACGTAGAAATAATTCAGCACCAATCCATGTACAGTGTGAGGGGTATATCGCAAGGAATAATGGGCAGGGTCGGTCCCACATGTTGTGATATTGGGCGGCTGTGTTACGAACACGCACGACTTGAGTCGAACTCGCCCGTCTGTAACCAAGTACCGTCAACACAAGTAAAATTTTTTTCATTCGATGACAGTGATTTATTCATGTTACCTGTGACTGCGATTGTATTGGTCAATACTCATGGCTCACTTTTAAAGAGTTTATACCATATTTTAACTTAAACACGCCGAGATACTAATAAATACATATTTATTTCTTAGACAGCACAACTTTAACAAAACCCATAGTACAACTTAAGCAAAACCGTTGTGTCGTTCCCGGAGTCTCAGCCAAAAGCGAGTCGCGGCCCGATGCCACACCGAGGCAAAAGCCGCCATCTTTCCCGCCCTCTCGACCTCTGACAGCTGCCGAGATGGCGCTGCCGTCAACTGGCGCGCCAGTGTTGCCAACACATATAATACAATACTAGATGATGCCCGCGAGTTCGCTCGCTAGGGTTAAAATTTTTCAATTTCCAAACTTAGGGTAAATTCTCCGGAAAAATTTACCTTAAGTGATAATTTTGGGTATAAACTATATCCATTCCAAACAGCCAAATCGGTTTAGTCGTTGCGGCGTGAAGGGGTAACAAAATATCCATAAACCCATCCATTCTTACAAATACAAAGTTTTGCATTTATAATATTGTAGGATCCTTCCGGCATACTTTCAATAACGGCTTTAAAGTAATTAACATAAGTAATATAAGGACGTCATTGCGTCATCGTATGACATGTTAAAAGAATATTGAAGTAATAATACGTACTTTTAGCGATAATGGTAGGGCCCCAGTTTTTATTTTTGAAACTAAAATTATAAGTAATCGAAATTTTCCCTACTTTTTTGATGACCTTACTTATAAAAAGACCAGCGCACACGAGCGTGGCATCCCGTGATTTATCCGCAATCGATTATGTTGGAGTCATAACGTTGCGCCTGCCTCACCCTGTTGGGAAGCTTGAGGCAATTGTCTGTTATGCCTCATCGGTTTTACGACATTTGATTAATCGTCTATCAATGCGATCCTGAAGTTTAATCTAGCTTTAAATACTTAATCGCTTACGCTGCATGAATGTTGTTAATGAAACATTTAGCGAAGAATAATTTTGTGTTTTTAACTTCCGACGAAAAGCGAGGTTTTATAAGTTTATCGTGTGTCTCCTTTTTGTGTCATTAAATTAAGTAATTTTGTATATTTGTGTCATCTTAATTCCTTTTTATTTAATTTATTATAATTTATGTAACAATGTAACGTTTTTGACATTCGAATTCGCTTTTGTAAGTCAGCATCGAAGAAAAAATAAACAGTACAATACTAACTGTCAGTATGATTGTCCAATTCTTTATTTTCTTTTTGGCAGATCAAGAAATTTTGACTTTAGTGACGCCTTCACACGTTACCGATTCGATTTGAAGTAATAATCGATTTTATTTAAGAAGAACTTTCAATCGATTTAATGAAATATTTTTTAATTTTGATTTAACGTATATTTTTTATTATATATTTTTAATCACTTAGATAAACTAGTGGTTCGCCCCGAACTGAGTCCTCGCGGTATCCTATAATACCCAAAATATAGTTTTATTTAACTTTTAATTATAGTATATATTTATATTGTAATAAATAACTTTTAACATTAGACGCAATAGAATAATAATATGTTAGCTCACACTCCAAAAACGGGTATTGGAACTCTTTAACTAATCACGCCTTAAGAGAACCTATCTCTTAAAACGCGGAAATGCTACCTAAAGCCGCCTCCACTCGCCCCTTTAACGGCCCCATGACCCACGTCTAATTAATTTAACCACAACACGACAGACAAACCACCATCTACGTGAGGGTAGTTATCGAAAATATCAAAGTATCAAAGTATTATAATTTAACCAATTACACCCACTTAAACCTACTGGCAATATTTATTCGATTAGGATGCGATTGCTATCGCCATTCCTTAATCAGATACCACGACCTAGACGCAGGAGCATCTAATAGCCGAATGAGTCTTTGGCAGAGACTGGATTCGTAGCGTCAAATCTGACGTATTTATACTTAACGTAGCGGGTAAAATTAACTATTAACCTTACGGCAATGACGAGTTGCATTCACCGTAATTGTCTCATAAAAGTGTGAAGATACACTTGCCAAGCGACTAATAAAGGGAATCAGACTATCTTAATACAAACAACTACTCACAATGAGGTTATATTCGAATAATTAAATAACTAACATGGAACCCAACATTTCCACGTCTTAGATAAACTTGGCTAACTAACCTAGGCTAGTTACGGCCTCCACCTTCCCCATAGCCGTCACGTCACACACCATGATAGAAGAACCTAGCCAACGTCTATTTTAACCACTATAAGCCACGAATGGGCAACAACACTATAGGGAAATCACAGTAACGTAACATGATTAAACAATAGAACGAACTCACCAAATAGCTGCGACCAGAGGCCAAACCAGAATGACACCAACAGCACTATTACCAATCACTTGATCACAACAATATTGAACCATCAGAATAACCACTATAACGCTAAACCGACCGCTCATGACTAGCGGTGACGACCGACAACTAATGACAGATGACTCAGCTCGACACACGCTGTGAGTCTCGTTTTTATCAACCGAACAAGTGGGGAGCAATGACGGAACGCCCATCGAACAACAATACCAACGTTATAAAACTACCGTCATTAAACTCACAAGACTACCGTCAATAAACCTTATAAGACTATCGTCACTAGATGGCGCTTTAAATAATAACGACTTTAATCTTAATCTCTGACATACTAATAATTCAAGATGGCACGCCATTGGCGTGCCCTCACTTTCAACAAGTCAAATATTGATTTAATTAACTACCTTCAAAAATATCAATCTTAAACATGAATCTAACAGTTCGAATAATCAGCATTTTTATACAAACTTCCGTAATGATTGTAAGGTATCTAAAATTCATAACTTATTTATAAAAAAAAGCTAACAATTCGTCCATCCTGATACTTTCGCGTCCCCGCGAACGCCACAAAACAAAAATAAGTAAAGAAATTGACATATACTGGAATTATTTCAATTACTATTGTGCACCTTGCACTTCAAAAATAACAACAGTATTACGTTCACGCTGCACTTCGAGTGCACTTATGCTCATAGCAGTGTAGTTTTACAGTACATTTACGCTCATAGCAGTGTAGGTTTTCATTATACTCACGCTCATAGCAGTTTAGGTTTACATTACACTCACGCTCATAGCAGTGTAGGTTTACAGTACACTCACGCTCATAGCAGTATAGGTTTACAGTACACTCACGCTCATAGCAGTGTAGATTTACATTACACTCACGCTCATAGCAGTGTAGGTTTTCATTATACTCACGCTCATAGCAGTGTACGTTTATATTTTGTGCACTTTGCACTTCAAGATCTGAAATAAAACTATATTATTTTCATTATTATTAACACTAACGCTCATAGCTAACGCTTTCAGACGTGCACCTTGCACTTCCTGTTATCCTTTTCTTTATAATAATATTTATTGAATATAATAATACCAAAAGGTAATAACACCAAAAGGTACACAACCAAAGACAATAAAATATGTCTGAGATTTGCGACTGCATATTTGCGCTTGTTTTGCGTTTATGTGCGATGTTTTTATACATGTGAGCTGTGTGTGCGTGTGTGTATGTGTGAAAGAGAGTGTACCAAACATATCTGCGAGATTTTCGACTGCATGTTTGGGCTTGGGTGTGTGTACGTGTGATGTATTTGTACAAGTGTGCTGTGTGTGTATGTGTAAGAGAGTGTTTGAGCGTGTGTGAGCGAGAGAGTGAACCAAACATATCTGCGAGATTTTGCGACTACATGTTTGGACTTGGGTGTGTATATGTGTGATGTATTTGTACTAGTGTGCTGAGTGCGTGTGTGTGCATGTGTGAGAGTATGTGTGAGTGTGTGAGCGTGCGTGTGCACGTGTGCGTATAAGTATGTGTAGATTAAAGTTAGTTAACAATTCGGTCAGGTTGGTAATTCAATCCCACAGGCAACTCATCAATTTAACCATAACTTTCAAAAAACAGAAGCGTAATACTCCAGTTAAAACATACAAGTTCTGTCTGTCTACAATGTACTCTTCATCACTAATCACGTAATCGACACCTTCGATATCAAACCTCAAAAATTAACAAAACTGTTTAACGTCATTTTACTGGACCACACGATCGATCAACTAATTGCTCGGCCTAACCTGACTTTAACCAATGATTCTAATAACAAAAGCACTTTCCTATAAGCACTTACTTTTTTTACACATGTAAGAAATTATCACTGATTTGATCGAAAGCAAAAGCTTTATTCAACTACCGCGTAAGTTGAAATATTATTCACGATAAAACAAACTAACTCAGACAAACAAACTATCCTCGGTAGGTACGTATCACGTGTCAACTTTTCTATGTAATACATCAGAATCAGTAATTAATTAAAATGTCATAACTGGTTTTATCCACAAACTGAAAATCTCAACAAAACCGATCAATTAGATAACCAGTTGCCACATTATCAAATTTGTTTTCCTTGGAAACAGTAACTACACGTCTCGAATTTAATTTTCTACCTTCGTTATGTAAATATAATTTTTGCAACACAATCTTCAGTAAAAACTCGGCAATCTGTACTTGAATTACCTGCATCATTTTTTATCAGTCTACCCGTTTGATAAAATAATGCATGAAATAAATCGCGTACGAAAATCACTAGAATCTTCAAAAGTATAATTGGAAACTTCTTACCGATATATAGGCTTGTACTTAGCAGAGCACTTCTCATGTGCGATGTGAAGACTGGCACGGCGTATTGTGCTCGCCCGCAGTGTTGTGCTCGCCCGGCACCAACAGGCGACGCACAAGCAGATGGCGCGCAGAAGTCCCGCAGCCAGCGCTGCGTCAGGCTCACCCGGCACCAACAGGCGACGCACAAGCAGATGGCGCGCAGAAGTCCCGCAGCCGGCGCTGCGTCAGGCTCGCCCGGCACCAACAAGCGACGCGCAGTTAGATGGCGCGCAGTAGTCCCGCAGCCGAAGCTGCCTCAGGCTCGCCTGGCACCAACAGGCGACGCGCAGGCAGGTGATGCGTAGAGAGGCGCCGCTGAAGCGCCGCGTCCGGCGCTCGAGTTCCGCGTCTTGTGCACTCTTGCACAGTGTTGGGATGCTTCTCAGTCACGGCTACCTTAGCCCTCAGTCACGGCTACATTAGCCCTCAGTTGCGGCTACATTAGCCTTCAGTCACGGCTACCTTAGCCCTCAGTCACGGCTACCTTTAATTCAGTACGGAACTTTAACTCGGTAATGAACTTTAACTCAGTAACGGACTTTAACTCAGTAACGAACTTTAACTTGGTAACGAACTTTAACTCGACAGTGAACTTTAACTCGATTAACTCGACAGTCAACTTTTAACTCGACAGTCAACTTTTAACTCGACAGTCAACTTTTAACTCGACAGTCAACTTTTAACTCGACAGTCAACTTTAATTCGATAGTGAACTTTAACTAGATAAACTCTTCAACTATAACTCGACAGTTAACTTGAATCCAACAATTAACTTGAACCGAACAATTAACTTGAACCCAACAATTAACTTGAACCCAACAATTAACTTGAACCCAACAATTAACTTGATCCCATCAATTAACTTGAACCCATCAATAACTTGAACCCATCAATTAACTTGAACCCATCAATTAACTTGAACTCGACAATTAACTTGAACTCGACAATTAACTTGAACTCGACAATTAACTTGAACTCGACAATTAACTTGAACTCGACAATTAACTTGAACTCGACAATTAACTTGAACTCGACAATTAACTTGAACTCAACAATTAACTTGAACTCAACAATTAACTTGAACTCAACAATTAATTTGAACTCAAAAATTAACTTGAACTCAAAAATTAACTTGAACTCAACAATTAACTTGAACTCAATAACTAACTTGAACTCAATAACTAACTTGAACTCAACAATTAACTTGAACTTAAAACCTCCAAATAGATCCATAAACAACTACTTTAATAACGGCACGCATAACCGCAGCAACAGAATAAATAACTCAAATAAATATATACAAATACGTAAAGGCATATATAAACGCAGTAATAAAATAAATAAATTAATTAATTAATAATTACTTTAACAGCGGCATGCGTAACCGCAGTAATAGAATAAATAAATATATAAAATAAATTAATAAATAAATACTTTACCAGCGGCGTACATAATCGCAGTAATAGTATAAATAAATAAATCAGTAAATAAATACATTAAAGCAGCTAACATAACCGCAGTAATAGAATAATCTAATACTGTGGAACACAACCATAATATTGCGGTACACAACCACAACTGATTCCACCTGTTAATATTCTTCCAATCAAGCAAAACCAGACTCGGTTTTTGTTTAATATCATGAAACTACCACTTTACCATCAGGGAGTACCAGATAAAATGTTAATCCAATTTATTCATTACAATCTCTAATAAATTATCTTATTGAGATCTAAGATTTTACCAAAAATAACAAAAGATTCGGTTTCAATATTTAACCTCATGACTCATTTTCTAAACTCCAAATCATTCAAAACTATACAACTGTGAAGATGACTTGAGCAAATCAAGGCAACGTGGTTCTATCCCGCTTCTGATTTGTTAGCTCACACTCCAAAAACGGGTATTGGAACTCTTTAACTAATCACGCCTTAAGAGAACCTATCTCTTAAAACGCGGAAATGCTACCTAAAGCCGCCTCCACTCGCCCCTTTAACGGCCCCATGACCCACGTCTAATTAATTTAACCACAACACGACAGACAAACCACCATCTACGTGAGGGTAGTTATCGAAAATATCAAAGTATCAAAGTATTATAATTTAACCAATTACACCCACTTAAACCTACTGGCAATATTTATTCGATTAGGATGCGATTGCTATCGCCATTCCTTAATCAGATACCACGACCTAGACGCAGGAGCATCTAATAGCCGAATGAGTCTTTGGCAGAGACTGGATTCGTAGCGTCAAATCTGACGTATTTATACTTAACGTAGCGGGTAAAATTAACTATTAACCTTACGGCAATGACGAGTTGCATTCACCGTAATTGTCTCATAAAAGTGTGAAGATACACTTGCCAAGCGACTAATAAAGGGAATCAGACTATCTTAATACAAACAACTACTCACAATGAGGTTATATTCGAATAATTAAATAACTAACATGGAACCCAACATTTCCACGTCTTAGATAAACTTGGCTAACTAACCTAGGCTAGTTACGGCCTCCACCTTCCCCATAGCCGTCACGTCACACACCATGATAGAAGAACCTAGCCAACGTCTATTTTAACCACTATAAGCCACGAATGGGCAACAACACTATAGGGAAATCACAGTAACGTAACATGATTAAACAATAGAACGAACTCACCAAATAGCTGCGACCAGAGGCCAAACCAGAATGACACCAACAGCACTATTACCAATCACTTGATCACAACAATATTGAACCATCAGAATAACCACTATAACGCTAAACCGACCGCTCATGACTAGCGGTGACGACCGACAACTAATGACAGATGACTCAGCTCGACACACGCTGTGAGTCTCGTTTTTATCAACCGAACAAGTGGGGAGCAATGACGGAACGCCCATCGAACAACAATACCAACGTTATAAAACTACCGTCATTAAACTCACAAGACTACCGTCAATAAACCTTATAAGACTATCGTCACTAGATGGCGCTTTAAATAATAACGACTTTAATCTTAATCTCTGACATACTAATAATTCAAGATGGCACGCCATTGGCGTGCCCTCACTTTCAACAAGTCAAATATTGATTTAATTAACTACCTTCAAAAATATCAATCTTAAACATGAATCTAACAGTTCGAATAATCAGCATTTTTATACAAACTTCCGTAATGATTGTAAGGTATCTAAAATTCATAACTTATTTATAAAAAAAAGCTAACAAATAGTTGACACAAAACTGTTACACCGATACAGCGCACACACAAAACTTCGAAATACTTTTGCTATAAAAATACGAATTCAGTATAATTATTATGAACTGAGCGTCACTGGGATATAGCGAGTTGCAAGGTCCTAGTGACGCCATCTAGTGAGTGAATAGTAAAATAATCCTAAGCAATCTATTAGCATTAAAAATTAAATGATTTCGTTTCTTTATAATATTTATCTAATTTTAAATAGTAACAACACAAAATAGAATACAGCGCGCGGTACCGGTACCGCGCGTAAACTGTACCACTGTAAAGTGCACCTCCAGAGCACGATATTAAGTCCATATTTGAATGCTCATACTTTGGTTGTGTGGGAGCGGTGTCGTGTAAATCGGCTACGACCTTTAGAGTCAAAAAAATTTCCGACCTCTTTAACAAATTTGCACATAAAATCTAGCCATAATACATTTATCTGCATAAAATATAGCCTGTAACCATCTGGAATAATGTACCTTTCAAATGGTGAAAGAGTTTTTGAAGTAGGTGCGGTGGTTCCAAAGTTTGCTCCGGACATACATACAAACTCACAAAATTAGCGCTCTCTCTTTATTATAATAGTATAGATTAACCACGCGTTTTTAAGTTAAATTTCACTAACGCGTGCATAGTTACATTTTAAGGCAGCCGTCAAAAAATAAATAAATTAAAAGAACAATTTCTTTACTCTTGGTTGGAACTTAAAGATTTCGACTTAATTCCTTGCAAATATTCAATCCTGGAGTCATCTAAATATATAAAAGGCAAAGGTGACTGACTGACTGACTGACTGACTGATCTATCAACGCACAGCTCTAACCACTGGACCGATTGAGCTGAAATTTGGTACACAGGTAGCTGTTAGGACGTAGACATCCGCTAAGAAAGGATTTTGGAAAATTTCAACCCCAAGAGGGTTAAATAGGGGGTTAAAAAATCTAACCTAACGTGAGCGAAGCCGCGGGTTAAAGCTAGTAGTTACTATTTTTATTTCCTTTTTTTTATTTTTACAGAAACAATACTTACACGAAGTCAAATTATTTTTATCATAATTGTGAATGATTTATCGTCTTTCAAGAACTGTGTTTTAGTCTGTGGTTGTTTGTTATGCACAGGGAACTTCACTAAACGTCAATAAAGTACGACATTATTTTAGTACATTGTTCCGGGGAAAAAAAAACGGTAATTTATAGGCGTGATCTGCCAAAAAGAAAATAAAGGCTTGGACAAAGCATAATTGATTTTTATATAAAGCCCAAATTAGACGTTTCACCGTTCATCGTTTATTTTTGCGATGAACGATGTACGACAGTGCACGCTTTCCTCGCGGAGGCAAATTGTCTGTGAACGGTGAATGGTCGGTGTTTAGACGTTTCATTTTGGATCGATGAAGCCTCGAAAATGAAAGCAAAAATCATGAAAAATGAGACGTCTAATTTGGGCTTAATTAAATAAATAGATCTTTCTTAGTAATCTCTGCCATAGGTGAGTTAGGCGTGTGAACTACGTGTAAAAGCGTAATTACAACTGGGCAGCCACGTGCCACGTGCCGTGACTGTCTCGCGAACGGCACGCGGCCGCGCGGGCACGCGTCGTTTCCTAATGTTTCGTAATTATATGTTTTGATTTAAAGGTGTAACATTGGCCATGGTAATTTATTTTAATTTGTATACGACTGAAAATTATATGTTGTTAAAAATAATATCTACCCCCCTTCCCCTTTTTACCACCGCATCGCAAGATATCGGGAGGGCTTCCATCCCTGATATCAATTTGGAAAATTCTTTTTTTGTTTGAAAGGGTATACTTCCCAGGTGGTCCCATTGTCATGAGGTCAGGATCTGATGGTGAGATCCTGGAGATATCGAGGGAACTCTTCAAATATAGGCACAATTGATATACTTTGTAGTAGCATTCGAAGTCGGTTTTGTAAAAAGAATTTTTATATTTATATTATAAAATAAAAACTAATATAGTACAACCTCGTAAATAAACAGTCAAACAGTTCATCACTGGATATCCCTGGGCCAAAGATACCTAAGGGCCTGGACTTAAGCTCGCAGCATTGCCACACTATTTTTGGCTTAGGCAAACCCCAGAGCCAGGATTGTAGTCCCTTCCCCTTAAACGACGAATGATGATAGAAGCGAAGTTAATAAATTAGAATTACAGTTTAATTTCATAAGGATAATGATTTTTTTTTCAATCAAATAGAGTCTGTGGCTAGGCTCCTGCAATTTATTGTTATTAAAGAATAGACTAGCTTTTTTTTTCAAATATTTTTACAAAGTGCTTTAGAATGTAATTAATGTGTGTTCGAATTAGAGATTCAAGGTTGGGCGTATAATCGTATCGTTTATAATCTAGGGCAAATAAAGAATAGCTAGTAAAGTTCCCCGAAAGCAAGTGAAAAGATCAATGTTTTTAAACAACCCCCAGGTGCCGTGATAAGTGAGTGGCGTGACCCTTTTCGACCTAGCGTTGTTAGAACATTAACTTTTTGACTTCCAACCGAGGGGTCGATCAGACAGATAATAGGTACACGTAATATACCCAGTCTCGTGAACTCTCTAACTTTCCCACATGATAATATCAGTACAGAGTGGTGCTGTATTAAAAACAAGTATCTACTGACAAGTAAACTATTTGGTTATCAACCCCCGACGCAAAAACGACGGGGTGTTGTAAGTTTGACGTGTCTGTGTGTGTGTATATCTGTCTGTGGCATCGTAGCTCCCGAACGGCGAACCAATTTTGGTTTGGTTTTCTTTTGTTTGAAAGGAGAATTGTTGGGAGTGTTCTTAGCTGTGTTTGATGAAAATCGGTCCAAGATTGCCGCCGCCACATAATGGCGCATTACATATTTTTATTTTAACGATTTCTTACCTACTAGCGATTAGGATGTTATAACATGTCGGGGATGTTTTTATAAAATTTACACTTGTTTTAGTTATTTCTTTATTATTTTTGCCTGCATGATTTTAGAAAAATAATAATACAGTTACTACCTGAGTTGGCGAAGCGACTACTAGTCGGTCCAAACATCTGGTATGGGTCTGAAACAAGGAAATCATGGTTGTCATGAATTTACGTAAACCAAATAATAAGTTAATCAAAAAATAATCAGTTCACCCAAAAATAAAAGTTAGTCAAAAGCCTGGTTGCTCCTGGGTCAAAGGTGTCCCTCAAGCTGACAGCCTTACTTCTTTGTATGTCGATGGATGATGGACAGCTTTGGACCAGGTAGATTTCAGAGCGTGGATCGTAGCTCCTTTATATATACTACTGGATGACATACAGGGACGGAGGTACATGGAGCTCATTTTGAAGATTGTATTTTTTTTATTAATTTATGTATGTATCATTCAATTTTATTTATTGCATACTGTGTGAACATATGAGTGGGCCATTGTAGCCATGATAAAAAAATATTTATTTATTGTATATATATGCACTGAATGTATCAATGTACGTATGAAGTATAAGATTAATAATAATAAATACAAAATACAATTTATTTTCCTTAACCGATTGTTGACTTTGGTTCTCCTACGGATCTCCTCATTTCTGATTTGATCTCGCAGGGATACTCCGAGCATAGCTCTCTCCATCGCCCGCTGAGCGCCGCCGACATAGCTCTGCGGGTTGCGAAACTGAAGTGGAAATGGGCGGGGCACATAGTTCGAAGAGCTGATGGTCGATGGGGTCCCAAGGTGCTGGAGTGGCGACCTCGCACCGGGAAGCGCAGTGTTGGCAGACCCCCCACTAGGTGGACAGACGACATCAAGCGAGTCGCAGGGAGCCGCTGGATTCAGGCGGCGCAAGACCGAGGCTTGTGGAGGTCCATGCAGGAGACTTATGTCCAGCAGTGGACGTCCATTAGTTGAAGAAGAAGAAGAAGAAGAAGAACCGATTGTTGTTATATTGATTTAATATTGTTTCTGGATACCCCTTTCGATGGCTAACTAATTCTTTGACCAAGTTAGCTGCCATCCACTACCATCTTAGACTGCATCGTCATTTACCATCAGGAGAGATTGCAGTCAAGGACTATTTTGTCATCAGATAAAAAAATCTACCAGTTTTCAGATCATACCCGGTAAGCCAACATAGGCTCTTTTTTTAAAGTGCATATCTCAAAAAAAAGCTGGAGCTTCCCGGGCCGGCGACTTCAACCGCGTAGTGCCCGTGTGTTAATCCAGGATAAAAGGTAGCCTATGTCACTCACCACGTTCTCAATTATACTCAAATACTAGCTTTTTCCCGCGGCTTCGCTCACGTTAAGTTCAAGTTTTCAAACCCCTATTTAATCCCTTTAGGGGTTGAATTTTCAAAAATCCTTTCTTAGCGGACATCTACATTATAATAGCTATCTGCATGCTAAATTTCAGCCTGATCCGTCCAGTGGTTTGAGCTGTGCGTTGACAGATCAGTCAGTCAGTCAGTCAGTCAGTCAGTCAGTCACCATTGCCTTTTATATATTTAGATATGCAAGATATAACGTCCATTCTCTACTCCGTTGCTGCGTGATTGAAGGACAAACCAACAATAACACTCTATTATGTACTAGCTGTTGCCTGCGACTTCGTCCGCGTCAATTTCTGGATAATTTTCCCCGTTTTTGCAACATTTTTCACTGATGTTTCGCTCCTATTAGTTGCAGCGTGATGTTATATAGCCTAAAGCCTTTCTCGATAAATGGACTATCCAACACAAAAATAATTTTTCAACTCGAACCAGTAGTTCCTGAGATTAGTGCGTTCAAACAAACAAACTCTTCAGCTTTATATATTAGTATAGATATAGATTAGTAAGGATAAGAGCAGCGTTAAGCACCCATATTCAAGGTTCACCTAGACCGTAAAGATAGTAGTATCCATGACGACAGGTCAACAACAATACCGAAAAAATCAGATTCAGTGCATAGATTGCATTTAAAGCAGGCGTAATGAAGCCGACGTGCACCTTTCTGAATTAGCATAGATAACTGGCTACCCTTACTGGTATGTCGATGACCGTATTGGGTGCAAAAAGAATCTAAATATTTAAAAGGAACAGGTGGCTGACTGACTGATTGACTGACTGATCTGTCAACGCACAGCTACCACTGAAAGGATCAGGTTGAAGGTATGCAGATAGCCATTTTGACTTAGTCATCCGCTAAGTAAGCATTTTGAAAATTCAATGGCTAAGGGTATAGAGCTTTGAATAATCGAAAATCACGTGAGCAAAGAAAACTGAAGTTAACTAATATCCTTCTATGCCCTCCAAATAAGCGGAAAGCTTGTGCTAGGATTGTGTTGTGACGACAATAGTGTTGTGAGGTTCGAACCTGCGACCTTTCAGTTTTCAGTCCGCACCTAGTGGGGGGCAAGGTCTGTCAAACACTGCGTTTGGTGTAGGGTTGCTACCTACTCCAGTATCTTGGGACCCTGTAACTACGAGTAATGTCCTGCACACTTCCATTTCATCTTTCCGACTTGCTCGACCAAAAGAATGTAGATTAAAAAAAAATATTTAAGTAATAATATGTAGCTATTTAGATTTGTATTTTGTAGTTGGTGATTTCTATGGTCGAATTTCAACAATAAAACTACCCTCCCGATCGTTACTTATTCACGGGACCCATTCCATGGCATCGACAGTAGCTATGCAAATTATCGTTTTAATTCTCAAGTACCTATGTCACTACAATGATCTTTACTCTGAATTGATCCTTTTCTTATCAGGAATAAGTGCCAGAATCCCGTAGACGAATATAAAGGAACTTTTGGCGAGAGTTACCACATGGAAATTGAAACAAAAGCGCCCCCTTTTCGTGGCTTTGTTAATATTATAATCAAGTAATAATAATTGTTAATGACACTCGAGTTATGTCGGTCCATAAAGCAGGGAGCTGTGACGAATCGACCCCATAAACGACCCTAAGGTTTAAGTAACTGAAGAACTACGTATTATAACGAGCTATGCCACGGAGAATACGTAAAGGTGTCGCTCATGCGCTTGACCTCTCTATGGTTGTGTCAGATTAACGTCCCATTGGATTATGAAAATGAGGGAATAGAGAGTGAACCTGTGTATGCGGACACACTTACTATAATATCTCCCGCGCAGATGGCTAATGTCTGAAAAGATTGACGACCTGATTCGATGGAGAGGACATTATTATTTATCCAAAAATTATAAAAGGAAAAGATGACTGACAGACTGACTGACCTATTAACGCACAGCTCAAACCACAGCACGGGTTATGCTGTTTGGCATATAAAGGATTTTTGAAAATTCCACCCCTAAGGGGGTAAAATAGGGGTTTTAAAAATCAAGCTCAACGCGAATGAAGTTGCGGGCAAAAGTTAGTTTATTATAATGAAACAAAATCTTAAAGCTTTATTCTTTATTGAAAGTTTTTAGTCCCATTTCAAATTGCTCGGACCGAAGAAATAGATGTCCCAATTCATACCGCCTGTCATATCATCTGGTAAATACCATTCGTAGTAGTAATATTTAAATCTTCTCTGCGAATGACAGTAGCATATCCGGGGCACGCACATTTGGAAGGCGTATGCGGTGCTGCGGAAACTATCGACTTCGTAGGACGTTGCTCTTAGTAGTATACATGTCGGGATTCTAGGTATTTTTAACCAACCCTGAAATGTTCAGAGAACAGACAAACATTTGGCTTAGTACGCTGTGTACTTGCACTGTTGGCCACTGTGATCTTATAACTGAGAGGTCTCGGGTTCGATTCCCAGCGGGGGCAATTTGGTAATTTATAATTTCTGAATTGTCTCTAGTCTAGAGTCTGGTGGATGACTTTAGCCGTTGCTAGTTACCACCCTACTGCGTCAAAGACGTGCCGCAAAGCGTTTTAGCGTTCCGACACAATGGCGTGTAGAAACCGATTTAGGGGTATGGGTTGAATGTACACTGCCATACCCCTTCCAAGTTAGCCCGCTACCATCTTAGATTGCATCGTCACTTACCATCACGTTAGATCGTAGTCAAGGACTAATTTGTCATCGAAGAAAAAAAAGAGGGTTCAGAGAGAGGTGAAATAGAGAAACTTACTCTTATTATTATTTTTCCCATCACTTCCATATGATCTAAATGCACGTGTGTATAGAATATAGTGCCAGGCTTCACAGGCTTGCAGTAACCATACCAATACTCGCTGTGTACCATTACTACAAGTGTAAAATGAAAATTGAAAATTCCTCCGACATGTGAAATTAAAAATTCAAATTCAAATATTGGATAGAAAAGGTTAGAGCTATTTGTAATTCACCATTTTGTGGAGGCGGCCATCTTGGATTTGAAAATCATAGTGTATAATATTCACTAGTCAAGTCATTTCATTTGATACCCATATTGAGGGAGTTGTGAAAAAAATATGCAATCCGCTATTTTGTGGCGGCGGCCATCGTGTACCATAGCTAAGAACACTACCGACTAATTCAACTTTCAAACAAAAAAACAAAATCAAAGTGCGCACGCACGCACGCACGCACTCACGCACGCACGTATGCACACACACACACACACACACACACGCGCGCAAGTCAAACTTTATAACACCCCGTCGTTTTTGCCTTTTAGTGTGTTTGGACCACAAACATATAAGAGTAAGCAGACCTAACATAATTTTCACAACTACATCTAAACGAATAAATAATATCTTCGCTTGCTTCTCTCCAACAAAAAATATATGATTCTATCTCTTTTACTTCTGTTGTTGCAACACTTACGCACTCATAGACATAATTGAGCTTGAGGCAATTCGTAAGCTACAAATAAGAATGGTTTGGTGCAATATGTCAATTTGTCAAAAACAACAACATAACCTGCGAGTTGTTTATTCTTTTAAATTTGCTTTAAAATCGAGTCTAAAGAATCAAAAATTCTGAAATAAAATGGTGAAGTGTTGTGCACCTCTGTGTGGCAATTCTCCGTATAGGAAAACACCTGCAATTACTTTTCATCGGTAAGTTTTGATGTGCTATAGACTCGTAATTTGGTTATATGCTTACTGTGTGATTATTAATAATCGTTCGGCATTTTAGAAGCAGTCCCTAATTATTATATACGCAAAACTCGTAGACAGTTATAGTAATTTTGGTTCTAGTATATTCCTGTTGCAATATTTATCAATTAATTAATATTAGGATCTTGTTTGTCGTTTCATATACTTGTACAATTTGACAGGGCCGTATTCAGGCGCAAGTTTTGTTTAGTGGGTATATTTTGATTAAATAATTAGTCTGTATTTGCCTGCCAGGGCCCCAAGTCTGCTATTTTACATGTCATTGTCATTGATCCGCAATACAATTACAATACAATTGTCATTGGTCCAAAATTTCGTAGTCTACTAAATTCACAATGGTCGTTTGATTTCTTATAATTGGATTGTAATTCAATCATACCTCGGTATTGCCATTAGCTTAAAAAGCGTTTGCCGAAATGAGTTTCAAAAAAAACTACATATTAAAAACGTTTATTTAAGCTAGATTCAAAGCTAGATGTGTCAGTGGCAAACCATCGGAAAACAATTGTGACGCCATTGAATTAGTAGACTACCAAAATTGCTAAAAGTAGCAATTGGGATGTCATTGATAGGTAATGTAACTACAATTGCAATAGCAGACTTGGGCCCCTGTTTTAAGATGTATTGGATTGTATTAATATGTATTTGTATTGTATTGGACTTAGGAAAATTAATCGTGGAAGCACTGTATACATAGCATAGTTTCATTAAATATTGTAAAATTTTTACTTTTTTTTGAAAAGAGCGACCGCCGAGTTTCTTGCTGGCTCTTCTCGGCGGGAAAGGCATTCCGAACCAGTGGCAGATTCATTGACGATTCAAAAGTGCTTGTAAAAGTTTATTTGAAATAAAATATTTCTATTTCTATTTCTATAAAAGTAAGGATAAATTATAAAATTAAATCATTTTTCAGCTTTCCAAAGGATGAAAATCTAAAAAATGCCTGGTTGATGCAGATGAATAAAAAAAATTGGCAGCACAAAACATCGAGTGTGCTATGTTCTGAACATTTTGAAGCACATTTAGTGGATTGCAGTGGTTTTCGTACCATCCTTACTTCTAATGCAATCCCAATGATTTTTGATTCATCATTACAAGTAAGTTTCTAGTTGTTCTTATATTTATACCCATATATATATAGCTGTGTACCTATTTGTATTACCTATTAAATTGTTAATACTAGACAACGGATAATTTATTACTCTTGTTTTCAGCATATGTCTACATCATCAGTAAAAGGTCCAGTAGAAAGAAAAGCTGCTGGAGATCAAGTTTTGATGGACTTGCAAAATTTACAGTCTAGTAATACTATTAATAAAGAGTATAGAGTAATACTATTCCTTATTACGTTATTGAAAAGACTGAGACATATGGTTTATTTTGTTATTTTTATAAGTTTACTAGCTTTTGCTTGCGGCTTCGCTCGCGGCTTAAGTTCGATTTTTCAAATGTCTATTTTACCCCCTTAAGGGGCTTAATTTTCAAAAATTCTTTCTTAGCGGATGCCTACGTCATAATAGCTATCTGTATGCCAAATTTCAGGTCGATCCGTCCAGCGGTTAGAGCTGTGCGTTGATAGATCAGTCAGTCAGTCAGTCAATCAGTCAGTCAGTCAGTCAGTCAGTCACTTTTGCCTTTTATATATTTAGAAAATGTGTAATACTATTCTAATAAGGTTATTGAAATGAGTGATACAGGCTGAATAGAATGTAAGAGTTAATTAAACTACTGTTGATGTTATCGTATTGTCAATGTTTGTATTTCTAAAAGATATTAGAGAAAAAGTTGCTTTTTGATTTTGTTTTATTTATCTAATAGATATATCTTTTGGGTAGATTTTGTAAATCATGTTTTGTTTTGATTTTATTAAATATTATTTTGTAACATTATTACTTGTTTGATTACAAAACCGCGAAACTTAGCACATTAGAATCCATTTTCATAATTAAGAATTAATTTATAGAATTAAGTTTACAGAATGTAAAATAAGGGTTTAACCTACAATTTGATGGCAACTTTCCGTAGTTTCCATATTATTTCAAATCACAGATACTAAATACTCTCCAGTCCCTTCAACCTCGCTGAACCTCGCTTTTCGAAGTTCGGCTCTGTTTACTGTCAATGTGTGCGTGAGATTTGTATGTAGGCGTAATTGGAACGCCAATTTTTTCTTATGTTAGGTCTGCTTACTCCACAAACATATAAGAGTAAGCAGACCTAACATAATTTTCACAACTACATCTAAACGAATAAATAATATCTTCGCTTGCTTCTCTCCAACAAAAAATATATGATTCTATCTCTTTTACTTCTGTTGTTGCAACACTTACGCACTCATAGACATAATTGAGCTTGAGGCAATTCGTAAGCTACAAATAAGAGCAGTATGGTGCAATATGTCAATTTGTCAAAAACAACAACATAACCTGCGAGTTGTTTATTCTTTTAAATTTGCTTTAAAATCGAGTCTAAAGAATCAAAAATTCTGAAATAAAATGGTGAAGTGTTGTGCACCTCTGTGTGGCAATTCTCCGTATAGGAAAACACCTGCAATTACTTTTCATCGGTAAGTTTTGATGTGCTATAGACTCGTAATTTGGTTATATGCTTACTGTGTGATTTATTAATAATCGTTCGGCATTTTAGAAGCAGTCCCTTATTATTATATACGCAAAACTCGTAGACAGTTATAGTAATTTTGGTTCTAGTATATTCCTGTTGCAATACATATTTATCAATTAATTAATATCAGGATCTTGTTTGTCGTTTCATATACTTGTACAATTTGACAGGGCCGTATTCAGGCGCAAGTTTTGTTTAGTGGGTATATTTTGATTAAATAATTAGTCTGTTTTTGCCTGCCTGTTTTAAGATGTATTGGATTGTATTAATTTTTATTTGTATTGTATTGGACTTAGGAAAATTAATCGTGGAAGCAATACATAGCATAGTTTCATTAAATATTGTAAAATTTTTACTTTTTTTTTTTGAAAAGAGCGACCGCCGAGTTTCTTGCTGGCTCTTCTCGGCGGGAAAGGCATTCCGAACCAGTGGTAGATTCATTGACGATTCAAAAGTGCTTGTGAAAGTTTATTTGAAATAAAATATTTCTATTTCTATTTCTATAAAAGTAAGGATAAATTATAAAATTAAATCATTTTTCAGCTTTCCAAAGGATGAAAATATAAAAAATGCCTGGTTGATGCAGACGAATAAAAAAAATTGGCAGCACAAAACATCGAGTGTGCTATGTTCTGAACATTTTGAAGCACATTTAGTGGATTGCAGTGGTTTTCGTACCGTCCTTACTTCTAATGCAATCCCAATGATTTTTGATTCATCATTACAAGTAAGTTTCTAGTTGTTCTTATATTTAGGTACCAACCCAAAACATCTTGCCATTTAAACGTAAATATTGACAGCTATACCCATACATATATATATAGCTGTGTACCTATTTGTATTACCTATTAAATTGTTAATACTAGACAACTGATAATTTATTACTCTTGTTTTCAGCATATGTCTACATCATCAGTAAAAGGTCCAGTAGAAAGAAAAGCTGCTGGAGATCAAGTTTTGATGGACTTGCAAAATTTACAGCCTAGTAATACTATTAATAAAGAGTATAGAGTAATACTATTCCTTATTACGTTATTGAAAAGACTGAGACATATGGTTTATTTTGTTATTTTTATAAGTTTAAAATGTGTAATACTATTCTAATAAGGTTATTGAAATGAGTGATACAGGCTGAATAGAATGTAAGAGTTAATTAAACTACTGTTGATGTTATCGTATTGTCAATGTTTGTATTTCTAAAAGATATTAGAGAAAAAGTTGCTTTTTGATTTTGTTTTATTTATCTAATAGATATATCTTTTGGGTAGATTTTGTAAATCATGTTTTGTTTTGATTTTATTAAATATTATTTTGTAACATTATTACTTGTTTGATTACAAAACCGCGAAACTTAGCACATTAGAATCCATTTTCATAATTAAGAATTAATTTATAGAATTAAGTTTACAGAATGTAAAATAAGGGTTTAACCTACAATTTGATGGCAACTTTCCGTAGTTTCCATATTATTTCAAATTACAGATATTAAATACTCTCCAGTCCCTTCAACCTCGCTGAACCTCGCTTTTCGAAGTCCGGCTCTGTTTACTGTCAATGTGTGCGTGAGATTTGTATGTAGGCGTAATTGGAACGCCAATTTTTTCTTATGTTAGGTCTGCTTACTCTTATATGTTTGTGGTTTGGACACACTTGTCATATTTATTACACTAGCTGAAACCCGCGGCCTCGCTCACGTTAAGTTCGATTTTTTGAACTCCTATTTTATCGTCGTAAGGGATTGAATTTTCAAAAAACTATTCTTAGCGCATGCCTACCTTATAACGTCTATCTGTGTGAAAAATTTCAGTTCGATCCCCCAATTGTTTGAGTTGTGCGTTGATAAATCAGTCAGTTAGTCAGTCATTCACCTTTACCTTTTATATAGTTAGACTATACAATATATAAACATGTACACATCCATATGTGTATATATTATATAGTTTTTAATAATTTCGTGGGAAATCTTTGATTTTTTGGAACAAGAAGTAGCTTCGGTTCGTTTCAGTCATGCTCGGTTCTCGTCGGGTGACCGCCCTCGGCCACTGGCTCACTACATCGTATTGCCCGCCCACGCTATTACTTCGTTTTCGCTTAGCGTATTTTCTTGCTTTCTTTCCTTTCTTGGTGGCTTCTAAGGGTCGTACCGGGATGTCGAATAGCCTATAACCTTCCTTAATAATTGGGCTATCAAAAGCAAAACGATTTTTTTTATAACCGACTAGTAGTTCCAGAGATTAGCGCGTTCAAACAAACAAACTCTTCGGCTTTATTATACAAAAAAAACGGTTGATCTGCACAAAATTGTAGGTATATTTGAAACTAGCTTTAACCCGCGGCTTCACTCGCGTTAGATTCGATTTTTTAACCCCCTATTTAACCCTCTTGGGGTTGAAATTTTCCAAAATTCTTTCTTAGCGGATGTCTACGTCCTAACAGCTACCTGTATGCCAAATTTCAGCTCGATCGGTCCAGTGGTTAGAGCTGTGCGTTGATAGATCAGTCAGTCAGTCAGTCAGTCACTTTTGCCTTTTATATATTTAGATCATTATACTACCTGGATCGGGTTCAGAGCCAGTTAGCTCTAACTGATCGAGGCGTGTGAAATATTGCCAGCAACGTATTTCTGTAACTGCAAAAGCATTGAGTAAAACAAGAAAAAAGTTTAATAACTGTAACTCTAATATGGAAAATTGGATGTAACATCCGAATTATTATTTACAAGCTGCTGCCCGCGACTTCGTCCGCGTGGATTTAGTTTTTAAAAATTAGAATAGATAGATAAAAAGTAGCCTATAACACTCTCCAGATCTCTATATCCATGCAAAAAAATCACGTCGATCCCTAGCTCTGTTGCAGCCTTATTGAAGGACAAACCAATAAACGAACAAACACACATATTTGTAATATTAAGTAGGGATTAATAGCATCCGTTATATCGATTTTGTTAATATATCTTAATTCTACTTCCATGTGTATCCGGACCATAATAACAAATCGATTGACACCTCATTCATCAAAATCGTCTCATTAGTTTTGGCGCTACGATGGAACAACTTATATGTAAATATATACATACATAGACTGTTTAATTAAATCATTATCATTCCTTTTGGATTTAAAAATAGATAGATTTTGAATATGAGAAATCACACCAGGGCAAAACCGAGGTATTTGATGGAAAACAAAAACACCCACACGAATATATAACTTAAATAACATATAATATAACTTAAATATTTACCTAACACAAGAAGTAAGATCAAACGTATTGGTGTACGATGAAACATTTCGTTTTTGTATTTATACGAGTATTACGTATATTATTTATTTTTATATTAATTACGTATAGACGTACATATTACGTACTACTGCTTTCTACGGATCTACAAGTTCTTCTGATTATTATTACTGATTATAAATATAATAAATATCTGCCAATAATAACATTTTGCATACCTAACTAAGAAAACAATAACAAAAAATATAGCTGCGGGGACTTTCAGACGAGAACATTTTTACGCGCAGATGTCGCGTGTTAGCGTGTTTTTTTTATAAAAGACTTGCCGCGATTTCGTTCGCGTGGATTAAGGTTTTAATTCCCGCGGGAACTCTCTTATTTTCCAGGATAAAAGCCTGTGTGTTATACCCAGACTATAATCTATCTCTGAGTTTGGTAGAGAAGTTTTGCTCAACTGATGAATAAAAAACGACTCCTGTGTTTTCGTTTGTTAAAACAGACACCATCGTAATCGGGGCGGCGCGGCGCGGTTTTCACAAACCGCGCGTCAATTGCGCATCTTGTGTAAGGATACTAATAGTATTAATAGGTATGAGTGAAACGAGATTTAAAAACGGTTTGACTAATAAAGTCTCTGTAACTCAACAATTAGGGTGTAGACTGAAATCCGAAAGTTCTTGCAATTCACGAGGGCGCGTGAGCTTTACTTGTGGTTACGTCGTGAACATGCAGATTGCATGTATGCACCTGTCAGAACCCTAGGTGGGAGTGGTCAGGAGCGATCAAGCTCTCGCTCCCACTTATATAGATACGACACACACACAACCACGAGCCGTGTACCCTCGTGAATTGCAAGAACAAAAGGATAAAACTCGTGCCAATTTCTGCATCGCTGAATAACATCCGAGAAATATTGTGACATTCTGACGATTGTGTTCTTCTTTTTTCTGTCTTTTTTCTTTCTTTTTCTTGTTTTGAAAATCTGCCAAAACTTTCTTTGCCTTTCGCATAATATTAGTAGGATAAGTGTATCTCTATCTATTAAGTGTATGTGATCTCTTCACAAAGTTTTCCCAATCGTGCCTCTTACACCCTGTATAATATGATTTTTTAACTAGGTATAGGTACTGGTTTCCATAGCTGTTTTCTGATTAAATATTCCAGCTATTCAGGATATTAGTGCAAAAATAAACAGCTTTTGTGATCATACTCACCAACGTATCTACGAATGCAGTAACAATTAACGGAATTTCGTAAACAAATGCCGACAGTTAGTCAACTGTTTGAGTGCTCTTTTGCCAAAGCATGCCCATAATCTAACGACAATTGCTTAGTATCGAATACACTCTCTTTAACAGTGTTGCAATTTTATACTGGGTTTTTTATTAAAATGGCCCATAATGCCAGAAACATATTATTGATAGAATTATGTTACGGTAAATTATTATCATTTTTACTAATTTTTTTTTGATCTCTTATGTTTTTAATAAGGTCAAGGCTTTGAGTAAATAGGTTTTAATTTATGACAAATCTACACTACTATTATAAAGAGGAAAGATTTGTATTTTTGTGTGTATGTTTGTAATGAATAAATTCAAAAACTACTAGACCGATTTGGCTGAAATTTAAAATGAAGATACCTTGGATTAAAACATAGGTTACTTCTTATCCCGAAAAAAATTATAGTTCCCGCGAGATCTGGAAAACTAATTCCACGCGAACGAAGTCGCGAGCATCAGCTAGTAAGTAATAAAATTAATTATTTATTATTGAAGGACATACCAAAGTAATTAAAAAAAAGACGTGTGGCACTCGGGGACTGCCGCGGTAAAGCTATTGCATAGCATTTTTATCAACGCCATCTAGCGGCTCACCGCTAGATGGCGTTGATAAAAAATGCGGCATCTAGCAGCTCACCGTAGAGGAGTCCCGTGTCAGGTTATTTTCGTTACGGAATTTCTGGATTCGGTCTCCACGCTGGCCCGCGATAGAAGCTATGCAATAGCTTAAAAAATATATGGTTACTTTATTTTTATTATCACTTGCTTTAATAGTGAAGGAAAACATCGTGAGGAAACCTGCACGCACGAGAGTTCTTCATAATGTTCTCAAATGTGTGTGAAGTCTGTCAATTCGCATTGGGCCACCGTGCAGGTCTATGGCTTAAAACCTTCATCGGAGAGGAGACCTGCGCTCAGTAGTGAGCCGTTGACGGGTTGACGTGATTATAATGATGATGATGATGATGATGATGATGATGATGATGATGTATAAATACAGTTCTAAGGTTTTTAGTTGTGGTATGCGGAGGATGGAAAGCTATTCCCGCTAACCAGGCGACATACGCTCTGAGAGCTTCGAAACTAACTCTAGCTAAACTAAAGGAACAAGAAGCAGAAATATTGTCTGACTACGAATTGCCTCGAGGTATATATTATTGTACTTTTTTCAATACAAACCAAAAATTGTGTGTGTATGTGTGTATTTGGGTGCATCGTTGTCGTGTATTTGTGTTTGGTGGTGGGGACATTGGAAGCAGTGTAATGGATGAAATAATTTGAGTACGATTTTTTCATTCGAAGGCGCTAACTGAGACAGTCGACTTGTCATGAGAGCCACAAGTTGGCCTACATGAAATAAATAATTTTGAATTTTTTTTTGAGTCCTTAGCTACCTATGTTGAAAATCTGTTCAGTTTGAGTATTGTATGGTCTTTACTAAAGTGGTGCAGAGATTTGCAGATCATCTTAAATTTTTTTTTTTTTGAAAAAGAATATTAGCCAAGCTGAAGTTGACTAAGGGTGAAAACATGCCAAAGATGCCTCACTGCGATACCTCGCGGTCGCGGTTTAGCTCGCTACCTCGATGTCACCTCCATGTAAAACAAATGTATGCAAACAGATAAGCGCGAACATGTCGAAGGATACCTCACTGCGATATATCGCGGTACAGTGAGGTATCTTCTCGAGGTATCGCAGTGAGGCATCTTTGGCATGTTTTCACCCTAATATTCTCCTATCCCCTCCAAATAAGCGGAAAGCTTGTGCTAGGAGTTGTGTGTACTACGTCAATAGTGCAACGGGTGGGGTTCGAACCTGCGACCTTTCAGTTTTCAGTCCACACCTTTGACCGTTGGGCTATTGAGGATTAATTATGTTATTCTCATTCATATAATACGCAATTTTAATGTCGCATTGCTTCGCACTGTATGTTTGTTTTTTATTTGGTCTGATTGAGCAAATGTTTATGTTTGTTTTGCATTTTCAGATAAGCTAAATTTTATTTATAAATTTGGGCACTGCGAACCTGATTCCATAAAACGGCAATTTCTTCGGAAATCAGTCAATATTACATTACCAACGTGGCAGTCGGCTCAAGCTAATTTCATTTACGTGAGTAGAACTAACCTTATCATAAGAGCACACTAAACGCGGAATTTTTCACTAAAGTAATATTTGTTTTTAAAGTTTTTCATGAGTATTTTAGCGCATTTATATAATAACTATATTACAAAATATAAAGGCCCTTATCAAATGAAAGACATTCGAATTGTTTATTAAATGAAGCTTTCTCGCCTTTGGTTTTGTAAATATTTTATATGCTTTATATCCTTTTTAAAGTTCTAAGAACATACGGTCTTCATTTGTCTTATAATGGATAATAATAAATGGTATGCTGGAGTTTCTAGGGTTTGGTATTTATTACGATCCGTCGTAGAATTAGGTACGTACTATGCATCTTACAGCTAAAGAGAAAACAATTTAGATATTATTGTTATTAAGCTATTGCATAGCTTCTATCGCGGGCCAGCGTGGAGACCGAATCCAGAAATTCCGTAACGAAAATAACCTGACACAGGACTCCTCTACGGTGAGCCGCTAGATGGCGCATTTTTTATCAACGCCATCTAGCGGCTCACCGCTAGATGGCGCTGATAAAAAATGCGCCATCTGCTATGCAATAGCTTTACCGCGGCAGTCCCCGAGTGCCACACATCTTTTTTTTTACAGTTGGTGGCAAAAAAGCACACGATAAATCGTGAATTGCAGTGCATTGTTATGAAAGCGTTTGTACCAAAAAAGTTCCATTTCAAGAAATCCCGGCTGCCTCTCTACTATTGTCAAGGAACTGTCCTAGTATTGATGCTGAACACGATCAACAGATATGAGCTTCACGAGTTCTTCTTACACCACGATTTGAATATGCCAATGGACTTCAACTTTGAGTTTTATCATCCCTTGGCAGTTCCTTAAACTGAGGCATGATGCGACTGCCTTAAATCGTTTCTGCTAGTAACTATGCACCTACACATGTCAATAAGTATTAATTCTTGTATAGAGAGAAGTTACTTGAAAGAATTATCTTCGGATTTTTTTTTATAAGAATATCAGCCAAGCTCAACTTGACTGATGTTCTCCTCTCTCCTCCAAATAAGTGAAAACTTGTATTAGGCGTGGGTACGACTATAGTGCAACGGGTGGGAATTGAACCTGCAACCTTTAAGTTTTCAGTCCGCACCTGAAACCGTTGGGCAATTTTTTTATGTTAAAAATGATACATAGTTCTTCTTACGTTCTGAATGTACTAATTGACTTCAACTTTGAACACCATCCCTTAACAGCCGGGGCAAGCGACTGATTGCGATCTATTTAATCTCGCAGGAATACTTCGAGCATAGCTCTCTCCATCGCCCGTTGTTTGGACCTTGAGCATTATTGCGATTGCTAAGAAATTTTCAGTACTAGCCCGGAGTTAAGATGTCGGTGGTGAGTCACCCCTGTGCTTCGGAGAGCACGTAAAGCCGTTGGTCCTGCGCCTGATCTCTTTCCGGTCGTGTCGGATTTTCCGTCCCACCGGTTAGTGAGGGAATAGAGAGTGCACCTATGTTTGCGCACACACTTGTGCACTATAATATCTCCCGTGCAAATTGGTCGCCCTGGCCGGATTCGGTCGGGAGGATTATTCATTAATTAGCGACCATACATCGATGTTGGTATAGGAAAACCTAACCTAAGCCTAACGGAAAATGTCGCTTTTGGCTTCACACAGGATATTTTAATAGGAGACAGAGATTACAGAGAGATGAATAAAACACAGCTCGCAGCCAACCTAGGTGACTAAGCAATAACAAAAGGCACGTTCCGAATAAAAAACGTTGAAAATAACTGTTAAATGGAGGGTAGTTAAGCGCCCCTTCTAGGGCGAGGCGCGATATAATCGAGATGATTATGATAAATGACTACTTGTGTTGTGGGTCGATTCCCGGCCCGGTTATGATTTGCCAACGTTCCGTTGCACTTTCCTTTCACTAAGTTTCATTGCCAGAATGTGAATGAAGTATGTGTAAAGACCATTCGGTTCGGACAATTTTTAGCGTTGACCTGAAGTCCATAGTACCTATTATTATGTCAATGGTAAAGACCATAAAATTAAAATGACCTACCTATAGAAATCTCAATAAAATGCAAACTGCGATCACACTGCAGCAATCATTTTTAGGGTTCCCTACCCAAAGGGTGCCAACGTAACCCTATTACCCGTGATACGTAAATACTTGAAATTTTCACATAATGTGTATATTTATTGTCGCTATAACAACAATTAATAAAAATAAAATAAAATGATAAATAAAGGGGGGTCTCCACTCTCCATATTATAAGAAAAGTGATTTTTTCGGCGTTCTTTGCTCGACTTAACAATTGCTGTTACGATGGTACGGAACCACTCGTGTGTGAATCCAATTCGCACTTGGCCGATTTTTTTAGAAAATCCGATAGCCAGTGACGCAATAGATCATCAACAGCCCTAATGCATAGGACACACTGTTGGACATCAACACTCAAGTAGCGCCAACGTTGCCTATTTGATTTGTTGGTTTTTGATTTTTTTTTAATATTTATATTTTACACTTTTTAGTTAGGATTCTAAAACGGTAAATTTTGCAATCTTATCATTTCATTGAGGGAGTTAAAAGAAAAAAAAAATGTCTAACAATGTTCACTAACCAACTTTAAAATTGTCATAGATCATACCTAAATGGTTATTCGAAATGAAAAAGAGAAACCTAACAATGATTTTTAAGTACCCATTCAATGATACCCCACTTTACATAGTTCGTCGACTTGAATTTTTTTCTTTTTCAAAATATGGCGTCCGGTAGTCCCCATATTGAATTTTGATTACTGTCATCTGACACTCCCCAGATTAACACAAATCGCTTGACATAAGAATCATCAAAATCGGTCCACACGATTGGTCTCCTGAGCGCCACAAACATACGCATATACATACCTTCATACGTAGACTGATAAACACATTACCCTTCTGTACGTCGCGCAGTGGGGTAAAAATATAAAATTTCACATTTTTTTTAAAGAATATTAGCCAACCTGAAGTTGACTAATATCCTCCTATCCCCTCCAAAGAAGCGGAAAAGCTTGTGTTAGAAGTGTCTACGATAATAGTGCAACGGGTGGGATTCGAACCTGCGACCTTAGAGACCTCACGTGCCGCCAAGCGATTTAGCTTTCCGGCACGATGGCGGTAGAAACCGTTTAGGGGGTATAGGTTAAATCTACACTGCCATAACCGTTTCAAGTTAGCCCGCTACCATCTTAGACTGCATCGTCACTTACCATCAGGTGAGATCAATTGACAAGATAGTCCTTGACTGGCAAGGACTATCTTGTCAACGAATAAAAGAAAAGATATTACAGTTTTCAGTCCAGTATCACCTTTAACCGTTGGGCTATTGGGGTTCTAATACAACACGACTTCCAATTCGATTTCCAATCAAGCAAATATGAAATCGTATAACGAGACAATCACGCAACAATCCGGGACACAGCTCGGCCCACCAATTCGTCGCAAATGGAAAATGTAATCGCGTTTGACAAATCTATTTGGCACATAACTTCATTTTAGATGCAGGTAACAAATCTGCTTCGGTGAGACGAGAGATATTAGGCTTCTTACCAAGCTTCTTACGCTTCACACGGATGCAATTTACTAATGATGGAAATGAAAGAGAACCGATTGATTGATGAATTTATTTTTGTTGTTCGTCTCGGCCTCGAGAAGTTTCCTCGCGCATTGGGAAAGTGAGAAAATCACGACAAATTTGAATTGGTATACATGAAAGATATAAAACACGGACAAAAGTGTACCTATGCTGATTCCACTCAGAATCGGGGCTATAGTATGTAAATAGACGCAGAACAAATACATTTCATGAGCATCGATATGGCGATAAAATAGGACAAGATTGTGAGGAGCTTTTCGTAGCTAAGGGACAATATGAGTCCCCCGCGGTGTTGACAGCCGCTCTGACGCGCTCCCGCGACGGTCAACAACACATTCCCATCGCAAACAAACCATCCCCTATATGAAATTTATTGAGCCACTGCGGAGAAATGGATCGCTTTCCACCGATAGAGCTATGATTTAGACTCTTGTTGTGTCCGCTTATAGTAAAACTAACTTTTGCCCGCGGCTTCGTTCACGGTAAATTCGATTTACAACCCCCTTTGAGTTGGAATTTTCAAAAATTCTTTCTTAGCGGATACCTACATCGTAATAAAACACCATCTCGTTCGCCTGTATCAAGCAGCTGCCAGCGACTTCCTTACATTCCTTATGAGCATGAAAAAATTAGCCATGCTACAACTGAATACAAAAAATAGGAAACTACTAAAATGCCAGCCTCAATTAGTTCGAATCGTCGACAAGTGTTTTTGGGAGAGCACCTCTAGTGTCACGTACGATGTTTGCAGTTTAATGAAATCAGTGCGAGGCTAATTCCCAAAGCACTCGGAACCCCTTCGAACGATCGCTGCTCGCCAAATGAACCTCGTAATGTCCGCTTTTCTACTGTAATTACGCACCCATTACCAACACTAATCTTTCTACCACGTTTCATCGATATTTATCAAAATTGGACCTTAACTGAACGCTACTGTGACCAATTTTCTACATTGGCCAGATACTTCTCATCGTCGAATGTATTTTTTTACAAACACAAAACAGTTCTTATTGCTTTAGCATTAAATCTAAAATCGTTGATCATGCGTGACATCAGAGCGATATAAACTTTGAAATCAACGATATAAGGTTTACATTTGACAGACAAAAGATGAACAGTTGTAGGGTGTAGCCAGAGGCTCGAAGGAGTTAATGCGTGACACACAAAAGACCAAATCACGACCCTCCCGACGTGGCCGCGGCGTCAAAGAAGAAATTTGTATTCCAATTATGACGCCACAGACACCCGTCGATCAATATTGCTGGCCATTTTTAATCGACTTCCAAAAAACGAGGAGGTTCTCAATTTTTCGGAATCTTTTTTTTTATGTCTGTTCCCCGATGACCCGAAGACGCCTGGACCGAATTGGAATATTCTTTTTTTGTTTGAAAGGGTACCAAGGTTCCCAGGTGGTCCCATTATATAAAATCAAGAAGAAAGAAGCCATTGCTTCCTATTTGTAAATTTATGATGAAGTGATAATTAACAGAGACTATAGCTCATAAAACTAATAGATATTGGGGTCTATGCGAGCTTAAATTGCAACCTCGTACCAGGAAACGCTGTATTGGCAACCCTCCACCAGGTAGACAGAAGATCTCACGAGTCGCTTGAAACGGAACCTCCGGATACAAGTAGTTCCATGGCAGCAATAGACCTGTAGTATCCTGCATAGACTACAACGACGATGAATGAAATGCAACTTTTCCATTGTACCGTAAACATAGGGATATTTCTATTCTTCAGATTTAAAGTGTTCTTTTCCCTCGAGATGTTGGCCCGAGTAAAATATGTGATCCTAAACAAAAGACCAGCGTCCGTTGCTGCAATAAAATAATAATAAATGGATAATTACTCCATTTCACTGCATTACCGTGCAGTAGAGGAAAGGGAAGTAGCAATTCTACAGAGCACATGTTTGCTTCATTATAATCCTTATATACGGCAAGTTACGAGTCACGAGGATACGCTCGTATTGAGTCCAGTAAAGGACCCTCTGCTATTAGCCGTTTGATTGCAATTTCAGCCCCAATCTCGGATTCAATAAAACTCGCCCTGCAGATAAATTTTGACATTTCTATTTGTTAAGACATCGTCGATTATTGGTTGGTAATTGCTTCGTATCGTCTTGGGGATAATTTAACATCAAACGTTTTTTTTTCGAAATCATTCCTCATTATATTTCGCAGTCTGCTGTTCCTAAGGAGCAAAGTTTATGTTAGTTGTAGATAAATTAAAGTATTCCAAAAGAAAAAATCCATAAGTAAAAATGTAGACATATAATTTTTTTTTTAATGTCTAAGGGTTTTTAATTTTCAAAAAGTTTTTGATTTGAATGTAAAAACTTGTGTGAGTTTACTTTTCTATTCATGCTGTTTCTATAGACCATGATATTATGGTGATTTTTTTCTACATTAGATACTAGTTAAAATTAGTAACAAGGTAAAATATTGTTGCTTCAAATGAGCAATTCAAAGTATAAACATAGTATTCCTTACCCGTGCTAGGACTGGGTACGACAATAATGCAACACCCGTTGCATTATTGTCGTACCCAGTTCTAGCACAAGATTTCCGCTTATTTGGAGGGGAAAGGAGGATATTAGGTAACTTCAACTTGGCTAATATTATTTAAAAAAAATAATAATAACGAAAGTAAATTTGTTTTTTATTCGATGACAAGATAGCCCTTTACTGCGATCTCACCTGATGGTAAGTGACGATGCAGTCTAAGATGGTAGCGGGCTAACTTGGAAGGGGTATAGCAGTGTAAATTCAACCCATACTCCTAATCGGTTTCTACACGCCATCGTGCCGGAACGCTAAATCGCTTGGCGGCACGTCTTTGACGGTAGCGTGGTAACTAGCCACGGCCAAAGCCCCACCAGACAAATTATATATCAATATTGAAAATCATTTATATCAATATTGAAAATCATTAGAATCGGTTAACAACAGGTGAAGATATGACGTAACATACACACAAAAATTACACTTAAATCTTACTTTCTAGTTGGGTAAAACAGAAAGTGTTGACACCGTTTTCTGTAGCAAACAAAATCCATTCGAGTTCTATATTTGCTCGACTTTTTTATAAGTTTACCCCCTGTTTGCACAGGGTGTTTGAGTAACGCGGTTTGTCTTTGGGTGGGACCGATCAAACGTCGAACAAACACCCTGTAATAACATTGTTTTATTGAGGCACAATTAAACGCGTGTCAGAGAACGCATCTCACGTGACGCGTGACGTCACCGTCTACTTAATGGCGTATAACTGCCCCATTAGTCTATTGGTTAGCATGTTCGACTACGGATGACGAGGTCCGGGTTCGATTTCCGGATCGGGCTAAAAAATTTACTGAGTTTTTCGGTCAAGAAATTCTTACTAATAGCCCGGAGTTAGGAAGTTAGCGGTGGTCACCCCCGTGCCTCAGAGAGCAGAGCGGTCTTGCGCCTGATCTTTCCCCGGTCCTGTCAGACTTCCGCCCCCCCGGACTATGAGAATGAGGGAATAGAGTGTTTTTGCACACACTTGTGCACTAATATCTCGCGCAGATGATTAATCCCTGAGTAGGTTGGCCGGCGTAACCAGATTCGTTATGGGAGTACTTACATAATGGCGTATAAACTAATGGCATTCAAATGTATTCAAGGCCTCAAAACTCAAGTTTACTGGAGCCAATAACTCCAGTAAAAAAAGCTCAGAGTCACTCAGCGGGCAATGGAGAGAACTATGCTCGGAGTATCTCTGCGAGAACAAATTAGACATGCGGAGATCTGTATCTATAATTAATGACATCGTAGCAAATAAAGTTTTCGACGAAACTCAATGCTCAAAGCTGTAATTCTTACGACAAGTCAAGACTCTACCACAGGTTAGTAAGGCTGATTCTGTTGAGAAGAGCCGGCAAGAAACACAGCAGATCCTCTTTTTAAAACAAAATGTTACAATAATTATTATTATTACTAATTAGTTTTTACAATGTTGATTCCATGCAACTTTGTCATTAACTTTATTATTTTGTAATAACAATGATTTAATAAGTGTGTTTTTACGCATTGTTTGTGTAATCGCAAAATCTTTGAGTAGGTATATAATTCTCAAAGGGCAAAATCTAATAATAATTAATTATTCGGAACCATATTAGGTAAGTAGGTATAATATGTAAGGTGTATGTTACGTTCAAAACTCTTAACCGGTTAAAACCCTTATTGCAAAAATCAGAAACTACTTTTGATTGTTTTTCGCAGTTAAAAGTGGTTTTGAACGGTTATGAGTTTTGACTGTCGCATACACGTCGAGATTTCGCTCATTTGCGACAAAAGTGGCATAATTCAAAATCGACGATGAGAGAATAATTATGTTTTGTGGATGCTGCGGTCTCGAAACAACACAGCGGCCAACAAAGTGACAGTGCATCAAGTCACAATCTCTCTCGCTGTTATTTTTTTGTGCTTAGCGTAATGTTGTTTTTATAGCAAAAAGTATAAATTTTCGTCGCTAAAATTGGTGAATTTTGAGTTATGTCACCCTTGTCGCAAATGAGCCATTTGTTAGGTTGGCGATTCCTTAGCACTATAAAATGCAATAGCGTGACAGAATGTCGCGTGGTGGATATTGTCTTGTGAACAGAATTCTTAGGCGCCTCGGTTTCGTGTTTATTCCCGCTCATGCATATGAATACAAAGTTTTATTGATTTGTACCACGATCTGTGATAATAAAGAAATTTCAAAGCATACTTAAATCTCAAGTATTTTACAGGTCGCACCTTACGTTATTGTCTTCGTTTAATTTTGATTAGTTTCCAATTTATATCTACTTTAAATTCCAAAAAGAACGGTGCTACAGTAGAACACCGAAAAATACGTATTACCGAAATATATCGAGATGGAACGGAATAAAATATTAAATTAAAAAAAAAAATCCCAACTGCGTGAATAAAAACTAAAAAAAAAAAAACAATTCCAGTAATCTTGAGTAATCTAGAATTCTGTTAAATTATATTTACTGACTTAACATTCTGAGCTCATTATTGGGGAGATTTAAATCGATCTAGATTTTTAATGGGTCACTCCCGACTAAGTAAAATATTTATTAACAGAATTCTAGATTACTGGACTTGTTTTTCCATTTCAGTTTTTATTTACGCAATAGGGTCTTTGATTTTTTAAATTTAATATTTTATTTACCTTTGAAGACTACTAAGGAAAAATACATACGAATATACACGGTGGAACTTTGGTGGTTGTATTCCCGAAGCGAAATGATTTGATCATGGTATTACAATCGATTTTTAAATTTAAAAAATGATTAGAATCAAAAATGGCAATTTTACAATAGAGAAAAATAAAACTCAAAAAAGCAACGAACCAATAGATTACTATTGGTTCCTTGCTTTTTCTTTTTGCTTGAGGTACTTCGCACTACCACGCGAGGTCGCGAAGCGCGGCCGCGTGCTCATTGACCCTCGCAGACTTAGTATAATATGATCAGCTGATTAACTACATCTAAAGTACTGAAGTCTGAAACACAATTACGTATGTACGTTATGTTATGTCCATTACCATTGTTTCTCACACTTTCGAGTTGTTGATTATTTTTTTAATTATTTCAAAACAAAAACATTTTAATTTCTTTGATTTTAACTCTATGTTTTGATAGTACTATTGAGGGCTAATCGTTTCGCTTCGGGAATACAACCATTAAAAATACACGGTGTATACATAGACTGCTAAAATCATAACACTTTTTTTTTGGCTTTGGCTTAGTCGGATAAAAAGGCAAACGATCTCAACAGTGTGGCTGCATTTGTGGGCTGCATCTAGGAGGATTAAGCTCTGGAGTGGCCATAGGATGCGTACCCCTCTGTAAGTTTTTATTTGACGGGTATGCCCAGCGGTCATACCCGTTATATAAAACTGTTTGACTCGCGTCACGCGCCTGTCAACAACGTATGGTTAGCGGAGGATGAGCTCCGGTATTATATGCCGACTATGAGTGATTTTCCTTCTAAAAAAAATACCAAAAATATCCAGTTTATGAAAGGATAACATTACTTTTCTCCAGATATATTCTTTTATCCAATTAATGCACTATTTAAGGAGAAAACTTAAAAATACTGTTGATCCGAAAATGTTGCTACGGAATCGTACAAGAAATAATTTCGGGAAATTTTAAAAAATTAACCAATCTACTTATTACTCGATTGGAGCCCTTTATCATGAACTGCATAATAGCCCAGTCATTAAAGCCAAAACCCGAAAGTAATTAGTAACTTGATAAAAATTTTAGGGGGTTTTTAAAGAAGGTAAAATAACTTACCGTGTGATTTTGCAGTGTTGTGGGGTGTACGGAAAGGGTTGAAAAGGGGTGAAAAGGGTTTTTTGTTAATAACATTGCCAAAAAAATTAGTAACACGCTGCAAATTTATAATAAGGTTGTTCTTACCGTTTTGTAACGTTTATTAAATTTGCAGCGTTTTGCAACATACGGAACATTGTTTATTATTAAAAAACAATGAAATTTGTTATTAACAAGGGTAAAAAAATAGTAACACGCTGCAAATTTATAATTAGGTTGTTCTTACCGTTTTGTAACGTGTATTAAATTTGCAGCGTTTTGCAACATACGGAACATTGTTTATTATTAAAAAAACAATGAAATTTGTTAATAACAGGGGTAAAAAAAATTAGTAACTCGGTGTAAATTTATAATGACGTTGTTCTTACCGTTTTCAAACGTTTGTTAAATTTGCAGCGTTTTGCAACATACGGAACATTGTTAATTACTAAAACGCTGCAAATTTAATGTACGTTACAAAAGAGTAAAAACAGCTTAATTATAAATTTGCAGCGTGTTACTACTTTTTTTACCCCTGTTATTAACAAATTTCATTGTTTTTTAATAATAAACAATGTTCCGTATGTTGCAAAACGCTGCAAATTTAATACACGTTACAAAACGGTAAGAACAACTTAATTATAAATTTGCAGCGTGTTACTATTTTTTTTACCCTTGTTAATAACAAATTTCATTGTTTTTTAATAATAAACAATGTTCCGTATGTTGCAAAACGCTGCAAATTTAATAAACGTTACAAAACGGTAAGAACAACCTTATTATAAATTTGCAGCGTGTTACTAATTTTTTTGGCAATGTTATTAACAAAAAACCCTTTTCACCCCTTTTCAACCCTTTCCGTACACCCCACAACACTGCAAAATCATACGGTAAGTTATTTTACCTTCTTTAAAAACCCCCTAAAATTTTTATCAAGTTACTAATTACTTTCGGGTTTTGGCTTTAATGACTGGGCTATAATGATTTGATTACATACAATGAAAATTACGATCGAATAGGAAAGGTTGGGGGGTTATGTTTATATTAAATTATAAACTTTAGGCAAACAATTTAATCGGTTATTTTGAAAAGGACGAGTCACACATTTCGTCAAAACTGAGTTAAGTAGAATATTCGTTAACATTTTATAATATTTTCTTGTCGTGTGACTGAGATTTTGTTGGTCTTGCATAGTAAAAATATATCATTATCTGTAGTAAACTCTTACTAGTAAACTGAGCTACTATTGTAGCTATGTCACTATAACTACTTTTTAACATTTTAAAATTTAATAGAAATCCGACCAAAATCAGACCAAGTTATTTATACCTTTGCCTTAATCCTTACCAAAATAAATGTTTTTTCAAGCAAGGCTGTTTAAATACCTGCAAATTACTTTTTAGTTTATTAAAATCGGACATTCCATTCGAAAGATATTACGAGTTCATTGATGTAATTTATTCTGTTATCATTTTGTTTTCAATCATCAAGTCCCATACCCAAAGGGAGCCAGCGATACACTATTGCTAAATATATTATTATTTAGGTAAGTATGTCCTGCATTTACTGTGCGTTTATGCCAAAATGTTTAAAAAATAAATATCCACCCTTGCGAAGCCGGGACGGGCCGCTAGTATAATATAAGTAACCGATATAATTGCATGCGCAAAAATCATTACAAACATACACAGATTTGTGATTAAAAAGCCTTATTAATATTCAATCGCCACAATTAAATGCCCTCGTGCCACCTCGGTTTATGAAAAATTAAATTGTAATAGGTATTGTACCCATTCATAAAGTTGGATAAGCTTATCATTAACAGTATTTTTAAGGTAGTTTTTTGTTCAAAAATGAGGATTTTATTTTAAAGAAGTTGGTCACACTGCAAGAAAATTAGGGCTGGAAGCAGAAATTATATCGATATTGATATTTTCGATGTGTATGGTATAGGTACATCATGTATTTTTTAATTTTCTTATAGAACCAGTTAGTGTTCCAACAAATGTCTACTATCCATTGATAAAACATGGATAAAAGTTTAAAAACTATAAACTCGACTACAAAATTGTATGTGGCATTTCTTAAATTTATTTATTTACTAGCTGATTTCCGTGACTTCGTCCGCGTGGCGTAGTTTAGAGTAACTTGCTACTATCCGCGAGAAGGTATGTCCTCTATCTCCGATAATATTTATTAGATCTTCACCAAAATTGAATAAAATAGTATTTTTCAAAAACTTTCATCCCCTATCGCGGATGAACCTTATTGTTTATTAGGATAAAAAGTATCCTATATATTAGATTCAGAACATTCGATTTAGATTTATATTCTCATTTTATACAATTCATTAAAAACTTTTTAAGTCTTAGCCAAACCAACGAACAGTAATTGATTGCTAAATTGATTTAACAATATTTTAATTTATACTATTAGTTGAACTTCATTCATTCATTAATTCATTTAGAACTTATCGAAAGTCGATAATCGATAGTGTCGCAGCCCAAAATTGCTTACATAAATGACATGATTGTTTCGTGTAAGGATAGAACGTCCCTGTGTGTGAATTTGGTTGTGTGCGTATACTTTAAGGTTGTGTTTGGTAGTTTTGTCGTGTGCGTGCATAGCAACGTGATTGAAAAATGCACCTGTAGTAAGAAATTGTTTATGTGTGCTACCTCGCCCCGCACCGTAATTGACAGATTTTTTTGCAAAGAAATTAGACGTCAAGGCGTCTCCATCTAAAACAAAAAATTTTTTTTCCTCCGAGGGCTGCATGTAATCCGACTCCGGCGTCAAAAGGCACGCGGCTGGCACGCGCAAACACACAGCTTTGTCACGAATAGGGAAAACTGACGCCTGTCAACCACCACATGTCAAAACTAAAACGGTATGGTCCACTCTTTTAATGAAATGAAAATGAAAGAAATTCCAAGTGCAAGCAAATATTATGCGACAAAATTAAGCAAGGAAGAAAGAAGGAAAATACATTTATTCTTGTTTAGTGTTACAAACAGTGCATTTAATACTAATATTAAGTAATACTAATAAATATAATGTCTGTCTGTAACACTACTCAGAATGGGTGTACAGCTCAGCATATGCCGTGCATTATAAACGCCTATAATACACGACGCTGATTTTCAGCTGAGACTGACGACACGTGTAGTTTGACCAGGAATGTGGTATTTTGACAGTATAAAAGACAAATGGTGTAATTATTTGAACTTAGTGACCAGTTGATAATCAAATAAACACAAAAAGCGATGTTTTGTTTCACTCACACTTACGTGATGTTAATGAACAAAAATTGGATAATATATAGGTTTAAGTGGTTTACTCCGTTTTTAATTTAGTCAGGGTTCCATGCTTTAGTACTACTTCCATGGTCCAGTCCATAGAAGTCCAGTGTAAAGACACATCCCACTGACCTCTATGTTTAATCTGTGATTAACACTAGACTTGCTGTGCCTTTACAAATGACAGCATAATTATGAATCAATTTTGAAGCGCCACATTTGTCGTACAAGTTTCTCTGGAACTATTAATTTTGCAAATGGCGTACCAACCTCTATAATTAATCTATGATTTCATAGCTTAAATAGAGATATATTAACAGGAATTCCTGTATTAACAGGAAACCCAAAAGAAGAGCCAAACCAAAGAGAGAGAGAAAATCAAAATTGGTAATTTTGATCGAAATAATTGTAAATTTAGATGGCCGGAGTGGCCGGAACGAAGCCGCGGGTAAAAGCTAGTCTTGTATAAAAAACCTTGAATAGAAGATTTTTTCAAATGTTATGTTAAATGTAAACGTGAGAGCGATGTATAGAAAGCAGATTTGATTTAAATAGCCCATTCTATACGCTACCCTCCAAAGAATATGTTTGGACACAAACGGGTCCGGGGAACAAATAAATGTCCTCCCAGGGTAACTGACCGTGGACGATAAACAGTAGGAGTGTTTGCCGGGGACTCTTGCAAATGTATGAAAGAAAATATTTTAGTTCGTTAGACAATTCCTCTATTCTTCCCTTTAGTTTTTGATTCAATTCAACATTGGTTTATTGATTTGAAAAAAAAAAACTGTTAGAAAGAAAAATTTTGAAAACATAATTACCTAATTAATAAATAATTAATTAATAAGCTTTTCCTCGCAAAGGTTTCGTTATTTAAGAGTAGTTTACACTTTCATTAGACACAACTAGCACTAAGGACTAGCACTCGCACTCGCAATTGCTAAACACCTGCACTCGCACTTATCAAAGTGTAAACTACCCTTTAGAACGTGTTAGATTGTCAGGCGTAGATTCTCAAAGGAGGTGGGTTGATAAGGCAACAAAATCCGCCCCTCATACACTCGAAAAAAAAAGTTCCAGATTTCGACAAATTGTAAATGTATTTATATACTTGAAGATATAAACTTTATTTTAATATAAAGTTTAGGTGATAAAAAAAATAGTAAGTTACAGAAAATATTACCCAAAAAGAGAGTGTTTCTTTTACTTTTCTTACATTTTCATACATTTTAGTCGTTTTTTAAGCTTTGATTTAATATTTTAGAATGAGGCGCTCCATGAACTATGGTAAACGTAACTGATAATGATGCTCCTTTTTATAAGCTTTTATATGAGTATTAATTTATTTTGGTTCATGGAGCGCCTCATTCTAAAATATTAAATCAAAGCTTAAAAAACGACTAAAATGTATGAAAATGTAAGAAAAGTAAAAGAAACACTCTCTTTTTGGGTAATATTTTCTGTAACTTACTATTTTTTTTATCACCTAAAGTTTATATTAAAATAAAGTTTATATCTTCAAGTATATAAATACATTTACAATTTGTCGAAATCTGGAACTTTTTTTTTCGAGTGTATGAGGGGCGGATTTTGGGCCTTATCAACACACCTCCTTTTATTTACCAGCGGTTACGTGCGTTATTTGGTTTTTTAAAATACCTCGGCAACCCTTTGTTTTTCCGGGATAAAAAGTAGCCCGTGCCACTTTCCAGGTCCTCAACTATGTACATGCAAAAAAGGAGGTCGCTCCTTTGTTTCTTTCATTGTTAAGGGAGTCGTGCGTCGTATTCTTTCCTTTAATAACTTTATGGCAGAAGTTTTTTTTTTGATAATAATTTAATAAAGCGAACTAGAAGTTAAAAATGCACTCACCCGGTTGACGAAGGTGTGTGTGTGCCTCTAATGGCGACTTCGCCATCGCTGATAGCGTGTTCCCGCCATAGCCTGAGAAAAATTAACAACAATCAGATATATGGCGTGCAAGGGACAGCATAACAAAAACTTTGTGAATAGGTTGCACTTAATGCCTTAATAACCAACACCCAATTCAAGCCTCAATAGCCCAACGGTTACAGGTGCAGACTGAAAACTGAAAGGTCGCAGGTTCGTTCCCCACCCGTTGCACTATTGTCGTACCCACTCCTAGCAAAAGCTTTGCGCTTATTTGGAGAGGATAAGAATATATCAGTCAACTACAGCTTGGCTTCCATTCTTTAAAAAAATCAGCTGTCCAATGAATAATGGATTATGCACATTTTAGGTTTGGTCTTCATCAAAAACAAGAGGTCTGCGCCAACTTGTTGTATAATTAGAGCAACCTCCTCATCAGCAAGCCTGAGGCTACCAAATCTGTGTAGATAATATTGCCTATTTCCCCCTCGAGGGAGGACATCGATGTGAACTGAACGCATGAGATTGCCATTTTGATATGAACCCTACCGTTCACAATCTAGGCTCCATTTTCAATTGAATAGTTCAGATCAAGGATTATCATAGTCTCTTTGAAGCTCTCAATAGGATTTCACGCGTTGTTAGTGTTAGAGCAACATTGTGGAAACTCCTTTTGATTTCGGGTATATTTTTGATTCCATGTTCTACGGCTCTTTGATTTTTGGGGCGCTGATAGTGACATTGTTAGGGGATGTTTTATCTTGGCGCAGGCTGAAAGTAACGCTCTCGTGCAAACTTAGTTTGGGTGTTTTTTAACCGAAGTCAAAGAAAGGAGGTTAAAAATTCGATACTTATGTATGTAATATTGTTGGAACAGTACATACATATATTTATACAGAGCAAACGAGCAGGCGGGTCACCTGATGTCAAGTGATTACCGCCGCCCATGAATATTTGTAACACCTGATTTCGTAGTGCGTGGAAAAAAGATCTGGTACAACGGATGACAATTTATTTTAATGATCAGAATTTGGTATTTATTCCATAGGTTATATCGATTCCAGTCGAATGATTAAACTAGTGTTGTAATATATCACGAGACTTTTCTGTCTTTCCCCTGTTTGCTCATCGCGCACTATCACCGTTGGCATCAATCACGGGAAACACGATATCCGAGTTTGTCGTTTCTTAAGCCACTATCCCGATATACCTAGAACTACTAGTTGTCTCGGTGGTCTAGTGGTTAGCAAGTAGCTGTGAATGTTGAAGTCCTGGGTTCGATTCCCGGGTCGGGCCAAAAAATGTATTGCGTTTTCTGGCAACAAATTCTCAGTAGGTACTGGCCCGGAGTTAGGAAGTTAGCGGTGTGTCACTCCAGTGCCTCGCAGATCTGGTATAGCTGTCGGTCCTGCGCTTGATCTATCTCCGGTAGTGTCGGATTTCCATCCCATCGGATTATGAGAGTGAAGGAATAGAGAATACATCTGTGTTTGCGTACACATTTGGACACTGTAATATCTCCCGCGCAGGTGGCTAATCTCCGTGAAGGTTAGACGCCGTAGCCAGATTCGTTCGGCATTTATTATTATTACTACTAGTTGATGCCCGCGACTTCGCATGGATTTAGTTTATAAATCCCGCGGTAACTCTTCGATTTTCCGGTATGAAAAGTAGCCTATGTCACGGCTCAACTATGCCTACCCATGCAAATAATCACTTTGATCCGTAGCTATGTTGTAGCGTGATTGAAGGACAAACCAACCACCAACATTTACTTATTTATAATAAAAAAAAACTATTTTTTAAATTTTTGTCTGTCTGTCTGTTGTGTGGAGATTTAGGAACTGTCAATTATGAATAGTTGAATTCCAGGAACCAATTCCTGATGCTGCAGGGGTTGTGCCCACCTAAACTGTGTGGATTTAGATATACTGCCGATTGTGAATTGAAGAAGCTGACGAAGTCGGGAGCATCCGCTAGTTTTAGCAAAAACTGATTCTACAAGGTCCACATGGATCTGTCGATTATGAAGTATTACGTAATTTATTTGCGAAAAAATGTTGGATAAAGTAAAAAAAACTTACCCCAGAAACATTTGTGCTTTAAGTAAAATTCAAATTCAAAATCATGTATGCCAACTCGTGGCTCTTAGGACTCATCTAAACTCTACCATCAGTTCACAAAACAATTTTTGCTGTGAAGAACCGATGCAATCAAGATAGATTTTCATTAAAGTACGAGTAGGTATCGTTGTACTAGGTAGTTTCTACATAGCTTCGTACCGACTAATAATTTAAATATTTACTACTTGCCTATCTGCAACAAAAGCATTTTCATTTCAAATTTCAATCATCCGTCTAATAGTAGGTATAGCTAGCTACACTTGAAATACGTATAGCAGCCGTTTTCGCTTCACGGCACGCAAAACAATAGGGCGCTTCTGGTTTCCCTCGCCCAGAGCGAGTTTTTCATCGTGTTCCGTCTCCCTCGCACTCGTTGCGCTTTATACGAAATAGAAAGGAAAGGCAAATACCACTCTCAGTTAATTTTCGGAGACGCCGCTAGCTTCGTCTCCTTTCAGCACACCCCGCTTTAAAGTATCGGTTTATTTTTTAAACCTCTTCATGCTACGATCTTTTGCTTTGTCGTTGAGGAATCTTATTAATCCGACGCTCCTTTATTGAATTTGTCGTGAAAGAACATTTTTATTTTTCTTTTTATTAGGTACCCATAACAGCTTTGAGCTTGCTATAGCTCCATGCATAACAGCTGCAGATTGCCCTGCCGTCCGATTTCTAAAAGAGCGTAAAGTGACATTTATGTATTGGTCAGAATTTATAATACGCAAAAAATGACATATTTTCTTCTGCATCGAGCTATTTAGGTCATACAAAAATTATAACTGATATAGAAACTGTAGTTTCTACGCGGTTACCTTAATTATTCTCTTAAATATCCAGACTACTTAAATAGTGTTACTATTTCACCGCAGTTAATTACCTCATCTGGTGATAGAAGGGTTAGCTCATTTTTTGCGCAAAAGTAGTAAAAGTAAACGCGGAAATGCATCCAGTATTGTCTGAACCATCCATGAGAATATGATTTTATAGTAAATAGATTAGTTTAGGTATAATTTTAGTAGTTTTTATTCCACATAATCTACTGACTAGACAACATCATAAACTAGCAATACCCTTGCAACACCTAAGCAACAACATCCTGTTGATACATCATAATGCTTTTATTACTTGATTTCGAAAGAATTGGTAGGTTTACCATTACACAAAAACAATGCGTAAAGACACCTTTAACAATTAGATAGAGGTTAATAAACAGTTAGTAAATTTCTTAATGACAAAGTTGTTTGGAAGCAATCGGCTACGCTTTAGCCATCGACAAGATACATATAAGTTAAAATAAATATTGTAATAATTTTGTTTTGAAAAAAGCAACTGCTGATTATCTCACTGGGTTTTTAAGCAGAATCTGCTTTCCAAACCCGTGGCAGAGTCCTGACTTGTCATAAGAGCCACAAGTTGACCACCTTGGAACAAATAATTTTGAATTTCAATTTAATAAATAATGTAAAGGTAATTTTTTTTTTCAATCGTGCCTATAAAATTTGATGAGTTCCCTCGATTTCTCCAGGATCCCATCATCAGATCAGGATCTGATGACAATGGGACCACCTGGGAAGTATACACTTTCAAACAAAAAAGAATTTTTCAAATCGGTCCAGGCATCTTCTTTTTTTTTTATTCGATGACAAGATAGCCCTTGACTGCGATCTCACCTAATGGTAAGTGACGATGCAGTCTAAGATGGTAGCGGGCTAACTTGGAAGGGGTATAGCAGTGTAAATTCAACCCATACCCCTAATCGGTTTCTACACGCCATCGTGCCGGAACGCTAAATCGCTTGGCGGCACGTCTTTGACGGTAGGGTGGTAACTAGTCACGGCCAAAGCCTCCCACCAGACAAAATCTTCGAGTAATTGGGGAATATACATTTAAAAAAAGATTCCAACGAATTGAGAACCTGCTCCTTTTTTGAATTCGGTTAAAAAAGGGTGTTGCAACTTTAAAATAGTAATTTTAATTTAATGACCGTTGTACAAATCGACTTATAAACTATGCAAATGAGAGTTATTAATAAACATTATGAGTTCAGGGTGCGATTAGGGGCGTCACCTCACAAATCTCGCTTAATGAATATTGTTCAGTTTAAATAAAGTTGTAGGTTAGCTTATTTATAATTCATTTGGGAATAGTCGCAAGGGATACTAGGGCGGATATCACGGAGGGTTATTAAATACCATTCGATATATTGTTAATAGCTATCAAGCGAGGTATTATACGGTAAGGTGTCACATTGTTAGATATTAAGGCGCTAAGAGGTGTGAAATGCCTAAATTCATGGATATTTAAATCAAATTATGAAACGAATGCTTGATTTGAGCCATACAGAAAAAATACAAAGTTAAAGATAAAGCTTCAATAAATGTTTCTACTGTAACAAAATTGTATGTTTAAAAACCATCTCTTGTGAAAAAAATCACCAAAAAGCTATGTTTGTCATAATTTGCAAATGTTCTCCAAAACGACACAAGCTTTTAAATTAATTCTTGCACACAAAAAAAAAGGTCTTGAAAATAGTAATAGTAATAGTTTTACTTGAGAGTTTTATTTTTATTACATATATGAGTAAAGTAATTTTTTCCCCGAAATTCACCTAAATCTTGGAGCATGCCTGCTCCATCGCCCTGTTTTGCTGTCAAACTCATTCACGCTTCTTAGCGCCTTAATATGTAACAATACCTTAGCCAAAATTATGAACAATTTACCACTGTCAGTTCAAAATATCACAAATTAAATTTATTTTAACAAGGCGACTAGCTGATGTTCGTGACTTCGACTGCGTGGATTTAGTTTTTAAAATCCCGCGGGCACTCTTTGATTTTCTAGGATAAAATCTATCCTATGTCACTCTCCAGGTCCTCAACTATTCTGTAGATTATTTATTTTTGTTTATCAAGAAAAAGGTAATATAGATTGATAGATAGATAGATTTGTCAGGAAAAAAAATAGCAAAAGAAAAATAGTGTAGTGTAAATCTACTCTTTTTCTCAGATATGGATAATAATTATTAAGATTTATGAAACTGCTAAAACTTTATTAGTTTAAGAATAAAGTTATCTTATAATCAATATTGAAGATATTATAGTGTTTGAATATTTTTCTAGGCGGCTTATTATCGGGTGGTATGATAATAGGGGATGAATATTACTCCCTGGGGTGAGTTTAAATCGTTTGTAACTATTGTCTGGGGGCATTAAATCGTCACGGGATGAAGCGGCGACGCGCGAAGAGTCTATACGCCAAGTGAAAGTATTATGTTGCTTTAAGACCTCAATAAAAAACCTGTGTTTTAACTGCCTATGGTCTAGTAGTTAGGATATTCGACTGCGGACGACGAGGTCCCGGGTTTGAGTCCCGGTTCGGCTAAAAAACTTATTGGGTTTTGCTGTCAAGAGGTTCCCCGGACAGTACGTAATGCCGTCGGTCCTGCACCTGATTTCTCTCCAGCCGTGTCGAATTTACGTCTCATCGAGCTTTGAAAGTGAGGGAATAGAGAATGTACCTGTGTTTAGGCACACGCTTGTGCTCTATAATATCTCCTGCACAGATGGCTAATCTCTGTGGAGATTGGCCGCCGTGGCTGGCAGGACATTATTGTTATAAAACCGGTATTAGGTTTTGACCATTTGTCAAGGTACAAAACTAGTAGGTCTAAAAATCATTTTTAAGTTGCTTCTAAGTAAGTTTGTTGAAATTGGTGATAATCTTTGCATTTTAACTAAGTATAACTTGCTTTGGCGGTGAAAGTAAACATCGTGAGGAATTCTGTATGCCTGAGTTTTCTATATTGGTCTCAAAGGTGTGTGAAGTCTGTCAATCAGTCCAAGACCCATTTTAAATAACGGAAAGGGATCACGACCTTCAGCAATGAGGAATAAGATGCAGAGAGACAGAAACCGAGTCACCCGGTATATTATTTATGGAAGGAGTCACAATCCTCAGAAATGAGCAACACAGAGAGGAGAGCAATTCACGAATACGAAATGATTTGGCATTAGCCCGTCACATTGTCGAGAGATTGGCTCGGTAACGGCGAAGCGGTGCAGTGAAGCGTGGCAATGATAATAATCCCCGATCCCTCGCTTCTCGCTGCGCGGCATAACTGCGTAACGATAATCATCACAATATTGCATCACTTACCGAAATATTGTAAGTGTCAATCAAAGAATTAAGTTTGCATTGTCGGGCGACGCGCGGCGCGTGGCCGGCGCGCGGCATACGATCCCTTCCATTTCACAATTTCGCGACATACTCGTTCTAGGTGCCTGGACGCGTTTTATTTTGGGGCGCTTTTGTTTTGATTTTGAGCCGTAAAAAAAGTTCACGTAACGCAATACAGTGCGGCAAATATAAGCACGCGATCAAATTCCCAAGTCGGAACGTAATGTTTACATGTTCATTGAAATCGTTCTCGAAATAGGTTAATTAACCTAGTAGTTACAAGCACAGAAAGTGTTGTTTGTACTATTTTTATTATGTTACTACAGCCTGTCGTTGCACATTTTTGTATGAGAGCCCGTTAGTGTTTACACGCGACTGACATATTTATTTATTTATTTTATTGTAACCTACTATTTTAAGTATCAAAGATTTAAATACATTATAAGTTATGCACATATAATATACCCTAATTATTTATTAATTATATACCCGAATGAGCAATAATTATAATCTTTATTATTGCTTGACTAAGTACTAGTTTCAATAATAATTAATCTACGAATAATCTAAGAACTTGTATTCCTATTAATCTTAATAATATTTTAAATACGAAAGTTTAATGTATAGATGGATGTTTGTTACTCAATCGTACGTCGATATAAACGTACTACGTACTACATAGGTATGGCATTCCGAATACTCACCTTGTTCAACTACAATGCACAGTTGACTCGTGCATTAGTTTCTAGTAGCATTGGCGACGTAAAAACGGGGGGCTATATCTACGCGTTACTGATATAAACTTTTTATGCACCTAATTTTGCATTGGAAAGCCAACAATACCTATATTCAAGTAAGTAACAAAAAAGTGTAGCTGATTTAGTGAATTTGATAATGACCTGATAATGACAGTTCTACGGGGAATTTCAAAGTGTTAATTATTCGAGATTTTTATAAAGTAAATGACGATGAAATCTAGGATGGTAGCGGACTGACTAAGGCGCTACGCACGTGGTTCAATGTAGCATGCATCTAAGTAGAATGCGTGTAAGTCGTATGCGCTTAAGTAGTATGCGTGTAAGTAAGAAAAGTAGCCTTTAGTCATAAACCCTGGTCTAGAACTCTGGACTATTACCGGTAACAACAACAATGCAAATATTCAGGTTTATTGCAATTAATGCAAGTGTTAATTATGTTTAAGATTTGGATTGTTTCTGGATTTTTGTAAATTCCAGGCTGAAAGGTTTTCATAAGGTATGAAAATCTGTAATTTTTCAAAATGTCCTTCATGGACATGGTGTCCATATTTATGGACACCATGTCCATAAATCCTACCTAGGAAGACCTACTGGTAGGATAAGCCGGTGGGACCACGAGCATCGGCCCTTAGCCACAGATGAATAATTATACTATATCATAGCTCTTATCCCGATGGATGATTTTGAGTTCTGACGTTCGTGTCTATGTATCTATGTCTCAAAGTTCTATGTTTTTGTACTAAAACGGTTTTATTGTTATTGTCCTTGCGCTGTGCGTAGCGGGCTTCTTAAGCCTTTTTACGAGTAACCACTTGAGACAGGCAAGAAAAAATAAATTATAAACACCTCACCTGAGGGTCCCTGAGCGCCCGATGGTGAAGTCCACGTAGAAGTTGTTTTATATGAGGCATCTGAAAATTCAAATCAATATTATGCACTATTTAATCGAAATTCAGCTAAAGATATTAGTAAATCCGTACTATCCTTACCAATATTATAAATGCAAAAATGAGTTTGTTTCGTGGTTTGTTGGGTTTTCATTCAATCACGCGGCAATAGAGCTACGAATGGACGTGATTTTTTGCATGAATATAGGTGCGGTCCTAGCGTGCCATAGGTTACATTTTATGCCGAAAATCAAAGAGTTTCCGGGAGTTTTTTTAAAACTAAAACTTAATCCGCGCGGACTAAGTGGCTGGCATCAGCTAGTTCTTTATGTTATACTAGAAGTCCGCGCCGACTTCGTCCGGGTTGAAAATTAAATATTTGTTCTTGTGAGCTTCTTATAGGAGACGATTGTCAATAAGATCACCACAGGAACCACACGAATATCCCGCACCGATACCCGCCACTTGCCCGCCACCGTGCCCCGCCACGCCAGCCGGCACCATTTTATTATTTTGTCGCGCGGAAATATTAATTTTCCGTTAACTCCTAAGATATTTATTTAAATTGTATAGTGTAAAGGGCAAATATGTTCTAAATTAAATACTTACGATAATAAACATATTTATTTAGATTTAGTTTGACATCACATCGGTTAAAGAAGCTTCGAAAATAATTCATTATTTTTAATCAAAATTTGAAAGATAGAAATGGTCACTGTAAGTTATCCTTAGAATATAGACATATGCTATCGCGGACTTTTTTTTAGAACTCTTTAAGAGGAATAATTCACCCATACATCATTTTCATCCAATAACAGTATATGACCCAGCGCACGCCTTGAAAACGTTTAAGAGTCAAAAAAAATTCCGACTTCTTTAACAAATTTGCACATAATATCTAGCCATAATACATTTATTAACATAATTATAGCCTATAACCATCAGGAATAATGTACCTTTGAAATGGTAAAAGAATTATTGTAATAGGTGCGGTGGTTCCAAAGTTTGCTCCGGACATACATACAAACTCACAAAATTCGCGCTCTCTCTTTATTATAACAGTATAGACTATACATAATTCGCTAAACATACTTCGGAGATAGAGGTGGAAAGGGGTGGTATACAGATGTTTTCATGATAAAGTAAAATCTATGCGGCTAAAAAGGTACCTACCTAAATATTTAGAAAGAAAAAAAATCATTTGAAAAATTTTGTTTTTCAGACATTTTTTTTTCAAACGTTTTTCCTCGACAACACCAAAACCAAAAATAAATGTATTTTGATTTTAGGAGTCTAGTATGTACCTATGTATGTATGTTTGATTGTATTACCGTATGCACCACCGTAGCGCCTAAACTACTCAGCCGATTTTGATACATGAGGTATAGCTCTAGCAATTCACGAAGGCGCGTGGCTCATGATTGTGTGTGTATCGTATCTGTACAAGTGAGTGAGCGAGAGCTTGCTCGCGCCTGACCGCTCCCAACTGGGCTCCTGACAGGCACGCACACTTACGCAATGTGCATGTACACGACGTAAACACAAATAAAGCTCACGCGTCCTCATGAATTGAAAGAACTATATCAATCGATACGTTATTATAGTCAGCGAGACATAAGCTACACTTTAAACTGAACAAAATTAATATGACGAAAGATACTTTCAATTTTCCATAGTCAAGTTAATTTTAAATTTTGTTCTTATGAACTAAGCGTACAAACACAAAATATGCAGAAAGCAGTGAGTCGACTCGACAGAGATTTGCCATTTCCGTGGGAGATGTCAGATGAATAAATGAATGAATATTGTGAGTTGTGACTTTTCTAAGCTAATTCTTTGTTATAAAATAAAGCTCTTTAACACTGACGCAACGCATCTCAACGAATCAAGAGGGCAGAAACTAGAGAAAGCGGATAAGGAGAGTCATTTTTGTACATACTCGTAGTACAGGAACTGTGAAATTCGTTGATGGAATTATAATTTTATATTTTTTTATTCGCCTGTCTGAACTCAGGACCCCAAGGCTGATGGCTGGTACTTTGGACAAAAAATAAGGATATGTATCCAAAGAGGCAATGCAGCCAGCCTTTTGGGGACATTTCCATCTAGCGTCGATGTGGACCCTAATATTTAGAGTTTATCAAAAAAAGAATCAAAATCAAAATTTATTTATTTCATGTAGGCCAACTTGTAGTTCTTATGACACGCCATAAATCTACCACCGGTTCGGAATGCAGATTCTGCTGAGAAGAGCCGGCAAGAAACTCAGCAGTTGCTCTTTTCAATAAATTTTTTTACAATATAATTGTTATAAAATACTACGAGTACGTACCACGGTAATTATTTTAGGAACGTCATTTAAATGACGTTCCTCCGAAAAGATCAAGAAGGCGGGTAGATAGATTCTACCCATGACAGCTTCAACTTGACGTCTCGCAACACCGCAGTCTCGTCGTGACCACGGTCCATGCAATTGGATCGAAATATCGACAATCCCAACTAAAATAATTACCGTGGTACGTACTCGTAGTATTTTATAACAATTATGTCAGTAAACCACGAATCAAGTCTAAAATCTTTAGTTTTTTACAATGGTTAACAAAACCATGCTATGCACACAGTATTTCCACAAAAAAGTTTCAAAAATGCACACCTACCACAACCTAACACATGTTAAGATGGGCAGACACAAAGCAGACCCATTCCCGTTGGTGGCACCCGTTCACGAGCACGACGCATGATCCAGCCATTTATTTTACAATGTATTATAAGATTTTGTTCGATTTAATAAGCGTTATTTTATATCATTTTGAACTACACATATATTCTTTTATTCCGCGCTAAGCTCGAACATATAACAAACGATAATTAAACTTTGATTACATTTTATTTATCCAGTTTTCTCTTCCATCATCGAATCCTCCTTCTCGATCCTCGATCATCATCTATCTTACATCTACACATTGAGACCATTCTAATGAGCCCAAACACACTATAACTAATGTAAGTTTTTGAGGAGTTGGGTATCCCGCAGTCTATTTGATGCTGCAGCATCAGCTCAAGGTCAATGTCTTGGAAATATTCCGAAGTAACAGTACACAAATTTAAAATGAATCACCACCAGTGAAACTTTGTAAAACCCTTTAGGTAAAAAAAGTAGGAAATGAGCTGACGAGCTTCAAACGCCTGAGCAGATCTTTAGAAATTGAAACTATTGAAACTAATATCCAGCTTGATCACTTTACATTTCAAACAGAAAAAGCTCATCGAAATAAGTCTATTCGTTAGGGGGCTACGAGGGAACAGATAGATACACAGATACACACGTCAAACTTACAATACCCCTCTTTTGCTGCCATTAGACACACATACATACACATACACACACGCGCGCACGCACGCACGTACGCACACAGCCATACGCACGCACGTTGTGAATATATATTATGGTTGTTTTAACTCCTACTTCTCTTTTGTAATATTTTTTGGCTTATTGACTTTAAATAATATAAATCTATACTAATATTATAAAGCTGAAGAGTTTGTTTGTTTGAACGCACTAATCTCAGGAACTGCTGGTTCGAATTGAAAAATTCTTTTGTGTTTGATAGTCCATTTATCGAGAAAGCTTTAGGCTATATAACATCACGCTGCAACAAATAGGAGCGAAGCATCAATGAAAAATGTTGCAAAAACGGGGAAAATTATCCATATTTGAGGGCTTCCGTTGCGTGCGCTGCGTAAACGGTTCAAGTTACCCAAAAAATATGTATGAAAGAACCAGTACGTTTTTCTGTCACAAGAAAATAAAACTAAAAATATTATTTACGCAGAAGTACTTTAAAATATACCTATTCTTTTAAAAACTTCTTAATCGCGATCATAATAACAGAAATTGACGCGGACAAAGTCGCAGGCAACAGTAGTCCAATAATAATATAATAAACGCTGTTTATTACCATAATAAATAAACTAAGATCAGAAGCCAAGGTAAGTTAAAGTAAGAAACATAATGTCGTCATTGTATGACACGTCATAAAAATATTGAAATAATACTACTTTAATCGTTGGTGTTAGGGCCCTTTGTGCTGCTTAGGTAGAAACTTTTTAACTCGGAGGTCTTGCTGACAATTTCTCGTCAGACAAATCCTGATGTTTTTGTATTGATCAGAGAATCTAATCGAGGACCTAAGCTCGTCTTAACCCGCCGCCAAAGCTAGCCAATGAGGCAGCAAAAATATACTAGATTTACTATGGTAAATATTCACCTTTTGCACTACTAGGTTCGCACTTGACCCATAGCGCCGACACAAGCAAAGGCCGTTGTAAGTAGCTACGACCTGCCTTCTCTACTTTAATCGTTGGTGGTAGGACCTCTTGTGCTGCTTAGGTAGGAACTTTTGTAACGCAGAGGTCTTGCTGACAATTTCTCGTCAGAAAAATCCGGATGTTTTTGTTTCGATCATAGAATCTAACCGAGGACCTAAGCTCGTCTTAACCCGCCGCCAAAGCTAGCCAATAAGGGAGCAAAAATAATAGATATACTATGGTAAATATACGCCTTTTGCAGAAATTTACATTTTGTAGCGATAAGATGTCCTTGTACACGTCCTTTCTATAATTAAGTTTCGTTTTTAAGGTTATGATGTACAGAATGAATAAATAAATAAAGTTCCCGCCGGAATCAAATAAAAGTTAATCCACTCGGAACGAAGTCGAGGGCATCGTCTAGTCTAACATATTGACGACATCGCCCCCTACTTGTCCGTAGTTTTTAATGAATATTCGAGTATGGATTTGGGGTCATATCAACAAAGATCAATATAGATAATTTTGAATTTGAAGTTATCAAATTAATACTACTTTAAGCGTTGGCCCCTGTTTTTGACGTCGGTTCATAAATAGCGTGAAACCATGGCTAGTCACGGTGAAACGCACTAGAGTAACAAGGGAGGAGTGAAGAGACAGTGATTAAAGGATGTAGCTATAACAGCATCATTAAGCTCTCTCAACGTGCTAAAAGCTGAAAAGTTGGGTGGGGTGTCGCTTTATAAAAGCGTTTGAGTTTTCACGGATGTATGACGTGTGATGAATTCGTGGCTGGGAGTTTTGAGGGTTCGTACTAATTACTAGTTATATTACGGCTCTATTATGTTATTATCATGCTTGTTTTTATATATAAATGTTCAGGGGAGTTCGGCACTGAAGCTGAAGCACAGGGCTACCTAGTTTAGCTTCAGAAGCTATATTTATGTGTAAATTAAACATTAAATTAAAGGGATGCCCCGCCCTTATAAAATTGTTAAGTATTACAGTGTTTAATTTTACTTTTTGCTAAATAAATGATTATTATATTATTATTATTATTATTATTATTGGATGTAAGTAATTTTTAGGCATATTAATAGTTATTTGTTCAACAAGATAGCAAAGTTCATTTTTGTTGCGAGTGCCTAGTTTGAATCCCGAGCGAACGAAGGATTCTAATATAGAATCACGAGCGTAGCGAGTGATTCTAAGTTAGAATCCTGAGAGTAGTGAGGGATTCAAAGGCACAAGAAGCAAAAACTTTGCTATCGTGTGATACATACAACTTTTCACCTCAATAGCGAAAAAATACAAGATGTAAGAAAAATATTTATTAAAACATAAAGGATATTTTAAAATTTTAAAAATTAGGTTTATTTATTTAAAAACTTTTCAATATCATGAGCGGTGAAAACTAGATTTTTTGGATTTGTGCCCCTCCGACTGTCTTTTCAAAAATGCAATAAGTTTAGGATAAGTTTCAATGTGAACGTCACATTTCGATTTGATTGTAGCTTTTAACATGGAGTAAATACTCCATAATGTAGATGGTTACCTTGTTTTAGACAATTCCATGAAATATGATAAAATCACAGTCTCTGAATAGGACTTCGCACCCTTAGAAAGTCTCCAATCATTAAATAATTCATAGGCTTTCAAGTATTTTTCACGAGACTTTTCCGGAAGAAAGTTTAATTCAGCGTTAGACACTAATTCTTTTAATTCTGAAGGTGTTAAATTATCACTAGATTAACTAATTTTGTTATTTTAAAATTCTTACAACAAATAACTACTAAGAAATTAGTACCTAATTAAGATATAGAATAGTGTTAATTATTTTTTTTTTTTGCCGCCATTTTATATTACTCTTTTGTCTGCGTTCGGAATTGTGTCATTCTAAAAATAAAATATATTAATTAATTAATTTTAATTTTCTTTTATGTTTCATGTTGTGTTACAGAATTATAAAGTCTAAAACACATTTACGAAAAATAAATAGTTTAAATAATAAAATAGAGAGTTAAAAAAATTTGTCGAAATAAAATGTATGGGGTATGCAATATTATATACAAAATTTCTGAACGTTTCTTGAGACGATGAGTTGAAGAAACGCCAATCCAATGCGTTCTATATTCAAAACACTTTTTCTCACTGAGTGAGCAAAAACGACTTTTGCTCACTGGTTTTGGGCAGCAAAGGCGCCTTTTTTGAGCTAGAGAGGTGAAAAAAGATTTTTGTATGGAAGTGCATAATCGTTGCCTGGGTAGGTAAGATTTTTTTTTATTCAATGACAAGATAGTCCTTGACTGCGATCTCACTTGATGGTAAGTGACGATGCAGTCTAAGATGGTAGAGGACTGACTTGGAAGGTATGGCAGTGTAAATTCAACCCATACCCTAATCTGTTTCCACACGCCATCGTACCGAAACGCTAAATTGCTTGTCGGCACGTCTTTGTCGGTAGGGTGGTAACTATAGCTACGGCCAAAGCCTCTCACCAGACCAAACCAGAGACAATTCAGAAATCATAAAGTCCCACATTGCCCCCGCCGGTAATTGAACCCGAGACCGCCCAATTATGAGACCACAGCGGTCACTGCTTCAAAGATTGGAAGACTAAATCTGTTCATAATTCTAGGTTTCTAATTCGAAATTAACATGACATGACCGGTCTTAAAGGATTATCTATTTTTTATTAATACTATTTTAATAATCATCATCTTCATCAATCATCATTAAAATATAATCATAATTCGGATCATCACCAGCGCTAAAATTCTTTATAGGCCTAAAGCCTGCCTGTTCATTTCTCCATCTATCTCTATTCACAAAAATACAAATTTTTAGTACACGAGAAAGCTCTTATATAGATTTACATTATAGAAAGACAGACAAAATATTTAAAGGCGAGACAATGCTACGCGGCGGTCGCGTAGCCTCGTAGCCGTAGCGTGCGAGTCGTAGACCCTGTGCGTTACGAACCTATGTTAAAGTTACCGATACGGTTTCCGGCAAAAGTTTTATTTTAATTCTCTTATGCATTGAAAAATATTTAATAAATTTACAATAATAGAATTATTCATAAGAATAAACAAAATAGTAAAATCGAATTTGTTTTAAAATATAAATTATTATTTTTTGGGCGAAAGAAGCACCATTGTCTGTTCTTACACTTGGTTACAAAAATAATCTATAATCACTTTGGCACGTACATTGTAAGAAAGGACATGCAGTAATTTTCGAAAACTAGTTTATAATTAAGTTTTAGACGCCTAAGTTGAGACAAACAAGTTGGTAACTATTCTATATTATAGCATGTTGACAGCGATGGTTGAGCTTTCATTTAATTTCAAGAAATTAGTATCGATTCTGAGCTGGACGTTTTCCTACGTGGATGTTTCGTTATACATAGACGTAGACATATTGTTCATTGGGCTTTTCACGTAGTTAGACGAAAGATAACAAAGCGTAAATTTGATATTTTGGTCGATTTTCCGCCCAATTTTCCTCGATGTTGGTTAAAGCGGCACTTGAGCAATTGAGCGTCAATTGAGTTTGTAATTGCGTAAATATTAATTCATCTACGAATCGAAATGCCTAAACAGCATTCTACATTCAATTATATACCAATACTAAGCATTATATAGTAGTAGGTATAAGGAATAGTCAATGAATGCACATGATAATCACCTACTGACCCGGTCAAGATAATGTAGACTGTAGGTAATGTGTGAAAGTTCCTAAAAATGACGTGTGTCCAGCAGTGGACGTCTAGATTGACGACGCGACAACGACGAAAATATTTAATGTACTTAGGTAATACAAGAATGTTTATGAAACCTGATCAACGTTTGCTTAGTTCTCCAAACACGAGTGGGACGTCATCAACCCATACCACTACTGAATACATCAATTTTAAAATGCTTAAACCGATTTCACTTAACTCTCTCTATCTCATTAAGAAAGGGCCGACGAGTGTAAGAAAACTGTACTTACGGCATACGAAGTTGATTAATAAAAACAATAATTTCATAAAAATCAGACCGTGGCCACTGAAGCGACACTGCACACCACAATCACGTGAAAAAAGACAATATTCACCGGCGAAAAGCATGGAGAAGTTGGTAAAGGTGCCCGTCCGACTTAGGTAGTCGGCGGAGCTTTTGATGTCGAGCATGGCGCGATCAAGACGGACACATTGCACGGATATACATGGCCCACCGACACCCTCGGAGACCAAAGAACGACTCGAGGCCTGCCGACAGAGGCGGGGCCCGGGAATCCGCCCCCGATCCGCCCCTCGGGGCCTCGCTGCACGCCTCGCCAATAGGGAAACACTCCGGCTAATCTTTATCAGAGAAAAATAAACAGGGTGGGAGATAATGACGAGGTGCTTCGACGGCGCTGGTAATCACTGCGCTTTGTGGCCCGCGACAGCCTGTTAGCGAGCTTATCCGACGATGGTTTGGCGAAAATTGAATGCTTTGTGTCGCTTTCAGCTCTTTTTTGTTCGCGATATTACGCCGAGAAGAATCGAAGTTGGCATGCCTTTATAATTTTAAAAGCGAGAAATACGTTGCGCTTGCTACGTCGCGTCGGAGCGTCGGAGGAGAATAATTCAATGGACTGACTTGAGGATAGATTGGAATCTCGTATTGAGTCTCGTATTATGAACGTGAGAAATATTCAATTTTTGTCAGACTACCTCCTAGACTTGAATACTCTCAATATGGCAGTTAGAGTATGTATGTACTTATATCCAGGTAAGCGCATGCGTACAGCAGTGGGTACGCTGAAGCAATCTTTATAATTATTGTAGCTTCTAATAGGCAGGTAATTGCAATGCAAATGAGTGTTTTCATTGACTGCAACATCTGAGGACATATTTAATGTACGTGACGTGAAATTAATGGTATAAAGAACTTCAGCATCCTAACTAACGTTCATTCACGTTCACTCTAAGTTGGCCGTCATTGACCGTTAGAAAATGACGTCATACTATACCGTTGACAATAAAATAATTATTATTTACTGTAACCACGTCTGTACCGGACATTTTCTTTTCAGGCAATGTTTTTCATGACAATGACATCTTGGATGTCGAAGTGTATGATTTTTAATTTCTTATTTTTCTGCTCTTCAAAGAAAGTCAATAATAAAATACTAATTATAGTCTACGCCATGCAAAATTTTTCCTTTTTTAAATCATCGTAGTAACCAATTAAAAATAAATAACTAAATAAAACTAAACAAAAACATTTAAAATGTAAATAAAAGGGTTGAAAAACATGGTGGTGACAATCGCGAGCGGTATGTTGCTATCTGTACTAAGCGGGTCTGACTTGAGGTGCGGAGCGGGGAAATGCTATGCGAGGTCGCGGCCAACTTCTAGGGAACAAATAGTACTTACATTTGCTTTTTAATAGTTCTACGCCTGGGTGTTGATGAAAATTTATATATTTGGTTAGGCTTAGTACATGTACAGGTATATATAAATATAACTAGGTAGCTGATTAGTTTGTTGTTGTGTATGTTTACATGCATATTGCACTCGTGTAATAATAACATTTTGTTAAAATAATATAGATATCTACACAATTATCCAGTAGAGTGAAATACACGATAATGATTGATGATTTTTCAGGATTTAAAACAATACGTGTAATTTTTTAAATACGTGAGCAATAAATAATAATAATTATCCACCTACCTTCATAAATGTGAACAGAATATTACTGGGAGTTTCAAGTTACAACCTTTTCAAAAAATGCAACATTAGAAAATAATAAATAATTAAATTGACAAAAACATAATTTTGAACCACCATTGTTCCAACGTATTGTAAACGTAAAAACAAAAATTCAAAAACGGACCGTGAAAAGGTGAATGTGAACAATACGTCTAAAATTCAGCCAATTATATGGACAATCATCAAGATACGGGCCACTGTGTAGCAATTTATAAAAAATAAAACCTACAAAATTCCGACACGCTCTGTTGTAATAATGTTTGAATACGAAAAATTGAAGAGAATAAAAACAATATGACCCATCCTTCAGAGAAGTGAACCAATTATAGAGACACTTGTACATTGTAATTAATATTTACGAATATAATTTTGCATTAGTTTTTACCCGCGGTTTCGCTCGCGAAAAAAAAATTAAAAGAAAATTGAAGAGAATAGAAAAAATATGACCCATCCTTCAGAAAAGTAAACCGCTTATAGAGACAGTTATACATTGTAATGAATATTTATGAATATAATTTTGCATTAGTTTTTACTCGCGGTTTCGTTCGGTTATAGTAATACTATCTAGAAATATATTTGTGAAAATAACAATAATTGTACAATATTGATATCAAAAATTACAAATGATTTAATTTTTTTTTTCTAAAAACTGAACCGTGAAATACATTTTTCTGTCACGTAAAACAGATAAATACAGGATTACACTCCGAAAATCTCGTAAAGTTGAAGAGATCCCCTCACGGTGTTTGCATGGTGTTTAATACGAAATACCGTTTGGGTTCTTTCAGACGTGACACAAACAAGGCTTCAGACAAAAATGTCGCTGGGCATAAAATTATATGAAAAAAAGAAAAAAAAAAATACATAAAAAAATGCGGGCAACCACAACATGACCAACAAATGTTGCCAACATATGGCTTTTAACCCCAAAAGTAAGGCTATATGAATTGAGCTAATAAGGCCTATGTTTATTTTGAACTATTTTCCTTATCTGTGGTTAAAGAACTTTCATTTAGAATTACAGAAATTCAGTTATTTGAGAAATTTACAATATATAAACAATAGGTATCTTATCCATAAAGTAATAACAAATTATACTTCTGCAGGATCATCGTTATTATCTGCTCTCGCATCACTTTGTTGTATAGACTATAAATAAATAAATAAATAAATAAGATTGTAGACAAAAACAAAGTGGATAGAAATGAAATTACAAAGTAAACAGAGTGATCCAAGATCCCAGGTCATCTTACTTACTTACTACGCTGGCTCAGTGACCCAAAGAGGATCTTGGCCTCCGACACCAGAAGCTGCCACTCATGCCTCTCCTGCGCCGCTTCACGCCAATTGGGTGCATTGAGGGCTTGCAGGTCCTTCGACACTTCGTCTATCCAGCGATACCTGGGTCGTCCAACGGGGCGTTTTCCTATTGGGCGACCCAAGTATGCTCTCCTAACAGCACGATCCCCTGTCATTCTCTCTAGGTGCCCGAGCCAGCGGAGTCTTGCCGATTTATATTCTCCAATAATATTGGGTTCGGCCACTATTTCCTCAATCTCCCGGTTCTTCCTCTGTCTCCAGCTGCCATCTTCACGCCTGGTTGGTCCTAGGATCTTCCGAAGGATTTTCCTTTCAGCCACTAAGAGCTTATTCTCCTCCTTTAGCGTTAATGTCCAGGATTCACAGCCGTACATCAAGATTGGTCTGATCACAGTTTTATAAATGCGAATCTTGGTTTTCCGGCTGATGATCCCAGATACTAAGATTTTATGGAGAGCCGCCGAGCATCTTAGGGCATTGTGGATACGGATATCTATTTCTTCACTCCTGCTATTATTGTCGGTGATAGTGCAGCCTAGATACTTAAACTTTTCAACTCCTTTATAGGTGACATCTCTAGTTTGTAGGTCTAACTGCTTCTCTCGACTGCATTTGAAACGTTTCATGAATAGATATTCCGTCTTCTCCCGGCTTATCCTAAGTCCAACCTTCGTACTCTCTTGCTCCAAAGTTTCAACCATAGATTGTATATCTGCAGCGCGTTTACCAAGAAGGGCCAAGTCATCTGCATATCCTATCACTTTATGACTACCGTTCAACTCAACTCCGCCGTCTTGTTTTAAAACTTCCCGCACAATATGTTCGAGCACTAGGTTAAACAGTAGTGGTGATAGAGCGTCCCCTTGTTTAAGCCCTGTAATCACTTCAAATTTATCCGAAAGACTTCCACCGACTCTGACCCTCATCGAACTACATTGTGTGGCTGTTTTCACCAAACGAATGAGTTTTTCGGGTATTTGGAATGATCTTAGAATAAGATAAAGTGTTTCTCGGTCTACGCTGTCGTACGCTTTAGTGAAATCAACGAAGAGGAAGTGTATGTTTTGTGCGAATTCCCATTTCTTCTCCATGAGCTGACGTATGAGGAAAATCTGGTCCGTAGTACTTCGATTTCGCCGGAAACCACATTGATAGTCCCCAATAATCTTCTCGGCGAGAGGTTCAAGGCGGCCCAGTAGAACATATGATAGTACTTTGTACGCCGTTGGCAGCAGTGCAATCCCTCTGTAGTTTGAGACCTTCCTCCGAGAGCCTTTTTTGTGTATCGGGCATATAATCCCTTCGTTCCACTCTGTAGGCTGTTTTTCCTCGTCCCATATCTTAATAATGAGCTCATAAAGCTTCGATTGCGCCGCTCCTCCACTATACTTCCACAGTTCCCCCGGTATACCGTCGATCCCTGGACACTTGTTGTTTTTAAGGCGCATTATGGCTAACCTGACTTCGTTAAAGGTAGGCCTTTCCACTTCCTCTTCATTGGCATCACCCAGATGGTTGGAGCGGTTTTCTATGGCGGGACAGTTAAGCAAATCCTTGAAGTATGATCGCCACTCGGTCTTTTGGGCTTCAAGATCAGACACGAGATTCCCATCGCTATCTTCAAGGAGTTGTATTGTGGGCTGGTACCCCTTTCTAAAAGTCTTTAGTTCTTGATAGAACTTCCTACTTTCATTAGCTTTTATCATTTCTTCTATTTCTATTGCTATACTTTCTAAGTACTCTCTTTTTGCTTCACGAATAAGGTTACGCATTCGATAACGTGCTTGTCGGTACCTGCTTTCCCACTTACTGTCTTGTTCTGCCAATATTTTACACTTTCTTCTCTCTTCAAATGCCTCTTGACATTTTTCATCCCACCATTTCCTCTTTTTCCTACGTTTTCTCTTCCCCAAAATTTTCAAACCCGCTTGAACCATTATATTCTTAGTCTTTTCCCATTCTTCGTTTATATCGTTGTGGATTTCTAATCCCTGAAATTGGTTATTTAATTCTATCTGGAACTGACTTCTCAAAACTTTATCCTTTAATCCTTCTACGTTCAGACCCAGTGTCCCCTCCTTGTCTTTTTTTTGTGTAGCCCGGATTTTTGCCTTAACTTTCACCCCGACTAGGTAGTGGTCGCTATCACAATCTGCCCCTCGGAATGATCTCACGTCTTCTATTGTACTCTTGTGTCGGTTATCAATAAGAACATGATCTATTTGATTAACGGTGCGACCATCCGGCGATTTCCATGTCCCCTTGTAGATGTTCTTGTGGGGATACATAGTGCTTTTTATCACTAAGGCTTTGGCTGCTGCAAAACTAATTAGCCTCAGACCATTGTCGTTAGTTCGCTCGTGCTTACTATGTCTGCCGATGGTGGGGACAAATATTTCTTCGCGTCCGATTTGTGCGTTAAAATCTCCGACCACTACCTTTATATCATACTCGGGGATTCGATCGTACACGGCTTCCAGGTCTTCATAAAAGCTGTCCTTCTGATCTTCATCGGCGATTTCAGTAGGCGCATAAACATTCACGATAGTGATGTTTGTGAACTTGCTTTTAATCCGTAGGACACAAAGTCTGTCGGACACTGCCTCAAATTTAATTACATTGGCTATAAAACCATTATTGACTATGAATCCAGTGCCATTTATATATTTACTATTGCTATTCCCGCTGTATAATAGAGTTGCGCTATTATCTATATTACATTCTCCGTTACCCGTCCATCTTATTTCCTGGAGTGCTGCTATGTGAATTTTATACCTATGCAGTTCCTCATTAACTTGATACATAGCGCCTGGACGGTGTAAGCTGCGTACATTCCACGTGGCAAATCTCAAGTCCTTAAGTCCGCGCTGAGAGTCATCGGTATAAAGGGATCGTATATTTCATCATATACATATATATCATTCATCAGGTCATCTAGTGTCTTCATTTCTTCCTCCAATCGATCGATCAATCGAATATATGTGACCACCACCGATTTAGAAGTCAAAAATTACAAATGATTTTTTTTTCAAAAAACTGAACCGTAAAAAACTACTTAAAAAGTACTTAGTGATAAGTGCAAGATAATATAATGTTTTAAAAGAGAAACACCCTTTTTGAAGTTATTTTAAAATTTATTATGCTTACAAAATATTTAATGAAAAGGTACAGTGCATTTATAGTGACTTTTAATTATTTAATTTAATGATTTTAGAGGTATTTCAACTTGTTCTTATAGGAGATTTTTTGATAGAGGATATATTTTGGGAGTACATCTCGCCACCAAAACATTCTTAGTATTTTGCGATTGGAACATGTTTCATAAGTTCTACTTAACTTTCTACTTACTACAACTAGAAAATAATCATGCGGTCTACACGTGTAAAATGCAATTTCCGTCAGTTGCGGCCAGATTTTTATTTATTAAGCTATTGGATAGCTTCTATCGCGGGCCAGCGTGGAGATCGAATCCAGAAATTCCGTAACGAAAATAACCTGACACGGGACTCCTCTACAGTGAGCCGCTAGATGGCGCATATTTATCAACGCCATCTAGCCAAGCTCAACGCGTGGCGACATTTTTGTCGCTATGGTGTAGTTGCTTCGTGGTCCGTCTGAGTTGATATGAACACGCGCCAGCAATCCCCTTTTACACCCTTAACCATTGGTTTAGACCACAGTAGGGTTAGTATAAGATTTAATTCGATTGATCGTATTCATGTTCGATAACTTTAGCGTCAAACTAAAATGAACCTTAACAATATTGATTCAAAGTCACAAATTCTGTACAACTGATTTTAATTTGGAGCGTATCCATATACGTCAAAGTATAAGAATGCCTACATGAAATTAAGCTCTAAATCAATGAAGTTGTGGTTCTTGACGCTAATGTCATCGAATACGAATACGATCGATCGAATTAAATCTCGAAAATTTCGAGTCTCAAAAATAATATAGAGCTCTAAAGTTTCCTGTTAGACAAAGAGAGCGCTACTCGCTTATGACGTCACAAGAGAGTACCTAGCTAGAATTTTTTTTTAGATAAGATGTTTTTGTTTTAGAGAGAATAATTATTCTCTTAGTTATTTGCTTCTTATTTGTTTTTTGACCAATTTATTTTCTGTTTTTACAAATTTTATTCTGACATATTACATTTTCGATTGTAATTAATTAATATCCACATTTTGACAACACCCAAATACCCAATTATGGGAAAATAGATGAACCAGCATGCACATTGACAATTGTGAATAGACTATTAAACTCAAAACCAGCCCAAAGTGTAATAAAAAGTCTCGCTCGATGCTATATCAGCTTCAGGGTATGAACATTGATCGAAAAGAGAATCTAATTGCGTTTGAATGAAAACTGCACTTAATGAAAAAAGCTCTCTTTGACAGCTGTTTTTTTTCGTTCTGCCTTTTACCAATCTAATATTTGGTACAATATCTAAAAACTATGATATAGTATAACTATATGTATATCCAAAAAGGCTACTTTTTGGTTGGGAAAACGTAAAGATATTAATAATGGATTATGTTTACGACTGGGCAAGTGACGATGATACAAATCGGGACCTGGAAGGCTTTGGTAGGCCGCCGTATTATTACTGTGAGAAACCCCCTATCATTATCTGATGAATGGAAAGGGGTCACAACCCTCATTAATATTGACCGATATTGAGCCTTTGATAAAAGCTGATTTTTTTAGAACACACTGATTTCATTCCACTTGGATTAAATCAACTATTATTGTTTGATTTGCGATTTAGCTAATTCAATCCAAATTGCCTCATACGTTATTAATTTAATTTACAACGTGTAATGAAACTCCGAAATAATACTGAAGGAGGTGAATATGCTCATGAAACTGAACAACTTTCCCCAAGGAACATAGGTCGAAATATGAAAAAAAAAAAAAATTTTACCTCCCATAGTAAATGAATCAGCTGATCGTCAATTTTGTGTATAACACGTCCACATTTTTTTTTCACATTTCGACCTATGTTCCCTGGGGAAAGTTATTCAGTTTCATGAGCACATTCACCTCCTTCAGTATTATTTCGGAGTTTCATTACACGTTGTATAAGATTTAGCTCCAATTGAAACACAAAAGAATTGTACATCTAGTTGACCAGAACAATGTTTATCGTGTGCATAAATAAAGAGAAAACACATGTAAATAATATAGGTACATGTATTTATTCCTATGTACCAACCTAATCTAACAAATCGAAACCCTCAAAGGTCATTTCATAATGAACTGACCTGAACAGACATAGGTATCTCAAGGCGTGAAGAAAATCCGCCATTCGTGCGGGTGTACACGTATACGCGTGACGTATTTACACGTGTCGAAGTGTGCGTGTCATGATCGATGCAGAAGCGACGCTGCCGCGTCGTTTTCCGAGTCGGTCGTGCTTCGTATAAGAGGGAGTGCACACTTATAGGTATATCAAATTGTCTCTCTTGTAGCATAGATTTAGAGCACTGGATTGAGGTACATAGCTGCAAAGCTCAAAATTGTAGACGAATACGTCGTTATGTAGATATACCTGGGACACGCGGTTCAGTGAGGAGGTCAAATTTTAATTCCAGTTCTAATTTTCCAATAGGAGATGGTCTATCGCCGAATCCAACTCAATCGGAAGCTTCAAGATGTCTTCCAAATTGGCTATGGTTTCAATACGTGGTTAATGGATATGCATGATTCGCTTCAGCAATTCATGAGATGGTAACTCATAACTGTAAACTACGTACACAATATAATATTGTTGTAACCGCCAAGTTTCTTGCTGATTCTTCTCGGTTGAAACAGCACTCTGAACCAGTGATAGATTCACTTGACAGTTCAAAAGTAATTTGTAACAGTTTATTTGAATTTAAAAAAATCTATTCTACTCTAATAGTTACCTCATACAAAATCTGTTCAATCAATCAATCAATCATTGTTATTAATATTTATGTTGTTTATAATAAAATTTAAAAAAAATATTTTTAAAAAACCGACTTCAAACGCCATTTGAAAGTATAAAATAATTTTAGTTTGTACACATATGTTGAAGTCGGGTAGGCCTAAATAGAAACGATGAAACCGATGTGCGACGCTGGCCCAAATTCCACTTCAGTTTCGCGACTCGCTGAGTTGTGTCGGTGATTTTGATTCTTCTACGGATATCCTCACTTCTGATTTGATCTCGCAGGGATACGAGTGATCCTGGATACAACGAGCATTAATGATTTAATAAATTATATGAAGGTTTTTTATTCGATGCATTTTATATAGATTGGCAGCATAGCTGAGTTTTTTAATGAAGCATATTGATAGAGAGCACAATATATGAGCAAGTGGGTTGCAAACATAAGCAACTAACTATTACCCGCGGTTTCGCTCCCGTCATCTATTAAACGTAATCCGAAGTGACGATTTCTTAATTACCAATTTTCTAACTTGACTTGAAATAACAAAATATGGAAAGGCTATCCTAAATTTTGAGCTGGATCCAGATAAAGGATTTCCTTAGCCCCGTAAAATGTTGAACTTACTCTTTATCACGGATGGCCAACCGATCGACCGCGATCGACCGGTCGATCGCGGCATGACTTTACAAATCTAGCGGAAGAAGATGCTTAGGCGCAATGCTCACACTAATGTTATAAACAAATAGTAACTAGTAACTAAGAATTCAATTTTATGTTTTGCCTTTTAATCAAATAAATGTACTGATTCATTTATCAAGAAGTATGAAATTGGTAGATATCATAGGGTTTCGTTAGTAAATAGTAGATCTTAGCTCTAATCAAGTTGGCCACCCCTGCTCTATAGAGTCTATTTTTCCGTAGCTGTTATAAAAGGCAACGAAATCGCCGTAGACGTTTTGAAGAAACGCGCCGATGAACGTAGCCGGACGCTACGACGGACGTTTGGTTTCTCACTTGTATCCTTTCGTAGCACGGTTTCATTGTCAGTGTGCGGTAAGAACGTAAGAACGTTCTATTCGTGAGCAAAAACTTGTTTATATTAAAGACCGCTAAGGATTATATTATAAAGTGCCAGTTCAGAAAATATACCAAAATCCCATATTAACGTTTATTTACTTAGTTCGACAGATAGCTAGGCGCTTTATCCGCACTTAATTTAAAATTAATTCAGGCAGGCGGCGCACAGGAAATGAGCTTAGAGCGAGGGGTAAAGGGTGAGGGGCGGAGTCGGCCCGTTCTGAATTAGTCCCGACGTATTCAGGGGTCTGTAGCTACAGCCTGCTGGATGTTTGGGAATTTCATCCGCATATTTCTAAAGCGCCTGAGCACACTATGTGCTTTTTGTCGTAAGCCTATTTAACTACGGTCAAGCTAAAAGAAAGCTTAGCATACATGTATGTATGTTCCACCACCTAACTACTGAACTGAATTTGATGAATGAGATATCAATCGATTTGTTACTACTCGTATGGTTCGGGTGACATCTAAGGCTACATTTTATACGAATAAAATGTAGCCTTAGATGTCACCCGAACCAATACGGTGGTTTCCCAGATCCCACCGCATATTACTAAGTCTACCGTGGAAGGATCTGAGAGCTCAATTCATCACTATCCCAAGAGAGGCCATGACCCGCAAAACAAAACTGGGTATTGAACTTTTGTCTAAATGTAGATAATGGATATTCATTAATTACAATCGAAACTGTAGCATGTAAAAATAATATTTGTAAAAACAGAAAATAAATCAATCAAAAAACTAATAAGTTTTAAGCTGTTTTACTGCGACTGTATCTGTTTTTTCTGAAACGAAATTTTCTATGGAGAGTTTGTGGAGCTACTGACTTGTGACGTCACATGCCAGTAGCGCTCTCTCTGTATAACAGGAAACTTAAAAGCTCGGTACTTCTAAGGCTAGTTATGATATTAGAAAAGGAAAAATGACATTGTGTTTATTATTATAAACACATTAATATTTTTAAATTTTTATTTTAAATATTTAAAAAAAATATCAGTTAAACACCTTACTCTAAGTGGAACATTCCGTTTCAAGGGAGTCAACCAACAATAGCGCGAGAGTCTTATTGAAAAACTTTGCCTGTGGACTGTTTAATTAGTTTACAGGGGCGACGAGTGAGGGGGCAGGGCAGCCCACCCTTCTTACAGGGCCTTTGTACACACAAGCCGAAATTGTCTCTAGGCTGTGCATAGCGTTGGCTGTGTGACATATTCTGGGTCTGGCCAGAGGCGGCTCTAGCCCATGCAGCGCCCGTGTGCAATCAATATCTTGGCGCTCTCTAGTAGACGCGCGGCCAAAATGGAATACTTACAATACAAGAATACCGTTTGACTTACAGTTATATTTTCACCAGTGAAAGAAAATTCAGGTGCGAAAAAATGGTGCAATTTTAAATGATGTCGGGAAGCAAGCAAGCGCGGCTCGGCGCGGCACCCCCTACAACCCTGCGCCCGTGTGCGTTGCACACCCTGCACCATAGGTAAAGCCGGCACTGGGTCTGGCAAGTAAGGTTAGAATTACACTAGTAGCTAACGGAACATTATCAAACGACACGAGACTTACAGGACTTACATACATTTCGTAAGTTACACATGTAAGCGAATAAAAAAATCTTATACTAACCCCACTGTACAATGATACATTTGAGTCTTGAAGGATATAAGATTTGAGTCAATTGTACACTCCAGACAAATTAACCATTCAAATAGGTACCCGTTGAGATAACTAATCCGAATAGATGAGTGATTTAGCCTAAACTTAAAGAATTTGCTCTACCGTAACTGCACCACAGGATTATAATCCTGCAATGAACGTGCATACGTGTGCACCACATAGTCGAATTACCGTTACGAAATTAGTGGCATGAAATTAGTTCCATGACATTAATTTCATGATGAAATCAATTAGGTATATCACGCGAATATTTCCTATTGCAGAGCTGCGGCTAAACTATAATTTTACTTTAGGCTTGTTGTCCAAATGCAGTCCGTTTGTCTACGCATTTTCTTTATTTCACAATTACGGATTATGAAGTCAAAATCTCCTGAGGATACTCCAGTGTCGGAGCGAAACATATCTAGAGTGTATTTTGAAGACTTTGCTGTGCCTATGATATAGTGTTGTGAGATATGCATGGTATACACAGCAAGTAGTTTTGCTGGGTGTACCATGCAGATTTTTCTGGTTTGGCCTATTATAGCAAAATAATTTGGTTTTTCCTTGAGTACCCACATAAAGAACATCATCATGCTTTCGGGCACGACTCGGATCTATGTCAGATATGAGAAGGTCTATGTACAACGATGGACGAAAAGAAAGGGCTAGAAAGAAAACAAAGAGGAAGAAAACAAAATTTCACAAAACTGCAAAATGTACCGCGACGTTATGAACTTCGGCCCACACGTAAGCATAATCTGGCTATACCAAGCTCCAATCCTAAAGATCCATAGTCCCGGTCCCAACCCGATGTGCGTTAGAATATATAATAAAATCAAAAGCAACATAAAAGAAACGGAGAATGTTACGCCGTTTATCAACTCTTTAAAAAAATTCTTATAGATAAAGCCTACTATAAAATAAATGACTTTCATAATGAATAACTCAGCGCCCTCTACTAACCCAATACTTGCTGTGCCCCAATGGGGTTCCAATGAAAAAAATGATCTCTAAATAGTTCTAAGAATCATTGTAGGTAAATACCTCGGCTGTCCCATTTCAAAACCTAGTAAGTGTAATTGACAAAATTTTAAAGGAGACCAAATAACATATGTGGTAGCCCTTCTGAACTTTGAACTCTTCAGTATCTGTTGGTAAATTAATGTTTAGTAAATAAACTAGAAAGCTTGAAAGCTTGAGCTTGAAAGCTTTTAAATATATCCATATTTATAACTTCGCTAATCCATCTACAAAACATGTTTTTTTGGTCCCTGTAAAATTTTGTCAATCACACTTACTACGTTTTAAAATGGGGCAGCCGCCCTATTGGAATGCAATTAATAAATGAATACGAATATGAATAGATATCTAAGTGTTCAACCGAAGGTAAAATTAACACTTTAAATTCGGTTTCGTAGACTGGCCGGACAATAGTCTCCGTTGCACCTACTGCCGCTAACTTCACCTCCGGAAGCGAGTGTCTCCGCTCCCCGCCGCCATTTCCGCACCGGCGGGCGGGGAGGGGAACGCTTCCGAGCGCGCCCGCAACTACAATGCCCCCTTTATATCTTCCTACCGCTAATCTAACTGCTGATAATATGATTTAAACTACCTTTGTGAATGGTATTAGCTTTATTTAGTCATGCATCATTTTTACGCTCGCATTACACCTTAAGAAAGCTCACAAGTCTTTTTTGGGAATGGGAGTGATCGTTCCTAATAAAATATCACAGTCGATTTTAGACTTACCTTTGCACAAGTTTAAGAAATCTACTCATAGTATTTTCATGAAAAAAGCATATTACACAATAGAAGATTATTAGATTATGTAAGTGGTAAAAAGGCGTGAATGTAACGCGCTCCTCGAGTCCACAAGAAAGTGTCGCAGGCAACCACTGGAAAGAAGAAGAAGGACTTGCTCCAGCAATTCATGAGAAGGTAGGTAATAACTGTAAACTGTTAACCACATAATATTTTAAAAATAGCAACCGCCACGTTTTTTGCTGGTACTTCTTGGATGGAACATAATACCTGATCAGTGGTTATTCACTTGAGTATTTAGAAGGACTTTGTAAAAGTTTATTTAATTTTGAATAAAAAAAATTACTTTATTCTATTCGACGACTTCCGAAATAGGATAATGTTTTTCAATTCTAGCACCTTGGGACTATTACTACGTATTTATGAACGTATGAATATTTCTTCCGCACGATGTGTACAATAAACAGTAGACATAGAACATGACCGTAAATTAAGACGAATCTATTGACCATAAGGCGTTGTCTTAATATAAAGCGAATGCGCGATCATCGCGTGAATAAGCGATGCGAGCGACCGGGGGTTCCACTGCGCTTCATTCCATCGCGCGAATGCCTATTAGGACACCTACGAGTATTCGAAATCAGTATGTTTGATCGCGCGTTCGTACGAATAAAATTCGCGCGAACTTGCGATGATCGCGCATTCGCGTTGTATTAGGACACCGCCTTAGCTTCATCTTGAAAGACGCCATCTTTCAGCCACATAACAATCCACTAACAAAAATAAAACTCCATCTAGTTAAATTCTACTGTACTAAGTAAAACTTTCCTTCACTCAGTGCCCTCTAACGTAAGCAAGAGAAACTAGGTCGTGACAGAATGGTTTGTTTCTACGCAAAAGGTAGATTGCATCAAATAAATAGGGTGCAAGGGGTGCTCGGCCGAGCGGCCAACTATTAAACTTGCATCCTACTCCAAGCATACTCTTGTATGGGTATACAGCTCATACAGTGAACACAGTGGTGCTAATTCCGTAGTACACAAACTAAACAAAATGTAAATCGACATGTCTTAAAACAGTGCGATCCCAAAGGCGGTCCCTTTTAAAATGTTTTTTGCTAAAATGTGAGCTTTGGTTTTGGACTTATAGTTAGGTATCAATTTTGACTGCACCGTCAAAATGTTGATATTCATTAATTATATTCGAAAATGTAACATACATGTAAGTATAATATTTTGTTATGAAAAGAGCAACTGCTGAGTTTCTTGCCGGCTCTTTGCATTCCGAACCGGTGGGAAGAGTTGCGACGTGTCATAAGAGCCACGAGTTGGCCTACATGAAATAAATAATTTTGAATTTGAATTTAACTCTCGTGCGGTCCGAATTTCAAAAAATCCTTTTTTAGTGTGCGCCTACGTTATTAAAGAAACTTACCGTAAAAGTGACCTAGCTTTTAGGCGGTGCGTTGATAGATCAGTCAGTCGGCCACGACAAGTTTTAGAAATAATAGATGTATAAAAAATATCAGTCAAATACCCTATTGATCTAGTGAAATAGATTATATTTAGTGCCAGTACACTATAATTGAACGGTGTGTAGCGATAGCGAAGACGTCAGACATGCGTCAGATAAACGTGCTTTAACAAATCAGATAATTGAAAGATGACATGCTATCTGTTAATTAATTATTATTCAATCATCTGCTGCACTTGTATCCGGTTTGTGACACTCCTGTCGCTTTAGTGAAAATACACTCTTATTCGTAAGCCGCGAGTTTGTCGTTTAGTGTGAATAGTTTCAGTTCACACAAAAAAGGGCTGCAAATTGTAACTCTGCTTCGTGAGTCGTAACTTAAAATACTCGTATAAGGTAAGAAAACATTTTTTTTTATATTATTGTTTCTTCCACTCGACGCTGAATGAATCTGATTTGAATTTAGAACCTCGTAGCCCGAGGTTCGAGCTAATTAGATACGTTCTATAATATCATCTATAATCTAAAATAAGAGAAAAGAACTGATTATTTCATCATTTCAAATACTTCATAATATATTTAATTCAAAAAAGAGGACTAATTATTTTTCTTCTTTTCTGCCTTTAATTTGTAATTAAGCTGGGATTCTAACATAAACATATAATCCAGATACTTTTGACCCCATGGCGAGTATGATTCGTACCATTGTTTGTACAAGTCATAGTCATTATCGCCTGTGAACAAAGTGCTTGGATTGTCCAAAACCGCGTCGATTACTTCTTTCGGCTCTAGAGGCTTGTAAGGTAATTTGGCTATACGGTCACCGGACAATAAAGATTCTATAGATTTCTTGATACTATTTATATCATATCCTCTTAAAACCTGAGCCAAACTATGGACATTGAAGTTACGGCTCACGCCGTGATACTTCATTAGCATTTTTGTAAGAACGTACGATATACTCCCATAGTCTGATCTTGGCATAAGAATTAACGAAGGGAACACTTTATACATTTGTGGACCTTTTGCCAGCCATGGCTCTACAGCTGTACCCAAAACCAAAATTTTATCAACACTGGGGTTTATGGGTTTAATTATTTCTTTGAAAAAATCTTTCTGAAGTCGCTTTGGGTCAAAAGCCTTCTCTTCTTTCGGAACTTTTTTGCAAAAAATCTTATCGGCGTTGTCAACAAAAATAATAGTGGGTTGCATCATCCTGCTAATTTTGTTAACATAAGTAAACATAGTTTTTAAATTTTTAGGTCCAGGAAACTTATTATATACATTCATAGGAGATAAATCAATCAGAATCGAGTTTGTTTCTGTTGCTATTGCATATATTAAGGTTCTTTTACCTGAACCTCTGGGGCCAACTAAGAGTTGATTTCTTACGGCATTGGGACATGATGATCCAAGCGTGAGAAGACACCGAATTCTAACTTGTTCTTTTACATCCCCTAAACAAGGTGGTGGAAAAGTTGGTGTCCAAGGTACGGCACGTGTTTCAGCGGCAGCATAGTTTTGGTCTGCCCAAAAATCATCAAGTGTTGTATGGGGATATTTTCTTATGATACCTTCATCTACTAATGCTTGAAACATAGTCGCTGGTGGTATTTTTTCTGGTTTAGGTGGTTTGACCTTCCTGGGTTTTTTCCTTTTTTTAATCAAAGGTGGTTTTACACCAGCTTCCTGATAATCCATTTTAAGAGCGTTCTTAAGAATATTTAATTCAATCCTCATTAGTTCGTCAACTACTGGACGGAGTTTGAATTGTAGATCTTGGTATGCATTTTCAGTAATAAGACTATAGATATATCCTTTAATAACATCTAGTGGTGCATCTTTTGTGTCAATATCTTTCCATTGATTTTCGTATCTACTCCAAGCCTCACGAAGGGGATCAATATTATTACCGATTGTTAAATAAACTCCAGGATCATTATCTGGATTTAGCCTTTGTTTTTTATAGTCAAGTAAACGTTTTTCTTCTCTTAGTTTAGCTTCAAGTTTCAATCTTTTTTCTTCTTCACGGGCAGCAAGTTTTTCAGCTTTTATTTCTTCTTTAGATTTTTGTTGTCCTTCCATTGCTTTTAATCTCTTTTCTTCCGCTAAACGCCATTCAATATACTCTTCTAACGTAAAAGTTTCTCCTTTTACAATAAGTATGGAACCTCCTTCATCGGGGTAAGGAAATTCATCAAAAACACGTACTTCTTTATACCAAGCTTGAAGCCAATCCCTAATTTCAGCAGATATATCCTCCATGACATCTCCCTCTCTTAATCTAAATACGCGACTATTTTCCTTTAGATTTTCCTTTAACCATTTTTCATAATATTTACGTCTGAAATTCCTGCGTACCTCTTTAACATTTTCTAGCTGTAATTTGGCAGATGGTTCTGGACAAGATGGTATAATCATATTAAGTTTATATTTTACTTTGTTTTCTTTTATATGTTCTCGTTTAAGTTCCAGAAAACGTCTATATATGTTTTGTATTAGTGCTGCTGCTCTTTTTCTAAGATATTCGCTAGCTGGTGGAGCCTTAAGTCCAGCAAGTTCAAGATATAAATCCGTGTTTTTATTGAATAAATGTGTTTTTTCTCTTATAGTGCATCTAGATCGTTCCATTCGTTGAATATTCCATATATGTTCATTATATTCCTGTTGCAATTCTAATTCCTTCAATTCTTCGGGTGATAGTTGAATAGATTCAGATTCAGAAATATCTTCACCCATAGCTAATTTTCGTTTCATTTCAGCTTCCTTTTCTGCGCGAATTCTTTCCTCTTCTTCAAGTCTTTCTTGTTCACGACGTTCAATTTCAGACGGTGATGGTGTTGGATCTCCAATTCGATTACCAGCAAAAATTTGATCTATGATATACTGCATTTCTTCCTGCCTTATTTCGAATGGATAATGAAATGGACAAAGTATTTGAATATCTTGAGGAATCATTAGCATTTGTTGTAGAGCGTTCTCAGGATAGGTATATTCAAAAACTTCAACTTCTTCTAAAGTATATTTAAGCTCAAGAAGTCTGCACGTAATTGCATCGATTAAATTACGTATAAACGGCCGCCTCTGAACTTGTTCCATTTGGTCATAGCAGTCACACAATTTATTATACAATTCACAATACTTACAATAAGCTCGGGCAACTATTTCAACTGCAGTTGCTTGTGGCTTTATGCCGATAAATGCAACCGCTAACTCTTGTATACGTTCATCTTCATCTAGAGCGATTTGTATTTTTTCTTTGATCTTGAGCCATTGTTCATAGTAACTTTTATTAGACATTATTAAGTGATAATTTTAAAAGTTTTGTTATAAACACCCAGGTGTATTTTGTTACATAATATGCAATTAGCACAATAATAGTTCCTTTTTTTAATAAAAAATATAAAATTCACAAAATGCATAAAATATAAAGAAAATAAATGTCAAAAATATATTAAAAACCATAAACTCCATAAACTTCAGTCTACGACTTCAGTTAAGATTCTGACTTAATTCTGACAGCAGAATCAGTCACATGAGTCAGTTCAACCTAGAGTATTGCTAATTTAGTATAAAAAATTAGTGAGCGACAACAGGTTCCTATCTTTGCCTCCAAAATGTCTCCAAAGCATACGCATATAACGTGATATCTTTTAAATTAAAAATAAGGCCGAAAAAAGAAAATTTGGGGATGAATACGTAAAACAAATTAAACAAAAACATATTATTATTTATCGTTCACACCGCTGGCTACAGGCAGCGCAAGACATGTGGAAGTCTATCGCATGATAAAAAAGAAGATACTATTGTAGGTTTTTGTGTATGATGGCAGACTCTCCCAAGCCATTTATTCCTCAGATCTTGTTCTTTAACCTAGGGGGGGCTAACAATGCCAGTGTGGCCCTCAGCGCTGGTTACAATAAAAATGTTTCAAGTGTGCCTCCGTACGTTCCATTGAACATTAGAATCGGTGCACGCGCTCGTCTTTCGCTTCCGGAGTATGACGCGTGCCACTTTTCTGCTGGTAGCTTAAATTATAAGCGGAAGCGATTTTTTCGTTTATATCTTTATATTAAGTTTTAAGTTGTTCAATAGAAAAAAATTAGAGGTCTAAGTCAAGGTTTATCTTTACAGTACACTACAATCAAGAAGGAGAATACTAGAATATTTTTTTTCACATTTGAAAATGGTGCCATATCTACAGCCTTAAAAGCACATAATTTTTTTCAAATTTAATAGCTACAAATAAATAATAAGTAAGGAAATCTAATTCAGAAAAAAATCCACTCAAAAAATGGCCCTACTTCAAACCAAAACGACGTATGAATCAAAATACGAATCACTTCCGAGGTTACAAATGCATGTTTGGTGCTTGGTTCAAATTCAAAACGAAAGCAGAGATTGATTCGTGCGTGTGCTGCTATGTTTGCTATGACAGCTGAGCCATTGGACGATGTTATGAAAATATGACGTGCAAGAAAAATGTTGACGTGCTATTTTTGTTTTTAATCCCCGCCTCTAACGGCTCAATTTTAATCTCCACCCACTTTGGCACAATTTTTGTTGGGGTCATTTTTTTATCGCAGTTAGACTTCCTTACTTATTAATTATTCGTAGTTTAATAGTCAATGTCAATACTCGGTCGGGATACCCCATACATCCAAATCTGTACAGGCATTAAGAAGTTATGGTGGAATAAAGAAACCACGTATGTCTGTATAAAATGAACCCTGAAAATATTTTTGGGAGATCACACACTACAATTTTTACTTATAATATCTAGTCTTCGATCACAGAAATATTTTTCTGAGATCGAAGTATCGAGTCATATCCACGGAATTATCATAAGCGGCATTTTTAGTTAAATTGAGTTTTTTATTACAAACGTTATTTTAAACAAAAGAACAAGGGGCATGTCGATATTTCCTAGGAAAATAACATATACTATTTAAAGTAATTTATGTTATATCTATTCCTGGGAAATCTCGTCCTAGTTCTTTAAAGTTTAAAACACGTTTGTAATTAAAAACTCAATTTAGGTAAAAATGTCGCCTACTATAAGTCGTCGGTCGTGATTCGATATCACAGTATAGTTTAGAGATTGTTATTAATCGCGCGCGCTTTCTTTTTGAGGAGCACCATCAAAACAGCAACGTCCGAAATGCAACGTAACAATGATTTATTCAGTATCCCTACGATGTATTCATTTCGGGTGTAGAAAATTTAGCCATTAATTTTGTTAACTCTGTCTCGGGCAATAAAGCCGGTTGGGGAGGGTTAAAAGGGATCATGCTATTAGTTTGTAAACTAAATACTTGGTGGCGATTGCCTTTTCCATTTTAATCGTTAGCTACTAAACACAACATTAGTTTGAATCTTGGTTTTAATCCATTTTTCCTCAGCTGTCTCAAAACACTTGTGACATGGCGTCGTCAAGTTTGGTTTTTCACTTGTAGCACGATTTTATTGTCAGTGTAGTAAGAACGTCCTGTGCACTGTTTTTAGTGCGTCACTTACGCCTTTCTGCGAGAAAGCTGTTTACCGATTTCACCATCGTAAAATAAGTCTTATCCGAGCGTCAATTTTCATATTTTGGCATATTTTCAATACAAAAACTGTCAAAATATCAAAACACCCGGCTAAAACTTTTTTTTTTTATTCGATGACAAGATAGCCCTTGACTGCGATCTCACCTGATGGTAAGTGACGATGCAGTCTAAGATGGTAGCGGCCTAACTTGGATGGGGTATAGCAGTGTAAATTCAACCCATACCCCTAATCGGTTTCTACACGCCATCGTGCCGGAACGCTAAATCGCTTGGCGGCACGTCTTTGACGGTAGGGTGGTAACTAGCCACGGCCAAAGCCTCCCACCAGACCAGACCAGAGACAATTTAGAAATTATAAATTCCTAAATTCGCCTCCGCCGGGAATCGAACCCGAGACCTCCCAGTTATAAGACCACAGCGCTCACCACTGCGCCAGGGAGGTCATATTTTGGTGAAATCGGCCCTAAGTCGGCTAAGGAAAATTAATTTCGAATCTGCGAAGTTACGGGCGCTTTACTTGTGGTTACGTCGTGTGAATACACGTTGCGTATATGTGCGTGCCTATCAGGAGCCTAAGTGGGAGCGATCAGGCGCGAGCAAGCTCTTGCTTCCACTTATACAGATACGACACACACACACAACCATGAGCCACGAGCTCTCGTGAAATGAAAGAACTATACTAGTGGTAGAGGTATAAGAGCCATAGGTTGGCCTACACATAAATAATTTTGAATTTGTATTTGATTAATTAATATGCAACCTCAGCGCTCTCCACAATAAGGAAGATCGTCAAAACGGAACTCCCATGAACACAATGTGGGGTAAATTCTCACGAAGAGATAGTATTAGCCGCAGCGTGGTTAATCAGGCCTCGTGACACATTAGCCACGGCTCCACCCATCCAGTTAGAGCTTGGAGTAGCGTAACCGAACGACATAATGATTGACTGAACAATACCAACGCGATTCACTGCCGAATTGTCTTTCTGAATTAAGTCTCCGTAATAATATTAATAGGAAAAACAAGACAGTCATAATTTTTTTCTTATTTTTTTTTTTTGTAATTTATTATTGGGTAAGTATTGATTTAACTTTATTCATTGTGTTAATAATAATAAGGACCTACTAAATTAATAAACACTTTAATAATTTCTAACTCTTACCTACTAATATTAATTACAAATGGGAAAGTGTGTTGATTTATTGGTTTCGCTACGCATCGACGTGATTTTTTTGCATGGGTATAGTTAAGGACCTGGAAAGTGACATAGGTGTTGCATCCAACATTAAAATGTGTAAAATTTCTAATTTTAATCATTGTAAGGGCAACACTGCTTGGCCACGCCCTCTTCCTCCACGGCCTCTACAAACCGGACGTGCGATCGTGATAATAACGGACGTGTTTTGTTTGCTGGTTGAACCTTCACCCAGTATCATCTATGGTGTCCACTTTCTCCACAATAGGCTACGCTTTTACCCAGAAAATTGCGAGAGCGAGTTCCCGCGAGATTACAAAAACTAAATTCACGCAGACAAAGTTGAAGGAGAAAATTCAAAGTTTAAGGAACGAAGTCGAACCTAAGAGTCCAACCATAACAGTTCCTTAGCATTTCGATATGAAGCCCTAAAAATAAAAAAGGAACGCATACCTATAACAATTACTGAATTAAGTCAACCCTAAAATATTTGCGTGTGTCTTTTGTACCGCGCTCGCTGAGAAAAATCTCAACGATGCACGCTTGTCACCGTAAATTTGCGATACGCGAGCACGCGTCACATTCGATACGAGCGGTGCCCATTAGCCCCACTCCATATTGTATAGATAGAAAAGTGATTATGATCTCGAATATTTGTTATTTAATATTACACCAATAAACGTTTTAATAGAATAGTATAAGTAATCATACCTACGTTTATTTCTGTTTACATTTCTCGAGATTGTTAGTTTAAAACAAATTAGAAGAGTTTATTCTTGCCATTAGATACCAATTATGTTTTTTTTATTCCAAAAGAATGTTTTCAATAACCTGTTTTTCAGTGGGGTAAGTCAGTTGTTTAAAAAAATATATAATTTTTAATTAGTAAAAAAGAAAATATCGTGTCGCGTGGAATAAATTTAAGAATATTGGCTGTTTTACAGCGTTTAGCAGACAAGTTGATTCTTTGCTCGAAAAATCGACCCGTGTACTTCAGGTCTGTCACTAGATGAATGTCTTTTTAATTTTTTTGTAAATTTTTATATTAAATATTCACAAACAACTTAAAATATATAAAATACTATGGTTAAAAACATAGATAAAAATGTTTGACTCAATTTCTTCAATCTCATTTCAAAATCAGTTTATATACTTACTTAAATGTTTTTGTTGCTTGCAATAGAAATTAATTATGCAAAATGCTATTTCAGAAAAAGGTGATAAAAATTGTGGGGAGTCGTTTTATTTTTGGATAAATAAATATTATCACTACAAAAAATGATTTACCGAAAATTTATCGGTTTTAGTTCAGAAGCTAACCCAAACAACATATCGAATTGTATAATGAAGCCCACTCAAAACTGGAGAGCTCTTAATTACTAAGCAACATGTGACGACGCGTGTCGCTGTTTAGTTACGGGTCTAAATGACCGGCGGTGAATATATAAGTGTTGAACTAACTATAGGGTTTTGTTAATATTTCACCAAAAATTTCTAGTTATAGGCAGATTATATATATGTGTGTTTGTTTTTATACTAGTAGGCAATCTAGGCATCAACTAGTATTCATATAGGATGTAGCCAATGTCACCCAGACCTAAATTAACGTATTACTAATTACTTAATGAACGACAAAAACTAATTAACGAATCTATTGACGCATACATCAAAATCGACTAGGTTCATAGTTCATACTAATATTATAAAGGCAAAATTTGTATGTATGTGTGTGTGTATGTCTGTTACTCCTTCACGTCATAACGAATGGACCGATTTGGCTTGAGCATAACCTTAGCTCCGACTTACGCAACATTAAACTCATTCCCATTGTATGACTAAAGATGAAAGGTATCTTGCACTGGCTACCATTAAAGATGCTGCCATTTAATCGTGCCATCAAGCGAACTAACGCCCGCTTTAGCTGGGCTCTAGTAACTTTTAATTGTCGCAATCGCTTTGAATTCATGCTTCGGTTCATACTTTAGATGCTCCTCTAATATAATTGTAGCAATTCGTTTTGCGTAATTTCATATCTCGATTTCGAACGTATCTTTGATCCTTGTGTTTTAGTACGATTCACTGATCGCCGTTTTTCAAATGATTCTACTTTTGATCCCAGTTCACGTATGTTTTTTTTTAATTCTATGACAAGATAGCCCTTGACTGCGATCTCACCTGATGGTAAGTGATGATGCGGTCTAAGATGGTAGCGGGCTAACTTGGAAGGGGTATACCTAGCAGTGTAAATTCAACCCATACCCCTAATCGGTTTCTACACGCCATCGTGCTTGAACGCTAAATCGCTTGGCGGCACGTTTTTGACGGTAGGGTGGTAACTAGCCACGGCCAAAGCCTCCCACCAGACCAGACCAGAGACAATTTAGAAATAATACATTTGTGGCGGATCCTAGTAGCTAGGCGTGTTCTAAATAAAAGTCACGATATAATCTGGAATATGGAATGGAATGGAATATTTATTCATTGCTTGGTCTTCGCGCATTTCCCTCACGGGAAATGGGGAAATCCGTTCGGGGCGTGTGAGCCCCCTGCGGATGGATTCCATCGCGCGCCGCAAAAACGGCGCGGTCCCTGGATAGGCCCCTTTCGGGGTCCGTTTGTGCGTCTTCTTATTTATAGATCTTCCTCCTCGGCGCTGGAGCTCTCGACCGGGAGGAGGTCCCGGGGGAGCGCCTTACGGTCCGGCGGGCGGGCGTGCCAAGGAGCGATGCTTCTGATGTGTGGGTGATTTGAGCTGTCGGCCCGCGCAAAAAGCGTCCTCGACAGCCGGCCGATGAATTCATCCAGACCCTCGATACGTAAGTCCCTCTGGATGGTCGAGTTCCTTACGTATCGGGGGGCGTTAACAATCCTTCTTAGGGCCACGGATTGTTGTGCGCGTATAGTTTTCCGGGTCGGCTCACTCGCTAGCGCAAACCACGCCGGGGCAGCGTAGGTAAGTCGGGTGCGTATGTACGTCTTATACACTCCGAGCTTGGTGCGCAGCGGGAGCCGAGAGTTTAGCACAGGGCGGAGGGCGTATATGGCGGCACGAGTTTGGGCGGCGATCTTCTTAGTGTGCTGACGCATGGATAAATTATTGTCAATAGTGATCCCGAGGTAGGTGACCGTTTGGGACCAGGGAACTGATTCACCTAACAAGGTCAGCTCGGGAGGTTGCTTCTGCGATTTGATGCCGAAGAGTATCGCCTGGGTCTTCCTCGGGTTGGCCTTCATCCTCCACTTCTGTAGCCAGGGAGGGAGGAGGTCCAGGACTCTTTGTAGTTTCCGAGCAGCGTGGGCACTGTTGAGCGACGAGGCCACATACGCTGCATCGTCTGCGTAGAGGGCCAGGATGGTGTCGTTTGTTGCCGGAATGTCGTCTGTGAAGAGGGCGTACAACACTGGCGATAGGCAGCTGCCTTGTGGTACGCCCGCTTGTATCGGCTTCTCGGTGGACAGTTCAGAGTCCACCCTGACTCTGAAACGTCTTCCCTCCAGGAAGGACCGGATGATCCTGGTCAATTGGAGAGGCGTTGACGTGTGGGTAATCTTGTAAAGCAAGCCGCTGTGCCACACACGATCAAACGCCTTCTCCATGTCCAAAAAGACTGCTGCTGGCTTCTCCTTTTTGTTCATTGCAGCTGCTACGAAATGCAGGACTCTTGCCACTTGTTGTGTCGTGCTGTGTTCGGCCCGGAAGCCGAACTGTTCAGGGCGCGGGGTCATATGAGGGGTCAACTCTTTGAGTAGGAGAGATTCGAAGAGTTTAGAGATGGTTGGAAGCAGTGTGATAGGGCGGTAGCTCTCCGGGTTGAGAACATTTTTGCCCGGTTTGGGGATCATAATTACCACCCCGGTTTTCCAAGTACTGGGGAAGTGGCCAGTCCTCAGAATACCGTTAAAAAGGTTAGTGACCACGACGATGGTGGGTCTCGGGAGATGGCGAAGGGCGGCGTTGGTAATGCCGTCTATCCCCGGGGCTTTCTTTGTTTTGAGGCCTCTTATCGTCCGCTTGACCAGTCCTGGTGAGAAGAAGGTGGGCGGTCCTTGGTTTGGTTGGGTGGTGGCGAAGTATTCTACCACATGCTTCTCAACCATCTCTGAGTGTTCCTTGTCTTGGGTCGGGAAGGGTTGAAATTGGTTCTCCAAGTGGTCGGCTAATATATCTGCCCTGTCACCTGCACGGTATCGCAGGTTGCCATCTGGGTGCCGGAGGGGTCTAATTGGCTCCGGTGTCCCGGTGAACTGTCTGCATAACCTGTGCAGGGAAGTGGAGTCTTCTGATGCGCTTTCGATTTTGGAATCCCAATTTTCAACGGCTTCTTCTCTCAGCAGGTTTTTAATGCTGCTAGAGAGCCTATTAAGTTGAGTCTTAAGCAATGGGTAGCGTGTGTTTTGCCATTGCCTCCTGAGTCTTCTCTTGCGTTCTATCAGCTCTTTGTACTTCCTTGATAGGGGCGGCTTGTAGTCAGGAGGATGCTCAGTGGTGGCTTCTTCCAGAGCTGCTTTAATCACCGTTGTCAACTCTTCTGCGAAGGATTCAACGTGAACGGGGGTTGAGGCGGGTCTGTATGTGTTATTTTCAGAAAGCTTCTTTTCAAAGGTGTTCCAGTTAATGCATTTGCGCGCGGTGAGTCTGGGAGTTCTGTTTGCGTCTCTGTTGAATATTGCCACAACTGGGACGTGGTCCGAGTCCATCTGCTCGCTGAGGACCTCAAGGGATGGCTGTTGTTGAAGCCCTTTGAAGACCACCAGATCGAGAACGTCGGGTATGTGGCTGGTGTTGAAGGGATAATGTGTGGGGACCTCGGGGCCTAGGATGGAGTAGCCCTGAGATTCCGCGTCGTGGAGCAGGCGTCTTCCAGTGATGTTGGACGTGGAAGAGTTCCACGCCGTATGCTTGGCGTTCCAATCGCCAGCCAGCACTGTTGGGATGTTTGAGTCCAGGAGCTGGTGGACTTCCGCAGGGTTGAGAGTCTCGCCAGGGGGTCTGTATATGCTGTACAGTCTGTGGGGAACACCACCGATCAGGAGCTCCACGCCGAGCGCCTGGAGAGTGGGTGTTGAGAATGTTGGGAGCACCTGGTGGACTAAGCGGCGGCGCACCAGCACCATCAGGCCGCGTGTGGAGCGAGATCCGGTGGCAGGGTAGTCAGCCCTGTATATGTGATAACCAGGGAATTTGACTGTGATGGTTGGGACCAGTTGGGTTTCATTGATAAGGGCCACATCGATGTCCCGTTCCGCAAGCAAGGCGCGGAGAAGGGTGGCCCTATGACGGATGCCGTAGGCGTTCCAGTATATGGTTCTCAGGGGATTAGGGGACAAGGTTAAGGAGATCGCTCATCCCTCTGAGAACAACAACTGCGGGGTCATCGCCCGCACGCAAGGCTTGAAGCACGTCGGACAGGACTTGAATGGCGGATTCAATGATTGCCATTCGTCCGTCTGACGCTTGTTGGGTCGATGTGCCTGGTTGTTGGTGGTGTTGTTTTGGCTTCGTTTTTGCCTCATTCTGCTCTTTAGAGGCAGTGGGAGGCGGGGCAGTGGTGGCGGTTGGGGCATTCTGCCGTTTAGGTTTCTTGCTCCGTGGTTTTTTCCTCTTTTTGGTGCCTTCAGTTCTGGGAGTAGGGTCGTTGGCGGGAGTTCGAATATTGGAGCCGCCTGGTTGCACGGGTGCAGCGTCCTCTGTGTGTGTTTGAGGCCTGGCTCTTGCTTTAGAATCGGTTTCGGTTCCGCCCGTTGTGGTTGCCACAGTGCCCGCGCGTTTATTGCGTGCTTCGCGACGGAACACTGGGCAGGAAGTCAAATTTGCTGGGTGCGGACCCCCACAGTTCGCACACGTAGCGGGTTCTTCGCGTGGGCGGGGACATTCGTGGGCGCTGTGTTCCCCACCACAGCGCACGCAGGCTTGCCTCCGGTGGCAATTATGGCTTGAGTGCCTAAATTGCTGGCACCGGTGGCATTGAGCTGGTCCCTTTTTTCCCCGCCAGGCTTCTATACGCACGCCGGGCATGCACAGGAGCTCTGCCACCTCATATATGGCCGGGGTTAGGTCTGGAGTTCTTTTGAGGATGGAGAAGTAAATGCAGCCTGGGCGGCCCTTGCGCGCCTTGATTGGGCGCACAAGTTCCGGCTCGAAGCCGAGGCTGCGGAGTTCCTGTTCAATTTCTTGCGGCTCCGTGTCGACCGGGACGCCGCGGATGGCCACCTTGAGGCTCCTCTCCTGAGGCAAGGAGTAGGAGAACCAGGAGATCCTCTCGGTCTTCTCCAGGTCCGAGAGGTATCTCTGTACTAGGCGGTATTCCGTTTCTTCCTTGGGGCTAAACTTTATGCCCTTACCGAAGGGGCGGGCGTTCGGCGCTCTGCCTAATTTTGCCTTCAAGGCCCTGAAATGGTGGGCCCAGTTTGGCAGGGACTCCACTATTAGGGGCGGGTACTTCGGTTGCGCGGGTCCTGTGGGCGCTTTGGGTGGCGGTTGCGGTGCTTGGCTGCTCGGTCCGGGCTGGCTTGCTTGGCCGGTAGGGTCGGCTTGGTGAGCACGGTCAGGGGTAGGGGGCGGGGGGCCCCCCGCCGACTGCCGCGGAGATCGCGCAGCGTCGGCGAAGGAGGCCGATGGTTGCGCGGGGGGGGCGCCGAATATTTATTCAGAAAATTAGGCTTAATTTATTTACAATATTCGCCATACGCTGTACATAGTTCCGATGAGCGTTGTTTTCCGCCCGACCAATCCCAACGCGGAGGTATCGAAGTCGAACTGCGCATGCGCCGATCCGCGCCGGCGCATGGTGACGTCAGCCAACAAAACTGCTGTGCACCGCGCGCGGCCCGCAGTTGTCCGCGGTCGCCGAGCAGTGCAGACGTGTTCTGCTGCGTGAGTCACTCGCCGCCTCGCAGTATCGGGCGGCCATTGTGGAGTGCGGACGCGTCGTCTGGTTCGTGATGTGTGCAGCCAGTGGGAAGTCTTCGTGTCTACAGATCTTCGTTGGCGGTCATATTGATTATCAAGTAACCATCAATAGCATATTGTTGTTTGTTGTCAATTATGCAAGGTAACCATCCGTGTAGGTGTTTCAATAAAATCTTGCGTCGGTGTTTCATTTATTTTCCCTTCCTTCCCGGTACATCCCTTTTCCTGGTAACTGGTACCGGTACTGGTAATATGGTTTTGATGAGGTAACCGGCGGCAGGCGATCGCAGGAAATTCGTAAGTATCCGTAAGTATTTTCTTATGTATTCCATAGTACCCCCCGTCAAGCGAAGCGTACCACTTTTTTCACTAGTCTGCCGCTTCTCGTGACGTGAGGTGTAGTAGGCGCTGGTGTCGCTAAGCCTGCTTCCATAGTGCCTGACGTGTCGTCCTCATTCAAAATGTAGGCAGGCTTGAGTCGATCCAATGTCACTGTAGTCGTCCGTAGTGGTAGCTGTATCTGGTAGTACTTGTCGTGTCGCTTCAGAACTTGATAGGGACCGTCGTATGGTGGTGACAACGGCGCTCGTACGGTGTCGTTGCGCACGAATACATGTGTACACGATGCTAAGTCTTTGTAGATAAATGTTGATCGCGTCGCTGGAGTGCGCTTCGTAGGTGTTAGTGATGCCATAGTTTCCGTGAGACGTTGCACGTAGTCTGCGTCTTCAATTTTCGACTTTGTCGGTACGAAAAAATCTGACGGGACGCGTAGCGTTGCCCCGTACGTCATCAGGGGCCCAAGTCTGCTATTACAATTGTAGTTACATTGCCTATCAATGACATCCCAATTGCTACTTTTAGCAATTTTGGTAGTCTACTAATTCAATGGCGTCACAATTGTTTACCGATGGTTTGCCACTGACACATCTAGCTTTAAATCTAGCTTAAATAAACGTTTTTAATATGTAGTTTTTTTTGAAACTCATTTCGGGAAACGCTTTTTAAGCTAATTCCAATACCGAGGTATCATTAAATTACAATCTAATTATAAGAAATCGAACGACCATTGTGAATTTAGTAGACTACGAAATTTTGGACCAATGATAATTGTATTGCGGATCAATGACAATGACATGTAAAATAGCAGACTTGGGGCCCAGAGCGGGACTGAGATTGTTGTCTTCACGTAGCGCTGTTCGTAGACCCAGTAGTACAGTTGGTAGTTCTTCCGTCCATGTTGTAGTCGCGCCACGAGCCATGAGTGCTGCCTTCATTGTGCGATGCCATCTCTCGACTTGACCGTTCGCCTGCGGGTGATACGCTGTGGTACGTATGCGTGAGACTCCTAGTTTCTTCATCAGTGCGTTGAAGAGTGCGGATTCGAAGGTTTTCGCTTGGTCAGTCGTAATCCGGAGCGGTAGACCGAATCTCACGAGCCAGTTTTCGTATAGAGCTCTTGCTACTGTTTCTGCTGTCATGTCTTGCACTGGTACTGCTTCTGGCCACTTGGTACATCGGTCGATTATAGTGACGCAATATCGGTAGTCGTTCGATAGTCGTAACGGACCGACGATATCGAAAATCGATACCGATTATATCGTGACTTTTATTTAGAACACGCCTAGCTACTAGGATCCGCCACACATTACTAAATTGCCCTCGCCGGGAATCGAACCCGAGACCTCCCAGTTATAAGACCACAGCGCTCACCACTGCGCCAGGGAGGTCGTCAAAATGTGACGTGAGTGTGCGCTTTGCGAAAAGTAAGTTAGTAGTAGTAGTTAGAGAGTAAGTAAGAAGATTTATGCTAGAGCTCAGAACACGTCAGTTAAGGGATTTATTATGCTACGTGAAAGAGAGTTTAAAATTTTGTATGAAATAAAAAACACAACCAGCAAACTTTGGTGATTTTGGATATATATATATGTATATAAAAGTATGTGAGGCTCAAAAGCCCAAGTTTTTGCATTTTTCCTAATGACGGCAGAGCTGATAAAAATATTTACGTCACGTTAAAATTTGATATCGGAAATCAAATTAAATGATTAGGTACAACTCTAATTAGCTACAAACTGAACTAAATGAAACCATGTTACACTTCTCTAAAAAATCTTCAGTGCTTTATTTACCTTTTAAGGCAGCTTAGCTTGTATATTTACTAATGAAGGCAATAAAAACTTAGTACCTTGGAAATGAAGGATGATCGTAGAGTCTGGTGTCACTATTTGGAAAACCAAGTTCGGTGGGGCGTGACGTCATTAATAAGGGTGCGTTGACGTCACCAAGGCGAGATAACTAACGGGGAGGGGTATATACTAGAAGATGTCACTGTAGGTAGAAAAGCTATTTCATTGGATTATGGTCTGTAAAATTATTGTGATAAGGGAGAATTTGGTGCGCTCTGTAACATCATAGAAATAAATTACGCGATAAAGAGATAACTTTGGCACTCGCCACGTTTTATGGGAAAATGCGCTATAAAGGTATTATAGGTGAATATTTTATTTTTATTATTTATCTGGGTACTGTTCAACCATAATAACTAACAGTAGTGTCTAAAATGGTAGATATACTTATTTATGAACTTAATTTGCTCTCTTTCTCAAAAATATTCTTTTATACAAAATAGTTATAGACCAATAGTGAGTTATAGTAAGTGCATCGCAATTGCAAAATTTTATTTCGACCAACTAGGATAGGACACACACTATAGTGTGTGTTAGTAATGATAAATGAAAAACAAAAAATTTGAACCTATTTGTTAGTAAGAAAATTAAAATCTAAAACTTAACCTAAGATGGTACCGATTTGTCAGCATATGAAGCATATTACAGTGGTTCAAATGCTGACAATCGAGCCTGTCAGCAAATGTCCTCAGGACGCTATTGGCGCTGGCCCAGACTCTGCGCAACAAGGATGTGCACTGCTTTCGCATAGTGGTTTCGCGCTAAAATTTTTAACTTTGATCGTCTAGATCTCTCTATTCGTAATTGATTCGAGCAATTTTTCACTTATGTATTGATCTAGATATATGAGTAATATATAACACGATATTCAACACACTTCATAAAACTTAAGAATCTTAAGAAGTTTCAGAAAAATAAAAAAAACATGGATGCTATAAAGCTTCTAAAACTTTTTCAAACTTTTTGAATGTTTTCCTGGTCGACTTTGGGCTCCAGCGACCAATTTAGTTAAAGTCTAGTTAATTAAAGAAATAAAACTCGCGGTATTTCCAAGGTATTTCCAGGATTAAAGCCGACACTCTCCAAGTTCCTAACTGAACATATACGTACTCATAAGTTATGCGTAGATATACACAGTGTTATTTTATTCCCCGTAAACTCTGAAGGAGGTGAATGTGCTCATGAAACTGAACAACTTTTCCAAAGGAACATAGGTCGAAATATGAAAAAAAAATTTGGACCTCCCATAATCGTCAATTTTGTATGGAGGGTCCAATTTTTTTTTTCATACGTATTTCGAACTATGTTCCTTGGGGAAAGTTGTTCAATTTCATGAGCACATTCACCTCCTTCAGGGTTTACGGGGAATAAAATAACACCGTGTATATTATGAGTCAAAACATACAAAATATCACGTCAACCCATTGCTTCGTTGCTACGTGATTTAAGCTCAAACCAACGAACAAACAGACATATTTTATTTATTTTTTTAAAAGGATTAAGTATAATTAGTTAATTAGGTATAACGTTGAATAATATTCTCGTCTCCTTTTCTAATAAGCGGTACGGTACGACAATAATGCAACGGGTGGGGATCGAACCGATAAACCTTTCAGTTTTCCAATCCGCACCTTTAACCGTTAGGCTATTGAGGCTTCATAATATAAGTAAGGGTTACTGACCTCCACATTTCGTTGACCTCGGCGTATCAGTGACGGCTGGAGACGATGAATATCCTTTCGGTAGACCGCTTGATAGTTTTTCAGAACCTGAAACAAGTTTTACTGTCTAGTCATTAACGTTGTATCCCCTAGGTAGGGCGCGGGATTACGCGCACGTGACACTTACATAAGAGTGACAAAATCGTTTACTTAACAATTATTTATCATTGCTTAATGAACTTCCTTTCGATATCGTTTATCGTTACAATATGAAAATAAAACATCTCGTAAAAGTTTATTTGAATAAAATCTTATTCTACTTCTAAGTCATCTTTTCACTATATTATTAAGTACTTACTTGAATAATTAATAGGTACCTATATTGAATTCGTACTGAGACAAAAGTACAATTTTTAATGCTTTTAACATGTTTTATTTTTTAGTCCTAAGTGGAAAAGAAGCTTTTCTATTTTATGAATATCCTAAAATCCAAAACTAATATCTATCATACTTTTTTAAAAAGTTTAGCAAAATCAAATCGAGCTAAGCACAGTGCTGAGCCAATTGAATTGCAAATAAACTAGTCATTATTAAAAACGAAATCAACTCGAATTCTCCCACGCGCGTAAAAAATTAATGTATCATCCCCGAATAGGAATCACTCTGTGCAATATGTTTTGGAACTATTTATTTATTGTATAAATATGCTGAGGCACTTCGTGGGTCGAGCAGAACGCATTTATCTTCGGCGAGGGGGACAGAGAATCATTACTGGTGTTTCTTTCGCGCAATTAAGTGCTCATTGTCCTCGGCACGGTTCCCATGAAATGGCTGACATAACAAACGCGGTGCGCGCGCGCATCCCAGTCGCGCGCCATCTATTGTGCTGATATGGAACTAAAAATGATGTCACTCAATCTGACCCATTATCGTCCCTGATTTATACTTCACGCGTGAGTGGCTATTGATTGTGCAATAATTGTTTGTTTGTAGGGATGATCTAGGGGTTGCTTGTGAGAGTTTTCGTTTGCGGATAACTTTATTGGCTTAGTGGTGTAATTTATTGTGTCGTTCAGTTTTAAAGCACCCTTTACTAATTGTCCTTTATCCTAGTAACTTCCTACAATATAGGTTACCTAGTACCTACCTACTCCAAATTATTTTAATCCAAATGAAAATCCAAACGATGTTGTAAAATCCATCTGAATATAATAAAAAAATATTTTTCAGAGTCTTGCAACACATATCGGCCGATAGAACCTACCTATTTGAAGCAAGATTCAGAAGAAGATAGCTGTTAGGTATAACATACCATTGTATCTTACAAATAACCTGTTAGGTTTTTTCCTGGTAGGTAGTTTATCTATTAGCTTTTACAAAATTATTTTTGATCCAATTTCGGAGTAATATCAAAGGGACGATTGAAATCAGTGTCAGATACGTGAACGGCCATGTACCTACTACCGACCGAGCCCCGTTCACTAATGAATATAAATTACAAAACAACGAACCCCAGCCCTTTACGCCATAAACATTAAAAAAATCAATATACGCGTATCAGACCAGTTGCAGCGTGATTTATTGAAATATATTTTATCGCGATACCGATCTAAAGTACGGCGTCATAATTGATGACGATTGTAGGAGATTATGGATCGAGAGCGAATATACTATTTACCCCTAGTACGAGTGCCCTCTCTGAATGCACTCTCTCTTTCTCTCTCTCTCTCTTTCTATGTTTTTCACAATCCTTAGGTATTGCTGAGTGTTCGAGACCTCGTCCAGCAAACACATAATCGTGGGTAAGTATTATTTAAAGGGATAAAAATCCTGCTGTGTTAAAAAAGCGTAAAGTGCAAACTTAACTATACATCATACTCGTAGTATTACATACCGTATAATCATTTCACATGTACCAAAAGCATATCAAATTAAAATCAAAGCATATTAAAGTTTTCCCGTTTATATATTTAACTAAAGCCCGTAACTTATTCGACGTCAAATTGCTTATAAAAGTACGAGATCTTTCATTTTTGGAGACAAAAAGGATGTGTTTTCTCTAGGTAATAATTATGTCGGAGCAAAATTTTGTCGAAATTGGTTCAGTAGGTATAGGCGGGAAAAGGTAACAGAGTTAATTTCGCATTTATAATGATATAGTTTTGGATGAAAGCGCACTCTTGATAATTACATTATATGCAAGCTACGATATGAATACACATTACAGATATCGAATTTCGATTTCTTAAACCATAAACACTCCTACTAGGGGTTCGGGAAAGAACGAAACGAACGTTTTCAGTTGCCGAGGGCGAGAGGGCGTGCCGCAATCATTTTCGCTTTAACAACTCTTTAGCTTAGCCCTCTTGGGCCTTATAAATTTTAATATGTTGCTCTTAATGACTATAAGATTAGGGTCGGACATGACCGAGGCGCGTAGATTTTTGCACTTATTTGAATATTATGTAAATAGGTCTCGCTCGGTTCACTTCCTTGTTTGTTATTCTGGAGTCGTGAATATCAAACCGTAGCTCGTTGTAAAAAAAGAACCCGACACAAAGAAATTATGCTACCAGCGTTGATGACATAATCCATGATGATACCACAATGAAGAACCGGCCAAGTGTGAGTTGGACTCGCACACGAAGAGTTCCGTACACTCGTAACAGCGACTGTTAAGGCCGAGTAAAAAACGCTGAAAAAATCGCGTTTCTTAAATAGAGAATCCCTTTATTTTTTTTATTGTTTGTTGTTACAGCGGCAATTGATATACACATTCTCTGCCCTGCTCTGCTCTCTGGTAATTTTCTGCCCGCGATGCCCGGTAATTTTCTGCCCGCGATGCCCGGTAATTTTCTGCCCGCGATGCCCGGTACTTTTCTGCCCGAGATGCCTGGTAATCTTCTGCCCGCGATGCCCGGTAATTTTCTGCCCGCGATGCCCGGTAATTTTCTGCCCGCGATGCCCGGTAATTTTCTGCCCGCGACTTCATCCGTGCGGATTAAAAGCGCGTGTTGTGGTAAATCTTCAGATGCAGATTTGATTTTTACAGCATTAGATCAAGTTTTAATAATTCAAAAAAAAAACAGGCAATTAAATACTCCTTTTTTCAGGCAGTCGTTAAAAAATTACAACATATTTCCAAGGGACGATGCCGTGTAGAAACATAAAATAATGAAACCAAAATCACGAAGTTTTTTGGATTGGAAGAATTTTGATCCCCGCGGAAATTCTTTGATTTACCGGTATAAAATATATCTTATGAGGTATTCTGATGGATAAGCTATCACATCGCAAAGTTTCATCAAAATCAGTCTGGTAGTTTTTGTGTGACAAACAACCATCCATCCATCCTTACAAACTTTCGCATTTAATACGTATCAGTAGGATTGAAAACAATATACACTGTCTGCTACGAAATTTTCGTCTTGCGAAAATTCATAATTTTTAACTTTTATTCATTGTATTTTTCTTCGGGTTTTTATTATCTCCCAACCCTTTTGTCTCCCATACCTTTTCCATTTTAGCATAAAAGATTTTGCTTTTATTCAACGTTACGTAGAAAAATATGTATACGTATATTTTAATTGACATCTACGAGTAAGCCATTCTCATTTCAGTGGGCGAATGAAAGATTTTTTATCTTTGGAATTTTTTATAGCACACCAAAATTTACGTACAATATACATACTATTAATTTGCTATAGTTTCTTGCTTTTCCGCTGGTAGATAAAATAAAGCATACCCGAAACCTCGTGTGAAACGCGACAGATGCGAATGTAGGAAGCGCCAAACCAAACACATAATGTATTCTAATAACTCGAAAGATATTCATTTTTTTTAATGGCTGTTTCGTCTCTTTTTTTTTTATATTCTAATAACTCGAAAGATATTCATTTTTTTTAATGGCTGTTTCGTCTCTTTTTTTTTTATTTTTACTTATTTATATATTAAGTAATATGTATCCTATACATATTACTGAATTACATAAAAATTATGGTTCTGTAAATATGCAGCGCATTGAAATAAATGCAAATTGCTTAAAAATTAGACCTAACTTTGCGATTTTTTTTGTCGAACTTTCATTATTTTATGTTTCTACTCATTATCGTCCCTTGGAAATATGATGTAACTTGATCTACTGCTGTAAAAATCAAATCTGCATCTGAAGATTTATCATTACACGCGCCCTCAAACCAAAGCCCTCGTTAAGGCGCGGGAAATGATCCCCCTTGTAAGTTTCGAAATAATGATTTGAATGGAGATGATAAAATTTTATTTTCGCAACTAGTTACAGGCCTCGCGATGATCCAGGGCGAGAGTAGGCGGGCGCGTTGCCATGGCAACCGTAGGGTATATCCCGCACGCCCCCACGCTCCCTTGAGAGTGTTGAGTTATCTGAACAAGAAAGTCCCCACCTTGCCTCCTGTACCTACAGCCTCCCTAGCCTTAATCTGAAAGAGTTTAACCACCGGCTGAAGCAAACGCAACCCTATCTTGTATACATAAAGTCGCTTATTACGCTCGCGACCTAACAATCGATTCAATATTGTATGATATGAACAAATATCTCTGTTAATAGATACGACAGACATTGTTACTTCATGAATAAAACTTTTTTGAAATATCGCATAAAAATTACAATCCCAGCTTTAGTGTTTCCAATAAGCAATTTTAATTAGGTACATTAATCATAAAGTAGGTATATCACTCTGATTCAAATGTAAAAGTGAGGCCAAGTATATACCTTAGCAGCTAAGATAAAATAAATTAAAATAAATTAAAGATAACGCAATTTTTTAGGGTTTCATATCCAAAGAATGTCCTATTACTCCGTGTCCGTCCGTCCGTCTGTCGTTCAACGAGCTGTATCTCATGAACAGTTACAGGTAGACATTTGAAATTTTCATAGAATCTGCATTTGTATTGCCGCTAAAGCAACAAGTAATAAAAAGGTTAAAATGAATGACGGTCTCGATACCTACTATGAACTTTTGTGTTTTTGCTCGATTTTAATAGTAGCTGGTGTTAAATCTTGTACGGAATCATTCGTGTGCGGGTCCGGCTCGTACTTTACCTTTCGGTTATGAGCAGATGTGCGGACTGAACGCTGAAATGTCGTAGGAAGGATCTCCGCCATCAGTATTGTCGTACCCACTCCTAATAAAAGCTTTCTGCTTATTTGGAGGGGAGAGGAGAATATTAGTTAAGTTCATCTTGGCTAAAACATTCATTTAAAACATCTAACATAGTAAAACAAATATATTTATCTCACCTAATCCTTTGGTTTTTTCTACAGATCCTATCATGAAGTCATCTTTCCTCGTCCGAATGAAGCCCAGATTCGTGCTAGGCGTATCTTGGCCCAACTGGCCTCCATAGAAGTCGCCAAACGCCGTCGCAGTACCCAACAGGCCTGATCGGTCTTGTAAAGCTGCTTTCGCCTTTTCTACACTTTGCTTCAATTGCTCGAACGTGGATTGAGGTAAACAGTACGGTGGCCAATCTGCTGAAGGCCAGGGGTCTTCCTTCAAAGCACTTCGTTTGAGTTCAAGACCTCCCCCATACGAGCAGCTACTTTCATACATCGCTGCTTTGACTCCGTTGCGGAGTGCCGAGGCCAACTTTACTCCACGAATGTCGATCCTGAAACCAACAGTTGAATAAGCAGGGGCCTTAAAATTCAGTAAAATTATCAAGAAAGGGTCGCTTTTTTATTTTTGCTTTTTGTACAACACAATTACCTATTGGAGTAAGATGGAGACAATCAATTAACATCAGGTGCTCCGCATCTGCCTGCTCATTTGCTCGCTATTCGTATAAAAATGGAGATAACAAACAAACCTGGATTATTTGGAATTTAAAGACTTTATCCTACTATTATAAATGCGAAAGTTTGGATGGATGGATGTTTGTTACTCAAACACGCCTCAATGACGGAACCGATTTGGCTGTGGAACAGAAATACATCGATGATAGTCTTGATGGCGGACGTTGTCGTGGGCATCGTTTAGTATTTTATATCATTCAAAACAATGCCATCATATATATGTAGTAGGCACGTGCATAAATCGCTTGGTGTTTGACTACCAGCAAAGGTAATGTGGGGAGACAACCATCACGCTGGTCCGATATCATCAAGCTTATGGAAGCTGGATGAGACTGGTATAACACCGACAGGAATGACTTACACATGAAGAGGCCCATCTCAAATTAATAAAATGAAAAGGCTCGCAAAGAAGAAGAAGCCGGACGGATCTGGATTTTCCTCCAGTGGTTTGGGTGCTTCCGTACCCAAACGGTGCCAACGCAACGGGACTCCGTAAAGCCTCTGCTGTCGGTGCGTCTGTCTGCCACGAATCGTAATAGAATAGAATATAATAGAATAATTTTTTATTCCTTCTTTTTGTGCCTCAAAATGTTTTGCCTGACAAAGATTATGTTGTTATATATGTATTAAAAAGCTACTGTAAGAATGCCTATTTCTTTAAATTTCTCTCAAAGGGAATCGCGCGTTTTTAGATTATAAATTGCGCGAATTGCTTTACCCCATAGTAAGATTTTGTATGACAATTCTGTAATAGGTAGATACTTGAAATTTTCCCAGAATTTGTATTTCTATTGCCGCTGTAAAAACACACAGGTAGACTTTTTTAAGAAGTTCATTGTCTGTGTGCGTACCACGCAAAAACTACTGAACGGATTTAAATGTGTATAGTGATGGCTGATACTTCGAGTCAAAATATAAAATACAAAAAGTATTATCCTGATAAACAATAAGATTTATCCGGGCTAGGGGATGAAAGGTTTTCTTGATTTTGCTCCATTATTTCGCCAAATCTAAACTGATTTTGATAATTCTTTCTTTATTATAAATTGTGTACTATTAAAAATATTTTGTTCAATTTTGGTGATGATACTAAATATTATCAGAAATAGAGGACATAACTTCTTGCGGATAGTTGCAAGTCATTCTAAACTTTTTCCACGCGGACGAAGTCGCAGGAATCAGATAGTTATTATAATAAAAATTGTTTTGCCATCGCGGTATGGGCAATACGTGAAACGACGACATTAAAGGGGTCGCCTTTAAGAGCCGCTGAATGTGAGTGGCTCAAGAACGCCTCCTTTGGAATTCCCTCCAAGAACCCCTCCAAGATGCCTAAGTATGTCATGCTCTCTTTAAACATTTCTGTGGTGGTGTCGTGTGGTGCGGGTAGTTACGTTCCCTCAAATATGGTTGAGCGAAGCAACGGCTGAATCATGCGTCATGCTCGTGAACGGGTGCCACCAACGGGAATGGGTCCACCTACTTTTGTCTACCCGTCTTAACATGTATTGGATTGTATATAGATATGCATTTTTGAAACTTATTGTGGAAACACTGTATACTTAGCATAGTTTTGTTACCTATTGTAAAAAAAATTGTAAAGAGCAACCGCCGAGTTTATTGCTGGCTCTTCTCGGCAGGAAAGGCATTCCGAACCAGTGGTAGATTCATCGACGAGCCAAAAACACTTGTAAATGTTTATTTGAATAAAAAATATTTCTATTCTATTCTATTCTAGAAACAGTGGGCATCTACCAGTTTATACTGGAGACTATGATAGTAGGGATTCATGAAGAGCTGTGAAGTCGTGATGACTAAGCCATGGACTTTCACGATCTTACCTCATGTCGGAAATTCTCTTACGCTTGGGTCGCTTTTCGTCTTTCTTACTCCTTTCCGTGGTGACGTTTTGCTCGTGGTATCACATTGCAGTGATACCACTTGTAACTATACATAAACCCGAAACAATAAGGGGCGATCTCCACTATTATTTATATCCTTTTCCAAAACCGATTAAAGAGAATGACATCACAAAATCACTGGAGTTTAGATCAATGTTCACCAATCACTCACTACATTTCGCCGTAATGGGCACCCATGTTTCGTATAAGTTTATCGGTGTCCGCGGAAACATCTTGTATATTTTTTTTAATTTCTAGAAAAGGATATGATGATAACGTTATGATGTCCTTCCGACGACTGTAGGTACGGCGCATGCGCCGCGCGCCATAGCATTCAAATTGATTGCATCCGGCGTAAGGGAAATGTGTCGTATAACCAATTTATATCTGCCGTTCAGTTTGACCAGGGAGTTGCGGAAATTTCACAAAGTGAACGAGGTACACTTTGGCAGAGCGGCTCAGAGTTTTTATCGAACTAAGAGTAGTGTTAAGACAAACATACTGGATCATGAATGAATGATGAACGATTAATTCCATTTTCGAAATGTTAACTCACATCAACGACTCACTACTGAGCTTAGGTCTATACCTGTTAAGAGAAGGGCTATAAGTACCTTTAGTTACTACTAGATGATGCCGGGTACTTCGTCCGCGTAGATAAGATTTTTTAATTCCGGCAGGAACTCTATCATTTTCCGTGATAAAAAGTATGCCTATGTGTCCAGATCTATCTCTGTTCTAAATTTCATCCACATCGGTTCAGTCGTTGCGGCGTGATTTGCGTGATGGCAAACTTTTGCATTTATAATATTAAAAATAGGATTAATAGGATAATAGGCTGGCCACTGAGAGATGGAGGCGTAACTTACTTGTATAAACAAAATACCGGCGACCTCCACGTAGAGACCGGTAGATCGTGGCTACGCTTCCAAATTGGCGACGTCGCCAGATCGTAGCCGAGAGAGTTAACAGTCATACATTTTAATACGAATTGTTAGGATACGTCGCAATGTTTATCATGAAAAGGATAGAATAGATTGAACTCCCTTATTCGGTAAAAGATCAAAGCTAACACTAAACTTGGCAACAATATTTAGTTGTAAAGTTTTAGTTGTATTGTAAAATAAGCCTCAGTAGCCTAACGGTTAATGGTGCGGACTGACAACTGAAAGGTCGACGGTTCGACCCGTTGCACTATTGTAGTACCTACATGCCAATGGCGGATTTATCAACAGGCCGAGTAAGTTGGAGCCTAGGGTGGCAGATTTTAACGGTGGCAAAGGAGCCAATTTTTTAGGTCTTACAGCAATTAAAAAGATTCATAAACGCTTGTTCGCTTTAGGACAGATTCGCTTTACGACATGGTTTTTGATTTTTTGTATTTGTCTTCGTCCCGAAAAGCAGAATAACTTATAAAAACCTTGGAATATTGACGAAAAAAATATTATGAAAAAATATCATGTTCTCATACATTTTGTATTGAAAGGGTTTTTGGATGGCAAGGAAAGTGATCTTTTACCCCGGAAAAACAGTAACCTAAGGCACGTGGACGAAGTCGCGTTTGGTTTTTCGGTAGAGGTGGCATTTGTGTAGTCTACTAGCGGCAAATGTGTATGTAACCTACCCACTGTTGCTCTATAGCAAGAGGAGAGGAGGATATTAGTAAAGTTTACCTTGGCCAATATACTTAAAAAAAACGGGTGGAGCTGTGTCGGTGCAACGGCCGTTGGTTTTAACGTGAAACGTTTAAACCAACCCGGCCGGCCCCGATGCAAACTTAAAATCTTAGCAGCGAGATGATTATATACTCTAAATAAAATTCATGGATGGATTCATGTTTCTTAAGACTTAAGCTTTGTAGTTATTAAGGTAAGACGATATAGACCTTTTCATTACGGTACAAGTTTTTGACTGGTACCCGTATGTTTTCTAAAGACGTTTCACGTCAAAAAATACGGAGAGTGGTTGGTCTAGAGCAAAACTCTGTCGGCACTCAGTCGCCAGTCGGCACGGGCTCAGCGTGTGGGCGCTCGGCCACTTTGCCGCAGGAAACCGACACATTACCTTATTATATCCGACAAAACGTCGTCCGCTTGCTATCATGCACTGTATACTGTCTCGCCTTGCCCGTATCGGCCTTCACCTTACTCTTGACTTACGAGTAGATCGTTCAATATTTGGACCCTCTCTTTTGAGTATATGAAGCCAGTGAAGCCTCAATAGCCTAACCGTTAAAGGTGTGGACTGAAAACTAAAAGGTCGCAGGTTCGTGCCCCACCCGATGCACTATTGTAGTACCCACTCCTAGTACAAGCTTTTCGCTTCGGAGGGGAGAGGCTAATATTCTTTAAAAAATATATATACATATATAACCAAGACCTTCTACATAGTATCCGAAACGATAGCTTAAGCTGGTAGTTTTACCACAAATATAAGCAACTGTTTGGGATTGTCCAAAAATAATTGCTAAGGTCTGGCGATCGCAATGACATGTGATTGGTTGATTCCCTCTCGTTAATGCTTAGACACATTGACGCAGCAAAAACTATAGGAAACCCAATCAGAAGTGATTGCGACCGTCAGTCGTTACATTGTAGCGATCATTCTTAGACAATGCCATAGCTCCATCACTGATTGATTACTCATGAAAGAGGGAATTACCTAATTAATGCAATGACTGGGTGCCCGTTGAAATCAAATAAATATTTGGGAAATACCTATCACGCTACCAATTTTGATATTTTTAATCATCTACTCACCTTATCTCGGCTGAGTCTCCACTCAAAATGGGAAGGTTATAGGCCCTGGTCCACCATGCTAGCTAGGTGTGGATCGGCAGACTTTACATACCTTTGAGAACATGGAAAACTCACAGGCATGCAGGTCCCCTCACGAGGTTTTCCTTCAACATTAAATCATCACTTGCTTTAAGGGTAAAGGAAAGTATTTAATTGCTTAAATCGCTTTAATTGCTTATGACTGAAAAGTTAAAGCCTGGCACTCGAATCCTGGACACTGCAAAGGCGGCCGAAGACTTTGGACTCTATAATAATAATAGTTCTCCCGACAAAATCCGGCCACGGCAGCCTATCTCTACGGAGATTAACTGCTGGAAGATTCAAGTGCACAGACACATTCTCTCACTCTCATAATCCGAAGAGACGAAAATCCGATACAACTGGAGAGAAATCATATGCAAGACAATCAGTCGGTCTTCCTTTCTTTTACGTGCTTTTCAAATCACGTGGATGACACACCTCCTACTTCCTAACTCCAGACTAGTATTGAGAAATTCTGGACAGAAAACCCTAATACACTTTTTTGGCTGGACCTGAATCCGGTATCTCGTTATTCGCAGATGCCACAGCTTACCACAGGACCAACGAGGTAGTTAGTTAAGGGACTTTATAGCGCACAGTCATCGGACTTCACTGCGTTGTAGTCTTTGGGAACGTAAAACAAGAAAAGCAAAGACATCGGCCGGTAACTTATCACGAGGTAAATGGGGAGTGAAATCGACATTACACAGGCATTATGGCAAGGGGCTAAAGTTTTGCTACGAAAGGCGCTCCACGCTTCAGCGATTCAGTTTTTACCCAGGAGTGTGGTCAAAAAGGGAGATTTTGTATGTTTTTTTTTATTCAAAGATAGTCCTTGCCTACGATCTCACCTGATGGTAAGTAACGATGCAGACTAAGATCTCTAACGTGGTATGGCAGTGTATATTCAACCCAAACCACTAATCTGTTTCTACACGCCATCGTGCCGGAACGATACATCGCTTACCGGTACGACTTTGACGGTAGGGTGGTAACTAGCAATGGCCACAGACAAAAAAATTACTTATTCGTATAATTTTTCGTAAATATTAATGACTTGCCGTATTTATTTTCGCAAAAGGTTGTTTTTAAATGAAGAAAATTTTTTTTCTAAATATCACTCACTGAAATTACATTTTTGTATTTTGTTTCACTAATGGATAGCAGGCACTGGGTACATTGACTGTTTTGCTTTTGTAAGACGATAAAAAAGTCACCGTGTATAGATATATGTACGAAGCCTGGGTGGAGATTTCACGATTATAGACCAAATAATAATATAATTATTGTTGATGAATGCTTTCATATTATGTGCGTGTGCCAAATGGAAGCATCAGTGGTTGTTTATGTTGCGTTGATGCATTTTGCTGACATTAAAGTGAAATAGTACGGGCATTTGTTGCGGATCGTGCGAGTTGTTTTTGTTATTTTTTGCCTTTTAAATTAAAATGAGAACTCACTTCTTTATGCTGTAATCTCGGTAATAGAACGTGCGAACTGCGGTCTCTGTGTCTACGTGGGTGTCCGTCTGTCAAAGCCTCTATAAAACTTCTAAATTGATGTACATAATATTACTTCAAATTCAAAAATAATATTATGTAGGTAAGTAGGTACGGTCGGGGACAGAAAATGTTTACCACTTTTCAAATTAGATTCTTCGTAACCCTGCGTTCAGTAAGGTCTATAATGCTATATCAAGGCATTTGTTACGTTATAAAAATTTCATGCATCGTTTTATCAAAAAAAAGTATTAATGACTTTTCTATACAAATATTAGTAATAAAACTCATTTCCTAAATTCAAGTTTGACACATTAGCATCATTGCCCTTGTAAAAGTGACAATTAATTATCAAAAATATTATATTTGTTATTTGAAATTTAAATATACAAAATAAATGGCAAGCTTAATCATAATTCTAATGGTGAAGTTCATATTGTGCATTGAATCATAATGATGCTGCTAGCATCCACAGTCAAAAACAGTCAAAAGGAGGTGGATGAGCTACGGTGATGCGTGGTGTTTCTGCAGCATTTTACATCGATGTTCTGCAGCAAAATTCCGACAACCTAAGTTTAAGATAATGCACCGAGCTACTATTCCATGGTTCAATCTGCACCGTGGCAGTCATCTCGTTCAATAGCCCGCTCGATCTGCTGATTTGAAACTGAAAATTTATGGGGCTTAATGATTCAAAGCTGGGACTGTCAGAATCAAAGAAATCCTCAAACTCTTAGATCACATTGCACTGGGGTATGAGATGATATCACAGATGATATGAACTGACTTATCGCCTTGTCGCGTTTATGCGAGAGAGTCTACGTGTTGTCATAGCAGCGAATGGAAGCTAATTAAGCTAATTATTTATTTATGCTAATATCGTTTAATTTCTCAATAATAAAATTAAGAAATAAAGATTCTTTGAAATTTCATTAGATTATTACTTCCGTTTTAATATTTTGGTAACTCATGTCCTGTGCTCGTGTCTCTATGAGATACCTATTTATTAAAATTACTAGCTTTTGCCCGTAACTTCGTCTGCGTGAAGTTAGGATTCTAAAATTTCCATGGGAACCTTCTATTTTTCCGGGATAAATGTCGCTATCCAAATCCTCAACTATATCCATGCAAAAAATCATGTGGATCTATTGCTCCGTAGCTGTGTGATGGAAGGACAACCCAACAACGAACAAACAAACACTCACATTATTTTATAACATTAGTAAGGATTTTTTGTTCCAAAAAAGGTTTTCTACATCTAACCTATTTAGCCGTCACCTACTAAAGAGACCGCTAAAGGGCTGTCTAAGCACCGCTACATGTTAAAAAGTCTATGATCTATGGCTAATCAAATCACATATCGACCTTCTGACACAGATGTGTGCATGCAATTATGAATCTTAAGGTGGTAAACATTTTTTGTCCGCGACTGTACATCTATTTTAAGTTTATTTTACGGATGGCTTCGTTTTTAATATGGTGTAAAATAAAGTCTATTCATTTCATTTCATATCATCAAAGTGAAATTGAAATTTTAAATTATTTATTTCATGTAGATCAACTTATGGCTTTTATGATAAAATATCAACACTGGTTCGGAAAGCAAATTCTAGAGCCCAAAGCCAAACATACCATAAAAAACTTTATTGGAGGTTCTATTCGCTTTAGATACATAGACTAGTGTTGAGGTATTGTCGAACATAACTTTTTAAACACATTACACAGCCATCAATGAATACAGTACATAATAAATTTTTTCTTTAATATCGGTAGGTATAATATTAATAATAAATAAACCCGCATTTAACTTTGCCATTGTTTAAAGTTCAATAATTTTAACCTTTAATTATAATATTTTACATTGGTAACCTATTTTCAGGGTGACTATTTTCATTGTAAGCGTGGAAAGAAAAGGTTTGTGGATATTTTCTGATAAAGACTTTAGCACCTATTTTCAAATAAAAGTACTCATTATTAATAACCTTGTGCCGTCATAAAAATGTCCAAACACGGTATTTAAAATAGCCAAGTCTGTGGAGAGATAGCACCGTGTCCTGCAGTTAATACAATATAATGTATTCGCACTAACCGAGTTTAGACTTTATATTATGTAGGGTAAGAGCCAAAGTTGTACTACGTGGATTCCACGTGAATGTACCGTAGTTGGTATCAAGTTGTATTAACATAGAGGCATAAATTCAGCCGTGCTTCAAGTCAGCGCTGTTGTATGGGAGTTGAATAATAATCAAATAAATCAGACACGAATTAATTAATGTTGCCGACTGTCTTACATATGTAATGTTCGCATGCATTACAGTTATGACATGTAGTGGCTATTGTGTTCCATTTTCAACTAGCTGATGCCCGAGACCACGTCCGCGTGGATTCAGGTTTTGTAACTCTTCCGATTTTCCGGAATAAAAAATCGTTTGTCGTGTCAAAGTCTATTCGGCCTTTCCAAAATCCGGACAAGTGGACTGACAGATAGACAGACATTGGATGGCCCAGTTCAAGAAGCCCCTAAGTCCTAATGGCCCAGTTCAAGGAGTCCTTAAGGCAATTGTTTTTAAAACAGAAAAAATGGACTTTAGACTTCTTGAACTAACGTCAATTTTTCGTCAAACCTCCGAAAAGACGAGATCCTGATTATAGACTGTACCTATCAGTAGGGATAGTTGGAAATAATTTGTACTTTTACCCACCATGGGGGATACGTTGGTAAGGACTAGTAGAACAGGCCCGAACGAGAAGGGTTTAGACCACGCTGACCAAGTGTGGATTGACCATTAAAGAATACTATGATTATATTAGCTTTTGCCCCCGCGACTTCGTCCGCGTGGAATTAGATTTTGGGGTGGAATTTTCAAAAACTGTGACACACGTACTCTTTTATTTTTAACTGAAAGCTCAAATACCAACTTTGATGGAAACAGCTTGAAAAATGACGGAGTTTCATATAAACTTCCATCCCTTATTTAAACCCCTTAGTGGTGGAATTTCCAATAATCCTTTCTTAGTGTGCGCCTACGTCATAAAAGGAACCAACTGTAAAAATTTCAAGTTTCTCACTTCTGTAGTTTAGGCTGTGCGTTGATATCTCAGTCAGTCAGTCAGTCAGTCAGGACTTTGAATTTTATATACATAGATGGGATTGACAGACAAGAGTATATAAGTAGACATTGGCGTAGGTTATGCTGCCATTTAAATAATCACAATTTTATTTAAAAGCTAAGTAATAATTTAAAAAATATCATCTAAACCACTGGAACCAGGAAATGTGTCCAGAGCGTTGGCTGCGGTTATGCTGCTGAATGGCCAAAACTTTATATATTGGCTAAGGTAACCTCCAGCCCTCCGGTCAGTGGACTCTATGAGACGGGATGGCAGATCCTTAAACAAGGACTTAAAATGATCGCCCCGTGATTCCTGGGTTTCAATACCAAACAGCATTTACAGGAATTACACTGATGAATTCATATAAGAAACTTAAAACTTTGATAGCAGATTTTCTTTATGACGTTGGCACCTACTAAGGAACGGTTTTTGGAAATTCCACTCTCAAGAGGGCTAAATAAGGGGTGAAAGTTTGTATAAAAGTCCGTCATTTTTGCAAGTTCTACCCATGAAACTTGGTATTTGGGCTTTCGTTTAAAGAAATAAGCATTTCACAGTTTTTGAGATTGGTTTTTGAAAATTCTACCTCTAAAGAAGTTAAATTAGTAAAATAATGTTTGTATGGAAGTCTACAATTTTTCAAGTTACAACCACGAAACTTTGCTTTTAGGCTTTCGGTTACAAATAAAGAAGTTCTCCACAGTTTTTGAAAATACCACCCCAAAACCTTCGAAATTCGTCTATCTAAGTCGTAAATCTAATACTAGTCGTAAATCTAGTAAATAAATAAAATTAGGTATTTGTCAGAATCTTTGTACAGTGGGATGGTAGGTAACAATAGAGGTGAAAAAAATCAGGCATGTTCATCCAATATTCATCCCATAAAGGGTTAAAAGGGGTAAGAAAGTGTAATTTTCTGTGATTAGTTGTCATGATGTTAGGAGAGTACCTTATCTTCGCGAACAAGATACAGGAGAAAAATTCCGGTCGCATTTACTCCACGCATAACTTCACTACCTGTGTTTCTAGCCTTATATTGATAACTAGCTGTTACTCGCGACTTTGTCCGCGTGGATTTAGTTCTTAATAATCCCGTGGGAACGCTTTGATCTTCGGGGTTAATAAATAGCCTTCGGTTCGGTTCGTGTTCTGTTCTCGTCGGGTGACCGCCCTCGACCACCGACTTACCGCATCGCATTGTTCGCCCTCGCTATTTTTTCTTTTTGCTCGGCTTGTAAGATTCGTACCGAGATATTGAATAACGTATAACCTTTCTCAAGAATTTTTCAAATCCGACTGAAAGTTCCAGAGATTAGCGCGTTCAAACAAACAAACTCATGCACTTTATTATGTTAAGTATAGATAAATAAGGAAAGAAACTTAATTTCCACGTCGCAAGGTGATCACGATATATCATTTTAGAGTTAGGCCTTCACCTAAACATCTAAGAGGAGATCAGTAAGAGAAAATAAGAGACGTGTTAAAATAGCATGTACGTATTTTTCTCTAAAATTAAGATTTATTTATTCATTTCAATAAACTTGTTACAAACCTCCTTAAATACTACAATAAATTCTATTTATATTTTTTAGTTCAAAGGAGTGCTTAGACACTCATACTAAGCAAACTTGTGTTATGTGTAAAATGTACTACTAGTACAACAATATAACTGCACGATTTAAAGCCTAACTAGCTTCTATGAAAATGTAATGTCTAATGTTTGTTGTTTGTTAGAGAGATTGATTTAGATTGGGTCCCTGAATCCCTGCTTGAGTTTGAGAGATTGCCACATTGCATCCATCCTATCCTACTATAATATAAGTACATACTTTGAATTCATAATTTGGGTAGATCCTTACTAATATTATAAATGCAAAAGTGTGTTTGTATGTTGGTTTCTTGGTTTGTTCTTCAATCACGCTGCAACAGAGCTACGTATCGACATGATTTTTTGAGGATCTGGAACGTGACATAGGCCACTTTTTCATCTCGGAAAATCAATAGCTTCCAGCGGGATTTTAAAAACTAAATCAACGTGGACGAAGTCGCAAGCATCAGGTAGTATTATTTTATTACAAATGTTATGATAAGTGCCGACGGAGACCTACCAAAGATCGTTTGATTATCTTCACATTCACAACTGCCTAATGTCAGAGCAAGGAGTCTGTTGAAAGAAAGAGCAAGAAGACTCCGACTGAAAAATTTAACCTAGTAAAAGACACCCCTCGCCGGTCAAAGTCTTACCTCGAATCGGCTGCATCACACGGGAACCGGAGCACCGTCACTGTCCATGTCTGTCCGGCGCCGGCGGCCGGACACGTCACGTCAAGTCCGGAAGACACCGGGTTGCCCGCGCGGTAAAAAAATAAACAAATCGATATATCTGAGGAGCAGGCGAGCGTTCGCGGACAGGAAGCTAGGATAATAGCGAAGCCTCGTCCGGTCGCCGGAGACGTGGGGTGGGGGTGGTTTTAGTCCACGCCCCTAGGCGGAGCCACGCTTCGCCTGCGCGGGATTATCACCCCTTCGTTGCGCTGACTGATTCTTGCCATCTAACAAAGGAGCATCCACAATGCCTCTGGTATTTCTGAGATAACTCACTTCTTCCTTCGAGGTGGCATTATTCTCAATACAAAATATTTCGATAGTGATAAACGTTACTTCATAATATTATCTATATAGAACTTGCTTGTTTTCTCTGTCTTGCTTTTCCGTTATTGTGTCTGTAGTAATTGTGCACGGTTGAATGAGAGTTTTTGTTTTTCAGTTAAATACTTAATTTGGTATATTGTTGCATGATACATTCCGTTCATCTCAATCCATAGCTGGCCAACTAAGTATTGGACACAAGTCTTCTCTCGAATCCTTCACGCAACTATAAATAATTACATAAGTATAATAAAACGGTGATGGGACGAATTTTGTACATTGAATATATTTAGAAAATTTTAATCAGAGGATGCTTTATTATCGATACTGAGCCCAAAACAATTTTTTTTGAATTTTTTATGTCTGTCTTTGAACGGATTTGAATGTTTACACTTTGAATTGTTTGAATGTTTACAAACATTCAAATCCGTTCAATAGTTTTCACAGGATGCGCGCTCAAACAGACAGACACAAAAAATTCAAAAAAAATTGTCCGGGTCAGTAAATACTTTTCATCCTGGTAAACAATAAGGTTTATCCGGCATAGGGGATGAAAGTTTCTGATGATTTTGTTCCATAACTTCGTCAAATCTAAACCGAATTTGATAATTCTTCCTTTATTATAAATTTATTATGTACTATTAAAAATATTTTGTTAAATTTTGGTGAAGATCTACTAAATATTATTGGAGATAAAGGACATAACTTCTCGCGGATAGTAGCAAGTCACTTTTTCCACGCTGACGAAGTCGCGGGTATCAGCTAGTCAATCATAATACTTGGCAGGCTCCTCACTCCATACACCTTTGAGAACATTAGGATAAACCCTTTCAAGCGTGCAGTTTTCCTCTTGCTAAAAATGCTCATACTTACCCTTAGTCTCGTAGCTCTGAAAAATATTTACCTAACACTAATAAACTGTAAAAAAATATTATTAACCTTTTCAAACAAACATTCAAGTATACAAGTTCATAAATAAAACAAAAGTTACTCTAGGACAAAAAATAAGTTCAGCCAAGTAGGAATTAATCTTCAGTAAAGTTCTAAAAATATATAATAGTAAAAACCAATTTTTGAACTTCTTAGAAAAATAAATAATAATAATTCTTAGAATAATAATCGTCACTTACCATCAGGTGAGATCGCAGTCAAGGGCTATCTTGTCATAGAAAAAAAAAAAAAAAAACTACATTTATAATATATTATATAACAACATTATTTAGTAATGTAAATAAGCAGGGTGATGTGAAACGGCGTTCAAACTCCTTTAAACGAGGTAAACTCGAATGTAAACGAGTGCACCCAAAGTTTAAAACAATTTCGAAATCGCCATGATTCCATTTTTCATTTTTCCGTGCTATTTCTAATCCAGGGCGATGATAGACAATGACCAAACTGTTTTAAACAATCCAGCTGACTCGAATTTCAACGAGTGCACCCAAAGTTTAAAACAATTTCGAAATCGTCATGATTCCATTTTTCATTTCCATTTTTCCGTGCTATTTCTAATCCAGGGCGATGATAGACAATGACCAAACTGTTTTAAACAATCCAGCTGACTCGGATTTCAACGAGTGCACCCAAAGTTTAAAACAATTTCGAAATCGTCATGATTCCATTTTTCATTTCCATTTTTCCGTGCTATTTCTAATCCAGGGCGATGAGAGACAGTGACCAAACTGTTTTAAACAATGCTGTTGACTCGAATTTCAACGAGTGCACCCAAAGTTTAAAACAATTTCGAAATCGTCATGATTCCATTTTTCATTTTTCCGTGCTATTTCTAATCCAGGGCGATGATAGACAATGACCAAACTGTTTTAAACAATCCAGCTGACTCGGATTTCAACGAGTGCACCCAAAGTTTAAAACAATTTCGAAATCGTCATGATTCCATTTTTCATTTCCATTTTTCCGTGCTATTTCTAATCCAGGGCGATGATAGACAATGACCAAACTGTTTTAAACAATCCAGCTGACTCGGATTTCAACGAGTGCACCCAAAGTTTAAAACAATTTCGAAATCGTCATGATTCCATTTTTCATTTCCATTTTTCCGTGCTATTTCTAATCCAGGGCGATGAGAGACAGTGACCAAACTGTTTTAAACAATGCTGTTAACTCGAATTTCAACGAGTGCACCCAAAGTTTAAAACAATTTCGAAATCGTAATGATTCCATTTTTCATTTCCATTTTTCCGTGCTATTTCTAATCCAGGGTGATGAGAGACAGTAACCAAACTGTTTTAAACATTGCAGTTGACTCGAATTTCAACGAGTGTACCCAAAGTTTAAAACAATCTCGAAATTGTCATGATTCCATTTTTGATTTTCTAATGCAGGGCGATGAGAAACGGTGTCCACTCTGTTTTAAACAATGCCGTGGACTCGAATTTCAACGAGTGCATTCCAAATACATTGAATTTTCAACATTGAACAAGTCAACTTTGAAAACATTCTGGAAATCTTTTCTCTTTTCTTGATCTCGAATTCTTTTCCTGTGAAGAAACCTTTAAATTGATAAGACAAAATTACATTAATAAGTTGGTCATTCCTGGGGTAGAAGACTTATTCTGACTGACTGTTCCATCAATGCATAGCCTAAACCACTGGAGTTAAAAACTTAAGATTTTCACAGTAGCTTTCCTTTAGGACGTAAAAATCGCTAAAAATAGGATTTTTTTAAATTCTTTCCACAAGTGAAAGTTTGTATCAAAATCCGTCAGTTTCAAAGTTATTTCCGTGAAACTTGGTATTTGAAGAAATATGTATTTCACAGATTTTTAGTTCCACCACAGGTTACTTTTCATCCCGGAAGAACAAGGGGTTCCAGCGGGATTTTAGAAAAATCTAATACCAAGGGGGCAAAGTCGCGGGAATAAAATGTAGTATAATTTATAAGGAATTAAAATAAAAAATTAATGGTTTTAAAAAAATTTGTGCCGATAAAAATTACAGAAAAAAATATTTGAGTCCAATTTAAATCACATGCATGTTCCCTATTAATGGTGAAAATTAGGCTTGTAAGTTATCTACTATCTACTTTGACGACCTCCCTGGCGCAGTGGTGAGCGCTATGGTCTTATAATTGGGAGGTCTCGGGTTCGATTCCCGGCGGGGGCAATTTGGGAATTTATAATTTCTAAATTGTCTCTCGTCTGGTCTGGTGAGTGTGGTGGTTGACCGTGGCTAGTTACCACACTAATGTCAGAGATGTACCGCCAAGCGATTTAGCATTCCGGCACGATGGCGTGTAGCAACCGATTAGGAGTATGGGTTGAACATACATTGCCGTACCCCTTCCAAGTTAGCCCGCTAACATCTTAGACTGCATCATCACTTACCATCAGGGAGATCGCAGTCAAGTATCTTATTAGCGAATTTAAAAAAAATACCATTAAAATGTAGCTATGATTACAAAGATAGCTAGTTTCTAAATGTATTTAATTTATAAATAATTAAGTGTAATACAACAATTTAACATAACTATTTAATGTAACAACTAATACACTCGCGGCACAGGCGGGATAGTTTGAACCTCGTCATCCAGGGTTTTATCTATGACGGGACGGTATGTGATAGTAACTTTGCCGGTTTTCACATCTAGCGTTGATAGACTGTGTTTCCTCCAATGTTGTTCGATTGGTTTTGCTGTCTGCAAAGAAATTTCAACAAGAGCAAACTCGCTCGCCATCCAAACCAATGTTATAAATTCGAAACTAACTTTCTCTGTCTATTACGCTTCCACGTCTAAACTGCCAAACCAATTATGATAAATTCTAGTATAGAGATAGATTGGACCTTGGGAAAGGAGATAAGCTACCTATTGTTGAAAAAATATAAGTTGAAGGACGTGAAAAAGGGCATGATAGTTTTTGTTGATATTACTCCATTACTTCGTCAAACCTGAACACATTTTGATAATTCTTTGTTTGTTAGAAAGTGTATGAAATAAGTATTGTTTAATTTTGGTGCAGACCTAATGAATATAACGGGAGACAGACGTCAGAACTTCTAACCAATAGCAGCAATAAGCCATGTTTTTTAAACCAGCTTTCCTTTTTAAAATATTCACCCTACGCCACTGATGCCTACCATATATTTATGTAGATCTTGATTCTTGACCTTAAACATTAATGAAATATATCTAGACTAAATCACACATCATGCCATGCACAGCAGTCTGCAGCATGTTCTGCAGCTCCAGCGCCTCAATCAAGTCGCTGTTCCAATTCTTGCGCTTGCATTGAAACACTGGTACCATTTTTATTTATTTATTTACCTGTCCCTTAGTGTCTTTGCTGTAGTCCATTTCATCCTGCCGGGTAGGGTAGTCATCCCTGAAATGCGCGCCGCGACTCTCGGTCCTGTTCAGAGCGCAAGCGACCACTTGCACGGCAGTCTGCAGCATGTTCTGCAGCTCCAGCGCCTCAATCAAGTCGCTGTTCCAATTCTTGCGCTAGTCTGTTACTCGTGTGTCATTGAAACACTGGTACAATTTTTATTTATTTATTTACCTGTCCCTTAGTGTCTTTGCTGTAGTCCATTTCATCCTGCCGGGTAGGGTAGTCATCCCTGAAGTGCGCGCCGCGACTCTCGGTCCTGTTCAGAGCGCAAGCGACCACCTGCACGGCAGTCTGCAGCATGTTCTGCAGCTCCAGCGCCTCAATCAAGTCGCTGTTCCAATTCTTGCGCTAGTCTGTTACTCGTGTGTCATTGAAACACTGGTACAATTTTTATTTATTTATTTACCTGTCCCTTAGTGTCTTTGCTGTAGTCCATTTCATCCTGCCGGGTAGGGTAGTCATCCCTGAAGTGCGCGCCGCGACTCTCGGTCCTGTTCAGAGCGCAAGCGACCACCTGCACGGCAGTCTGCAGCATGTTCTGCAGCTCCAGCGCCTCAATTAAGTCGCTGTTCCAATTCTTGCGCTGGTCTGTTACTCGTATGTCGTTGAAGCACTGATACCATTTTTGTATTTCGGTGTTGGCTTTAATATTAGAAAAGTTCACAATGTTAATTTGCATCCTTACTATATCCTAATAAGATTGCGAAGATGCTTACACTAGCTGATGCCCGCAACTTCGTCCGCGTGGATTTAGTTTTTAAAATCTCGCGGGAACTCTTTAATTTTCCGAGATAAAAAGTAGCCTATGTCACTCTGCAGGTCCTCAACTATACCCAAATACCCATGCAAAAAATCACGTCAAACCGTAGCTCTGTTGCAGCGTTATTGAACAACGACAAACCAAAAAACAAACACGACTTTCGCATATATTAATAATGATATACAAAAAATGAAGAATCTGTTTGTAATATCAAAATAACAGCTTTGTACTAAATGCAAATGTAAGTAAATACGGTACTTATAACAAAAAAATCATTTTTAAAATTTTTGTCAGTCTGTCTGTCTCTGTCTGTCTGTCTGTTTATTTTTTGTTGCCACTAATCTCGGGAACGGCTGGATCGATTCTGACGGGACTCTCACTGGTAGATAGCTGATGTTATCGGGAGCTATTTTTTTAACCAACTTTCGGAAAAGGAGAAGAAGGAGTCGTGTTTTTCTACGTATTTATATTGATATCTCCGTGATTTCTAAACCGATCTGCCTGAAACTTTTTTTACAAAAACATTGCGAAATGCTCGCATACAAACTTTGGGTTCTAACTCCTCAATCCTGACACTGTAGGGGTACTGCCCCGTTGCGTTGATTTATTGGTTGATTAAAGGACCGACTAATAAACAAACAGAATATATTTCAGAGAGTGTGCTCAGGAACTTTTCAACTTTCCACCGTCACCATTCTACCATCGAAACGCAAGGCACAGAAAAGATCTGCACCCCTACGTAGTTGAAATCCCAAGGACGCGCACTAAGCGCTTTGCTTCTTCGTTCCTGATACGCACCGCTAGGATTTGGAATGCCCTTCCGGCTTCCGTTTTTTCCTATAACTATAATTTGGGTACCTTCAAATCAAGAGTGAATAGGCATTTTCTAGGAAAGCGCGTTCCATATTAGGCCGCATATTCACTTAGCATCAGGTGTGATCGCAGCCAAGCGCTAGTCTACATATTAAAAAAAAAACACATTTTCGCACGAATAAAGATTTCTAAGAATTTCGGTTTACAGTTAAATTAGTTTCCATGACTAACCTTCGGACAGGAGCTTTTTGTCTCTAAAGACACCACACTTGTTCTGCATGGTGGCCCGCATTTTAGCCCTCAACTCATGAACTGGCATCGATCCTTTGGCTGAGCGAATCTTCTCCAGATTATCTAGGCTTTCATCACAAATGTTCTGAAATTATACATACAGTTTAATTGAACTCTCTCGGGACAAAAAGCTTCCCTCGAGAAGCATTTCAGGAGTACATCGGCTTCCACGTGGAATCGTACCAGTACGGTGAATCGTTTGCCCTTAAGGCAGTAAGCAATTGAAAAGGACGAGTTTAGCTATCTTGAAAACGACGGGTTACCGATATTTTTTGTATAGCGAATAATTCGGTAACAAGGCTCTACAAACGACGAACGCTGATACCTTTACATGAAGTACTTACTATAATGCGTTGCAACCGGTGCTTTGTGCTTTGTAGGTAATTAGACCCAGTTTTGGAATGCTAAACTGATCATGCACGTATGGAAGTGTAAAACTTCATTGTGTGCACTTCATTGTTTCGTGTTAACTCTATGATATAGTATTGTGTGTCAACTATTGTTATTTGTAGCTTTTTATTTTGAGCCAAGTCAAGATAGATTGCATAGACGATTCCATGTGTAATTAATGAATAAAACATAATTATGTCAAAGTCGTGAAAAGACCGATGGAAAATTCATCTCTGAACGACTCAGAATCTGTTGTAAACTACACTGGTATGTTCTAAATTCTTGGTTTCAATTTTTTAATAATTTCATTAGCATGTCCCTCTGCTCCCGAATGTAATATGAAAGTCGATGGCAATCGCGAGTGCAACTGAACTTTTCAACTTGCCTCACGCAGCAAAAGCATACAACGCTGCACGCTATGGAGAGGCGCCTAAAGAAGAAAAAGCATAATCCCTGACACCTGTAGGTTAGTTAAGTTTTAATTGATCGTATAAGAATTCGATGACATTAAGGTCAAAGTAATCGAAACGATCAATAGAATTAAAACTAAGGGTAAAAACATGCTAAAGATGCCTCACAAAACAAATGTATGCAAACAGATAAGCACGAATATGTCGAAGGATACCTCACTGCGATACATCGCGGTACAGCGAGGTATCTTCGCCATGTTCGTGCTCGTCTGTTTGCATACATTTGTTTTACATGGAGGTGATATCGAGGTAGCGAGCTAATCCGCGACCGTGAGATATCGCAGTTAGGCTTCTTTGGCATGTTTTTACCCTCAAACTAATCCTACTGTACACTTACATCGTTCAATTGTGGTTGTTTATCACCCGGCTTGGCAATTTTGGGTATGTTTAGACCGATAGACTTGCCGAAGACGACCACGTCAAGGATGGAATTGGCTCCGAGCCGGTTGGCGCCATGGCAGTTGCTGACTGCTTCGCCAGCGGAGTGCAGGCCCTTGATAGCGGAATCAGAGCCTTTGTAACTAAGCGCCTGGAAAAATACAAAAAGTTACTTATTATAATCCGCGCGCAAAGTTCTGTGGGTTTAGTACGAGTATTTTTATGTTTAAAAGGTTATACATTCCAGATGGTTCCATAGTCATCAGCTCAGGATCTAATAATAGGATCCTGGAGAAATCGAGGGACTTCTTGAAATTTTTTTGGCATACTTATTATACTTTGTAGCGGCGTTTGAAGTCGGTTTTTTAAAAATAATTTTTATTATAGACAGATTTTGTTTTATTGGATGACAAGATAGTCCTTGACTGCGATCTCACCTGATAGTAAGTGACGATGCAATTAAGATGGTAGCGGGCTAACTTGGAAGGGGTATGGTAGTGTACATTCAACCCATACCCCTGATCTGTTTCTACACGACATCATATCGAAACGCTAAATCGTTTGGCGGCACGTCTGTGACAGTAGGGCGTTGACTAGCCACGGCCAAAATACCCCAGCAGACAAAACCAGATCAGCCTCCCAATTCAGACCCTTCCGATAACTTATTAGTCGATCGATTCGGTTTGTTATCGTACGATAACATATATTTCGCTCGCTCTGAATCCACACGACAAAAAGAGATCGATATCTAAAAGTATCGACACGGTATGTTATCGAACAGGTCTGAATCGCCCTGCTGACCAGATATTATTCAAAATTCCAAATGACCTCTCCTTTCCAGTTGATGGGAATGCCTCCCATAGTGTAGTGGACTGTGGGTACAATCGGCACAGGCTGCGTGTACACATCTACTCCGGTGAACGTCCACGCCGTTTCGGAGATACCCGGCAGACGTTCGCGTATCACTTCTGCTGGTAGGTGGTGAAGTTGTAGGTACACGTGATCCTTTTTCGGACCAACACCTCTACCTGAAATTGATTTATAATTCGGCAAAAATTTTTTTTTTATTATTCGACTAGTGGCCCGCTCCAGCTTCGCACGGGTATAAAAAATATAGCCTATGTCAATCACTGTTAATGGATGTTATTATACATATAAACCTTCCTCTTCAATCACTCTATTTATTAAAATAACCGCATCAAAATCCGTTGTGTAGTTTTAAAGATTTAAGCATACATAGGGACAGAGAAAGCGACTTTGTCTTATACTATGTAGTGATGACAACCGAGCCCTTGACTGCGATCTCACCTGACGGTAAGTGGCGATGCAGTATTAGATGGTAGCGGGCTAACTTGGAAGGGGTATGACAGTGTACACTGTACATTCAACCCATACCCCTAGTCGGTTTTTACACGCCATCGCGCAGGAACACTTAATCGCTTGGTGGCATGTCTGTGACGATAGGGTCGGTCTTCCACCAGACCAGACCAGAGACAATTCAGAAATTATAAATTCCCAAATTGCCCCTGCCAGGAATCGAACCCGAGACCTCCCATTCATAAGATCACAGCGCTCACCACTGCGCCAGGGAGGTCATCAAAAAAATGACTTTAAGGAGCTCCTTCTTCTTCTACAGGGGGCTAAGTATATAAAAAAACTCCCACTTAGGGAATGATACTCTTAGACCCAAACGAACTATTAGAGGTAACAATACCTTGACGGATTTCTGTAGCAATGGATCTTGAGACGACATCGCGACTGGCGAGATCTTTGGCTTTGGGGGCGTACTTTTCCATGAAACGTACACCCTCGCTGTTGACTATGTAGCCCCCTTCGCCTCGACAGCCTTCTGTCATGAGACAACCCGAGCCGTACATACCTGGAAATCAGACGCAATCTATTAAGGACTGCTTTTTTTATATATTTTAGCGAGCAAACTAGCAGGCGGGTCACCTGATATCAAGCCGCCCATGAACATTTGTAGCACCTGAGGCACCACCAATGCGTTGCCGGCTTTTCAGGAATTTGTTGGTCCGCCCCTTGAATAGCCCCATGTTGTAATTTAGTGGAATCATCGTCACTCATGAACCGTAATAGGTTTTCGTAGTAAAATATTCGCCCCATCTGCGTAATGCCTTTATTATCGTGTTAATTTACGCGTTACAGCGCAGGTGGAGCAGGGGCGTTAAAAAAAGGACAAAATGCATTACCCGTAGGATGAAACTGTATGAACTCGAGGTCCTGCAGTGGGATGCCTACTCGAGAGCACATGGAACCACCGTCGCCGGTGCAGGTGTGTGCCGCCGTGCAGGAAAAGTACATTCGCGGGTAGCCGCCCGTTGTTATCACAGTGTTTTTAGCTTGGAACCTGTAAAGTGACGAGCCTTATACAACACGATCTTTGGCGCAATAGAGAGCGCCACCTATCATCCTAATATTAGCTTCAATAGCCCAACGGTTAAAGGTGCGGACTGAAAAATAAATAAATAATAAATATTTTTTATTGCCTTCAATAATTGTCAGGCTTACAAGAATAAAGAAAAAGGTTAAACAAGAGGAAAGCTTCTACAACTTTTCTCAAGCCTAACAACTTAGCAAATGACCGCAACCTCAGCTTTATGCTGGGCATTGATGATAAAACTGAAAGGTCGGTTCGAACCCCACTCGTTGCACTATTATCGTAGGTACCCACTCCTAGCACAAGCTTTTCGCCTATTTGGAGGGGATAGGAGGATATTAGTCAACTTCAGCTTGGCTAGTATTCTTTATAAAAAAAAATATATTATGGTGAGCGCTGTCTTCAAGTGGAAGATCCGAGATCATCCACCTGAATGCTTAAATCTCATCTTAGCCAGATCTTGAGCCTATACTACCAGCTTTGTCTTGAGATGTCATATAAGGGCGGTTACAGATTAGCGTTTTTTATAGTAGTAGTAGATCAATCGAATTAAATATTATTAATTCAATTGATTGTACTCGTATTCGATGTTAAGCGTGAAAGTAAAATGAACCATACATACATTGAATTAGAGCTCAATTTCGTACATGCATTCTCAAACTTTTATGTATACGGATACGCTTCAAACTAAAATTGGTTGTACTGAATTTGTGACTTTAAAACAATACTATTAAGGTACATTTTACTTTGACACTAAAGTCATTGTATACGAATACGATCAATCGATTCAAATCTTACACTAACCCTAATACGCCCAGCACTGGTAGCATGGGCAGGAGATAAACATTTTATCCCCCGATTTTATCCACTGACAGGGGATACAATTGCCTTCTCCCTATGCTAAAGCATGGCGACAGGGGAAAGGAGAAGTATATCCCTATTTGACATTACAAGTGGAGCAACTTCCCCCGGCTCGAGCATGGGAACAAATGAAAGAGATAAACCTGTCCTTTTTTGACTTTTGAAAGGGTCAAATGAAAACAAAAACCACAGACAAAAACCACCTACGAATCACCTATTAACTGTCAAAATCACGAGTAAGTATAGATAAAAATAATGACTTTTTCGATTTTAATAAATCGAAAAAATCATTATTAATTAAGATCGAATTGACATAAATTTTGAAGTATTGTGATATTTGTACCTCCTACTTCCATGATTTTCTTATAATGGCAATAATTGTGGGGATAAATTTTCTCCCATTTTATCCACTGTCAGTATTCTTCCACCGCTGTGCCCATGCTCGTCGGGTGGATAAAACTAAGCAAGCATAACATTTTATCCTTTTCCCGGGGATAAAATTTCTCCCGCCCATGCTACCAGTGCAGCTCGTATAAGAGCGAGCGGAGTTTTTTGGAATAATGAAAATATTTGTTTTAAAGATAATCCTTTTCTTTCTTCATTTTGTTGTTAGACATCTTGAAGGCTTAATTTTAATGTACTTACTACGTATATAACTATTTATAGTAATAAAATTGATCGAATAAATACAAATTGAATAAAATATTCCATATAAATAAAAATCTATTCTTCATCTATGGTATCGGCTTCCTTGAAGACTCCTTGAAGACTACATGTTCAAATGACTCTTTAGTAAGTGAAAAAAATCTATAATAACAAAAGAATTCCTTCAGTAACTAAAGAGTTACCATTTGTAACAAGTTTGTGTTTTTTCCATGCTGAAAAAATAATAATTTGAAAAACAATTTTTTTTTCATAGTTATATTAATTATCATGTTCTCCATATGTATATGTTACGGTGAATGTGATTAATTGAAAATAATTAATAATTACCGAAAATTATTCATAATTACCAAGACTGATGATAAAAGTGATAAATTATCCACTTTTTTCGGTGATTATTAATAATTACACCTTACTTTTGATAAATGTGATTAATTTCTAAAAATAACATATGTTTGTAGATAAACCGTCGTAAACTTGGGTTGTCCTTTAGTATAGTTGCCGCTACGGAGAGGGGAGAGGTTCAGGGGAGTGGATTCGGGCAAAACTTCACTTGGTAAGGACAGATTGGATGTGAAAGAGTGTAACAGGAAAAGTTCAAAATTTCAAAATAAAAATCATCCAATCGGCAGGTGCAGCAGAGCGCAGCTCCCAGTGTAACCTTCGTGTTAATGTTTTTTATAATCACCCAGAAATGCTTGTATCGAGAAATCCTTATTGTTAGTTAGGTTCGTGACAGATTTCGTAGTCTCACTCAGAAATACTTGTACCCAAATTTTTTTACCGTTAGTGAGGTTAAGGGTTCATTACGGCGCGGCTCGTTGTCGATTTTAGGTATATTTGCGCCAGCACAGAATCGGTCGGCGCGCTCGCTCCTTCTCGCTCACACTATATGCAGGAACAGTGGGCATTGAACTCGTACAAAACCAGGGACTTGACAAATAATAAAACTATTATCATTTTCCGAAGTTTGGAAAAACTAGGTGAACTACCTAAACTGAAGTTTTCGAAAGTTTATTTTAACCACCTACTGAAAAACAATAAATATATAATGATAACAATAAATAAACATATAATGTTTTTAATAATAAAAATTTAAACTAAATCCTAAATATCCTACTAATATTATAAATGCGAAAGTGTGTTTGTTTGTTGGTTTGTCCTTCAATCACGCCACAACAAAGCAACGAACGGATCGACGTACATTTTTTACATGGGTATAGTTGAGGACCGGGAGAGTTACATAGGCTCCTTTTTATACTATAGTAATGAAACAAGTATACTAGCTAGTAAAGCTGTGATAGCCATGTTTAGGACTGCAGTCTTAGGAGACTACCTAGGGGTATTCGGGAGGTCGCGGGTTCGATCCCGGTCACGCATCTCTGACTTTTTAGAAATTTATCTTTGTGTCTGTAATATAGGTAGGTACCTACCAAAGGTTAATGCAAAAATGACTCTTCTGAATTCATTGTAATAGATACAGTGGATATTTTAAGATTCTGATTAGACTTAGATCCTGCAACATCGGAGTATTATTGTGACAATGTTATGATAATGATAAGCATAAAATAAATCGCGGACGAAATCACGGGAATTTATAAAACACAAAAGTTAGTCTGAGTCGGTAGGTAGGTACGACGATACAAGTTTATTTGTTCAAATGGTGGGCATTTTATCTGTTTTTACTCATGTCCAGGTATGCTCGGTAAATGAAACAAGCACCTAATAAATTAAAACTAAGATTTGTAGATACACTTTTAAAATTAAATGACATACTTATACAAATAATAATTTAAAGTATTTATTGTAGGTACCTACTGATTCTTAATTATACTTCGCATATTTCCCGAAGATGATTATTGTTTACAAGCAGATGGTTAGAGCATCGAAAAAATGCAACAACATTACATAAATTATTTCTTGTTCGTTGATACTTGACAAATTAATCGACAGAAATAATTAAGAATCAAACGAACTTACCTTGTGAAGTTTGATATCTAATTATACGAGTGTCTTGACCGAAGATGATTATTGTTTACAAGCAGCAGATCGCGAGATTATGCTGTCCTTATCACACATTTAGAGCTATTTAATATATATAAAATATATAATTTTATTATTATTTTTAAATTTTATTATGATAAAAAAGTTTCTTATTTACTTCCACTGAGTATTACTAACCTCCCACCAAACACACCATCCGGCCGCTTGAAATCCCGCTTAGTGTCATTCGTTAGAGCCGTATTTTTTCGATAGGTCGAGGGATTTTGAAAAAATTAGGGTGGGTGGGTTTGTAATCATCTTCGGTCAAGACACTCGTATAATTAGATATCAAACTTCACAAGGTAAGTTCGTTTGATTCTTAATTATGCTTCGCATCTTTCCCGAAGATGATTATTGTTTACAAGCAGATGTTTAGAGCATCGAAAAAATGCAACAACATTACATAAATTATTTCTTGTTCGTTGATACTTGACAAATTAATCGACAGAAATAATTTACATACCAAACTATAAGTCATTAAATAACATCTACATTATTCTTGTATTAAGGTAGAAATTAGTTATTTGTTGAATAATAATTTTACTTTGAAATTAAGTATCGAAGAATTCAGTTTTACCTGATTTTTAGAAGTTTTATTGTACTACTGTAATAGTACTTTAAAATATATTAAATGAGGATTCAGACTAACTTGCTGCTTTTAGAAACACCTGCCTTGCGGTCAGTTAACTTCGACGCATGTCACGTGTTAGGGGCACCGTTTAATGTTATACGTAATTAATGCCACATATCCAGAATTGATTTAACACAATGAGATAAAATTGGAGATTTTTTTTTTAACTGACAAAAGACAACCTTCCTACTGATGCAAGGAATAGGTTTTATCTCAAAATGTTTTAAGGGAGAACTGGATACACTTTAAAATTTTCTTTAATAAGTATATGGCAAAACAATGAACGGTTAAAAACTATTTGGTTTTGAGCCTTTCTAAAATCTTATATAAATAATTTATATTATTTTAATACGAATATTTTCCGATTCAAAAGGAAATGTTTTGAATATTTATAAGGCTAAGGATGCTTGCATTCTTTTTTAAGAGTTAATGTGTTTAAAGACAAGTCTTTTAGAGAGATTAATTCATTAGGGAAATTATTCTGTAGATACTTTAATAGATACTAGATTAGGAAATCAAGACACCTTTAAAGACCTTTATACCGTAGTATTATGACCAGAGATTTCGCTTATTTGGCCAGATAAAAAGATAGCGCGAACTGATAACTGTTTTCCTGAAATAAAAATATAATATTAGAACCACAATAATTTAAACCTTTGTTCTTGCATAAAACAACCATGACTTAATCGTACTAGGAATGAAACCATTACTATGTCTAGCGATGCATTAGAGACATCGCGCCTCAGTAGTGACTGTCTAATAATTTCCCTGCCACTAGGGTTAGATTAACATGGAAAGGACGATGCTCTTTGAAAGAGCAGATAAGTAGGATTTTAATATAGGTTAGGTGGTTTCGAAACCCGCAGGTTGATCTGTACCGGGCACAAGGCTAAATGTGCCAATATAGCAGTACGACAAAGCCCTCTGCCTTGACACATTTAATGTGGCGTAGCAATTAGATTTATCTGTAAAAAAAAAAAACATAAAAATTTAAGTTGAATGCATCAATAATTTCAGACTAAGCTTAATTTCCATGCAGCGTATCTCTGACATTCATAATTTTGATTATTGGTAAATAAATCCAAATCAGGTGTATCAAAAAATTCCTGTATCTGACGAAACGCGTAATCTATTCAGTGTTTATATTAACCGTTTGACGAGATTCAAAATCTGAGATTAGGTTCGTATTGGACTGACGCAATAAAAGTATAAATTGGATTCTTCACACCATTGCCATATGTTACGTGCGATTGTGTTGGTATTTTTTTTTTTTTTAACACTTGGCTGCGATGATGGTAAGTGAAGATGCAGCCTAAGATGGAACGCGCCTGCCCAGAACCTTTTCACTCTTGATTTGAAGGCACCCAAATTTATTTGAAAGATTTTTTTTTTATTCGATGACAAGGTAGCCCTTGACTGCGATCTCACCTGATGGTAAGTGACGATGCAGTCTAAGATGGTAGCGGGCTAACTTGGAAGGGGTATAGCAGTGTAAATTCATTCAAGATGCGAGAATATAGCGCCCATTTTATTGATATAGGCAATAGCTGTCTATTCCTCATAAGATATTGCGATTACTTAGTCATGATGCATGACTGAGACTTTAAAGGCTACAAGCAAGGTGAAACGAGAAGGCGATATATGTATTTTGTGAATTATTCTACTAGGGAAAAGTCTTAAAATGAGGAACCTGCAGAATCAATATAATCCTTCCAGTCCTTCCGCCATACGAAATCATCTGTTAAACGTTCGGAAAGAGTCATATATATTATATATTATTTGTTATAATTGTCAAAATATTTGAGTGCCAAAAAATTCTCCTTTTATAAACAACCCATCCATAGTCACTGGGCTGTCTAGCGTCAGCAAACCAACATAACTAGCTAGTTTTCTGATGGTAGGTACATTTTTCAATATTGGATAGTTCAAGGGTACGCATTCTTACGTTACGTTGTACTTATACATTTTTTCTTTTTAAATTTAAAACCCACAAATAAATATCTTTTCTGTGGGCCAAGTTTGACTTTTTTTATTTTCTTAATTAGTTAAAAAACCTTATTTGTATACATTATGAATCTTTGAATAAAATAATACTGGTAAAATTATTGTTTTTACATTATGCGTAAAAAATTTCCAATACACAAGAAATCGTCAAAAAAGAATTATTGATAAGTGACCTAACGAACTTGAAGACGGAGGAAAGGTTTCAATAACTTTATCTTTTGTAATATACAAAAGAGATAGTAAAGTACAACCGAAAAACAATCAAACTTTAAATTCATACAGTTAATAATAAAGCTAGTGTTGTTAACGACCAAAACCGTATTTCGATCTATGATCCAAAAAGCTGCAATTTATTAAGAAATTGCGTTTTTCAAATTGCTATATCAAAAACTACAGCAGTAAAGAGAATGCCAATTAGATGGATTGATAGAGAATTTTTTAAGTAAGATAGCATAAAAAACAAAAAAATCGTATTTGGTCAAATGTTGGTTAACGGCGTTATAGCTTGAGGAGGGTAGAATACAGTCGATTGCTTCATGTAAATCGAAGATTCTATCACTTGTAGCCACTGGTAGTAAAAAATATGCATTTTTTGTCTAAAGTGGCCATGAAGCAAATTTTATAGATCAACATTAATGCCGTATCAATTTTCAAGTGAATGGCATAGATTATTAAAATCTTTTAAATTTCATAAACCAAGGGTTTAGGGACTGTAAAGATTTGTGTGATGAATTTACCCAGAAGGCAAATCAAAATATAACCTGAATATAACAATTCCGTAATGCATTCACTGATTTTGAGAGAATACGATCTATTTTAGATTTATTAATTGTTTGATGTTCTAGAACTATGAAATGGAATTTTTTAACCTTTTAATTTTTATAGGTTATAACGGTAAAATTTTTATAATCCAAAATGATTTTATCATTCCCAGTCATGATGAAAATACTGCAGTCTGCCAGCGATAGGTCAAAACATTTTTCTGTTTTTTGTACCTGTGACAAAGGACCTTTGGAGTTTGCGCGTAGGGTCGAACGCTAAAGTGTCCCGTCCCACTCGCATGGCGCGGACTCAGACGCTTGTGGTACCCGCCATAGGGGATGCTGATACTAGTGCAAGTATAATCGCGTCTCGACGCGGAGCCCCCCGTGCGTTTAGAGTTTCCGGGTTGCAAATCGAAACACTCGGTTGAGAGCGCAGCTGATTTGGTTTATCGCTGTTAAATCTCAATTCTGAGAAGTAGAAATGGCCTTATAGCATTTTAATTATTATTTTATACATCTTGTTTTTGTTTGCTTACAGCAATCGCCCTCCAACGCTTAGTATTTTAATAACTTCTTGGCCAATTACAGATAGACATAGAACTCGAAATCTGATTCTGTTTCTCCAGCATAACCTCGCGATCTGCTGCTTGTAAACAATAATCATCTTCGGGAAAGATGCGAAGTATAATATAAAGCGAGCACGTGCAAGTTACCCAGTTCAAATAAATACGTTTAATGAAACCGATACACGATGCTCGCCCGACTATGCTATGGTCTATGGTCTTATAATTGGGAGGTCTCGGGTTCGATTCCCGGCGGGGGCAATTTAGGAATTTATAATTTCTAAATCGTCTCTGGTCTGGTCTGGTGGGAGCCTTTGACCGTGGCTAGTTACCATCCTACCGTCAAAGACGTGCCGCCAAGCGTTTTAGCGTTCCGGCGTGTAGAAACCGATTAGGGGTATGGGTTGAATTTACACTGCTATAATACCCCATCCAAGTTAACCCGCTACCATCTTAGATTGCATCGTCAGTTACCATCAGGTGAGACGGCAGTCGAGGGCTATCTTGTCATCGAATAAAAAAATTCATGTATGCAGTCTTATACGTTCCAAATTAAAATCAGTTGTACTGAATTTGTGACTTTAACATTTTACAAATTAGGTTCATTTTACTTTGACACTAATGTCATCAAATTCTTATACAATCAATCGAATTAAAACTAGGTAGAAACTATTAGGTATTCTGTGTTTAAACTAAGACCAGGCAGATCAGGGTAGGTAGTAGGTAGACCATGACAGTTCGTAAAGAAATTGGTACCTCTGGTAGGTACTACAAGTGTTCATGGGCGGCGGTAATCACTTTACATCAGGTGACCCGCCAGCTCGTTTGCCCGCTATTCATATAAAAAAAAATCTAAGTAGGTAGGTACGATCTTTATCAGTGATATACACCTATTGGTTATATCCTCCCTGTATACACCAGGTAGGTACTTAGGTAGGTAGGTAGGTAGGTAGGTAGGTGGGTAGGTACGGTACGGTAATAAATCCGTCGGTCCTGCGCCTGATCTCTTTCAAGTCACATTACCATCAAATAAAAGTATAAAATTGATGGTACAGAGTGAACACATTTGAGCAAATTATACTTGTAATACTTACCTAATAATGTCCTTCCGACCGAATCCAATCATGGTGGCTTCCTTAGAGGCTAGCCTTCTGCGCGAGAGATAATAGGTATAGTGTACAAGTGTGTGCGCAAACACAGATGTAGTCTCTATTCCCTCACTCTCATAGCCCGATGGGACGGAAATCTGACACGACCGGAGAGAGATCAGGCGCAGGACCGACGGCTTTACATGTTCTTCGAGGCATGGCGGTGGATCACCGCCAACTTTCAAACTGCGGGCTAATAGCTAGGTACCTACCGACTGCACATTTCTTGACAGAAAAATCCAATAAGTAGGTACATTTTGTGACCCGACCCGAGAATCGAACCTCGGACCTCGGACCTCGGACCTCGGACCTCGTCTACATCACAACGTCACACATCACAGGTGCTACGCTATGCGCTAGAAATGTATAGGTAGGTATTACATATTATATTATTATGTAAGTATAATAATAATACATAAAAACCTAAGAAAAAAACAAAGTCAACATTTTATAAAAATACAAACCTTCCTCCTCGATTTTGATAACCCTACCTCGGTACGCACTGTACGGATTCCACTATCGACATACAAATTCGCGCGTAAAATAAATTGGAAAAAAAAATTGCGCCGAGAAGCGTCCTTCCTCCTTGAAAGCCCGAATGGGAATGAAATTGGAGGGCTGGCGCTGTCTATTATAACGCTCCCCATACTAATTTGTAGAAGAGTTTTATGATTATATTTTTCATTAAATAATGAAAAGATGTAAGTCTAAAATAAAAATTGCTGAATATACTTTGATTCCTTTACTTTTGAAAAAGAAATTATTTTTCTGGTTTATATCAGTAGAACATTTCACGCTCTTAGGAATTCCACAAGTAGTTTTTCTAGTAAAAGTGAGTTCTTAGTGATATTTGAAATTTTTTTTCTCAATAAGTATTATACTTGTATCATATATAAAGTTGTTGAATAAACTTCAACTATCGAAATAGCTACACAAATTTTTTTTTCTTGATAATATATCTGTTTACTGGGTTAAACTATGGTAAGCAGAGAGCGTGTTTGGCGTAATGCCCCGTTAAGGCGTGGTCCTAATACAACACCAATGCGCGATCATCGCAAGTTCGCGCGAATTTTACTCGTACGAACGCGCGATCAAACATACTGATCTCGAATAGGTGTCCTAATAGGCATTCGCGCGATGGAACGAAGCGCAGTGGAACCCGCGGCCGCTCGCATCGCTTATTCGCGCGATGATCGCGCATTCGCTTTATATTAGGACAACGCCTAAAGGATGGCAGGAGGAAGGAGTTAGGTGGGGGTTAGAAAGTCTCTTTTACCACTTTTACCAAAGACAGTAGTGAATTATTAATAATAACTGATAAAAGTGATGAATTTCATAGTTTTTATCACTTTTACCAAATCATGAGAAAATTATTAATAATAATTATCACATTTATCACATTTACCGTAACATATTAAATAGCATTAAAATAGATCGAATTAATGCATAATTAATAAAATGTTGAATACACAAATAAAAATCTTTTCTTCATTTTTGCTGTCAGCTTCCTTGAAGACTGCATGTTCAAATGATTCAATAAAAGTTCCATAATAACAAAAGAACACATTCAGTTACTATAATGGATAATCATTTCTAACAATTGTAACACCATTGTGTTATTTTTGTGAATTATAATAGAAAATGCATAAAATATACTATCTCTAAAATCACAAAAGTTATAGTAATTAACGTGGGCTTCCTAGATCGAATATATAATAAAACGTTGTATATAAATAAAAATCTTTTCTTCATTTTTGTTGTCGGCTTCCTTGAAGACTGCATGTTCAAATGATACTCTAGTAAGAATACAAATTCCATAATAACAAAAGAATATGCATAGTTACTAAAGTGTACATTTGTAACAAGTTTGTAGTAGGTACCATTATGTCTTCCTGCGCTTAAAAATAATAATTTGAAAAACATTTATATTAATTTTCATGTACTCCGTTTGTATATATAATAAATTATTTAATATTATTATTATTATAATAAATTATTCCTGGTAGAACATTCTATAACGGAACCTTCTCCTGTTAGTACAACGTTCGTGCAATACAATATTAGATTTATACAACAATACTCAACAATACTACAAAATAGATACCTTCACATTTTTTATCAAAATAAAATAATGTATAAAAATTCAGTAAATTCAAAACCTTCATAATATGTAAGTGCTGAAATACAAACAAAAAATGGTACGCGCAGATTCAATGCAAGTCACAAGAATTACACAAATAGGTAAATACAAGCCACGTCTTCCTTCCTCTATGTCTTGAAATTTTGAAGAATGTATGTTCAAATTATTCCTAATGAGCATTTGCCTAGTTATAAAATTAATATAATAAGGCAAATCTCACGGGTTTAATTTATAACACATGTTTTTCTCCACGTTGCTTTAATCCCTGGACTATAGCTCCATGTTTAATCCACTATAGTTTCCTAGCCGTTAGTTACCTTTACCGTTCGTTTCAGAAACGTTGAACTGAAGCAAAATTTTCTTCACAATGTTCCCTCAGTGCATTGCCACTTCAGCTTTGCAACTCGAACAGCCATAAAGCTCATATTAAACAGATTTCGCACCTGTGTAGGCTACTGTCATCCATATCCGTTGTATATAAATAAAAACCTTTTCTTCATTTTTGCTGTCGGCTTCCTTGAAGATTCTGAAGACTGCACGTTCAAATGATTCTCTGATAAGTGAACAAGTTCCATTACAACAAAGGAACATGTTCAGATATGACAGAGTAACCATTTGTAACACCATTATGTTTTTTCCGCACATAAAAGAAATACAAATAATTTGCAAAAATTTTTATATATTTATATCAACTCTCATGTTCTCTATATGTATGTATATATGTTACGGTAAATGTGATAAATGTGATAATTACTAATAATTTTCGGTAATTATTAATAATTTTCGCATGATTTGGTAAATATGATAAATACTATGAAATTCATCACTTTTATCGGCTATCTATACATTTAGATACGGTTTTCACTAATATATTGTAGTAAGTTTCACTTAACATTTAGTGTTTATTTCATGTCAATCGGTTCATAAATAAAAAAGTAATGTCAATTTAAAGAATCACGGCGAACATTTTTAACGTACAGAGTACGTACTATACGCCTCGCGCCTGAGCGTCCGTGGCTATATAAAGCGCGCTGAGAGCTGCGCTCCGAAAAGTTACTATTCCACGCGAACGAAGTCGCGGGCACAGCTAGTAATAATACACTAATAATACACTACTGTCTTTGGTAAAAGTGATAAAACAAACAATAATCAGACTGAGAGACTTTCTAACCCCCGCCTAACTCCTTCCTCCTGCCAGCCTTTAACATCACCAGTGGTAAAAAATTTTAGATGCAAGTATTTCTGAGTGGTCATGAAAAAAGCTCGCACGCGAGCTCCGAGGAATCTTAAGGAATGTTAAAATTCTCCATTATTTGACAGTCTCGTGTTACTGCATGTCGATTTCGTAAAAATGATTGCATAGGTGTAACGATCGCGCCATCATGCAATAGAATGGAATAAAATAGAATATTTCTCTACTCAAATAAACTTTTACAAAATTTTTTAGGGATAGGATGTCGCCATGAATAAATATTATCTCATGTTGTTGTAAAAAAGAATACATTATTTCTTTCTTCCCTCTATCGACGTCCGTAGAGACTTTAAAGGATGTATGTTCAAATTGTCCCAAGGGTAGGAGCCTATTATAAAAATAAAATAGTACCTAAGCTAAAACCCAAGAGTTCAATTTGTAACACATGTTTTCTTTTTCACATTTATTGAAACCACTATTCATGGCCTGTAAATGTACTCTATAAGTAGGTATAGATAATGACTGTACATTTAAGTTTTAATTCAGTTTTCTCGAACTTTTCAGTAGCTATAATTATACATTTAAGCCAAAATCTATTTCCATAATCCATAATACATCTAACAAAACCAAATAAGTAAACTCGTTGATATTCCTGGTAGAACATTCTATAACGGAACCTTCTCCTGTAGTACAACGTTCGTGCAATACAATATTAGATTTATACAACAATACTACAAAATAAATACCTTCACATTTTTTATCAAAATATTCATGTATAAAAATTCAATAAATTCAAAACCTTCATATTATGTAAGTGCTGAAATACAAACAAAAAAATGGTACGCGCAGATTCAACGCAAGTCACAAGAATGCGTATAGGTGAATACAAGCCACGTCTTCCTTCCTCTATGTCTTGAAATTTTGAAGAATGTATGTTCAAATTATACCCAATGATCATTGGCCTGGTTATAAAATTAATATAATAAGGCAAATCTCACTTGTTTAATTTATAACACATGTTTTTCTCCACGTTGCTTTAATCTAATCTCTGGTTATAGCTCCATGTTTAATCCACTATAGTTTCCTAGCCGTTAGTTACCTTTACCGTTCGTTTCAGAAACGTTGAACTGAAGCAAAATTTTCTTCACAATGTTCCCTCAGTGCATTGCCACTTCAGCTTTGCAACTCGAACAGCCATAAAGCTCATATTAAACAGATTTCGCACCTGTGTAGGCTACTGTCATCCATATCCGTTGTATATAAATAAAAATCTTTTCTTCATTTTTGCTGTCGGCTTCCTTGAAGATTCTGAAGACTGCACGTTCAAATGATTCTCTGATAAGTGAGCAAGTACCATTACAATAAAGGAACATGTTCAGATATGACAGAGTAACCATTTGTAACACCATTATGTTTTTTCCGCACATAAAAGAAATACAAATAATTTGCAAACATTTTTATATATTTACATCAACTCTCAGGTTCTCTATATGTATGTATATATGTTACGGTATATGTGATAAATGTGATAATTAATAATAATTTTCGGTAATTATTAATAATACACTACTGTCTTTGGTAAAAGTCATAAAACAAACAATAATCAGACTGAGAGACTTTCTAACCCCCGCCTAACTCCTTCCTCCTGCCATTCTTTAACATCACCAGTGGTAAAAAAATTTAGATGCAAGTATTTCTGAGTGGTCATGAAAAAAGCTCGCGCGCGAGCTCCGAAGATTCTTAAGGAATGTTAAAATTCTCCATTATGACAGTCTCGTGTTACTGCATGTCGATTTCGTAAAAATGATTGCATAGGTGTAACGATCGCGCCATCATGCAATAGAATGGAGTAGAATAGAATATTTCTCTACTCAAATAAACTTTTACAAAATTTTTTAAGGATAGGATGTCGCCATGAATAAATATTATCTCATGTTGTTGTAAAAAGAATACATTATTTCTTTCTTCCCTCTATCGACGTCCGTAGAGACTTTAAAAGATGTATGTTCAAATTGTCCCAAGGGTAGGAGCCTATTATAAAAATAAAATAGTAAGCTAAAACCCAAGAGTTCAATTTATAACTCATGTTTTCTTTTTCACATTTATTGAAACCACTATTCATGGCCTGTAAATGTACTCTATAAGTAGGTATAGATAATGACTGTACATATAAGTTTTAATTCAGTTTTCTCGAACTTTTCAGTAGCTATGATTACACATTTAAGCCAAAATCTATGGTCACGTTCCTACGCACGAGAGAAGTAACAAAACCAAATAAGTAAACTCGTTTATATCCCTGGTAGAACATTCTATAACGGAACCTTCTCCTGTAGTACAACGTTCGTGCAATACAATATTAGATTTATACAACAATACTGCAAAATAAATACCATCATATTTTTTATCAAAATAAAATCATGTATAAAAATTCAATAAATTCAAAACCTTCATATTATATAAGTGCTGAAATACAAACAAAAAAATGGTACGCGCAGATTCAATGCAAGTCACAAGAATGCGTATAGGTGAATACAAGCCACGTCTTCCTTCCTCTATGTCTTGAAATTTTGAAGAATGTATGTTCAAATTATTCCCAACGAGTACTTGCCAAATTATAAAATTAATATAATAAGGCAAATCTCACGGGTTTAATTTATAACACATGTTTTTCTCCACGTTGCTTTAATCCCTGGGCTATAGCTCCATGTTTAATCCACTATAGTTTCCAACCGTTAGTTACCTTTACCGTTCGTTTCAGAAACGTTGAACTGAAGCAAAATTTTCTTCACAATGTTCCCTCAGTGCATTGCCACTTCAGCTTTGCAACTCGAACAGCCATAAAGCTCATATTAAACAGATTTCGCACCTGTGTAGGCTACTGTCATCCATATCCGTTGTATATAAATAAAAACCTTTTCTTCATTTTTGCTGTCGGCTTCCTTGAAGATTCTGAAGACTGCACGTTCAAATGATTCTCTGATAAGTGAACAAGTTCCATTACAACCAAGGAACATGTTCAGATATGGCAGAGTAACCATTTGTAACACCATTATGTTTTTTCCGCACATAAAAGAAATACAAATAATTTGCAAACATTTTTATATATTTATATCAACTCTCATGTTCTCTATATGTATGTATATATGTTACGGTAAATGTGATAAATGTGATAATTAATAATAATTTTCGGTAATTATTAATAATTTTCGCATGATTTAGTAAATATGATAAATACTATGAAATTCATCACTTTTATCGGTTATCTATACATATAATAAAATTGTAGAAAAGTGGTGTCTGTACAATGGAAATATATAAAAAAAAAGTAGCAGGGGTTGTTATTATATCGATGCCGAACCCGAAATTGTAATTAATTTTTTTTTGTCTGTTTGTCTGTTTGTCTGTGTGTTTGTGCACGCTAATATCAGAAACGGCTTATTCGATTTAGATACGGTTTTCACTAATATATTGTAGTAAGCTTCACTTAACATTTAGTGTTTATTTCATGTCAATCGGTTCATAAATAAAAAAGTAATGTCAATTTAAAGAATCACGGCGAACATTTTTAATGTACAGAGTACGTACTACACGCCTCGCGCCTGAGCGTCCGTGGCTATATAAAGCGCGCTGAGAGCTGCGCTCCGAAAAGTTACTATTCCACGCGAACGAAGTCGCGGGCACAGCTAGTAATAATACACTAATAATACACTACTGTCTTTGGTAAAAGTGATAAAACAAACAATAATCAGACTGAGAGACTTTCTAACCCCCGCCTAACTCCTTCCTCCTGCCAGCCTTTAACATCACCAGTGGTAAAAAATTTTAGATGCAAGTATTTCTGAGTGGTCATGAAAAAAGCTCGCACGCGAGCTCCGAGGAATCTTAAGGAATGTTAAAATTCTCCATTATTTGACAGTCTCGTGTTACTGCATGTCGATTTCGTAAAAATGATTGCATAGGTGTAACGATCGCGCCATCATGCAATAGAATGGAATAGAATAGAATATTTCTCTACTCAAATAAACTTTTACAAAATTTTTTAGGGATAGGATGTCGCCATGAATAAATATTATCTCATGTTGTTGTAAAAAAGAATACATTATTTCTTTCTTCCCTCTATCGACGTCCGTAGAGACTTTAAAGGATGTATGTTCAAATTGTCCCAAGGGTAGGAGCCTATTATAAAAATAAAATAGTACCTAAGCTAAAACCCAAGAGTTCAATTTGTAACACATGTTTTCTTTTTCACATTTATTGAAACCACTATTCATGGCCTGTAAATGTACTCTATAAGTAGGTATAGATAATGACTGTACATTTAAGTTTTAATTCAGTTTTCTCGAACTTTTCAGTAGCTATAATTATACATTTAAGCCAAAATCTATTTCCATAATCCATAATATATCTAACAAAACCAAATAAGTAAACTCGTTGATATTCCTGGTAGAACATTCTATAACGGAACCTTCTCCTGTAGTACAACGTTCTTGCAATACAATATTAGATTTATACAACAATACTCAACAATACTACAAAATAAATACCTTCACATTTTTTATCAAAATAAAATCATGTATAAAAATTCAATAAACTCAAAACCTTCATAATATGTAAGTGCTGAAATACAAACAAAAAAATGGTACGCGCAGATTCAATGCAAGTCACAAGAATGCGTATAGGTGAATACAAGCCACGTCTTCCTTCCTCTATGTCTTGAAATTTTGAAGAATGTATGTTCAAATTATACCCAATGATCATTGGCCTGGTTATAAAATTAACATAATAAGGCAAATCTCACGGGTTTAATTTATAACACATGTTTTTCTCCACGTTGCTTTAATCCCTGGGCTATAGCTCCATGTTTAATCCACTATAGTTTCCTAGCCGTTAGTTACCTTTACCGTTCGTTTCAGGAACGTTGAACTGAAGCAAAACTTTCTTCACAATGTTCCCTCAGTGTATTGCCACTTGAGCTTTGCAACTCGAACAGCCATAAAGCTCATATTAAACAGATTTCGCACCTGTGGAGGCTACTGTCATCCATATCGATCGCGAGAGCGCCCACCACAGCCCCGTCTTGGAATAGCAAGTCCAACACAAAAAACTCGTTGAACAGATCAATGTTCTTATATTTCGTACAATACCCATAGAGGGTGTGGAGAAGGGCGTGTCCGGTACTGTAAAAAAGGAACATATTTTTTAGAGCCGCTACCCAAAGTGGGACGCTGTTACTAAGCCTCCGCTGTCCATCTGTCTGTCGGACCGTGTGTCTGTCAGCGTTTTTTTTTATTCGATGACAAGTTAATCCTTGACTGTGATTTCACCTGGTGGTAAGTGTCGATGCAGTCTAAGATGGCAGCGAGATAACTTAGAAGGGGTATGGCAGTGTATATTCAACCCATACACCTAATCTGTTGCTACACTAAATCGCTTGGCGGCACGTCTTTGACGGTAGGGTGGTAACTAGCAACGCCTAAAGCCTCTCACAGACCAGACCAGAGTCAATTCAGGAATTATAAATTACTAAATTACCTCCGCCGGGAATCGAACCCGAGACTTCCCAATTATAAAAATACAGCGCTCGCCACTGCGCCAGGGAGGCTTCGATCACAGAAAAATCTGGGAGGTCGTCAAAAACTGTAAAAGAACTGTATCATAATGAACTGTAATCGTTACCGCAGATACTTGCAATTTTCAGAATTTGTATTTATTTTGCCGCTATACTTAGCTATAAATAATAAAAAAATAGTTAAAACTAAAGACTGTCTCGATACAATAAATTTTTGGTTTTGCTCGATTATAATAATTTAATAATAGGTAGTAAATCTTGTACGATGCTATGCATTACGGAACCCTTCGTGTGCGGATCTGACTCTCACTTACCCAGCTTTATTTTTCAATGCAAAAATATAGTTATCCACCGCCGCAGCACGAAAACTACCTAAGTATGTGTTAACGAAAGAGATCATAATTTTATCAAACTGATCATACATGTTTTCCAAACACGTTAAATCCACGCCGGGAAAACAATAATGGGATCATATTATGTAAGTGCCATCTATAGTCATCTTATTGAACTAGTTCGTGATTTCGAGGTTATGTTTTTCGTTTCCCGGAACCTTTACTGCATGAAAACTATACCCAGCGCCATCTAACAGACGGCAGGCAAACTATTTTTTGTCTGATCGCTCAATAGAGGGTGCTAAAATGATACTTTAAATTGAATATTTCTCTCGAAGTCTCGTTCAATCTGTTCAAACTGATGGGACTGGCGCCAAACCACGTTCCAGAAAAATCAATAAATTGTACAGCGCCATCTGTTGCATTATTATTGCTTTTTTTTCTAGTGACATCTCTGAGGTAGCAAAGTAAGCTTGATTCTTTTTATCCTAGTAGTGTACCAGAGTTGCTTATCTATACTAGATCTATACCCTATTGTAGTATATTACCTATGGTACTAATTATGTTAAATTCAAAACTCGATAATGCGATTATAATGCGATTAATCCATATAGAAATATGTTTTTCCTTGGTTAGTCTATCAAAATTTTATTTCATAACTAGCGGACCCGACAGACGTTGTCCTGTCTTAACTATGAATATTGAAACTCCCCTTTTTACCTCCTTGGGGAGAGAATTTTCAAAAAATGTAAAATACGTAATTCTTTATTTTTGATCAAGAGCCAAAATATCAAGTTTCATAAACATAACTTGAAAAATAACTTGAAGAACGAAGGACTATCATACAAACATTCAACCCCTATTTAATCCCTTAGGGGGTAGAATTTTTAAAAACTGTGAAACACCTACTTTTTTGTTTTCAATTTAAAGCCTAAGTACCGAATTTTATGGGTATAGCTTGAAAAATAACGGAGTTTCATACAAACTTTAACCCCCCTTTTTACCCCCTTGGGGGGAGAATTTTCGAAATATGTAAAATACGTAATTCTTTATTTTTGATCAAGAGCCAAAATATCAAGTTTCATAAACATAACTTGAAAAATAACTTGAAGAACGAAGGACTATCATACAAACATTCAACCCCTATTTAACCCCTTAGGGGGTAGAATTTTTTAAAAGTGTGAAACACTTACTTTTTTGTTTTCAATTTAAAGCCTAAATACCGAATTTTATGGGTATAGCTTGAAAAATTACGGAGTTTCATACAAACTTTAACCCCCCTTTTACCCCCTTGGGGGGAGAATTTAAAAAAAATGTAAAATACGTAATTCTTTATTTTTAATCAAGAGCCAAAATATCAAGTTTCATAAACGTAACTTGAAAAATAACTTGAAGAACGAAGGACTATTATACAAACATTCAACCCCTATTTAACCCCTTAGGGGGTAGAATTTTTAAAAACTGTGAAACACGTACTTTTTTGTTTTCAATTTAAAGCCTAAATACCGAATTTCATGAGTATAACCCGAAAAATGACGGAGTTTCATACAAACTTTAACCCCCCTTTTTACCCCCTTGGGGGGCGAATTTCGAAAAATCCTTTCTTAGTGCTCGCCTACGTCATAAAAGGAACCTACTGTCAAAATTTCAAGTTTCTAACTTCAGTGGTTTAGGCTGTGCGTTGATCGTCAGTCAGTCAGTCAGTCAGTCAGTCAGTCAGTCAGTCAGTCAGTCAGGACAAGCCTTTTTATATAATTATAGATAGATTATAGATATAGATTATTATTTTGCACTATTTTTCCGTAAACAGATGCAACATATCGAAGTGTATATCAACGCCATCTTTCGGATAACGGTAAGATTCGTTTGTCAAATGCAAAAAAGTCCAACTCTACATGGAGTTGAAACATTGAGTTGAACCCGGCCTTATATAGTGGTTGTTTCAGGAGAAATGCAAGTTTACCACCAGAACGGACCACTAGATGTCAGTGCAAACATAAGCAAAAGAGTAAGAGTAACGAGCGGGAAATGATTAAACGGAATGGACCTTTGATCTTTGATCGTTCCTGATGACTGCAAGAATGTGGAATGCCCTTCCGTTTTTCCAAGTAACCCCGTGGAAACCCCGCCTTAAGTTGCTATGACATAAATTAATCCCCTCCAAGTTTGTCTATTTGCGCGCTTAGATAAACTTTAAGCAGATTTACGTTTCTGATCACAATCTTTTCGGATCAGATCTTTGAGGATTTTCATCCAATTTTAGCGAATGAATAGTCGGAGAATGTACTATGAATTATTTAAACAAACATTTAGTGCAAATTAGTAGAGTTATCGTGACTTGACAAAGGGTAGTATGAATAATTAATTATAGTAACTTAGTAAGCCTTATTAATTTGCCAGCATTCGCGCTTCAATCTGTTTTACGTGTGAGATGAGACTTATTACTACAAACTATAGTTGATAATAGGTAAGTAGGTACACATTTACAATGCTATTGGTTGATGTAAAATAAACGTGCTGCAGCTTTTAGCTTTTTGGTAATGAAAATAGTCAAAAAGCATAAGCATTTAACATAATAGTAGTAGTATTCAAAATTTTAGTAGTCTAGGTACCTACTTACCGATCAGCAACGGCACAGGTCCGCTTTGCCATTGACTTCCCGTTTTGTATGGTACCTCCTCCAAAAGATCTCTGGTAGATCTTCCCTTCCTTGGTCCTTGAGAAGGGCATTCCCATATTTTCCAACTCAAAGACGCAGTTCGGGGCATTGCGTGTCAAATACTGGATAGAATCCTAAACAATACAAAAAACTAGTTAGATATCATTACGAAAGAAAGTAAGTTAAAGTGCTTTTGAATTTTCAAGTGAATCTATTACTGATTTGGATTTACAATTTAATTAAACCATTTTTTTGTTCCTTACCTGATCACCAAGCCAATCAGATCCTTTGACGGTGTCATAGAAATGCCATCGCCAATCATCTTCATGCATGCTTCCTGTATAGAGCAGAAACAAGCACAGTGATTACTTATTATAGAGAGAAATTTAGTCAAAGGCCTTTAGCTCGCCTTTCGATATTAGGTCTCCTCTCAGAATAGGAATATAGAATTGAATATAGATTAATCCACCAAGCTTGCCCAATGCAAATCGACAGACTTCACAAACCTTTTCCGAAAAATCAGAGGTGCTATAAATCGCATAATTTTAATTATAAATAAACATATATTTTTGTAATTGTCATATTATGACATTCACAATGATACTGTTATATATATATATATATATATATATATATATATATATATATATATCAATAACAAGTGTACACAACATTCGTGGATTGTCACGCAAACATTTTTTGTTGATTTTCATGAAAGCTAACGTAATTAATATAATATGGGAAATAAATACAAAAATTTTATAAAAAAAATCATCAACAAAATAGCAAATTTTCTTCGCGTTCTTCGCGTAGAATATATAGATAGAATAGAATTCTGATAGATGGCGGAATATGTGAAAGTTGTGAGTTGGAATATTATAATGAATCGATTTTCGCGGGCTTAGCTTTGATTTAAGCAAACTATGCTTTTTTAACTTATGTCTACCAGGGTGGCAGAAAATTTGCTTACCTATTGAGGCATTCATTCCTCCCTGGGCGGCAATAGTGTGCGACCGAGTGGGGAACAGTTTACTGACAAGTGCGACAGAAAACTTTCCTTCGGCGAGACCCACTGCCGCCCGCAAACCGGCACCACCCGCGCCGATCACCAAGCAGTCGTGCTGATGGTGTGTGATGGTATACGAACCATTACGCCTTGGAACTATAACGTAGCGGTGATTGTTGATAGGTTAGATAGTGAAATACTATGACATATCTTGCAATGTGTCAATAGCTCAAAGTTAAAGGTGTGGACTGAAAATAAAAAGATCACAGGTTCAAACCTCACCCTTGCACTATTGTCGTACCCACTCCTAGCAGTCCTAGCACAAACTTTCAGCTTTTTTGGAGGAGATAGGAGGATATTAGTCAACTTCAGCTTGGCTAATATTCTTTATTAAAAAAAAAAGTTAAATTATTATACATAATATGTAGTATATTATAATAATTTATTTTCAGCAAAGTGTTCTAAAAAATGTATTAATTTATAACGACTAGTATAAAGTATGTTAATGATGTATTTAAATCATTCTATATATAATGTAAATGACATTCGTAAGAGCTTACAGAAGCCTAAACCGAAAAATAAAGATATTGTATATCCTGGAATTCGAAACAAGAAGTTGAAGTCTTAGCCAGTCTAAAATCTTAAAAACCTACATATACAAGCTCAGAAATCTCTAGAAAAGTGTAGACTTAAAGTAATTCTGAAAGCAGTAGGTATTATACCATCATCTTCTTTATTCTTAAGGCTTACCGTTCAAGATTTTGCGGATGTTATTCTTGAAAACTATACGCAAGTCGACCTATGGACAAAATATAATACGGTTTAAGAACATAATGGAGGTTACATCAAATCCGACGACAAGGAGACTTAACGCTCAACTCGTGGTAAATAAAATATTGTAGTCATTCAGCGGGATTTTTCTTACAATCGTATTACTTTGATAATATATTTCTTATGGTTTTTTTTTAATTTTTTTATTCGATGACAAGATAGCCCTTGACTGCGACCTCACCTGATGGTAACTGACGATGCAGTCTAAGATGGTAGCGGGCTAACTTGGAAGGGGTATAGCAGTGTATATTCAAGCCATACCCCTAATCGGTTTCTACACACCATCGTGCCGGAACGCTAAATCGCTTGGCGGTACGTTTCTGACGGTAGGGTGGTAACTAGCCACGGCCAAAGCCTCCCACCAGACCAGACCAGAGACAAATCAGAAATAATACCAAATTGACCCCGCCGGGAATCAAACCCGAGACCTCCCAGTTATAAGAACACAGCGCTCACCACTGCGCCAGGGAGGTCGTCAATTGTTCTCGATGTATAAACTCAAACTCAAAATTATTTATTTCATCTAGGGCAACTTGTGGCTCTTATGACAAGTCAAGAATCTACCACCGGTTCGGAATGCTGATTCTGCTGAGAGAGCCGGCAAAAAACTCAGCAGTACCTCTTTACAAAACAAAAAATGTTTCAATATGAAGATCTTGTGGACAGCTGAAGCAAAGCAGATTGCTTCCAAGCAACTTTGTAATTTTTTAACGTTGTATAACTTAGCCTTATATCATTCTACAATCCAAAAAAAATAGTAAATAAATACATGATATTATATTTACTTTTAAGCATTTCTATTAAAACTTAAGGCGAAGGGAGGGGAGAAGGGGATTTTACTAAATAAAAATTTTTCTTTAAAAAAAAATGAATATTAGCTAAGCTAAACTTGACGAATATTCTCCTCTCCCCTCCAAATAAGCGGAAAACTTGTGCTAGGAGTGGGCACAATAGTGCAACGGGTGAGGCTCGAACCTGCGACCTTGCAGTTTTCAGTCGTCACCTTTAACCGTTGGGCTATTGAGGCTTTAGTTTGTTAAAAGATATGATTAGATTAATTTTGCAAATGCTGATTGCTGGTGAGGTATAAACTTCGCGCATCTAGTTAGAGAACGCGTTGATAGAAATAGCATTCTCTTATGTACGATCATGTAATATTGAAATGAGCAATCTTAAGGCTACGAGACTATGCTCCAATTAGAAGTCGATTTTCTCGAGAGCGTAATCCTCCTCATATGTATGATATAAACATCGGGCATCTATTATAGGTACTTAAAGAACGCGTTGATAGAAATAGCATTCTCTCATGTAATATTGAAGAGCTCTTAAGAGGAAATGCAGTCAGAGAGACTTTCGAAAAATAGGTATTTTAATAAAGTAGTGCCGTCGCTCTACGAAAGTTCGGAGGGCGTCCGGGCGCGATAGACACAAAATCCAGATTCGACTGTTTAGCCTACATAAAAAGGCATAATTCGAGGTTTGGCTCTCTACTGTTTGCTCTTCCAATATTGGACCAATTTAAAAGATATTTCATATACAGAATAAGAAAAATATATACTGTGCTATGTTTTCCTTTTTTCGTTTATATTTTTCGTAATAGTTGTAAAAATTGTACACTAGGCCTCTATTGGCAGCGGTTTAAAATAGGGAATTATGAGCATTTTGTGTGGGTTCTAGTGCTTAGAAAAATGATGCATCTTCAAAAAGGAAAACATAGAGACATAAAAGACGTTGATATTTATTTAATTGTAAAAAATATTTTTCTTGGGTCATTAACCAGGGAGGAAACAGGCGAGAGCGTTTATATGGAGAAAAGACCACTCGCATGTCGTCTTAAGGCCACTAATATGTGCTCCAATTGAGGAGCGCCGGAACAAAAACCGATAAATCATTTCAAATTTTTTTTTGGGAAATTAAAAAAATGTGTCTTAGTCTATGGTTTTTTAATTTAAAGATAAACAATAGTTATTAATATATTGGTGTTGGCAGCACTGTTTTGAAATCTCAATGGCACAGTAGTGAGTTCGGTATCGGTTGAGATTAAAAAAAAATGGATTTATCGGTCTTTGCTCAGACTTATTGGGATATATCGGTGTTCGATAAAACCTGTGGAGAACAACATTTGGGCAAGAAGTCGGCAACAAAAAGCCGGTGCTTTTGGAGAACACTTGGCGAATTCTTTTACGCCAAATGAGCTGTAATGATACAGAACTAAAAAATGTACTTATACAGCCCTTTCAATTGGATCTATTAGGACAACTACTCCAAAAGAAATCATTAGCATAATAAAACATATGGAAGATAAAAAGGAACCGGGTTTTGATATGATTTGTCCGGGTATTGATGATTGTCTGTTCCGATCATCATATCGTTTAGTAAGACCAAATGGATTTGTCGGTTTATGTTCAGATTACTGTATTTCGAGAACGATTTTGAAGCCGATTTAAAGGTTTTTTGTCAGTTTTGATTAACGATGTTCATAGATATATATGAGAACAACAGCTTGCCATCATTAATAGAAAAAAAGTCAAAATGTGATTTATCGGTTTTTATTCCGACGCTCCTCAATTAGTAGTTGATTTTCTCGAGAGCGTAGAATTACCTACGCTCCTATCGTATATTCATAATATGAAGAGGATTACCTCTTCATATGAATATACAATTGCTTTTGTTGCTCAATATTACGTATTAGTACATATTTTATAGAATAAATTGATGTTATAACTTACCAAAGTAGCATAAAGCATGTTATTAACTCAGAGAAATTATTACGAAGTTATTAATAAAATAAAATTTATTAAGACTCAGACAAATCCTTTGTTTACAATCGATAACAAAATATGTTTTACTTCAAAATAATGTCAAATTGTTTAACAATCGTCTACAACAGAATAATAAGACAAAGCCAGTGTTAAGTGTGCTAATTTGAGCAAAAAGTTTTATCCAACGTTTAAACGTTTCTGAGAAGTCTCGGAGTAAAAAAATTTTGGGGCTTAATCTTGATGTGAGAAGTAGGTAAACCATAGGCTTAGAGCGTAGCGAAAAAATTCTAAGTCTATGAGGTAAACATAGAACTTAAACGGGCGCCTACGGCTACGAGCCTACGATAAGCTACGATGTTCTATATTTGGTTTTTCCTAGAGTTTTCTAGGTTTTTTATAGAGGCTTTTCACTTGTATGAAACATGTAGCTCGGTTTCATTGTGAGTCGAACGGCAAGAATTCCTTTCAATATTCTGTGCCTACACCTTTCTGCCAGAAACAACTCGTATAATTATTTTGAGACAATGAAGAATATTAGATTATAGTTAGTTTCTGAATATTTTACTACCTAAAGCTCTTAACTCTTCCGCGTGGTGTACTGAAAATGGTGTCCAGGAATAGACGGTAATTATATTATCATCCCTCGCGGGACGTGTGGCTTAGTTGTGGCAGGCCAAGCAACATTGACCTCGGCCGGTAACTGGATGGTGATCAACGTTGGGTGAGCGCTGTTTCACTCCTTTCGTGCCTCAGAGAGTACTTGCCGTCGGACCCGGCCACTGACTTTTATATTAATCTATGATCAACACAGGACTTCTTTTTTGGACCTATTTGGTTGACGTCATTTTGACGCTATAAGCACTAAGCAGGTACCAGTATCTCTGGAACTATAGTAGGCAATATTGAAAATGGCGCACCTTTAATTAATATTTTTTTCATTTGTTGTTGTTCTGTTTTCCTAGATTAATTATAGAGGTTGGTGCGCCAAATGCAATAATATTAGTTCCAGAGACACTCAAATGTGGCGCTTCAATGTGGTCCATAATTAAGCTATCTTTTGTATAGGATCAGCAAATACAGTGTTTATCATAGATTAACTATAGTGATCAGATTACCATCGATGTTCAATTCCGAGATGCCTTAACATGGGTAGCCTAAGTATATCATGCTCTCTTTAAACATTTTTGTGGTGGTGTCGTGTGGTGCGGGTTGTTACGTTCCCTCAAATATGGTTGAGTAAAGCAACGGCTGGATCTTGCGTCATGCTCGTGAACGGGTGCCACCAACGGGAATGGGTCTGCTTTGTCTACCCGTCTTAACATGTATTGGGTATGTACCTACCCAAGGTGAAGTATGCATTTTTGAAACTTCATTGCGGAAACACTGTATACATAGCATAGGTTTGTTACCTATTGTAAAATTATATTTTTTTTGAAAGGAGCAACTGCTGAGTTTCTTGCCGGCTCTTCTCAGCAGAATCTGCATTCCGAACCGGTGGTAGATTTATGACGTGTCATAAGAGCTACAAGTTGGCCTACATGAAATAAATAAATTTTGATTTTGATTTTTTTTTTTTATTTATTAACAGTAACATTAATACCATGCATAAAAATATACCTATCTTCAATGATGCAAGAAGCTTTTTTCTGCACTAATTGATACGGATCTCTTTCGCACGTGATTAATCTTCCAACGAACACTACTTTGCTTTTAGATTTTATGCATTCGGTTGGTTTTTGTTTTGTTTTGCTTTGGTTCGTTTCAATATGCTGTGATATTGAAAGGACATGACCAGTTTTTGCCCTCCGAATGGGGAAAATGTGCAGGATTACAGATTTTACAGAAAGATTAAAAAGTTGAGACCTAATTTACTACGGATTTATTATTCCGATAAAGGCATGGTTTAAAATATCAATAAAAAACAGAATGTTTATTGCTTCCGCTTTCTCTGCACTACTTCATACTTCAACTTCCGCTCACTTGTATTAATGCCCGTGATACACATGCTAGTGGATGGTATGCTAGGTACTGACAGAATATCAGCGCGTGATATACATGCTTGTGAATGACCTTGCCAGTGACATGGGAGTTGAGGTTCACAAAATAAAGAAATAAATAGTGTTACAATACAACTCGCAATTATATTAGGCAAAAAACGAGTACAAAAATTAAAAAGATCTTGGCAGATAGTTAGTTGAGAGTTGCGATTTACTAGCAAACACGTTACGATCTGTCTCCTGATTCTGTAACTCAGTACTTATCAGACAATGAAAGCCACTGACATATATTTTTTATAAATAGCAAAGTGAAATTCCGCTTCGCGACACTAGATAGCCCTTGTCTATTGAAAAATCAAATTATTCGTGCAAATAAAGTATTATTCCGTGTATTATTCCGTGTCCTAGGATCTGTACAAAAATATTAACCAATTTTTTTCTAAGCAACTTTGCGCATAGATGGCATGTTTAATAGCAGAAAATTATTCTTACAACTCGATAAACATAAATCTTAACGCCATCTTGTATTGAAAGGGAGAGTTATTTTTTGAAAAGTTTTCTTATTTTTCTCAGTTTTCTAAGGCTTCAGACTCCTAAAACCTTCATCTCTAAAAACTATAGAATATAACAATTACAAAAATAAAACTATTATTATTGCACGTTGATTTTAACATTTTAGACTTGATAACCACAATGACTCCGCGCCCTCTAGTATCGAAAGGCAGAGCTATTCCGTAAAACTTTCCTTTTTTTTTCTGAGTTTTCCGAGCCTTTACACCTCTGAAAGTTTTTTATCTGAAAACTATAGAATATAAGAATTCCAAAAATAAAACAATCTTTGCTGCACGTTGATTTTTGACATCTAGGCGAGAGCTCATTGCTCCACTGGTCATGTCCAAATATCAGACTATATTACTATCTGGAGGGATGAAGGCCGTAAAAGGCTGTAAATATCACATTCGGTGCATTTAAAAAAATAAATCCACTCCATCGATTCGCAATAAAAAGAGCTTTTAAATAGTAAAGTTTCATGCCCATCCACCCTACCCACAAAGACGTGCCGCCAAATGATTTACCGTTCCGGCACGACGGCGTGTAGAAACCGATTAAGTAAGTTTTAGGAAGAAAAAGGCAATACTTTAAAATAAATAGGGCCATATGAGTATTAAATTGAAAAAGGGGATCCGAAACTTGGTTAAATTTGGAAGTTTGATCCTTAATAAAAAGTGGAATAGAATAAAATACCTTGAATTAAAGATTACTAAAATACTTTTATTAATGGTTGTAGCAATGCAAATGCTTTTGAAAAAAAAAAAAAAAAGAATAAAATTTTTGCTCTGTCAAAATTATTGACTGATTTCCGCTAAGAAAGGATTTATTTATTTATTTACTAAAATGATTTCTGGAAATTCAATCTCTAAGGGGGTAAAATAGAGGCTAAATAAATCGAATATAATGTCAGCGAAGCCGCGTACTAAATAGCCGCGTAATAAAGATGGAACACGCTACACAGAAGAATTGATTTTAACAATTGAAACTAATAAATGTACCTAGGTATAAAAGTGCGCAAAAGCGGTCTTATCGCTTTAAGCGATCTCCTCCAGACAATTTTAATACAAATTCAAATTCATTTATTTAATTCAGGCATATTCACCCATATTGATACGAACATTGTTCAGATGCATAAAATAAAGTTAATTAAACAAAAACACAAACATATAAGATAATGTCAAAACAAAAAAAAATAGTAATAATAACAATAGTAATCCAAAAATAAATTTAAATATTAATAACATTAAAATAATCTTACTGAAGGATATGGAAAAGTGCAGCAGTTTTGAATAAATAAAATAAAAGGCACAAACTAAAATATACACAAATCATACCTAAAGTGAAAAGCTAGTTTCTCATAAAGATGAATGAAATAAGCTCAAACACGAGGTAGTAATTTGCTGTAAACTTGTGAGGAGTGTCCTTGACTGTCTTTCGTGTCCATCAACTAATTAACTCCTCCATTAGGAAAATACTACAACCATCAGAACTAAATCATAAGGGCTTCTGGAAGAAATCTCTTCCTTAGAGTTAAGCTGTCCTTGTGCACGTCCTTTATATATTTATGTTTTTATTTTAATATTTTCTGGTAAATATATATGTAGGAACGCGAGACACCAATCATCAGAAGTGAAACGGAAGACACTAAACTAACCACCTTATGACCAGGACCGAGCTTTATTCACCGTGACTATCTTATAAGTTCTCACACACCTCGCCGAGCTTCTATGGAACCAAACTATGTCGATTAAAATAAGAAAGAAAGAAAGAAAGAAACGTTTACTTTATGAATTGTGCCACACATCACCCAATAGGTATACCTCGATTAGGTTGTCCCGGCGCCTCCACCGAACAATAAAGACAAAAGTCTTCAAGCAGAATAAGCGCTGGAACAACTAAGTCATGTGTGGCACAACCCGAAAAAAAGGAATAACTACCCGAAGTCCTAACTGCATTATCATTATCACATAACTTACATGGAACTCAACATTACCCGATCCTAAACAACTAACTGGCTAGCTAACCTAGCCTAGTAACGGCCTCCACCATCCCCATAGCCGTCTCATCACACACCATGATAGAAGAACCTAGCCAACGTCTATTCTAACCACTATAAACCACGAATGGGCAACAACACTATAGGGATTTCACAGTAACACAACATGATTAAACATTGGAACGAACTCACCAGATAACTGCGACCAGCGACCAAACCAGAATGACACTAACAACACTGTCACCAATCTCCAATCACTCAATCGTCACCAACTACTCTACCGAATCAGAATAAAGAACAACCACGACTCACGAATGACGAATGACGAATGACTCAACACACGCTGTACGTCCCCTTTTTATCAACCGAACGAGTGGGGAGCAATTACGCAACGCTCAATGAACAATGATACCAACATTATAAAACTACCGTCATGAAACGTTACAAGACTACCGCCAATAAACTTTATAAGACTACCGTCACTAGGAGACACTATTATTTGTTGCTGACCTACAACTACCCTCCGATGTACTACATATAAATAATTAATGTGCATGGGCGGCGGTAATCACTTAACATCAGAACAGCCGCCTGCTCAAAATAATAATATTTGAGCCAAGTTTCAACAGAATTGGTTTACAGGTGAAATCGAAGCCTGGGGAAGTCCAAGACATTTATCCAGTGGTGGATGTGCATTGACAAGGAAACAGAAGAAGAAAGTATTTATAATGTTAAATATTAATAATTTGCCTTATCTCCTAGAACACGGTAAGTACAGCGTAAACATATATAGGTTTAATAATAATGCACTATGATTTCTAAATAATTCATAACTCATTATTATTATCAACTCTATTCATGTCCGTGTTCATACAAAGTACACGATACAATTACTACAGAGTTGTGACGTCACCCATTGATGGTTAGTATTACGTACTCGTATAACCGTATACTAGAGGGGTGTCGTCAACTAAGAGGGCGCATGCGTTAAATACGCATGCTTGTGGATTTAGGATAGAGATTCCAAGAACCTTTTGTTACTAGATTATTTTTGGCTGCGGATAAAACCACTATCCACATACCGAGGCAGCTCAGCTTTTCTTATGGTTCCTACCATAGTTTCAGGAGTGACATGTGCTCAAGTGAAATTAAAAAAAAAATTGTTTCATGTTGCGTAAACCAGCAATAAGTTTTAAGCAATAAAATTTGAGATATAATCATTTCTTATAATATAGATTTATCAAAAAAACCACCCGAAACGCTAGCAGATTTCCTTAGATGAAAGTGGAAAATTCATGAAAGTTCATGACGTGTAATTATTTCAGGCCTAGACATTATAGTGAGTAATGTGTATAGATTATTACAGCCAGTGCCTTAAACAGTGATATCTAAGTTACAATGTGAATCGGATTGATTGGCATGTGTCGTCATTCAACTGTAAGGTATGTTTATATAACCTTAAAAACTTCGCTAGCGTAAGTGGCAATCGATAAGACTGCGGCATAAGCTTAACCTATTTTTAACCTCTCAGTGTTTTCGGTCTTTATTCTCTTCTTCTCAGTCTCAGTCTTCGGGCTATTATTTAAATTCATACTAATATATATGTTTTCCCTTTATTCGACGCGTTTAGATTGTTATGATAGTTAGATAGTTTAAGGTATGTTATAGATAGTTAGATAGTTTAAGGTAGGTTCTGACAAGCTATCGTCTGTTTGCAATCATCACGTAACTTGTTACGTAATACGGATAGGGAAAATTGGTCAACGCCTACGTTACGGGCTTTAACCTCGATATCTAATGAGAGATATTATTTCATAACTAAAGTTCAAGTTAAAAAATTAACTTTATCTTTTAATTCACTACAGAAGAGCGACACTTCGTTCTTTAGATTTAGTTCGTTGGATTTAAGAAGTAGAGGCCTTCATCTAGAGGAGGCTTTGAAGCATTATCCCTTTCTTTGGGTGCGGTGCAGGGAAGGTTGAATTCCCCGTTGGTCTTCTTGTAAGTCATGTTAAGGTGCCAAGATGATCTTTTGGATTTGAATAGGTATAAATACGTGTAGAATTATGCAGTTGTACTTTGACAAAGCAACCAACTACGCATAGGTATGTACGTTACTTTGAAGCTAATGTCATCGAATTATTTTACGATCAATCGAATTAAAACTTAGACTAACCCTACAGTTTATCTGCCCGTCTGATGAGAGTGCTTGCCAAAGATAGAACATGTAAACTTGGTAGCATCAAGATAGACAATGAATTAGTATCTGATCCTAAACTGGTACTGTGCAAAATGATGGAAACACATTTTCCGGAATGCCAGGAAATAGGCGCTGAAGAAACTACTCAGGAAGTGCCTAACGTCAACTACGACTGGCTGGCAGCAAAGAACATCATAACCAAAGAACAACTAGAATGGAGTATATATTCCTTTGCTCCATATAAGGCAGCTGGACCAGATGGCATCTTTCCAAAAATGCTGCAAGTAGCATATAAACATATTGCAGACACATTACTAGCATTATTTAGATCAAGTCTGGCTAGTGGATACCTACCTCTAAATTGGCGTAAAGTCAAAGCGGTATTCATACCCAAGCCAGCTAAGAAAACTTATCAGGAAGCAAAGTCTTTTCGATGCATAAGCCTATCGTCTTTCATACTGAAAGCCTTAGAAAAAATAATAGATGGACATATGAGGACCAAATTAGACTCGAGTATTCTACCACTACATAATAATCAACATGCATATATGACGGGCAAATCTACTGAAACTGCTCTCCACAATTTAGTGGTTAGAATTGAGAGATCAATAGGTAATAAGGAGTTTGCTCTCGGGTGTTTCTTCGATGTTGAAGGGGCGTTCGACAAAGCAAATCGTGAAGCAATAAAGGCTGCACTTCAGAGGGATGGCATCGAGCATGCTGTAGAAATGTGGATCATGAACATGTTACAGAATCGCTCGATAACTGCTGAACTAGGTGGACAAGAGTATACCATTAAATCCACCAGAGGTTTTCCTCAAGGAGGATGTTTATCACCTCTGTTATGGTGTCTTTTGTTAGATTCTTTGATAGTCAAAATCAATGATATGAAGATCTATATGCAGGCTTACTCTGATGACGGAGTACTCTTAGTTACGGGCAAAGACCTGACTACAGTCAGGAATATAATGAGCGTTGGTATTAAGACTACATTGAAATGGTGTCGAGATAAAGGTCTTGGTCTCAACCCTGCAAAAACAAGACTAGTACTTTTTACCAAAAGAAGAAAAATAGCACACCTTGCACCGATTGTTATTGGTGGTGCGGAGATAGAACTGACTAAGGAAATCAAATATCTAGGGGTGCTGTTAGATAACACTCTTAGATTTAGCAGGCATATAGAGGAACAATGTAAGAAGGCAAAAATAGCCCTCATACAATGCAGGAGAGCAGTGGGAAGAACCTGGGGTATGAAGCCGTGTGTAATAAAATGGATATATACGGCCATCATACTGCCAAGAATCCTATACGGAGCGATCGTATGGTGGCATAAAGCAGCAACATCAACAAATAGCAAAGAACTGACTAAAGTACAAAGGATGGCCACATTGATGGTCTCGGGTGCCATACGGACAACACCATCTGCGGCACTAGAGGTTCTTCTAGGTCTATATCCTCTGGATCTGACAGCTAAAAGGAGAGCGTTAGAACAGTGGTATAGAATGAAACTGTCAAGACAATGGAAAGGCAATTTCATGGACAAAGGTCATACTGAATTAGAAAAGATCTACGGAGATAAACTGTCTATGATAATCATTAATAATGATCTCATTAGGAGACAGCGTATCTTCGACAAGAAATATAGAGTGCACATAGGTTCAAAAGAAGAATGGAAGATAGAATCCGCCAGTGAAGATACCATAGTCTGCTACACGGACGGATCTAGGCGAGAATCCACTAAGCTAAGTGGTGCTGGAGTATTTTACAGTACCATTCCGGATAAGAACCAAGCAATCAGCCTGGGTAAATTTACAAGCGTATTTCAGGCCGAAACGTATGCGATCATGGAGTGTGCTATCGGCTTGATGGATATTGTAGATAATGTCAAAAAAGAAGTTATTATATATAGTGACAGCCAGGCTGCAATAAAAGCTCTGGAAAGAAAAGACACAACTTCGGCTCTAGTGAAGGAATGCAAATATGCACTAAACTCACTAGCTGAAAAAACAAAAGTAACGATAGCTTGGGTTCCTGGACACAAAGGGAACATCGGTAATGAGAAAGCAGACGAACTAGCCAGAATGGGAGCAGGTATCCAATTTCACGGACCTGAGCCTTGCCTACCCATTCCGTACACGATTACCAAAAGAGTGTTAGAGGGAATCGTAGAAAGAGAATCGAATTCAAGATGGAACAACTCGATTCAATACAGGCAATCGAAACTATTCCTGAAATCATTCGATAAGAAGAGGACAAGACAGCTCATGTCACAAAGTAGAAATAACATAGCATTGGTAGTAGGTATTGCAACTGGACACTGTTTGCTAAATAGACATCTCACAATTATGAGAATCAAAGAAGACCCATCCTGTCCTGAGTGTGGTGAGGAGGAGACCAGCTTCCACTTCATAGCTGAGTGCCCTATGTACTCATTGGTAAGATGGGAACTACAAGGTAAGGATAGAATAAGTGTAGAAGACCTAAAAAATCTTTCTATAAAGGATATCGTTAGGTTTGCGAAAGGTACAGGTAGGTTTGAGGGGGGTAGGCTGCCTGGGCACCAGTAACCTGTGTCCAAACATGGGGAATTGGGTGGAATAGTCCTGACACAGGACTGATCACCCGCCTGGCGTCGGCAGGCGTCCCCTCTTTAAATACAAATACAACCCTACAGTTTATATCAAAACCTTGAAGGATATAGCCAACATTAAAACCAATCCAGCTTGTACCAATGGAGGTTAGATCCATAAGGACAATCGCACGGTACGGTACCATACGGTATTAAGGAATATTATGTTTATGATTCAGTGTTGATCGGTAAACCTTAGCCGGTAGGGTGTTGGTAACTAATCACGGCCGAAGCCCCTCAGCCATAAAAAAACAAAAAAATAGTGAAAAATAATGATAGTAGTCGTTTTTTTTTTAACTTAAATAGTCTTATTACTGTAAAAGTCATTCCTGCGTAAATCATAAGACATAATTAATTTCAAATAAATGCCACGCCACGCGCGGTGTAGTGTTCCGTAGTTGCATTTCACAATATAATGCGTACTTAGAAGGGTGTGCAATGTGCATACGTAATTATTCATTCTAAAATATTTTATTACATTTTAAAATAACATCACAAAATAATAATGCGCCTAGTTATAAATTAATAGCAAAAACTCAAGATACAATTTGCCACATACTGCCGCGTCTCCAGCAGTAAGTATAACAAACGTTGTTTGTTCATGATTATCATAGAAGTCCCTGCAAATATAACTCTTAGTTTGAAAATCTTACTTTTAAAAGTTATGCAACTATTACTCGTTAACTAGTGAAGCCTACTTATTCGTTATGGTTTTCTTTAAAAGTTCGTTAAATGTACTACTATTGTGAATACTTTACATATATCTTAAATTGATAATTTAATTTCTTCTCCTATTTTTAAAAAGAAACAAAACTGCAATCAAAGATTTTCTAAAATTCGCTTGTCCCACCCGGGAATTGAACCAGCTAAAAATTCAAAAAATAAACACTTGCTATTTTATTCCACTAGTCTAGAAACAATAAGTCTTGCATTCGTCTGTCGTACAGGATATCCATAAAATCGATAGTACACGAGTTCTTTAATCAACATTACCTTGAACCTTGAAGTGTACACTTTCAACAAGTAGGAAACATACATAATTTCCACATATCCTGCCAAGCTTGGCGTACAAAATACAGTTTTTATGCAATCTAATAATATTAGAAGTATTATACTTCTATTAACAATTGAATACATATCATGAAAAGTTATGAAAACATGACAAAATGAAATAAATTAAAAAAAAACAATAGTATAAGAGGAGGGTTTTTTGAAAATTCAAAATTTAGTACTTTTCAACTAATGTAGCTTTCATAGAATATGAAATGGCGATTTTATTTACATAAATAATTAAAATTCTTTACTTTTTCGTCATAAAACTGCTCGTACAGACTAAGGATTGGTAGCTGCTACGCGCTGCTACGCAGCGTAGCAGCGGCGTAGTAGCTGACAATCTTTAATCCATAGATATTATGTTCTCTTCCACGCTGCAATGATCTTCACTCGATGTGGTACGAATTGCGAATGACCCGTCACAGTAAAAATAAGAGGCTAATTCACTCTGATTCTTAAAGTGATAAGTAATCCGGCGATTAGTACTTGCAATTTGCATCCATGTTGCTTGTCCAAATGTCTTCATGGGTTCAAATGTTTAAATTTTTAATTAAATTTATTACGTCTACTTTTCTCATTAGTTATTTTAAAAATTATATACTAGATAAGAGAACATACCCAACAGAATTGAAAAAGTAAAGGTAGCCTTCTTTTATATCGGCCCAATTGTGGGATTGCCGGGTTTTTAAGTGTTCCCAAAGGATTTTTAAAGCCTACATCCACGCGGATGAATGCACGGGCATCAGCTAATTATAACCGGGATATAATAAGTCGAGCCGCAGTATTTTTTTTTGGCCACAAAACCTAGCTTCTAATTTTATAACTTAACCACGGGAAAATAATGGAGCTTCTAATAAACTAACTCGCCTTTTTCACAATATAATGCGTACTTAGAAGGGTGTGCAATGTGCATACGTAATTATTCATTATAAAATATTTTATTACATTTTAAAATAACATCACAAAATAATAGTTTTCTTTAAAAGTTCGTTATATGTACTACTATCGTGAATGCTTTACATATATATCTTAAATCGAAAGTTTAGTTTCTTCTCTTATTTTTAAAAAATCAAAATCAAAAATTATTTATTTCATGTAGGCCAACTTGTAGCTCTTATGACACGTCATAAATCTACCACCAGTTCAGAATGCAGATTCTGCTGAGAAGAGCCGGCAAGAAACTCAGCAGTTGCTCTTTTCAAAAAATTTTTTTACAATGGTTAACAAAACTATACTATGCACACAGTGTTTCCACAAAGAAGTTTCAAAAATGCACCCCTACTACAACCTAACACATGTTAAGATGGGCAGACACAAAGCAGACCCATTCCCGTTGGTGGCACCCGTTCACGAGCACGACGCATGATCCAGCCATTGCTTCGCTCAACCATATTTGAGGGAACGTAATAACCCGCACCACACGACACCACCACAGAAATGTTTAAGAGACCATGACATACTAGGCTACCCATATTAAGGCATCGAATTAGATAGTAATATTAAGATACTCATTTTAACACATGACTGAGACACAAATAAAGTGGAAAAAAGAAACAAAACTGCATTCAAAGATTTTCTAAAATTCGTTTGTCTCACCCGGGAATTGAACCAGCTAAAAATTAAAAAAATAAACACTTGCTATTTTATTCCACTAGTCGATACAGTCAATGTTAAAGATAAAATTTCTCCAAGAAACAATAAGTCTTGCATTCGTCTTTCGTACAGGATATCCATAAAATCGATAGTACACGAGTTCTTTAATCAACATTACCTAGAACCTTGAAGTGTACACTTTCAACAAGTAGGAAACATACATAATTTCCACATATCCTGCCAAGCTTGGCGTACAAAATACAGTTTTTATGCAATCTAATAATATTAGAAGTATTATACTTCTATTAACAATTGAATACATATCATGAAAAGTTATGAAAACATGACAAAATGAAATAAATAAAAAAAAACAATAGTATAAGAGGAGGGTTTTTTGAAAATTCAAAATTTAGTACTTTTCAACTAATGTAGCTTTCATAGAATATGAAATGGCGATTTTATTTACATAAATAATTAAAATTCATTACCCTTTCGTCATAAAACTGCTCGTACAGACTAAGGATTGGTAGCTGCTACGCGCTGCTACGCAGCGTAATAGCGGCGTGGTAGCTGACAATCTTTAATCCATAGATATTATGTTCTCTTCCACGCTGCAATGATCTTCACTCGATGTGGTACGAATTGCGAATGACCCGTCACAGTAAAAATAAGAGGCTAATTCACTCTGATTCTTAAAGTGAAACGTAATCCGGCGATTAGTACTTGCAATTTGCATCCATGTTGCTTGTCCAAATATCTTCATGGGTTCGATCTGGTGATCGATCTTTTTAACTGGAGCCCACAACTTACTTTACAAGGACGTCTAATGAAGTGGACCCCAGCTGCAATGCTAGCTGATTTTTACTGGGAATTAAATCGAGAAACAGCGGTTAAAATTTATAAAAGAAAGCGATCTACAATATATGTAGTTACCATTTTTTATGTTTTTATTATTTTTGAATTCGTATTTTATTTTATTTTGCGTTGTAAAAGCTTTGAGTATTTAACCAACTGTAAAAATCATCAATCAGTGTAAAGTTTTTCTTTTTAAAATAAATAAATATTCAATATTGTGTCAATACTGGGATTTTATTTAATGTAAATATCTGAAAAACTAGGCATGATAGCTAAAATCTGTAAACAGATTTGGACTCAACAAATCAAAGCCAATAGGAATCACATAGTGAGCTTTTTGCTCCCGGTTTTTTTTTTGTTTGCCGACCAGGGTAATCTGATGAAAGGCGAATGGATACGACGCGTTGTATCGGTAGTGATACTTTAATTCCACAGAATACATAATAGCACCTACTGGTAATACCTAGTATATTTATGGTCGTATCCAATCGTCCGTCGGTTAAACGTTGCTTGGGAATGGACGGCGAAATAACCCCTTAAAAATAGATATCAAAGTGAGAATCTAAGGTCACCACATCAAGTGGGTTGACTTGACTGGAATATCAACTAATGACGGGGACGATACGGTTTAATACATAAAGATAGCCATGCCTTACAACTTACGCTTGTAAGGAATGCTATCTTTATGGTTTAAGATGATAGCGAACTAGGTTGCAAAGGGCATGCCACATACCTTAACATACTTCTTGATTCCACGCTGCGATGATCCTGACTCGTAGAGATACGGATTGCAAAGAAAATGCCACAGTAACTCGAAGCTAAACTCGAGTTCTCAAAGTGATATTTCGGCGAACGTATAACAAATTATCATTTTTGTTGCAAATAATGTAAGTAATGTAATTAAAGTTGTTCCCAACTCTTTTCCGTCGGAACATGCATATTGTTACAGTACTCTATAACATCCTTCACAACAGTTCTCCTGAATACTTTTAGCGTTTAAAGGTATCGCTTCCGCCTGCAAGATCTTTGCGTCGTAGATTATATCGTCGGTCAAATTCATTAGTGCAACATTTTCAAAATCAGTTGTTTTGAGTTAAGTATGCAAAATGGTTAGAAATTGAATAAATAATTAATTATTCAATTTCTAACCATTTTGCAAAGATTATAATCTTTCCGAAGCACCGGTACAAGTCACATTTTGGTCCAAATTGACAGGAAACCACGACCGTCTGTTAGAGAAATATTGATTTTAGCTGTCAACTCAAAACTTTGACTCTCAATTACTCGGAACTGTATATTTTGAATTGTACCATTAATGAATTTGACCAACGAATATATATTTTTTATTCAAATAAACTGTTACAAAGTGCTTTCGAATCATCAAACGAATCCATGACTGTATCTACAAAAGCCATACAATGTAAAAAAAGCGAAAAATATTTATAATCCTTTATTATGTTGGAAAATTTCAATTTAGAAGCTTCACATCGCTGAAACGAATTCAAAACGCGTCACACGCCACAACCGCACGTTGTTAAACGAGCAATTCAAGTATGTTTTAGTATAATGGTAGTTCATAAATTTATAATGTAATTAATTTAAGGTACAAATAATAATTACATAAAAAAGATTCGCAAGAGCTACCACACAAAATAAGAAATCGGTTAAAAAGATATAACCCACTTCACATTCGCGCGCTGCTCAGCTGACTTGAATAATTTGATACAAATATTTTTTTTCTGTAATCTTAGATCACGAACTTATTTGTTTAATTTATACTTATGTAGATAAACATTCGCAAGAACTGCAACATAAAATAAGAAGTCGGTTAAAACCAATCAAACCAACTCCGCCAGCTGCCTTGTATACGAAATACGCACGTTTTTTTATTCGATGACAAGATTGCCCTTGAATGCGCTCTCACCTGATAGTAAGTGACGATGCATTCTAAGATGGTAGCGGACTAACTTGGAAACCTTTGAGCCAGCGCACTCCTTGAAAACGTTTTTAAAAGTCAAAAAATTTTCCGACCTCTTGCACATAATATCTAGTCATAATACATTTATGTGCATAATATATATAACCATCTGGAATAAAGTACCTTTGAAATGGTGAAAAAATTTTTGAAATAGGTGCGGTGGTTCCAAAGTTTGCTCCGAACATACATACACACTCACAAAATTCGCGCTCTCTCTTTATTATAATAGTATAGATTTTAAACATTAACGGAATGAACCTTTTCTTTCGTATCCCGTAAAGTTTGGATCTCTGGACTTACGAGGTTATCATTGTACAGCGACGTTATGTCTTATCAAAGGTACTTGTAAGCATGACATATTTAGTCTACATTTTATCCCGGAAAACCTAAGTGTTCCCAAAGGATTTTTAAAGCCACGCGGATGAATGCACGGGCATCAGCTAATTATAACCGGGATATAATAAGTCGAGCCGCAGAATTTTTTTTTGCCCACAAAACCTAGCTTCTAATTTTATAACTTAGCCAAGGGAAAATGATGAAGCTTCTAATAAACTAACTCGCCTTTTTCACAATAGCCACAAAATATTCCAAAGAAAGCATCAAATAAAGAGCCACAATTATTATAAATTTTTTGAGCCTATACTTTCAAGTAAAAGTATTGTTCTCGTATCGGTGCAGGTGGGACCAATACCTTGCAAACGGGTTAGTTAGGTCATCGTTTATAGCACCCAAGATTGAATTGGGACTGTCTTAACCTGTCCCAGAAGGAACCTGTTCTCGCGCGAAGAATGGCGAAGAAGTCAGGATCTCTTGCGGCGGCAAACATCGATTTGGCACTACAGAAACGAGGCTGCTTCATTAGGATGCAAAAGGCGTTATTGTATTGAATCCTAAGCGTATAAGCGTTAAGTATATAAGAAACTTTTTTTTATTAAATTTATCTCAAAAAAAAAAACCTTTTTTTTAAATTTAGTTACGTAGATACCTATCATTTGCTGTTGCTGTGCTATGATGCTGAGTTGTATTTATAGAAGCTTATTTTCACAATATTTTGTGGCAGTATTTTTTAGAGGCACATTGACTGCTGCTGGCTGACTAATTTAGCGGACAATGTATATTTTTAGAGGCTAATAATGCTATTAAATAGAAGCCAGTTTAATTACATGCCATTATAACCGCGGAGACGCAATTTAATTTTTTTCACCGTACTTTTACACAACTATAGTAATGTAAAATTAATAAAAAATTACAACTGTAATATTAATAAACTGTATAGGACTTACCGATTTTCTATGCAAGCAACAGGCACTAAAGATTTTTACACCCACTTCTACTACACTACACAATTAAACCTTGCATACACATTTAATGTTATATTGTATAACTTCTTTGTGATTTTAGTTTATTTTATAAGTAATTGAGTTCTTATTTAGGCTATAATAGTCATTGTATCTATTCGAAAACCATATTATTCGAGCAATGGAATCTTCGCTTCACATATAATATAAACTGAAATTTATTAGGAGCGAAAAAATTTAAACTCTTAAAGTCTGTAAGATATCCCGGTCACGTACTATGGAAAGCGTCCACTCGCAACGCTGGACATGCTATACCTAATAAATAGGGTCCCACGTAACGGTAGACGCGCCAGTTATACAGATAGATATTTCATAGAAACATCGATGGGCAGATAATATAGTTGAATCAGCAGCTCACTCACACTAGAATTCATAGGGACTATATTATAGGGAGTATATTATTATATCGGGTCGGGCCGCCAGACCTTACTTATTTTCTAAGAAACATTTGGTATGTTTCCGATTGAGTGGTACTAGTACCTATATACTTTGAAGGTATACATATAAATATATACCTTCAAATTATATACAAGTATGTACAAATAAATTACTGTACATATTGATTGCGCATTTCATGCAACTTCGTATTTAAATAGATAATTTCAACTTGTACGTGTTTAATAAATAAAACTTGCACTCAGATATAACTTTTGTTTTTTCTGTAATAAAGAGAACTTGAAATTCCCCATTTTGTACGTGGCTAAAACGCTATATCCGCGAAACAGAAAAGAAACCTCATTCTTTTAGTCTCTGGCCTTTGACAGATGCGCGCGCATTCCGGAAAACTGATTAATTTTTCCCGCCATCGCGAAAAAATTTTCACAACTCGTTTACACTGTTTTGTACCATAATGTACTATTTTAGTATTATTTTCTTTACAAGTGTGTTGGAAAACGTCGTATGATACACGTGTGTATTGATGATTACCGTCCTCGGCTATCTTAAGACCCTAACCTAACGGCTTGGGTCTCAATAGCGCCTCAGCCGTAATCACCAATGTTCCACACTTGCACCATAATGTACTAATGATAAACTAAATCACGGTGGTCCTTTCCTAGATACGATTCTTTTGATGATTGTTTTTAAAAAAAGGTCCACATCCGTTAAATCCGTTTAAAGACGGCCGTTTTTTTTGCGTCCGTATATTAAAGGCTGCTACCATATCTATTTTGTCCATTATACTATTTGCATTTTTCATAAAAATTAATGGAAGTAGAAAGCAACTAGAGTCTAATCCATAACAAAATAACTGACGCAGCCCGGCGGATATTACAATATTGACCAGCCAACGCCAACGTGGTTTTATTTTTTTAGCGGTTTAATCTATCTCCTTTACAAATTACAGCCAAATCCGACCAGTACTTTTTGCACACACATACACACACACAAACTTTCGCCTTTATAATAGACTAGAAGCCCGCGCCGACTTCGTCCGGGTTGAAAATTAAATATTTGTTCTTGTGAGCTTCTTATAGGAGACGATTGTCAATAAGATCACCACAGGAACCATATCGATACCCGCCACCGTGCCCCGCCGCGCCAGCCGGCACCATTTTATTATTTTGTCGCGCGGAAATATTAATTTTCCGATAACTCTTAACATATTTATTTAAATTGTGTAGTGTAAAGGGCAAATATGTTCTAAATTAAATACTTACGATAACAAACATATTTATTTAGATATAGATTGACATCACATCTGTTAAAGAAGCTTCGAAAATAATTCATTATTTTTAATCAAAATTTGAAAGATAGAAATGGTTACTGTAAGTTATCCTTAGAATATAGACATATGCTATCGCGGACTTTTTTTTAGAACTCTTTAAGAGGAACAATTCACCCATACATCATTTTCATCCAATAACAATATATGACCCAGCGCACGCCTTGAAAACGTTTAAGAGTCAAAAAAATTTCCGACTTCTTTAACAAATTTGCACATAATATCTAGCCATAATACATTTATTAACATAATTATAGCCTATAACCATCTGGAATAATGTACCTTTGAAATGGTAAAAGAATTATTGTAACAGGTGCTGTGGTTCCAAAGTTTGCTCCGGACATACATACAAACTCACAAAATTCGCGCTCTCTCTTTTATTATCTGTGTGTGAGCTTCGCTCTCTCGACTCATGGCCGGTTAAAATAAATATCTCGTCCTGAAACCTACAGGAAAAAAGATATTTACGTCCCCATTTTATTTTGACAAGTTAAATATAATGTGTGTGTATGTGTGTGTGTGTGCGTGCGTGCGCACGTGCGTGCGTGTGTGTGGGTGTGCATGTGTGTGTATGTATGTGTGTGCGTGTGTGTGCTTAGTGTGTGTTTATGTACGTGCTATGTGCTCTGTGTTCATTCTTGGTCGTCGTCCCCTTCTTCTTTGTGACAGTTGTTGTGTATTTTGTGTGTTTGACAAGTCTGGCGCACTAAGTGAATTGGATGGTTCATGTATGTTTTGGTCTGCGTGTGTATTTGCTAAGTTTTGTGTGTTTGATAAGTCTAGCGCAGTAAGTGTATTAGATGGTTCTTGTGTGTTTTGATCTGGTTGTGTATTATGGACGAATACAGTATCTCCTAGCACTTTACTGAGTATGATTGATGTGTGTATAGCTGCTTGTTTTTGGAGGATATTTAGGTCAATGTAGGTATCTAGTTTATCTATATATTTTCTTATACTTTTGGCTATTATACCTGTCGCCCCTATTACAACTGGAATGATCGTCGCTTTTGTATCCCACAAACGACTGACTTCAGTTTTTAAAAGATGGTATTTACTTAACTTCTCTATCTCTTTAGGTAATATATTATAGTCTGATGGTACGGTTATATCTATTAAAAATGTTTGGTTTTTATTTTTATCAATGTAAATTATATCAGGTCTGTTATGTGTTACGGTGACATCAGTTTGAACGGCCATTTCCCATAAAATTTTAGCAGTTTCATTTTCTTTAACTTGTGGCTGGGTGAGTGTTTCTTTCCACCAAAAATCGGCAACATCAAATTTGTGTTTCTTTGCTAGACACCAGTAAACATATTGAACAAGATTATTATGTCGTTTGACATAATAAGTTCCCGCCAATTTCTCGCATCCTGAGATTATGTGCTGTGTCGTCTCATCTTTCTTAGCACAAAGGCGACATTTTCCATCTACTGGTTCTTTCAGTATATCACGTTGATGCTGCCTTGTCATGATAGCTTGATCCTGTATGGCGAATATTGAGGCCTCTATATTTGGGGATATCTGTTGTTTTTTCATCCACTTAAAAGATTGCTCCTTGTCTATGTTGGCTTGATCTAAAACCTTCTTAGGAAATTGTCCATGTAGTTGCTTGTTTCTCCATGTTTCATTGTGCATTTTTACAATTGAATCTTTAATTTCTTTTTTCGTATGTACCCTATTTTGTTGTATGTTTAATTCTCTTTCTATCTCTTGCGCTTCCTTTATTATTGAATATTTGTCTGTATTCTTATCATGCTGTACTATTGTTTTAATTAGATGGTCATTTTCTGCATTTAAGTACTGTTTGTATTTCACTATCTGTGCTTTATACATGTATTCTACATTTATAAGTCCTCTTCCTCCTTCAGATACCGGCAAGTATAGCCTTTCAACGTCTGCTTTCTGTTTATGAGCCTTTTTCATTGCTAATTGCTTTCTTGTTTTAACATCAATTTTCTTAAGATCACTATTTTTATAATTAATTATACCAAATGAATACAGTAAAACTGGTATAGCATAAGTATTAATACCTTTTATTAAATTTCGCGAATTGAGATGTGTATTTAATAGCTTTTTAACTCTTTTGAAATATTCTTTCGTGATTTGTTCTCTGATGACATTATGATCTATTTTTCCTGATTCCTGTACTCCTAAATACTTATATTTTTCCCCAAAGTCAAGTTGTTTAAATGTTTCCCCACTTAGCAGGACATGCCCCTCTCCCGTTGTATTGTTTCGATGTCCAAAACTAATATGTAATATATTGCACTTATCTAAACCAAATCTCATACCTATGTCATTTGTAAAAATTTCCACGCTGTCTATTAATACCTTTAAATTATGTTTATTGTTTGCGTAAATCTTTAGATCATCCATATATAGCAGATGGTTTATCCAGAAACTATCTTTGAGTTTGTATCCTTTCATTTCATACTTATTTAGTATAAATGAAAGAGGGTTAATGGCTAAACAAAACAACAATGGCGAGAGAGAATCGCCCTGAAATATTCCTCTTCTTATATAAATCGGATCAGTAGTTACTGAATTCTGAGAACCACGAGCCGTCATGGTCACCCTCCACAGGGGCATGGTTACCTGAAGGAATTTTTTAATTATGGGAGGACATTTATATATATCTAATAACTTGAGAAGCCATTCGTGAGATACACTATCAAACGCTTTTTGATAGTCGATCCACGCCATACTTAAATTCTTTTGTGATTGATGGGCATCTTCTAAAATTGCTTTATTAGTCATGAGATGATCTTTACAACCTCTGGCCCCTCTCCGACATCCTCTTTGTTCTACTGCCATTATGTTGTTCTCCTGACAGTGGCTATACATTACGTTAGCTAATACAGAACTGAGCAATTTATACATTGTTGGTAAGCACGCTATTGGTCTCCAGTTTTTAGGGTCTTCAGTATTTTCATTTTTGGGTATCAATATAACCTGACCTGTAGTGAACCATTCTTCTAAGCTCTCTCCGCCTGATACTATATTTGTAAATAATAAAGCTAAATATTTATGGACACTGGTAAGATATTTTAAGTAGTAATTTTGAATTTTGTCTATTCCTGGTGCTTTCCAATTTTGTAGATTTTTGACAGCACTTTTAACTTGATTTTCTGTAATTTCTTGTATGTCTGCTGTTTGTATCTCACTTGATGCACGTTCTATTTCTTTAATCCAATTAGCTTCATTATTGTATTCTATAGGATTCGATAAAATCATCTTCCAGAATTCTTCTACCTCTTGTTTACTTGGCACTTTGATGTCTTTATTGGTATTAACTCCTAAACTTCTATATAATCTATGTTCATTTACACTGAATAATTTATTTTGTTCTTTCCTATTATTCATATCTACATAGCGTTTAATTCTGCCTGCAAGCGCTTTAATTTTTTGTTTAATTATTTCTATGGTATTATTGTGATCATTTCCATTTTGAACATTGTATTTACTGTAGAGCCTTTCCTTAATTTTTACCATCCTACGCGTATTAACTCCTCTTTGTATTTCTAATAACTGTCCTAATTCTTTCCTTAATTTTTCGATTTTGCTTTGTATTCGTGTTTTCCATGGTGGGTCAGATTTCTGTTTTATAGTATTTTTGGGGGTGTATGGTATTTGATTATTGTTAATTATAAGAGTTTTAGCCGCGGCATATATAATATTATTTACTTCGCGTAAGTTGTTATTAATTATAAGTAATTTAGGTAAGTAATTGTTTAATGTGTTTACGTTCTCTATAAATCTTTTGTTTATTTTAGCTTTAGGTAAAAGTAAACGTTCTTCAATTGGTATTTCTTTCGTTTCAGCAAATATTTGAAGAAACTGCATGATTAACGGGTCCTGATTTTCATTAGCTTCTATATTTCGTGTCAGTCGATCTATTGTTTCTACTTGTTCGGGCGTGCTTTGTGTGTATTGTATCTGATGTGTATTGTGCTCTATGCTTTGTGCTTGTATTGGTGTTATGCCTTGTACTTCGTTTGAAATCAGGTCTGGATTTTCAACTGATATACGGCCCTCTGCTTGTTTTTGTATTCGATCTAGTAGTTCTTGTGATATTACATTGTGTTTTAAAACTATGCGGGCTTGATTAGACAGTGTATTTCCATTAAATTTGTGAATTTTAGGGTTATTAGGGTTTCTTTCAATGAAAAGCTGTTGTAGTCTAGCTAAGTATCCTGAACCTTCGACTCTTGCTTTATAGTAACAAAACATTAGTTCCATTAATTCCTCTTTTGACCACTTTCTTCGTCTATCATCTCTTACATGCATATCTGTGGTCATAACAGATGAGCCGGCAGAATCTGTGGGCGGAGCCCTATTCTGCAAAGCGTCATTTGTACCCTCCCCTCCCCGTTGGTCGGCTGTACTATTTTCGGGTTCCCCGACTCCCGCCCGCCTGCTCAGCAAGGAGTCACTGACGGTTTGCATGCTGGAACGTCCAGCGTCAGCTCCAGACGTGCCCCGGCGATCGCCCCCGGGTAGCGGCCCTATGCGTTTTCTTTTATTTGTTGTCTCCATTTTATTGGGTTGGGTTTGAGTGGTGGTTACGTCACTCGGGGTCCACTCAGGTCCCCGAGGAGGCTGTTTTTTGTAGCCAGCTAGCTACGAATTGGAGGATCAAGATGGTGTGATTCCCCATTACCCTTAGTCGCCTCTTACGACACCCACGGGCTAGGAAGGGGTGGCAACATTCTACTCTGCCGGTGCCACACGGCTAGCTCTCTCTTTATTATAATAGTATAGATTAATATCTATACTATTATAATAAAGTGTGATATACTATTATAATAAAATGTGATAGTCACAGAGGCGGCTCTAGCCCATGTAGCGCCCGTGTGCAATTAATATCTTGGCGCCCTCTAGTAGACGCGCGACAAAATGGAATACTTACAATACAAGAATACAGTTTGACTTGCTGTTATATTTTCACCAATGAAAGGAAATTCAGGTGCAAAAAATGGTGCAATTTTAAATGATGTCGGGAAGCACGCAAGCGCGGCTCGGCGCGGCACCCCCTAACGCCCTGCGCCCGTGTGCGTTGCACACTCTGCTCCATAGATAAAGCCGGCACTGGATAGTCGAAGCGACCACACCGCTTGTTCGCTTTAGGACAGATTCGCTTTACGACAGATTCGCTTTACGGCAGATTCGCTTTACGGCAGATTCGCTTTACGGCAGAAGTACAGTGAACTCGAATATATATAGATAGATTTTTGTTTAAAATTAATAATACATTAAACAAGTTAATACATTAATGCTAATAGATGGCGCTGTATTTACTATCGGTCAAGTCACTGGCCCAATGCAAATTGGGAGACGTCTGTCACCTTTGAGAGCATTATGGAGATTTTTCAGGCGTGCAGTGGATTCCGTCACCATGTTTTCTCACATTGTTTTCTTCATCGTTTTTTTTATATGTTCCTCCATTTTTTCCTCCGACAAGGTCTTAGGTTTTAGGTCGGTACTGAATATGGCTTTTTTGTCATATTTTCTTTTTGCTAACGGAAATTAGCATAAGTACATAAAAAAATCGTAATAATGATGGTGAAAGAAGCCTCAGTAGCTCAGCGGTTAAAAGTGTGGGCTGCGAACTGAAACGTCGCAGGTTCGAACCCCACCCGTTGCACTATTGTCATACCCACTCCTAGCAGAAGTTTTCCGCTTATTTGGAGGATAGAGAAGAATATAATTCAAGTTCAGCTTGGCTAATATTCTTTAAAAAAAAAAATTATCTTAAAGTCATAGTCATCCAAGATCAAACCCGCGACCAAAGAGACTGCAGTCCTAACCGCTAGGCTAGGTTTTCGCTTGGGACACTATTATTACTAAGTGGGTGTTTGTGTAACATAAGATCGTTATATGACAATTGCTTTGTATGTTGAAGTTGATATCTTATTTACATAGAACTCTTCGGAATAGTCTTACTTCAATAAACATCAGCACATCAGCATTCTCAGGACCGCCAGTAAATTTGCTGTACGAGCATAAATAGGATATTGTAAGTAGCGTTGCCAGACGTCCCGTATTTCCCGGGACGTCCCGCATTGTAGGCATAGTTTAAAACGTCCCGGCGGGACTGACTCTGTCCCGTATTTGAACCGTACTTCGTTTTTCATTATGAAATCGATCCAAAGTACCTAACTATTCACACACGCAACGTTCGTAAAAAAGCGATTTAATGACCGTTTTTAATTACGATTATAATTGTATTGATTTCGACAAATAATGTTGAAACGAATAAAAATATGTTAAAACTGACTCGATATCAAAAAAATGACACTAAATGATTTTGTTTTTATTTGTCCTGGGTAAAAAACTGAAATCCCGTATTTTTTTGCCCATTTAACCATTTGTCCCTTATAGGCTAAAAAAAAATCTGTCAACCCTAATTGTAAGCTATATTGTAGGTACTTAATGTTATGCTTTATGAGAATTACACACACACGCACATAGACATAAACATTGTTGTTAGTATCAAGACTGCCTCGTTGGTCTAGTGGTTATCAAATTCGACGAGAGTCCCGGGTTCAATTCCCGGGTTGGACTATAAAGTTTTCTTGTGAAGTGGGAATTCCCAGTACTAGCTCGGAGTTAGGAACATGGCGGTGAGTCACCCCGTGCCTCGGAGAGCACGTAAAGCCTCCATTATGTCGCAGTGTTCCTGTAAAAAAAGTCCCGGCTTTTAATCCTATTGCTACTGGATACTATCCACCTAAAGTCCTAAACTAATGGGATTTAGAGAGTATCGATTATTTATTAATAAATATTGGCAAATATAACATGAACTCCAGGACCCAGCTCTTTGTGCCGTTGGATTTGTTTTATAGCTTAGCATGCGATGCCGGGGCTGGTTTATATATATATCTATTTATAAATCAATACCTACCTATATGCCTTGAATCCCTGTTTCCCTATTCATTCATCTTTTTTTAAGTTTTCTAATACTTTGTTTCTACAAGTACCAAATTTATATACATATTATTATACTGTCTTCTTGTCCCATGTGTAAAAATAAAATTAAAATTAAATGACATACCTTTCATGTATTATACATCAATAGCTAGACAATACAGCATTGTAAAGTCGATATCTCCTGAGAATGCTCCGGTGTCGGGGCGAAACATGCGTCGAGAGTAGTATAAAAGTCTTGTGTGGTGGTGGTGGCATTGCTTACTTGGGAACTTTGCTTTATTGCTTGGTTGGGGAGGTAAGCGGTGCTTAGCTTATAACTGCATGTTTGACCATACAGATTTTTTCTGTTGGCGGATTACAGCAAAATAATTCTAACATTCTTTTGTTTATTAAACATCAGTTTAGAAATTAAACATACAGATGCGTAGAACATTATCATTATATTAGCATTTAGAAAAAATATTAGCTTTACAAAGAAAGAAAGTCATATTATATATCTAGCTTAAAAATTCAATTAGTCAAATCTCATATGCAATGCCATCCGACTGATACTATAACTAGATATTTTCATATTCTTTGTAAAAAAACTCATAACAATTAAAGTCAGAACTAAGTATAGATCTTATTAAGTGTTGGTAAAATTGAACCCAATTACATGCAAAATGCGGGAAGTAATAATAAAATGGCGGGAAATAATAGGTCGCATTTCACGACATTTTGGATCCTTGACACTACCGGCTTGCACCAGTCAGTGGTAGTGTAAAAGGTATTTTTTAATACCCATTACACTACCAACCTATTCTTTTATGAAAATAATATAGATTAACTAGATTATTATTGAGAATTTTAATTCTTTTCCGTTTATTGTTCAAGGTATACCTAAACAATAAGAACTTGTACGGGCTTCATATTTTTTTAACGGACTTCCAAAAAGAAGGAGGTTATCAATTCGGCCAGTGTCTTTTTCTTTCTTCGTATATCCACCGATTACTCTGGGATTTTATGATCTAAAATAAAATTGAGTTTCATAACTTTGCTAACAAAAGATTCACAAAGAATTTTTTTTTCGCTTGGGGAACAGAGACCTTTTTTAACGTGAACGATATTATTTATACGTTTCAATTCCCGCATTCCACTCGGATGTCAAAGGAAAGAAGGAAGGAGTTTGGTCAAACTGAGCGAGACATCTTCATTCCTAACTCAAAGTAAAGCGAATAGCGTTGTAATAACAGCGGTTGCAATGAAGCTCATTTTCGCCGTCGAGTACACCTCTTTAATGTTCAACCACTTGCCAACATTCCACATGCAGAAGCGGATTCCGTTGAAGTAGTGATAAACGAACGGTGCGCCTAAAATGATCTTTATTATAAATATGGACGGCCGAGAAAGGTCCAAGCTTTGGATTATTGAAACGTAAGTTTCCACGCCGTTTGACAAAAACAAGCTGCCGAACGCCATCAGTAGTGCGTACGCAACTAAAATTATACCTGAAACAAAAAAAACTTTATTAAACAAACTCCTTTTTGACAACCACCCTGGTGCAGTGATGAGCGCTGTGGTCTTATAACTGGGAGGTCTCGGGGTCGATTCCCGGCGGGGGCAATGGGGATTTATAATTTCTGAATTATCTCTGGTTTGGTCTGGTGTACCACAACGGCTTTGGCCGTACTAGTTACTACCCTACCGTCAAAAAGGTGCCGCCGAGCGTTCCGGCAAGATGGCGTGTAGAAACCAATTAGGTATACACTGTCATACCATAGTTAACCCGCTAGTTAGATCGCAGTCAAGGACTATTTTGTCGTTGAATTAATAAAAAGCTCTTCTTCAACCGATTGTCGTCCACTAGACAAAGACTGGGGCATGGCATAGGCTTACACAAGCCTCAGTTTTGCCTTTACTGTATCCAACGGCCCCTTGTCAAAAAATACAAGCTAGAAAAATAGGTTCGATACTACTAATATTAAAATGTTTAAGTGTGTTTGTTTAACCTTTAATCATGCAAAAACGGAGAAACGAATCGATTTATTTTATGGTATACATGACATAATTGGGTACTGGAGAATAAGATAGGGTGCTTTTATTGCTTCCTTACGGTACTTTCCCAGTTATTCAATACTTTTATCTCATCACTACATTCACACGTCAGACTGCAAACTTATAGTCTATATTACTCTCTTTCTGATTTATATCGTTATCTCTCTCGATGGAATGGTACAGCTCTCGGGAGTTTACCTAGGTATCGAACCAAAAGTATCGATACTACTCCGGTATCGATCCTTTCGAATATAGCAAAAAAAAACGGCAAACTTGAGCGTATGTATCACTTAAATATTTACCAGTAGCACGTTGTACTATAGAAGTCATGGCTGGCAGAGTTGGTGCATATAGAGTCAAATGCGGCGACATTGGGCGGTTCAATTTCATGTTTTTGGCGTCGTGGCAAGTGTATACCAGGGGCTCATAAGACTTGTATGACACTTGATGCTTGGTTTTTCCTGGGGTACCACCACCGCAGCCGCACGAGTTCTTGCAGTGCCCCCAGGATGATGATGATGGGATGAACCAGGGCCTAGGAAAAATTCAAGTCAAATGGCGGACCGATTTTGAGAAGTAGATATTTCTGTATGATTTTATACTTTATCTTCAAATTGCTGTTATAAATATCGCTTGCTTTAACTGTAAAGGAAACATCGTGACGAAAGCATGCTTGAGAGCTCTCCACGGGTTTCTGTGAAGATGTGTGTGATATACTTCCATCTTCATCATCAGCAATCCATCAACGGCTCACCACTGAGTGTAAGTTTCCTCTCAGAGAACACTTAAAGGCTGGCCCAATGCTAATTGTGGGACTTTACACACCTTTGAGAACATTATGGAAAACTCTCACGTTTGCAAATATCCTCCCGACGGTTTCCTTCACCGTTGAAGCATGTGATATTTAGTTGCTTCAAGCACATAACTCCAAAAACTCAAAGGTCCGTACACGGGATCGAACCTGCGACCCCCGAATAGGCGACCACAATACTAACCACTACTGACTGTGATCTTCCTAGACCTTCACTACCTACACACTAAAGTAAATAAACCCCCAGGATTTTCAAAAGTTTTAAATTATATAGGCCAACTTGTAGCTCTTATAACAAGACTCTACCAAGCAGATTTACTATAGACTATAGACCTTCTCGCTAGCTCGTTCTTCGAACTATGATCGAATTTTCTTTTTTATGACAACTGCTCATCGATACTGTATATGTATGGCTTCCCATCTTTCGATCTAATTATTCATTAAATCAACTATACTATGCTTACTTTAATAAGACTTTAATATAAGTATTGTTGGATTTTCAATTCACAATTAGATACTTAAAAAGTTTAATCGCATAAATAGTGTCTGTCCTTACGTCGCGGATGCCCTAGCTACTCTATAAAGTTCACGGTCTCCAGTGCACTTGAGTTGAATCGATGCAACAGATATTGATTTTGATATTATGTATTTATCATAATTACCAGTTCACTTTCCTCATTAGTTGAATATCCCTTCTTACGGCGTGGGATTTCAATAATAAGATAAGCATCTCCTTTATTATAATTTTAAATTGATGGATCTTTTAAAATTCTATGTTTATTTTCTTGTGTAAGACTTTGACGTTAATTTGACGCAGTTTTCAAATTATATTTTAATTTTAAATCCTACAAAAGAGTGTTTTTATGTGCAATGTTTTCTTCTCCATCAACTCAACCGATAGCTTCCAACCGATAGACGTCCACTGCTGGACAAAGGTCTCTTGCATGGATTTCCACAGGCCTCGGCCTGAATCCAGCGGCTCTTGCACCGCCTGAATCCAGCGGCTCCTTGCAACTCGTTTGATGTCGTCGTTCCACCTAGTGGGGAGTCTGAAATACTGCGCTTTCCGGTGCGGGGTCGCCACTCCGGCACCTTAGGATCTCAACAACCATTAGCTCTTCACATGCCCACCCATTTTCACCTTTCGATTTCACCATATATTTTTTATATAAATTGATTTTTTTTGTCTTCTTATTTTGTTGCTGTTGATTGCTTATTACCTATCTGTAATACTTTTGTCTTCTCTTGCATAGAACTCATGCCTTGGTGTTGCGCAGCCAAAGACTCCCTGCGACTTGTCTGATGTTATGGGTTCACTTAGTGGGAGATCTGCGAACACTGTGCTTTTCGGTGCGAGGTCGCCACTCTAGTACATTGGGACCCCATCGGTTCTTTGAACTATGTACTACAAAGCTCTCATTAGCATTTCAACTTCGTTACTCGATGAGCTATGTCGACTAACTAACTACTAACTACTAACTTTCGGTCTCCTGTTACTATTAAACTGATAGGATTGATCCGTTACGCCGTTATTGCATGAATGAAAGACAATCCAAAACAAACACATTCGTCATAATATTAATAAGTATATAAATCTATTTCCAACAAAAACTGTTAAAAACATTATTATAACAAAAGTAGTTGAGTAGTTGTTGAAATCCCGCGGGAACTCTTTGATTTTTCGGAATAGAATAGAAATATTTTTTATTCAAATAAACTTTTACAAGTACTTTTGAATCGTCGATGAATCTACCACTGGTTCGGAATGCCCTTCCTGCCGAGAAGAGCCAGCAATAAACTAGGCGGTTGCTCTTTAAAAAAAAAATTTTTACAATAGGTAACAAAACTATGCTATGTATACAGTGTTTCCACAATGAAGTTTCAAAATGCAAAACAATCCAATACATGTTAAGACAGGCAGACAATAGATAAAAGTAACGTATGACAATCTTCAGATCCTCAGCTTTAGGCAGCCCACCCATGCAAAAAATTACGTCGAACCGTAGCGTGATTGAAGTCACCAGTTGAAATCAATCACACTTATAACATGTAATTTACAACATCCCTGTTTTTCCGACGGGGAGTAAAAATGAACGCAAAATCGAAGTAGGTACCAAACCAAAGGCACTGCAAAGGAATATTATAATCATATACCAGGATATAATATATCCTGGTATATGATTATAATATTCCTATGCAATATTAATACGGAAAAGTCTACGTTTCACGTAAAATGCAATATTTAATTTAGCAATACTAGATGATATCGGAACATACCGAACGTTCGATTTAATATCAGTTCAACAATAACATGCACGTCATATTATTGATAAGTGAAATTTCAACAACTTTTGCATCGATGCATCATATTAATAAAGTTAAAATGAAAATATTTTCCGGTACATTAACATTGAAGTGAATTAATGCAAATATAATTAATGATTAAACGAACTTACCTGTAAGTGAAGTGCTATCATAATAATTAGTTATAAGAGGAATCGTTCGAAAAGTTATAAAATATAATCTGTTCGGACGATTCCTCTTAATATAATTATGATTATTTTATCGTACTGCCAGAAGTACTGTTCCATGCCAGAAGCGATACGCCGCTTATAGACACGGCATATATTGGACAACTAGCTTTTGCCCGCGACTTTGTCCGCGTGGATTTAGTTTTTAATAATCCCGTGGTAACGCTTTGATCTTCCGGATTAATAAATAGCCTTCAGTTCGGTTCTTGCTCGGTTCTCGTCGGGTGACCGCCCTCGACCACCGACTTACTGCATCACATTGTTCACCCGCGCTATTTTTTCTTTTTGCTCGGCTTCTAAGAGTTGTAGTTGAGATATTGAATAGCCTATAACCTTCCTCAAGAATTGGGCTATCAGATACAAAAATAATTCTTCCAATCCGACTGATAGTTCCAGAGATTAGCGCGTTCAAACAAACAAACTCTTGCACTTTATAATATTAGTATGGATATGGCTTCATAAGACGCATGGAGTTCTTCTCACTGGGGAAGTTGTCTCCGCACGACATTTACTCCCACAACACATCTGCTCATAGTCCGCCGACTGATCGCATGATGAACTTCTCTTCTTCTTCTTCTTCAACTAATGGACGTCCACTGCTGGACATAAGTCTCCTGCATGGACCTCCACAAGTCTCGGTCTTGCGCCGCCTGAATCCAGCGGCTCCCTGCGACTCGCTTGATGTCGTCTGTCCACCTAGTGGGGGGTCTGCCAACACTGCGCTTCCCGGTGCGAGGTCGCCACTCCAGCACCTTGGGACCCCATCGACCATCAGCTCTTCGAACTATGATGATGAACACAGAGAAAAAAAAATATTATCGTACTGACTGATCCCCGCGACTTCGTACCGTGGATTGAGGTTTTGATTCCCGTGGGAACTCTTTTATTTTCCGGGATAAAAAGTGGCATTCCTGTGCCTGCCTGTGTGTCTTTCCAGACTATAATCTATCTCTGTACCCACTGTACCAAATTTCAGCCAAATCAGTTTTATCGTTGCTTCGTGATTGAGTAACAAACATCCATCCATCCATCCAAACTTTCGCATTTATAGCATTATAATACATATATAGGATTGTACAAGAGGATACTCCCTGGAAGCATTCGCTTTGCGAATTTTATTTGATTACTGAGAAAAGAGAAGGACATTGCTGGACGAATTTTTGATTTTGAGTCGTCGCGTATACCTATGTTTTTTATGTATGAATTTTCACAGAATTGTTCAACCTTGGCGATCCTTGATTTATTCAATAAATCTTTAAAGCACAGAATAAAAATAAATATAGCTACGAGAGCACTAAATGAACACTGGCTGGTTAGTAATTAATTAATGTTAAATGATTTCTAAAAAAAAATAGTTAAGATACCTTTTGGTCATACGTGAAAATTTTTTTTTATTTTTTTCCGAATATTCGCGACGAATTGAGAACCTCTTTTTTTCGTCGGTTAAAAATGGCGTATCATCGCTTCGACTATTGCGCTTCTAGCGTAATAGTTCGATGAGCGTAACCGGCGCACGTGGCCAGGCGCTTATGACGCACTTATAAACTCAAAAAGCGCTAAAACCCTAGCTAAAGCCGTCTCCAACCGCCCCTATAACGGCCCCTGTCCTCACATCTAATCGATTTAACCACAACATGCCAGACAAACCATCATCCGAACGTGAGAGTAACCATCAAACATATCTAAGTATTATTTAATTAATTACACTCATCTAAACCCTTCGGGTAATATTTATTCGATTAGGGCGTGATTGCTATCACAACCCATCAATCAAATACAACGACCTAGACGCGGGAGCATCCAATAGCCGCATGAGTCTCTGGAAGAGACTGTATTAATAATGTCTAACCTGCTGTATTTATACCCACGTCGTCAACAAAGTCAAACTACCTTCAATACATTAAAGTTGTATATCTTTACTACCCGTATTTCAATATTTCGCTAACACACTTAAGTTTGGTTTTTCGAATTTACGTGTTTTTTATAATCTTCTTTAAAAAAATTCTACCAGTAAAAAATTTACAGTGTCGATATTAAAATAATTTTACGTATAGATGTTCGCAGTAAGTACATACTGCGTTACATATATATATTACATACCAATAATACAAAGGATAGATTAACCTTTGAACATTTGCAGTGAAGCAGATATCACCTACAATAGGGTACTCAACTAATTTGCAAATAGCATGCCTAATTCGATATATTTGATTATATTGATTATATAGATCAGGAGTTGACGGTAGAAAGAAATTAAAATTAGCTCGCATGTCAGAAGTAGAAAAAACGAAAATCAAATTCTGGCATAATTATACACATGCAGTACATGCATAGTACCTAAGTTTTACGGGGGTGACATAAACATAAAGTGATAAAGTCCCGGCAAAAAAATAGAGAGTTAAAAAAATCTAGTATAAGTTAAACGTAAATATAACCTGCTGACTTAAAGCGCTTACGTCTCGTATACTTTTCCACTCATGCTCTTTGGCAAGACTTCCATGAAAGTCTTTTTGCCACAAGTACTTTAATCAAAATAAGTGATTAAGATAATTTAATGTTAAACTTTTTCTATCGAATTAGGCTAAGGTAGACTGTTAAGACAGATTTAAGTGAGTTTAAATAAATAAATTTTTAACCAAGTCCAAATAGAGGAGGAGGTCCTCAATCATCGTCTTCTTGATCAACCGAAAGGCGTGCCCTGCTGGACAAAGGTCTCTCGCGCGGACTTGAACTTGCCTCGGTCTTGCGCCGCCTGTATCCAGTGGCTCTTGCACTTGTTATCTCTGCGACTTGTTATCTGTCCACCTAGTGGGGGGCCTGCCTACATTATGCTAATCATGCTAATGTATATTAGACGATAGATCAAATCTCGCTTACCTTGTAGTAAGGCACGTGTGTAAGATAAGAAGGCGTTCTATACAAGCTGAGGTTTGACATACCTATTGTTTGATAAAGAGTTTCTCGCACGTTTCGGTTCGAGAAATCGTACGCAATTATCGCAAGCAATAATCGACATTATCGCATCAAAATATTTTCATACAGAAAAAAACTTAATTCTCACCTACGATTAGTTATGTCATACAAGATTCGCAAGTAATTATCGCTAGATAATAATTTCCTCAGCTTTTTCTACAGCAAAATTATATTAAGAAGATTCTAGTTTACGGTAATCTCGACTAGTATAAACATGATCTCGTTTCGTACAAATCGGTTTGAACCATTTTCTTTTGAGTGCGCGATTTTCTTTGAAATTCTTTTTACCATTAATAATAATACTTAAGAATAGTGTTTTAATAATGTGTAATGAACTAATTGGGGGTGACGCTGTCAGCGTTGACGAATCCCCCGCAAAAAAAAGTAGAGAGAAAAAAAAACTGTTTGTACACGGACGCAATCAGTATTTCATTGCAAGGCAATTGTGGCCAAAGTGGAAAGGCGATAATTGTGAATGTTTAGACGAAGAGACTTTTTTATATTTTTTCTATAATAGTATCTTCGAGACGATAAACTCTAAAAGAGTCACACTACATCTAAAAGAGTGTGACATTAGCATTATTAATTTAATTAAGTTAGGGGAGGTTTTAAAAACTCCTGTGAACCCTCTACTTTTCAGGGATACGAGGTATCTTATGTTTCTTTCCAAGTCCTCAACTATACTTATGCTGATCCAATGCTTTACCGCGTGATTGAGGATCCAACCAATAAACTAACGAACCAAAAAACAACACTTTACAATTTTAGCGGCTATTCAAGGATTAATGTTCTCGGAAACAGTGTATGGACCCGTTATTGTTTCGTGTTTGATTTATGTTCTCTGTCAGATTTCACTGTTGAACTATCTATCTAAGTTAAATTAGTTGTTAATTTTTCTAAAATTATCCAATTTTCTGAGCAATTTTCTCAACTTTTCTTTCCGTAAGAAACTCCTTACAATAACAAACATAACAAAAAAAGAATTAGTGAAATTGGTCCAGCCGTTCACACGTGATGCCGTGATCAAGGGAAATAGGGATTCATTTTTATACATATACGTATAAGATGTATTCATAAGCTTTTGCCCCCGCGACTTCGTCCGCTTGGAATTAGATTTTGGGGTGGAATTTGCAAAAACTGTGAAACACGTACATCTTTGTTTTTAATCGAAAGACAAAATCCCAAGTTTCGTGGATATACCTTGAATCGACCTCCTTGGAGGTCGAATTTCAATAAATCCTTTCTAAGTTGGTGCCTACATCATAACAGGAACCTACTGTCAAAATTTCAAGCTTCTAACCCCATTGGCCGTGCGTTGATAGATCAGTCAGTCAGGCAGGAGAAGTCTTTTTATAAGTATACATTTATGTAATTTTCATTCAGATTTTACACCATCTAGGTACCGGAATTCAATCCGATTCAATCAGACTATCCAAAATCAATAACACCCATCAACATGCTGTTAGTTCAGATGAGTGTGAAGAGTCATTAATTAATGTTAAAATAAGCTTAATATGAAGTTATTTGGATATTATTTTATGAAAATTTCGAAATAAATAACTAATTGGACGCAGTTTCGCAATAATGATTCCACCCACACAACTTATCAATTGAAAACTTACCTTTGTATGTTTGTATATAAGTATGTATTATTATTATTTTATTTGTTTAAATAGATATTATAGTATTTATTATGTAGGGTAAATATGTGTATTGCTTAAATATACATATGCGTTTCAATTTTCAATTTAATTTCAATTCGCTCTGATGGATGACTTCCCATGGTATTCAGACATGTCCGTATGTAATCCTTCCATTCATTCCGTTCTATTTAGATGGATTCCGATCCATTTCTCCGCAATCACCAATCCGGGTTTGTATCTCAGCACAGCGTTGATCATGATCACTTTCTCTTTGTACGAGTATGTATTATGTTTAATCTTAATATAATATCTTAACGGTGCAGACTGAATACTGAAAGATCAAAGATATCACTCAAGTTCAGCTTGAATTTCTTTGAGAATAAAATATTAAATTACAAAAATCGAAAACCCAACTTCGTAAATAAAAACTGAAAAGGAAAACAAGTCTAGTAATCAAGAATTCTGTTAAATAATTTGACTTAAACTAGCGGGATCCATTAAAATCTATATCGGTTGAAATCTTCCCAATAAGTGTAAATAACTCCCAAGATTTACATAAATCGATTGACGTAAGAATTATCGAAATCACTTATACAGATACGACACGCACACAGCCATGAGCCACGCGCCCTCGTGAATAGAAAGAACTAAGTAGGTATATAGAACAGCGCTGGCGGTCCATATGTAAACAAACGTATAGTATCTTTACCTGTGTGTTTACATATGGTATATAAACGGGTAAAGATACTATATTATTTTATCTTAAGGTAAATTTCGCCCACCCGTAGAATTAAATGGAAGATTAAAATAAATATTAATTATACACGCAGTGTGTACGGTCCATTTGCGCGTAGCATCACGCTTCATCAGTGCAGACAGGTAGCTATAAATGTAAAATTATTTGTCGTTTGACGGTTGACCGAATGGCTGACCAAACTGACGTTTCAAAAGAAACGGCAATAAAGGACCCATTATATTGGACATTTTATTTATACAGCGAACGTATTGCGAGCGAGCCAAATAAAGCGTCAGGACGTAAAGGGCTTCAGCAATAAGCTCTGGGGCCCAAGTCTGCTATTGCAATTGTAGTTACATTGCCTATCAATGACATCCCAATTCCAATTTTGGTAGTCTACTAATTCAATGGCGTCACAATTGTTTTCCGATGGTTTGCCACTGACACATCTAGCTTTGAATCTAGCTTAAATAAACGATTTAATATGTAGTTTTTTTTTAAACTCATTTCGGCAAACGCTTTTTAAGCTAATGGAAATACCGAGGTATGATTGAATTACAATCCAATTATAAGAAATCAAACGACCATTGCGAATTTAGTAGACTACGAAATTTTGGACCAATGATAATTGTATTGTAATTGTATTGCGGATCAATGACAATGACATGTAAAATAGCAGACTTGGGGCCCTGTTCCATACATTTGAGTGCATTTAACTCAAATGTGTTTCTGGCTAGCGAAGGACAGGCAGCAGCAATATTGTGATATTAATTAATTTGTAGAAGCGGTACATTAATTAATTCACCTGCTATTTCGAATTTCGATTAATTAATTCCGTTATCTCCATGAATGTAATGGTTGTGTGTTGTTGTGTGTCACGATGATCTTCTTCGCCGTTAAAGCAAGTGGAAGTGCTATTTAGTTGCATAAAATGCACAAAACTCCGAAATGGCAGATGATAGGTTACCCCGAATAAACAGACAGACAAAAATTGTGTTAAATATATGTAAACTAGTGGTTCGCCCCGAACTGGGACCTCGCGATATCCCATAATTCTGTTTTACCGATAGTAGATACAGCGCCATCTATTAGCATTATTGTGAAGCTATAGGATCTATTAGCATTAAAAATTAAATAATTTCTGTATAATATTTATCTTTAGTATTTGTTGTTCAAGTACAGGACCTAGACCTAGACCTAGAACCTAATTCCGATGAATTGTGAACCTCCAACTTTTTTGGAAGTTGGTTAAAAGTTAAATAATTTCGTTTCTTTATAATAATAATTTTAGTATTTGTTGTTCGAGTACAGGATATAACTGAATTTACAAACAAGTTTCAGTTTCTAATATATCATAGTTTCTGACATATGGCTCAAATTAAATCTCCACTTTAAAAGTCCCCCATTTCGTCAATTTTAAGGGAAAAATTAAAAAAAAATATTTTTGTACTCTGTTCAAAATCGTCTTTAAAAAGATATATCGCAAGTCTATGTAACGCTACAAAAATATTTTACTTCACACACGCTTCTGACGGAGCCCCTCTGAAATAAAGATTTTTATAATTTTTTATGCAATATTCGGCCATCAGTTTACACTTAAATTTGAAGTAATTACGTTCAAAAATTCAGAAGTTATAAGGCTCTGACAGACGGACTGACGGACGGACAAGTGCAAATTCACTTAAGTAGACTCAGAGACCTCGCTTTGCTCGGTCAATTAATAAATAATGCAATAATTGCATTATTACTCGTTAGTACTTAAGAAGTTCTAAGCAAAATATCCAATCATGTGCCGATACGAGCGGAAGCAGCGGATTGGGAGCGTCGAACCGAGGATCCCACCAGGAGTATAGAACTTAAGTTATAACTTACAAACTTGCAGATCCAAGGAACTGAAATTAATGAGGTTTTCACTATTATATACTTTAGTTCTTAAGGAAGGTTTGCGAATGTTATACTTTAAACTTAGCATTTCAAATAATGAGTTTATTGATGATAGATATAACGTATTTTGTCGCGACCGTGACACCACCACAACAAGTAAATTGGATGGTGGAGGGGTTTTGATTGCGGTATTGAAAAAATATAAATGTTACAGAGTTAATTCTTGGGAAACTAAATTTGAAGATCTCTGGGTAAACTTAGTAGTAAACTCAGAAACTATTTCTATATGCGCTGTTTATATTCCCTCACCACTTAAGTACGACACTCTTCTAGGCTTTGTACAGAATGTAGAACAGATAATAGTGAACAAACAATTGCCAACTGTAGTAATTGGTGATTTTAATATACCATCAGTTAAATAGACTAATGTAGACGGTAGTCATAAAAAAAAATATTCAGATTAATAATGGCCCAGCAGCTGTTCTTATTAATGATTTAATGGCACTGACTAATTTATCTCAATTTAATGGGATAAATAATGCTTATGGAAAAATCCTAGATCTTGTTTTTAGTTCATTAGACAACATTACAGTAGAAAATAGTGACTTTACTGCTTGCTCAATAGATAAATATCATCCACCACTTGAAATTAATTTTGAAATCGATCATAAAGAAGCATTGTTTACATCTAATGTAATAATAAAACACAATTTTAGAAATGCTGACTATGAGGTCATTAATAGAGCTTGCTGAAATCAAATGGGAAAATCTTTTTAGTAGCATTGTGAAACGAAATGACGGAAATATTTTGTACTGAGTTACACAAAGTTATTGAAAAATGTATTCCGAAAAAAAGAGTACTAAATAAAACTCGTTATCCAGTATGGTATTCTAAAAACTTGATAAAACGTTTGGCAGAAAAAAACAAATGTAGAATATTATTTAAAAAATATCGTAATCCGCTAGATGAAATTGAATTTAAATTATTAAGAGATAGATGCGAAGTTATTTTCAATATGGACTATAAAAATTACCTAGAAAGGGTGGAGAGCAGCATAAAAATTAATCCTAAATTTTTTTTCACGTATTTGAAAAAAAAAACGTAGTAATAAATGCGATTATCTGAATGATTGTTCGTTTATTAACGGTTTAGATATTTGCAACCAGTTTGGGATTCATTTTTCAAGTGTGTATACATTACCCCAAAAATCTATTTTACAAACAACTACAAATAATAATTCTTTTCAAAACTCTTATTTGGATAGTATAGTTATAAAGGAAGAAGATGTAAAAAAGCAACTGAGAACCCTCGACATTAATAAAGGGCCGGGCCCTGATGATATACCGGCTATATTTATTAAGAGATGCGCAGTTCTGTTAGGCCAAGGCCATTATCGTTGATATTTAATAAATCTTTAGCAGAAGGCGATTTTCCTAAAATATGGAAAAAGGCTAGAGTAGTCCCCGTGTTTAAAAGGAACAATATATATATATTTGAATATGCAACAGGACTTAAATAGACTATCAATATGGTGCAATGAAAATAATTTAAAATTGAATCATCTAAAATGTTATAGTATTACCTTCAGTAGAAAAGTAAGAAATATTAATTTTGATTAGGTACAGTATAAATGGCAATATATTGGAAACCGTCAATCAAATAAATGATCTCGGAATCATAATAGATTATAAGTTGAGTTTCATACCACATATTGATAATCTGGTGAGTAAGGCTCTTAAACTATTAGGTTTCACCATAAGAAGTACAAAAGAATTTAAAAAGTCATCCACAAAATTAACGCTGTTTAATTCAATGATTAGGAGTAAACATGAATATTGCTCTGTTGTATGGAATCCGTACTATCAAGTGCATAAAGACAGAATAGAAAGAGTACAAAAAAAATTCTTACGCCACTTAGCCTACAAGGACAATATATTGAAAGAGATTAATAATACCAACGATCTCTTAAATCGTTATAAGATCTTATCACTATGTAATCGTAGAAACTTAACAGATCTCTGTTTGCATAAAATTGTAAATGGAGGTATTGACAGCCCAAACTTATTAAACAGAATAAGGTTAGCTTCAAATTCAATTTCAAATTTTATAGCTGAAAGTGGGACTGTCCCGTCCAAAGCGAGTCGTATGGTCACGTTAGCCATGCTCTACTCTATGTATGTTCATACAATACAAAAAATCTATTCTGCCCTGTGCTGCGCGGACTTCGTCGCTTACGTCTTACGCTCAGCCTTAAGGTTTTATATCCTATAGTATCATTAACAGTTCTATAGTTGATGAAGAATCATCTAAAGCAAAATAATTTTTAAGAACTGAATTCCTGTCTCTTTTATGAAGCTTTAAACTAAGAATCCATTAAGAGCGAAAAAGTAAAAACTTTTGAGTAAATATATAAAATAATAGTAAAAAACTCAAAAGGGCAGGCAAAATCTCATTACATATTTTGGTCAAGTGCGAGTGAAACTTGCGGAGCATACGGTTCTTTGGGACAAAATATTCAGGAAGATGAACTCATAATGAATTTTTCGATGCAGTGTCTCAGACGAGCAAGAGGTCTTTTCTTAATCTATTATAATTCACGACGGCGCGTGGCTCATGTTTGTGTGTGTATCTGTATAAGTGTGAGCGAGAGCTTCCTCGCGCCTGACCGCTCTCCTGCCAGGCACGCACTTTTACGCAATGTGCATGTACATGACCTAACCACAAGTAAAGCGCCCGTAACTCCGTGAGATAAACGTACCTACTATACAAGATATCCTTTGACAGCGATCTAAGCTGCAAGCGGGTAACTTGGTAAGAGTATAAATTAAACCCATATTTCCTTACCAGTTTATGGATGCATTGGATCGGAATGCTAATCGCTTAGCTGTCTTATAAAATTTATGTTGATTGTAATAAATGCACAAAAATATTGAATTCAGAACATATGTGATAAATTGTTATATAGAAAATTATTTCCTATATAGGCTTTTATACGCTGTCAGTTATAAATATAAGAGTTTCAAAAATACTCTTCTTATTTAGTATTTTTTCGAAAATACTTACTCTGAATCATTCACCGTTTCTATTTCAAAAATGGGAGATTTTTTAGCTTCCTCCCTCCAAACAATTTTTTTTCATTTGAACATGATTTTGATAAAATTTATTTATTAATTAAGTAAGTTTAGGTATTTATGTTTTGCTATTGGTTTGTATTGTTTCGTTGAAGGACCCTAATCTAGACTGCTTGTAAACTTTAGCTAACATTTAACTCTCTCTTTAAGGAAATTTCTTTGGAGAAATGCGCTATAACTCTTTTAAAAGACTGCACCGTATCATTTTAATGTAATTGGTGCTTTTTACTTTGACTGTACAAGTATTATAGTTACCTTTGTGTAAAAAGTGTGTTTGTTGTAAAATGATATCTATAGTTAATCTATATCATTATTTATATATTATAGTTGCTGACCCGATACAAATACAGCTTCATTAAATATCATTTTTTTTTTAAATAAAGAATATTAGCCAAGCCGAAGTTGACTAATATCCTCCTATCCCCTCCAAATAAACAGAAAGCTTGTGCTAGGAGTGGGTACGATAATAGTGCAATGGGTGGGATTTGAACCTACGACCTTTCAGTTTTAAGTCCGCACCTTTACCCGTTAGGTTATTGAGGCTTACATTTAAGAGTGTGCTTTAAGAGTGTCTCTGGAACTAGGGTTGCCAGGTCTTCAAACCGAAAAGTCGGACATGCCAGCCAGTTTAGCCGGACATTTGGGTACAAAGGCTGGACACCCCTATTTTTTAGACCTAACACAAAATGGCAATTTTTTAAAAGCTCGTTTGGGCAAGCGTAGCGATACTCTTGTTTCCGCTCCGCTCGCCTCATCTTTGAGGCGAGCGGAGCGGAAACCAATACTTGACAAATATGTAAAAAAAAATGGTTAAACTTAAAAAGCTTATCAAAAGTCGGATAGGCCGGACACCGTCTAATTTGGCCGGACACTCAACCAAAAAGCCTGACTGTGTCCGGCTTTATCCGGATGCCTGGCAACGCTATCTGGAACTAATAATATTCCAAATGGCGCACCGACCTTTATAATTAATCTATGAAAACAACAACAATTAAATTAATTACAGAGGTCGGTCCGCCATTTACAATATTACCACAGACATAACGGACTTAACATAATACCATGGCAATTTCTCCCACACGTAAACAATACGCACACATATACAAAGCACAGGACTTAATAATTTGCTAGGATAATAACTTGCTTCGGAGTGAATTTTGTTTATGTGTGCGTTGGTGTTGCAGCAAATAAAAAAAGAGAGGAACATACGTGGAACATACACACTTTTGCTTGAAGAGAAAGACACTGATTCCTATACATCTGTCAATGTGGATGTGTAATTATTTATGTCTAATCTGTTATGTCTGTGAATATTACCTATTAGTTCTAGAGACATTTACTTGTATCTGTTTAGCGCTTACAGCGCCAAAATGCCGTCAATTAAGTTCATAATGGCATTAATCAAATAGGTCCAAAACCAATTAGTAGGACAACAGCCTCTCCAGTGTTATTGATTAATAATAATTATAGAGCTCAGTGGGTAGACATAAATTTGGCAAAAATCGCAGAATTGAACCCGAAGTACATCGACAAAGTCTTGGTAAATACATCATCAATTTTGTATTGGCAAGTCCTTAATTCTTACAATTTAGGCGAGCTAGTTTTCCTTCAACATCTTGTTATAGAATTTTTGTTAGTGCTTATTATTAAGCCTCATGAATGCCCTGTGATACCTTGCGTAGTTAGTAGGTAGCCAAAGATTGTTTATACATTATGTATTAATCATATTAACAGCAGATTTATAATTTCCTTTGTGACCGTAGACAGAGAAGTTTGTGACTATTGCGGCTTTGTCAAAGCTTTGTGTTTCTATTAAATTGTATTGTATTGTATTGTATTAATTTGTATTGTTCATTTCTTCGATTAAGACTTACAAAAGCGCTTACAAATATCAAAAATATTACATAAATTAAATTAAAAAACAAAAAATCACACAAAACACAAAAATCTACCACGCACAAAATACTTAATAAAAATTAAAAATAAATTATTGAAATCGGTTCAGACTTGACGGAGTTACAGTGTAATATCCCCAAAAAAAAAATAGGCATCGAATTGAGAACCTCCTCTTTTTTTGAAGTCGGTTAAAAGAAATAGGTACTCAAGTAGCTAATAAAACCACAGGTACTTAATAAAAGAAAAGATACATAAATAGTTTCATTTTTCCCTAACCTCACCATGCACCATGGCTTGTGCAATCTTAGATTTTCCAGGCATTTTTATCTTCTACGAAATCATTTATTTTATAGTAGGTATGCCTTTTTAATTAGAATCTTTTATTTTAGCTTTAAATTGCGCGTCAGAAAGATCTGTAATATCCTTTGGAATCTTGTTGTAAAAGCGTATAGAGTTTCCTATAAATGATTTTCTTGTTTTCGATAACTTGCATTTCTGCACTGCCAACTGAACATGCATATTACGCAAAGTGTAATACTAATTGATCCCCCTCTGTTTCCTGCCTGGAGTTCACGATATACCTATTTGACAATATCAATTAATAAATAATCGATAGTGCTTAAATCCCATCCATACAGACATCCAGACAGTACCTACACAGGATTAAAAGCCGGAGCTTTATTTACGGGATCACTGTGACATTAGGTATTAGTCCATACTTGGTACCTATAATATGAATTCACATTCAACAGTATCTCACTGTTTTATGTGGGCAGAACCCAACAGCATCAGAATTGAGGAACTAGAGTTCAATGGTTTATTTGTAATTATTAGTTATGGCCAAGACCCTCGTACATGACATGCATATATTAAAATCATTAACGTTTATGCGATTGAATTGTTGCTATCAATGAGGAGTTCCATCCTCTATCAACTTTTAATCAAACCTCCACCAAAACTATGTAAATTATATTTGATTGTAAACATTTCAAATAATATAATTAGTGGTTTGCCCCGAACTGAGACCTCGCGGTATTTCATAATTCCCAAAAGATAGTTTTAATTATATATTGTAATAATTAACTTTTAACATTAGACGCAATAAAAAATAAATAATTAAAAAACCTAAAATAACATTATAAAAAAGAAATAGTTGACGCAAAACTGTTTTACCACGGATTCACCGATGACAAATACAGCGCCATCTAGTATTTGTTGTTCAAGTACAGGATATACCTAATTTACAAACAAGTTTCAGGTAGTATATGCAGTTTTTGACATATGGCTCAAATTAAATATGGACAAGTGCAAATTCCCTTAAGTAGACTCAGAGACCTCGCTTCGCTCGGTCAATAATAATAATACTTAATGTAATATAAAATTAAATTCTAAATTAAAACTAAAACGTAAATATCAAAAATAAAAGCTAAATCTATAAAATATCATCTAAACTACTGGAACGAGGAAAAGTGCCCAGAACGCTGGCTGCGTTACCCCGCTTTCAACGCCAAACGGAAGAAATATGAAACTGTTTTCTATGTTTTCATATTTGCATCGCTTAGCCCTTTCTTCTTTAGTAGCCGCCGCGAAGGTCGCCTGTAAGAGAGACACCGAGACACCGCCAGTGTGTCAACACATGTGGCATCCCACACTAGCGACCTTCCATGCTTATTTAGGAGGAGTATATTGAATGGAAAGCGAACATATTAGTGCTAGTTAGGGCAGAGTTAATACCATAAATAGTACGGTGCAATTAGACCAAAACCTCAACATCCTAAAAGTTTCAAAATCAAAAATCAAAATCCTCCAGAGTTTTCCTCCAGCTTCAAATTGTTCCACATATTGTTTTGTTAAAAATTACACCATTTTGAGCGTCGTGTTTGGGGAGAAGGGGGAAGAAGTTGGCAAATTAGTAAATTTCATCAATTTTACGTAAACATTTCGAAAACTATGTGGTCCAGAATTTAAGTAATCGGTACATACATAAAAAAACAAAAAAAAATCCGATGAATTGTGAACCTCCTCCTTTTTTGGAAGTTGGTTAAAAATAAAAGTTAAAAAAATATCATCTAAACCACTGGAAAGAGGAAATGTGCCCAGGACACTGACTGCGTTATACCGCTAAATGGCCAAAGTATGTTCGCCGAGGTAACTTCCAGCCCTCCGGTCACCAGTGGACTCTATGAGACGGTATGAGAGACTTGTTATTGCAGGCTTCAAATAATATTTTATAGTATATTATACAAAAATATTAAATAAAAGAAAAAGTGTTTGTAAAGTTAACTTTTTGCGCATTATATCAAAACTTTTCAGAAAGCAGATTCTTTTGAGAAGTTTATGTTATCTAACTTAAGTTGTATCTAAGATAATAGCTTCACGTAAAATATAATTCCTATAAGTGAAATATAAAAATAATTTCTTAGCGTACATGTCAAACAGTCTACCTACCTTAATAACGTATAATCGATATTTTGTAACAATCTTTTGAAACTACTTAAACGGAACTATGAAAAATTTGAATTTGAAAAAAAAAATGAAAAGAATACTAAGAGTACTTGGCAAGTCTTAAAAAATTGACAAATATGTGGTGACTACGTCCAGTGCCACATTCAAGGGACAGGAAATCATTTAGTGTACAGTTAGGGATAGATCCCGTTAAAGGACGAATCTTTAGATCCTTTGCACAAGTTATTGCCCTTGTTATTAGTATACAGTTAAGGATAGATCCCGTTAAAGGACGAATCTTTAGATCCTTTGCGCAAGTAATTTTGTTAACGTAAATTAGTATTGCTTCTATTGTAAAGATTGTAACGTATTGTAGTAAGCAGGAACTAGGCACTTTATTGTTAGCCAGTAACGTTTAGTTTTAAGTTTTTTCCCCGTGCTCCCCACTCCTCATCTTATTGTACAATTTTGGATATAAGCCTTAACTTTGAGTTGTTAATAAAAATACTCACGGCAACACGCATCGATTTACGAACACGCGTTTCATTTTTTTCTCCGCATAAACCCTACGTGTATAACCCAGCCAGAGCGCCGACAAATATAACTTCTACTCCCTCTCCTCCAGTAGAGCTGTTACAACTTCACTCTGATCCTAAAGATTCTCTTACTTTCGTAAATAAATTTTTTGTAGTGGTGGGAAATAAGCGACCCAGATTCTCTCAAAACCGAACTTCTCGCACAGTAGTAATATCATCGGGGATAGTGCAAATCCCCGTAACTAATTAAAAGTAGTTCATTAAAATCCATTTTCATACGTTTGTGGTCAAATTTCACTTTAAAAGATATTTATTTTTATCAATACACTAGAAGCCCGCGCCGACTTCGTCCGGGTTGAAAATTAAATATTTGTTCTTGTGAGCTTCTTATAGGAGACGATTGTCAATAAGATCACCACAGGAACCACACGAATATCCCGCACCGATACCCGCCAACCGTGCCCCGCCGCGCCAGCCGGCACCATTTTATTATTTTGTCGCGCGGAAAAATTAATTTTCCGATAACTGCTAAGACATTTATTTAAATTGTATAGTGTAAAGGGCAAATATGTTCTAAATTAAATACTTACGATAATAAACATATTTATTTAGATATAGATTGACATCACATCGGTTAAAGAAGCTTCGAAAATAATTCATTATTTTTAATCAAAATGAAAGATAGAAATGGTTACTGTAAGTTATCCTTAGAATATAGACATATGCTATCGCGGACTTTTTGTTAGAACTTTTTAAGAGGAACAATTCACTCATACATCATTTTCATCCAATAACAGTATATGACCCAGCGCACGCCTCGAAAACGTTTAAGAGTCAAAAAAAATTCCGACTTCTTTAACAAATTTGCACATAATATCTAGCCATAATACATTTATTAACATAATTATATCCTATAACCATCTGGAATAATGTACCTTTGAAATGGTAAAAGAATTATTGTAATAGGTGCGGTGGTTCCAAAGTTTGCTCCGGACATACATACAAACTCACAAAATTCGCGCTCTCTCTTTATTATAATAGTATAGAAGTATAGATAGAACACACGAATTAATACTGTCTGTATAAAAATTAGCCCAATAGCCGTAGAAATAAGATATTTATAAAGTTTTAAAGATTTCTCTATAAAACTGTGACTAGAGTAGATTCGCGGTTTTTACTAATGGTACATACGCGGCTTTGCACTAGGTATCCCCGACGATACGAATAATTCTTTTTCCCCAAAAACTCTTTTGGAATATTAACAGTAGATCATAAGGAGATTGAAAACATTATAATGAGCCTAAAGGCAAATAGTGCCGTTGGGTGGGATGGTATTCCAACTAGGGTTTTAAAATCTGGTTGTACTAATCTCGTTCCAATTATATCGCTATAATAATCTGTCATCTTTCTTTTTCAAAGGGTATCTTTCCAATTCGCTTAAAGAAGTCTTTAGTCTTACCAGTACATAAGAGTGGCGATAGAAGCAGTGTCAATAATTATAGACCTATATCAATTCTAACAGCACTATCAAAAATATTTGGGAGAGGCCTTAAATAAAAAATTAGTTAGCTATTTAGAAACAAAATCTTTTATCGCCAGTTAATAAATTGTTTTCGAAGCTTTTTTAAACGATGTAGTGTCAATTTATATGTTAATAAATATGTTTATTATCTTAAATATTTAATTTAGAACATATTTGCCCTTTACACTATTTGATTTAATTTAATATCTTAGGAGTTGTCGGTAAATAAATACTTCTGCGCGACAAAGTAATAGTATTATAATGTTGGCGGCCGGCGGCGCAGCGGTGGCGGAAATTGGATTCCTATGAGTGTATGTGTGTCTCCTTTATGGAGCTCCGTGCAATCCGTCAACGAACAGACACGAGAGCCCACCACTTAGACGATTAAAGTAGTGTAGTAGTGTCTGTAAGGTTAGGAAATGCGGAGAATCAATTTTTTCTAAAACCTCAGAAAAACGGGGAAAAAATCATATGAAATTTTAAAATAAATCAACCAAATATATATAATACGTTTTAGTTTTAATTTAGTATTTAGTTTTATATTATATTAAGTATTATTATTACATATCTTATATATTACCAAATATCTAATTTTTAAACCCGAATGAATCCGGCGCGGGCGGAAAATATTACAACTACAAAGTTGTAATATAATTTCCGTTTATCTTGATTAGAATATGTAAGTTTTGCTTAGTTCATTTTTGTTGAGTTCAACATTGAGTTAAATAAAGTAGTTTTCATGCATATAATGTGCTTTAATTTGCAGTATTGAAGACCCGATAAACGAGCAGTTAAATATAACGTGAAATACTTTAAAATGTCAGTAAGTACGTATTTCTATATAGAAAAATTATTGCTTATTTCAGAGTGCATTACGGAAATTTAATTGGAAAAAATCTCTTAAGGACGAATAGTTTATATTTAGGTTAGGTAGATATTATGTAGGTGTAACAAGTTGCCTGTGATTGGTCCGTTTGGGTGGAGCTTTCAAAAGGGGGGTTTGCGGGGTAAAAGGGGTGTTATTCAAAATCTGACCGTGAAAACCAGTCCCTACAAAGTTGGCCTAGTGCAACGCAACAGTCAGTCGAAGAGTCCGCCGCACGGTAGACATTTAGCACGCTCGCTAACATAAGTTATTATCATGATACAATATCTATTGGCTGGTTTAGTTTCTCTGAAATTAACGTATTTCATTCAAGTATTTGTGATTGTGTACGCTATTTTAAGTTGTCATGAGGAGGAAAATCCGCGCAATCGTCGCAGATTCCAAGAAGAAGTTTAAATAAAATACAGACGGATTTTTTTTAATTTCTTGCTTAAATTTTAATTAATTAAAAATTTGCCATTAAAGCTTTTTTTCATATTAACCAAAAATGAACGTGTGGTTGAATTCAGCTTCTCATCAAAATTATAAAAGATATGTTAATCAACGTGAGGATCCCGTCATAGGTAAGTAATATTTTTTTTATTCAAATCTAAATAAATTCATTCAAATATTGCATAAAATAAAATGTTAAGTTACCTTAGTAAGTTTTTATCAATCCGTAATAATTACCAAAGTTTGTTTGAAACGAATTTACATGAACTGAGAACTAATTTTAAAGTCCTAGAAACAATCTAAAAATGCAGTGTGTAAAAGCTAGAAGTTTTAGGAATCAAAACCTAACGCGCTTGCCTAAAATAACGCGATTGTTTAGCGCGCCTGAGCCAGTAAGCAAAAATTTATTTTGCTACTTAGAATTTAGACTGCTACAATTAAATAGGAATACAGAATTTTCAAATTAATTAGATGTTAGTACATATAAAAATTCTATTAAAATATTAATAAACTAGCGGCCCATCCCGGCTTCGCACGTTTATTTTTTAAACGTTTTGGCATAAACGTATAGTAAATGCAGGATATACCTAAATAATAATGTATTTAGCAATAGTATATCGCTGGCTCCCTTTGGGTACGGGACTTGAATATTATTACCCGACTGAACGAAGCAACTTGTTGCGTCGGGTCATGCGTGTTTATATTTTCTTCACCTTCAAAAACTTTCATCCCCTATCCCGGATAAACCTTATTGTTTATCAGGATAAAAGGTATCTTATATATTGACCCGGAGTATCAGCTACCACTATATCAAATTTCATTTAAATCCGTTCAGTAGTTTTCGCGTGATGCGCGCACAGACAGACAAAAAATTGAAAAAAAAAATTGTTTTGAACTAGTATCGATAGAAAAGAATCTTCGGGTTAAAATTTTCAAAATGGAGTGTTACAGTTTTATTATATGTATAGATGTAGAATGTATTTAATATGTAAAGAGAGCATAGTCTGTGAACAAACTGTCCTGCAGTTTATAAATATATATGTAACTAAAATAAATAAATGATATTTTAATTCATAAGCAAATAATAAATTTTTTAATTTCTTTGATTTTGACTTTATATTGATCTTTATAATAATTATTAAATTAGTTTGAAAATATCCTTTTTCAATCGCGCGAAAAGGGCGCCTTTGTTGCCTAAAACAAGTGAGGAAAAATATATTTTGCTTACTCAGTGCGGCAATCTGTTTCTTATGGTGCGAATTGGTATTTCTAATTTTATAATAATAGAAGCCCGCGCCAACTTCATCCGGGTTGATTAAATAAATATTTGGTTAATTTATTTTTAAATTTCATATGATTTTTCCCCATTTTTCTGAGGTTTTAGAATAAATTGATTATCCGCTTTCCTAACCTACAGACACTAACATACTTACCTATTTTAATTGTCGCGGACTTTTTTTAGAACTTTTTGAGAGAAATAATTCTGCTATACATTATTTTCATACACCTTTAAATACCAACTCAGCGCACGCCTCGAAACTTTCAAAAGGCAATTTTTTATCCGACTTCTTTAGTAAATTTGCACATTATATCTAGCCATAATACTTAATGCATACATAATATAAAGCCTATAACCATCTGGAATAATCTACCTTTGAAATGGTGAAAGAATTTTTAAAAAGTGGTTCCAAAGTTTGCTCCGGACATACATACAAACTCACAAAATTCGCGCTCTCTCTTTATTATAATAGTATAGATAAGTATAAATAAAGAAGTAAATAAGTAATAAGTATAGACTAGACTTGATTTTTAATTTCAATTTGTTTTTATTACAGTTATTCATTCAATTATGTCATGCTAAAAAGAATTACTTTTAATGTTCTAAAATACTAATAATATAAAATAATATCGTTGTTTAATCCATGTAATATAATAAGTCTTCTATTGACATTTCTTATATGACCATTGACATTTATATTCAGTATTAGTACTTTGAGATGTTTCTGAGAAAAAAAGCTTTGAAATACGGACAGACAGACGAGCAACGGACTGATTCCATAAGGGTTCAATTTTTTTCGGCACACTAAAAATGACGGCAATCAAACTTTTAATGTTTTTACCACATTAAATATTAATAATGTTCTTTGTTCTTACCTAAATGCCTGCCTATTTTTCAGCCTTTTTTTCAGCCAAAAACCGAATATTGAGTCATTATTCTGCCAAATACTAAATACCATAATAAAACGTAATTTCCACGTTAAACGTCCATAAACATACATATATTATTTAATAATATGTTCTTTAGCAAACGCTGAAGAACATAATATGAGATTTTTTTGTCATGAATTAGTTGAAACACTAAATTAATTTTCTTAAATGGGTTTTCAAGTTTTGCAAGATAACTAGAAACTTGTCATTAATTATGCCACTAATATACTACGGTAGATTCATTGAGGATTCAAAAGTGCTTGTAAAAGTTTATTTGGATAAAAAATATTTCTATTTCTATTTCTATAATAATATTGATTTTTTGCATAACTACGTGCATTAACTACGAAAGTACATCCAATTTAAGCTTCAATGGCACTAAAGAATTTAAAACCATTATAAGCTTTCAATGCGATTTCATGAATTAAAAATGGAGGATTTTCAGATATTTAACTAATGATCATCCCACGGATTAAAAGACAAATTGTAAATAACATAAAATAAAGCAGATGAGATCGTGGGTGGACGATAAAATCATACTATTTTATTATAGGTGTCTATTAATCCATGTTATTGTCTATTATTTTCATCTATATGAACAGTTAGACGTCCGGCTATGGGCCTCTTAGACTTCCAGATGCATTGGTCTTGCGCCGCCTGTATCCAGCGGCTCCCTATGCATCGTATGATGCCGTCGGTCCACCTAGAGGGGGATCTACCAATACTGCAATTTTAGGTGCGAGGTGATTACTCCAGCGCCTTAGACCCCAACGAACATCAGTTCTTCGAACTATATGACTGGCCCATTTCCACTTCAGCTTCGCTGAATATAAGGCATTCAGTTTACTTGAATGTAGGCTCACCGACTTTGCACTCGTTTGGGTGGTCTTGACTTGTACTTGGTAGATAAAATGATTAAATACTGATGACGGAACAGGAAAGTAGAGAGTGATACTATGTGGAGGATGTCCACATAGACCGCCTATGGATTACCAATGTCGGAAGTAACAAAAATTTTTAATTAGGTATTTATTATCACTTTTAAGTGATAATAAATAAGTAGTAGGGTGGCAGACCCAATTATTAGCACTTTAAGAGTTTATCCAATTTCAAATATGTTTTTTAAATTAAAATCTAACCAAATTCTTTAAATAATTGTGTTCATAAGCCTACTTGTTTAATAATATATATAATTAAAGAACTTTTTAAGGATTTTTTTCTTAAATCAACAAGAATTTGAAATAAAATTGAAAAATGACCCAGTCCCCAATTATTCGCACATACGGGATTAACTACTGGTAAGTACTGACTGGTAAGTCGACCCGTCAAAATGGCCGAAAACTTCAGGAACTCCAGAACAATATCTTTCAACTACAATAATGACGTAATTTTAAAACTTTCCAGATTAGAAAGGTTTTGATTGTGAAAAATATGAATTCCCCTAAATATTTTTTAATTTGAAAATTTAAAAACTACAATCAGAAACTTATATTTTAATCTTTTTTGCTAAAGTGCGAATAAACTGGTGCAGTGCTAGCAATTGGGTTGGTCGCCCTAATAGTAAAACTAAACTTTTGTTGTACGAGTCTACGGCGTAACGCATACAATATTGCTACGATATGTTGCTACGCCTTGCTACGACTATCTATAAGTTACGATACGGCGCGGTGATGGGTATCTTGGCTGGTTATATCCTTCAAGGTAGAGGTGAATGAAACGAATGGAAATGTTAAATTTTAGTGCTTGATGTAAACGCAGTGTCCTGTTTTTAACATTCAAGCAAAGTACTGTCGGTTATTTCTTCATTAGGTCATTTAATATGAAGTTGTAGGTGGTAGTGGTAAAACCGTTGCACAGTGTTTCGTCACTAACATGCTAGCTGGACAAAATTATTTATTTGGTTTGTTTGCTTCGTACAGCTTTCTTATGATGTTTTGTGACAGTTTAAGCCCAAAACACCTAAATAGAAGAAGGTAGGATTACGGGTTCCAAAAAAAAACAAAAAATAACAATAGATATTTTGTATTATTGAAATACGTAAAAAAAACAATAGAAAATAGATTAACAACATTCGTAAAATACTTAACTAATGACGTAGCTATTAATTTTATTAAAGTGGGACATCATTACTTTACCTATTAACATTTTTTTTTTACTTAATATGCAGATCATAAAACTAACTTAATATTTACCAAATCAATATATTTACAACTAATGATAAAGTTAGTAGGTTACACAGCTTAGAAATATATTTGTACAATAATATCTACAACTTTTATTTATTCTACGTCGCTAAATTCTTTTTCTGAAGAATCTTCTACCTCATAATCTGACGTAGTGACGTTTTGATGAAAACTACTAAGACTTACACTAGACCTTATATTTACAGTGGGTGGTATTATTAATTCTAAATCTTCAGAAAGAAGTTTACTCGTCGGCTTTCTGGTAACTTCTCTAAGACCATTTATTACAGAATCAGATGTGATTAGTAACATATTAAGTAAATTCCAATTCGTGGCAATACGTGAGCATTTTCGAGTATTGTGCTCTCGGAATCTTCTACAATCTTTATAGCGAGCTTCCTGAGCTTCCTCAGAAAGCTGCCCGATAGGTAGAAGTCGGCTCTCCTTCTTTCACAATATCTACACTGTGTACAAGAATTTTGTGCACGATCACAGGCATATTATACCAAGAATAGAAACTAAAGTACAATTTTTTTGTGTCCTGTGTTAAAGAATTGAATTTTTCAAGATTAATATCGTAACCCGAAGCCAAAGTTCAAAGGATAGTACCCAATTTCTTAATTAAATTCATATCTAAACCTGTAATTTCTGAAGCTAGTTCAGGATTCTCAAAAAACCGACGAGCATCCCATCATTCGTATTACCAAATCCTGGTTTTGGTTTATCTTCATCGAATTCCTTTGATGGACGCCCAGGAGTCGAAGCGCTTTTTGATTTTGATGGTGCTGAGTAGTAGACGGATACTTTGAATGTAAAATAACCAGACAGCCACTCAGAATTCTTAGTAAGGAAGCGATCGCGATGCTTCCCAGAACTTTCCCATTTTTCTGTCTACTTCGATGATAATCTTCCAATTTTCATTTTAATTTCCCTCTCAGATGCATCCGTAATACTTGTACAATCATTTTTCATTGATAGAAAGTCGTAAAGTCTACTATTACGGTTCTCTTTGGGATGTTTCTGCCAATCATCAAAAAACTCCATTTTCGAAACCGAGAATTCGTATTCTGAAAAACAGAAAAAAAATAAAGTTGTACTCAAGTGCGCAGGCTAAAATGGGTATCAGTGGAAAGCTAACTAATGTGACTATCACATATATAATTTCTAGCCCGGGTAAATGCGAGTACAAGTACTTTCTAGTCCAAAGAATACAGAAAATAGTAAAAAATTTACATAATTCTTTAAAAATGAGTTATTTAAAAAAAACTGGGGCAAAGTATATTTATATATAAATTATATTTAAAAAGTACATACCTTTAACTTGAAGATCCATCACTAATATGATTCAAAAACTTTAAACTCACTGACATATAATGTTATTTTGGTAATCGCAAAAATGCAAGTGATTTGTAATTTTCTCACCCTTTCTTTTAATACTGCCCTAATTGCTTGATTAGTGGTACACATTAGCGCAAAAAAATTCTTGGAATTGGGACCATTAGGTTATTGGTTAGGGGCTCAGGTAAAAAACTTCGGCAAATTCAACAATGACTTTTGTCCAGCTAGCATGTTAGAGACGAAATACTGTGCGTTGGTAGAGTCATGACGCGTCATAGAGCCACATGTTGGCCTGCGTGAAAAATTTTTTGAATTTGCAGTCAATCGCTTTTTGTTTTTCATCTCTATATCTTTTTAATATATAAAAATGAATCGCTTAATGTGTTGGTAAGCGCATCACGCGTGAACGGCTGGACCGATTTCGCTAATTCTTTTTTTATTGTGTTTGTTATTGTTAGGAGAAGGTTCTTATGAAAGAAAAAATTAAGAAAATTGCGCGGAAAATTAGAAAATTTAAGAAATATTAACCACCATATTAAATTATTTCTAATGTAACCGCTTTTACAATTCAAACTTTTTTGATGTAACCTTATGGCGTTTGACATAACATTGACAGAATGCGTGCTGCCAATTTCGTCAAAGAGGATGTAAAAAAACTTAAGACAGGACAACGTCTGTCGGGTCCGCTAGTATATAATAAATTAAAAGTAAAATAACTTTTTTAAAAACAAGCTTTTATTTAAATGCGCTAAAAAGAATAAAATAAACTTTTAAAACTTTTACTATCAACTTGTAACGTCATTACACAAAAGCTTTTCGCGATATTTAAGTAAATACTTCGTTTAAAATTTTTAAAATTAAAATTAATCAGATCAAGTTATTTAATTTACTTGTTTATCCACACATAAAACTCGCGACAAGCTTTTATATCATATACCTACCTACCTAAATTGTTGTAAGGTATGAAAGGTAAGGTGAACAATAAATCAGTTAGCCACCAACTGCCGTGTTTTATTGACGTATACAACATTGGCGACGAGTCGGGATTTTTTTAGTACTACGAGTGTAGAGTTCAGTGTTCTAAAATGCCTTTTGGGAAAATCGAACCTTTCGATCTTTTTTCCGGGAAGTAGTCTTTATACGTGCGCCGGGTGGAACAGTTCATTTTTCTTAATGGATAAACAGTTTATTTTTCTTATTAATAAATAAATAAATAAAAAAGTACACATAAAGTTGCTACGCTAGTGACATTAGTGGGGAAACGCACGTATAACTTGATGTGTGATTTATGTGCACCAAATATACCCGAGGAGAAAACCTTTGAAGAATTAGTAAAAGTAGTGAAAAATCATTTAGAACCGCGACGTTCAGTATACGTGGAGCGAGAAGTATTTTGTCAACGGAAACACAAACCAGGTGATGTATACTAGAATTCTTGCAACAGTTAGCAACGGACTGCAATTTTGGCATAAACCTTGAAGAAAATCTATGTGAACAGCTACTCACGGGGTTGCGAAGCACAGATATCAAAGCAAGGTTGGTGGTCGAAGCTAATATAACCTACAAAAGGGCGGTGGAACTAGCTCTCGGATTAGGAGTTGTGGAAAAGCATGTGGACCGAGTGAGCGGCTGCAATAGTATGGGCGGTGCCTATTCGGGAGACTTCGGTGGCAACTTAAGCGCGGGCTCGAGTGGCGCGGGCTCGAGCGCTGCGGGTGATAGATTTTAAGCTGAAGGAAATCGAGATAACAACTACATATTAATACTTTATCAGGATGAAAATACTTCAATAATGAAAACTGAATGAAAAGTTATGTTTTCCTGAAATATTGTTTCATGGAACAGCCTTAACTCTTTACTGAAATAATTATTACAAGTATAATAAAAGTAGACCTGAAAAATTCTCTCACATATCAATTCATGAACTGGCTCTATGTCAACAGCTATCATTATAGTAGGGAGAATAATAAAACAGCAGGTATTAGAACAAAACTCAAAAACGTATATTATGTTCTTTTAATTTTTACTTTAAAATAACTCTACCGCCAGTTCGGAAAATAGCTTTTCTGAGGAGGAAAAGAACTAGCGAAAGAAAAACCCCCTCAGTGGCCGAAGGCTCTTTTAAATGATTACAAGATACAAACATTACTCAGTTAAACTTCAATTAGGTACAGTTTCTCTTTTACATTACAAACTTTGCCACACTACGATTCATTATTACGTTACAAACTTACAATACTAGTTACTTACGTTACCAGCAAACTTAACCACAATAATTCTCTACTTTACACATCGAAAAGGGTTACAAAAATATACTTATCTTTTATAATACAATACACAGACACCAAAGAACCGATGTAGTGGCTTGCCCCACGGATAATGTCTCGAGAAAGCCTAGCGCCGTCGCTCCGTAAAACCAGTCCAGTTTACATCTATCTCCCTTCCACTTATTAGTGAAATAGGGAAGTCAAGCGGCATCTCTCACAACCAGAAATTATTCTTTTTAAAGATTAGTTAAATGATAAGAGTCAGTGTACGTCTATTGTTCCAAAGCCGCCCGTTTTACGAAAACAAAGTAATAAAGCTATAGATCTTCTGTCAGAAAGCGATTTAAAATTAAGTTGAATATTCCCAAGAAGTATTGCAAAAATAAATAAGCTAGTTCTCACGGTTTAGTTTAATAGATCTTACAGCCATATTTTTCTATTTTATTTCCTTTAGGCAAAGGCATCGTTGGATCCTTTGTTTTATGGAAGTATTTTTAACATTATTGAAGATTTATCTTTCTTAGAAATGACGTAATTCCCCATATACTAACACGGCCAGACTGACTGTACTTCGCTCTCGAAGTACATAGGATAAATTATTACATATCGTGTGATAAGCCTTTACATACATCATTATTATCATAACACATAATTAATAAAGTTTAAAAACATTTTATAAAACAAGTACATGAAACATTATCAATCACATCAAGATATAAATAATTCAGTACAACTATTTATATTTACATCTCAATATTTTACTATCCGTAACATATTCGAAACACAAACATAACAACGTAGTGACAACAAGTAACATATCTTTTACTCAAAGACATCATCCTCACTCTAAGGGTAATCATATCAAATTATACATAGATCCATTTAACATCAACACAGTTAAGACGGTTATTTTGTACCTATATTATAGTCATAATTATAGTGAAAATTTTCGTCATGGAAAGTAAAAGTCGAAGTAGACCACGGGAATTCGATCAACGTGCGATATGTGTCTCAGCAGAGTCTTTCAGAGAAAAATCCTTAACCCTAACCTACTTAAGTCATCGTCATTTTAACTAAACTGTTCCATTGTCATAATTACAGTAAGAAGTTAGGTCATGTAAAGTGAAAGTCGAAGTAGACTAAGGAAAACTCATCAACGTGCAATACGTGACTCGGCAGCGTCTTTCGAATAAAGACTCTGGACCCCAGCCTACTTCAGTCATAGTCATTTTCAACAAAACTGCTCCATCCGCCGTCAGTCATCGCAACCAAAACAACACATCAACACTCGCAAGTGTTATCTATTTGATATCCTCCGCACCGTTAGCCATCATCATCAAAAACTATCAACATACAAATAAATACATAAATAACATCTGCCAGATCTCCTTCACATTACAACGGGCAAATTGCCTCCACCAATTCCGTGTACATATTATATCTATTAACACTTTAGCTGCCTATTTTATTTTTCATGTGCCATGCGGCATGTACCTATTACATATTTATGGGCGACGTGGTGATCCTGAGCCTATACCACCTAAAAGTGGCGAAGTAACCATTTAGCAAGTGCTTTGGACAAGCCTGTGTGCTTCAAAAATTTGCCCAGTCTCAGGGTCTTTATGATAGGTCATAAAATTTAATCCCCGGTCATTATTGAGTAATAAACAAGCACTGACTTCTCAAACTGTGGAATATATTTCTTCTATTTATGATGTTTGATAAATTTACCTTATACCAGACCATGTCCTTGACGACAATCAATACTGGATAGCACTGATGAGGTCTAGGTTGGAGCGCACTTGCCTAGAAAATTGATTATTTCGTTTTGCTAAATAAATCATTATGATATTTTGAGGAAGGTAGGTATTGTTATGTTCCTCTTGTGACAATTGTATTTTTCTGTGTATACGTACCTATAATCCGGGTCTTTGGTTTTGCAACAGAATGCTTCTTCAGAAGGTTAGTCAGGTAAAAAGAAAATAATGAAGTAAAAAAAATCACTTACTTTTTATTATAAAAAATTAACTTAAATTTTTGAATTGAGTACAAAATATTTTTTCCATTCCAATTTTCCAATTTTCCCCTTAAAATTGGTGAAATGGGGGGCTTTCAAAGTGGATCATAAAAAGGTTGAAAAACTCTTGTGTTATATGCAGATGTTAAATATTATTATTTCTTTCTTAATGTTTGAAACTAAGCATGTAAAATTTAAAATAATAATAATATAGAATAAAAGATGTCATGATAATTAATTACATAAATACTAAAATTAGATAAATATCATAAAGAAACGAAATTATTTAACTTTTAATGCTAATAGATTCTACAGCTCCACAACAATGCTAATAGATGGCGCTGTATTTGCCATCTGCCATATTTTTCATCATGCTGGTAAAACAGAATTATGGGATACCGCGAGGTCTCAGTTCGGGGCGAACCACTAATTATTAAGTGATTAATTTGATTTCGATTGATTGATTCCAAATTCATTGAATTCTTAGATTGGAGCGGCTCAAGGAGCACCGCTGGACTGAGGCGGAGTTGGCGCTGCAGATCCCCGACTGTAACAAAAAAATTATATTTATACCATACAACTCACTGTGCCTGACAGTATGAGCTGCTTGAAAAGGAAAAACATTTTAGATCTGGATAGACCTTTAATCCAAAGTCCTTAGAAATAAGATTATGACTATTCCAGTGGGAAATAGTCATTGTAAAAATTATACCTTATATTATACAAATATTAAGGTGACATGAAACTATAATCTCAATCTCAACTAGCTTGACCTATGAACTCCAGTGGGCCCAATACTATGTCAAGCAACTTCTTCTTCATCAACCGATAGATGTCCACAGTTAGACATAGGTCTCCTGCATGGACTTTCACAGGCCTCGGTCTTGCGCCGCCTGAATCCAGCGGCTCCCTGCGACTCACCAAAAAAAGGGCTTTATGTATTCTAAAATTGTGGTATCCATAGGTTGGACTTCTTTGTAAGCAGTCCATGTACTTACCACCTGGCCATCTCCACATATATGTCGTCATTAAAGCGGGGCCAGATGTCAGGAGGGTCCTTGCCCCTCACCACAAGGATCTCCTTTACCAAGTCCAGCTGATGAAAGATAATATTGATAAGCATCCTTATATTTCATCACCATATAGTTCACCTGCTTTCATTCGACCAATCAGAAAGGAGATTTCATCGATAACTTCATTTTAAATAATTTTTTAAAAGAATAAACATCAAAGGGTTACCAATGAATATTTTATAGTTTTATTACTCTCCTGTAGACTTTTTTGACTTACATACTATTAGAACTTTATATCTAAATAACTTTATTGCACATATTACAAGCTAAGAAAGAAAAATAAAATGAACTTCAATAGTTATATCATGGAAACTTTGGAAACCGATTTTGACGAAACTTGCACTGTTCTCTAAGTTGAAGTAAATGTTAGCCATTAAAAGGGAGATCACATATTTGAAGTCAGTTATTAAAAAATGAAAGAGTTATAAGAAGCAAAATAAGCATAATTTTTAAAAATAACCTCATTTCTCATCTCCATATAGGCGTTGAGCCGCTCCAAAATCTCGTTATATTTCTGGTTTTCCATTGTATTTAGGCTGTAACAAAAAAGTACAATATCAAACATGTATCAACCAGATGCCCGATTACTAACAGCGAAATAAATGTAGTTAAGTTAATAAAATTGTACTTAGTTACTTTTCCGGTTGTCTGCGCTGTCTAGATGGCCAGCATCCCCTGAAATATTAAATAAATCGATTTATGGCCATATATTAGTCTGTGTCTGAGAAAATAGGTACCTAATTAAAAAATAATACTTACATTTTCGAATAAAGAAAACAAAACAAACTCGTCGCAACACGAACAAATCACAGAATGATTATATAATATCTTTATCTTGGAATAAAAACTTAGAAGAATAAACTGTCAAATATGTCACAGACAAATAATTTTCTAAGTAGAGCTGTAGCAAACCGGTATATATTCGGTACTAACGGTAACGGGTGACGCCATCTAGTACCTACGAACGAGTAACGAAACGTTACTCACGAACACAGATGTAAAAATACCCCAGAAATACGGTATAATACCAAATAGCAATGTATTTTTCCGGTATTATTCAATAGATTACGATACTTTTCGTATTTTATTTTTTCATACAAAATCATGTTTGATTTTCATGTAATTTTGTTTTTGACGTGTTTTTGAATGAATATGTATTGTTTGACGATCATTAATCATACTTATAATAAAACTGTAACGCTTTGAGTTTTCGTTACTATATACTCAAAGCTGGAACAGGACGAATTCTGTACATTCAATATATTTTGAAAATTTTAATCGTAAGATGCTTTATTATCAATACTGAGCCCAAAATATTTTTTTTTGAAATTTTCTGTCTGTCTGTCTGTCTGTGCGTGCATCACGCGACAACTACTGAACGGATTTGAATGAAATTTGGTATAGTAGTAACTGATACTCCGGGTCAATATATAGGATACTTTTTATTCTGATAATCAATAAGGTTTATCCGGGATATGGGATAAAAGTTTTTGTTGATTTTGCTCCATAACTTCGTCAAATCTAAACCGAATTTGATAATTCTTTTTTTTTAATTATAAATTATGTACTATTAGAAATATTTTGTCCAATTTTGGTGAAGATCTACTAAATATTATTGGAGATAGAGGACATAACTTCTCGTGGATCACGTCACGCAAGTCACTCTAAACTTTTTCAGAATCAGCTAGTTTGTTCATAAATCATATTAATAAAATAGAATTAAACGCAGAACCACGTTTTTTATATTCCTTGCTGATTTTTTTACAAACAAATCGAATCTACATTGAAAAACATAAGATTAATTAATACTTATACTTAATTAATACGAAAAATACCATGAGAAATGGAATAATACGGTATTTTTCGTATTATACTGTTTTGCATTTTTGGTATTATACTAATAAATATTATATTATTAAATTACAGATATTATATTAAAATTACATAAACATGTCTTGACCTTACTATGACCATAGATACCGACTGATTTTTGTTTTTAGGTACCGAAATAAGGTTGGTAACGGTATGACTGAAAAGGGTTGATATAATGGTAACGATTAATTTAACCGGTTAAATACCTTTAGATTTTTACCGTTTTTTACCGTACTTTTTTGTTGTTGTCACTATTGCACCAATTTAAATATTGTGTCATTGATCTGTGGTATGTATTTTGGACATTTATTTGCAATTAAGTTGTGACGCGTTTGGCGCCGGAAGATCTAATTAGTATAATAATTATTTTTAGGTATACAATGCAAAATTTAGAAAAACGTGTAAGTACATACTCTATTTAACTAATTTCTATATTTTCATTTTGCTCAGTTTTGGACTTTGGTAAATAAATTATATTAATATATTGTGAGGGAGTACCCCCTCTGTACTGATAAGTTGGTGGATCTGTAAGCTAAACACTTATGAATTTAATGTTTTTCCTATAGAACGCAACCACCGAAGATGAAGCAAGTGAGGCCGAAGAAGAAGAGCAGAGAAGGCTCCGAGAGGGCAACTTTTCCCCTGAGATTGTGCCTCGGCGCCGCCGCCTGCGGGCACGCCGTCGCTGCCCTGATGGGCATTGTCATGCCCTTCAGTGCCGACGGCCAGAGTGTGAAAAAGCTCGCTGTGCCCGCAGGCAGTTGAAATTTTAATTTTTTTAAATGAATAAGGTATGTACCTATGTCTTTTATTATCCTACCTATTATCTTCTAGCCAGCCCTGGATTTAGTTCGTGTATTTGATTCAGTGCAATTTCTCAAGTGGCCAATGGGGAAGAATAATGTGGATCAGTTCCCCGTAGATGGCGCCATTTATTTGGTATAATGTAATAAATAGATTGATAGTTTGATCAATCTATTTATTTAATTTGGCCTTTGGCTGTAAATAAATAGGGCGTTTACAAATTCCCAAGTAATATTTCATAATAATTCTTTTGTTACAGGCAATTCAACCCCCCAACTGCAGGGTTGAGGGTCAAAATTTATGCAGGTCCCGCTTTTGTGGGTTCCTGCATCAATTTTGCTGGATCAGTGATGTGGGATTATCCATGTGGGACTGAAAGATTTCAGTTACTGATTTCCAATCTCTTGCCCAACTTTTACCAACTAACATCTGTGAATTACATGCTGTCGCAACCGTTTACAATGGGCAACCCTTCAAACAGACTGCGCATCCCTTTCATTGTTCTTGTTCATGTTTGTTTTATTTTAGCAAGTTAGGAACTCTTTTCTTTGTAACTTTAGAACTGTACTTTAGAAATTGAAATTCATTGGAACTGGTAAAGGTCAAATTAGTTTTTGCTAGTTATTTTTCATTGTAAAAATGTATTTCTACATGGAGAGTAGTTACTATGTTTTTGAGTGATACAAATATGTATGCTTCATTTCAAAATTAATCTACTGTTTTTATCAAAGCTTTTTGACTGTAACAAATAAACAGCACCCTTTGCCTAAAAGTTTTCAGTCATTTCTCAATTTATGACCTTTGGTTTACCAAATTAGATATTCTTGAATATAGATATTGTTGAATATTATAAATGTAGATATTCTATTGTTGTTAAATGTAGATATTCTTGAATATTATAAAAGCATTTTTCTAATAACCATTTTTTTTTATTTCTTTCTGTTGATAATAAAGATAAAAATAGTTGTTTTATTTTCCAAACAAGTCCTATGCATATGTAGCTGGAAAAGATTGGGAGCCGCTGCTACTGTGGGCTCTTTTGTTTACAGTAAACAATGGGTGCAATAAAAACAAGGCCTGGAGCAAATTACACAATAGGCACGTATTTAAGCTGTCTATTGTGTAATTTGTGTGTTTATGAGCACTGGGCGATAGACTTGAAAGCACACAGGTTCGAGGCCGGCAGCGGATGTGTTAAGAAGCAATATCTCCTCCCTTTTATATTCTTCAATGATAATAACAAACATCCATCTCTTACTTCTAAGAAATCCGTGTACATATTATATCGATTAAGATGCAATATCTCCTCCCTTGTAGGTATATTCTACAATGATATAACAAACATCCATCTCTTACTTCTAAGAAATTATTCAACCACTCGTCAGCATAGTGAAGCACAATTTACAATGTTTTGTTTTGTAATATTTATAAATAAGAATAACAATCTAACATCAATATTAATAACAATTAATATCACACAGTTTTTCATTACTCTAATACAAGATGAGCAAGGTCAGACAATTTTCCATTATTTTGCAAGAAAGCGCAATCATATGTTTATTTTTTGTTTTTCCTAATGACTATCATGACAGTAGTATAACAATAGCATAAGAACATTGTTAATCTTTCGGCGGTGTATTGACATAGCAAATTAAAAAAAAAATTTTTTTTTGTTTTTTTTTTTTTTTTGTTTTGTTTTGTTTCTCTGTTATTTTTGGAACATATACTTCTTCCGGCCAAACTGACAAGTACTTCGCTCTCGAAGTACATAGGATTAGTGCCAGTGACTTACAGTCCCTACACCTACAAGACTATTAACCAAGTTCTAGTACCTTCAGTACGAAGTGTCGATCATTACCAACTAATTACCAAGTGTTACTAGTAATAGTTAGTGCCAGCAACTCAAAGCTGTGTATCTCAACTACCGCAACCCTTAAAAGTGACCAACATATACAATACATTTGCTATATCAAACACTGCAATCAATAAACCTGACCGATATCAAACTTTATGTTAATACTCACAACTCAACTCTTTCACTTAGAAAAATTAAATATTATACTGTCATGACAACGTACCTAGATACTACTATAGAATACAATTAATTAAAATAAAACAGTTAACGCTAGGACAGTCTACTCAAAAAAAAACTTAAAACCTTCGTGAATAGTTATTAAAATATCACATAAAGGAAAAACATAACATTTTAGATGTTTCACGGCTTTACTGATCGCTGGTTAAACAATACACGGAAATATATGACACTTTTTCAACAGTATTTTCAACTCAAACTGTCCAGCCGATAGGTATAATAAAAGCTATGTATTTTACAAGTTACATTGGAACTGAGACTTGATAAAATTTACTTTTCAATTCAGTGGAAATGAAATACCACTTTGCCTTTGATATTCAAAATATCAGTTTAAAATAAAACCTTCAAAAACTATTTTTAAAAAATTTTAACTGTCAAAACTAAATGTAATAGGGTCTGTAAGCCGGTTCGCTAGCCACCTTTAGTTTTAGCGTTTTCCGGATTAAATAAAAAAAACTAAAAATAACTTATTAGCTTCAAGCCCAAAACAGTTTATAAAAATAAACTTCATTATATGGGCTTTCATATAAAATAGTGAAACTAAATTTATTAAGTCCTAAAGTTGATAGGAGCACTAAGAGGCCGATATCCGGCATATCAACCCTAATCGAAATATTCTGACAAAATCTAATTTTTACTCAACAGCTCTACAAGGAAAATTTATTTTAACTTGTCTTGAAAACAAAAACTTTAATCAACCATTTTAAAGTGCAACTTTACTCTGTATATTACATTATTTTATACAAACACACTAAAAAAAAATATCCAGCGTCCTATGCCACATTTCTTTTGTCTATTATTTATTTTATTATAGAGAAGTTATCAGTTATCACCAATTACCATTCTATTGTTAATCGTATTACAACAAGCAAGCCGACTTATCCGTATAGTACGTGTCTCCGGGCTCTACAATCGCTGACGCTAAATCTTAATTAGCCGCTATTGAGAGTCCTGTACTTTAGTTAAATACCAAACAACAACAAAGTGGCCACAAGTGATTGAAAACAATTACATAAGAGACAATGTCGGTATTATTATTTTTTTTTATGTCGAAAAAGAAATGTCACATAAGGAATCGAAAATAATAAAATAATAATCGATCCACTAAAAGTTATCTTATACTCTGACAAAATTGATCTTAGAAATGCCACTTATTTCTTTAATCATTCACTTTGTAACTACCTACTTCATTCAACAATAAAAATACATTATTTGCTACATTAAAAATATTACCGCTCGGCCTACCTGATTTAAAATATTATTATTTACTTATTATATACTCTTTATTTGCACCACCCAAAACAACAACAAAAAAATATATACAAAAGAAACAATGACAAGAATATACTTTCAACTTTTGATGCTCACTGAATTATTAACATAGAATAGAAATATTTTTTATTCAAATAAACTTTCACAAGTGTTTTTGAATCGTCGACTTAACAATTAACAACTTTAACTCACTTTACAACAAAGTCCTGACAGCCAAAATGGTATTTACGTGTCACAACGATACCAGATTTTTGGGACGTCCGATGGCTCCTCGCAAGCCACCCGCGTTGCGTCAGCTGGCTCCTGGTCGTGTAACATCTTGGGTAGCTTTTCACCAAGCCATCACGTCAGCGGTGTGGAAGGTCTCTGCAGAGACTCGTCATGGTAACATCTTTGATGGCTTTTCCCAAAGCCATCCATATTGGGCGTTTTCTGAAAATTGTAAGAAAATATATTAGAAAAGGCTCGATCCCACTTCTGATGATAGATTTTAAGCTGAAGGAAATCGAGATAACAACTACATATTAATACTTTATCAGGATGAAAATACTTCAATAATGAAAACTGAATGAAAAGTTATGTTTTCCTGAAATATTGTTTCATGGAACAGCCTTAACTCTTTACTGAAATAATTATTACAAGTATAATAAAAGTAGACCTGAAAAATTCTCTCACATATCAATTCATGAACTGGCTCTATGTCAACAGCTATCATTATAGTAGGGAGAATAATAAAACAGCAGGTATTAGAACAAAACTCAAAAACGTATATTATGTTCTTTTAATTTTTACTTTAAAATAACTCTACCGCCAGTTCGGAAAATAGCTTTTCTGAGGAGGAAAAGAACTAGCGAAAGAAAAACCCCCTCAGTGGCCGAAGGCTCTTTTAAATGATTACAAGATACAAACATTACTCAGTTAAACTTCAATTAGGTACAGTTTCTCTTTTACATTACAAACTTTGCCACACTACGATTCATTATTACGTTACAAACTTACAATACTAGTTACTTACGTTACCAGCAAACTTAACCACAATAATTCTCTACTTTACACATCGAAAAGGGTTACAAAAATATACTTATCTTTTATAATACAATACACAGACACCAAAGAACCGATGTAGTGGCTTGCCCCACGGATAATGTCTCGAGAAAGCCTAGCGCCGTCGCTCCGTAAAACCAGTCCAGTTTACATCTATCTCCCTTCCACTTATTAGTGAAATAGGGAAGTCAAGCGGCATCTCTCACAACCAGAAATTATTCTTTTTAAAGATTAGTTAAATGATAAGAGTCAGTGTACGTCTATTGTTCCAAAGCCGCCCGTTTTACGAAAACAAAGTAATAAAGCTATAGATCTTCTGTCAGAAAGCGATTTAAAATTAAGTTGAATATTCCCAAGAAGTATTGCAAAAATAAATAAGCTAGTTCTCACGGTTTAGTTTAATAGATCTTACAGCCATATTTTTCTATTTTATTTCCTTTAGGCAAAGGCATCGTTGGATCCTTTGTTTTATGGAAGTATTTTTAACATTATTGAAGATTTATCTTTCTTAGAAATGACGTAATTCCCCATATACTAACACGGGCGTCGCTGGATCGAGCGGAATCGGCGGCGGCTAAGCCCGCAGCCTCGGCGGACCGCTGCTGGCGGTGCGGCAGAGGGCATCGAGCAGATAAGTACAGATTTAAGCAATATAACTGTAATCAGTGTAATATTAGAGGACGTCTAAAAGTCATGTGTAAATCGGCAAACAAATCGGCCGAAAAGAGACATAATTTTATGAGTGATCACTCCGAGAGTGAAATGTATAATATACGGGCGGTCTCGAGCGGAAACAAGCCGTATTTTGTGGATGTGAAAATAGGGGATAAGACTGAAATGTGAGTTAGACACTAGTAGTAGTTAAATAAATAAAACTTAAGTAAATCCTAAGCTTAAGACCTAATTTTCTGTAGGAAAGAGATGTGTAAGGTATGAAAGGTAAGGAACAATAAATCAGTTAGCCACTAACCGCCGTGTTTTATTGACGTATACAACAATTGTGTAATGACGTTACAAGTTGATAGTAAAAGTTTTAAAAGTTTATTTTATTCTTTTTAGCGCATTTAAATAAAAGCTTCTTTTTAAAAAAGTTTTTACTTTTAATTTATTTTTTACTTTTTAGTCATATATCGTCGTTTTATCATAACCGAAGACTAAAAAACTTCAATACACCAAAATTTTAAACGGAGCAACGGAGTTGAACTCGCATTTTTATTCTCAGGAAGTTCTTTCATTTGATACCCATATTGTAGGAACGCATAAAAAACTTAGTCCGCCATCTTTAGAAGTCCACTATATTAGATTTAGAGTGACATCACTTTATTTTTCGAGTTATTCTCAGCAAGCCCTTTCATTTGATACCCATATTGTAGCAGTGCATTAAAAATAACTAGTCTGCCATCTTGGGTGTTCCGCCATGTTGGATTTACAATGACGTCCTACAGCTAACCATGCATTGTCATCCAAACAAAACGTGTATACCTACAAAATTTCAGCTCAATCGGTTGAACCCTTCGATTACAGAAGAAAAATAGTTGAATCTATCTGCTTTAAAATTGAGTTGCAAGATTCCACCCGAACAAACATAGTTACATACATACATTGCAAGTTAAATAAAAGCTTTATAATAATAAAAATGAATCGCTGAATGTGTTGCTAAGCGCAAATCTCGAGAATAGCTGATCCGATTTCGCTAATTCTTTTTATATAATATTCCTTGAAGTACGAGGATGATTCTTACGGAGAGAAAAATTTAAAAAATTGCCTGTAAATTCTAAAAATAACACTTTTCTATAAGTACAATACAAAAGATTCGTAATAATACTTAAAAGTCAATTTGAATTTTAATGCCATACCATAAAGTTTAAGAGTTAGTGGAGGAGTTCCAGGAAGGCAAAAAAATTGAGTGACGTTAGTATCGTATTAACGTCAATATTTGTCAATATTTATACGAGAATTATATAGGGGCGGCAGCACGGGTGAAATTAAAGATGAATTCGGCTAATACTATTTAATCATAAAGATGAATTAAAACATTATCATTTAAATCTACTAATCTAAAGTATGACTTAATCTGCGTTATAATACGTCGGTCCGCTCGCGGCTCCCGCCGCGGCTCACATCGCGGTTTCCTGGAATCAGCCCGTGTCAGCGGAATTATCTTGAAGTTCGTAGGAAACCGCTGTGTTAGCATGTGAACCAGTCTTGCGCAGGCACACTTTTGACTTTGCCGCGACTGTGCCTGTGTAACACGAGGGTAACATTAAAGAGTCGACTGTTAAGCGGTATGAAGTGCGCCGGGTCAACTAGTCGTCAATAATTGTTACCCGCAAAACACCTATGTCCGATTTTACGTTGAATCAAAACATACGTATGTTATGCAAGATAGCTACTCTATTGTTCTTCAACACTTCTCCATTTCTCTGATGAAAATCGATTCAATGTAATGGTCACAGTTTATCCATTTCTTCGATTTTTTGATTGCTAACTTTGTACCTTTAGACTGTGCGCATCGATTTTGTCCATATAAGTGCTATTTTGTATGGAGTCGTGTACGCATCGATTCGGCATTCGTATTTTTTGTAGCTCAAATCCGTATAGGTATGTGTAACTCTCTGTAATCGCATCCGCATCTTGCTTAGCTAATGACAACTAGGGATGCATGAAGTGCCAATAAGTAGCGGTATATTGGTGAAAATGTCTGAACAACAAATTTTGTTCTTTATGAAAATCTATTGTCTGTTTTTAACCGACTTACAAAAAGGAGGAGGTCATTATCAATTCGGCCGGTATCTTTTTTACTATACAAGTTCAATAAATACTAGTGTATTATTATTCGCATTGTTACGTGCTGGTAGGTTTTTTGAATAGAAAATTTAATTTATTGCTTCAAATAATATTGTGATAGAGATCTAAATATACAAAATATTAATATTAATAGAAATTGTTTCTTTGTGACAACCCTAGCCTAATAACTCTGTCGTGATGGATGTCTATTGTCTAGACGTTAGCGGCATTTACCACAAGATCAAAGGCGTCAACCTCCTGTATCTGTCTTTATAGTGTGCTTCAATTTCAAGTGGTTTGGGCTGTGCGTTGAAGCAGTCAAGACAAGTCTTTTTATATGCACAGAACCTAGAAGAATATTAGTATCGAGAATCGAGGTTAAGGTAGCGATCAAAAGGTCATCGAACATCTTTACGCAGACAACAATCTTTACCGTTTCGCACCCATTTGCATGTGTACGTACACAAGCGTCGACACGCGATGCGTGTAAGTGTGACTGAAATCATACGGAAAAATTCGAATCGATGCGCACAGATGTGATTTCAGCCTTACAATTATTGACTTTTGACCACGACTTCGTTAATGTGGAGTTAGTTTTTTGCTTTTGTTTTTCCGGGTTTAAAAGTATCATATATATCATTCATTTACCAAAAATGTATTTGATCCATTTGAATGGATAAACGGAGAAAGAAACGTTATTATAAAATTTAATATATTTTATACTTTTAGTACGATTCTGCTAGAAGTATAATAGTTTTAAATAAAAGAAAAGTTCATTTTATTCTTTTTAGCGCATTTAAATAAAAGCTTATTTTTAAAAAGTTTTTTACTTTTAATTTATTTCCGATATTCTGTCTAATATTATGATCTTGGTTTCAGAAAAAAAGAGAAAACCAAAATATCAACTTTGTGCATGTGAAAAGAAACGCAGATCTCGCAATAAACCTAAAAAGACGTGGTATCGTACATTACTTGACTATTTGTTGCGTAGAGGGAAAAATAAAGATAAATCCAAAGAGGAAGAATATGAATTGGAAGCTGCTAAGCTCTTTAGTGCTTCAGACAGTGAATCAACACAACACAGTACACCAAGGGCGCACTCTAGTAAAACCTACTAAGTTTAAGAAAGTACTCCAGACTATTAGCGAAAAAAGTCAAATACAAACTTCAATACTAAATAACTAAAAAACAAAGAAAAAGACAGTTTAACTATCACAGTGCCAGAGAAAGAATTAAATTTGAAGATTCTCCAATTAAGTTATTATTGTTTTTTTAAAGTATTAAAAATATATTGTAACTAACTTAAAATATTTTCGTAAAGCATACCCGTTTCTGGAGTGTGAGCTATCAAAAGATTTGCAGATTTACGGAAAAACTTAAATTACTTAACTTACTTAAACTTAATCTAAAATCTTTCGTAAAATAGAGTAATGCCATAATATATTATTATATGAACTAACACGTGCCGATTCAATCAGCATTACCATTTGTGCGAGTGAACTATTGGACACAAAATAACTCACACATTGATGAGCGCAACTGCAAAATAATGACCCCTGTGACTGACCAGGAACGGAAAATAATCATCGAATTCTGCCATTTACTGGAAAAATCTAAGCAGCTATTCAACGGACTAAGGTAAGTTCTAAAAAGTAATAAAAGTTTACAGTCAAAAAGGATTAAAAGCCTCAATAGCTCAACGGTTAAAGGTCTGAAAACTGAAAGGTCGCAGGTTTGAACCCCACCCGTTGTACTATTGTCGTACCCAATCCTAGCACAATCTTTCCGCTTATTTGGACGGGATAGGACCATATTAGTCAACTTCAGCTTCGGCTAATATTCTTTTAAAAAAAATTGGTCTACCGGAGAACCAAGATCACCAGATCTTGGCCAAAGAATAAGGCAATCCAAGGGAGCAATGCCACCAGCATCTTAGATACTATGCTACATTGCGGTGACGTAGATGAGGAGTTGCTAAGTGCAACTCCTCATCTACGTCTTTTAGTTTTAATTTTAGAAGTAATTTATTTTATTAACTAGCTGATTACCGCGACTTCGTCCGCGCAGAAAAAGTTTAGATTGACTTGCTACTATCCGCGAGAAGCTGGCGAGAAGTTATGTCCTCTATCTTCGGTAATATTTAGTAGATCTTCACCAAAATTGGATATAATATTTCTAATAGTACGCAATTTATAATAAAAAAAGAATTATCAAATTCTTTGATAATTAAAATAAAAAAATAAGTGACAACGTACATTCAAATCTATTTATTAGATGTCGAGCCATAGGATGGCCACTCTAGAATCTACTACCGGTTTGAAAAACGGATTCTGCTGTTCTCAGCAGAAGAAGAGCGGGCAAGAAGATGGTAACAATCTAAGATGGTAGCGGGCTAACTTAAAGCAGTATTGCAGTGCAAATTAAACCCGTGATCTTTGTGATACTAGAAACTAGTCTTGGCCAAAGCTTCCGCCAGACAAAACCTCTCTTTTTTAGCCGACATCAAAAAAGGAAGAGGTTATCAATTCCGCCGGTAACTTACTCCGGGATTTCGAGACCGATTCGCCTGATTTTTTTTAATCGACAGAGGAAGCTTGCGAGGTGGTCCCATAAAATTTTTTACCTTCAACTCTTCAAGCTTAATGCTGCAGGGGTACTTTCCCTCAAAATTATGGGGATTTAGGAACTGTCGACTAAAAATAGGTATACTAGATCATAGAGCTCCAGGTTCTACTCCTCAATCCTGATGCTGCGGATTACGGCCCACCTAAACTGTAAGGATTTAGGTACTTTCGATTATGGAGCTCTAGGTCCTGGCTCCTCAATCCTGATATTGCCCACCTAAATTGCGGGGATTTAGGAATTGTGGATTGTTAATAAGTACCGTAGCACAAGACAGGGATAAATGGTCTTCTCTGGAGGAGGCCTTCACCCTCATCTAGAGAGGTTCTTTTAGTTGTTCAAATTCATTCATTCATTTAGTTGTTTAATTTAATTTTTTAATTATTTGTATTAAGTTAAAAACAGTTAATGGTAGGATAAAAAGTAGATGTAAGATTATATAGCTTATTATAAAATAGTTAACACATTGTGTCAAAAATTTTTGTTAAACAAGAAATAAAACGCTTTTTTATTTTTTATTTTATTTTATTTATTTAATAAGTACCGTAGGTACGAAGTACAGACTACATAAGTAGCGTAGCGTTGGAGAGAAGGAAGAATTAGAGCAGGGACAAGACAAACTAGTAAAAAGTAAAAGTACCTACAACACTAAAAAACTTTAAATAAAAATTCTTTTCATTTTAATTCGTCGTAAATTGAATTCAAAAAGCTATTGCATTAACTGCTAGAACAAAGAGGTTATATTGAGTGCAGGATGTGTAAGGTTAGCGTGCACAAGCTTCAAAGCCTATTTTGAAGATGAAGGGATATTCAATTTTACATACATCCTGTATCGAGTGCCTATGCCAAAAACCCCGTGTAAGCAACTGCACAGTAGCACCACAGTTACCTATAAGTTGTGTGTAAGCATATTCATCACTCATGAACATCTGGACCGATTTGGAAAATTCTTTTTTTGTTTGAAAGGGTATACTTCCCAGGTCCAATGTCCAACAGGTCAGGATCTGGATGGATGGTCATGGAGAAATCGAAGGAACTATAGAATAGAATAGTATAGAAATTTTTTTTTTTTATATAAACTTTTACAAGTGCTTTTGAATCGTCGATGAATCTACCACTGGTTCGGAATGACCTTCCTGCCGAAAAGAGCCAGCAATAAACTCGGCAGTTGTTCTTTTCAAAAAAAATTTTTTACAATAGGTAACAAAACTATGCAATGTATACAGTGTTTCCGCAATGAAGTTTCAAAAATGCAATACAATCCAATACATGTTAAGACAGGCAGACAAAAGAAGTAGACCCATTCCCTTTGGTGGCACCCGTTCACGAGCATGACGCATGATCCAGCCGTTGCTTCGCTCAACCATATTTGAGGGAACGTAACTCTTCAAATTTTATAAGCACACTTGAAGCGATTTGGATATTTTTCCTTTAGGTCCTGGCTTCTCAATCCTAATGCTGCAGGGTAGTCTCTCCCTTAACTATGAGGATTAAGCAACTGTCAGTTTTGAATTGATTTTGTAGAATAGACTAGACTATGGACAAACATAGACTAAATCATGGAGCTCCTCAATCCTGATACTGCCCACCTAAACTGTGGGGATTTAGGAGTTGTGGATTGTTAATAAGTACCGTAGGTACCACGTATAGACTACATATTAGTAGCGTAGCGTTGGAGGGAACGGAGAAAGAGAGGAGGGACAAGCTACACTAAAAAGCTTAAAATAAAAATTCTTTTCAAAAAGCCGATTTCTTCGCCACTACAAAGTATAAAAATAATTTTAGTTTGTGCACGTTTGTTGAATTCGGGCAGGCTTAAATAGAAACGATGAAACTGATTCGCGGCGCTCGCTTTCTGATGGCATATGAGCGACACGTTTGTCGAAATCGGGCATCGCGTATCGACTTTATCAAACGTGTTCAAACTAAAATTATTTTTATACTTTGTTGTGGCGTAAGAAGTCGGTTTTTTGAAATGAATTTTTATTTTATAAATCATATTGTTGCCATTTACATTTAAATTAATAATATGTAATTCTATCTGTATCTGGAGCTGCAGCAACCACTGCAGCAAAATAAAATTATATTTTAACCAGCGAGGTATCATGTTCGTGAACTAACGAAGTCATTACTGGTTCAGAGTGAACTTTTTAAGTCGATACCAACAAATAAGTAATTATTTTGTAACGTAACGATTGAGTGATTCCAAGTGTGGCAATACGACGTCAAATGACGTTTAACCAGGGTTTGATATTGGGCGTTATGACAGTTTTTTGTATTGAAAATCTGTCAAAACATCTTTACGCTCGAGTAAGACGAGCGTAAAGATGTTTAAGAGTGACGGAAGATAAAAAAGCATCATTAAATCACTTAAAATACTAATTTTAAGTGATTTAATGATGCTCTTCGGACACTAGTCCAAATAGCCTTGCTTTTTAACCGAAAAAACGAGTAGGTTATCAATTCTTATCATATCTTTTTTTCTATGTTTTTGTAATGTAAATTATTACTAAACTAAACTTATTGTTGGTTTTAATACACAGAGAACTACCACCATACGGCCATAAACAATGGCATTTACATTTTGGCCGTACATTCGACATTTACTCTAAGCTATGGAAATACCAGCAGCAGCATCGACTTCTGCTAGACACTCGCTATGGATTAAAGAGATGGCAAATAGGAGAAGTTGCTTCTAAAATAGGACAGCTTTATTACCATTATTAGTAAGATATATCCTTCTTACTTATTGCTTCTGCATCTAAGCATATTTAGTAACTCAAGATTTAATTTAAAATAAAAAACTTTATTTAAAAAAAATATAATCCTCAAGGAGAATCAAAATTCAATTGCTATAAATAATCTACCAAACCAGAAAAAATGTTACAATATGTATAGCTATTGTATATTAGTATTCAGAACACATTGAACCCACAAAACACAAATATTGAACCAATGAATTTTGTTTTTCTCTTTTGCTTCTTCTTCTTTATCAACCGAAAGACGTCTCTTGTATGGAATTCCACAGGCCTCGGTCTTGCGCCGCCTGAATCCCTGCGACTTGTTTGCTTACGTCGGTCCACCTAGTGGGGGGTCTGACAACACTGCGCTTCCCGGTGTGGGGTCGCCTCTCCAGCACCTTAGGACCCTATCGACCATCAGCTGTTCGCACTATGTGTCCCGCCTTTCGGTGACTTTAGTTCTCCTACGGATCACCTCATTTCTGATTTGATCTCTCAGGGATACTCAGCTTCATCCTCAGCCTTCTTATGAGGCTCATTTTTCCATTTTTCCATTAGTATTACGGTAATCCGCAAAGTAACGGTAGTAAGTCCTGATTCTATCTAATATGTGAAAATATAATCCTTAAATCCTTTGTATTATTTGCAGCTTACGCACAAGTGATACGACATATCTGGTGGAGTCATATTCATTTTATTCCGCTATAAGAGGAAGGCATTATTACCATTTAGCCAGTAAAGAGATTAGATGCGAATTAATGGTGAAAAAGCTTCGGTTCTATGCCAGATTCATCGTGGTTGCTATCCTTTTACAACAGCCTGTTATTATTGATGAATTAGTCTCCGAACTGGACAAGCAGGTTGTTGCATATGGTCATGTGTACGATCCAAATGACCAAGCGGAATGGTTCAATGTCCTGGCTGAAGTTAAAGCGTTTTTGGTTGCTGAACCTGGTGTCACCGTTATTGACCCGATTGATAGAAACAGGGTTGTTACCATTGGGTAAGGTGAACCTAAGACCCATAGCGCATTAGGTGGCCAGACTGCAAGACCCGATCGCAGCAGCCAGCTTCCATGAATAAATAAGTATAATACCTTTAGGTATACTATTAGGTATTCTGTACCAAAATTCAAATAGACCCGCGGCGTGGCATATGCATATTGTACTAGTGGTCGTTACGGCCATGGCTATAATGGGCTATGGATCTAATGGTAAAAGATTTCAGGTACGGCAGTAACCGATAAATATGCATCAAGTTATAAACATAACTGTAGTCCTTTTTTTTCTAGGGGGCGAATCAATAGCCTAACTGTGCCGCCATTAGAAAGAACTGCACAAATGTGTTTGACTCTCCAGGATGCAATTATAATTGGCAGCGGTACCCAACTCGTCAAGTTCTCTGAGCTGACAATAGACATGTTCCGGATGGTACAAAACTTAGAATGGGAAGTCAACGTCCCGTCCAGGAATCCATCTGGAGGATCACCTAAAGATAAACAGAGAAGTGACATGACCACGTGTGATCCCCTGAAAAATGCATCGCAGTTTCGAGGTAAATTATTTTGAATCAAAAATCAAAATATATTAAATGTACAGAAATCTTCCAGTTACAGTTTTATTATAAGTACTAGCTTTTGCCCCCGCGACTTCGTCCGCGTGGAATTAGATTTTGGGGTGGAATTTTCAAAAACTGTGACACACGTACTTCTTTATTTTTAACTGAAATCTCAAATATCAGCTTTGATGGAAACAGCTTGAAAAATGACGGAGTTTCATATAAACTTCCATCCCCTATTTAAACCCCTTAGGGGTGTAATTTCCAATAATCCTTTCTTAGTGTGCGCCTACGTCATAAAAGGAACCAACTGTCAAAATTTCAAGTTTCTAACTTCAGTAGTTTAGGCTGTGCGTTGATATCTCAGTCAGTCAGTCAGGACTTTAAATTTTATATATATAGATAGAAATTCTATTCTAGAAGAACAATCGCAGCGCCACTGAATTTGTGTCATATTTCTTCTTTTTCTTCATTGTTTTGTGTCATGTTCATTAACAGGAATAGATTTTTTGTGTCATTTTTCACTAATAAATAATTAATAGGAAAACATCCTTATATACTTATATCTTAAGTAATAACACAAGTATTGCCAAGCGAATTATTTAGAAAAGAATTCATTTATTCTAAGTTGCGAACTTATAAAACTTCAACTTAGCGATGCGATGTCATTTTGCTTTCGCGAATAGCATAGTTATGTTTTGCTATGATAATTTTACATTAACAATAGTTAACAATACAATAGTTAATAAAACAATAGTTAACCAGATTCAATCTGGTAATATGAGGACTATTTGTTTTAAAGTAACTTGTTTTGGGAGCGGATAAGACAGACAATATTGCAACTGGCGGTATTCGAATCGACGGCCTTTCAGTTTTCATTCCGCACCTTTAACCGTTAGGCCATTGAGGCTTCAAAATATAACCTACAATATATATATATCAATTCTTCTTAAGTATCAACTTTAACTTTAGCAACGCAAGGAGCCTCTGGATACAGGCGGCGGTGGAAGTCCATGTAAGGGAACTTTGTCCAGCAGTGGACGTCTATCGGTTGAAACCTAGTTTATAAAAACGGTGCGGTGCCGACATGGGTCCAGAAACATCGTGTGCAAGCAGCTCTTGCCAAAATTTTCAATTTTTTTTTACGTTTTGTTTGCGATTTTATCGTATCTTGAACGGTTGTGTTTTTATGTGGGAATAAAAAAATGGGTTAAAGTAGTTACTTTTATATATTATAGTTATAATAAATTAGTTTTAATTTTAGAAATAATTATTATTATTAATAGTTTTAATTTTAGAAATAGTTATAGATATAATATTATTATAATTTAGAGTTTAATTTTATATTATTTTAAGTTTGTTGATTATATTTAAAAATATAATAAAATGGATTTAAAAAATAATAAACTACTTTTTGAATACTATGCTGCGCTACGGTGATATCGATGAGATTGTAATTGTCCTTTAATATTTATATTTTATTTATTTTTTATTGGAAAGAATATCGGATAAATTACTTTTAATAGATTGCGGGAACAAAACTCCGGTTAAAAGCTAATTTTTAATTAAAAAACTACGATGTTATTTTTCATCAAGACGCGAGCATTGGCGAAGTGCGAGAATGGCTCTTTGAAAAGTTATCCCAGCCCATAAACATGACTTAAAATTGTGTTTTCCTGTATTTTACATGTACGAGTAGTTCTATCATAAACTTGTATATGTTACGGGCAATTTGATTATCTGGGCAGTACTAATATGGACCAATCATTATGACCAAGAGTCTGCCGAATTGATATTTTATTACTTTACCCGGCCCAAATTAACAATGGCCGACGGCCCGTGGTCCATTTATAAAATCATGTTTAGAACCACAGCCTTCTAACCTAACCAACAGTAAGAATTTCCGAGTGCAAGTATTTCTACGAGGTTACAAAAATTATATTTGTACTCAGATATCCACACAGTATTTACATTGCCGGTCCAAGTGATAAATTCAAGCTTTCTCAAAGACAGACGCTCTTAGTCATTATTCAAAATGATCGGCCGATATTAATATTGCCCGGTTAATCAAGATGCAATTGTTTTAGGAATAATGGAGGAAGACGAGACGAGGCATGTCAACCCCCATAAATTCCTTTTATTCAAACCATCTGCGAATCAAGTATTAATTTACTTGGCAAGTTGCTGCAATGATCTACCGCCCAATGGCGCGCTACTCATTTATATTTCTGCTAACGGCTATCCACCTCAACAGAATAAACATGTTGAAGACTGTGAGTATAATAATAGTATTAACTGATTGGGGATTGTTATAATGTTGAGTTAAATAGAATGAAGCATGACCCGGAAATACATCGCGACCCGTAAGTAGTCTCTTCCCAGCAGAATCTGCTTTCTGGATTGGTGGCAGAGTCATGCTGTTTCATAACCACAGGTCAGCCTAAATTAATAATTTTGAAATTTCAATTTGAATTAAATATGTAGTCCCGTCTTTGCCTTGTTAATAATAAACCAGCCAATAGCGAGTCGGATCCGCACACGAAGGGTCCCGTACCATCGTATAATATTACACCAGCCATTGATAAGATACAGCGAAAACAAAAGTTTATTTTATGGACACTCTCTTTATTTTTTTATTATTTGTTGTCATAGCTGCAATAGAAATACACATACTGTGAAAATTTTAGTATCTACCTATAACAGTTCATGAGATCCATCTCTCTGACAGACGAACGAGCTGCGGAGGCTTAGTAGTAGTAGGTACGGAACCATAAAACCCTTCTTCTATTCTTAGTGTAAAACATAAATAGAGTGATAGCATACTGAAATTGACCACTTCAAAATTACGCAGATGGCTACGACATGGGCGGTGTTATAACAACTTCGAAGTCGGACATATACAGAGAATACAACAAAGAAGCGAAGGGATCTGCCCCCAAAGGCAAAGAACCCCAGATCCTGTACCCTGGTGACTTGCATCCATTTACGAGGAAACCCCTTTTTATCATTGTGGACTCTGACAATTCTTATTCCTATCAACATATCCCGAGGATTTTTGGCCAACCTTTAATTATTCTGATGTCACCATTATCAATTCCTTCGTCACTAATCGGTAAGTAAATAATGAGATGAACATAGAAAAAGGAAAGAAAGAAAGAAAGAAATTACGAAAATTAATTAATTATTAAAAATGCACAAAGAAATAATTGAAGAATCGGCCTTTGCATCCATTACCAAAAGGATATATCAGCTAAGCAACTTAGCATTGCTAATCTGAGTGGGAATTTCAAAAAATACCTTTTATAATAGCAAATATTATTATTCATTCTAGATAAATGCAATTGTACGCGAAGTACAAGCGTACCGAGACGTGCGCATCGATTTTTAAATCTTGTTGGAGCTTTTTATTCTCGGGAAAAATATCCCAGCAATGTGTTTTTTAGGATGTAAAAAAATATACCTTCATTCTTCATTTATCACGAAGTCTGTTATCGGAGTCGAACTATTGTCATTGTTGATGTTCAGTGATTTAAAACATTCAATTACAATAATAAAAAGGTTCGAAAGCTTGGTTGACATATTTTAAATGTTGGATTTTTTTAATAGAAGAGTGCATTGCAAAGGATTCGAAAATGAAAGTATTATTTACTAGCTCGTTTATTTAAATTAAACCGCAATGGAAAAAATTTCTACACGCTTGATTCGTAACACTAAACTTTTAACATTTGTGCAAATTATTTATTGTTCGAAATCATTAGTTTGATTTGAACGATTCCGAATTACTTAGTATGAATCCCAACAAAAATATCAATTAAAGTCTTTAGATAGCAAATAATTTTTCATTTCATCGTTCCTTTTCTTCTTTTTGTCAAACGATAGACGTCCAGTGCTGAACGAAGGTCTCTTGCATGGACTTCCACAGGGCTCGGTCTTATGCCACCTGAACCCAGCGGCTCCCTGCGACTCGTTTGATGTCGTCGGTCCACCTAGTGAGGGTCTGCCAACACTGCGCTTCCCGAAGCGGGGTCGCCACTCCAACACCTTGGGACCCGAACCACCATCAACTCTTCGAACTATGTACCCCGCCCATTTCCACTTCAGATTCGCGAATCGCTGAGCTGTCTGTGACTTTGGTTCTCCCACGGATCTCTTCACTTCTGATTTGGGATAATCCAACCATAGCTCTCCCCATCTCCCGCTGAGTGTACCTGAGCCCCCTTTTGTTCTCCGTTTACAGATAGGAAAAACCAAGGGAGCATCTTCACTCTGTTCTTACACAACCCGATAGCAGGACTGTGTAACTCTTGCGATGTTTATACAATTGACATAACAACTTGGCAGCGGTGTGTGCCGTTGCGTGACACATTTATGAAAGAAGCCACCAAATTACTAATGAGAATACGAATAGGTAAGCTTAATCATAATAATTATGATGCTAGCTTACTTGAGTAGGCTTAAGGTCGTCACTTACTTATCAATCCGGCACCCGACCTGCACCTTGCTTCGTGCGGTTGAGATGTCTTATATGGATTTAAACACGAATAGTACACGCTCTCACTTATCATAACCATATTCACACGAGATTGCGTCCTTCGATTCGAAACGGTAACAAACATTCATCCATCCGCACAAACCTTTGCATCTATAATAATACTAGCTGATTCCCGCGACACACTTTTGCAATTATAATATTAGTAAGGATTTGTACAAGATTAGTCCCTACTAATGTATAAATAACTTGTATAATGTATTGTATATCCCTCATAGACTTCATCATCACTTACCATCAGGTGAGATCGCAGTCAAGGACTATCTTGTAATCGAATAATTAAGTCTCTCTACTGTTCGGTTTCAGATCCCATGTTCTACGCGTTTCTGGGTGATATACACCTAAGGCTGATATTGCTTCGGTACATCTTCTGCGAATGCGCATTGAGGATGCACAAGAGTTTTCGCTCGAGGACTAATTTGCCCCGGTCTGTACCACCGTTGCCCGAAGAACTGTTTATGCAGGAGACTTTGGTGGCGAAGGTCCTGAGTATGACCGAGTCGATTGGGGTAAATATCCCTTTAATTCATTTCTTCTTCTTTCTTCTTTGCGATTTTTGACGACCTCCCTGGCGCAGTGGTGAACGCTGTGACCTTATAACTAGGAGGTTTCGGGTTGGAAGACAATTTGGGAGTTTCTCTTCTTCTTCTTCTTCTTTATCAACTTATAGACTTCCACTGCTGGACATAGGTCTCTTGCATGGAACTTCACTGGCCTCGGTCTTGCGCCGCCTGAATCCAGTGCTCCCTGCGACTCGTTTGATGTCGTCGGTCCACCTCGTGGGGGGTCTGCCAACACTGCGAGTTTATTAGTTTGGGAGTTTATAATTTCTAAATTGTCTCTGGTCTGGTCGGGTGGGAGGCTTTCTATCTGTAAAATTACATCAAGTTACACAAAATCGACGGGCAAGCACACTTTCACCATTCAATATTATCCTTATTAAGCTATTGCATAGCTTCTATCGCGGGCCAGTGCGGAGACCGAATCCAGAAATTCCGTAACGAAAATAACCTGACACGAGACTCCTCTACGGTGAGCCGCTAGATGGCGCATTTTTTATCAACGCCATGTAGCGGTGAGCCGCTAGATGGCGTCGATAAAAAATGCCCCGAGTGCCACACGTCTTTTTTTGGATTTTTTTTTCATCTATTCTAGACTTGCTTGTAAACTCTTGTTTGTTTTAAAATTTCAGATCAAGACTTGCTTTTTCGACCCCTTAGCGGCAGGACCATCAACAACAGACTAAACACTTGAAATCAGCTAGAAATCTCACCTTTATTACATCAGTGTCCAGATTAATGACACGTAAAATGGGAAAGGAACTATAAAAACAGATAGTATCACGTGAGATATCTAGTTAAAGAAATGGAAAAACTCCCGGAATATACAGAATTATGGCCGAAGGCCATACTTTAGGGCCGAAACACATATGTGCGATGCGACGAGATTTGAATTCGCAATTCGTAAAACAGCGCTGCGTTATTCTAGACAGCGTAAATCTTCCTACGCGGGTCAGTCATCTTGAAACTTTGGTACTCGAATCAAGGTCGCAAGTTCATGCGAACAGCGAGCGATCTCGCAGTTTTTGGGGTTGTTTCGGTCCTAAATAATTAAATATTTAATCGTTCTATCAATATAATAAACGAATTCAACACTCATGAAAATGCATGTTTACATTCACATATTAGAATATTTATAATCAATAATGTTAATTGATCTCTCGTTGTCAGTTGTTTGTCGGTGATTGTTCCTGAATGAAATCATGTGTTTGTATAATGTATGTTTAGTTCTTCATCCGTTATTTTGACAATTTCTACTTCTCTCTTTTTATAACTGGGAGGTCTCGGGTTCGATTTCCGGCGGGGGCAATTCGGGAATTTAAAATTTCTAAATTGTCTTTGTTCTGGTCTTGTGGAAATCTTTGGCTGTGGCTAGCTACCACCCTACCGTCAAAGATGTGCCGCTAAGCGATTTAGCGTTCCGGCACGATGGCTTGTAGAAACTGATATGGGTATGGGTTGAATATACACTATCATACCCCTTCCAAGTCCCAGCCCGAAGCCCGTTTCTATCTTAGACTGAATCGTCACTTACCATCAGGTGAGATCACAGTCAAGGACTATCTTATCATTGAATAAAATTGACCTCCACAGGCCTCGGTCTTGCGCCGCCTGAATCCAGCGACTCAATGCGATTCGTTTGATGTTTTCGGTCCACCTCGTGGGGGGTCTGCCAACACTCGAGTTTATTAGTTTGGGAGTTTATAATTTCTAAATTGTTTCTCGTCTGATCGTGGCTAGTTACCACCCTACCGTCAAAGACGTGCCGCCAAGCGATCTAGCGTTCCGGCACGATGGCGTGTAGAAACTGATTAGGGGTATGGGTTGAATATACACTATACCCCCTCCAAGTTCCAGCCCGTAGTCCGTTTCTATCTTAGACTGCATCATCACTTACCATCAGGTGAGATCACCAGTCAAGGACTATCTTATCATCAAAAAATCAATCACGTTACAACATAAGATAGCGAGATTGAAAATCTTTATGATCATTTACCTAAATCTCACATAATGAAATCAACTTGATAAATTTCTACCATTTCTACAAATATCAAGTTAGTATTTAATGGACATATAAAGAATGAACGAAAGAATGAGTCAATCGATGTCGTTTACTCCTGTAGCGATATAAGTATCTACTCACCCACATAATTAAATTAATACAATTTTATCAACCACAATCGTCATTAACTGTGAGTTAACGTTATACTAATTTAATTATTATTAAGCATTATGCAGTCTTTTCTTAAGTAAGTTTTGTTTTATGCTAATCTTCTGATAAAAATCTATTACAACTTTATTTTACTTTATTTATTTCTAATTATAAGTTAGTTTAGATATTCAATTAACTTTGTGATATTTTATGTGGATTTTATTGGAATTTAAAAAAGTAAGAGATTATTTGGCACTGTCGCATTAGTAAAGCTATAAAAAATAAATATTATTCTTAATAAATAACTCATGTTTCGCAGTTTTTAAAATTGTAAACTGTGAGTTTAATATTTTTTTTTTAATTGGAGAGATTTGTATATTATTAAGCATTTAATATTGTCAAAAAATGCTAAAACGCCAGGTAGGTATATCGGATAAAAAAATCTAAGCAAACGTCAAAGCCAATGTTATCGCCATCGTCCCGCATCTTTTTCTTTTTGAATTGCATTTGCATATGCACACTTTTAATAATCAGATGGCAGATTTGCTATTTTTTGGAGTAAAATTGATAAACATCAAAGGCTAATATAATATTGCTTTCAAATAAGAATTCTATTTTTGAAATTAAATCATAAAGCAATTCATAAAGCTTTAACATGCTAAGTAAATACTTACATTATATTTTTATATGGCACGCCTGAAAGCCAAACAGATAAATAACAGTAGTATATTTTTGTAAAAATAAGTCTCAAAAAGTAATTGCTAACGCAGAACGCTATGGATTAAAGCCCCAACTACTTTATAAAGATAAGCTAAAATACATAATATACAAGTATATGTTTGCAATGACATTTCGCTAGAAATTCCTAAGTTCTAATACTAATTTATACCCTATTTTTCCAAAATTACATTCATGAGTCATTAAATAGCTTTATATTCAATATCGTAAATGTTCTCTTATGTAGGTCCTTTAAACATATTTATGAAATTCAAATTTTTAATTAAGTCGTTAATATTCTAGATATAAAATAACAACTATACCTATATGGGATTTATCATCTACATGTTCCATTGTGCGTAGAAATTAACACTTCTATTATACGTAGTACTCATAATTACATTATTTTAATTATAAAAAATATTACATAATGGCTCAAGTTACTTTAAGTTAGCACTTTCTATTAAAGTAATAACTTTAAAATGCTCAATATTTTGTTAAACCAAACAGAATCCGAAAAATCACCTACGTTAATATTTGAGCATTGCCCCTTTGGATGGCCAATTTGATACTTTGGCCACGGCATCTGCCAGTTCTTGGATCTCCGGTAGACTCAACTACAGTTTTTGATAGTTCTACAAAAAAGAGTTCGAGCCTCCAGGCTCAACTAGTTATAACATTGGTTATAATACATGTACAATGTCATATGTACAATTGTACATGCATTTAAACAACATTTTTTTTGAAGCAGTTTTTTTTCACGTTCATTTATGATCGTATATTTTTGGTCTGACATAAAAAATACTAATATTATTATACATACTGGGTAAAAAAAGAAGTACCTACTCAGGATTCTGTTTGGTATTCGTACACACGAGTAAAAATAATTATTGTTAACTGATTACTTCATTTTTAAGATTTTAAATTGCATGACGTAACTATGTACTTACAGTTTATAATTAATATGTATATTTCTAATATATATTAATAAAAAATAAAGTAGTTTTTAAATCACTTTCCCCACGATAAGTTATCCCTTAAAAAATCAAATCAAAATCAAAATTTATTTATTTCATGTAGGCCAACTTGTAGCTCTTATGACACGTCATAAATCTACCACCGGTTCGGAATGCAGATTCTGCTGAGAATTAGAGCCGGCAAGAAACTCTGCAGTTGCTCTTTTCAAAAAATTTTTACAATGGTTAACAAAGCTATGCTATGCACACAGTGTTTCCACAAAGAAGTTTCAAAAATGCACACCTACCACAACCTAACACATGTTAAGATGGGTAGACACAAAGCAGACCCATTCCCGTTGGTGGCACCCGTTCACGAGCACGACGCATGATCCAGCCATTGCTTCGCTCAACCATATTTGAGGGAACGTAACAACCCGCACCACACGACACCACCACAGAAATGTTTAAGAGAGCATGACATACTTAGGCTACCTATGTTAAGGCATCGAATTAAATACTAATATTAAGATAGATAGATACTTAGTCAGTCGTAGTTATCTTGTCCTTCTGACACTGTATTAGGATATGCTTTTGCACATCGACGTCATGAATCTTGACTATGAAAATATCAATATCAATTCACAACCGGCAGTTCTTGAAATGCCAGTGTCTAAGAAAGTAGTGCCTTGCAGCATCATTCTTGAAGAGTTTGGGCCTGGAGTTCAATTATGAAGTCGTCGGTTTTTGGTAGCTACAATATCAATCTTCCATAACCAAAAGTTCCAAAAGTAAAGGTGGGCTACTTACTGCCCACAGCAAGGGTGTTGACGATTGTTGTGCGAGCTTAATAATTCCAGGGAGCAGATTTACAGCCTCTGAGCTTGCGTGACCGAGAGTCACGCAACCTTGTTCAAACATCAAACTCCAGCTGTAAGTTATTCTGAAATCCTCTTTTATCGCAAAATTAGCAACCAGAACAATAATAAGTTAATTCAATTGCATATCTGAATAAAAATTAGAGCAATACAATTCTTTCAATAAAATTGCCTTGGAGTTTCACTGATGACGCGAAAAGATTCCCAAAAATAAATTCATGCTCAATCTTATTTTTAGCACATTGGCGCGGTGCACGACGGGCCAACCAGTTGAACGGAGATTTTATACCGATCACTGATCGTTTTCTAATTAAAAAAAACCACATAGTGTAGCAATCTCTAAATAAAAACAATAAGTAAAGGGATGGTGGGACAAGGACGACAGTAATGTTTTCAAAACGTTTCAAGGTAATTCCACATTACTGACCAAAATAATCTGTAAGCCAGTGATCATAACATACAACTTATTCACACCTATTTTCACACTAACCCACGCAAACACAACGTGTTTTCAGTAGCCGAAGCTCGTCTCGAAACGAAATGTTGTGTTATTAGTTTTACGGTGACTTTTTGCTGGGTCCAGGTGAAAATAGGAGATAAACAAGTCAAAAAGGGAACTATGGACGTTATCCTATCTGGCACGTATTAATGTTTATCATCTTTTTAAAACTATATTGACTAAACATATGGAATCTGAATTGTCACCAGATAGCGAAAAAAAATTACCACCAGTGCCGAAAAAGGAATATCAATGGGAAGATTTGAGAAAAGATCGTGAGGCAGGTGGATATCCTTGGACACATCTCTTAAAAGTGCCGCTGGAAGGTGAGATCACCGCTGAAGATATAATCCGAGAAACAACGCCAAGAAGAAGTATGTCACGGGAATTTTCAAAATCCCGGACACATTCACCTGTGGACAGAGGTAGTCAAAAAATACTTAATCTTGACTCATCTCCTGGCAGCAGTAGAAAGCATGGTGAAGAAGGTGAAGATGAAGGAGTTCATATACCAAACTTTTCAAAAGAAATTTCTATAGACTCAGATGATGACATTCTAAACAAGACAGGCAGTACAAATGCACCAAAACTCACTGAGAGTCAAGCAAGTACCCACTTAGTTACCCCGGCAGAAATTCCTAAAAGTGTTTCCCCAAAAAGTATTTTGAAAAGACGTATACCAGAGCCACAATACATAGGTGTTTCAGAATCACGGGAAAAAACTAAATGTTGTCATCCACTTGTAAATAAAATCAAACATTTAGCCGATAAAACATTACATAAGTTAGACAAAACTGAAAACGATAAGTCGCCCTTGTCAAAACGTAAGAAAAATGAAAAAGTTCAAGAAATCAGACAGTTAAAAAATTCACCTGGAGCGGTTCGAAGGCAAAAATTTAGTGCTATTAAGTTAGGCGATTCAGATGAGATGAGTAAAACTATGAGTATGGACACACCCCCACCGAGGAAAAAAAAAGAGCACATATATGAAGATATTGACGAATCTAAGAATAACGGCTTAGAAAAATCATTACAATTTTCATCGGACTTACAAAAACAGTACAAAGAAAAATATTATAGTAACAAAGAGAATGATAGTATTGCAGAAATTAAATCTAACGCTTCTCAAGATCCAAGTTTGGTAACTGACGATAATTTGTCTTTGAAAGCTGACGATCATATAATGGAAAAATTATATAAAAAGGATGACATCAATAGAGAAGCTATACTCTTAGATGAAGAGATGGATCCGGATGAACCAAATTTAGAAGAAGTGTTTCAAAATCAAAAAGATGATACTTGCAAATGTGATGACTCCCCTAACATCACCATCACTGAAATAGTTGATGATGATAACAGTATTGAACAATCTACAACAATACCTATCGAAACATCACCAAGCCCGAGTCCTCGTGATACTGAACGGACACAAAATGATGCTGAATCTGTCGATAAAGAATGGTCTAGACCCAACAGGTAAAATTTTTTATTTCAAAATCTACTTTTTAAGAGTCTTATAATAAGGTGGTGTATTATCATACGTAATGACATAATATTCTCAACTGCAAAGCGAACGCGCTAGCGTATAATATATGTCTGTTAAATATAGCCCTGACCGGTACGTCTTCCTGCACATTGGGTAAGCTCTTTAAAATTGTCATCAGTGATCAGTGCTCGCGGTTGCTTTCACACTAGTGATTAGTTAATTTACTGGCGGAATTTCATAACATATATAATGACTCATTATCTGTGCGTAATAAATTAATAAAATAGTAAGGAGTTTACTCAAAAATAAATATGCCTCGGGTGTAAGGCCTTATCGGTTGAGCGATAGTTATGAGTAATCTCCGTCGGTGGACATCCGAAGGTGGGGCTCCAATACAGAAACCTGTACTACCAACCAGAGAGGGAAGTGTCCAATTATATACACCGGAAGTGCGATGCGCATGTCAATTTTTTCAATGTGATTCTTTATTGCCGGAAAGAGTAAATCCAGCCGGCACAAGACCAACATCGCGAGCTAGCAATATAATTTCGAGTGTGAGGTAAGACACACTACTATGAACACGTAGATAAAATCATTCAAATTTTATGACTGAAATAACGACTTGCAATACTCTGAAACTACTTAATCGTATTTCGCCCGGCGACTGCTGCGGCTAAAACGAGCGCCAACTGTTGGCCTAATTGTTACTCGTGAAACAAGTGTGACTGTATTTAAATTTAAACTCATACTTTTGCGATCATAGCGATTTTTTTCCATCTACGAGTACATACATTTTATTCGTAAAAATTGCATAGCGAATAAATGATTATTATTTGTAAAAGATCATGCAGCGAAAGTACCTTTAATATAATGATACAACTTTTATTTTTAAGAATGTTTTAATTAAGATTTGTATACGCTTTTCAGTGATCACGAATATGAAATAATAGAAAAGCCACCTCCTAATATAATTTATACATCACCAAGTATCGATGAAAAACCAGTCATGGTCAAAACTGAAGACGAGTTGTCCAGTACTACATCATTGGAACGAAAATATTTACAACACACGTCTGACGAAGAAGATCAGATTGAAGATGATAAAGGTCAATCAAACGAAGAAAAAAATGACGAAAATATGATAAATGCTGAAGCGCTACAAAAAGACATTGAAGAACGGTTTTTTGTAAATACGCCTTCAAGTGCATCGAGGACTGAGTGCGAAGTTAGTACAAGTCAAGTTGAGGATTCATCTGCATTAGAAAATTTGCCTTTGAAACGAAGTAGTCGGAACAAAAATTCTGATGGCACTGAAAATAAAATACAGCAGCGTATTAAAGAAGGCACAGGCAAATTGAAATCGCAAGCTGGGAAACTTAAAGCTAAATTACATAACTTAAAAAATAAGCAGTTTAGTTTACCAGAGAGGCCCAAGTTCAAAATGCCAGAGAGAACAAAAATTTCCCTTCCAGATAGAAGAAAATTTAGTTTGCCAGAAAGACCTAAATTTAAAAAAATTAACATATCTGAAAAGTTATCGTTTGGTGACCGAAAAAAATTTACTTTACCAGATCGACCAAAGTTTAATGTTGGTGAATTCCCTAAGTTTAAAATGCCTGATCGAATAAATTTTTCTAGTCTCAGAAAAAAAGAGAAGAAAACTGATAGCAACAAATCCGAATCTACATCTGATTTACAAAATGTAGCTTCTGTAGATTTTGAAGCCAAAACGTATCCTAGACTATTTGGTAGAAAGAAAAAACCTCCTTTAACTAAAACATCTTCATCTCCTATATTAAATAGAGAAGATACACCACCCCCAACATTCACATTTACAAGAATAAAAAAAAATAACCAAGAGGAGCCTTCTTCATATATACCCGATACTCAAGAACAACCACGAGAGTATGGTATTGTTGATAATGAAGTTAATTATGAAACTGAAATTACAGGAAGAAAGCAATTTAGTACCACGTATGATTTTGATAAATTGGACCCAGAATACGTAGATGAAGAAGAAAATCAAGATATCCACAATGACAGCACTAACTCAATACTAGATGATTCACCCTCTAATCAAGAATATACACACATAAACGAATTAAATAATGACGAATTTTTTGTACGACCGAGAGGAATTTCTCGCGAAAATATTCAAGTTAGAGAATACTTAAGCGATGAAATACGACAAGCATTTAACATTCCCAAAAATGTTCTTGCTGTAATGGGAAGTTCCCAGGGAATAAAAAATATTTATGCAAACGAACCAGAAGCTGATTCAGAAATTATGATTAATGATAGTGAACCAATGAGATATTCAACCGAGGATATAAATGAAAGAGATGACGGATATTACACATTCCCTCCAGTAAGACCTTCTAGAGCTAAACGAAAGAAAAAGGACACCGAATCAATAAAATATATTGATGACAGTATGAATGCCAGTATGCAGTTTAGTGAAATAGATTTAGAACTTTCAGTAGATCAACTAAACGATAAACAAATAAATGGCGATGTCGATGACGACAGAAAAATCGAATTCAATACTCATGCTAGCGACTTTGACGTCAAGCCGACTATAGATCTTCATTCAATACATGAATATGCAAATGATGATGTTATAGAATATCCGGATGGGCTTACAATCCAATCGAAAACTCTTCCTATGCCACCAAAAAGGAAGAAAAAGTTCGTGAAAAGGGATCATAAACATACATCCTTAAATGATTTTAACAGATTTACTGTGCCGGAGATGTGGCAATCATCCAAAGACCCGAATGAAGATGTAAGTAAAAACATACTAATCTTTAATTATTAGCAAATTAAAATTGTTGAATACATAATACGACTTATATTAAAATCTTACAAACTTAACTACGAACTAAAAACTTAAAATACGAACACCTTGTAATAACGATTATTAACAAATCTGAAAATAATAGGGAACTCGAATGATACCTTAAAAATGTAATTCGTTTAAATAACAGAGCTTAGCACACGTACATTACACTAGACTTTATTCCACTTCAATACAATCAGTATGATAGTGGTGTTATTTTTACACATTCCTGAATCTGCGCGGTGCAGTTTTAATGCGTCATAACATCGACGGGCGGTCACTGTACCGAACATTACATATGCGCGGCCGGGATTTCTAATGATTTATTTTACTTCATCATCGTATGATCATCAGTCAAAATATATCCACTGTTGGACATAGGCCTCTTTTATTAGTTTGGCCATCCAAAGGGACAATGCTGCCAGCATTAGTAATTCCCAGAGTTATTATTTTATTGTCAATTCTATTATAGATACATGCGTTTGCTAAATACTTTAAATTTTTAATTACTTGAACTTGAATAACTTCTTACATTTTATATTTTTTGTAATAATTTTTTTTTAATGGTAAAAAAATCTTAAAATAAAGAACTATTAGTATTTACTAGTTTTACTACCTATATTTATATTTTTTTTATTTCATTTTTTGCAAAAATTTTATTTTTAAAAAGCGGACGCCCGCGACTTCGTCCGCTTCTTCAACTCACAATCAACAGTTCCTAAATCCCCACAGTTTAGGTGGGCAGAACTCCTGCAGCATCAGGATTGAGGAGATGGGTCTTGGAATTCAACGAAGTAGTCTTGACTTGGTACCTACAATAACTACATATTCATAATCGACAGTTCCTAAATCGCCACAGTTTCATAGCGCAGTACCCCTGCAGCATCAAGATTGAGGAGTTGGAACCTGAAGTTATTATGGGAGCATCTCGCAAAGTTTTTATATCGATTAAAAAAAGATTCACGCAAATAGGTTAAGAAATCACGGAGATAACGATATACAGAGGTAGGAAACCACAACTCCTTCTCCTCCTTTTTCAAAAGTCGGTTAAAAATGTAGCCTGATAATACCAGCTATCTACAAGTGAAAGTCCCGTCAAAATCGGCCGAGCCGTTCCCGAGATTAGCGGCTACAAACAGACAGACGGACAGACAGACAGACAAAAATTTTAAAAATTGTTTTCTTGCTATAAGTACCGTTATTACTTTCGTATGCAGTTAGTAAAAAGCTGTTCTTTTGATATTACAAACAGACACTTCAATTTTATTTATTGGTATAGAAAAGTAGTAGTAAAATAATTTTAATTAAAACTAAATTAAATTATCATCATCTATGTCATTATAATATACCAGATACCTAATAATGCAATATTATCAATACTAATTTATTCTATTTGAATATTATAGTTTCACTCGGCCACAGTACTCGGCCATCTAAATCTTCTCTGAAAATTGGTTACGAGTTAAATTCAGTGGAGGCGATTGTTACTGGCAGATGTCCAATGGATAGATATACTTTTGGACGAAACGTGATTTGTATTTTTGGACACCCGCCGACATTTGATTGTTGACCCAGTTAAAACGTAAACTAAATACCTATTCGAGGGAATGAGATTATCTATTAATTATAATAGCGTTTGTCCGCGACTTCACCCGCGGGAACCATTGTTTTGACAAGAATTTAACATTAGCACCTACTACCTACCGACTTCAAAATTTACATCAGAAAATTAGTTGTGAGTATTTTAATTCTGGCGTTGATGTGGGCCCAATTATATATAATATAATTTATATAATCTATATAATTATATAAAAAGGCTTGTCCTGACTGACTGACTGACTGACGATCAACGCACAGCCTAAACCACTGAAGTTAGAAACTTGAAATTTTGACAGTAGGTTCCTTTTATGACGTAGGCGAGCACTAAGAAAGGATTTTTCGAAATTCGCCCCCCAAGGGGGTAAAAAGGGGGGTTAAAGTTTGTATGAAACTCCGTCATTTTTCAAGTTATACTCATGAAATTCGGTATTTAGGCTTTAAATTGAAAACAAAAAAGTACTTGTTTCACAGTTTTTAAAAATTCTACCCCCTAAGGGGTTAAATAGGGGTTGAATGTTTGTATAATAGTCCTTCGTTCTTCAAGTTATTTTTCAAGTTACGTTTATGAAACTTGATATTTTGGCTCTTGATTAAAAATAAAGAATTATGTATTTTACATTTTTTTTAAATTCTCCCCCCAAGGGGGTAAAAAGGGGGGTTAAAGTTTGTATGAAACTCCGTCATTTTTCAAGCTATACCCATAAAATTCGGTATTTAGGCTTTAAATTGAAAACAAAAAAGTAAGTGTTTCACACTTTTAAAAAATTCTACCCCCTAAGGGGTTAAATAGGGGTTGAATGTTTGTATGATAGTCCTTCGTTCTTCAAGTTATTTTTCAAGTTATGTTTATGAAACTTGATATTTTGGCTCTTGATCAAAAATAAAGAATTACGTATTTTACATTTTTTGAAAATTCTCTCCCCAAGGGGGTAAAAAGGGGAGTTTCAATATTCATAGTTAAGACAGGACAACGTCTGTCGGGTCCGCTAGTTTATAATATAACTAGCGGACTGAAAAAATGTAAAATACGTAATTCTTTATTTTTGATCAAGAGCCAAAATATCAAGTTTCATAAACATAACTTGAAAAATAACTTGAAGAACTATCATACAAACATTCAACCCCTATTTAATCCCTTAGGGGGTAGAATTTTTAAAAACTGTGAAACACCTACTTTTTTGTTTTCAATTTAAAGCCTAAGTACCGAATTTTATGGGTATAGCTTGAAAAATAACGGAGTTTCATACAAACTTTAACCCCCCTTTTTACCCCCTTTGGGGGAGAATTTTCGAAATATGTAAAATACGTAATTCTTTATTTTTGATCAAGAGCCAAAATATCAAGTTTCATAAACATAACTTGAAAAATAACTTGAAGAACGAAGGACTATCATACAAACATTCAACCCCTATTTAACCCCTTAGGGGGTAGAATTTTTTAAAAGTGTGAAACACTTACTTTTTTGTTTTCAATTTAAAGCCTAAATACCGAATTTTATGGGTATAGCTTGAAAAAATGACGGAGTTTCATACAAACTTTAACCCCCCTTTTTACCCCCTTGGGGGGAGAATTTAAAAAAAATGTAAAATACGTAATTCTTTATTTTTAATCAAGAGCCAAAATATCAAGTTTCATAAACGTAACTTGAAAAATAACTTGAAGAACGAAGGACTATTATACAAACATTCAACCCCTATTTAACCCCTTAGGGGGTAGAATTTTTAAAAACTGTGAAACAAGTACTTTTTTGTTTTCAATTTAAAGCCTAAATACCGAATTTCATGAGTATAACTCGAAAAATGACGGAGTTTCATACAAACTTTAACCCCCCTTTTTACCCCCTTGGGGGGCGAATTTCGAAAAATCCTTTCTTAGTGCTCGCCTACGTCATAAAAGGAACCTACTGTCAAAATTTCAAGTTTCTAACTTCAGTGGTTTAGGCTGTGCGTTGATCGTCAGTCAGTCAGTCAGTCAGTCAGTCAGTCAGGACAAGCCTTTTTATATAATTATAGATTTCAAACTTTTGCCATTCAGCCGCGTTTGTATAAAAGAAATTCATTTATTCGAGTGGTTTTTTCGCCGACTGTCGATGTAACAAAATTGGTCTTTTATTTTTACGGGATTGGTCTTTTTATTTCTACGCCGAAATATATAAAATAAATATAGTCAATATTTGTGAAAAATTTATGAAACCGGATAAATAATTTCAGAGAATACCTCCTACAACCAAACTTACAAGCTTTGCCTAGTGTAGGTAGTGTAGATATAAGATAGTGTTTGTTCAAACTATTAAGGAAATTTAAAAAAAAAATACTGTTTACTATTTATCGAATCAATTTTGTAATAATATCTACGGAACCTTATCTTCTCTAAAATAGAGTTCAACTCACATTCTCACTCAGAAACACACACACATAATATTAAGCATAATTCAATAAACTGTATGATAAGTTTCCATTTTTCTTTTTATTCACATCAGCTAATTTGTATTTGCATAATATGTATTTTTTTTAAAATAAATAAACACCATTGTCAATGTTATTTATTTGAAAATAGGAGTATACTATGTTCTTTAAATTATATTAATAAAAGGATTTTTCATATGTCTTATTTCCTGATTTCAATTATAATTACATTCATGCGTGTAAAATCGCAAAAAATATTAATATGTAATAATATGACGTGTTTATGAATTATAGTTATATACTTTTACAGATCATCGTATATAGAACTGAACACGAATACATTGTGCCTCAGTCTGATATACCACGAGCCGAGCAAAGTCCTTTGGCTCCGAGACGTAATCGATCAAGAAGCTCCCGAACGACATCTGTGTGTGATGACGACCGTACTTCACATGGAGCAGAGTCATTAATCCTTGATGCTCATTTACCTACAACTGAGGATATCAAATTAGAAGCAGTTACTCGGCAAGAAAGTCCCGGATATGCTACAGTCGATAAAAGTTGCATATCAGGTAAAGCATCTAGACGATCAAAAAGTAAAACACCACCTGCAAGACGTAAAAGTAATAGCTCTGAACGCAAGTATTATACTGTGTCAGGTACAAAATCTGCATTACCTAGTCGGCCACCGAGAAAGAAATCGTCAACAAGTCTGATGACTTTAAACAGTTTTAGAAAAGACTATTTCAATGGAGATGTTACACCATATGACGAAATAGATGTACCTCAATTTGAAGAGGTGCACAAGGACTTACAATCTGGTGCAGTTGTAAGCAAAATGAAAGATCGACCCTTACCCCCTCCACCACGCCCTCCAAGGGGACCTAAACGTAAAAAGTCTGATGATACAAGTGAACATTATAAATCTAAATCAGAGACACAACTAGCAACATTCTCAATGTTCAGTTCAGATACAACAAAAGGCCAAGAAGTGGTTGAAATTGAAGTTTCTACACAAACCGATCCTTTACCAGATGACATAGATTTTGAATTAGGAATCGATGAAAATCTTGATTTATCTGTGACCAGCTCATTAAGAGATATCATCGATGAAGAATCTATGTTTGGTAAAGCTTATGATAAACCTGCACATCCCCGGCGTCCTTCACGTTCTTTTTCAAGGTCAGAAAAATCTTTAAAATTATCAGACCCCAAAATATCTGATTACTCTAAACCAAGCCTTGGACGAACTTCACCTGCGGTGATATTAGTGGAAAAGCGTGTATCAAGTCCTACGAAAATTAATGAAAAGGATGAAATCTTAACCGAAGCTTCATTGACGGTAAAACATATTGATATTGATGATTCTAAAATACCAGATGTACCACCATTACCCAAAAAAATTACACCAACATTAGATTTGAAGAGTGTTAAAACTACGGAAGACGATCGAACGCTTAAAAGAGTTTCCGATACATGCAAAGATGCACAAGTGGATAATTTAATTACACAAAGACTGCAAGTTAAAGATTTAGATGTGGGTCGATTAAATGTTTCTGAGTTGCAGGCAACGAAAATTCTTGTATCTGATATCGAAGGTATGACACTGAATGTTAACGAACTAGACTCAAAATCTGGTCATATTTCAGTGAGCGGAATCGAATTTTCCCAATCCGTTATTGATGAAATTGTCAAAAAATTTGCTGAAATTTCGACAAGCACAGCTACCACTATACCAACGCATACTGCGCATGCTATCGAAACAGTAGAAATACCAAGACCAATAAGCAGAGAAGAGGAAACTCAGACGGAATCTCCACCAGCTGAAAGTGAGACTTCACCGCCATCCGTACCGAAACCTGAAACTATTGAAGAAATTACTACACCTCCACAGCGACCACCGCCTCCTGATTTAACACCTCTGTTATATTCATACCTCCAGGAGATAGCCATGCCATCAACCTCATTACAGCAAACTCGCTCGCTTAGGGAACGGCATATGGGTGAATTCCACGAAGCTCAACTTCAAACGCCACATTCTCCATCTAGACGATCAAAAAGGAAACCAACAGTTCCATTCAGTGACTCAAGTTCAGATGAAAACAAACCCAGGCCCTCACCAAGACGAATGCCACCCCAGGTTAGAGCTCATGAACCAACCATAACCGAAGCTGGGGCCCAGTTTCTACGAGTCTGTCAAAATTCTATAAGCAGAACTTTTAGAAATATTTTCAATACTTTCATGTCTTACATCAGCGGAACGCAAGATAAAAGGGACGCTCAAATGGCAATGGTTATATTCCTTGTTTTGATTGCAGGATTGATTATGTTCGGTTTGAGCGATAGTCGGACTATACACCATCACCACTGGGAGTTTTTCAATCCACCGGACAATAAACAATGACGGAAAACCAGAACATAATATTTGAAAAAAGAAACATCTGCAACCGTTTCTTTTCTATTTGATAATTGCGGTAATAGTAAAGCAAGCTTAAAAATAAATAATAACAAGCATTTCTAACCAAACTTTCCAGCACCATACATAATGTTAGGAAGGTAGGTAACCTTCCTACCAAGTAAAGCGTTATATATCGTATTTTAAATACATAGTTGTTTATTGATTCCTACTTAATTGGGTTTTTGTACCTACCTATAGTGAACTGTTGTAGTTAATTGTAAATTTATTGCATTGTACAAGTGTTTCTAAATAAAGGTAGACACATATTTTAAACAACGATATTACAGATTTTGTGCACCCAAATGACTATATTGTAGTATAGGTACCTACCTAATTTTAACAATATTTTTTATGTTTCATTTAATTTAATGTGTAAGTATTTTTAATCCATCCTAAAAGTTATATCCTCGGGTCTGTAAAGCATTGAATTTACTATCTTTTAATTTAAATTTATTATAATAATTATACATTATACAGCCTAACGAAAACTTTGTAAATAGGTAACACTTAATGCCTAAAATGAAATTATAAATGCCACTCAACTTGGAAATGATGGGTCACCAATATAAATTGTAATTTTTGAGCATCGCGAGCATCGAACCTACATCCGCAGTAGGTACGGCCGGCGCGTCCGCGTTGCAAGCGGCGGTTTGTAGGTACTTAGTCCGAGTGCTTTGGATATACAGCTGATCGCGCGCGTTTTACATCGCTGTTTTGTCTTAAATATAGTCATTTCTCGTTTTTTCAATTAAAATGAAGTTGAGATAAGTTACATACACGATGTTGTACCTATATACCTACCTAATTAATAAAAAAAAATTGTCAAAATCACGAAAACACCGATGCAAAAAAAGAAAACCAACGCTGAGCGACTTAGAATCATGTAGTACTGAATCCCTGGTTTCAGTTTTCGTCAGGCTGTCCCTTGTATAATTTAGTAATTTATAAATTAATAAAATATATGTCGTTATTAATTATATTGCACTGTTATAATTTATAAACGTAGTTTGTGGGCTGGTGTTATGCATTTTGTAAAGATTTGTTGTGTAAATTGAACTACTATTTTACTTAATTGAAATAAAATTTGTTAAAAGTATCCGTTTTGTTCTTCATTTCAATAATTCATTTAATAAATTATAAAATTTTCTAACCACTGTTTTTTTCCACTTTCATAATGCTAGGCTTTCGTGATTCGTCGTTACTGACCTAAGTAACATAAGTAATTACCAGTCAAATGCAAGTTGGATTGGCATACGAAGAGTTCCGTACCAAAAAACTGCCGAAAAAAAGGCAGTTTTCTAATGGGGACTCCCCCTTTAATTTTTAATTTATTTTTATTTTTATTATTTGTTGTCATAGCGGCAACAGAAACACACATTCTCTGAAAATTTCAACTCTACCTATTACGGATCATGAGATACAGCCCGCTAACAAACAGACGGACGGACGGACAGCGTAGGGTCCATTGGTTACCCTTTGGATAAGAGTACCCAAAGGGTAACCAACCCAAAAAGGTACCCTAAAAAGGCGCTAAAACCTCAATGTTCTGCTAACAGTTTAAATACCTTGCAAGGTGCTTACAACAACGTTGTTGCTAAAAATATTTTGATTTTATACTAAAACTTAAATAAATTAAAACTACTACTAATTATATTTACAAAAAATACACGCCGTCCAAATGGTCGTTTATGGGCATGGTGCCCAAAACACTGGCGCTATTCTCTCGTTGGATAGCGAGGCTTAGCCGTTGGGCTAAATAAGCGCCAGCTCTTTGGTCACCTGAGGCGTGGATCAGTCTTTCGGACACGATATTCATAAAATTCTTTGTGTCCGATGACCATGGGCCCAGAATCTCAACAGCAAGCGCCGCAAAAACGCAGCTAATAAAAAGTATCTATGTATTCAATTATTACTTTGGCAACAACGCCATCTATGTGATAATTGCTTAACTAGCTAACGGGTTGTCGTAACTGATAGTAATACCTACTAAATATTATAATAATAATTATATTCTTAGATAAAAGAATGAAGAATATAATATAAACGATGTTTTTAGCAGGCCACAATACCTATAAAACCCTTGCTAGTTATTTTAAAATTTTGAAGTTTTTATTATGGTAAGCTATAACTATGATATAACCAGTGGTTCGAAATCCCATAATTCCCAGAAGATAGTTTTAATTATATATTGTAATAATTAACTTTTAACCTTAGACGCAATAAAAAATAATAATAGTTGACGCAAAACTGTTTTACCAAGGTTTTACCGATACTAAATACAGCGCTATCTATTAACATTATTGTGAAGCTATAGAATCTATTAGCATTAAAAATTAAATAATTTAGTTTCTTTATATTTGTTGTTGTAGTACAGGATACAACTGAATTTACAACCAAGTTTTAGGTTTTAATATGTACTTAGTAATATTTGACAAAATGTGGCTCTAATTAAATCTTCACTTTAAAAGCCCCCCATTTCGTCAATTTTAAGGGAAAAAAAATTAAAAAAAAAAATTGTACTCTGTTCAAAGTCGTCTTTAAAAAAATATACCGCAAGTCTATATAACGCAACAAAAAAAAATTTTACTTCACACACGCTTCTATGAGAGCCCTCCTGAAATAAAGCTTTTTATATTTGTTTATGCAATATTCGGCTGAAGGCCATCAGTTTACATATTATATTTAAATTTGAAGTAATTACATTCAGTAATTCAAAAGTTATAAGGCTCTGACAGACGGACGGGCGGACGTAAGGACAAGTGCAAATTCACTCAAGTAGACTCAGAGACCTCGCTTCGCTCGGTCAATCATAGACTTAATAGTAATATGGTCCCAGATAGATATACAATGTTAATTGCAATAATTATGGTGTTCCAAAACCTGCAGGGCTATCGGCTAAAAATATATCAATCCTTAAAGGACAGCATCAATGTCAAAATATGGTTTTTAGCCAATGGGATTGGCCAAAAGCCATATTTTGACATTGATGCTGTCCTTTAAGGATTGATATATTTTTAGCCGATAGCCCTGCTGGTGTTCCAAATTATGGTGTCCCTAAGTACATAATAATTAATAGAAGAAAAAGGAAAAGATAACATGTAAATTTTTTATTCTGAATCTTGTTAAGCTCTTATGTTATTTTAAAGTTACCATCCATTTGTGGATAACATTGCGATATTAACAAAATTGGAGAATCACATCTTGATTTTTAATGATATCATTAAAGCTAGCTCAAGATACGAAAAAAGGTTTATTTGACAACATTTAAAAGCTTAATATAGACCAAAATACAGCAAAAACTCGATAGAATGGTAAATAAGGGTAACTTTCAACTAGATCCGCTTTCTTTCCTTTTTACAAATTCTCTTCTTTTTTTTATTCTTCCTTCAACTGGAAGATATGTCTGTGTGGTCTGTTCGAATACATCGTACATCAATACATTGACCTATATTTTCATTAAAGCCTTTTGATAAGTAACAAACACACAGCGACCTCTGCCTAAAAGTTTTCAGTTAAAAAAAATATATAGGGGGTTAGGTAAAGAAAAAATGAAAAGTGTGACCCACAAATACTTAGGTACGTAGACAGAGAAATACTAGACTTAATATCGCCTTTTCACTCCCACACGAATGAGATGCAGTATAGCGATGTCAAACAAGATAGAATGAGACATAGCTATGTCTATATCCATCCCTCACTGCGTGTTACGTTTTGAGTTGTTGCTCACAATACATTGTATAGTGATTGTGAGCTCAAGACGTACAATGTACAAGTGTACCTACGTATTTCACAGTATTATGCTATCCCTTTCGGCGTCACGCTTGGTAGGATTCTAGAGGATACTCATTCTACGCTTAGGTAGGTAGGTCCATATTATTATTCCTAATTTTTATATAGTATATCCTGAGTATACTTATATTTCTTAGATTATCTAGATATCAACACATCGGCAATTAAGTACTATGCAAGTTTATGGTAATAATTATTACTGAGGTGATAAAACCACAAGAAGACCACAGACTTTACCACAAGGTACCAATCGACAGCCAATCACATGATACCTACGCATACTTAATGAGAGATAGTAAAAATTTTCACTCGTTATAACTACGTTTGAAAATAGGCTAGCTCCACTCTAATCCAATACGAGTCAATGTCCAATACCTACCTCTGGTTCACCTACCACCTCTATGTTTGATTCCCTAGCTCTATTCCATGTTCTATTCATTCAAGCTGGCAAGAAATCTGCGGCTTTTTACTAAAACGGTCCAAGCAAAAAATTATGATATTCTGATGTTTTATGTTATAAAACCTATTACATGACATTTAATAGATTTTATAACATCGAACATAATAAACATTGTTTATTACAATTTACTAAGAGTTAAGCTATTTTTTAATTTAATTACTTACTTTAATGACGTACTTAAGTACGTATCTACCTTAAACATAAGGTAATGAATTGTCTCATGCACAGATTATAATATACCTACTAACTATAATAGCCAACAACTTAGTTGCAGATTTAAATATTTCAAACAAGTTAAAATATAAACTTGTAAATATATTTAAAGCAGATTAATTTTGTTCTAACCATAATACCAATCTGCATTTTAGCTTGCATGGTAAATCTTTCGAGCCTCTCTATTTTTCTCTCGATCTCTATATTTTTGACATTTTCAGTGACCAGTTGAAAACATTAGTTTCCAACTGTCAAACTCAAATACGCATTAAGTTGTCGTTGTTTGTTATTTGACAGTTTTACTTGGCTTGTTGATTTTAACTGTTAAGCGCTATCGTAGATAGGTACTAATCTTTAATCTGTGATAGCCACTGAGATATTGAAGTACCCGTGGCCTAAATCCTTCTCAATCTGAGACGAAATCAGTGCCCGATTGTGAATCGGTGATGGATGATAATGATAACAATAATGATATTTAAGATTGTGAAATTTCGTAGTTAGGTCAGTTCAGTAAAACGCAGGAGCGCCGATGAGATAGAGCAGTTGTGCGCCTTGTACGCGGGTCGCGGGACTCGCGGGCCACAGTTTGCCGTGCCGTACGGCAGCTGGCCGCGCGAGCTGCTGCACAGTTCCCTGCAGTTGTCAGTGCGCTATCATTACGATTACCGCGTGCTGCTAAAACTATCACGGTACATTACAACTAAAATACTATTTTCGGTAAAATGATGACATATAAAAAGACCCGCTAGATCCGCACGAAGGTTCCGTTCAGTCCACGGTCTCAAAATGTAAAGATATTCGGATATCCAGTGTGCTTCCCAGCAGTGTACGAAATAACTCTCACTAGTCGCTTCCCGAAGTTTTTAAGTTTTTACTTTTTAGTTGTTCGGTTTATTTGTCTTGTTACCGTACACAAAATAGAACTATGCAACAATGTGGATTTTGCTCTATGCTATCGGGATTGGTACGTAGAGCCATGTGTATCAGCAGCAGGCGAGGTAGCAGCGAATCTTACTACCGCGAGCTCGGTGATCAAGACACATTGGTAAGATTGTCATTTCTTTCACATTTTTAACAGAATCGTCAGTGCATCTGCACTTATTCGCGTTTCGCATGTGTTTCGTGATAGTTAATCCACGTTTATCGGCAAGCTAATCAATTTGTATAAACACACGACTTAATTGGAACTATACCATTTACTGTACACACAAATTAAAACACCTATGTTGTTAATGTGCTATGGTACTTATTACTATTAATTATTATTAATAGTTTGGTGTCATTATCATCAAATCTGTTTTTTTTTCATCCAATTCTTATAAGTTGAACAGAGTGAAAGATGGCTTTTCTGTTTTTATTTTAGTATTTCTATTATTTATTTATATACACATTTATCCCATTGTTTTTAAAAATGCTTACTTACAAATATAGATTTTACAAATATAAATATAAAAACATCATTAAAAACAATAAAACAAATGGGTCCCACTTGCTGCGGGATAGGGATTTTAGTTATTTTAGTTTTTTGTTAGCTATGCAAACAATACTTAAGAATTTACATTTTTTTTCTGTGTTAGATACACAGCCTAAAACTAAAACTTTAATAATGGAGTGTTGATAGTGACAAAATAACAAAAACATTGAAGCATCAAAAATCAAATTCAAAATTTGAAGCACATATTTATATTGTAAACTAACAATGTCATACTTATAATTTTTTAATCTTCAGCATGCCAATATATATAGTTATACTGTATCATACGGAGGTATTATAGGCATCTACATAGTTCAAAAAGAGAACTATCGTGTGATTGGAGGGTGCAGCTGTGCATAATTACCTTTTTTGTTTAGGGGGCATTACAATTATAGAGCAATAAATAGAGTTAGTTCACTGTTTGGCCTCCAAAGTTCTTTTTTTGAACGTACTACACCCAAACTAAGATCTCATTACCTAGAAGTTCTAGGTTTGATTCAAATAAATTACTTGAGAAATCAATAAGTTACAACTTTTAAAGTTATGCACTTATTGAGACTTGAGATAGACAGTAGGAGAAAAAAGGTCAGTATGTTATTAAATACTTAAGTGAAAACAAAATTGTGTAGTTTAAAAAGTTCTTTTCTGTGGTATTCCGCAAGTCAATGTAAAAGACTTCTTTTTTGGCCGCCATTTGCTTCTTTGAGCACCCCCATCTTTTTAGGTTATTTTAGATTATAGGCTGTACCTTTGCATAAATATAAAAATATGCTGATTTTGTATTATTTAATTCTAAACTTCCACTTTAATCCCCCCACAATTAAGTTTACTCCACAATAAATAAGCAAGTCCTATATCAGCATGTATGCATAGTTTTACATATTATTTGTGAAACTGAAGATTTAAGTTTAATTATTAAGAAGTTATAAGGCTCTGATAGACACTCAGAAAGATAAATAAATGAAAGTTACAGTTAATGCCAATCAGGTGTATTCAGGGCTTGCAGGTTTTCTGTCACCCGGTGATACCTGGGTCGTCAAACGGAGCGTTTTCCTATTGGGCGACCCAAGTATGTTCTCCTTATAACACAATGTAAGGACAAAATGTTAATTTAGAAAAAGTTATTATCACTTGTGTAACAAAATCTCTGATCCAATGTCACAATTGCTGAGTACCATTTAACTCACTGGTGTGATTCTCTAAAAATGAGTGTGATGACTAAAATCGCTTCTGATTGGCCAATACTCACTTGCTATTGGCTAAAATGTATTGTTGCAGATAAATTCAGCCAATCACCACAATGGAAACTGTAGCCATTATTGATGTAGTTTTTACAGCAGGTAAAATCTATCATTTTGTCATTTCTAACCTACTTCCAAAAAAGGAGAAGTTCTCAATTCATCAGAATCTTTTTTTTAATATATGTTCTCCGATACCTGGACCAATATCGAAAATTCTTCTTTTATTTGGTTTCTTCCCAGGTGGTCCCATTGTCATCAGGATCTGATTATGGGATCCTGGAGAAATCGAGGGAACTCTTCAAATTCTATAAGCTTATTATTATATTGATATACTTTGTAGTATTGTGTTCGAAGTTGGTTTTGTAAAAAGAATTTTTATGTTTATATTATTTATAATATTTAAATATATTCCTCCGTTAAATATTAGGTACTCAACAATGGTGAAGCCTTTATGTGACAAATGCCACATTAGAATAGAATGGAACAAAACAGAATATTTTTTTATTCAAATAAACTTTACAAAGAATATACCACTGGTTCGGAATGAACCAATTGGTTCGGCAAGAAACTGGCCACTGGTACCTTCTGTGGTGGTCCTACATTTGCATAAAGTCTAAGCTTAAATTCACATGTTTTAACATATTTGCTTACACAATGCATCCAGTTCAATAGAAATAGATAAGATTTATTTGCTGGATTGTAAATAAAAAATACAATGTTTTAAGTATACATACAACAACTTACAATCACCATATAAATCCATTTCACATGTTGCCAAAGTTTTATTAATATTTAAGTTTTAATATAAACAAATAAAATATATACTAGAATAAAATAAGAGTTTAAAACTAAAAACCTTAAAAAATATAATATAATAAATTAAAATATATTATTAAAAATAGTCCCTTTAGGCAAAATAAATAGTGTGCAAAACTTAGAATCTAATCTTATTACATAATTAGTAATAATATATTAATTAGTACAAATAATGTTAAATTAGGACTACTAAATTAAACTGTTATATTAAAGCTGTTATGCTGTAGTCGTGGATTGACAAACTTCACGCATCTTTGAGACCACTTTGGAAAACTATCCTGAAAACAGCTTTCCACTCCATGTTTGCTTAGACGTTAAACTAATTTTTAATTGTTTAAAACGCATATATATTTTTTTTAATATTTTTAGCGACCAAACGAGCAGGCGGGTCACCTGATATTAAGTGATAACCGTAAGCCCATGAACATTTGTAGCACCTGCGGCACCACCAATGCGTTGCCAGCTTTTCAGGAAGTTGGTCCGCCCCTTGAATAACCTCATGTTGTTAAATATCGCTGCTTCAGATCGAAAGGGCCACATCTCAAAATTTTCCAAATTCACTTTTATTTCAAAAATAGGGCCATAACGCGAAGACATTCGTCAAAATCGGTCTTTAAATCACAATAATTTACGCGTACGGCCTTTTAGCATTTTCATACATTGTAAGTTGGAGAGCTAAAAAAGCCAAAAAAAATTCAATCTGCTCTCGTGAAAAAAATTTAATTTTGAGATGTGGCTCTTAGTTCTGAAGCAGCGATTTGAGTAACTCCGACAAGTTAGAAGTCGAACTTCCCGAAAAGGATGATGAAGTTTTAACCACTAGGCTGTCACCGCCACCTAAATATATGAAGAAGGTGACTGACTGACTCACTGATCTATCAACGCACAGCTCAAATCACTGGACGGATCGGGCTGAAATTGGGCATAAGATAGCTATTATGACATAGGCAACCGTTAAGAAAAGATTTTTCCAAATTCAGGGGTTGAAAAATAGAACTTAAAGTGAGCGAAGCCACGTGCAAAAGCTGGTCGTACAAATAGCGTCTACGAATCTCATTGGAAGAGGCAATGTCACACTCGGCATTCTGTCTAAAAGTAGTCTCCATTTATTTTTGACTCGTATAAAATTAGATTTATAGGCCGAATAGTTATTCATAAACACGTTCTCGTGTAACAGGAGCGCTTTGACAAATACTCCCATGTAATGCATAGTTATAACACGGGAGGTATCTTTCATATTATATCATCATCAACCCATCGACAGTTACTTTTGACCGCAGTTTCCTCTTAGAGGAAGGCCTCTTAAGCAGTGCCGGCTTTACCTATGGTGCAGGGTGTGCAACGCACACGGGCGCAGGGTTGTAGGGGACGCCGCGCCGAGCCGCGCTTGCTTGCTTCCCGACATCATTTATAATTGCACCATTTTTTGCACCTGAATTTCCTTTGACTGGTGAAAATATAACTGTAAGTCAAACGGTATTCTTGTATTGTAAGTATTCCATTTTGGCCGCGCGTCTACTAGAGGGCGCCAAGATATTGATTACACACGAGCGGTGCATGGGCTAGAGCCGCCTCTGATGGTAAATATACCACGTTTGGCAAATGCAAATTGGCAGAATGCACAATCCTTTGAGAACATTATCGAGAACTCAGGCGTGCAGGTTACCTTACGATATTTTCCTTCGCCGTTGAAGCATGTGATATTTAATTGCGTAGTCGCGCATTGAGGTACCATTGCTCTTTGGAAATTGATTCCCGGCGGGATCAATTTGAAAATTATAATTTCTGGAATGTGTCTGGTCTGCTAGGAAACTTAAGGCATGTCTAGTTAACAGCCTACCATGGCGTCAAGTGATTTAGTGTTTTGCCACGATGCGATGACGTGTAGAAACCTTGGAACCGATCAGATGCATTGGTTTAGTTAAACACTTCCAAGTTAACCCGTGCTACCTTAATACCTACTACCAGATAGATACTACATCGTCACTTACCATCAGGTGAGATTGAAGTCAAGGGCTATTATCCTATCCTACAAATATAAATGCGAAAGTTAGGATAGATGGATGTTTGTTACTCAATCACGCAACAACTGAACCGATTTGGCTGTTTGGCACAGAAATAGATTATAGTCTGGAATAACACATAATCTACTTTTTATCCCGAAAAAAAGAAAATTCCTGCGGGAATTAAAACCTCAAACCATGCCTACGATGTCGCAGGCGTCACTCGTCAGGTAGTTATCAAATAAAAAAATAGATTTTATGCTTATTAATTCCACTTTCTAAAGTCACAATAAAACGAAAGTAATCGTTTGACGCACCTGCGGTGGGTTTAGTAGTTAGGCTAGGGAGTGTCTAGGCTTATAATTAAGAGTAGATCTTAAAGTAATTTCCTACTAGCTGTTGCCTGCGACTTCGTCCGCGTCAATTTCTGTTATTATGATCAGCGTGATTTTATATGGCCTAAAGCCTTCCTCGATAAATGGACTATCCAACACAAAAATAATTTTTCAATTCAAACCAGTAGTTCCTGAGATTAGCGCGTTCAAACAAACAAACTCTTCAGCTTTATAATATTAGTATAGATTGCATTAAAAACTGTGTGAAGGTGTGTTGTGCCACCACGATGTTTAAACTATAGTAATTAACCAAACTATGCCTAAATACTAATTTATGTTTTTTAAAAATCCTGTGGGAACTCCTGGATATTTTTTATATATCTCAGGATTTTTTGCTTTTCAATTATTATAAAGCGCAAGTCCGTCCACACCTGGAGTATTGCTCTCATCTAGATCGAAAAAATTCGAAATATAAATAACCATGGAAAAATAAGGCACCCCACTCAGCACGAAGCACAGTTGCTGCAAAGCTGGTTTATGAGTAACTTGTGAATACAAATCTAAATATATAAAAGGCAAAGGTGACTGACTGACTGACTGACTGATCTATCAACGCACAGATCTAACCACTGGACCGATCAAGCTGAAATTTGGCATACAGGTAGCTATGATGACCTAGTCATCCGCTAAAAAAGGATTTTTCAAAATTCAACCCCAAAGGAGGTAAAATAGGAGTTTAAAAAATCGAACCTAACGTGAGCGAAGCCGCGGGTTAAAGCTAGTTCCTATATAAATACATATATATGCGATTACAAAGTCACTTTTGCAGTTCATGCAATATTTCGTGTTTCCGATATGCCTATACTATTAGCATGTAACCGTCCACTGATGGACATTGCTTCCTCAATATATACATGAGGTCACATGGCACTGTCGAGAATGGCAAGTGCGCGGTTTAACCGCTTAACCGCTTAGGTCGGATTAATCCGACAAACGTTTCCGTGTCCATTTCTCCGGGGTCGAATATTTACGACCAAATACCAGTGTTCGTTAATCAGCTTTTTTATTTTATTACGTTGCGTTCTATAAAAAAATGTACACATTAGGTTCAGCTTGACTGATATTCTTAAAAAATAAATAGTTAACTAAATCATAATTTGCAATGAAATTAGTACACAATCTCTTATTTAGAAGTCCTAAAAATAATGTCTAAATTTCTTGCTAAATTTAGATAAATTACTGATATATATATATTTTTAAATTGTATTGATGTCTAATGCCATATATTAAGTTTTACCGATACAAATAAAACATAAATCAAAATGATTCTCTTTATATCAACTAATATATCATTAAATAACTATAGCAATTGGTAATATTTTTTTTTTATATTTTTCAAAAATTTGTGTGTATTTTAATTAATTCCTTTGAAAATAAGTAAATTAAGTAGCGAAATATCCACGACTGAATGGGACAGTTCACATCCCTAATCTACATGTTTTAGAAACGGATGTTGTTAGTACGCCTAGCGTCACAGTCGGAGAAAAACGACCCGCTTCTGACGTCATAAACGTGTGCCGGCTTTTGAAATTTTCCAACAGTGATGTGCGTGCAGAAGTGTTTACGTGCATATTATCGATGAATATTATGTGTAGGTATTAAAATTCATAATTTTTTTGTATTGAAATATGAACTGAAGAATTAATACGGATTCTAGAAGGTTATGATGATGAAGAATTCGAATCAAATGAAGAGTTTAACATTGATGAAGAGGTATTTTTTGTAATTGTGATAAATATCGTACCTGTTTTAGGAAGTAGATAAACAAATATTAATATTATTTATGAAAATAGTTATGTTTGTTAAATAACGAAGGTACCAATATCTATGTTCGTTGTTAATGATTGTTCAACTGTACTTAATAAATCGTTCGAGTTCTTTAAAGGTTTTTGTTTCACTGGCTTACCAAAAATACCTGATAATTTCATAGGGTAAGTAGTATTGGAACTACTTCTGGAACATGCTCTAAGGCTAAAATGGAAATGGGCTGGCCATATCTCCAGGAACATAGATAAAAGATGGACTTCTTAATCTACAATATGGGAAGGCCCACTGGGTAAAAGAAAAGTGGGCAGGCCCAAAAAAAGATGGACAGATGATATCGTCGGGACAGCGAGAAAAGATTGGATGAGGTCTGCGCAAGACAGAAAAAAATGGAATGAAATGGAGAAGGCTTTTATCCGGGATATGGGATCCATTATAAAATTATAAATTTGTTGCTGGCTGAGGGGTCAGCCTGGCTATACTAAAAATGTTTAAATGTAAAAAAACTGTAAAAATGGATTTTATACCGCGTCCGCATGCTTGTGGCAAACGGCAAACGCCAAACCTCTACAAACGTTTGCCTTGAATTTGGGAATCATCCGCACGCTTGCGAGGGCGTTTGTATGTTCTGAACAGGCAAGCATGACGGACGTCGAACTTGTGTCGGCTTTATTATTTGGCTTAAGTTATTTTTACAAATGTTTTAAGCTCAGTATCGATCAATAATCCTACTAAAATGGAATATGGATGGATGGATGGATGGGTGGATGGATGTTTGTTACTCTTTCAGCCACAACTAATGAACCGATTTGAATGAAATGTGGAATAGCGATAGCTCATACCTACATTTTAGCCCGGAAAATTAAGGACTTTCCGCGGGAATTAAAAAACCTTAATCTGCGAGGACGAAGTCGCGGACGTCATCTAGTGGATAGTAAAGCGTCCTCTAATTAAAATTTTCAAAACATATTTCATGTGCACAATTTGTCCAGTTACAGTTTTAGTATAATATTATAGATTAGTAGTAGTAGCTAGTAGTATGTTCGAAAACACTTGGTACCTACCTAGTTTATTTATTTGAATAAAAAAATATTCTACTCTATTCTAGTATGTACCTACTCAATAGATATTTTGTTTTTTTTTCTTTATCAACCGATAGACGTCCACTGCTGGACTGTTTATTGCATGGACTTCCTCAGGCTTCGGTCTTGCGCCACCTGTACCCAGTGGCTCCCTGAGGGACCATACCATTATATACCATTTTCCGGTGCGGAGTCGCCACTTATTATTATTAATATATAAAACTAATTAATTAATCCTACTAATATTATAAATGTGAAAGTGTGGATGTTTGTTACTAAATCACGTCGCAACGACTGAACCGATTTGGCTGAAATTTGATACACATATAGATTATAGTCTGGAATAGCACATAGGCTACTTTTTATCCCGGAAAATTAAAGAGTTCCCGCGGGAATAAGAAACCCCCTATCCACGCGAACGAAGTCGCGGGCATCAGCTAGTTAAATTATATACACAAATCGTCTTCAAAAGTCTTCAGTCGACCAGTCATTCATTTTACGTTTTTACCCACTCACAAAATGAAGATTTCTAAAGGTGCGATACGTAAATCGTAATACAATAAGACGTCTAATCGCCGCCAGTGCACAAACGAGACTGAGTGCGCGCAAACGTGTGGACGGAGAGGCAAGCGCTTGCGGCAAATTCCCTTTGGTTTGCGATCAAAAGACCGACACTCGATGGATCGGCCACAAACGCTCGCAAGCGTAGGCAAACCATGGCAAACGCTCTATCCGCACGTTTGCGTTTGTGAAGGTTTGCCGAGGTTTGCCAAGCGTGCGGATGCAGCTTTAAATAAAGCTTAGTAGTATTTAGATAATTGTTAAGAACCTACCCACTAATCGACCGCTAGACCAAAGGCTCGTAAATGCAAATATCGATATTATTACGGAATATCGACCTCAAAAATTTAAAGTATTGCACATCCCTCTTTGCTTTAGGCATTAGTTTTATGTTTCACTGTGCCAGGCCCTGGAGACACGACAAGTATTAGGAAGTCGGACGGTGAAAGGGTTAAATCATCTAATTAATGTTAACTTCCGCAGTATTATAAGGCAGGCATTCGCAATTCCTGAATACAATTAGAACCATTTACCGTCCTCACTTGTCAAAACATGTTACATCAAACATGGAAGTTGGAAAAGGTATGCATCAAAGCCTCTGAAAAAATCCCATAGATACGAAACTTTTAGAAAGTCCATGTCTGATGCATAAGATATAGTTCACGAAAAGAAAAAAAGGAGGTCTACATACTTACATAAATTAAAAAAAAAACCGACTTCAAATGCCACTAAAAAGTATAAAAATAATTGTAGTTTGCACACGTTTGTTGAAGTCGGGCGGGCTTAACTAGAAACGATGAAATTGATGCGCGACGCTCACCTTCTGGTGACACATGAGAGACACGTTTGTTGAAGTCGGGCGGGCTTAGATAGAAACGATGAAACCGATACGCGATGCTCGCGTACTTTTACCATATGTATAAAATGTAGTTAATTAGGTGACATTTTATGACAAAGTTCTTTATCTTTCTTTATCTTTATTCGTCAGTTAATGTTTACTTGCCCTTGTAGAAATAGACCCTTAATATTGAAGTTTAAACCATAAATTTTGAATTTTGTTTCAGAAAATCGAGGATAAGTCGTCAATGTTATCTGATGATTCAGATGAAATAAGTAAGTACATTATCTTTTAATTTGATGCACAAGACCGGGCAAAGCGGACAAAAGCATGCCAGAAAGGTGACCCCACCTTGTGGGACAACGCCTAGAAGAAGAAGATTAATTATCTTTTAATTTAATTATATCAGCGAATCACACTCAGGATTTAACACATAGGCTACATTTTATCCCGGAAAATTAAAAAGTTGCCGCCGGAATTAAATAATTCTAAACCACGCGGACGAAGTCGCGGGCATCATCTAGTATATATAATACGTTGACAAAAGAATTCCCTCGTCATTTTATCGGCGCTTAGTAAATAAAAGCTTGTATCGACAAGGGTGTTTTCACAATTGAATCGATCTGAGCTATCTCAAACTACTCGTATTTCGTGTCGTATTACTCCCGGAGGTTCCGCCCCGCACGGCGCCTGTTCCTGTAAATTTCCTTGGCTAGAACGCAACACCGCACTGCGCAACTTTGAAATCTACCGTCCTCAAGCTATAACATCGTTAACCGACATTTGGCCAATACGATTTTTTTAAATGCGCTAAAAAGAATAAAATAAACTTTTATTTTAAAACTTTTAGTTTTATTCTTTTTAGCGCATTTAAATAAAAGCATGTTTTTAAAAAGTTTTTTACTTTTAATTTAATAATGTTCTATTACTTATAATGTTCTATTACTAATAAGTAAAATTAACCTAACCTAACCCAGGTAAAACTTGATTTATAGTTTGTTGTCAAAGGGATGTTTTAGTTATATTTATAAAATTTTTTTGATAGGCCGTAACATTTAGGTAAACTTTAAAGGCGATGACATTACATAGCGTGTAAAGAAAATCTTTGAAAATATAGAAGGGTATGTAAGCATGTGCATCTCATATAAAGTCAATTATAAAAGTACTACTTGGTGCCCGCGACTTCATTCGCGTGGATTAAGGTTTTTACTTCCCGCGGGAGCTTTTTTATTTTCCGTAATAAATAGTAGCCTATGTGTTATTCCAGACTATTATCTATGTCGTTGCGGTGTGATCGAGTAACAAACATCCACATATCCAAACTTTTGCATTTATAATTTTAATCGGATTCTCTATCGATAATCGTTCTCGTGACATAATAACAATAGTGAAAACATTTTTGCACCATAAATTAATATCTATCCGTGCGATAACAAGCAACCATCAAATAATGAAAAATGGCCCCGCTTGTTCTTAACCCTTCTCATTCCAGAAGATATCTAGAGTCAACTAGTTGGCTGACGATGGATTGAGATGCATAAATGAATGTAAGGCTCCGAAAAGATTCACTTCCTGGCTTTGGTCCTATTTTTTTTGCCGACCTTATCGATTCTACTTATACATATAGTATCTGTACAGACTTTCGATGCCAGCTCTATCACATTTACTCGTAACTCTGCAAAATTATCCTTAATCGAATGCATTTGCAAGTTAATAGCTTGCAGAGGTCGCATGGTCCATTTAATGCTGGTGGCCCGTTAAAACATCGGCAAATTGCTGGAGTTTACCTGTACATTGTATAAGTAGTGTTAGCGAAATATTGAAATAGTAAAGATATACAACTTTAATGTATTGAAGGTGGTTTGATAAAACTAGTAGTAGGTAGTTTGACTTTGTTGACGACGTAGGCGCTGGTCTGGCGCCTCGCCCTGAGTATAAATACAGCGGGTTGGACGTTATTAATTCAGTCTCCTGAGACTCGTATGGCTATTGGATGCTCCCGCGTCTAGGTTGTTGTATTTGATTGATGGGTGGTGATAGCAATCACGCCCTAATCGAATATATATTGCCTTGATTGTTTAGATGAGTGTATTTGATTAAATACCTACTTAGATATGTTTCATAGTTACCCTCACGTTTGTCTGACGTGTTGTGGTTAAATAGATTAGATGTGAGCACAGGGGCCGTTATAGGGGCGGTTGGAGACGGCTTTAGGTAGGGTTTTAGCGTTTTTGAGTTAAAAGGAGGTATACATTTCAACCCACGAAGGTGAGCTCCATTATTTTTCATGAGAGGGTGAAACAACAGGTCCCGAGCCACTTGCCAAATTGTCACAGTATATTGATGTATAACTAAATATCTTTAAAAATAGTACCTACTATGAGAGTGACTAAATACAACGCTATGAAACACTTAAAAAAACATATTTTCTTTCCGCAATACTGTGTAAAAAGGTGCGTGAAGTCTGCCAATTCGCATTGGGTCAGCGTGGTGAACTATGGCCTAAAACCCTTTTCCAAGAGGAGACCTGCGCTCAGTAATGAGGTGTTGATGGGTTTCTATTGCTGCGCAAAATCATACTTCCCGAGTGTGGACTGCACTACACGCCCGCTAATAATTATAATAGGCCAGCGCGTTAAAAGACCCAGTTACCTACCTAAATATTTTACTTTGCCTCATTAACGCAGCGTGTTAAACACATCATTTAAAAGTATCAGGTTCGAGACCTCAATAGTACAAATCAGAGATAATGGGCCTCCAGTGTCCTTATCAGATAACACGATATACGACACCTCGACGCCCGCTTGCCGCGCCTTCAGGCCTAGAATTGGGTTCACGTATAAAATATTAGCTGACGCCCGCGACTTCGTCCGCGCGGATTTAGATTTTTAAATCCAGCGGGAACTCTTTGATTTTCCGGAATAAAATGTAGCCTTTGTCACTCTCTTGGTCCTCAACTATATCCTTACAAAAATCACGTCGGTCCGTAGCTCTATTGCAACGTGATTGAAGGATAAACCAACAAAAACCACTCATTTATTTAAGCATTTATAATATTAGTAAGAATTCGAAAGAAACAAAAATGGCCAAATGTGCCACCAATATAATAATAACTAGCTTAAAGCCCGAGGCTTCGCTCACGTTAATGTACGATTTTTCGAACCCCTACATTCTTAAATGAATGCTTTTTCTTTCTTTCTTTTCTAATTTACCCCTTAGGGGTCGAATTTTCAATAATCCTTAGCGGATTAACGTCGTTAAAATTATCTCTAAGTCATTATCCGACCGAGCGCCCAAAACCTCGTATCGTGATCGTGTTATGCCTAGGAATTTGCTAAGAGCATCGAATGGTATTATCGAAAAATTTGCAGAAGCAAAAACAAAGGAGTTAAAGCCCTAAAGCGGGGCCGCTCAATCGTGCATCTCTATGGAGCGGCCCAGGAAAGGAGGTGGGTTGATAAGGCCCAATTTTCGCCCCCCATACACTCGAAAAAAAAAGTTCCAGATTCCAGCAAATTGTAAATGTATTTAAATACTTTAAGATATAAACTTTATTTTAATATAAAGTTACAGAAAATATTACCCAAAAAGAGAGTGTTTCGGCTTTTTCATACATTTTAGTCGTTTTTTAAGCTTTGATTTAATATTTTAGAATGAAGCGCTCACGGAACCAAAATAAATTAATACTCATATAAAAGCTTATAAAAAGGAGCATCATTATCAGTTACGTTTACCATGGTTCATGGAACGCTTCATTCTAAAATATTAAATCAAAGCTTAAAAAACGACTAAAATGTATGAAAAAGCCGAAACCACTCTCTTTTTGGGTAATATTTTCTGTAACTTACTATTTTTTTTATCCCCTAAACTTTATATTAAAATAAAGTTTATATCTTCAAGTATATAAATACATTTACAATTTGTCGGAATCTGGAACTTTTTTTTTTCGAGTGTATGAGGGGCGGAAATTGGGCCTTATCAACCCACCTCCTTTCGTGAACCACACGGTGTTACCCAGGAACGAAGATCCGAATTTGCATATGCTTTTGTTTTTATAAAGAATATTAGCCAAGCTGAACTTGCTAATTATTATAAGAACCAAGTTTCTGAGTGCAATAGTTTTTTTTTTTTGTAATATTGTGTCATAAATGGGCCAACAAATAAATAATATAAAAAAGTAAGTTAAAAATTAAATAGGGTTTCCTTACAATATTTTTTTGTTTTTGTTCGATCTTAGTGATAGCTGGTGTTGAGTTTAGGGACCCACACAAGGTACCCGTTGTGGGTTCAACTCTCACTAGCCGGACTCCATTTTAAAATTCAAAATCTATTCATTAGTTTTTATAATATTAAAGTATTAGTATGATGTGAAGTGTGATTTTAATAACATATTTTTACAAGTCTACTTATTATAGTTACTTTCTAAAGGTACATAATCTAATCTAAATAGTAATTAAATTTTGAGTTTGATCTAGAATTCACTCCTTTTCAGCGAGTAAATACCGTTACCTAACTCGACCCATCCGGGACACAGAAAAGCGTAATAAGTTATAGCCCGAGAGCTAGTGCAAAAATTTAATTCTTGATAAAAAGATTATCCCAGATTGGTTTTTCTGTTATGCCAGAGTGTTATAAAGTGGACAGATCTGTCGGGTTCAATCCTCGGCGGGGGCAATTTGGTAATTAATTAATATGTATAATAATTATTATACCACAGAATATAGACAAATTATAATTTGTCTATGGTCTGGTTTGATAGCAACCATTGGTCGCACTTTGTTATCACCCTACTGGCAAAGACGTGCCTTCCAACGAAAGCGCCTTAAGCGTAAGCCCCTTTCTTTCCTTAAGCAATTAAGCGTTCTAGTACGATGCTGCTTAAAATCTGATCACGAGTAAGTAGATATGGTTTTAATAAAAACTGCCATGCCTCTTCCAAGTTAGCCCGCTTCCAGCTTAAACTGCAGTGTGACTTAAATATACGAGATGTTATAGGATCAAAGTCTCAAAAAAATTTTGTGTTTCTACTAAATATTATATTGTCATAGTGATACAAATTTTTTCTGTCAGTGTGAAAATCATGAGGGCGATGTACGATCAGTGCATGTCGCCCTCGTGGTTTCCGGTGCCGCCCACGAGGAACTCTAAAAACTTGGCAAATAATATTTTTCTTTCATCAATACATCTAACGCGGTTGGCGACTCTAATTAGTCTATAGTTATACATAAAATTATGAAGTTGTGAACTCAACACGCAGTTGGCACGCATAGTGCCATTCATCACACGAACTTTCACAGTCAAAAAAGTATTGCGGTTCATATTAATTTATGAAATTTTTCATAACCTTATCGCCGCGACACAATCGGAACTGTGTACCTACGTAGCCGTTGTTTTTTTTCAAAGACCCTCTTAAAAATTCCTACCGGTTCTCGGGCTATTGAAAATAGGACACATAATGCGTTCTATGCGTGACGCAACCATATTACCGCTCGCTGACATTAACCAGCAGATTTTCCTTGGAATCGTTACACTTTTTATGCCTTTCTTACAATATTCAGGGGGCCTAGCACTGTTTTGAAATGGTATACAATGTTTGTTTGTACAAAAGTTTGAAATGATGTCCTTAAGGTATTTACTTTGCGGTTGACATTGCTGCTCTCCTCAAGCTATAATGTCGTTAACCAACATTTGGCCAAATTCGACTTCTAATGCTATCTTAGAAAAAAAAATTCTATCGATCCATTTAATCAGTATTCTCCTTACTGCTGTAGTTTTTGATATAGTTTATTAGTTATCCAAATGGCATCATTTCTTTATCTGCTTTTTGGATTCCCGCGTTTTGGTAATTAAAGACACTTTAACTTTAGGACGGCAGATTGTACGGCATGTCAAAACAATATTGAAATAATATTGCTTTAAGCGTTGGTAGAAGGCCCCATGTTCGATCTTATTCGACTGCAGTCAGTTTCCTGTCACCGACTTGTGTAAATTGTTTTTCGATCATAGACTTAAATAGCACAACGGCTATTGAAAACTAAAAGGTCGGCGGTTCGATTCCCACCCGTTCTGCTATTGTCGTACCCACTCCTAACACAAGCTTTCCACTATTTTTGGAGGGGAGAGACTAATATTAGTCAAATTCAGGATAGCAATTATTCTTTTTTATAAAAAATACCAATTCGGCAAAGATTAAACATTGACCATGTAAATACGACAGTAAAGTAATTAACTACGAATAAAATGCATTCGGTTACCATCGATTAGTCATATCGTCATCGTACTTATGTTGAGTGTGCATATTCTATCACCGAAATCATGTAAACGGGTCAATTCGGTTAACTTTAATAACCCGATTAAACCAACGCGGTCGACGCATTCGGTCACCGAACTAAATTAAACGGGCCAATATCCTCTTCTGCGAATACATTTTAGACTCGGCAACTAAATTGTGGCGAGGCATCCACTATTTCCGAATTGGTGGTAGTCTTAAATGAATAAGCACCGGTATTGGAAAAATGTTGATCTGATTAACGATTAGTTAGTCGTGATTAACGATTAGTTAGTCGTGATTAACGATTAAAATTAATTAATCGTAATCGAAATTTTCTGAGTACGAATTTTAATGGACGTTAATCGCGTTTAACAATTAATATTAAAAATCGTAATCAATGTAGTTCAATTTTTTGTCGTTGTAAAAGTACAACAATCATTTTTAACCGAGTTCCAAAAAAGTAGAAGGTTCTCAATTCGGCGCATATGTTTGTTTTTTTTCTATGTTTGCACACCAATTTCTCCGAGATTTCTGAACCGATTTGCGTAATTTTTTTTAATCGATAGAGGAAGTTTACGAAATGGTCCCATAAAAATTTCCGAGCCCAACTCTGTAGTCTTGATGATGCTAGGGTGCTACCCACCTGGGCCCCAAGTCTGCTATTTTACATGTCATTGTCATTGATCCGCAATACAATTACAATACAATTATCATGGTCCAAAATTTCGTAGTCTACTAAATTCACAATGGTCGTTTGAATTTTTTATAATTGGATTGTAATTCAATCATACCTCGGTATTGCTATTAGCTTAAAAAGCGTTTGCCGAAATGAGTTTCAAAAAAAACTACATATTAAAAACGTTTATTTAAGCTAGATTCAAAGCTAAATGTGTCAGTGGCAAACCATCGGAAAACAATTGTGACGCCATTGAATTAGTAGACTACCAAAATTGCTAAAAGTAGCAATTGGGATGTCATTGATAGGCAATGTAACTACAATTGCAATAGCAGACTTGGGCCCCTGGATTGTGGACATTTTGGTCGATTGTGAATTGATATTATAGGTGCCAAGCATAGACTACATAGTTGAATTTAAATTTTTTTAGTAAATTAAATTTTTTTTTCCAGCTTTTAAAATACCTTAATCTGTCTAAAATATTAATCAAATTAACGAATAACGATTAATTTTATTAATCGCGATTACAATTACTATATTAATCGCGATTGATTTAATCACGTTTAAGTTTAATCACGATTGATTTAATCGCGATTAATTTGGTTTTGATAGCAAATTAAAGTTTGAGCCAATTGTTTTTTTTTTTTTTCATTAATTTACAGCTAGTGGCAAATCTTAATAATATTACAACTGCGAACGTTTGTTTGCTTGTCGGTTTGTCCTTCAATCACACGGCAACAGAGCTACGCATTAACGTGATTTGGACCTGAAGAGGAACACAGGCTACTTTCTATCCCGGAAAATCAAGGATTTTCCGCGGGATTTTTTAAAACTGCATCCACGTGGAGGAAATTGTATAGTAGGTAGGTACAAAAGTGTTAATAATAATTATTTAGCACTTATTGTACCTAATTGTTATTATTATGTTTTTATCCCAATCAGGTAATTTCCTTATAAATATTAACGACTAGCTGGTGCCCGCGACTTCGTCCGTGTGGATTAAGGTTTTTTTGATGCCAACTGGAACTGGATAAAATGCAGCCTATGTGTAAATCCTGGGTATGAGCTACATATCTCCATTCCTTTCAGCCATCCATCCAACCATCCATCTATGCATTCGTCTATTCATCCATACATACATCCAAACTTTTGCGTTTATCATTTTAGTAGGCAGTAGGATTCGTTGAATTAATAGTTTACTTTTTGTCCTTCCATTTTGCATTAAATTCAATTTCATTTGCTTGATAACTGCAAACCCGCATTTGGACCAAAATAAGTCATTTGCAGGCGATTCGCGGCCAACCACCCGGTAGCCTGAGAGCCCACAGCAAGTTTTGAAATGTTTTTTTCCTTGTATAAGTAGCGAGCAAACGAGCAGGCGGGTTATCTGATGTTAAGATGATGATCATTGCCGCCTATAAACTAATAGTACCTACACAATTTAATATAAAAAAAAGAATTATCAAATTCTGTTTACATTTGACGAAGTTATGGAGCAAAATTAACAAAAACTTTCATCCCCTATCCCAGATAAACCTTTTCGTTTATCAGGATAAAAAGTATCTTATACATTGACCCGGTGTATCAGCAACCACAATACCAAATTTCATTCAAATCCGTTCAGTTGTTTTCGCGTGATGCACGAACCGACAGACAGACAAAAAATTCAAAAAAAATTGTTTTGGGCTCAGTATCGATAATAGAGCATGCTCCGATTAAAATTTTCAAAATGTAATTATGTAGGGTCAGATGTCCAACAATGAAACAGTGGTACACAATAAAACACTGTGATATTTCTAAAATTCTGCGTTGCCATTTCGTGCATTATATTGCGTTAGGACACTCTCGTGAACCCCCCGCCCTAGCCCAATTTGCATCGACGCCGCGTGCGAGAAGATGTGTTTGCGGAGCACTTTTGGGTTTTTTCGACAAAAAGTAAGTATTTTTAGCATTCTTTATAGATTTTTTACTAAAGTATGGTTGAAAATTTCATAAATTTCATGATTAATTAGCATTACACACATTTCGTAGATTAATGTGCAATAAATAAATAATATATATCTTAAAGTGTTACAATTTAGTGGGTAAAAAATTGAGATTAGTAAAAAAAACCTTAGGTAGTTCACAATGAAACAGTTGCACAGTAACACAATGAAACACTATTTCAATGTGTATCATTTTATTTTATTGTGTACCGTATAATTGTACATACATAATATCATGTACTTTCCGGGCAAATTAATAATTTTTGTGGCTACAAATTCACAAATTAATCTTATTAACATTAAATTTTTTATAATACCAGTAATAGTACTGGTAACCTGATTAAAGTTAATTAAAAATAAATCCTTTTGTGATTATTAACTCAAGCATTTTTTTTTATTCACCTACTCCATAAATTACACAAAAGTCGAGACAATACTATTAATGTTTCATTGTTGAATTTGTGGTGTTTCATTGTGTACCACCACTGTGGACACAATGAAACATTTCCCATTTTTTAGTTTATAATTTTTTGCCGATTGATTACATATTAATTAAAAAAATTGTAAATGAAATCCGATGCCGAATAAAATTACCTACACACCTGTAAAAAATTAGACTTCTATCTGTAAAAACAAAAGGTGCATGAGACTTTGAATTTTTTGTGTTTCATTGTTGAACACATGACCCTACCTACAGAATTCGTCCCGTTACAGTTTTATTATAAGTATAGATTTCATTACGACAGAGATAACGCGCACGGGTTACTTTTGTCACCGTGACTGTTTCGTCACTCTTATCAAGTCCATGGATATGTACGGAGATGCGCGCATGTTACGACGTGACAACTGGATGACATGTAGGACACGGTGACAAAAGTAACCCGTGCGCGCTATCTCTTAGTGTAACCTATTCACAAAGTTGTCGTTATGGTGTTCCTTTCAGCCTGTATAGGATAAGCCGATATTGTATCAACCACTTCTTCATAATTGCCTATGAACTCTCAGGCTATAGCCGTTAATCATATAGGTATTAGGTACAAACGACGCCGTTTATAAAAGTAGTATTAACTTTAAAGTTCGTCTTTTTCAAACTTTATCCATGAAATTTGATAATAGAAAAGTTTTACCTTACAATGGAGTGGATTCAATGAAACGGGCTTATTTGGAATCTGTCCAAAAGATAAAATCAAACGCATCTAAATTTTAAACAACTACGATTAGGAGCTGTAGAATATAATTTACGGGCTATGTTATCTCGCATCTCAGCATAGCTAGCTTGAGCGGGAGAAATTTTATCCCCGGTGAAAGGATAAAATGTTTATCCCCTCGCTCAGTTTTATCCACCTGTCGAACATGAGCAAAACGGTGGAAATAATATCCACAGTGGATATTCTTATAGGAATATACTTTTCCTTTCCCTGTCGCTATGCTTTAGCATAGGGAGAAGATAATTTTATCCCTTGTTAGTGGATAAAATCGGGGATAAAACTATTATCTTTCTAACCCTGCAGATCAGAAATTAGGAGATCCGAGGATGTTCAGCGAGTCACAAAAAAATCTGAAAAATAAAATTTCAGTGAAAAAGAATATGTTGCACAAATAATATTTGTTTGTGAGATTGCAGTCAAGAACTATCTTGTCATCGAATAAAAAAAAGTCTTTTCAACATAATATACCTAGAAGACGATAAGTATATTTTGTAGTAATAGTACGTTTAAAAATTTTTATAATGGTGTAACCCAGGCACATACCTAGGTATCGAACAGAAATGCCTGTATGATTAAATTGTAAATTTTGCAGCACGATTATAATAAGAGTAGTATAGACTGGACGCACATTGACTTCTATCGCCTGAACAAATAAACATAATCTTGTCAATCATTTAATACCAATTTCACTATCGCCGAATAACGTATAATCGATGAATAAATATGACGTATTGACAGTTTTTAACCGACTTCAAAAAAAAAGAGAAGGTTCTCAATTCGATCATATTTTTTTTCTTTTTTTTTGTATTGAAAATCTGTGAGAACGTTAACCGACGTTGGTGAAATTGACCAAATTAAAATTGTAGGCAATCACTGATTTTGTAACAGACTGATATTATGAACTTGGATTATAAATTGAATGATACCTTGGGCTACCATAAAATAGCAAAGGTAACATAAGGGCTATGGTTGATGAAAGTCCTTTGTGGGGTCAAGTATACGCTTGGAAGCAATCTGCTTTGCTTCAGCTGTCCATAAAATTGACTTTCTTTTTTTTTTCAAAGAGCAACTGCTGAGTTTCTTGCCGGCTCTTCTCAGCAGAATCAGCATTCTGAACCGATGATAGATTCTTAACTTGTCATAAGAGCCGCAGGTTGGCCTACATGAAATAAATAATTTTGAGTTTGAGTTTGAAAAGACTGAATAAAGAAAATGCCGTTGATAAGCAACGGACATTGCAATGAAGCACTAAGCGATATCTAGTTACAATTGAAAGACAGGCAACAATTCGATGTAAGCCTAAAAGAAAAGCCTGTAGTATACGAATCAGACGCTCAACTACTGAAAAACAGTCGCACAAGCGATGTTAGCCAATGGGCGTCAAGCCTAAAGGAATAATATTTGTCCCACTTCAAATGTTCCCAGCTTTTGCGGCCTACGCATCGTTTAATAAAATACATGAGAGTAGTTATTTCGTCCAGTATATTATTAGAATTCAGCTTTGCGTATAGGCGAGTCATCTACATATTTTTGCAAAGGACAACTGCGTTGCTAAATGCTTATAACGCTTATAAATAATTCTTTCTCAAACATGCTTGGAAATTTGAGCATTATTTTGACAACCTTCTTCGAGATAAATCGAAGTTGCTGTACTGGCCAAATACATTTGAGCAAAGGCTGGCAAAAGTTGTATAAAAATCCACATCTGTCGTGGTTTAGCGGCCAAATAAATTACATAGTAAACTCATCTGTCGTGTAATTTATAAATGGAACGATCTTTTACTCCGAAACATGGCCACCAAGGAGGTAACTTATCAAAGGTTTTATTCAAATTTCGAACTGGCTTGCAAATAGAAAGCTGCTTATTGAAAAAAAAAACAAATGAACACTTTAACGCGGGAATAATTACGAGTATTATTGTTGTTCGTTGTTCGTCATTGATTTTGAAAGTTTTAATTTCCGCGCATTATTTGAGAAAAGAACTATAAAAGCTTTGGCCTCAACTAGATGGACTTACGTACATGTATGCCTCGGCCCACATTTACACGTTCGTCCACCAATGCCTCTTTTGCTGGCCGCTGTAGTAATGTACTTATTTAACCCAGTTAACTACCTTAGCCAGCTTCCGAATTAAGCTCTTTTTCCCCTCATTGTTTTTTTTCTTTACTACTTTTTACCTGTAATATTTATTATTATTTTTTCCCAGTTGAGTGTTTTTTTGTTTTTCTTATGTAAATTCTGTCTGTGAAAACTTATTATTAGCTTTGATTTTTCTTCTCTTTTAATATAATTTTATACTAGGATTATAGGATAAAATCTGGTTGGTGTATTGTTCGCCTAATTTTGATCAACTCTCTCGTGTAGCTTCTACGCGTTGGACCTAGGTTGGACCTATGTCCCCGCGCATGCTTAAAATCCGGGCTTTATTCCATGAGAGTACCTACATACATATTATTATTATTATAAATAAATAAAATATTGTGAATTTTATGCACACTTCAATAGTATTTGTAACTAATAATTTTCAATGCTGCACCGCGTGATCGATCGAAATGCGCGCGCGTCATTTGGCCAAGCACTTCTACAATCGCATTATGTTTTGAGCGAATGACCATCGCAACGTAGCCAAGACATCAATATAGCGGTCTTTATAAACCAGTTATCATATGATACATTATAAGACAGTTAGATTTATAATACACCTGGTTAATACGCCATTTTACCTGTTCATCGTCATCTCTCTCCGGTCGTGTCGGGTTTTCCCTCCCATCGGACTCTGAGAGTGAGGGAATGAAGAGTACGACTGTGTTTGCGCACTCACATGTGCACTATACTATCTCCCGCGCAGATGGCTAATCTCTGTGGAGATTGGCCGCCGTAGCCGGATTCCTGTCCGGAGGACTTTTTTTATTTTATTTATTCATCACCCATCACGACTCATAATTATATGATCAAACGAACTCGCCAAGTGAAGTTCGATCTTAATTGTCCATTCTTAGCGGAGAGTTTGACATAACTCGATAGCTTCGAGTCAATACGGGATATTGGCCAAAAGCAAAATATGACATGATCTAATACGGAATATTAGACTGTAAATGTTTTTTTAAATATTATCAATCTACAAGGTGTTAGTTAATGTCCCTATCCTACCGAAACCCATAAGTTGGGGTCGGTGTATAGATACATGAAAAAATATCACGAGACGTGTAGCTCATATCCTGGCCAAGTTATGAGGACTTCAAAAATTCACCATAAATGTTTAGGTGGCAACCTTTAAAACAGCTGATTCAATGGCAATGAACTGCCAACGATAAAACTATGAATGGATGTTTGTAGGCCTACAACGTACTACTTGCTATGCTATAACGTTGCGATAAAATATTCCAGATGCGATACCTAACCATTAATCGGCATGCAATTAAATCTGTAAACCTGTAGTATTGTTCAGTAGAGTGAAAACCGATTAGAAATCTCGTATTTTTGCAAGAATATTCCCGACTACTTTCGGACTCCATAAGTTAACGTCCGTACCTACGTAATCCATAAAGTGACTGCCGCCTCTTTATTTGCAGGTAATTAATATCTCGCGTCGTGGTTTTGATTAACAATGACTGTATGTGAATGAACGAATGAATGTGTGTGATATTTTTAATAATAAATCAATTGCAAAACGATACAATAATTATTATTATCGCTTGCAGTACAGTGCAAGCATATTACTAGCATTTGTAGTCGAAAGCGAGCGGTGTCCGGCGTAGTGATTTGCACCGGCGGCGCGGAGAAGTGATTTTTCACCGGAGAATCACCGGTGACTCTCCGGTGAAAGTAATCGGTGTTTAACCGATTATTATTGAATCATAACTCAAGTAATTTAATTTAAATAAAAAGAAGTTTGTTGAGGAACATTGTTAATTATTAACTTAATAACATTTATTCAAATACAATTACTTTATCATTATTTCCTACCTCTTTAAATAATAATTATCATAATAAAGTAAAATAATTTTTTTCTTAATATTTTTTTTATTTAAAACCTTTACAATACATCTAATATCATTTTGAGTTCACACAATATCGATGCGCTTAAAATTCCTGTGCATTGTACTAGAACATTAACAGTCAATAACATTTTAATTGATGCTAAATCTGTATTCGAATTCACCGGAGATCTCCGATGAATCTTCGGAGAATGGCAAATCACCGGTGATTTTCACCGGTGCTCGAAATTCCCCGCTCTAGTTCCGGCCCCTTCCAAAGCCGCGTACGTGCTTTGAATATTAAATAGGTACGTCGAACACCGTAAGGGCGAGCCCTCACTGGAGTGCGACATCGCGTTGTAAAAATCATAGACGTAGCGACCACAACGCACCGTGGAAATGTCCGCTGTGCACCGTAAAAACGGATGATTGATTAATTGATCAAGATGATTAATTACGATATCGATTATCTGATTTACTTGATTCAGGATTGTCCTGTCCTTTGGGAGAAACCAACGGAAGATTAATGCGTCTTAAGCCAAGCAGAAGTAGTACTTAGTGCGGTCCATGTCTCATTAGAAACTAAACTAATGGACAGAGTTTTCTCGTACTATGTCCTATGCGATGTAATTTTTCGTTGCGCAAACGCAACCGCAAGTCTTGCTTGTAGCCTCGTCTTTACCTCGAGCGGCGCGGTCAAAGTCATTCTTGGAATTACTACTACGGAAAGGGATTTATTTATGTGGCGTATTGTTATTATGTCTTCAGTTAGGGTTTCCAAAATGTTTTTTTGTTAATTAATTAATTAATTTTGTATGAAAGTTTTTGATAATTAATTTTCACTTTTTACCACCGCCATTGTGTTTATGGGGTCAAAGTGCATGGGTGGTTGCTGGTAAGTTATACACATTAACAAACACCTTGTATATCAATATTGATCAACCTGATCGGAAGAGAAAAAAAAACGGTTAATATCTCGTATTATCTCATGTCATATCTTGCTATTGGTCAATATCGACCTTTAAAAATCATTTACAGCCTAATATACCGTATTAGATCTTGTCATATTTTGCTGTTGGTCAATATCCCGTATTGACTCGAAGCTATCGAGTTATGTCAAACTTGAAGGTAAGAATGTCCAATTGAGGGTTATTGGCCATAGCCCACCATACTGGCTCGATACAAATTGGTAGACTTCAAACAACTTTGATTATATTAGGGACAACTCTCAGGCGTGCAAGTTTCCTCAATATGTTTTCCTTCCGCGTTGAAGCATTTGATATTTAACAGCTTGAACGTAAATAGCTCCGGAAACTCAGAGACCGATTCCCGGACCTCCTGTATCGGTTTATAGGTTTACTAGCTGATGCTCGCGACTTCGTCCGCATATATTTAGTTTTTAAAATCCCGCGGGAACTCTACCGGGATGAAAAGTAGCCTATATCACTCTCCAGGTCCCTAACTATACCCATGCAAAAAATCACGTCGATCCTTAACTCTGTTGCAGCATGATTGAAGGACAAACCAACAAAACACACTTTCGCGTTTATAATATTAGTAAGGATATCATTTAATTTTTTATTCATTGACAAGATAGACCATGACTGCGATCTCACTTGATGGTAAGTGACGATGCAGTCTAAGATGGTAGCAGGCTAACTTGAAAGGGGTATGGCAGTGTTCAACCCATTTTAACTGTCCCGTTTAATCCCGTTTAATCTGTTTCTACACGCCATCGTACCGGAACGCTTAATCGCTTGGCGGCAGGTAGGGTGGTATCTAGCCACGGCCAAAGCCTCCCACCAGACCAGAACAGAGACAATTCAGAAATTATAAATTCCAAATTGCCCCCGCCGGGAATCGTACCCGAGACCTCCCATTCATAAGACCGCAGCGCTCACCACTGCGCCAGGGAGGTTTATATATAGGTTTATATCTCTAAAAGGAACTGTCCAATTTGACAGCTATCGTACACGAAATTGACGTCGCGAATAGCGATCAAGTGCAAGGTGCAATTTGAATGTCTGTAAATTGAATCAGATGTGTTCAATGAGAAGTCTTTACGACTATTTTCTTATTAGATATATCTATGTGTTACAACACCATGTCTCTAGTGATCCGTGACGATAGGTAGGTATACCCTTGTTTCGGTCAGTTAACAAACTGAGTTTTTGAGATATACCCTCAGAAAAAAAAAGACGTGTGGCACTCGGGGACTGCCGCGGTAAAGCTATTGCATAGCATTTTTTATCAACGCCTCATCCTCATCGCTAGATGGCGTTGATAAAAAATGCGCCATCTAGCGGCTCACCGTAGAGGAGTCCCGTGTCAGGTTATTTTCGTTACGGAATTTCTGGATTCGGTCTCCACGCTGGCCCGCGACAGAAGCTATGCAATAGCTTAAAAGGTCTTCAAAGGCCCACCTTCAAAGGGGTAATCAAGATATCAAATCGTCAGTTTCGAAAGTAAAATTAAATAAAAACTATTGTAAAGCACTATTTGAAAAATTTTCAACGATACACGAGCCAATGTAAATAAAAAAAAAATGCTTAAGTGTATGTTAAGTAAAAATACGGGCTTTTATAAATTATTTCTGAATCGGTAAAAAACATAATGAGAGGATACAACAACATTGGAGATACCGAGACCGCAGATTCCGCCCTGCGGACAATGTTATTCTCATCTGAAAAGTTAAATGGAATAAAGTCCTTTCATAAATTTGCATCAATATTTTTTATGTTCATGAAAATTTTCCATGAACATGAACATGATTTAAAATAAACCTAACCTAACCCAAGTAAAACCTGATTTCAAGTTTGTTGTCAAAGGGGTGTTTTAGTTAGGACTAGCGGACGCCCGTGACTTCGTCCGCGTTCCTAAATCACCACAGTTTAGGTTGGCAGAACCCCTTCAGCATCAGGATTGAGGAGTTGGGTCCTGAAATTTAACGATGTAGCCTTTAATTGGTCCCTGCAATAACTATTCATAATCAACAGTTCCTAAATCTCCACAGTTTAGGTGGGCAGTACACTTGCAGCATTAGGATTGAGGAGTTGGAAACCGAAGTTTTTATGAGAGCATCTCGCAAAGTTTTTGTGTCGATTAAAAAAAGATTCATGCAAATCGGTTAAGAAATCACGGAGAAATCAATATACAGAGGTAGAAAAACACAACTCCTTCTCCTCCTTTTTCGAAAGTCGGTTAAAAAAGTAGCCTATATTTTGTCCGATAATATCAGCTATCTACCAGTGAAAGTCCCGTAAAAATCGGTTCAGCCGTTCCCGAGATTAGCGGCAACAAACAGACAGACAGACAGACAAAAATTTTAAAAATTGTTTTCTTGTTATAAGTACCGTATTTACTTTCGTATGCAGTTAGTAAAAAGCTGTTCTTTTGATATTACAAACAGACACTTCAATTTTATTTATTTGTATAGATTTATACGTACGGAACCGTCAGTGAGCGTGGCCGGTTTTTTAATATTTTGATACGGAACGCTAGAAATTCAACTAAAAATAAGAGTACTAAAAAACGAGTCTATTTCCTGCACACAATTCCTCGTACTCAACAAGACATTCAGTTATTGTTCCAGACAAGCCGTCTTCCATTCATCTCTAATGGTAGCCGTCAGTCAATAATGACAGCCTTCATGATATCAAATTTAACAGGCGTATCCGCGCTATTGCAAATGAACGTCTAATATATGCCAACTCATAGGCGCGTGCAGTGTACCTACACACATGAGCAACTTTTAACTTAGCAAAATTTTGTCTCTCGTATAAATAAGTAGCTTTTGCCCGCGACTTCACGCGGCTCCGGCTCTTGTTATGTCCGATTTCCGTATATCAATTCCTTTCTTAGAGGATACCTACGTCATACTAGCTATCTGAATGCCAAACACTGTATTTTGACGACCTCCCTGGTGAGGGCTGTCGTCTTATACCAGAACTGGGAGGTCTCGGTACGAGAAAGAGATTTGATTGTCTTTTTTTTTAATCTAATTTATTAAAAGGAGTTTGATCACCTAATGAGTATGACACCACTATAACGCTACGCTGTACAAAACTCTCTTACTTTACTACCTTACTTATATCTACGTCTTAAACCAATAATTACTAGTCTATACAACATTATTGCATGTTCAGATGCCGGAAACTCCAGACTCCTGCATTAATGGGATCCACGTGTAGTAACAACTCCAACCTTTCGGCTTCATTCCGGACACATTCAGCCATTATATGCATCACATCCTCCACTACATTGCATTCAGAACAGTTAGGTGATGGAACTTTGCTCATCAATTCCGCGAAACTGTTTAGCAGATTATGTCCGGGTCGAAGTCTAAGTGCCTGGAGATTTGTTTGTTTGTGGGCGACGAAAGTGTTGCTGAAAGCAAAAATTGCTGTCACTGCAAATGTAATGCCTTAACGAATATGTTTAAACCGTGAACGTTCTTTTAATGCCAATTATTCCAACAAATAACGTTGAAAACAAAAGCAAATCATTATGGGAGGAACATAACGCGATTTGATCCGGACGACCAATGGACGGTAAGTTTCATAAAGTAGACCTCCCTGCCCTGTGGTCTTAGAGTCTCGGGTTCGGATCCCGGCGATCACAGTTTGAAAATTTATAATTTTTGAAAGGCCTCAGTTGACTTTGGAGTAAGATCAAAGGTCTATTGCCAAGCGATTTAGCGTTCCGTCACAATAACGCGTAGAAACGGATTAGGGGTATGGGCTTGATTACTTATTATTAAAACTGCCCAAGTTAATCCGCTACCATTTTAGAGCACATCAACACGTTCCATCTGGTGAGACGTCAGTAAACTGCTGTATCTTCTAATCGAATAAAAAAAATGTGTTTCGTACTTTTTTTTTGTATTTAAAAGAACATTAGCCAAGCTGAAGTTGACTAATATCCTCCTATCCCCTCCAAATAAGCGGAAAGCTTGCGCTAGGAGTGGTTACGACAATAGCGCAACGGGTGGCGTACGAACCTGCGACCTTTCAGTTTTCAATCCGCACCTTTAACCGTTGGGCTATTGAGGCTTAAAACCAGTTTTCGAGAATTAACGTAACAATTCAACATAATATTGTCAATATGCCTATGTAATTGACATCCTAAATTCAGCTCTAGAAACCTTTGAGCGTAATTCCTAGATAATAGAAAGCGTCACCGACTTAATAGCATTTCGTGTACTTAACAGGTGTATGGGTTGTTCCATGCAATCCACAGTCCGCAGTTAATTGAATCTCCTTTATGTGAATGAAACCACATCTACTGCTAGTTATATAATCCCCTATGAATGAAACTGAATGGAAATGGTAATAGATTTCAATTTTAGTAAGCTGCATTTGAATACTACGCTGTAATTAATAGATCTCCTTTGCAGGCACGAAACCATATTGGAAACTAGTTGACGCCCGGGACTTCCTTCGCGTGGATTAATGTTTTTACTTTTGTATTTTCCGGAATAAAAAGTAGCCTATGTGCTATTCCAGTCTATAATCTAACTCGGTGCCAAATTTCAGCCAAATCGGTTCAGTCGTTGCTGCGTGATTGAGTAACAAACATCCATACGTCCAAACTTTTTTAAATATTAAAATAGGATAGAATAGGATTAGTCACCTATGAATGAAACTGAATAGCAATGATAAAATAGGAGTTTTCAACGAGGTAGAACATATCTCTATACATACATAGTTACATACACATGAACATGTCTTAGAATAGAATATAGTATAGAATAGAAAAAATACAGAAATAATTTATTCAAACTTTTAGCAGGTACAACTACGTAGTGCTTTTAAGCATGTTTTTTTTTACGAAGGGAAGTTGCTATAGAACCTGCGAAGTGAGAAAAGACTTGGCAAAGCAGACTGCTCTACTTCCCTACTACTTACTTACTGTAAACAAATACATAGTGGCGACCCCGCTCTGGGAAGCGCAGTGTTGGCAGACCCCTCCCCACTAGAGGGAAAGAATGAAAGTCCATGTAAGGACTTTTATAGGTTGATATAAGAGAAGAAACAAATAATTCTGACAATTTGCGAGAACTTTACTGAGAGTATCTACTCGTACACTCTCAACGTCTTAGTGCCTTAATTATGTATGATGCATTAACGCTTTATTTGGTTACATCCTCCTTGCTTTAACTATAATATTAGTAAGATAGTATTATATCTTTAGAGTACTTTGTGCAATCACCCATATTATCAAGTATCTTCGCAATCAGCATGTGTAGTTGATTGCGTGGCGTCGGTTGAACTACCATGACGTGAATATGCAAAAAATGTTAACTTACACATATATAAAGCGGGTATAATATACACCCTACTATATAATATTATAAATGCGAAAGTTTGGATGTATGGATGTTTGTTACTTAATCACGCCGCAAAGACTGAACCGATTTGGCTGAAATTTGGCAGAGTTAGATTATGGCCTGGAATAACACATAGGCTACTTTTTATTCCGGAAAATAAAAAAGTTCCCGCGGGAGGTAAAAATCTTAATCCACGCGGACGAAGTCGCGGACATCAAATAGTTTACAATTTGATTTGCCTGTCGTGGGTATCTTTAAGTCAAGGGTGAATAGGCATCATCTAGGCAAGCGCGCACCATCTTAGGCTGCATCTTCACTTACCATCAGGTGAGATCGCAGGTCGGTGGACCAGCTGAGGATGAAAATGTGTCTCTACCTTATACATCATCTTCCACAATAAAGATTATTATATCTAGATGTAATATGCCAAATATAGTTATCCGGAAGGGCTCGCAGTTGACTAACAATTCCATTAATACGATCCTTAAATAAGAATACTATATTTAGCAGCTTATAACGATCATAAATTTTATGCTTCTGTAATCACTTATAGCGACTGTTTACAGTAGATTGAGTGTTGACAATACTTCGTACACCATTAAGCGGGATACATATGGATAGAAATCATCGTGCGACAAAGATTAGTCTTAACGGCTAGCTTTAGCCGCGTAGTCCGCGTGTAGTTAGTAGTTATCCGGCGGAGACCCTTTTTTTTTTTTTGGGACAGCAGTTCCTCAACACTGGACACAGTACTCCCGCAAAAATCAAATCGATCCGTTGCTCCGTTATTGTGTGATTGATAAAGCAACAAACAAATTCAAATTAATCTCAATGGTATTAGTTTAAAGTCACAAATTCAGTAAAACCGCACCAAGCGCTTTGCTTCCTCGTTCCTAATACGCACCGCAAAAATTTGGAATGCCCTTCCGGCTTCCGTTTTCCCAACTAACTATACGTCAGTCTTTAACTCAAGAGTGAATAGGTATCTTCTAGGCAAGCGCGTACCGTCTTAGGCTGCATCTTCACTTACCATCAGGTGAGATCGCAGTCAAGCTATATATTTTAAAAATAAAGCGTAGCGCAGAAGTTAAACTATGTATACTCTGCGTTATGTATGCGTATACAACTGGTTGCTGTCGTAGGACATAATAGATGTAACAAGCGGATGTCTCATTCGTCAAACGTTCTGTTTATTGTCCACTGGCAGTTTGATCAGTTAAAATCTCGTAAGGTCAAATCTGGCTGACTTCCTTTTTAACCGACTTCAAAAAAGGAGGTTATCAATGCGGCACGAATTACACACATACATGTTATTGGAGCTGCTGAATATTCACATAATCTATTAGGGCTTCCAACATTTCTCCAAAACTGCTCATCGAATTATGATCCTCCTTTTTTATTTGTTTACATTTACTTTAACTTAAGGAATAGTAAAGATTTCATCAAAATGAGTTCAGTACCTAGTTTTTATGATACGAATAGTTTTCTCTTTTCAGTTATTCTTTATTTCGGTATATTAAAGGTTTAAATTATAGCTAGTCTATCGGCTTGGCTGGAGGCTTTGTGTCACCGTATTAGCATCAGTGTTGGTGATTCTGTAAACTTTTGGCTTATTTTACAACACTTGGCAGAAGTGACCCTATTCTATTACCAAAATATTCAAAATCTTTATCTTTATTGGATAATTACTGACTAGTCTATATCTTTCACTTAATTTGTATTCATAAAGTCTATATATTACGCTGTGATAGATACTCCTTATTAATCTTATGCGAGTGACTTATTGCTGCTGCTGTCGGTGAGGAGTGCTGACCTCAATCTCAGATAATATTAATTAGATCTTCACCGAAATTGTGTACCACTAGGCAAGGTTTGCCTAGTGGTACACACTTTCTAGTAAATAAAGAGTTATCAAAATCGGCTCACGTCTGACAAGTTATAGAGTAAGATCCACGAAAACAATCACGCCGTTTTTCACCCCTATCAAGTTTAATTTTGCAACAAAAGGTATATACAACATTTCCTTCATATACAATATTTCCTTCCCCGTGGTCCAATCTATCTCTATAATTATAACAAAAGTAGCGACAAAAGCGCGACAGACAGTTACTTTCGCATTTATAATATTAGTTGGAATATGTCCTCTATTGATACCGTAATGCACACATATTAACTTACCTACACGTGCGTCCATTTTCTCTCAGTAAGATGACGTTAAATACTTCACGATCGATTTGTTGGACGGGCGAGGCCAATCATTGTGAAAGGGCCATTTTATCTTGAAATGATTTTCCCACTTTTCCACAATGTAGTTTGACATTAAATTATGGCCGCCTTGCATCAATCTGCTTAATCATGTTTAGTTAAATTTTGGCAAGTTTAGTTCAGAGTGAACAAGAAATGGACAGGTATAGAAAATTTCACTTAAATATATTTAAAGGGTTGATGCAAGTGGACCTAAATCTCGAACAATTTGATCGGTTTTTTTTTTTTCATTTTTATATTAAAAAAAGAGTTGAAACGGTTCCTTCGATTCTTAGATTTTCTAGTGGAGAGATTTAATATATATTTAATTTCTCTGCTATTATCCATATAAAGCTTATCTTGTAACGCATGCAGACATGGCCTACTATATCAATTTTATTATTTTCTCTCCAGACGTCTAGACGCCCGCGCCGGTCTGAATATTTTATCATTCTTTCGTATGAGTATTTGTACTTACTTAATAATTGCATCCTGCTTTTGACATGTTAATCAACGAGGACCTGGTATGACAATATTTTTTTTCTTTATGGTATGTTTTATGTATGTCTACCTACCCTTAGTACTTATAAGTTATAGTTAAGCTATCCATCTTCTGTTTTTTACGCTATAATGCTGTAAAAGACTAATGCCCATTTTACCGACCATACCTAAATCATCCCCTAAGTAGGACTCTCGTTACTTGGTTAAACTTCCTAGTTCGATGACAATAATAATATAAACGCTGCTACTATACGGACTGGGCCTGTAGAATTGAAAACAAATTGTCTGGGCGACGCCGTCGCTACTTGGTTCGACTGGTTTGCTGTACGACTATATTACATAGGCGAGAACGATTTTCTAGATTCAACTTTATTTAACGAAAAAATAAAAAGTGCAATAGAAAACCTCGTTTTGGGCAAAATATGTAATACTGGATGATATCCGCGACTTCGTTTGCGTGGATTGAGGTTTTTATTCCCGTGGGAACTCCCTTATTTTCCGGGATAAAAAGCCTATGTGCTATTCCAGACTATAATCTATCTCTGTGCCAAATTTCAGTCAAATCGGTTCCGTCGTTGCGACGTGATTGAGTGACAAACATACAAACTCTCACATTTATAATAATGGGGTTATAATATTAATAAGAATAGGATTGTTTGTTGTTGTTTTGATATTTGGTAGTTGATAATGGGAATAAAGAGTTTGCGCAACTCATTATTAATATTAAATATTATGAGATCTTTGTAAGCAGCTTTACGCTAATGCCTAGTGAAATACAAATTAACTGGGGATTTGAGTGCAATGGTACTCCATGTAGTAATTATGTAATACATTACTACTAATAAACCATAAATTACAAACATAAGAGCATGGGAGCCATAAACATAGCATAAACTTGTAGTAAGTAATACTGCAGTTATAAGTTTGTTGTATAACATTTGTTAGATAAAGTTATTGTTTTAAAATTTTGAAAATTTATAAAATGTTTACCTACCATTTTTAACCGACTTTCCATTCATCCAATTCATCGAAATCTTGTTTTTTTGAAAAGGTCAGGATCTGATGATGGGATCCTGGAAAAGTCGAGGGAACTCTTCAAATTTTATATGCAAAACTAGCTTTTGCCCCCGCGACTTCGTCCGCGTGGAATTAGGTTTCGGGGTGGAATTTTCAAAAACTGTGACACACGTACTTCTTTATTTTTAACTGAAAGCTCAAATACCAACTTTGATGGAAACAGCTTGAAAAATGACGGAGTTTCATATAAACTTCCATCCCCTATTTAAACCCCTTAGGGGTGGAATTTCCAATAATCCTTTCTTAGTGTGCGCCTACGTCATAAAAGAAACCAACCAAACCAAAGAAGTAAAAATTTCAAGTTTCTAACTTCAGTAGTTTAGGCTGTGCGTTGATATCTCAGTCAGTCAGTCAGGACTTTGAATTTTATATATATAGATAGATTGATATAGGTACTTTGTAATGGCGTCTGAAGGTTTTGAATATTAATTTTTCGTTTTTAATGTAGTCTAGCAAGATAACAGGTTTATGTCGTAGAATATTTTATATAACAAATTGTAAACCGGTAGGAAGTTATAACTTTTGTAGTATTACTTTTGCACCATACGTTTCTTCAAACCGCTTCCTCGTGCAATGAAGTAGGTATCTAGTCATATCTTCACTTCAGTGCATTATCAATGCAATATTACCAACAAAGCGTCTCAGACCTTTATCGATAACAATGCATTATGAACTATCGTATCGTATCTACGTGGATATCCAACTCCCTGAGAAGTAGGCATGTCTGACTTAAATTGATTGTATTTCAATTGATATTTTAACCCTCGATGTAAAAAGAATAGAATAGAACAGAAATATTTTTTAATACAAGTGCTTTTGAATTGTCGATTAATCTACTGGATCGGAATGCTCTTCCTGCCTAGAAGAGTCAGCAATAAACTCGGCGGTTGCTCTATTAAAAAAAAAAAAAAAATTTTTACAATGATCCAGCCGTAGCTTCGCTCAACCATATTTGAGGGAACGTAACAACCCGCACCACACGACACCACCACAGAAATGTTAGAGAGCATGACATACTTAACGTATTACGTGATGTAAAAAGAGGGGTGCTATAAGTTTGACGTGTGTAGAGTCTGTTCGAAAAGGGAACCGTCGTGGTCAAACAGTGAACTAACGCTATTTATTGCGCTATTGTATGACTATCGTATTGCGCGCTAAACAAAAAATCAATTAAGCATAGCAGCGCCCTCCAGTCCTACCATGGTTCTTTTTGACGAACTTCCTGGCGCAGGTGAGCGCTGTGGTCTGGTTATAACTGGGAGGTCTGGGGTTCGATTCTCGGCGGGGGCAATTTGGGTATTCATAATTTCTAAATTGTCTCTAGTCTGGTCTGGTGGGAGGCTTTGGCCGTGGCTAGTTACTACCCTACCGTCAAAGTGCTTTATCCGCGTCGATAACAACTCCAATTTGGTGTTTTTTTTTAAGTTTGTTTTTATATATATGTATTGTTCAGAATCATAAAAAATTCGCAGAGGCACATAAATAGATATTTAAATGTTATGTATTTTGCTTTACGTTCAGATACCTATAGATCATAGAGCTATTATTTTCAAACTGTTCATTATATTAAGTGATTTCTTATATTTTATGATAGTTTGGCAAACGAATAAAATTATCAAATTCTTAATTCAATCTCGAGCTTATTTTGAGTCTTTGAAAATCAAAACAATCTGGAACATTATATCATTATAGCGGTCCTTATAATGATATAATCGGCACGTGTCTCTTAACGAGTTATACATGATCAGATAACTCACAGTACTTGGTGTAGGTGACATTAGTGTGTACAATTTTTACAAGCTTTTACTGGCCTTTTATCATCCGCGTGTAAACAATGCGTAATAAACAGCTATTCTAGATAGGATTGTATCACGGTCACAGGGGAACGACAGTCCCTTGCGAAATGTTTGCGAAAATATTATTTTAAAAATATACGTATATATTTGTATACGAATAGAAAGCTACTCTTGATCTAAAGCTTAGAAGCTATAATGCCTCTTCTGACAACTCCAAGGGGACATTTATCGAATATTTGACACGCGAAGATGCCGTCTATCATTCGCCCCTAACCCGGTAGGACCATAAGCATATATATTGGTATAAGGTGGTCCTACCAGTAGGAGAAATCGGTGGGATCACAGGCCCGGAATGGTGTGTTGCCTTACTTGGACTCGAACTCCGGACCTCCCGTAGTCTTGTCATTAGCCTATCACTGCTTCGGTGACCGTTCCTTCAAAACAATCCTTACTAATATAATAAATGCCAAAGTGTGTTTGTTTGTTGGTTTGTCCTTCAATCATGCCGCAACAAAGCAACGGATCGACGTAATTCTTTGCCCATGCAAAGAATTACGTCGATCCGTTGCTTTACCCATGCTGAGGACCGGGAGAGTGACATAGGCTACTTTAAATCCCAGAAAATCTAAGAGTTCCCGCGGGATTTCAGGCGCGAGCGAAACCGCGGCCATCAACTAGTTAAAGGTATAATTATGCAGTAGATAAACTAAAATGCCAACGCTCGCATTCGAAGTGTGTTATTATTAAATAAAATATTGCGGTGTTATGTTTTCTGGTCTGAGATGACATAACACTGCAAAATTCGTCTCACATGTTTATTTTAAGAACTATATTGTCGGCGAAGCTGGGTTCTACGTTTGTTTGTCCCTGGCATTTATTAAGTTTAATATGCGACCCAAATATAACTGTCCTCTTGACTGGTCTCAAGAAATCCTCTCTTATACGTTGTATAAGAGAGGTAATCCTCTCCTGTACAACGTATAGGAGAAGATAGGACTCTTATAGGTACGTTGTATAGGGGAGGATTTCCTCTCTTATAAGTTGTATAGGAGAGGATAGGACTCTTATACGTTGTATAGGAGAGGATTTCATGAGGCAACGTAAGGATTGATCTACCTCTGAGGCTGAAATTTATAGACCTCACTCTCACTCCGCTCAGCCTCAAGACAGAGTTAAAACAAGACAGATTGATGTCAGAACATATTTGTGTCTCGTTTTAACTCTATTTGAAGTCAGAGCACGCTCTATAGATCTCAACATAAAATCCTATTATCCTATTTATATTATAAATGCGAAAGTTTGTATGTTTGTTACTCACGTCGCAACGACTGAACCGATTTGGCTGAAATTTGGCACAGAGTTAGATTATAGTCTGGAATAGCACATATGCTATCCCGTTATATCCCGGGAAATGAGAGAGTACCCGCGGGAATAAAAATCTTAATCCACGCGAACGAAGTTGCGGGTATCATCTAGTTGTATATAACGTCCGTCATATTGACTTTGTTCTTAATATAAAAATGAAGCCTATATCACCCGGACCATTTACTAACGAACCACTCATTCATCAAAACCAGCTCAGTAGTTTAGCTGATGCGATGGAACATAACTTAAATAGATACATACATACACTGCTAAAATCATCATCCTCTCTTTTTGCTTTGCAGTAGGCGCGTTAAAATTACGAAATCAATCTAAATAACCGACTTCAAAAAAGAAGGAGGCTCACAATTCGACAAGTATATTTTTGGCGATGCTACTTCATAATCCCGTCAAAAAAAACACGTCAAGTTTACGTCCCGTTTGTTGAAGAAAGGATGAAAATCTTCGTGGATGGAGGTCGGAACTCCTCGATGAATAAGAACGAATCGCTTGCGATCAGAGAATATGTAGATTGATTCTATGTAGCTACACTAAAAAGCTTAAAATAAAAATTCTTTGTAAAAAACCGATTTCAAAGGCCACAAAATAAAAAATAATTTTAGTTTGTACACGTATGTTGAAATCGAGCTAGCGGTTTCTATTTACCAATTAAAATTTTTTTATACTATAAATAGTGGTGTTTAAAGTCAAAAAAGGAATTTTTATTTATTTTTATTCGACTGAACATTGTAGATATATTTGTTTTATTGAAAACGAAGCCAATCATAGTGATGGGTATCTATCGATTAGGAGCACAGGCTTTGATATATTAAAGAGTCGTTATCGTGTCGATATATCGTGGAATCGCTCATCATGTTGAAAATTCCCATGTTGTAGATTCCACTTTATTGGCGCATGTTAATGATAATAATCTGTTCAACAACATTGAACGTTGACACATTAAAATTTTATCTGTGTTTGATATTTTTTTCACGCATCGGTGAGTACTTACATAGCCAGTTAAAGGATGCACTTAAATGTTCTTAGATTAAGTCTTAAAAGGATTTTTTTTTTTATTCGATGACAAGATAGTCGTTTACTGCGATCTCACCTGCTGATAAGTGACGATGCAGTCTAAGATGGTAGCGGGCTAACTTGGAAGGGGTATGGCAGTGTAGATTCAATCCGTACCCCTAATCGGTTTCTACACGCCATTGTGCCGAAACGCTAAATCGATTGGCGGCACGTCTTTGACGCTACCGTTACCACCCTACGGTGGTAACTAGCCACCGCCAAAGCCTCCCACCAGAATAATATGCACATATTCGAGCTGGATGGTAGAAGAATTATTCGACATGCTAAACGAAAAAGGTTATTCCAACAAAGACCCTTCCTGTTTGTGTGTTTGTTTGCCTCTCAGTCAACAACAGAGCTACGTATCGACGTGACGTGACGCCTTTAGTCGAGGTATTGGATATCGGCTACTTTTTACCCCAGAAAACCAAAGATATTCCACGAGATTCTTAAAAATTACTCGTAAATGCACGAGGACACGAGCAAGTTAGTTAATATATTTCTTTCTTCTTTGCAGTACAAGACATACAGTTGCTGGTGACGGAGGCGGTGGTCACCGAGTTTGAAATGACAAGGCGCGTGTGCACGGGCCGGTTCCTGACGATGCACAAGCGTCGCAAAAAGCGCCTCCTCACCAGGTCACTCTGCCAGGAGGCCGCTCTGCTCGACGACCTGCATCTTGGACAAGTGCAGGCAAGTGGCGATCCGTCTGACGCAATAACCCCTGCTCGTATGTTTTTGTTAACGTAAGTCGTTAAGCCTCATAATATAATGTTGCCATTGCTGAACTTATTATTATTTTTTTATTATTATTTTTTGAACCGTTGATTGTAGCGACACTGCGAAAATCATTGATACCTACTGCGCGCTCTACAAGTTTTATTTTTAGTGCTTTTCTTTATAGATTTTACAAGTTTCCAGTCAATAGCTCTACCGGCAAGGGATTGGACTGAAACCGCAAACCCCACTCGTTACATTATTGTCATGCCATCTCCTAACAACGCTACTAATTTGCAGGGATAAAGGGAATACATATAAGTTATGTTTATATACAAAAAGTGAGTTGCAGTAAGATTACGACCTTATTATTAACTCTTTAGCAAAATTTGACCCTCAGGTCTCAGTCCTCAAACTTATTAACAATAGACGTACTAATTCTGACTTACGCAACCCACTTTGCTTGGTTTTAAATGGTTTTTATCCTGTACTGCCTAATGTGCATCAAATATATAAATATGATAAAGTTTATTTGTTACTCATATAACGATTTATATATGTCGATAAAATAATGCCCCTGTTTCACTCTGCCACAGAGAAGCATGCAAAAGGATAAAATATTTACCTACTTATACATATTTCACTAATAAAATCTCAAATATATGTACCTATCTCTAAAAGAATATGCACAAAATTTCGGTAAATCTAGGTATATAAGATGGAATAGATTTTGTAGGTATGAAAACAAAATAGGTAGGTAGGGTGATTTCGCCGGTTGGCGACCGATTAGCGGGATATTCATCTTTACGTCAATATTTAAGTATGTTGCACCCATAGCACATGTATTAAAGTTATATGACGGGGTCCTAGATATTGTCAAGTTATATTTAAAAGTAAAAAAATAAGAATTACAGTTGTGAAAACATTTTAAATTGAATAAATCTTAAAAACTATGTGAAATGCTAGTTGGCGACCACTTTTGCTAGTTGACGACTGCCCCCTTATCTAGTTGGCGACCTCTCGATTTGCTAGGGAAAACTAAATTTGATTAATTAAAAATAAAAAATATGAACGTGTTAATGTTTAAAAAATAATTATTATTCATGCTTTATTATTCATACATTATAATAAATTATTAAAACACATTTTTTCATGAGATCAAAGGTACACTTTAATATTCAAGCTTAAGCTTAAATGAATCTTAGCAAGTATAATACATTTTCCTACACAAGTACAAAATTAAAAATATCACTTTAAACAACAATTACAAAAGTTTAGAATCAAATCATCAGATCATCAAATCTCGGGATGTTATACATCATACATTTCTTTCTAATACCGTGTCCTCCTTCCCTTATATTTTTAAAGCACATTCCAGATCTCTTTGGGAATAAGCCAGTGTTATTTTCTAATACGGTTTGTGGAGGACATCTGTTATGAAAATATTATATATTAAACACCTACATTATGCAAAAAACAGATAAGATTATAAGTAGTGTTTGCAAATGGTCGTAAACCCACATATTAATTTGCTCATTTTTAGTTGGCGACCACTTGATACCCATACATTTTAAGATGTTTTATAATAATAATTTGGTGGTCGTAAACTAAAAGATACACGGATAAAAATAAACAAATTAAATTGAAAGTGATTAAATTCCGAATTAGATTTGTAGTCTATAAAAAATAAAAATAAATGTTTTTCTTTCTAAATGTCTATTGGCGGCCAGGTGGTCGCCAACTGAAGTTATTGGCTAATTCCAATTTCAGTTAGCGACCATTCAATTTTTTTACCTGATTTTGTATATTACATGTAATAAATGTACAAATAACGTAAAACATATATATATCCACTTAATAGAACATTAAAAAATTGACTCAAATAAATACATCACGATCTACTTACCTCGAACGCATCACTTACTCACTATTTTTTTCGTTGTTTTGGGAACGTGTACGCGCCGAAAGTATGAGCGGCGGATTGAACTAAGATTTGTTTGCTTTCGAGTAAATACAAAGCTGCCAACTATTGTAGGTAAAACTAATAGGTCTATCCCCCTCTTTACTTAAGTGAATTTCATTTGGAAAGGAAGAATAGAATTCTTATTATTTTCGTTTTAATGCCGTAGGTCCTGTTAGTGGTCGCGTAACTGACCCTGGTCGCGTAACCGGCGAAGTCACCCTATCCACTCTGTTTTCGTACACATTGTTATTCTTAAAAGTAACGCTACTTACTTTTAAGAATAACAATGTCACAAAAGAGGAAAACGATAGTTTAGGCATGCTGTGTCGCCGGCCATGGTCATTACACGGTCCTTCGCGACATAGTCTCTTTGGCACTCAAAAACAATTTAAATGGCATTTGTTTGTACGCGTGTTCGAGCATTTATAAATGCTCTAAGGTATGCATGAAGCATCCGCGCGCTCATCTGTTACTTATAGGTTGTAGTTTATGTCTAGCTGCCCGCGACATCGTCCGCGTGATTTAATTTCAAAAATCCCGTGGGAACTATTTGCTTTTTCGGGATAAAAAGTAGTCTAAGTCACTCTTCAGGTCCTCAACTATACCTACCCTACTTTGTAGTAGTAACATGGGTAACGAACGTAAAGAATCACGTCAATCCGTAGTTCTATTGCAGCGTGAGTGAAGGACAAACCAACAAATAAACACACTTTCGCGTTTATAATATTTGTAAGGATTAGTCCCAACAAAGATGAACTTAACGCGAGTAGCGATGGAGGATTTATTTAGTGAGTTTTGGTACCTTGGGTTACATTATTGCAATATTCGTAGGGATCTACGAATACTACAATGTTAAAGCTACATAACTGCTGATAAAGTAGCTTTCTATAATTGAAAGAATTTTTAAAATCGGTTAAGTAGTTTTTTAGTTTATCCATTACAAACAAACAAACGATTCGATCTTTTTTCTTTATAATAGTAGTATATGCAGGTACATGCCATTCGTAAACTTGTCAATGACCAACTACTTTTCTAGTAAGCATTTTTAAATACCAAAACATTATTAATTATTATTTTCCCATGATCCACAAAATTGCTACCAGCGTCATTTAACTTACAGTTTTCCGCTGTAAGTTAAACGGAGTGGTATAGGTTTTTAAATGAGGGCGCGTGAGCTTTACTTGTGATTACGTCGTGTACACGCACATTGCGTAAGTGTGCGTGCCTGTCAGGAGCCTAGAAGCTCTCGCTCACACTTATACAGATACGCCACACACAACCATGAGACACGCGCCCTCGTGAATTGAAAGAACTATTCTGAGCTCGCTCCGCACACGGTGGAAACCCCGCTTTAGCCTTTAATATATTATTTAGATACGACGACATCGAACTATTATAAGAGTTAACAAATCAACAAATTATATTGGAACAAGCCTTGCCAACTTCTGACTATTAATGAGTCACATACGCACTGTTTCCATAATAATATTCCCATAATATACGTATGTACTTCCTTACAACTGTACACACACATTCAGTGCTAAGCAGAGATAAGAAATATTTATATGTATGTAAGAAATAAAAAGTCTCAATCTATGCTATCTACATATTTTTGTGTTCTGGGCGAATTATGTGTCGGCAAAGCGAATTGTATAAATATATATCCCGGAGTTAGTAAGTTAGCGGTGGCATGTCGGATCTATGAAAGTGAGGGAATAGAAAGTGTTTGTGCACTATAATATCTCCCGCGCAGTTGGCTTATCTCTGAAGAGATTGACTTTGGTCGGGACGAAATTATTAGATCAGTCTTTGTAATAAAATACTCTCTAGAGCTAAGACGATTATTTTAAACTCTAGAAGCAGTATGTGCTTCTAGAGTTTAAAACACATAGAGTTTCTGTTCTTAGAAACCAGAGCTTTAATGCGTAAATTGTAAATCTGTACGGAGCAAGGCGCATTATTTTTGATCGCATGTCCTACCCCACACCTGAATAACCGCCGGAGTAATCGCTTATATCGCCCCCGGCCCTATATGTAGATGCCTCACGTGATTTGAAATCGAATGCGATTGTCACCTTGCTTAGTAAAATCGCATTCAATTCCCACTTAAAAAAAACAAAACGCGTGACGGTAGCGCGGCGTGATGGAAACTGCATGCCAGGTAATCATACTAAACGCTCGCGTAGGCTTGCATAATTTTTGTTCAATAAACTGCGATGGTGGTAGTAAGGCGCAAGGCTCCTTCATAGAGTATTATTTTGTTATAACTTGTAAGAGCCGCGTTCCACACGTCGAGTACCGTCGCGCATTGCGTGTGTTTCAAGTTTAAAGGGACCATGTGAGGATCGATCCGCCCACTTTGGAAGCGAGTAACTTAATATTAGTTAAACGGATCTCTCTACATTTATCGATGGTGACAACTATGACAGATCTATATCTGTGCACATACCCGTGTATGTGCTACAAAATTGATACCACGGTTCAGGTTAAGCTGTCGCGTAGGCGAGATTTATTGGGTAGTTCAGAATTCCCCATTGATAAAGATGAAGCGCATCATATCGTATCGCTGCAGCTTGCATTGACACGATGACGAGAAACATTATCATTCACTTGAAGTAGCCATTTGAGTCCGTCCTTTCATTATGTACCTGTTGTATGCTATTCATATCGGCGGCACGGCTGAATAGAAGTAAAAGCTTCGTCCACGTTTGGCGAAGTAAGTACGAACGGAGTATGTTTCGAATAAAATTCTCGTAGCGTGACGAGCTTTGGGAGCATCGAACGAGGAAGCTTAAAGTTCATTCTAAGCTATTAGTTCGTAGATTTAACGGTCATTATGAGCAACGCACGAGGAAACGTAAAGCTCCTCCGGAGCTACTTAGCTCGTAGCGTAGGCGATCTTTATGAGCAACGCACGAGTAAACCTAAAGCTCCTCCGAAGTTACTGAGCTCGTATCGTAGACAATCTTAATGGGTACCGGACAAGGAAGCAAGAGCTCCTCCGAAGCCACTTAGCTCGTAGCGTGGACGATCTTTATGAGCAAAGCATAAGAAAACTAGAGCTTATCCGAAGCTTCTAAGCTCATCTACTCTACGTAAATGTTCGATACATGCTCCGTCCTCGGTTCGCCAAACGATAACGCAGCTGAGATTTTTTTAAATATAAATTCACATCACGTAGAAGTTGACGCCAAACTGATGACGATAAATGTTGGGAGACCCTGCACAGTTTTACAAAATAATTGACGACTTTGCTTCTTTACAGTGCATCCTCAAACAGTCAGTCATGTGGAAGTTCAATGCCTTTACCTTAGAAAACGTCTCTGGAGGTAAGGACCTTTTATATTACATCTAAAGCGGAAAATACACGGGTCGATTTTCGCAGCATTCCGCACAGTGGAAAAACGGAAGTGTCGAAGAACCGCAATTATAAAATCAATCTGGTTTGCAAAATTAGCCGCCTTTCGGTTGCATGTTCAAACGTTTAGATAATGCAGTCTTTGCAAATCATTTATTGGAAACTATAACTATATTAATGGAGGGGAAAGGGGAACATTGATCATTATTAAGATGGCAAATGTAAAAAAAAGTAAAATAAAAACTTCTTCAGACTCGTTAAGCGATTTTTGGTAGGGAAAAAACTTATGGGTTTGCGTCACCGTGAGCATGTTCACGGTAACAGTATATCTGTAGCTATGAGTATGACGTATATCTGTTGGCAGTTTCCATTACTGCCTTTTTTTTCTTGGACGTAAATAAATGCCAAAGTAGATCGACTTTTTGGCTTGTGAGTGCTCATGCAGCGAAAATCGATCCCCTATTTGTAAATCCAGCTTAAGATTTAAGCATAATATACATTTGAAACCCGATCCAACGCCTCATGTTTTGCTGTTAGTGCATCGCGCCGCGGATGTTTCTAATGTGTTTCTGAGTACCAATCGCCAATTTAATATATGTAAGCAAAAATTCTTCGCGTTTCAAAAGTATGTAATTTAAGCTTCAATATCATAAGGTGTCGAACGTGATCTCAAAATATCGACGATTGCACTATTGTCGTACCCACTCCGACCACCGGCTAAGTTTAATTGGAGAATACATCATGTCATGGTTAATACTCTTAAAACTAGTGGTTCGCCCCGAACTGAGACCTCGCGGTATCCCATAATTCTGGATATAACTGAATTTACAAACAAGTTTCAGTTTCTAATTGACCGAGCCAAGCGAGGTCTCTGAGTCTACTTGAGTGAATTTGTACTTGTCCTTTTTTTTTTTTTTTTTTTTTTATATTTTTAGCGAGCAAACGAGCGGGCGGGTCACCTGATGTTAAGTGATTACCGCCGCCCATGAACACTTGTAGCACCAGAGGCACCACCAATGCGTTGCCGGCCTTTTGTCCTTCCGTCCGTCCGTCTGTCAGAGCCTTATAACTTCTGAATTACTGAACGTAATTACTTCAATATAATATGTAAACTGATGGCCTTCAGCCGAATATTTCGGCTAAGGCCGGCTAAAAAATAAAAAAACCTTTATTTCAGGAGGGCTCTCATAGAAGCGTGTGTGAAGTAAAATATTTTTTGTTGCGTTACATAGACTTGTGATATATCTTTTTAAAGACAATTTTGAACAGAGTAGAAAAATATATATTTTTTTAATTTTTCCCTTAAAATTGACGAAATGGGGAGCTTTCAAAGCGGAAATTTAATTTGAGCCAGTTTACGTATTATATATTTAAAGTTGATGTAATTACGTTCAGTAATTCAGAAGTTATAAGGCTCTGACAGACGGACGGACAAGTGCAAATTCACTCAAGTAAAATCAGAGACCTCGCTTCGCTCGGTCAATAAATTACAGTCAATACAAAAACTGTCAGAACGCCAAAACTTTTTTCGATCAAACGTTGTCAATCGGCGATTGTGATATTGGCACTACATCATACTACTACATACATTTTTCAACAGAGGCCGCGTTGGGCACTTTCCGACTTGCGTTGTGTGTGCTTGACGACTTAAAATAGGATATTTTAAATATTCGTAGTATTTTGCCGCGCGGCCCGTGCGATAAAAGCAATGAAGTCGGTATGTGAGCCTTTATTGTTCTTTGTCCACACTCCACATTCAATTATGGACGCTCTTTTCATAAATAGAAATACAAACAAGTCCCTTTCGAGCTCTCGCAAAACAATAAAATTGTCGAACGACAAATATGAAATTGGATTAAACAAAATTATTATTATACTAAATTTTGGCCGCGACTTTGTCCGCGTGACTTTTCCGCGTGATATTTCCGGGGAAAATGCTTAGGTACTTTCCTTGGCGTCAAAAAACCCGTTCAGTACAAAATGTAAGAGAAAATTAAATTTTTTCATAATTTTTTTTCGTCGTGTTTTTAATAGTTATTCTGCTATTCGGGACGGAGACAAATACAACAAATCAAAACCCATGAAAATCAGTCCAGCCATTCTAGAGTTATAAGTGTAAAGATTCAATCCAAGGGAACAGGATAAAAAGTATGTCCGTTTCCTGGTTCTAAGCTATCTACCCACCAATTTTCAGCCAAATCGGTTCAGCGTTCTTGAGTTAAAAAAAAAAAATTATTTCATGTAGGCCAACTTGTTGCTCTTATGAAAAGTCGATACTACCATTGTTGCGGAAAATATTCTGCCAAGATACTCAGCAGTGTATTAATCTCGACTTAATAAATTGGTTAATTGGGTTGGTGAAGTGTTTAAATCTGTGTAACTTCAAATCTAAAAATTTCTTAGGAATCATGTTATAGCAGCATACATTCAACTAAGAATTCTCCTTTGCGCAAGCGACAATAGTCCGTGTCACTGATAGTATTCCACTGGGCTTATTCAGAAACTATTGAAGCAAAACGACGACAACAGCTATTTAGTTGTTCTAGCACATAACGCCGTTTTATAAAAGTGCAAATACCGAAATGACCGAAATAGAATGGAAAAAAGAAAATTCGCGTCGCTCATATATTTTTTCCCCTCTGTTGTCTAATTTATTATTCACAAAAAAATGTTTATTTCGTCAACAACTTAAGGAAAATATTTTCTTTTAAATGTTAATCTTTATAGAAGCAGATTTATTTTTTGTATCCGAAATTAACTTAAGACTAAGGATTTTATCTAATTAAAAACATTGATTTTACTGTTCTTGTGAGAAATTTTCCTGTCTATGTATTTTAAGCTGATAACATATTTTTTTCGAGTAATGTTTTTCTTTCATCTTTGATCTATAATAAAATTGTTATCGTGCCTACACAGTTGTTGTTGTTAGTAAAATTATTTAAAGATAATCGAGAAAAAAGTTTATCCACCTACACCTACTGGTTTATCCATGCGAAGTCGGAGCGAGTCAATTGTATTGTATTGCCAATTGTATGTATTGTAATGCCTCGTTAGTCTAGTAGTTAGCATATTCGACTATGGATAACGAGGTCTCGGGCTCGATTCCTGGGTCGGGCCAAAAAATATATTGGTTTTTTCCATCAAGCAATTCTCAGTAGGTACTAGCCCGGAATAAGGATGTTGGCGGTAGCGTTGCCAGACGTCCCGTATTTCCCGGGACATCCCGTATTTTAGGCATGGTTTAAAATGTCCCGGCGGGACTGACTCTGTCCCGTATTTGAACAGTACTTCGTTTTTCATTATGAAATCGAAGTATTACACAAGCAACGTTCGTAAAAAAGCTAGTTGATGACCGTTTTTAATTACGATTATAATTGTATTGATTTTTGAATAAAAATATGTTAAAACTGACTCGATCCTCGGAAAAATATCAAAAAAACAAAAAAATGACACAAAATAATTTTGTTTTTTATTTGTCCCGGGTAAAAAACTGAGATCCCGTATTTTTTTGCCCATTTAACCATTTGTCCCTTATAGGCTGAACAAAATTTGGCAACCCTAATTGGCGGTGAGTTACCCCCGTGCCTCGGAGAGCATGTTAAGCCGTAGGGCGTGCACCTGATCTCTCTCCGGTCGTGTCATGTATGTGAGTGAGGGTGAATATATAGTGTGCCTGTGTTTCCGCACATACTTGTGCAAAATAATTGGTGGCTGCCATGACCGTATTCGGTCGGGAGGACATAATTTTGTTTACAATTTAATTCAATCATTATTTTCTTTATAGTGGTTCAATCAATTGCCAGTGAAAATGCGGTCAACGATAAACAAAAAGGAGACAATTAACTTTTAATTGTTAATATTGGTTTCGTTTTCGATTTTACTTTGTTGTCAAAGTACCATAACAGTCATGTGGTTTTATACACAAATAAATAAAACTGAAATGTCTGTGGTTAATTTCAAAATAACAACTTTTTACTAAATGCATATGTGAGTAAATGAGGTAATTATATAAAAAAAAGACGTCTGGCACTCGAGGACTGCCGCGGTAAAGCTATTGCATAGCATTTTTTATCAACGCCGTTGATAAAAAAAGCGCCATCTAGCGGCTCACCGTAGAGGAGTCCCGTGTCAGGTTATTTTCGTTACGGAATTTCTGAATTCGGTCTCCACGCTGGCCCGCGATAGAAGCTATGCAATACCTAACTTAAAAACATTTTTTTAAATTTTTGTCTGTCTGCCCGTCTGTCTGTTTATTTGTTGCCGCTAATCTCAGGTATGACTGAAAATCGGTCCACGATTTTGACGGTAGAACGGCAGGAGTTTTTTTTTTTTTGGATAATAACGTGCGCGGTAAAGGCTTAAAAATCATGTCGACGGGTTGCACCGTCACTGCGTGATCTAAGGGTAAACAAACAAAAACACTTTTGCATTCATAATATTAGAAAGGATTCAGTTAAGGTCACGACATAAGCCGAAGATATTAAAGATATTAAATTAGATTTCCTGGCTCATTTCCTAACCGCCATGACGTGCCAATTAGCTGATATAATTGATGATGACCAATCAACAGTCTTATTAAGCCCACTCACCGTTACACAGTTGGAGTTAATTGAACACCATATCGATTCTAGAGCCAGCTAATTCTATGATTAAACTAGACCGAGATATTAAATTTACCAATATTACGACCGCGTATTAAGTTTTCAAGAATGTTGTTGAAATTGAGTTTGGTACTTGCTTGCAGCAGAGAGGTTTAGTGTAAGTTTTTAACCGACTTCAAAACAAGTGTAAATTAAAATTTTAAAACACCCCCCACACTTTACAACAACCTAATCGCTAGTCAGTAATCGTTAAAATAAAAATAAGTAATCCGCCGTAGCGGCCGCCCTCTTGAGCCGATTTTCAACACACATAGCTAAGAACGCTCCCGATTAAATTCCCCTTTCGAAAAAGAAAAACAAAATCAAAATCGGTTCACCCGCTCGGCTGCTACGATGCCACAGACAAACAAATACACACACAAACGTCGAAATTATAAAAGGTTATAATAGCTTAGTGATATTTTAAAAAAAGGCATTCCTGACATTTTGAGGTTTTTATATCTATTTTATGATTATTATTCTTATTATTACTTACATTTATTTTTGGACTGCTATTATTATTATTACTTCTTTTTTTGACATTATATCATATGTTTATGTTTTTGTTTAATTAACTTTATTTTATGTTTTAATGTTTTGTATCAATATGGGTGAACATGCCTGAATTAAATAAATATATTTGAAATAACGTCGTTTTTGCGTCGTGGGAAAAAAAATTAAACTCATTAGCACCTGTTTCATGTTATATGAGATGTACTGAGTATGTCAAAAACGTCGTAAAGTGTCAAAATCAGGAAGAACTGCAGTTACGCGTTAAAGCCATGTGGTTTCACAATCACATCACAACCACATTGATATTTAGTCAATGATAATTTGACAAATGTTATAATAATGAATTTTCTAAGCACATAAATATAGATACATAGCATGAAAGAAATTAGCTTTGCATTCGCTACCCACAAAATCCCCCTCTACCCGCGCAGAGTTAAGTTTATAAAAATCTTACGGGAAGCCTCTGTTATTACCGGATAAAAGGTAGTCTACATCACTCCAAAGTCCAGGTCCTCAACCATTCTACGCAAAAAATCATAGTGATCCTTTGTTTTGTGATTGGCAAATCAACAAACAAAAACACACCCGCTTTGTTATAATTTATTATAGCTCTACAACTCTCTAGAAGAGTATCGGGCCGGTATTTCAAAATGGTTCGAGTCGAACAATTGAGAAATGTTCAGTTTTAACTTTTATACGAAATACTAGGAATGGATTTACCATTTAATTTGCATAGAGCGTTTTCAGTTGTTCCCATATTAAAATCTGCGCTTTGTTTGTGAAACAATTCGGTTTTCGGGCTTGAACCGCTTAAATGAAGTCACTCGCGAATAGCGCTTGTATTATTGTATTTATTGTTCTGAGTAGGTACCGATTTGAACTATTTGTTATAATTAAATCGAATCATAGCTGAAAAGTCAACTTTATTGAGTTCTCTTACTCGTTTTATCTATCGGTCAGATTAAATGTATCTGCATTTTAACGACGGACCTTTTTCGGTGTCGTAAAAGCTCGTTAAACGAATACCGCCTTAATTACAATCGTTCACTAATTGGCGAGCCAAGTAACCGGAGATGCTAAGCTCTTTACTTAGCACTGTAAGAATCGATAACAAGAATGGCTGAACAGTACATTAAATTTTAATATTAGTTAGTAGACAACATAACGGACTTGTGAGTAAAGTCAGAGATAGACACATATTTAGGATTCTAGAACTTCTATGACGACTCTTTTTTTTTTTATTCGATGACAAGATAGCCCTTGACTGCGATCAGCTATATATCGATAGGGCGAGCTGCCCTAAGCCTTTAGAACCCTTCCCTGAGAAGAAACCTGCACTTAGTAGTGAGTCGTTAATGGATCGCTGGTAGTAACGATGATCAACATTCGAAAGTTGGCGATACCCTTTACCATTTTCCGAAATACAACAACAATATTGTACATCGTAAAATTCCGTATACAATATCTACATTGGAAATTTACGTTGGTAGCGAAATTTTCTCATTTGTGAAATACTCGCTTGTTAATTTCTGTGAAATATTTTACAGGTATGTTTCTGACATTGAAGGCAATAAAAGAGGTTTTTCAATACGTAGTAGTTCATTATTTCGTTTCGCTTTACTGGTAGTGCTTGCGAATTGAAATTTATAATAACATTATTGCCGCAAGTTAAATATGACAAAACTTTTTCAGTTAAGCTGTAAACGTAACTTTCAGGCGTGCAGCTTTCTTCACGATTTTTGCCTGCAACGTTGAACAAAGGCAAGCCTGTAGCGCAATAGTTAAAGGTGCGGACTAAAAACTGAAAGGTCGCAGGTTTGATCCCCATCCCTTGCACTATTGTTGTACCCACACCTAGCACAAGCTATCCGCTTATTTGGAGGGGATATGAGGTTCTTAGTCAACTTTAGCTTAATTAATATTTTTCATTAAAAAAAGGGCGCCATGTAGGTACCGTAATGCTATATGATTCCTAAAGCGTGTAAACCATTTATGGAAGATATAAGATATGTCATAAGAATGCTACTAAAACTAGTCCATAAAAGGGAATGTTTCATTAAACACTAAAAGATGATCTTATTGTAAACATGGTATATTGTTATTTAAATACCTATATTACTGGGCTAGGGGCGAATAAATATTATGTAGATTATAATCACTGTACAATGGAAAGGTTTAATTAATAAAATATCAGTATTTATCCAGAATTAGAGTGTGTTTCGTTCCTAACTTCGTCCCAACATCGCATGACGACCTTTCCAGAAACTCAGTTGTATTTCTCAAAATTGATTCCCGCGACTTCGTTCGCGTAGATTGTTTTTTATTCCCGCGGGAACTCTCTTATTTCCCTGGTTAAAAAGTAGCTTATGTGTTGTTCTAGACTGTAATGTATCGTTGTGCCAAATTTCAGCCAAATCGGCTCAGTCGTTGCGATGTGATTGACAAACATCTATACATTCAAACTTTCGCATTTATACTCGTAATATTAATAGGATAATAGAATTAATTAATAAGGTTGATTTGATTGAACGAAAATAAATATTAAATACTACCTGATGGCCGCAATTTCGTCCTCGTAGATTTTTTTAGCCTATGTCACTCTCCAGGTGTATAACCAATGTAAAAAATCACGTCGATCCGTTGCTCCGTTGCTGCCGTGATTGAAGGATAAACCAACAAACAAACACATATTCGCATTCGCAATATCAGTAAGTATTAGTACGACCAACATTCGGTTCAAATCCTACCGTTTATTATTAAATCACGTTTAAACCATTTAAACTTCTAACACCCGACAATATCTATTTATCAATGCCACAAGTATAGGCCTCAATACAATAACTCCACGTTTTCATAATATAGTCTTATCTTATTCTACAATATAATTATTCACATGCAAAATAAGACAGCGCAAGTCTAGATTTAGACAGGATTTGCATACACGAGAGACAAGATTATAATATTACTAGTAGATGCTCGCGACTTCGTCCGCGTGGATTTTATATGCCCGCGAGAACTCTTTAATTTTCCGGGATGAAATGTAGCCTATGTGTTAATCCTGGATATGGCTATCTCTATTCGCCGAATCGATTCATTCGTTGTGGCGTGAAGGAGTAACAAACACACACACATACAAACTTTCACCTTTATAATATTAGTGTGATTATTCAAAATACTAGCTTTCGCCCGCGACTTCTTTCGTCATTTCAGATTACTTTTAATGAAATGTTGAGAGCAAAGTCGCAGCAAAAGCTTGTTAACCATAACGAAAAATAAATATTACGTAGGCTATGAGTATTAGGAAAAATTGTGATAAAGCTTTTATTTATTTGCATTAAGTGTCATCTCCTGCCATGTAAATGGCATGAGTGTATAATGTAATATACTGGTAATATAAGTATAGACTTTTTTAATATATAGACTAGCGCTTGACTGCGATCTCACCTAATAATAAGTGAAGGTGCAACCTACGATGGTGCGTACTTGCTCTATAAGATGCCTATTCACTTTTGATTTAAAGATGGGTATCTTAATTATATATTTAGTTATAAAAACGGAAGGCGGAAGGGCATTCTAAATTACGGTGCGTATTAGGAATGAGGAAGCAAAGCGCGTAATGCGAGATCGCGGAATTTCGAACACGTAGCGTAGGAAGGCGATAGGTCTATCCTCACACTTGCTGAAAATCGGGATAGTCATAATCCCGTTGACTTTGAACTTAGCTTGAATTTACCGCACTCATCATAATTAATAGCTATGAGACATGTAGATTGTAGATTAATCTATACAATACATGTAATGTACATTATAGGTACCTATATTTTGTCACAGCCTAAATTGCTAAACGTTACACTGTTTTGCATTAAAGATATTTGCATATTAATGTATGTTCGAAATAAGCGCGTGACGGCCTGATTCAGACGTGATTCTATATATTTTGATGAAAGATAATGAAGTTATATAAATAATGAAACAAAAATGGTTATTAAAACATTACGATCCGGGAGCCAGTCACATTAAATGCCCCGTTATGAGAATTGAATTTTTTTTAAAGTGAAGTAGTTAACAATTCATCAATTAGTCGTTGATTTTGAAAACTAAATTGTATTTGACAAAATGCACTAATTCTTGGTGCACAAATATTGTTGGCTTGTCTAATTAAATTAAAACAGATATACGCACAGTTAACGTAAACTTGAAAAGTTTCATGAAACTGAAATTCTTTATTGATAGTATTTTAAGTTGGGTTTATTTTATCCTGTACACAGTATATGTAGTATGTAGTAGAAGAAATTAAATTCTTGGAAGCTTTTAGCGATCAATCTTCCTCGTGTCTTCTTTGAACGACACGTCCTGACCTTGGCGAAGTAAATTGTTCCCAGTTGGCACTCCTAAAATACTAATTGATGGGCTTTATCATAACAGAGTTCCTAACCCTACATAATAACCCCACATAATATGTATAGCCTCAATAGCCCAACGGTTAAAAGGTGCTGACTGAAAACTGAAAGGTCGCAGGTTCGAACCCCACCCGTTGTACTATTGTCGTATCCACTCCTAGCACAAGCTTTTCGCTTATTATAGGGGAAAGGAGCATATAAGTCAAGTTCAACTTGACTAATATTCTTAATAAAAGAAAAAAAGAAAAAAATCATTTTAGAATGCACAACAAGTAGAGTTTTGGCATATAAAAGCCGCACTGTGGTCTCCTACTAGAAACGTGATTTTTCGGTGTTTTTTACGGCGATTTTACGGACTCCTTCGTAAGCGAGTCCGATTCGCATTTGACCGGTTAATTAACGTTCGAATTTTCAGTGACTTGCCAATGTGCACATAGCCTTAAAAGAGTCCTGTATAATGATTTTAAACGATTCGTCTGCTTTGCATAATGTATTTTAGTGTAACAATTCACTTTACTCGTACGTCCTCGTTTCTAGACGCATAATTATGTTATGGTTTTAAGCAGACTGCTCATTGTCGCAAAAAAAGATAAAAGCCGCATGCAACGCTATTTTATTAGGGAAATTGCGAAGGACATAAAGAGCAGGAGGTGGACGCAATCGGTGCCCTATCATTTTATTTACAGGTCATGACGCAAACGAACGGCGCTCGATTGATGAATGAGACCCTGGGATAGCTTGCGCTTCCGAAATATTTTAAATTCCAAAGTGTGTTTGTTTGTTGGTTTGTCCTTCAATCACGCTACAGCAGAGCTACGGATCGACGTGATTTTTCGCATGGGTATAGTTGATGACCTGGAGAGTGAGATAGGCTACATTTTAGCCCTAAAAATTAAAGAGTCTCCACACGAATCAGAAAATCTTAATCCACGCGGATGAAGTCGCGGGCATCATCTAGTATTTCATGCGTTCACAATGACTTTTAGTCGACAAAATCCTTTCTGCACTCAACCATACTGCATATTGTGCAATGGAATGATTGTTCACAAATGACAAGTTATCTTTTTTGGAGAGATTTCTTACGGGAGGCCTAAAATTTGGGAATATTTAGTAGTACCGACTTGTGCTGCTGACATAGTTGCGTGCGGCTCTTGCGAATCGTCTCGACTCGCGTAGTGTGCGATCATTATTTTCTACAATGTAGAGTTGACCTTTATGACGTCATTTTCAAAGAATGCCACAAAGTGGCTGTTAATGCATTGCTTTGGAAATATTACAATCTTTATGCCTATGAATAGGCTTTGTTCGGAAACAAAGTTGGCAAGATAAATACCTTTTACAGACTTATTTATAAACTGTGACAAACTCACGCGCGGAGTTGCGAAAGATTTCAGGCGATATAGACACAAGGAACAATATTAGCTATGTTTATACCTGACTACCGAAAATTGAATTTAACATCGGTTGATTTTGTTCGTAAAAATTTACCCTATTTCATCTGTATAATAACGAATCGATTGACACCTCATTGATTACAATTGACAAGTTATGTAGAACCCTACGGTGGAACATACATAAATAGTAACATGCATAGAAGTTATAATTATAGTGTTGAATTGGGACATCGTCGGGTAAAAATTACCTGTATACCTGTATTTCACACGGTTCGATTTTCCAAACCCCAATCTTACCCCTAGAGGATGAATTTTCAAGAATCTTAGGTCTTAGCGGTTATACTTCATAAAAGCTAACTGTATGCCTAGCTTCAGCCCGATCCGTCCAGTGATTTGAGTCAGTCAGTCACCTTTTCCTTTTCTATATCTAGAAGAAAAAAGATAAACCTTGACCTTTCTCTTGAATCCCAGCTTCAACTGTACATCTTTTCAGCTGTCAATCTTACGTCTCTGTTCTTGTAGGAGTTTAATATTCATAAAAGGATGTATTAAGGGAAGTCTGGCTCTCATACTCGCTGTTTATTCTTGGCTTTCACATGTCAAAAGTATTTATGTCAGAAATGTGTGGTATAAACATTGGTATCTATACGGTATAAGCAGTGTGAAAATTTTTATTAATGAAGGTCCTAAGAGAAAATGCGGGTGGTATTTTCTCCATACAAACGCTCTCGCCTGTTTTCTTTATGCTTTATAAACTTAAAACAATGATTTTTTTACAGTTAAATAAATATCAATCTCTTCTATGTCCCTACGTTTTTTTTTTTGATGAGACATTATCTTTAAAAACACTAGAACCCTAACAAAATGCTCAAAATAGCCTATTTAGATCAGCGCGCTGTCAGAAACTGTGTACGACAACTATGCCTGCTTTCTTTATGCTTTATGAACTTAAAGCAATAATTTTTTTACAGTTAAATAAATATCAATCTCTTCTATGTCCCTACGTTTTCTTTTTTGATGAGACATTATCTTTAAAAACACTAAAACCCTAACAAAATGCTCAAAATTGCCTATTTAGATCAGCGCGCTGTCAGAAACTGTGTACGACAACTATTGATAAAAAAAGAAAAACATAGGGTCACAGCATATGTTCTTATTTAGTTTATGAAATATCTTTTAAACTGGTCCAATATTGGGGTAATAAATAGTAGAGAGCCAAACTTTGAATTAACACTTTTTACTTAGGCTGTTCAGACGGATCTGCAGTTGTTCTTATCGCACGAATGGGTTTTATTAACAACTGCAGGACGACAGCGATAGTCTTTTCAAATACCTACTTTTCAAAAGTCCTTCGTACCGCATTCCCCCTTAATAATGTTTCTGGTTACTGTGTATATACTTTTTCCGCTGGTTCAGTGAGTTTACCGATGTTGAAACAGCTAGGCTTGTTTACTTCACCTATTTCCACAGGGTAATTTCGTATAGAATATTATCGCTAACTCTACCCAAGAGCTACAGAAACTAATAATAATATATTGCAGAATATATATGTACATTAATTAATGTACTTGGATCGCGAGAATCTCGTCGCGAGATAAGAGTTAAGTTTTCTGGTAGAGTTTTCCTCTTCATCACTTCGATGAGCGAGCGCAATTCTATCTACGTACTTATATTAAAGTAATAACGACTACTACCGCTCAGAGCATTTTATAATAGAATTTTTCACACGAAAAGTCGATTTTCTAGCCGTACTTTTCCAGGTTCGAAAAAACTTTTAAGTTTCTCTTTGTTCCTTATCTCGCCAGCTCGTTTGACGGGCAACGATAACGGGTAGATTTTTCGGGATTTCTTACGTATAGTGTCTGGATTTAACATTTTCGCTTTCTCGGATTTTTTCTTTGAAAAAAAAAATGTGAGCCAAGCTAAGTCCCCTATCTACTCGACATAAGCGGAAAGCTTGTGCTAGTAGTGGGTACGACAATAGTACAAGTACAACAGGTGGGGTTCGAACCTTTCACCGTTGAGCTATTGAGGCTTTACATGCCAATTTGAATGCCAAATGATCACTTTCTATGGCTAAGCCCTTGCTATACTGCTGTTCAATTAGAAGGCCACAAAGCGACAATAGGATATTTGACTGATATTTTTTACATATTTAAAATAAATAAATTCAAAGTAAAAAAACTTTTTTCAAAACAAGCTTTCATTTAAATGCGCTAAAAAGAATAAAATAGTCTTTTCTTTTAAAACTTTTACTATCAACTTGTAACGTCATTACACAATTAATATGATATAAAAGCTTGTCGCAAGATTTAAGTAAGTTACTTAGTTTAAAAATTTAAAAATTAAAATCAATCAAATCAAGTTATTTAATTTACTTGTTTATCTACACAGGTAAATCTTTGTACATGTATGCACTTAGTTGGTAGAAGTATTTTCATTAAAATACTTCGATTTACTTTCAAAAAAATTACACCGAACTTGCGAGTTCGCGGTCGTGTTTATTTGATAGATGTGTTATCAGCTTTAAAGCGACATCTTTTACTTATTACATTTGTAGGAGATTAAGATTAAATTGATGATAGAGAGTGGCGCCATCTTATGTCAATTACTGGCGGGTCAGTCGGTTGGTTTGCTTACTGCGCTATAGTTTTATAATGGTTTGGTGGGATTTAGCATTTCCCAAGTAGCACAGATAGCTGTATAAATACTCACTTTTAGACCTATTTGAAACTCTATGCGTATTAAGACTCTTTTAAGAGTACACTGGTGATCCTACAGCTGCATAATAGCTGTCAGTGATATTTAAACAGCTTAGGCTGAATAAGAGCTGTTTAGTGGATAAAATTACGCCAAATGCTGTATAAGAAGGTATTTGTGAACTCTTATTACACTGACTTATTAAGGGGGCACATGTGAACTATTATGAAGCTTATTGCTGAATATCAGAGTTTTAACTATTCACGTCGCTGTTTAACATGAATCCACCATTTTATTGCATAACCTCATAACCTATATAAATATACTGATTCATTTTTCAACTTTTATGATGTTTTGTGTATGAATTAGGAATGGATTGCATTAGTTTTTACTTCTCGATATCATAATAACAACTTTTTATCTTATAATTCTTTTCAAAGCACTAAAAATTGTTTATTCAAGTTTTCATCACGGCTTATTTATATCACGAAACTAATTAAAAACCGAATATTTTCGTGGCGCACTAAAATTTTCTTAGGTAATATATATGTATAATGTCAGTAAAATTACATTCCCAATCATTTTTCTTTTATAAATATGAAAACAATGCACTTAACTTTGAATATATAACCACACGTATTCAATCAAATTCAATTCACTCCACGAAGTATATTAATTTGCTAGATTTGTATTATCTATGGTTTGCTACTTCACTTTTACGTCACGTGACATATTTGCTGAATAAAGAGTAACTTGTAATCTTTTACTCAACTTAAGGCTGTATAATTTGTGCCCATTTAAGAGGTATAAGAGCTGTATACGGCCGTATACAGCCCTTATGCAGCTTTTTTATACAGCTTTAAGCGTGACGGGAATTCGTTATTCAGCTGCTAAGCAGCCTTCGTGTGCTACTTGGGTTGTTGAGTAAGATTAGTGATTTGTTGTGGTGGTGCTGGTGAAGGATAATTGCGCCATTGTTGTAGTTCGATGATTGCTGGATTATTTGGTGAGTTCGTTACAAATGTTTAATGATGTTGTGTTACTATGAAATCCCTAGTGTTGTTGGTTGATTGGCATCGATGGGATGCGAGAGGCCGAAGACAGGCAATGTTGGCGCGGCTTGAAGGAGGCTTGTGTCCAGCAGTGGATGCATATGATGATGATGATGATGATGATAATGATGATGATGTTGTGTGCTGATGATGAGGAAGATGATGATGGTGTTGTGTGCTGATGATGATGTGGACTGATTATGATGATTGTGCTGTTGCGGTTATTCTGATTTGGCGTCTGGTCTCAGTTGGATGATGCGATATGAAGTGCCATTGATTCAAGGTTTAGTTTGGGAACTGTTGTTGCCCATTCGTGGCATTAAGTGGTTAGCATAAACGATGGCTAGGTTCTTCTACCTTGGTGTGCGATGAGACGGCTAGAAGGGGTGGTGGAGGCCGTACCTAGGCTAAGTTTGTGATTCCTTTTATTAGTTGCTCGGCGAGGTGTGCTATCGCTCTTATCAGATACGGATATGGAGAATTATTATTCTCCATCATCTCGGTCATGGTTGTAAGGCTGTTAGTTTAGTTTCTTCCGTTTCACTTCTGATGCCTAGCGATGCGCTCAGCGTGTGCCTGCACATTGTATCCACTTGTTCGCTGTCGAGTTTATATTTGGAAAGTATAACTACAAAAGCAAATACGTCCGAGTCCTCCCCACTTGCGAGAGAATCTTTCGCGTCAGTGAATATGATAAACATTTTTGAAACCTTTGCATATCTCTGCAAGTGAATTATTCACTAAAATAGTAGTGTACAATGAAATGGCTGCTGACTGTTAATTTAATTCTAAGTATCCCGAGTGCTTAAAAGCGGTAGCACATTTCCATCGTGAAATCAAAACAGCGAATAGAAACCTACTCTTATACAGATATTGATCGAAAGAGATCATGCATTTAGTTTCCATTTATTAAACTATGTATTAGTTTACAAAGTACCTTCTACTCAAAAGAATTACAATTTTTATGCTGACATTTATTTAGCACAATTCCTTCGCCAGCTCACTAGTCCTTGCATTAGGGTTAGTATAAGATTTTATTCGATTGATCGTATTCGTTTTCGATAACATTAGCAACATATATTAATTACTGGATAACCAACTTAGACATCACTGGAACTTTTATCACACTAATATTATAAACGCGAATGTTTGTATTTGTGTGTGTGTATGTTTGTTACTCCTTCACGCCACAACGAATGAATTGATTTGGCTGAAGTTTGGAATGGAGATAGCTAATATCCAGGATCAATACACAGGTTACATTTTATCCCAGAAAATTAAAGATTTCCCGCGGAAATCAAAGAACCCTAATCCACGCGGACGAAGTCGTGGGTATCGTCTAGTATGAAAATAAGCTTTGAAAAGCTGTAACTTTTTCTTAAGTTGAACTGGACACTTGAAATTTTCCTAGCATTAAGAGACCATTGACATTTCTATTCTAGTTTAAATTACAACTTACTACCTCAAGCCGTTTCTAAGTAAAAGGGCATTAACACACGGACAGACAAACTGACAACGGAGCGAACCTATAAGGGTTCAGTTTTTTTCGGAACGCTCAAAATGGTTTAAAAAAAATCGTCGATATTAAAAAAAAACATTTTTTTTTTCTTTCACCCAGGCCGATGCTTGCCAGTGCTATGCGTGCACTTGTTCCACATCTACGGCTTGATCTCATACTTCAAGCTGGACGTGATCAGGGCCTGGAAGCTGTTCAGCCTCATCGAGGAGGGCTACCACAGCACCAACCCGTACCACAACTCGATCCACGCCGCCGATGTTACGCAGGCCATGCATTGCTTCCTGCAGCAGAAAAAGGTATGCCATTGTTTTGGGGAAGCCCCTTATTTTTTTAATTGACTGTGTGGCGAATCCTTATAACTGGGCGTGTTCTAAATAAAACTCACGATTTGTGATTAATAGAATATGGAATATTTATTGGGAAAATTAGGCTTATTTTATTTACAATATTCGCAATACACTGTACATAGCTCCGATGAGCGTTGTTTTCCGTCCGACCAATCCCAGCTCGGAGGCGCCGAGGCCGAACTGCGCATGCGCAAGGATCCGCGTCAGCACTTCGTGAAGGATCCGCCACAACTGTACTATTTTCGTTGCGTGTATGCTGTAGTGAAACGTTCCTTGGGAATAGCAAATTGATGTTGTCAGTTGTCTGTGGTCTACCACTCTATGACCATAGACTTTAGTCTATGGTCATTGGGTCTCGCTGGCACTATCCTAGGTTGCATCTTCACTTACCATCAGGTGAGATCGCAGTCAAGCGCTAGACTATATATTTAAAAAAAAAGTTCTGTTTGTCTAATAATCTAATTATTAAATATAAGTTATATGTACTTTTTAACAAGATAATAATAAATTAACCATCATTTTTATTTAAAAACATTACATGACGCAATTGGTAGGATGTATTCGCTGATTGTGTTCCGATTTTAATTATTACACTATTGGTTGAAGTTCTGGTATTAATATAAAAAAGTACACTTAAGGTCATTTAAACGTTCCGTTAGTACGTACAATTGATATGAATATTTCATGAATATAGAGATATTCCGACATCACACATAGTGAGTCTCTCGCTAAGTTGTGGTAGACTCAGTTGAAAATTCAAGAGAACTTTGTAAAACTTCATTTGAATAAAGAACTTTTCTATTCTATTATAGACACATGAGAGCCACATTACATTATGAAAGAATCTGTAAGGGTGCAAAATTAGAGTAAGAAATCCTTTTATGAAAGACGGTTTTGTAGAGCTAATGTTTATATTGAATTATTTCGTAAAATGCATCCCGGATTCGAGGACGAACTCGCGATCGAAAGCTAGTTGTGTAAATAAATAATAATTTACCCAAGAATCGCGTGGCATGCAATTTCTTGATAGAGTTGATCGGCCTACGTTATTCGTGATAGCGTGCATACTCGCACATGAGTCACAAGTACTGCCCTACTCTTATGTTTCGATTGTTCCCATGCAACTTTGTCACTAATTAATTCGTTACAATCTTAAAGCTTTACTTAATATGATCATCACGATAATCGTGTGCATTTCTCGACATGCCTGTGCAAAAACACTTTCCATCCAAAGCCCCAAGTTTTATATATTCTTGAAAAGCTAAATGTAAACTCCAAATGAATGTTTTAAACAATGAAACAATAACCTCCCTCGGTTTTGTTACAAAGAAACCACTAGCAGGTGTAGAAATGTAGCTATGACGCAAGAGTCTATTGTGCAAGCTTTCTGCGGCCGGCAGCTTACCGCGTGGGTAGAAATCCACCACCCCAGCGTAGACTGGAAAAGTATTCCATTTTCTGACCCTAGCCCAGTCTACTCGTGTTGAGTCTGAAGCCTAAATAACGGTGCAGACGCAAAACTGAAAGGTCGACGGCTCTGTCTCCACCACTTGCACTATTGTTGTACCCACTCCTAATACAAATTTTCATTAAATTGATGGAATGTTATTCAAGTTCAGCTTGGCTAACGTTAAAAAAAATCACAACCAATATTTTGTACTAGTTTTTGCCTACTAACTTCGTTCGCGTGGAGTTTGGTTTTAAATATCTCGCAAGAACCTTTTTCCGGAATAAAAGCCTATGCCACTCTCCAGGTCCTCAACAAACACATTTTCGCATTTGTAGGTAATATAAGAGAGGGCGCCGAGAACTTCGATCAACAAAACCTAGGCAAGCGGTTGCCCACCTACATTGTTGTCTACGTTGAATTGGCATTTTTGATCGCGTGTTTTTTTTTGGATCATTTCTCTTTGATATTCTGGGTTAAGATCTATTTTAAGTCCGTTTATATAGAGCAAGCTACCACTGTGCAAAATTTTGTCGGGATCGATTTTAGCTTGAATAAGACAAACAGATCCACTTCTTTATTTTCTTAAATCTGCACCGCTACGTGATCAAAATTCGACGATCTTGCTCTAAGAGCTGCGCTTTGCTTCCTCGTTCCTAATATATACACAGCCAAAATTTGGAATGTCCTTCCGTCATCCATTTTTCTAACTATAATTTAAATCGCAGCATCTTAGGCTGCATCTTCACTTACCATCAGGTGAGATCGCAGTCAAGCGCTTGTCTATATATATTTTAAAAAAACTATATGAATGAAAAACGATTTCCGCGTGATGAAAGATTAATTATATAAACGATTTGTCTGTTTTTTTCTTTGTTGAGTTCTTAATTATTAAGACATATTTATATATAATGATATAATGAAATGATGAAATATCAATAAGCTGTTCTTCTTCTTTATCAACCGATAGTGCTCGTAGTCCACTGCTGGACAAAGGTGTCTTGCGATGTACCTAGTGGGGGATCTGCCAACACTGCGCTTCCCGATGCGGGATCGCATCTACAGTACCTTAGGACCCAACGACCATCAGCTGTTCGAACTATGTGCCTCGCCCATTCCCACTTCAGTTTCGCGACTCGCTGTGTTACATATGTCGCTATGTGACTTTGGCTCTCCTACGGATCTCCTCATTTCTTCATTCATCTTCATTCATCTTTGATCTCACAGGGATACTCCGAGCATATCTCTCTCCATGGCTCGCTGTGTGATCCTTGTTTTTATGAACCTTGCATAATGGTGCGAGTAAATGAGCTGTTATTTATTAGTAAATTTCATCCGTGCCATGCCGGGCCGGGTCGCTAGCTTATAATATTATGGATTATTAGGATCCGTAACATCGTATGTAAAAAAATAACCTGGGAATATAAAGGTACAATATGTCAATATGTCGTACCTTTATATTCCCCGGTATACCATATGGCATACCGCGCATACGCTCCGCAGATGCCGTTTTAATCATACGACGCGACGTACGCCGTCGCTATTTCCATATTATTCAAATTATTTAATGCACCGTCCATCTGCGCAATATCCTTATAAGTTGAAGCATCTCTTGAATTCAACGAGATCTATTAATTTAAGTTTAAATTTATGATGAGGAGATCGTCAACAGAAAACTGTACCGTATGTGGGAGTCAACAGATTGACGATGTGTACCATCTCTTGATGGAGTGTTACAGAACGAAGCGGAGCGACCGCGCCTTTTTAAGGACAATTGCAGTGTGGGGTTATGCACCAGCATTTTAGCAGTCCTATTCTCAAAGGAGCCGCGTCACTCAGCAAACATTCGTTAAGATATTTTATTTAATTTAGATTTTATTAGTATTGTTGAACTTACCTAAAATAAAGGAATAAAAAAAAAACTATTATTATAATACCTATTCAATAGTGGTCGGTAGTTGAAAGTTGAAACAATACGATAGTATTATAGTTGTTATGACAAATTGGGTTGAGGTCATTTGAATTTTGTATGTCTAATCGCCTAAATATATAACAGGAAAAGCTAGCTATTATCGTATTGACATTAGACTTGCATAACCTTACAAAGTATCAAAATCATAAGTACTGCAAATACGTTCGAGATTCTCTTTCATTCTTACGAAGAGAACTCTTACATTGTTACGTAGTTACGGGCGGCTAATAAAGAGTGTGAATGTTAAATTAGATTCTATTAAATTATGGGAAACCTTGAAAATCTTTTTCCCTTTCTCTATAATCTCTGCGGAGATTAACCGCCTTGCCCGGATTCAGTCGGGAGGACATTGCGACAAAGGACCAAAGAAAAAAAGCTTGAGGGATTTATTTTGTTTTAGATCCTTACCCACATGGAGCCGCTGGAGATAATGGCATCACTCCTCGCGGCCATCGCTCACGACATGGACCACCCCGGCGTCAATCAGCCGTTCCTCATAGCGACTTCCAACCATCTGGCTGCGTTGTACCAAGTAAGTCATCTAATCATTCATTTATTCTTCCTCTTGTTCATCAACCGGTAGACGTCCATTGCTACATTGCCGTGGTCTTGCAATGACTGTATCCAGCGGCTCTCTGTGACTGCGATGTCGTTGGTCCACCTAGTGTCTGGGGTCTGCCAATACTGCGCTTTCCGATGCGGGGTCGCAATTCTAGCGCTTCGAGTCTCTACCTTTTCCCTAAATACAAGTTGAATGAAACAAAGCCACGAAGAAAAGAAAGAAAGAAACGTTTATTTTATGAATTGTGCCACACATCACCAACTAGGATACAACTAGAACTATAAGTATACGTTTATCTCACGAAGTTACGGGCGCGAGCAAGCTCTCGCTCCCACTTATAAGAAGAACAAATATTATCTTCTCCAAATAGTTTAAAGAAAGTTACGATGCGCTCTTGTCTGTGGCTTTATAACTTTAAAACTTATATTCGCACTTGTTTGTGCCCGCGATTTCGTTCGTTTGGAGTAAGTTCTTAACAATCCTGCGGGAACCCTGCGTTTTTCTGGGATAATAGATTTTCGGGACAACTACTAAAATCGTCACGTTCCTTTGTCGCAATCGGGTATAAAGGCATGTTTTGCAAATGTGATTTTGAATATGAACGAATAGAGAATAGAATAAAACCATTTATTAAGGTTAACCCTGATATATACATAATAGCTGACCCGATAGACGTTCTCCTGTCTTAGATACAATTAATTTAAAAAAGCATAGGCAATTCTGCCTATGTTTTTGTAAATTAAGTTTTTTTTAAAAAGAATATTAGCCAAGCTGAACTTGACTTATATTCTCCTCTCCCCTCCAAACAAGCGGAAAGCTTGTACTAGGAGTGGGTACGACAATAGTGCAAAGGGTGGGGCTCGAACCTGCGACCTTTCAGTTTTCAGTCCGCACCTTAACTGTTGGGCTATCGAGGCTTGAGTTTTAAGTCTGCTTAATTCATCAAACGCGAAAACTGTCAAACTCAAGAAGTTAAAATAGTCGTTAAGTTTTCTGAAATTATCCAAATGCGATATGTAGCGAATGCTTTTCATTCAACACTTCAATTTTATTTATTTGTATAGATGATCTATTTCACGGTGTAATACCAAACGTTGTTCCATCTTTCTCGACTTCGAATAAACGTGACGCCAGATTGTCGCATTATAAGAACATCAGATGAATTTTAACATGCTGCGTAGTCGTATTGAAAAATACGTAATACATACATATATATACTGGCTGATGCCCGCAACTTCATCCTTGTGGATTTAGTTTTTAATATCCCGCAGGAGCTGTTTGATTCTCTGGGATAAAAAGTAGCGTATGCCCATTCTCCAGCTAATTAACTATACCCGTCCAAAAAGTCACATCGATTAGTAGCTGTTGCAGCGTCACTGAAGGACAAACCATTAAAAAAACAAACACACTTTCGCATTTATAAATAAAACTAGCTGATGCCCGCGACTTCGTTCGCGTGGATATAGTTTTTAAAATCCCCTGGGAACTCTTAATGTAAAAAGTAGCCTCTGTCACTCTCCAGATCCTCAAGTATACCTACCGATGCCAAAAATCACGTCGATCAGTAGCTCTGTTGCAGCGGGATTGAAGGACGAACCAACAAAACAACAACCATACTTACACACTTTCGCATTTATAATCAGAGGAAGTAAGGATTTAGTAAAAATGCGACTATACCTATTTTTTATGTGTACGGTCAACTAGTTTCTATCGTACAATAATTGTACGATAGAAACTAGTTGTAATTATTACAATGATGGTTTAATGTATTATGACTCTTTCCATAAGATATAAACGAAATCGTCGGGGATAGTGCAAATCCGCGTACCTATTTAGCATTAGTACAAAATCAATTTTCATACGTTTGTAGTCAAATCAAAACCGCGTAAGTGTCGTAGCGACTAAATTAATCACTTAAAAAGATATTCATTTTTATCAGTACATAGAACGCATGAATTAATACTCTCTGTAAAAAATTAGCCCAATAAATAAGAAATTTATAAAGTTTTAAAGATTCCCCTGTAAAACTGTGACTAGCGTAGAGCCGCAGTTTTTACCAATGCACACAGACATACACATACGCGATTTTGCACTATCCCCGACGAAATGTAAGTTTAAAACGTTAATCCCTTAAATATAATAAATATGTTAAACTGAAACAATAGTGCGTAGGCATTGAAAATTGAATAGGATTTTCCTGTGTGCTACGAAGGCGCTACGAAAACAATTTAAAAAAATGTACATGAAGCAATGTATTGTTATGTATTTGTAAACAATGTTTCGAGTATGATCGAGTATGAGATGCACTTTTACGGTGTGTCTACTGTGCCATGATCTTGAAAGCGGGAAGTCTCGGGTTCGATTTCCGGCTGGATTAAATTGGCAATTCAATATTTTTAAATAAGCTTTGCCCTCAACTCCGTCCTCGTAGAGTTTCGTTTTAAAAATCTCCCGTGGGATAAATCAAGTTCATATATGTCAATTTGTTGAAATTAGAGAGACAGGAGTCTCGCTTTACCTCTACTTTCAGATACTCTTCCCTGAGTAGGAACTTAGGATATGATTTAGGTATTGGTGGTGAAAACAGGCATGAGTGACATGTTTGTTATGCAGAAATCTCGCTCAAATAACGAATAAATTAGAGCAACTAGAACGGGTTTTAAATACTAAAAGGTCTAAAGTCAAAAACAACAATTAATTATATTCTGTCCGGCGAGGAATAGTACATTAAACTTCAGGCACGCGAGCTACTAATTAAATTTTTCCGGCCGTCTGCTCCCTTTCTACACTTTGAAACAGATAAATCGAAACAGAATAAAAACCAAAATAAAACTATAATAAATGAAAACTTTTTTCATTAAAACCTAGCGACCAGCCTTATCTTCGCACGGGTGAATTTTACTAATGAAGAAATTGAGATCACACTAGTCACACTAGTAATATAAAGGCCAAAGTTTGTGTGTTTGTTACTCCTTCACGCCACACCGAATGAACCGATTTGGCTGAAATTCGGAATGGAGATAACTCATACCCAGGATTAACACATAGCCTATATTTTATCCCGGAAAATTTGAATTCCCGCGGAAATTAAAAACCTTAATATACGCGGATGAAGTCGCAGGCAGTACCCATATAAAAGTACCATCCAAACGAACACCGTTACGTATTCCCTAGAGGAAAATGAAATTGGGAAGGGATTGAGGTGGTTGTATTTAGAGGCTACTACCTATGTAAAGAAAAACATACTTGTAGGATGATATTTTAAGTATGGTTGGTGAAACGGGCATTAGTCTGTTAAATTCATCGATGGTTAAACATAATGTTTGAAGCTAGAATGTTTGTATCATTTTTCTTTGAAAACAAGCAATTAAAAGAGATTAATAAAAACTGAAAGGGAAATTAACCGAGATTAAAAGACCAGACTGCAAGGAAATCAACTGAACAACTTTAAATTGATATAGATCGTAAATGGTCATTCAAAATGAAAAATGATCAAAGAAACCTAACAATGATTTTCAAATACCTATTCAATGATACCCCACTTAACATAGTTCGTCGACTTTCATTTCTTTTTTTTTCACAATATAGCGTCTGGATATCGCCATATTGAATTTTGATTACTGTTATGTCTTTAGTGACACTCTCAAGGTTAAGATAAATCGATTGCCGTAAGAATCATCAAAATCAGTCCACACGTTTGGTCTCCAGAGCGCCACATACATACACACATAGACTGATAAACATATGACAATATTATGACAAGTCGAGAATCTACCATTGGTTCGGAAAACTGACTCTGTTGAGAAGAGCCGGCAATAAACTCAGGAGTTGTTCCTTTCAAAGCAAAAAATATTACAATATTTAGCTTATCTATCTTATGGGCAGGTTAAGCAAAATAGATTGGTTCCAAGCAACTTTGTCATTAAGGAATTCATTAACTACTAGCTGATGCCCGCGACTTCGTCCGCGTGGATTTAGTTTTTTAATTCCCGCGGGAACTCTTTGATTTTTCGGGATAAAAAGTAGCCTATGTCACTCTCCGGCCCGTAAATTACCCCTATGCAAAAAATCACAGCAAGCCGTTGCTCTGTTGCTGCGTGATTGAAGGACAAACCAACAAACCAACAAACCAACAAACCAACAAACCAACAAACACACTTTCGCATTTATAATATTAGTAGGGATGTAATAACCTCACTCAAAGTGACAGGAGACGGTATTTTGAGATATTGTGATATTGAGCGGTCTTTGAATTGACTTAAGGAGGCCACATACGATCAAGTTTACCGTCAAGTCAGCGGCAGACTATTAGTTTCGAACAAAGTTTCGCTACAAACGTGGGCTCAAAACAACCAATGAATGTCTTGTAATTATTTTCTGTATTGGTACTGATAATTACGTTTTTGATTGATATTGTGATGAATCCTATTATTATTATAATATTATAAATGCGAAAGTTGTGATGTATGTTTGTTACTCAATCCGATTTGGCTGAAGTTTGGCACATAGATAGATTATAGACTGGAATAGCACATAGGCTACTTTTTATCCCGGAAAATAAGACAGTTCCCGCGAGAATCAAAAAAAACCTCAATCCAGCGAACGAAGTTGCGAGCATCATCTAGTTATTATTAAGCCTAGGATAGCTAACGCGTCGTCGTCCGTCACTAATGATGTCATTGGTTCAACTGGTGCGGCATCACGCAAACTTGACGGCGACACGTGTGTAGTCATAGCTGTCATGCAAATTGGATGTCGCTTCAAGTCTACCGCGGACTTGACGCGACATCATGCAGACTTGACGGCAAACTTGATCGTATGTGGCCTCCCTTATTGGATCGGAAATTAAAAGCGACGAGCGTCCAGCTCAGCGCCAGTGAAAATAGTTGTTTTATAAAATCTAAAGTTATAAAACATAATACTTAATAGCTTTTAACCCCGATTTCGTCCGTGTGGAATTAGATTTGGGATTGGAATTTTCAAAAACTCTGAAACACTGTCTTTGAAATGAAATGAATACACTTTATTGTACACCACATTAAATACAGAGAAATATAAACAGAAAGGTTTTAACTTAAAATAAACGAGAGCACAAATGACTTCTATATTTTTGATTGAAAGGCAAAATACCATGTTTCATGCATGTAACTTGAAAGATGATGGACTTTCATACAAACTTTCATCCCCTATTTAACCCCCTTGGGGTTCAAAATATCCTTTCTTAGTGGATGCCAACGTCATAAAAGGAACCAACTGTCAAAATTTAAATTTTTTAACTCCTTTGGTTTAGGCTGTGTGTTGATAGATCAGTTTGTCTGACAATTCTAATTACTTCGTCAGAAATCACTTTAAGGCTGTCATTTTATGTCATCTCAAAACAAAATTGAAATAATACTAACTGTAAGCATTGGTAGTTATAGGCCCGGGATAAATTGCAAGCTAGTAGAAATAACTGTTTTCAGCTACAAACGCCCGGGAAATGAAATCCACATTTCATTTGCTATCGTGGATGACTCGGGGCGTATTTCCTGAGGCAACTATTTTGACGGCTGTACAATATTGAACCAACTCAATAAACAGACGGCTGACAGATACCCTCAAGCATATTCACAGGAAAACGGCATCCATATAGTGTTAAGTTGTATAGTATGTTTGCTGAGTGACACATCTCTTTCTCTTACAATATTTTTAATTTTAGAAGCTTTTATTCAACTTGCAATCTATCTATATAAATAAAAATCAGTTTCCACATGTAAGAAAGAGACCTGAGAACGCCTCGATCGATTTGGCAGATTTTTTTATTATGTTCGTAATTGTCAGATCACGGTTTGTACGAAAGAAAATTTTTCGAAATCCATTGGTCAAGTCAGGTTGCATTTTATTTTGTTTCTAGAATTTTGAAAGCTGAGCCAGAAATTCGCTTCCGCATCCATGTCTGTTACTACTGTCATAGCTGCTTAACTCTTGCAGTCACTGTTGCCATAACTGCCACTGCCACTGTGATTGTTACTTACATTCAGTTGTTACCATTGTTGTGGTTATCATCAACCATAGCGATAGTTACTTCGCGAGGGTTGCGGTCTTCTGATCCCGATAAAAATAATGCTGTCCCCCTCTTTTTACGGGGGCTATCTTGCATCGACATACATGCTCAATAGGTACACTACATTATTTAAGCTGAGCAGTCGCATCAAAATTAGATATGGGCTATTACATTGAACTTACTTGGTGAATACCTTTAAGACAAGGGTGAATAGGCATCTACTAGGGACATGCGCTCCGACTTAGACGTCATCATTGGTTTCCATCTAACAGGATTGTCGTCAAGTTCAAGCAGAGATGTTTGCGAGAGATCGCAAAAAAAAAGTTGAATCAAATAGTTGACGTGGCAATTCAGCCTCTCAAGTCATCAACTTTCAAAGAATTTAATATTCGTTTGTTTGTCGCCAGAACACATCTGTTTTGGAGAATCACCACTGGCGTTCGGCCATCAGCTGCATCATCGAGAGTGGCCTCTTGGAGTCGCGCGACATTCGCACCAAGCTCGAGCGACAAATCAGCTCTCTCATCCTCGCCACTGACATCACCAGGCAACAGGAATTCTTGAGCCAATTCAAGGTGAGTCTTATTCCTATTTGTTAATCACTTGATAGCTCTACAGACGTTGTTCGGATTTCAATTAATTTGTTTGTGATTGCTCTGTGAATGTGTGAAAATATTCTTGAAAGTGACAAAAAAACAAAACTATATCAAACAAAATTAAAAAAAAAAAAAAATAATTTCGCATAATATAAACAAAAAAAATCAACCAAATAACTTAATGCTTCTTAATAACTTGCCGATCAAATATCAAAATTAACTGCGCTAATCTTGTTTTGTTCACGAAATTGCGGAATAGCGCACTCTAGAATTAGTTTTACATAATATGCCCTATTCTTCCGACTTTTTTCCCTGAAAATTTTTTCATGACAACAAAAAAAATTATGCATATCCATCGTTTGAACCCTGAAGTATGGTATCTTGGGTTCATACAAAAATCCACGCAGGTACCGTCACGATGTTTTCCTTAACCCCAAATGCACATAAAATTTCATTGCTTAAAACGCACATGACTCGTAAACCTTTCGGTAGTCAAAGGTTCGACCTTAAAGACCTTCAAGACTAGGAACTCATAAAAATTCTAATAATGTTTGACCGATAACAAACGAAGGAAAAATTCGAATAGTACGGAACTCTCGCACTTGACCGCCAAATTCAACTTAAAACTTGACTTCAATCAGTGGTTGTATTGTAACGTACAATCAAAGTTCAAAGTATAATTAATTATATTGCACAATCCAATTAGTTCGCCTCACCGCAGAGCATTGTTTAGCAAATACCGAGCGTACTATGGCACCATTCTATCGGCTTTTCATTTATGTTCCGAGTGCCAAAGGGATTTTCTTAACTAAGGGCCAAAGCACGCTAGATTTTTAGCTGATCTGTCTTTCCATCTTGAAAACAAGATTGTCTATGAAGACAAGTTTATTTTTCGTCCTTCGTTCTCATAAAAGGGCTTAATACTCAGTGAGTGATGGAAAGATTGCTCGGAATACTCCGGCGAGATCAAATCAGAAATGAGGAGATCTGTAGGAGACAAAGCTACTGACATAGCTCAGTGAGCTATGAAGCTATGGACGGAACACTTAATTGCAAGAACTGACAGCTGTTGTAGTTAGAGTGTAGTAAGATGCTAGTGTGGCGAACCCGCAACGGAAATTGGAAATTCTTTAATGACAATATTCTATTAAGTTGTCAAGTGCTGAAATGTCATTGTTGCGTCCTTCTATGTTTTGGAATTTGTAAATATTTATTTATTTTACATTAAATGGTCTAAAGAACTCGAAGATCACTTCAAAATTAACAAAACTGTCAGTAGTTAGTTGCACTCCGTATCTACCCGACAGTTGATTTTCGGGTTGCTCCATTTTAATTGTTTAACGTTTCCGCTATTTCCGCACTGCATCCGATCCAAATCCAATTCCCAATCCGAGAATTCTCGATCCGAAATAGTCGTAATACTTTTTATATGAAGATTGACGGGTTGCGAAATAGATCCGAATTTCGTTTTCAAATCTGAAAATATTTCCAGTTCGGAGCGTTTACGGACCGAATTAACTACCTTATTACTTGCACCTTACTATATGAATGCTTGCACACTGCATCCGATCCGAGCCGTGGATTGTAGTGGTGTAGTGGTTGCGGGGCGATTCGCCGAACTTCGTATCTTAGATTGACATCTGCATTCGATCCGAGTTTTCTAGATCAGGGGGGTGATTCAGACCTGTTCGATAACATACCGTGTCGATACGGTTAGATATCGATCTCGTATAAAAAAAAATTGTCGTGTGATTCAGAGCGTTTGGTTTGAGGATACGATTCGGTATCGACTACGTTATCGACATCGACAAGATACATTCGATTACAAGAGCATTTACGAATTGAAAATATATGTTATCGTACGGTAACAAACCGAATCGATCGATAAATAAGTTATCGGAAGGGTCTGAATCGGGGGGCTGAACTGCCTCGGATTCGAGTGCGGAAAGAGCCTTAGGACCTCTAGATTCAAGATAAATCGGCGATAATGCTGCCTCTACTTTTTTCTAGTTTTTGTTTCTTGGCTATATGTATGTTTATTTCTTGACTACATATATATATGTCTATTTCTTTCCACCGCATCATTTCATCGTCTGCCACAGTTTGGCTCTATTTCCATATTTAATTACCGAGCCAAAATTATTGAAAGGAATCCTTGAACTGTAACAGTACCAATACCCTTCTTTTAATAAGTCGAAAAGGAGTCAATACACTTTTGTGAGTGTAAGAAGTTTAAATTGAAAGCTTTATTTGTAAAGCTACTTTCAAAAGTATATCTGAAGATCTGAAAATTAGGGACCGAGTTAAATTACTTTGCGAGAGTTGTATCAATTTTCGAAACATTTCAGTCTTGTGAAAATGTTAAACTATTGAAATATTTACTTTTCAAATTCATTTTGCAAAATACCTAGATGATTATACAAAAAAATATATTACTATATACTTCGGTATCTGTCCGTCCGTTCGTTCGTCTGTCTGTCAGTGGGCTGTATCTCAAGGCCCGTAATAGGTAGAGAGAGAAATTTTCAGAGAATGTGTATTTCTGTTGCCGCTATATAAACAAATAAATAAAATTAAAATCAATTAAAAATTAAAGTGGGCTCCCCTCGAATGTGCTTTTTCGGCGTTTTTTGGTAAGACACCCTGCGTATGCGAGTCTGCCTCGCGTTTGACCGGTTATTTGTGCAATCTAAAATCACTTTCATTCGATGTTTCATTCTACTAATTTTATTCTAATAATATTCTCATTCCTTAAGTTCCGAGGTTTGTAGTAGGTGCTTCAAGAAGTATTTAATTTCTGACTCACGAAGTTTATAATAATACGAACTTCTTGAATCCGAAGCTCAAGTTGGGTAACAAACTTCTTAAAGAGCTTTATAACCAATATGAAGTTGTGACTAGTTTTAATTAAAATATGTACCAGCAGTATTTATCTCTAAGCATTCGATCGAACGTAACGAGATCTCTAAGTATATGATTATGATATGGTTTGGATGAATCTGTTTGCCTGTCTGTCAGAGCCTTTTAAGTCTTGAAATCAACATGACTACTTTAAAATCATAAATAATATAACTAAAAGTCTGACTGACTGATATATAAAAAGTTATAAAAACCCTAACAGGGGTAAAACGATTTTTTACGTGTTTCAGCTTTTCTATTAACAAAAATTAACGACGTACTACAGCCTGAGTCTTATTCATATTCGTCGTAAGATTAACCGAGGCGAGGCAAACATTGCTACGCTACTATCATGAATTCTATTTCTTCTATACAGGGTATATACATTATACACTATATACTGGGTATTTCATCTATACAGGTCTTGCTTGTACAGTGTCGGATTTTATTTTGAGAGCGGTCAGTGACGCGAATGCTAAAATACAAGAGTAATGCAGGTTTTCACCAACGTTCCTACCTAAGCTATGTTAAGCTTTCTATCAATTTCATTTTCACGAAGGTTTAGGGAACACTTAAAGGTGGAAATGACATTTGGTAGGAATTGTATTTAGGGGCTAGTTTAGGTATGGTTGGTGAATGATGGTGAATTTGTCAAATGTCTGCTTGGACATATGACAAATTCATACTAAGGGAATTTTTATCATCTCCCACTGACCGCTCTCAAAAAAATAGTCTGCAAAAAAACTGCAACCCGTCTTTGGAAAATCTATAAAACATCCGTCATATAGATTTTATTCGTATACAATAATATAATAGCAGTCACCCGGAACATAATAACGAATGCTTTGACACCTCATTCTGCTCAGTAGTTTAGGCGCTACGATCGAACGTACATCGGCACATACATAAATAGACAATAACCCTTTCTATTCAGGTAAAAATCTGCCTTCAACAAAAGCGCACGACTGCTTTAGCTTAAATTGAAATCATCGCTTTGAATCCATCAGGTTGTTTGTGATGCAATGGAATCCTTTGAGAGTTTAATCCAAGATTAATGTTTCAGACAGCTTAGTGGCACTTCAGTCAAATAAGGACTGATATTATCCAATCCTAGATCTCTGCACGTGGTACTTTGATAAATTGAGCTTTCATTAGCTGCTACACATGATTTCTATTACTAATAAGTACCTATCTGATTGTATCGACACTATACATTTGATACCTTACTGGAAACACAATATGTGTACAGAGTGAAAGGCGCAGATGCTTTGTTCTTACTGATTCGGAAAATAATAATATGGTAGCGTCCTAAAAAGTTGTTTGCTCTTTAGAACTAGTATAAATACGAGTTTATACTTTTCGAAAGCGTTGAAAGATTTCGACACGAGTTTACCAAGCTTTCTTATTATCGAGAATAACTTTTTTTTAAATATTAGCTTCGCTACTCACCAATAAATCTCAACTCGCTATAATCTGGTACTAAATATGGAGACCAAAATAATTCCTAGTTTCTGTGTACTTAGTACAAAGACTTAGTATGGTGAAATGAGGACTGATTCTTCGATATTTTTTTTATATTATAATCATAATCATTTTTGTTTAACCATAATAAGATACACGCAACATATTTACATAAGCGTTAACCTAAATAAAATAATGTACATTAATTTTATAAATATTATTAAATAAATAAAACACCAACGTTGTTTAATCAATTGCCATTAAAACTTAAGTTATTACATTTTAATCGGGTCATGTCGCCATCACACTTCCATTCATTTTATTGTAATCTAGGTTTAGGTCATACTAAGGTTCACCTTCTACTTTTTACAAGCTTTTATGTAACTTGCTATGTATGCTTGTATGTATGTTTGTTTGTTTATTTAGGCTCAAATCTTTCAAGCAAGCTCAATTAGAACTACTTCTCGCTTTTTGATTGAGCTGACATTTTGTTTATAGATATATGTAAATTGGATGACAATGCAATATTATTGTGACATGGAGCTGATCTGATGATGGAGCCGGAAGATGGCTCTCTCATCATCAAAATCATAAATTCTTTTAATCCGTATACATCTATGAAAGATAACAGAAACAAAACCAGACAGTGACGCCATGCCATTGGCGTTGCATGCCATCTGGATGGAATCAAAGCGGACGAAGTCGCGAGTATCAGCTAGTATAAAAAAGTATATAAAAACAAGCTAAATTTAAGAAAAATTTAAAAGGGAAAAACGTCCAAATCATATGAACTACTGAACCAATTTTGATGAAATCTTTAGTGTTCTCTAAGTTTAGGTGAATGTATGCAAATAAAAAAAAGAATGATCGTAATTCGATTAGTCGTTTCGGAGAAATGTGTGGACAAACATAGATACATATATCTATAAAATTTCGTATATTTGTTTGGAAGTCCTAATGTTTAAATATTTTGCAGTTTCAATAATACCTATTACATAAATACGGGTCTAATTGATGACTTCCTTTTTTAAGTCGGTAAAAAAAACGATTAGGCAGGCCACGTGAGTCATAAAACGGTTGGCTGTCGGTAGGTTATTGGGGCAGGCAAAAAACTACATACCCCAGTATGGGTCACCCTTCAAGTTCATTGAACTGACGATGAAAGTAGCGGGGTTGATTGAATGAGAAAGCTAAGACAAGTATGAAGCACCCTTTGGAAAGAACCGCTAAAAATACGTATGTTTTTTCCCTTTCTAAAACTGGGTTAAATACATATTCTACTAACTATGCTACTGCTACTTTGAGTACTGCTTATTATAAATGAGAAACTTTGCGGTATGGCTGATGTTATCGCGAGTAACATAGGCTACCTTTTTTAAACGACTTTAGAAAAAGGAGGAGAAGGAATTGTGTTTTTCACCCTATGTATATCGATATCGATTTCTAAACCGCGTGAATCTTTTTTCAATCGATACAAAAACTGCGAGATGCTCCCATAAAAAATTCGGGTTCCAACTCTTCAATCCTGATGTTGTAGGGATATTGCCCCCTAAACTGTGCGGATTTAGGAACTGCTGATTATGAATAGTTATTGTAGGTACCAAGTAAAGACTACATCGTTGAATTCCAGGATCCAACTCCTCAATCCTGATGCTGCAGGGGTTCTGCCCACCTAAACGGTGGGGATTTAGGGGCTGTCGATTGTGAATTGAAGAAGCGGGGGCGTCCGCTAGTAAATAAATAATGAGTACTTATAAATGTATTTTCTTAAACATGTTTTACCAGACCTAAATATAAAAGTATTTCTTAAGCAAATATTTAGCAAGCTCACAAGGCTTATGTTTATATTAAGTGAAATATTATTCATACATTTACCTTAGAATACAAATACGAGACGCATTTAATATACTCGTTTCACAAACAGCCGGTATCAAAGCAAACGGGTCAAATGCATGCCGGCCCAGTTTCAATATAACATTGTGTTATCACCTTGACATCCTGTGGAGGTCAGCGTACGATAGCTGCGCAAATATAATATAACGTTTTGCACTAAACGTTTAGATCTCGAGCGCATCTCCCTCGCGAAACCGTTGAAGCTTATATAAGCTTGACTTATCCATGACATCCGTAATAGAAGCGAAACTGCCTATTCTGTCGCCGGCCGTTTACACATCAACCGACGACGTAACCGACGAGTTTTCATACGATTTTGACTCATACGAACACGCACGAAAAACCTTCTAATAACTATGGGAGCATGCAGACTGAGTGAACACACAAACAGGGAATGTAAGAAAAATACTTTTTTTTTTAATTACACCGTAAAATTAACTGAAGAGGAAAAAATAAATTAACCTTTTTCGTTTTAATAACTAAGCTCCTAACCTAATGTAAGTGATTAATTCTTAATTATGAGTCGGCGACAAAATTTTTCAAAACCATCTTTTTACCTTTTTACGTAATTCCCTCAAAATTAGGTACTTACATTAGTTTAGAAGCTTATTAATTACTAAAAATAAAAAGACGTGGCCAACTGGCCATACATAAAAAATAATATACGCTTAGACTTGGGTACCCCCACCTTTTTATCGCCGTTATAAAATAGCCTTCCATCCCCGTCTGTAACTATTTTTCATAACAAAAAAAATACTTGGTCTTTTCCTATCCAGTTAGTAATCAAGAATATTTTATCCGGGTTCGATACGCTGTTGTGGCCACAGCAACGCTGGTTTAGGTTAAGCCACAGACATACATTATGCAGGCAATTTTATCACTTGGGTATTTCAGCGTAAGTGGACCAAACTATCAACCACATCGCTGACCATAGCACTGACTGTAGATTAACATCATCATCAGCAACCCATCAAGAGCTTTACTCCTACTAGAAGGGTTAAGCCATAATAATGGGTTGATCCGTTTATTACCCTTTTCCAGTGAAAACCCCAAACTTTTATATAAGGCGTATGGTCGATGGAATAGAATGAGGTTTTATCGTTGTTTTTACAGACCACTTACGAGCGGGTAAAAAAATTGAAATACCTTCCTACTTACCTAAAATAAGGGCGTCGTCCTCAAAAATGAAGAGTAATTTTCAACGATCGATCACTCAAAGTATAAAAATGTCGTCAGCCCTCGTAGAATTGAACGAAGCCAAGCGTATCTCGGTCGGATATTTTTAAATTAAGTGGCGAAGAAGTACTTTCACATACTGACTGTTCTTTCAATGGTATATTCAAAATATTATATACTTCTTAATCGATTCCTCATGTCTGAGGGTGGTGGGATATAAGTGATTACGCAGATTACATGTTTAACGGTAGAGGGAATCCGCACCTTGGGAATCCACAATGATCTCCAAAGGTGTATGAAGTCTGCCAATCCGAATTTGATTGGCCAGCTGATTGGACTACGGTGAAAAAACTCTTCTCATAATTGTTATAAAATAATACGACCACGTACCACGGTAATTATTTTAGTTGGGATTGTCGATATTTTGATCCAATTGCATGGACCGTGGTCACGACGAGACTGCGGTGTTGCGAGACGTCAAGTTGAAACTCTTCTCATTTGAAAGAAGACCTGTGCCCGGTAGTAACGGCGATTGGTTGAGATATATAAAAAAAACTAGCGCACGCCCGCAACTTCGCCCGTGTCTTCAATTCACAATCGACAGTTCTTAAATCCCTACAGTTTGAGTTGAGTTTGAGAGGGCTTTTCAGTGTTGTTGGTCCACCTAGTGGGTGTTTGCCAACACTGCGCTTTCCGTTGCGGGATCACCACTCCAACGACTTGCGATCTCAAAAACCGCGATACCCGATAGTTCAACACCCATCAATACAATTTATCACTTTGTTGTGTTCCCGTACCATTTAGAAAGATCTAAAAAGGTCGTAAAATCCATTACAGGTCAATATCAGTCTGTTATATAGTATTATTATCAATAAACGTTTTAAAATGAGTACGTGCATATTTCAAATGCTTAAATCAAAGCAATGGGCGAGCGTGTAATGGAAAGTCTTTAATATCTAATGTGTCTAATCAATAACTGTGTAAATTGAAACCATTAAAACAATATTCATATCACATCACACTAATATATGTATATTATAAAGGCGAAAGTTTGTATGTGTGAGTGTGTGTGTGAGTATGTTTGTAACTCCTTCACGCCAGAACGATTTTTTTTTTATTCGATGACAAGGTAACCCATGACTGCGATCTCACCTGATGGTAAGTGACGATGCAGTCTAAAATGGTAGCGGGCTAACTTGGAAGGGGTATAGCAGGGTAAATTCAACCCATACCCCTAATCGGTTTCTACACGCCATCGTGCCGGAACGCTAAATCGCTTGGCGGCACGTTTTTGACTGTAGGGTGGTAACTAGCCACGGCCAAAGCCTCCCACCAGACCAGACCAGATACAATTTAGAAATAATAAATTCCTAAATTGCCCCCGCCGGGAATCGAACCCGAGACCTCCCAGTTGAACCGATTTGACTGAAATTTGGAATGGAGATAGCTCACATCCATCCATCACATTCATACAGGCTACATTTTATCCCGGAAAATTAAAAAGTTCCCACGGGAATTGAAAAACCTTAATCCACGTGGACGAAGTCGCGGGAAACATCTAGTTTAATTATAAACAAACAAATACTTTAGGCATATTCTTCTATAAAGTTTCGTAGAATTAAAGTTTCAAATAAATTATACGTAATTTTTATTAGAATTCATATGGAGCGTTTGTATAAAGAAAACATCACCCGCATTTCCTCTTAAGATTCCATAAATATTACACTGTCAAATTGGTATTGATATAATATAGGTAGTTGATTTTGTATACAGTTAATTGTAATATTTTATGTCTACCGATGGGACTGACATAAAGGTCACCTTTAAAAGTCCCATATTAAATAATGAGAATTAAAAAAAAATATTACACAGTGGAGCTAGACAAAGTTGACATGTCTAGTTGTTTCGATAACATTACAAGTAGCTATATGACCATTAATCAAAGGTGCCGTGAAGGCGTCCTAAACACGTTGAAGTATAGTTTGACCACGTATAAGGCTGACGACAATAGGTCGTTAACCATGTTTGATTCCGATTGCAATTACGAAACAGTATATAATTATTATTACCCCATAATAATATCATGGTCAGGCTATGAAGATCTAACGTAAAGTATTTCTTCTCCTTTACCCGTATGCGCAGAGTATTTCAGTCAGTAATGCGAAATTTTAAATTATGAGGAACGAGATAGAGGAATTTTAATTAAATGATACCTACCGTCAAAGACATGCCGCCAAGCGATTTAACGTTCCAGCACGATGGCGTGTAGAAACCGATTAGAGGTATGGGTTGAATGTACACTGCAATACCCCTTCCAAGTTAGCCCACTCCGATCTTAGACTGCATCTTAAGTGGTAACCATCAGGTGAGATCGCAGTCAAATACTTTCTTGTCATCGAATTAAAAAAATAATTATTCCTATTTAAATATTTTCTTTTATGTACAAATTTTCTTCTATATATGTACGTACGCCTGTTATTAATGTGATATAACAAACACATTTTTATTTATTTACGTACATTCACATTGTATCATTTGGTTGATAAATCAGACAGTGTTTATTTTTGAATGTTAAATATATTATAATAGTATACAGGTACTAGTGATGTAACGAACGTAAGATTGTCAAATAATACGCAAATATTCGCGAATTCGAATGCGAATATTCGTTACATCACTAATAGGTACCAATTGTAAGTACATATACTTCATAATGACGACTCAAACGCTGAAACCCTTCCTAAAGCAATCTCCTTATAACGGCCCCTGACCTCACATTTAATCAAAGTAACCACAACACGTCAGACAAACCACCATCTAGACGTGAGGGTAATTATCAAACATATCCAAATATTATTTAATCAATTACACTCATCTAAACCTCCGGGCAATATTTATTCGATTAGGGCGCGATTGCTATCGCAATCCCTCAATCAAATATAATGACCTAGACGCGGGAGCATCTTAAAGCCGAATGAGTCTCTGGAAGAGACTGAATTCGTAGTGTCAAACCCGCTGTATTTATACCCACAGGTCAAGATGGCGCCAGACGGGCACCTAGGTCGTCAATAATGTATGGATTTTATCAAACTACCTTCAAATACATTAAAGTTGTATATATTTACTATTTCAATATTTCGTACTAAATTTTAAACATGAAGCTAACACAGTCTTGCTAACAATAAAAAAAATAAAGTTTCGGAAGTTTATTCTTGATACTTCATCGTGCATCTTAGTGTTCGGCAAAACTCAAAGCTACATCCGATATAATAAACGTACCGAGCCAAAAGAGAAGTTCATCCCCTAAAGCGACCAAAGGCTTCATTTAATTGAGATGACTATCCGCCTGCCCCGGGAAATCTTCTCACATATATATTTCCTGCAAGTCTCAGGTGAATTTAATGGCGGATGAAATTTAATCTGAGATAGTGCAATCGTCATAGTTCATTACGTGAAGGGTTGGTTAAATGCTCAAAGCGTGGGGGGCATTCACATAATTCTCGATTTAAGGGTTTCACTGCTGTGATTGTTTTTGGTGTACTATTACTTTAGATTATTTTCAAGACATGATAACTTTGAGCTGATGCTGCAGCATGAAGTAATCTGCAGGATACCCAACTCCTCCAATACCCAAATATAATGGTATTAGAGCTGATTAGAATGGTTTCAATGAGTAGGTGTTAGATAGAAAATGATCGAGGAGTAGGATCGCTAAAGATAGAGCAGGAAACTGGTTAGCAGGATGTTGGGTAGGTACATGATATTCCGGCCATAGATTCACATGTCGGAGATGTTTTAAATTTTTAGTTTACACTTGTGGCTCATAATTTGGCCTTAAATATTTCTCGCGCATCCATTCTTTTAGCTTGGAGTTACTCTATAGCTTAGACAGAGCTAACGATAACTTATTTATATATTGGATAGAAACAGGCGTTACTTTGCGGAAGTTCATGATTAACAAAAAACAATTAGAATTATTTTGCAATAATCCGCCAACAGAAAAAATCTGTATGGTCTAGTCAATACAGCATTATAAAGTCGATATTTCCTGAGGATGCTCCGGTGTCGGGGTGAAACGTGCGTCGAGAGTAGTATAAAAGTCTTGTGTGGTGGTGCATGTGAGTGGTGGTGGCATAGGTTGTTGGGAACTTTGCTTTATTGCTTGGTTGGGGAGGTAAGCGGTGCTTAGCTTATAACTGCATGTTTGACCATATAGATTTTTTCTGTTGGCGGATTATAGCAAAATAATTCTAAATTTTTTTTGATAATTTATTTGTCTTAATCATACGATTGTCCCTTCATGTTTGCTAGACAATCCATACGGATTGTCTAGCTAATATGAAGGAACCGAGGACTCGACGAACAAAATAATTAACATAAACTTACTGTAATATCTAGTCAGGTAACAATGCCTTTGAGAAACCGACTTAATAGAAACTCATGTATTAGTTAGTTCAAGACTCAAGTTAGTTCCCTGTTTCCGATAATCCGAGGTATTTGCATGTCGGTCCTAGTATCAATTAATTCACATTCGAACAAATTAACCATGTTACGCTTTGGTGGAATTATGCTGTTGTATTAGGTATATTTCCAATCTGAACCCTTTGGAATATTATCACTTTTATATGTTAGTAATGGCAACTTTATAATAAAATAACTCTCTATTCAAAACATTTTTAATCTATTCTAAAAATGGTAAAAACAAAATTTGCAAAACATAGTCGTTGTCTGGTGGGAGGCTTTGGCCGTGGCTAGTTACCACGCTACCGTCAACGACGTGCCGCCAAGCGATTAAGCGTTCCGAGTTCCGACACAATGGCGTGTAGAAACCGACTAGGAGTATGGGTTGAATGTACACTGCCATACCCCTTCCAAGTTAGCCCGCTACCATCTTAGACTGCATCGTCACTTACTATCAGGTGAGATCGCAATCAAGGACTACCTAGTCGTCGAATAAAAAATTCTCACTTATTATGTTAAGAAATGAACACTATAGCTGTTGTTATTCAAGATTTCTATCGAACTGGGTACATAACAAAGCCAAGAGTTCGCGAAGTCAAGAGAGTTCTAAAAGAAGCTTGTAAAAGAACAACAGAGAACACTACGATGCATTTCTATACTCAGGCGCGATGTCTTCTACGCATGTCGTATTCGAATTTGAATTGAAACTATTATCTGCTATAACTATTATTTACTTGTGAAAATATTCCAAATCGTCGCTTTATTTTCTCAACCTCGTATCTGAAAAAGAATACTTTTTGTTTTTGCATAAATAGAAATTACAAACCTTGTTTAATAATTACAGCAAATTCAACTTAGTTATTTGTCATTTTCCTAAACATTGGAATACATACAATACAGATAGGTACGAGATTGAGAAAGTAAGGCGACGAAATATGAACTCTCCCATTGACAGCAGGGATTTCTTTCTACAATGTGCATCTGAACTGCCAAATAGGTTTTGTATTACGCCATAAAAGCAGTCTCGGAATTCCTTCATAAAGAAAAGCTGCAATGGCATCTTATCACAGAAGGTTGCCGACACTACTTATTTCATATTTGTTCAAACGTCATCACAAGAAGAAAGTAATTAAATTCCCTAAGTTTTATTTGCTCTTCCCGCATTCCTGCTATGCACTAGTTAACAAAATAAAAGGCTTTGTCTTAGTATTGTCTTTACAAAGAAAAATAGTGGATTTTTTTTCTTTTGTACAAGCTGACCCTTGACTGCGATCTCAACTTTTCCTTATTTGTTCGTTCAGAAATGAATCGGGTCTTATACTAAGCTTATACTGCGTCCTCACTGTCTGTCGTAATACAATACAACTTTTGTTAAACCGACCGACTAACAGGAAGGACTACGAGTACAATATACAAGCTGTTATTGTGCTCTCTGTGAAAATAATTGTTTGGAAAGCACTGATGTGAGCTAAGTAACTAAAGCTAAAGGTTAACAGATCGTAGATACTCATACATTATTAGTAGAAACGCGTAAGTATTTTAGCTATACGCCTCATCGGGATGAGGTGTATAGCGAATCACTTACGCGTGTAATTAACCCAATAAACTTGACTCCCCACGAAATTCTTTTCAAACTAGTTGATGCTCGCAACTTTATCCGCGTGGATTTAGTATTTAAAACTTTCCCGAGGTAAAAAATATCCTATATCACTCGCCATGTCCTTGACGATATGGTATAGTTGGACTTGAATATAGTTGCCAAGTTACGTAGGTTCTTGTAGACAGTTTGAAGTCAGAGTAAAGCCACAAGCCATGTCGAAATCACGTGTTAAAACGGGACAACTGCAGTTTGGACTTATTAAGTATACCACATTTTTGACGACCTCCCTGGCACAGTGGTGGGTGCTGTGGTCTTATAACTGGGAGCTCCCGGATTCAATTCCTGGCGGGGGCAATTTGGTAATTTATAATTTCTGAATTGTCTCTTGTCTGGTCTGGTGGGAGGCTTTGGCCGTGGCTAGTTACCACCCTACCGTCAAAGACGTGCCGCCAAGCGATTAAGCGCTCCGGCTCTAGGGCGTGTAGAAACCGATTAGTGTGGTGTGGTCTATAAAACACGAAAAATACAAAACAAAATACAGAACCGCCAGCTTTTCCTTCTCAACATTTATTTTTCTATAAGCGATAGGCTATTTAGCTCTGCGAGCACTAAGCGGATCAAGAGATTAAAGGGCATAAACATTGTAAAATATCTTAAAACGTCGTGTGGGAGATAAAAGCTACTTACATTAGAAATATGGAAACAGAGAATCATACATATCGTCGGGGATAGTGCAAAACCGCGTATGTACCATTGATAAAAACCACGGATCTACACTAGTCACAGTTTTACAGGGGAATCTTTAAAACTTTATAAATTTCTTATTTCTACGGCTATTGGGCCAATTTTTTAAACAGAGAGTACCTATCTATTAATGTGTTCTATGTATTTTAAAGTGATTATAAAAGTCGCTACGACACTTACGCGATTTTGATTTGACCCCAAACGTATGAAAATGGATTTTAATGTACTAATGCTAGATACGCGGATTTGCACTATCCCGACGGTAATTCCTTTTATTGTTTGGAATTCGGTGCAATGGAAAATTTACTAAACCTTCATTGTGAGTTGGCCGTCGAACATCTAGTGAGTAGTAGAATAGAATAATTTTATAATCAAATAAACTTTTACAAAGTGCTTTTGGATTAGCTGTTCCCTGTATCTGTATCTTTATCATAGTATTATATCGATCTCCAGGATGCAAACTCTCTGTGGCAAATATTATCAAGATTGTTTCAGCGAATGAGTTTTGAAGGAAGAAACTTCGAGTAGATCAAACAGATAAATTAACGTTTGCATTAATATCTATATTGGTTTTTTATTTGGTGACTAAATGGTCCTTGACTGCGATCTCACCTGATGGTAAGTGACGATGCAGTCTAAGATGGTAGTGGCCTAACTTGGAAAGGGTATGGCAGTGTACATCCAACCTATACCCCTGATCGGTTTCTAGTCCTCATCGTGCCGGGACGCTAAATCGCTTGACGGTACGTCTCAAGTTTGGAGCCAAATGAAAATAAGACGTGCGATCTTTAACCCAATGAGAAAGTAGCTTAACGTTTACAGCGTACATCGAATCGTGCACAGTTCATTCACACGTGCCAGTTTAGGATGAGTATAGATAGGTAACGCATTTCGCAACTAGTTTCGCAATTTCATCGAACACCGGCCAGGGTTGCCTACTCATATTATACAGGATTCTTGTCGCTTATCTAAATATATAAAAGGCAAAGGTGACTGATTGACTGACTGACTGATCTATCAACGCACGGCCCTAACCACTGAACGGATCGGGCTGAAGTTTGGCATCCAGACAGCTATTATGACGTAGGCATCCGCTAAGAAAGGATTTTTGAAAATTCAACCCCTGAGGGGGTAAAATAGGGATTTAAAAAATCGAATTTAACGTGAGCGAGCGAGCGAGTGAAGCCGCGAGCAAAAGCTAGTTTGTGTATAAACATTAGAAACAATAGAGTCACTTTGATAGGCAAAGATCTATTTTTTATGCACCGAATAAAACTGTTAAAATTAGAAAGCCGATTTTTCAATTAATTTAATTAGGGCCGAGTGCAATTTTTAAACTTGTCAGTTCTAATCTTAAAATATCTGAAAATTGACTCAAATGACTCTACGAATGACGACGCACAAAGTAGCTGCTTTATATTCAAATATTTCTTTCTTTGTTAAATTATACTATCTACATTACTATTATAAAGAGGAAAGATTTGTATTTTTGTGTGTATGTTTGTAATGAATAAACTCAGAAACTACTGTGCTGATTTCAAAAATTCTTTCACCATTGGAAAGCTACATTCACCCTGAGTAACATAGGCTATATTTATTGCTAGAAAAGATTAGGGATCCTTACTAAAAAAGTCTTATGTCCACCCGTGCGAAGCCGGGACGGGCCGCTAGTATATTATATGAAAGTATAAATACTCTTTCATTTTCATTTATTTAACTCCAGCAATTCATGAGGCAGTAATACTTTTTCTCCAAGTTAATTCAGACATGGTGTCTTAGGATTAATTAAACTACTCCATTAGGGCAACAAAGGCCGACATATTTCATAACACAGTCTTGGTTACGGGGCATACAAAATTACCCATTATAATATAATAGAATTACTTGCAAAGATACTATGTGACAGCCCTACGCCCTCTGCGCCGACGCACTGTCAATATTAATCGTTGCGACAGCTTTCACCACGTGCTCGCTGCATCGATTGTCGCCGATATCCTCTGTACGAATAAATTGATGGCTCTTTTTTTGGGTTCCTTAGTAAAAAAAACCGGCCAAGTACGAATCGGTACCGTAAACGAAGCGTTCCGTACCATCGTATAAGATTTAACACCAGTCATTGTTAAGATCGAACAAAAATAAATGTTTAATTAGCCTTATTTTTTTTTATTATTTGTTTTTACAGCGTCAATACACATTGCGTGAAAATTTCAAATATGTACCTATTGATGTTCTTAATTAAGCCTACCGACAGACAGATGGACGGACAGAGAGCGGAGGCTTAGTAATAAGATCCCGTTGGTTACTCTTCGCGTATGGAACCCTGAAAAGACGAATAAAGTGACAAAATGAGCTGGCTATTCAATTAACAGAATTGATTCCAAGGGACATGGAAATAGAAAAAAGGTGGTCAATTGAAAAGTTGAATAAAGTTAACTTTTCTAAACAGAAAATCGAATTGATGGCTTAAGGATCAGGCTATAAGATTAACGCGAATCGATTGACGTAAGAATCATCAAAATCGGCCCACGCGTTTGGTCATACATACATAGACTGATAAACACATTACCCTCCTTTGCGTGCCACAGTTGGGTAAAAAGTTACCTGTTCCAGTCAAAATCGCAACTAGACGAAGTTTCATACTAAACTTCTAAAGTCACGTTTAGCTTCATTCATTTCGCTAGACCGGAGCTAGTTAATTTGTATTACAATTTGCTACATAACGTATGCTGAATTAACATTAGTCATGTCACTTGAACTACAATTAGGAACGGAGCTCAACGCATTCAATGTTTTCATTGAATATAATTGAATTTTGTCTCGGAAAATCTATGAATATATTTGCATATTCGCCGAGGTTAGAACTAGCATTGGAATATTGCGCAGCGACGCTCCTTAATAGAGACGATAATTATGTTTTGAAATAACATGTACAAAATTTAAATACCGTCATATCCTTTTTCTATCGTTAAATGACTTTCAGTGCCTCTTTACAGTTAAATATGAGATACATCTTTGCTTTTCATATATTTTTTTAAGTCTCATTATTTAATATGGGACTTTTAAAGGTGACCTTTATGACAGTCCCAATTACAATTTATACCTATGTATCATTAACTCTGGCTAAAATATCTAATGACAGCGAGCTCTCAAAACTAGCTGAAAAGTTTTCATTTTGAAAAAAATTACACAGGTACTCGTAATTATATAGAATATTTTATACGTGTTTCAGCATACCTATTAGTAAGAATTATTTAAATTGCTAGCAAAACGTTGTATTATTAACATAAACGATCTCTAGCTGTAGTGAATTTCCTTCAAAATTCTCATAAAAGTTTAACTTGGTACTCTCTGCACTCAAATCCGTGGGTTATGTACTAAAAGCGAAAGTAAGTGTCTGTCTGTTTCTCTTTCTTTCCGTTGCCTTTTCAGAGATCAGCCGCTGCACGGTCTAAAAGATAAGGTATATTATATACCTTGGATCCTGGAAACGAACCGGGATACTTTCATCCCGGTTTGTTTTTTATGTCAATTAGTTCCCACGGGAACCTTAAATCTTCGTTGACAAAGTCGCAAGCATTAGCTATTATGAAATTCTTACTAATATTATAAATGCGAAAGTGTGTTTGTTCGTCCTTCTACTTCTTCATTGACAGGATTTCTTGCATGGATACAGTTGAAGACTTAGAGCGTGGCATAGACTACCTTTTATCCCAAAAAAACTGAGTTCCCGGGGAATTTTTAAAAATATAAATCCACTCGTTAAGTCTCATGCATCAGCTTGTATAAAATCTGAATTTATAAAAGGCAAAGGTGACTGACTGACTGACTGATCTATCAACGCATAGCTCAAGCCACTAGACGGATCGGATTGGACGTACAGATAGCTATTATGACGTAGGCATCCGCTAAGAAAGGATTTTTGGGAACTCAACTCCTAAAGGGGTAAAATAGAGGTTTGAAAAATCGAACTTACGTGAGCGAAGCCGCGGGCTAAAGCTAGTAAAATATATTATCGTACAAAAAACTAACTCAAATCAAAATAGTATTTATAATTAAAGTCACTTATTTTTTATGCCTCAGTGAGAAATATAACAGATCTTTACGTATCAGATAAGAGAGTGCGTAATCTAAAAAGTGTGCTGTTAAGATGTTTATCACTCACTCGGGAGTAATCTCAAATTGAGAAACTGGGTTATGCACACAAAGCCAACACGGTCAGCTAGGTAACTAATCTTTGCTTAGCCCCGCATGTATGTATGTTAATCACTACGATATTAGGCCTTCCGAGCATTTGCGACAACAATCTCAACCATGCAGCGACCAAAGCTTTACGCTCACTATGTGACCACAACCAAGTGGTCGCAACGGGCCAGACTTTAACGCGTCTTATACAGTTAACGCAACGCTTTAAGCACTTAGCTTGCTGTCTTATAAACTTATTAAAATAGGAAGTAAAGCGACTTAGTCGTGTGACTACGAACGGAACAGTATTCTGTCTACTTGGATAGTAGCACCAAATCTCAATTCTTGCTTAGATAGTCATGATCGTGGTTGCCCAGTGCGCGGGCGTCTTTAAACTTTACGACTTCCGTTAAATACATCAATGTGTCGGGAAAACTCTTTTCTTATTGAACTGAACAATGAACAGACGGTTTGTGTCCAACAAAATTTACCAACTATGTCCAAAGTTTCTGTGTACTACCAATTTAACATATATTATATGATAACCGCAGCGCCATGTGGAATCCTGACACATCCCTAAAAGTTTTACCGTGACAATACGTAATTGTTGCAGACATACTTGGACACAAATACCCTAGATATGAGGAAAAGCGACCACCGACATCTGGTGCTGCAGATTGCTCTCAAGTGTGCGGACATCTCCAACCCGTGTAGACCTTGGGAGATCAGCAGGAAGTGGAGTCTCAAAGTGTGCGAGGAGTTTTTCCGCCAAGGCGACTATGAACGCAAGCTGAACTTGCCGGTCACAGCGCTCTGCGACCGGCATACCACTTCCATACCAAAGATTCAGACAGGTGAGCACCGGAAAATTACTTATTTAATACGTTGCCGTAGTTATTTATACCCTCTAAAATTATGGGCAACTACGTTTTAACTACATCATGTATCTGATAAAACTTATAACGAAATTATTATTAAGTTCAATTTGTACCATTGAATAATGATTATTGCAAACAGCTGCTCAGTAAATGGAACAGTTTCACAATTATGTAATAATATAAGTAAGCAATCTCATAAAAATATCAATATAAATCTACACAATTAATTCATGATATACAGTTTCCTCTCAATAATTGGGCTGTCATCATTAGCGTACAAATATTGGCCATTACACAGTCCTTCGCGTTTCTGTCCAGTTATCGCTTCCAAAATATATCTCACGTGCTCAAAATAACGTAATTATATTGGTATTTACAGGTTTCTTCAAATTCGTAGTGACTCCTCTCATCACTGAATGGCACCGTTTCCTTCAGAACGATCTTTCGGCGCAAATGCTGGAAAACCTGTTGTACAATCAAAACAAATGGGAAACTTTGGTTGCTCAAGAGATAGCTGAGGAGACACGGACAGAGATATCCGATGCCGACCTCGACGAAGATGATCTGGAAACGTGCTCTGGCACAAACATATCGGAGAGTTCAGAATTTCTGCTGCCGCTACGAAGAAGTTCATTGAATCCGACTAAGCCTATTGGTCTTAAGGAACATTTGCGTCGCTTTTCTGTTCCTCTCAATGTATTTCAAGATTCTCGATTCAAAGCCAAGGAAAGAAGTCGCGATTCTTTGGCGTCCGCATTACATAAGGACATTGCCACCCCGATGGGAAGCGAACTTTCCATTCACTCCCAACTCAGCGTACGCGGTCATTGCAAACCTAGCGACGAAGCAGAAAAGCTTCTGAGTACAGAAAAACTGCTGCCGGATTCTTCTATAGCATCCATAACGACTCCGATGCAAGCAACGCGTCTTAACACTGTAATCAAACAAGGTGGATCGTGGAAACTTATTCGGCAGCAGACGTTCCCGCCGCTTGAAACGGTCGCGCGAAGCCAATCGCTTCTCTGCCGACCACTCTACATGAGCAACGAGGACGCCATCTACCCGTCCCGCTGCAGAACTGAATTCGCATTGGAAACCGAGAGGATGGAACGCAAGTTTCGCCGTTCATTCTGGAAGAATGAGACCGATAAGACTGAAAATGATGACGCTTCTGAGAATAATAACGTAGATGTAGCTACTGATACTTGTGCCACACACAAGGAGAACTTGAATCTTCCTGCTGGTAGGCCCGCTCTGGGTATGCGGCGAGAATCTTTGCCGGTCGGTACCCAGCTCCGGGACAATTTGTCCACCGTGCAACTCAACACCTCCGACCAGCTGCTTCGTCGTAGGAAGTCCATGCCGACTGACACTGTCATTTATAGTAAGCTTAATTTATAACGTCTTTAAGAATTTATTTATCTTTATTGGTGGAAGGTCTTTATCATTGAACATCTAAAAAGGTCTGAAAATAAAAACCGATGGGTAGTATTTTGATTTATCAGTCTTATTACAGGGGGTCCGTGTTTCGAATTCCAGATCCTTGAATTTTCGGATGGGTTTGTTGTTTTCGGTCTATGGGTTGAGATAATGATGATAGGTCTCCAAAAGTCTCCTAATTACTTCATCATAAGCTTCTTTTGATGACGGTTGACCGTCTTAGAGCAGTGATAGCCCAGTAGTTATGACTGGTCTCCTATTGGGGGTTAAGCAATTGAATATCTTCAACGGTCAGCGTGGTGGATTATGGAATATAACCCTTCTGTGATAGGGAGACCTACGCTAAGTAGTGAACAGTTTATGGGTCGCTGATGATGATCATGATGATAATGAGTGTAACTTCTCAACAGCGCCAAAAGAGAAGAAGATGCGCGAAGTGACCGCAGCGTTGCCGCAACTCCTGCGGCGCACCCTCTCCGGGAAGGACAACTGGTCGCGCCGCCGTGGCTCCGCGCCGGCCCCCGTGGCTCCCTCTGAACTCAGGGGCCTTGCCTCCCTGGGGGCCCTCCGCCACAGCGTGAACGGGGGCCGCAGGAAGCAGAGCCCCATGATCTTCTGCCAACAGTGGCTGGCCAAGACGACGTACAACGTGCAAGAGCGCACCTTCCAGCAACTGCCTCGCCGCAGTTCTCTCCCCGTTGAGGTGATTACAGGTGTTTATCGATGTGTTTTATTTTTCTCTTCTCTTAGTCTACCTTTGCTTCATAGAAGTGTTGCCTTTTAATGCTTTTAACAGACTACCAGCAAGGGGTTTGTTTGTGTGATTATATCATTTATTAACCACTCTAAACTTCACTAATATTTGGCCCTCTCGTTTTGCTCCTGTAGTCCTTTTTTTTAAATAGATTTCAAGATCGCCCTTGACTCCGGTCTCACCTGGTGGTTAGTCAAGATATAGACTAAGATGGAAGCTGACTAACTTGGAAGGGCTATAGCAGTTTTATTGAAACCCATTTTTCTTTATTCATCCCAAAAGATTTCATCAGGTGAAATTGCAGTCAAGGACTATCTTGTCATTTAATAAAAAAAATTTTTGGGAAATATCGCGCTGTTTCTAATCAACATGCAATCTTTTACACTGCTGCGATAGTAAATGTGTGAAAATATACGTATATCGCAATAGCACATGGTGATTTCTCGACCGATAAACACAACTTCGGGAGAAGTTTCAGGCCACTCGAAGCTAGTGGGAGTTTCACAATTGAATTTGAAACGCTTCACATAACTTGCGGTGCATGCTTCTAATGATTTCACAGCGGACTAGACACAGACATATCCTCTAGACCATAAGGTTATTTACTTGTTCAAAGTTGTTTATGTATTGATACCTACCTAGAGGTACGTATTAAGCTCCGCACAGATATCACGACAAACAGGAAAAAAAATAGAATTCACGTAGATATACTGTATCGCTAACGTATAAAATAGGTCTTGTTAATTTTTTTTCAGGTATATCATCCCACTGAATTGAAGAAAACCAGCGAACAGTAGGTGCAGAACCTATCTCGCACAGCAATTATTACGCTTTTGACATGGGTATTTTAAAAAAGTACGTTTACGGAATGTCCACCAATTTTAGTAGGAGTAAATGTTTCTATTACTTCTATGTCATGATACTGTGTCACAAATTTAGCATAACAAGAATTTTTAACTTGATTAAACGCAGATCACAGACTTGAGATAGACGGAAGGCTGATGTGCCGGGAGTCGATTTAAATAAAAACCCAGCCATACCTCATACCTGATGATTTTTTTTTTATGTAAATCGATAGTTAAAAATTAGATGAACAAAATAAACTTAGTACCTAATATAAAATACGTAAATACGTTCATATAAAAAGCCGAAAAATGTAAAAAAAATAAAATTTAAATGCAAAAATATTTTACTATCATCGCAAATATTGCTATATTGCATCGTTGATATTATTATTTACACTGTATTCGATAAAAAGTTTCCAACTCTTTCAACTTAGAGTTTTTTTGGCCGAATAGATCACGCATACCTACTTCAAGTGTCTGATAGGGGATAACATTTCTCCATTACCTCGTGTAAACGCGTATAAATATTTTTCTGAAAGAGTACGTAATTTCCTGTCGAATACACTGTAAATAATATTCACGATCACAGCAAAACATTTTTTTTTCATTAAAAAATTTATTTTTTTACATTTTTTTCGGTTTTTTTTAAATTAGCGCATACCGAGCTTATTTTGTTCGTCTAATTTTTAACTATCAATTCACATAAAAGAATTTTCATCACGCATGACGAGGCTTTCAAAGTTACTGGCTCCCGGATCATGAAAAAAATACTTGTTTATAAAAGTATTGCCAGGTTTGCATGTCGTCTTTTTTCTTTAGTCTGTCTACGTTATTTGTATTTTGAGCCCTTAGTATAATTTTCCAAGTCAACATTGACTGAGAGTTGTTTATACTAAATGTTAATCTGTCTCTTAACTTGTAATCATTGAAACTTAACTTTTAAGACAGATTAAGGTGCAGTTAATTAACATAACATTAAACATGACTAGTATGCAAGCAAGATCGTGAGTTAACTTGAAAAGTTACATTTATATAGGTCTCTCTGATCGGGTAGTTGACTGTCATTGTATTGTCATTGATATACACGGTGAGATTTTAATGATTGTTCTCACGCAGCGAAATGACAATCGAATCAAATTAATTATAAAACAAAAGACGTGTGGAACTCGGAGACTGCCGCGGTAAAGCTATTGCATAGCATTTTTTATCAACGCCATCTAGCGGTGAGATTAGTCCCGTGTCAGATTATTTTCGTTACAACATTTCTGGATTCGGTCTCCACGCTCAAGGCCCGCGATAGAAGCTATGCAGCTAAGCTTAAAAAAATTGATTAAAAATGTCAGATTTATAATTTCGAAAACTCGAAAGCTATCTTGAACCTATAGTAATATCTCGTAATTGCTTCGCTCGTGCAGGCTTATTTTGCTCTGGCCATTTGTGCTCGTTACTATGACAGCAGCATGTTAAAGATACGGCCCGCCATCGACTAGAATCTTTCCGGTGAGATTTTTAAACGGCCGGCACTCAATGCTACCACGCAAGCTTAAAATAGCGCGCGATTTACGAGGCGCGCGAGCCCTACGCGATTCACTGTGCGCGAGCGATTGTCAGCTATCCTTATTTATTACTACACTAGCTGTTACCCGCGACTTCGTCCGCGTGGATTAAGTTTTTAATAAACCCGTGGGAACTGTTTGATCCTCCAGATTAATAGTAAATATCCTTCGGTTCGTTTCTTGTTCGGGTGACCGCCCTCGACCACCGACTCACCGCATCGCATTGTTCGCCCGCGCTATTTTTTCTTTTTACTCGGGTTCTAAGAGTCGTACTGAGATGTTGAATAGCCTATAACCTTCCTCAAGTATTGGGCTATCAAATACAAAAAGAATTTTGCAAATCCAACTGGTAGTTCCAAAGATTAGTGCGTTCAAATAAACAAACTCTTGCACTTTATTATATTAGTATAGATTAACACAGTATTTCAAAAGTTTGAATTCATATCCAAATTTAAAGAAACATACGTTTTATGTGTAGGTTCGATAGTACCTATTTATGCGAGCAGATGTTTTCCGGTATGAAAATAAATAAAAACAAACATCGCTCCAGGGTAACTGATGAACATTTACAATCGATTCTGGAAATAACTACCACGAATATGACACGTGTCATAAGTGAGATATTTTTATAAATTAAGCATGTTTTTAAATTTGACTCTGGCCCGCTAACACGACCTGAATCTTAAAGATGGCCATTTAGGAATGTCAGTTTGATATCCCTAACATACTACGTAATGCCCTACTCAATTACTATTTTTTCTCATGCTTTCGTGTTAGATGAACATATTTTTCGAATTAATTCAAAACATAAACATTATTACTTTTTAATAAGTTTAAATATATATTTCGATAGTACAATTGGGGGTAAACCGTTTTGCCGCGGGAAAACAACACTAAAATTTCACGCTGTATTAATAAAAGCTTTAATGTTATAGGCTAAAGAAATTAAAATATTGAAAAAAAAAAACAATATGGCGCCCCCTAGATGTCTTATGGCGCCAAATAAAAAACGAAAGTCGCTAGATTGCCTCTTCTCTGCTCTAACGAATAGTGTCTATGTAAGTTATAAAAGTGGTCGTACTTTAATGATTTTAACAGAGAACCTGTATTTTTAACACAATTTTGCAAATATTACAAATGATCGATTGGCCGATCGGGAAACAAAATTCCACGTAACAATTTACCAATGAGAATAAAAGTTTGTTCTCAATTCCGTAACCGTAAACTTTTTAATGTATGTAAAAAGATAATATTTTTAGTTGTTATAACAATTATATTATGTTCTGTTAGACTTCAGAGCAATGATCAATGGAACTGTAACTAATGAACGACAGTAAGCCATTTACAGTACTTACAGTTTAAACACATCTTTTAGTACCAACACTGAACTTTTATCACCCATGCCTACTGAAATTCTAAATAACCCTACATAATTTAATGTGTCTAAATATTTTTTTCGGGTTTTAATTTTCCCTACAAAATTCAGAAATAGAAGTGGTAAGGGTGAGTTTATCGCCCTCAATAAAGAATTAAGAATAATTTATTTTCACATAAGTTCACGTAAATACCATTTCAATTATCTTATTAAAATTATGTGGTCTACCTCATAATCAACAAAGCTAAATTAACTACTGAGTTATTAATGTAATTTCATAATAGTCGTCTTATCTTATACGATGTAGATACATACTACATAAAAATATACAGTAATTAGATATAGTTAGTTTATATACTTACAAAATATACATTTAAAAAAATTTAAGATAAATGTACAGCAGTCAACTACCCTCATTTTGTGGTGCTGTCATATGCCACAACTTTGCCAGTGACACCATCTCCACGGTTGAAGAGCTGGTCTCCCCAACCTGTTAATGTTTATAAAAATTGTGTAACTTTATAAAAAAAATGGTGTAATTGTAGGGTTATACATAAATATGAGATAAATTTTTAAATTTTTTTAAAATTTATCGTTTTAAATTTTTTTTTTTTTATTCATCGATTTATGACGATGATCCTTTTATTATTACAAACTTTGTTATTTATTTTTCATACTAACAGTAGGAATTCAAAAATTTACTCTGTATTTTTTTATTGTTCTTCTTGTTATGTTGAAATTGATGATAAATATTTCAAAATATTTTTATCGCGTTCTTACCTAAACGACAACTCGCCAAGTTTTTTGATCTAGTACAAATTATTTCTATACATGCGATGGTTTTAATGTTTTTTTTTTCGTTAAGTTTTTACTAGTTAAGTAATTAAGTACATTATAATTTTACTAACTTCTCATAGGTTTACTTTTTTTATTAACATTGATTTATATGTGAATCGAATATATGTATCATAATATTTTGGAGTATCATGTTGACGTTGACTCAACAATCGTTTTGATTTAAAATAGCACCTGCGCTAGGTTTCGATCGTCTACGGGCCAGGGACAGGCTGAATCCCTGGGGTCAAAGACAAAGTCAATTTTTTTATCAAAACAGGTAGGGTGAGTCCACCAGGATCCCCTGACCCGATCCCCCAGGGGATCCCCGTGAACTCATCTGTTCATCAGGATCCCCTTTAAATAAAAGTAAGTGAAGACACTATCACACTGGGTATTTTTATTAAAAAAAAATATATATTTAACATTTATTTTATTTAAAAAAACTGGGGATTTTTATTTAAAAAAAATTATTCACATTTATTTATTTTTATTTAAAAAACTGGGTATTTTTATTAAAAAAAATATTTAACATTTATTATTTATTTATTTTTATTTAATTTTATTTAAAAAAAATTTAAGTTATCTTCCATTACATTTATTTATTAATATACCTACTTAATTATTGTTGAGAAATATATGTTAAATCAACGCAATGAAAAAATAAAAGGAAATGCATGTCATTGGATTGACATTATTATTGATAAAGTCATTTGATAAACAAGAAGGTTTCATTTAGTTGCACTAGCCGGTTCGAATAAGGTTCCATAAAGATCAAATTAATGTACCTTAAGACCTACTTAGGTGTTTTAATAAGTATAAATCGAACTCAATGTGATAGCTTCTTTATAAATTTACCTTTATTTAAAGGGTATCCTGATGAACAGATGAGTTCACGGGGATCCCCTGGGGGATCGGGTCAGGGACTCACTGCATTGTACACTTTTTAACTGTCAACAATTATTTTATACCAGTGTAATAGGTTGATAATAATAATTATTATCGACGACTTAAAAAAGTTACCTTTAATGAATATTTAAAATATTTCACGAGAATTGTAATTTATTAACTCTCTGGACCTAGCCCTAAGATGAAAAACCTATTTTATTAAAAGGACACGAAACTTATATATGTTATATGTATTTGGTCAATGCAAAATTATTTTATGATAAAGGAGTAGAGTCTCATAATCAGTAACTTTTAGTAATGGAAAAGTTATATAGTCATAGTTGTAAGCACTTATTGATAGGATCTTATTTAGAACGCCCTTTTGGCTATAACGTAAGGAGGTATATATTATTCGTGTTATATTATACGAAATTCAGTATTATCAATTCTTTAAAAGAAATAATGATGTCGGCACTGTATTATTATTAGTGCCTACAATTCTTTGTAGGGTTTTGTAGAATGTTAAAAGCGATTTTTGTCGACAACAAGAGCCTTGGCGCACGACGATAGTTTCTCACTCACACATTCTGAAGTTACCCATGCATGACACATCATCCGAAATTAAGTCGCGTTCGGCGTAGAAGCTTTCGTCGAACGACTTTTATTCATGATTCGATGTGTTTTGTGGGACAAAATGGGAACTATTTATTTTAAAAAGAGCTTTCGACTTCGTCCTCGTGAGTTACTGGTTACTGTTTTTCTGGGGTAAAAGGCTCTTCTTGCCCTCAACTATGCTATGAAATATATAAAAAGTTCATCGAAATCAGTCAATCCGTACTTGAGATATCATCAAGAAAGACGTTCCATACAAATGTATAAGAAGAATTAGAAACTGCTCTTTTTCAGGAAATCTATTTTCGTAATTTGAACTTAATGACTGCAAGAATATGGCATGAAATAAGTTACATTCATTGCCCCGTCAACTGAAAAGATAAGTTGGACATAGCAAACGATAAGCAGGGTGAGCCAGTCGCCACGCGTATTTCTGCCTTTTCGGCGCGTTTGATGTGTCATGCTAACCGGTGACATACTTTCTGCAGATGTAGTGTTGTACTGATGGTTATGTGTGTACCCAAACTTATGGCGTATTCACACGCCCTAAGTTACGCGTGAGTCGCGTCGTTTGCTCGAGAAAATGTCTGTATGCAAAGGCTCCAACTATTGTGTAAAATGAATGTTTCAAGCCAGTCATTTTTTAACGTTTTACTTACCTATTAATTAATTATTATACCGAGCGACAATGCGTACCTATTTCTGTGAACTGGGGTCATATTCAACATAAATAATAAAAAGTATATGTTCTATGTCAGTACATTATAACCTAATAAGCATTGGTAAAATAGTTTTTCAGTGGATTAAATAGATAAATGTTAGTTTTATATATTACTGTTGTAATTACTCGTAGATACAATTAATATTAGTGAGTACGAGACCGGTTTTAAGTGACTTACGAAGTTACGATAAAGCAAATCGAGGGCTAACCGTCGAGATATCTCTCAAAATGTTTAAAATTTACACAATGCACAAAAACCATTATTTATATATTTTTTTTGAGTGCATATATGATTAAAACAAAAATATAATATATATAACGGATTAAATATTTAACTTTAATCAATACATATTCCACTGGGAGTATAGATTTCATAATTTTATAAACATGTAAGCTAATATTGTTGTAAATAATATATTATTTACTTTAGAATTTAAGAGTACTAACTGCTCAAAATACTTGTATTTATTAATAATAGTAATTGATTGTTTAGTGTTAATTTGAAATCAACTTGAAATGTTTACATGTGTATAGGTATGTCTCTTACACAAACTTGCTAGATTTCGGTTTGCACTTTGTGATGTCCTCCAGACCCCGACCCTAATCCAATCCTAGACCTCATAGGCCCTGTATTGCTAAAACCGTAACTTTTTACGCGTCCCTCCACCTCGTCTGTACCTGTCAAGTTTAATTTTTGACGTCACAAATCACTGTTAATTATAGATATATATGTAGATACTTGGATAACGAGTTACAACTCGAATGGCATAACGAGGCCTTTATTTAAAAATATATTAACAAAAAGATAAGGCCCCTCAAATTCGGGGGCATTTGATGTTTAGCAGCCTTGCTATTCTTCCTCCTTATCAATCGATAGATGTCCATTGCTGTCTCTTATACATGTCTCGTCTGATGTCGCCGATCCATCTGGTCCAACTCGGTGCCTATCAAAAAATGAACGCCACTGACATAATTATATTTTTTATCCATTGAAGGTTTACTATGAAATAGTAAATGACATTTTTCTTCAAACCTTCAATGGATAAAAAATGCCTATCGTCGTTGATAGGCACTGAGTTATAGAATCAGCCCCTGGTTGTGGAAAAGACGTGTGTCTCGTCCACGAATGTGTGAAATTGACATGTGATTTGAAAGGATATAAATAATTGTTTTAAGATCTGGCACTAATTAATGTTGCTTACAGTGTTAACTAAATGTAATATAGGTGAACCAAATTGATGTGAACCCTACTGCAAACTCTTCATGACCCCAGTATAAATCTATAGAGAATTTGTTATTTGATGTTGTAGTAGCAAATTGGATGTCAATACAAAATACTGTATTTTAACGTTAAACCCTATTTTAAAAGAAACCGAAGTTTTCTGTCCCATTTTCTAAAAAGGTTTTGGATGATTTTTGGATGCTGTAATGTAGTATTATAATATCTAGTACAGTGTGAATTATTGTATTCAAATTTTCGATTCAATATTAAGCATGTAATTACATATATATATTGGAACTAAAATTTGATTTCTACTTGATTTTATTTTCTAGAATAGTTCAATATTTATAATATATATATAAAAGTCTGCACTTTTATCAAGAATCAAATATATATTACTCCTACGACCGATTCGAAGATTTATGAATAAAAATACATATATATCAAAAAATATTCTCAATTTTTCACAGAATATTGTAATATTTTCTTAATTTTAGCTATTGTTTAGTGACTTCATACTTATTGCCAATTTCTGAAATTTTAACTGAGAAATAACTATCTAAATAACAATTTAATAGGTATTAAAAATGTCTCAAAACGTCAAATTTCAAATCAATCATTTATAAGTACATTTCTAGCCAGAAAGCTGAAACAACAACATTTTATATTTCATCATCACTGCAGGATTAGCATGGGGAGGAGATAAAAGTTTTATCCCCCGATGTTATCCACTGACAAGGGATAAAATTATCTTCTCCCAATGCTAAAGCGTAGCGACAGGGGAAAGGAAAAGTTGCACTTATCGTCGTTGCACTATTGTCGTACCCACTTCTAACACAAGCTTTCCGCTTCTTTGGAGGGGATAGGAGGATATTAGTCCACTTCAACTTGGCTAATATTCTTTAAAAAAAAAGTTACACGGCGATAGTGAAATTGCCGATGCGAATGAAATTGGCAATGTGAATGAATTAAGCACGCTTAGATTGAGTAAATGTATTAAAAGTGCCATCGCAGTGTCTGAAATCAACTCACTTGTTTTAGAATTTTTACATGAAAACGGATAATATCGCTCATTTGCGACAAGGGTGACATAAATCAACATTCACCAATTTTAGTGTCGAAAATTTATACTTTTTGCTATAAAAACAACATTACGCTAAGCACAAAAAAATAAGAGCGAGAGAGATTGTGACTTAATGCTCTGTCGCTTCGTTGACCGCTGTGTAGTTTCGAGACCGCAGCATCCACAAAACATTACTCTCTAACGAGAGCATTCTCTCATGGTCGATTTTGAATTATGTCACTCTTGTCGCAAATGAGCGATATATCTGTGACCTTTCGTCTCAAAGTAATTTTATTCAAGTTAGTCTGTAATAATTATTTTATTTTCGAACTAAAATTACTAAGTAATAAGATATTAATAATTTTCGAGAGCGTTATTATTTTATTAAGAGAATTACTACTTATGTACGTCATTTTAATATCGCATTTTTAACGTGTTTTTTTTTTCATTTGTCATACATAGGGTTTTCCCGCATTGGTAAAAAGATAAATTTTGTAATGATTTTGACTAATATTGAATGTACGTTTTTTTTTACGATAAATCAGGCCCCTTTAAGTGTCAAGTGCGACACAATTTGGGGCCCCTTAAAGGGTTAAATAAAACGTATAATAGGTTCTGTTTGGAAATAAATAGTCAAAAGTTATAAATATGACAATTCTAACCTTAACTATGGAAATTATATATAATCGTGAGTTGTGTACATTTAATTGAAATGGCGCACAAATATTCAAGAGGCATAATATTATAATTTTATTTTTATCGTTATTTTAAGTTATTTTTTAAGTTTTATTTTCTCATGTACAATGTCCGCGCTGGTAGCCATGTTTCATAATAAAATTATTATTGAATAATGCGTATCTCTGAAAAAACTTTCGTTAAATTATAACAAAATGTCAGTATTATACAATATTCTCTACGACATTTAAATCGTATTATACCTACTTGTCGTAACTGTAATAATTTGCGACGTCAGAATTTTTTCACTACACAGTTTAATAAATCCATACAAAAAATGATCGCTTTTAATCTTCCACCAAAAACTGCTTAGACTTATGTTTAGGGTACTCGGTGATTGGACTCTCGATTACTCTGACTAGGCTACTGTTAGTTTTTAACATACTTAATTCAATGTCTGAAACTTCGCGTTAAATTTGACGTATTTGCGATTTCAATGTTATAGAAAATCAGTACCGAGCTCGTCAACAATCGGAGCGTAACAACACAGTAAAAAAATAAACTATATATCATAAACTATAAATAATAAACTTTGGGATCGTCCCTTAAACACACTGCATATTTTTCTCTTTGCTCGCAAGTAGTCTGTTTATGTACTAGGAAATAAAAGCGTGTTTGCGAAACTCGTACAAGCGTGTTACACTCGCTCGAATTAAATCCAGTGAGAAACTCGCTTGGTTTAATTTTTAACTAAGCTTAACGCGAGATGCGCATCCATTCTAATCCCTTTACTGAAACAATGGACAAGCCTATTAAAATATTGTGTTTAGGAATGAACAACAATATTATCCGATGTACCTACTTTCACTCCAATAAATAATCCGATCGTGATTCAATGTTTTAACTTAATAATGGAATATTTCAGAGTAACTATTTGAAGCGCAAAATTCATAAATTGTCGTACTTACGTTTATTTTTAAAATAAATGCCTTTTTTTTTAACTTATTTTGTTTTATTTTTGTTTCCTTCTACTATTTTTAAAACTACGTTCGCTGGACCGGCTTTGCCTACATTGATAGCTGATTCATGGCTCTATTTGAAGCGCCTACTGACATTAATTTACTATTTACAATTAACTTACATTGATTTACTATTTACAATTAACTTACATTAATTTACTATTTAAAATTAACCATAAAAGTCATTCACTGTGGAATTATTAAATTTTTACTTTTATACCTAAGTTAGTCGACTATAACTTGGTATAAATCCATAAACATAGTAGCTATTCCACTACCTTATAAAAGCAATTTGAAATCTGTAATTTAATATGAACAAGAAAGAGATAGATAATTTTTCGGTCCCAACTAGATTTCACGCCTAGGTAGTTAAAGGACCTACCATGCTAAGTTGCTACGTCATACAGTGTGACGACCTCAATGACCTCTGGCTAGCTAGTACTCTCTTGCTATTGCAGAATGCATTGATGCTACAAAAATGCCTTTTTAGCTAACTACTTAGTCAAAAGTGATTGCGATCCCACAAGTCAATCCTACCACTTGTGCGTTTTAGGCAATGGGATACTTATATTAGTTACTTAAAACATACAAATGAGTTGTAGGTAATAGGCACTCACTGAAAAAAATGTACTCTGGTATATATCTTTGCCCAAGGAGCGGCAGTGAATGCTTTAGAAAGAAATGTTTTGTCTTTAGTTTTTTTCTAAAGTTTTTAAAGTTGAAGACGGGCATTCAAGTAACTAGTTCCGTCAAAATTGAGGCGTAAGCAAGTAGGGCACCACTGTATTACTAAATTTGTATTTAGTGTCGTAACATAGCTTTGAAATACATGCGCATTTTGTTATGTAAAGTATAAAATCGGACCTTAATGTACCTACCTACCTATTTTTAAATTCGAAGACTGCGATTGATTCATTTAATATAATAAGTATTATATGCTATTCAATGTAGCCTCTTTTAGACCTTCTATAATCTCTTATCAGTATTTATTGTACACGATTGTGTAGATAGTAGGTATTTTACCGTATAATATTGTGTACTTCTTGATATAATATACCCACTTATATGAAATTTTCGACAATCGGTGTTTATTCCGTGTCTTAATCTCTTGATTGTGAATAAAATTATTTCCCCAAAACATGCATGTATTATTTATTACCCTCCACGTAAGTGGGTCCACAACCCATCAGCGGCTTTTTTGATTAAGTATAATGATTATAAAAAATAGAAATTTCATTTCCTTAATCATGTGAAGAAAGGTAACTAATTTACGAAGCGATGCGACTTCGACCGCGTGGATTTAAATTTTAAAATCCTGCGGGAACTCTTTGTTTTTCCGGGATAAAAAGTAGCTTACGTCACTCTCCAGGTCCTCAACTATACCCGTGCAAAAGTTTCCTGTACATAACGGAGTTCAAGTTATTTGGACCTATTACTGAGGATTGTGACGTCTATAATTTCTGAACTACTAAACCGATAACCTTGAAATTTTTACAGGACAATTTATACAGTATCTTCTTTCTAACAAAAAAAGAATGAATGAAATCGGAGTACGCGTTAATGAATTACAACTAAATACACATTTTGACTTTCATCCCCTCTCCCAAGGGAACCGTGCTGAATTTCGGGATAAAAAGTATCCTATATTTTACCTCGTAGTATGAACTTAAATCGTGCCAAGTTTCATTTAAATCCGTCCAGTAGTTTCAGTGTGATTCGCGGCCAAGATACAGACAAACAGACAGCCAGAAAGACAAAAAATTCAAAAAAAATTGTTTTGGGCTCAGTATCGATAGTAAAGCATCCTCAGATTAAAATTTTCAAAATATATTTAATGTACAGATTTCGTCCCGTTACAGTTTTATTATAAGTATAGATATAGATATTAGTAAAAAGCTAAGCCTAGGTATCTAGGTAGATACATCATTATTTATGTAAATACCTATGTGCCTAACGAGGCATCGACATGGTCAATTGAAATTATCTCACTTTATTGGGTAAAATAATAACATCAACGATCAAAATGCACAATGAATAGGTAGGTAAATTTTGAAGTAGGCTATTTTGATGTGCATATCAATATTTTACTCGCTTTTTTGGTTTAAATAGGTAAAACTTTACAAATCGATGTATACATACGAATAATTAGTATAATTAACATAAAACATTCTTTTATTATATAATTTTAGATGTAAACTGACAGAATGATATTTCGCTACAGCACCATAAATAGAAAAGCATTAACATATAATAAATCATCTTTAAAGAACAAATTAAAAAGTTATATTAATAGTAAATATTCATTATTTGCTTTGTGATGTAGGTAGATGCAAATACATTCGTCTTTCTTTAGATATTTGGACATTTAATTTAACAAAATGTTATTTGTTAACATTATAATTATTATGTAACTATTACAATATAAAATATAACAAAATAAAAACTTAAATAAATAAATTTAGATATTTATTATTTTAAATAGAGGGTAGTTTTAAAATAAGTGTATTTAATGGAAGTATAACAACATGGCGGTTTCGACCTCCATGTTGTTTCGAAGTTCAGGGCACGGAAGGGGTAAGGATGTGAAATGTACACGACATGTGTATTTGTATATACGACAAAATTTTGTTACGATTTTCCGATTAATTTTCATATATTTATAAGAGGCAATAGTAATCCTAATTAATACCTACCATGGTATATATACCAACCATACGTACATGAGAATTAATAAAATCGGCCCTTAGTCTTTTCGTACTTTATCTTTAACTATTTTTAAGTTTCCATAGTAAACCCTTATAGTTTCACCAAGTCCAACCGTCTGTCCGTCTATACGCGGCCAAGGCGCACAGACTAAGTTTTGCTGCTAAAGAGCTATAATTTGGCAAGGTTGTACAATAAAATTGTACAATAAAATCTTGTACAATTTTATTGTACAATAAGCTGACAAAGTTGTACAATAAAATTGTACAATAAAATCTAGGAAAAAAACTATTATTTAGGGTACCTCTACTAAACGTAAAGGGGAATGATATTTTTTCTACTCGTCTATTCCATTGCGTGGAGTCGTTGGAAAGATCTTTCAAAAGTATTGAAGGTACGTTATGAACATTTTTTCGATTGAGGCATGCCTTTGCGATGTAGTAAGTCTTTAAGTGAAATTTTTTTTGTTAGATTAGGGAGCCCCCCTCTAAAATTTTATTTTAGATTGTATTTATTTTAGATTATGTAAAGAGTATTCACGATAGTAGTAGATATAATGAAGTTAAAAAGCAAACTATTACGGGTAAGTAGGCTTTACCAGTTAGCAAGTAATTAACATTTAAAAGTAAAAATTTCATAGTAAATGATTTAGATGCCATTAATATTGCCACGCAATTGGCCGTTTATATAAAATTATATCGGTAAATCGCTTTTGATGTAGTTTGTACCATTACATAGATATTATGATCTCAGATTATTCACATTCTAACGATAATCACGATTAAAATAGAACCAGACTGCAGACAGATATTTTAAAATAATTATGAAATCAGAAATAGTACGTAAAAACTATTTTTTAATTCATGTGTATTAATTTTTCATATTTCCATATTTTGGAGGTTAATTATTTCCAAGGTATTTTTTTTAATTAGACTAATATCTAACAAGTCTATCTATGAATGTACTGTGTTTCTGTGATATGCATGTAGCGTAAAGTAAAATTATTTTAAGATTGATGATGCACCGGTAGAAAAATCGAAACAATAGGTTCTAAGCACATCACTATACACACTGCAGTATAAAAGTGAACGACGGGGGCTCTCGTCCTCTTTTTCGTCCTCAATTCGCTTGAGACGTAAGTGCTTTGTGCATTAATTGGTATTGAAAAGTTCTAGTACTTTCCAATTCTAGTAATCGTGATTCCAAAGTTCTTAATTTGATTTGCGAAGTGATTTCTTTTCCTAATTTTTCTGACACGTATTTTATTAATTTACACACGTATAATTTTTCGTGGATTACTGATTTTTCTAGTGAATTTTGAGCCCATACGTCGTTATTTTAGTTATTTTAACGTATGTTTTAACATTTTTATTTGTTTTATAGGCTCATGTGAATCCCACAATGTGTGTTGCCACGTGGCCGCTAATGGGGGTGAGTTCTTTTTACATTCAGAAACATGTGCTTTTCGCGATTTTGAATAACGTAGTCCGCTATTTTGTATAGGTAATTCAAGCGTGGTTTTCAGTGAATTAAAATAATAGTAGCCATTTCTTTTATTTTGTGACATTTTAACGGTTATTTTTTTATTTAACGATAGGTAGGTATTTTAGGTAAGCAAACGAGCAGGCGGGTCACCTGATGTTAAATAATTGTCGCCGCCCATGAACATTTAAGCACCTGAGGCACCACTAATGCGTTGCCGGCATTTTAGGAGTTTGTTTTTAGGAATTTTAGGATTTTTCCCCGATTACTCCAGAGATTTTTTTTGTTGTTTTTACATTGTTAGATAGTTAATCGTACATAGCATGATATAGGAGCAGCTTAGACGTTTAACAGTTTTTTTCCAGGATATTTCCCATATTTTTACTTGATTCACAGTAACGTTCAATTATCGTTGTGTGCAGTTCTCCTCGTTAGCGGCCACGTCACGATGCTGCGGTGCATGGTCGAGTGATCGCTGCGCTGCATGGTCGAGCTTTCGCTGCGCTGCATGGTCGAGCGTTCGCTGCGCTGCATGGTCGAGCGTTCGCTGCGCTTCCCCACTTCCCCAACACTGCACCACGTTGATAAAGACTGTTTTTGTTTAATTAATGGTGAGTCCCTATCAAGTATATTGAACTTAGCATCTTTAGGTCCCCTGTAAGCTGATAGCACTGCAACTGCAGGCGCAGTGAAGCGAATGTGTCGCGCCGCACTTGTCTCAGGCTCGCATTTGACTGGTTATTTTATTTATTTATTTATTTTAAATGTAATAATCATAAACGTACGTAGATACGTAGTAGGTAACTATAGTATTTTTGATTAGAATTTTATTTTATTTTAGGGGTATGGGTTGAATGTACACTACCATACCTTTCCAAGTTAGCCCGCTGCCATCTTAGTCTGAATCGTCACTTACCATCAGGTGGCATCGCAGTCAAGGACTATCTTGTCGTCGAATAAAAAAGCTATATGTTTTTTTTTTCTCTTTGTTTCAGGAAAATCATTCCATCACCATGCTGTTAACAAACATCGCTCGGCTCTATACTAGTTAGTTTTTTCTAAAGGCAACAATTATAATCCAACAAAGTAAGTGGAAAACTTCGCCCCCAAAATGATTCCTCGTCCTAGTTTATTTCCATATATTTGTAATTCAAAGAAGTAACATGTGTTAGTTTAAGTCACAGATCTAGAGTTTATATCACCAACATACTTAGTTTTTTAAGATTTTTTTATTACCGTTACTACTCCACCAACATATTGCATAGATATTTAAGCATAGTTTTATTAAAAAAACAAAAAAAAAAAAAACAAAAAAAAAAAAAACAAAACAAAAAACAAAAAAAAAACGTAGCCTCCCAAATCTCCCCATCCTAGTTGAATCTCTAAAATGTTTATTTCACAATGTGTTAGATTAAGTTAATATTTTTACTAGCTCCACCAGCATATTACATAGTTATTAAGTTTTTTCCCTATAGGCTCTGTTTGAAATGTTTATTATGAATCTTATATGTGTTAGGTTAAGTTAATATTTTTACTAGCTCCACCAGCATATTACATAGTTTTTAAGTTTTTTCCCAATAGGCCCTGTTTGAAATGAATTTTCTACATTTATTATGAATCTTATAATATAAGTCCATCTTGTAAGAGCGTTTTGAATAAAAGTTTTGTCATCGACACATATTGTTTAATTTCAAAAATTCGAAAAAATATTCTCCTTTCCCCTCTTTCTTACACGAACAAGGTGAAAATTCACAAAGTTAATGAACTTAAACTAACTTAACTGAAATTTTTCACATTGTTGGTGTTTAAATTCGTAACTTCAAGTAACATTTTCCTTGAAGTTACGAACATTAACGTTGTACGTAGGTACGTAAGTATCCTTACTAATATTGTAAATGCGAGTGTTTGTTAGTTGGTTTATCCTTCAATCACGCAGCAACGGAGCAAGTGATCGAGGTGATTTTATTTGGCGGGGAGTGACCTAGGCTATTATCCCAGAAAAACAATAGGTTCCTGAGGGATTTTTAACTCGACACAGACGAGTTCGCAGCCAAGAGCTACATATTCCTATTATCCTACTTCCTACTTATTTAATTTAATTTAATATTTAATATTTAATAATATTATAAATGTGAAAGTGTGGATGTTTGGATGTTTGTTACTCAATCACGCAAAAATGACTGAACGGATTTGGATAAAATTTGGCACGCACATACCCTTTGGCATGGAAATGAATATAGGCTGCTTTTTATCCCGATTCCTTAAGTAGTTCCCGCGGGAAAATTGAAAATTGTTTACGAGCTAAGCCGTGAGCAGACAGCTATGAAATTTGGTATGCATGTAGCCTATGCTACGGAAAAGGACATGCATTTTCTATACCGATCTCTCAAATAGTTCCCGTGGTAAGATTAAATATTGTTAACGAGCGAAGCTTTAGACCCAATTCTGAAGTCCACGCAAAGTAGCGGGCAGAACCTACTACTACCTACTACTAATTTTAATCCCGATCCCTCAAATTTTTTCCATGGGAAAAGCATAAATAATTGCTGCACACCAATAATTTGTTAATAATAATATAAAATTATATAAACACGAAAATTTGTATGTTTGTTACTCAATCACGTCTCAACTACTGAACCAATAGCTCGGCGAGTCGCGAAACTGAAGTGGAAATGGGCGGGGCACATAGTTCGAAGAGCTGATGGTCGATGGGGTCCCAAGGTGCTGGAGTGGCGACCCCGCACCGGGAAGCGCAGTGTTGGCAGACCCCCCACCAGGTGGACCGACGGCATCAAATGAGTCGCAAGGAGCCGCTGGATTCAGGCGGCGCAAGACCGAGGCCTGTGGAGGTCCATGCAAGAGACCTATGTCCAGCAGTCGTCAGACGTCTATAACTCGAAAAAGAAGAAGTATGAAATAAAAAACTCGTTTAACTACAGCTGATAATATATTTTAACTAGACTAGTACACTTAAAATCAACATGGTACAAAAGGCATTGATTCTTAGAGCCCGGGCTGGGGCTCCGGTTTGGCAGAGGGTGCTCCGAGGGCGCCAGAGTCGTCGGGGTTCGCGACGTTTTCCATATTCCTCAAATTTGCCTCAAACTCCACGGGGTCAATGAACTTCTTCCCAGGGAACGGCGGTTTGCCTAGAATACGTTCCACGTCCTTGTTGTCTAGCGTTTCTTTCTTGATCAATTCTTCCGCGAGCTGTGAAATAAATAAATAATTAATCAATTAAACATTTAAACATTTCTGTGGTGGTGTCGAGTGGTGCGGGTTGTTACGTTCCCTCAAATATAGTTGAGCGAAGCAATGGCTGGATCATGCGTCATGCTCGTGAACGGGTGCCACCAACGGGAATGGGTCTGCTTTGACTTCCCGTCTTGACATGCGTTGGATTGGTGTACCTACGTATGCATTTTTGCGTTTTTGAAGCTTTATTGTGGAAGCACTGTATACATAGCATAGCTTTGTAAAAAAAAATTTTTTTTTTTTGAAAAGAGCAACTGCTGAGTTTCTTGCCGGCTCTTCTCAGCAGACTCTGCATTCCGAACCGGTGGTAGATTTGTGACTTATCATAAGAGCTACAAGTTAGCCTATATGAAATAAATAAATTTTGAATTTTGAATTTTGAATCAATACCGCTAATTTTATAAAGGCGAAAGTTTGCACGTGTATGTGTGTGTGTATTTTTGTTACTCAATCACATTCACGTCGCAACGACAGCACCGATTTGGCTGGGCAGAGATAGATACACATTTTTTTTTATATATCTAATTGTCCCCTTTCATGAAAAGAGTTTTTGTTGTGATTGTTTTAAATCTTCATTTTGTTTAATTTTTGTCAGTAATGGATGTTTTATTTAAAGCGAATTTACACTTTTTCTTTATGGCTGGCGGGTCACCTGATGTAAAGTGATTATCGCCGCCCGTGAACACTTGTAGAACCAGAGGCGCCACCAATGCGTTGCCGGCTTTTTGTCAATTTTATATTTTTTTTTTTTAACTAATTTTGAACAAAATAAGATGTGGTCGTTTTCAAAGCTCGGAGTCGGACTAAGAAATATTCTAATTGCATTATACTATTTAATTGAACATTAAAAATGTAAAAGGACTAAACTAATGACTAATGACTTAATATAACCATAAATAATTCGACTAACCATAGCTTATAAATACATATTGAATTAATCATTATTATATTATTACTTGACATCCAAATTTTGAACCATTAATTTGCATGTGAAATTTATCAAGTTTTTTATTTATTGTATTTTTTTTATTTATTGTATTAATATGATTAATTATTATTTAATGTAACTTTGCAACGCCCTGACGGGGCTTCATGTAATCTTGCTCACAATTAAACATGTAAGACATTATGTATTAGATATGTAAGTGGATTCATGAATGCAAATAAAGAAATGAAATGAAATGAAATGAAAAAATTAGCGGAATACGAGACTGTTCCGGCTATATCGGGAGGACATTATTAGGATGTTGTTCAACTAACGGCTTTAAGTTTGTCCTGGTTCTTCCTCACGATGTCCTCAGTGCGGAAGTAAGCTTCGGCGATCAACTTCTTCGCCTCCATATCGATGAGGTTCTTGAGCGCCCGGCTGAACGGAGACCTCTCCCGGTCCTTGAGGTCTGGGAACGACACCAGTCCCACTGACGGCGACATGCCGAACACTCGCACCTGAAAAAATTGCGAGGAACTTCACAACCTTGTGCCCCCCTCACCGTTTTACCACAGAACTTCGAGAAATCGTGAGCGATGGCACCCATGCGTGGTTGAAATCCAACTTACTGGCACGAAACGCTTCAGTTCAACGTTTCTGAAACGAACGGCTAAGGTATGAAACGCTTGTGTTTCCGGTCACATATAATATGAGTACCTTCAAGACAAGAGTGAATAGGCATTTTCTAGGCAAGCGCGCTCCAACCTAGACCTCATCAATGTTTTCCATCATCGATTGTCGTCAAGCGCAAGCCTATCTCATAATAAAAAAACATTAATAGTATAATAACAAATTTATTTGCAAAATTGTGAGTACATAACGTGATGATAATATGTAGATACAGTTCCTTCCATAATCCACTGTCGCCGACAGTGGGCAAATGTTTGTTACTTCTAAAGCGGATCAATTAAACAATAATTACATTAAATAATAGTCGGTAACGTCCACAGCGATTTAGAAGTCGAAAGGAGAATAATAGGCGGATGGAAAAAATTCTGGAGTCTTAAAGAAATTCTGAAAAGCAACATGCCAATGAAAATAAAGACAAGGGTGCTGGATACTTGTTTGCTACCATCAATAGCTTACGCGTGCCAAACTTGGAAATACACGGTTCGCATAAAAAATAAAATCAGGTCATGCCAAAGAAGTATGGAGAGAAGTGTTCTGAAGATTAGAAAGATTCACAAAATTCGCCACACCACCATACGGCAAAAAACAAATGTAACAGATGCTCTCCATTACTCTCTAAAACTAAAATGGCGATGGGCGGGTCACGTGGCGCGGATGGGGGACAACCGCTGGACGTCTAGGCTGACGTCGTGGCCGGGTCCTGCAGGTCACAGGAAAGTAGGCAGACCATACGCAAGGTGGACCGATGATCTGTTAAAATGCGCTGGCAAACGCTGGTTTCAGATAGCACAAGACAGGGATAAATGGTCCTCTCTGGAGGAGGCCTTCACCCTCACCTAGAGGGGTTCTTGTTCATTTAGCTATTTAATTTATTTTTTTAATTATTTGTATTAAGTTAATGGTAGGATTGATAATATTGAATTAAGTAGATTTTAAAATTAGAATATAGCTTATTATAAAATAGTTAACACATTATGTAAAATTTTTTGGTTAAACAAGAAATAAAAGGCTTTTTTATTTTATTTTATTTAACGTCCACAGCTGGACAAAGGTCTTCTTGCAAGTCCGTCACTGTTCTACGATCATGACGATTTGTTCGGACGAGCTATTCGAAAACTATTTACGTCAATATTTCGTCGGGGCCATTCGAAAGCTAATATTTACTTCAATGCTTGGTCTGGTGGGAGGCTTTGGCCGTAGCTAATTACCATCCTACCATCAGACGTGCCAAGCGATTTAGCGTTCCGGCACGCGTGTAGAAACAGTTTAGGTGTATGGGTTGAATGTACGAATGTACACTGCCATACCCCTTCCAAGTTAGTCCGCCACCATCTTAGACTGCATCATCACTTACCATCAGGCAAGATTGCAGTCAAGGACTTTATTAGTTCATGTTTAATTTTTTGTTAGTTTACCTGCTGGTTTCATCTTCTAAATATATAAAAGGCAAAGGTGACTGATTGACTGACTGACTGACTGATCTATCAACGCACAGCCTTAACTACTAGACGGATCGGGCTGAAATTTGGCATCCAGACAGCTATTATGACGTAGGCATCCGCTAAGAAAGGATTTTTGAAAATTCAACCCCTTAGGGGGTAAAATAGGGGTTTAAAAAATCGAATTGAACGTGAGCAAAGCCGCAAGCAAAAGCTAGTTATTGTATAAATGAACCTTTTATTTAAGGAGAGCACCTTAGGGGCAGATGTTTTCTGCAATACTACTTTTGTTTGTAATTAACTAGGATATTAAGCTTTTTCATTGTAATTGCAGAATTTTACTTGTTTAAGTTTTATTGGATCAATAAACATTTCTTATTATTTTGTCGTTGAATTAAAAAAAAGTGTGCTGCACTGGTAGCATGGGCGGGAGAAATTTTATTTCCGGGAAAAGGATAAAATGTTTATCCCCTCGCTTAGTTTTATCCACCCGTCGAGCATGGGCGCAGCGGTGGAAAAATATTAACAGTGGATAAAATGGGAGAAAATTTATCCCCGCAATTATTGCCATTATAAGAAAATCATGGAAGTAGGAGGTACTAATACCACAATACTTCAAAATTTATGTCAAAGTGATTATTTTTATCTATACTCGTGATTTTGACAGTTAATAGGTGATTCGTAGGTGGTTTTTGTCTGTGGTTTTTGTTTTTGTTTGACCCTTTCAAAAGTTAAAAAAGGACAAGTTTATCTCTTTCATTTAACCCCATGATCTAGCCGGGAGAAGTTGCTCCACTTGTAATGTCAAATAGGGATATACTTCTCCTTTCCCCTGTCGCCATGCTCTAGCATAGGGAGGAGATCATTTTATCCCCTGTCAGTGGATAAAATTGGGGGATAAAATGTTAATCTCCTGCCCATGCTAGCAGTGCAGGTTGGATGCAGTGGTACCTGCGCGTAGGCGATCTTGGTGGTCTTCTCCAGGTCGTTCTGCGCCCCGCTGGTCACCGAGTTGAAGGTGACAGCCTCCGCCGCCCGCCCGCCCAGCGCCATGCACATGCGGTCGAATAACTGCAACCGATACAAATACAAAAATAAAAAACTTGAGAGGTGTCAAGGGACACCCGGATGGAACGAAGTTCAATGCGAAATAGAAATGAAAATATCTGGCTTGCTTTCTATAAGAGAGAGAGAGACAGACAGAGAAACATGCGACGCCTATAGCAAAAAGTGTCGTGACAACTTTTCGTAAGAATTATTTCCGTCTAGCCCCCTTTCACAACGCGCGATAAGGAACTTCGTTCCAACAATGCGGTTATAGTAGGCTAATTTACTCTTTTTTGAAAAGTCTCTTAAGATCTCAAGGTGATATGCTCGTACTAATTTACTAAAATTTTATTCAATTTGTCTCGATTTGTCATAAGAGCCACAAGTTGGCCATCACATCACATCACACTAATATTATAAAGAAGAAAAGTTTGTATGTGTATGTGTGTGTATATTTGTTACTCCTTCACGCTACAACGAATGAACCGATTTGGCTGAATTTTGGAATGGAGATAGCTCATACCCAGGATTAAAACATAGGCTTTTTAGCCCAAAAAATAAGAGTTCCCGCGGGAATTAAAAATACTTAATTGTATTTTTTGTGTGGTGCGGGTGCTTACGTTCCCTCAAATATAGTTGAGCGAAGAAACGGCTGGATCATGCGTCGTGCTCGTGAACGAGTGCCACCAACGGGAATTGATCTGCTTTGTCTTCCTATCTTGACATGTGTCGGGTTATATGTATTGAAGCTTCACTGTGGAAGTACTGTATAAACAGCATAGTTCAGTTACCTAATGTAAAATTATTTTATTTTTTGAAAAGAGCAACTGCTGAGTTTCTTGCCGGCTCTTCTCAGCAGAATCTGCATTCCGAACCGGTGGTAGATTTATGACGTGTCATAAGAGCTACAAGGTGGCCTACATGAAATAAATAAATTTTGAATTTTAAAACACTTACCTGCTCCTTAGAATACAGCTTTTGATCGGAAGTTGTGTACTGAGCGAATCCAAGCGCCTTGTTGGTGCGAGGAACGATGGTGACTTTGATAAGCGCGTCCGTGTGTTCAAGAAGCCATCCAACTAGAGCATGGCCCGCCTCGTGATAAGCTACTATCTTCTTTTCCCCCGGCGACATTGCGTGGCTGCGTTTCTCTGTCCCACCTGTAATTAAAATAACGTAAACGTTTTGACGTGAAACGTCTTTAAGGCCCAAGATAATCTATACATATAAAGTTCAAAGTCCTGACTGACTGAGATATCAACGCACAGCCTAAACTACTGAAGTTAGAAACTTGAAATTTTTACAGTTGGTTCCTTTTATGACGTAGGCGCACACTAAGAAAGGATTATTGGAAATTCCACCCCTAAGGGGTTTAAATAGGGGATGGAAGTTTATATGAAACTCCGTCATTTTTCAAGCTGTTTCCATCAAAGTTGGTATTAGAGCTTTCAGTTAAAAATAAAGAAGTACGTGTGTCACAGTTTTTGAAAATTCCACTCCAATACCTAATTCCACGCGGACGAAGTCCCGGGGGCAAAAGCTAGTAATTTCTAAATTGTCTCTGGTCTGGTCCGGTGGGAGGCTTTGGCCGTGGCTAGATACCACCCTACCGTCAAAGACGTGCCGCCAAGCGATTTAGCGTTCCGGCACGATGGCGTGTATAAACCGATTAGGGATATGGGTTGAATTGACACTGCTATACCCCTTCCAAGTTAGCCCGCTACCATCTTGGACTGCATCATCACTTACCATCAGGTGAGATCGCAGTCAAGGGCTATCTTGTCCTAGAATATAAAAAAAAGACACGGGTCTACCCGCGAAATTCAAATTTAATTTGGTTTTTCGCAGTTTTTAAACTAATACGACAAACTAAGCTTATGGTATTCAAATTGCGCCAATGGCAGTATCATCTTCACAGGTTTATATACTAATCTTTACGTGAAAGTAACCAGTTTAAGAATTGAATGAGTTTGACGTGAGCTACTCACAAATTAGTAATTATTTGACTAATTTCTTCATCGGTCTATGTCGAAACCGTACAATTCGCCCAGTCATCATTCACGCATTATTATAAATACGGTTTTTATTTAATCATACATCAGTGTACATAACATCGCGTCGCGCTCACGTTACTGGAATTAGGTTATTATTAGCCTAAGTAGAGGCCGATAAACTTAGGGCAAAAACATGCCAAAGATGCCTCACTGCGATACCTCGCGGTCGCGGTTTAGCTCGCTACCTCGATGTCACCTGCATGTAAAACAAATGTATGCAAACAGACGAGCACGAACATGTCGAAGATACCTCGCTGTACCGCGATGTATCGCAGCGAGGTATCCTTCGGCGTGTTCGTGCTCGTCTGTTTGCATACATTTGTTTTACATGGAGGTGACATCGAGGTAGCGAGCTAAACCGCGACCGCGAGGTATCGCAGTGAGGCATCTTTGGCATGTTTTTACCCTTATACTTCTACTCGAGCAGTTTTATTACTATGCGGTCCTGAACGGTATACTCACCAACGACCCTCTCGACGGCGTATTCCAGATCGGTCGCTTTGACGATGCTCTGCTTGTGGCGAGCGGCGTGCAGGGCGGCCTCGTTACACACATTCGCGATGTCCGCGCCGCTGAAGCCAGGCGTTAGGTACGCTAGCCTAGAACCAGGACAATTTTAGCAGTCGGGTCACCTGATGTTAAGTGATTACCGCCGCCCATGAACTCTTGTAGCACCTTTGTCTGGTGGAAGGCTTTGGCTAATTACCACCCTACCGTCAAAGGCGTGCCGCCAAGCGATTTATACTCCTAAATACAAATAAGCCTATAACCCAACGGATATTGGTGTGGACTGAAAACTAAAAGATCTATAGTTTCTACCGACCCTAGTACTTCATACTAAGGAATTAAACATGAAAATTATACCTAAAAATGTTTGATTAAATCTCTTCAAAATCGGTACAGTAGATCAACTACGTGATGTACATTCACAAAGAATCATAGAAATAATAATTTTACGAATTTTCATATTGAATACATCATCGTTGACGCTATTCAGTTACAAGTTCAAACCCCACCTGCTGCTATATTACACTACTAGCTTTAACCCGCGGCTTCGCTCACGTTAGGTTCGATTTTTTAACCCCCTATTTAACCCTCTTGGGGTTGAAATTTTCCAAAATCCTTTCTTAGCGGATGTCTACGTCCTAACAGCTACCTGTATACCAAATTTCAGCTCGATCGGTCCAGTGGTTAGAGCTGTGCGTTGATAGATCAGTCAGTCAGTCAGTCAGTCAGTCAGTCAGTCACCTTTGCCTTTTATATATTAAGATTACACTATTGTAAAGAGCGGAAAGATTCTCACTTATTTGGAGGGGAGACAAAACTAGTAGTCAAGCTCAGCTTTGCTACTTAAAAAAAAACTAAATAGAAACTCACCGTTTCACATAATACGAAGGTAAGTCTTCGAGGACGATACTCTTGAGATGCCTTTCGAAAATTTCTTCCCTCTCTTGCAAAGTGGGTAGATCGATCAAAATGTGCCTGTCAAAGCGACCGGGGCGAAGAAGCGCCTGCAAACCAGAGAATTCAATATTTCACACACAATAGCAACAGAGATTCAAAAGCACTTATATTGTAAAAGTTTCGTCTCTTCTCCTTCTTATAAACCGATAAACGTCCACTGCTGGACATAGTTCTCTTGCATGGACCTCCACAGGTCTCGGTCTTGTGCCGCCTGAATCCAGCGGCTCCCTGCAACTCGTTTGATGTCGTCGGTTCACCTAGTGGGGGGTCTGCCAACACTGCGCTTCCCGGTGCGGGTCGCCACTCCAGCACCTTGGGACCTATTGACGACCTCCCTGGCGCAGTGGTGAGCGCTATGGTCTTATAACTGGGAGGTCTCGAGTTCGATTCCCGGCGGGAACAATTTAGGAATTTATAATTTCTAAATTGTCTCTGGTCTGGTCTGGTGGGAGGCTTTGGCCGTCGCTAGTCACCACCTTACCGTCTAAGACGTACCGCCAAGCGATTTAGCGTTCCGGCACGACGGCGTGTAGAAACCGATTAGGGTATGGGTTGAATTTACACTGCTTCCAAGTTAGCCCGCTACCATTTTAGACTGCATCGTCACTTACCATCAGGTGAAATCGCAGTAAAGGGCTATCTTGTCATCAAATTAAAAAATATATAAAAGGCAAAGGTAACAGACTGACTGAATGATCTATCAACGCACAGCTCTAACGGCTGGACGGATCGGGCTGAAATTTGGCATACAGATAATTATCTTTTTGAGCCACAAGTTGGCCTAAATAATTTAGATTTTTTTAAATTTTAAGCTCAGTACAACCACAAACCTTGTCCAAAACATCGGCTCTGTTGGTCGAGGCCAGCACCACAACGCCTTCGCGGCTCTTCATGCCGTCCATTTCCACCAGCAACTGGTTCAGGGTCTGTTCCCCTTCTCCACCCCCTGGGCCCCAGGATGAGGCTCCGGAGGACCTGGCTCGACCTACTGCGTCCATCTCATCGATGTAGATGATACAGGGTGCACGGGACGCCGCTTCTTTGAAAAGGTCCCTATGGGCAAATCGTTTTTTTTTTTATTCTATGACAAGATAGCCCTTGACTGCGATCTCACCTGATGGTAAGTGACGATGCAGTCTAAGATGGTAGCGGGCTAACTTGGAAGGGGTATAGCAGTGTAAATTCAACCCATACCCCTAATCGGTTTCTACACGCCATCGTGCCGGAACGCTAAATCGCTTGGCGGCACGTTTTTGACTGTAGGGTGGTAACTAGCCACGGCCAAAGCCTCCCACCAGACCAGACCAGAGACAATTTAGAAATAATAAATTACTAAATTGCCCCCGCCGGGAATCGAACCCGAGACCTCCCAGTTATAAGACCACAGCGCTCACCACTGCGCCAGGGAGGTCGTTGGATTGGAAGGATTGGAGCAATGAAGGAGGATATAGTATGATATTGAGTTATATACAGAAAGATATAGAATATTTAAGTTATATACAAGAAAAGTATAATAACCACACTAATATTAGAAAGGCGAAAGTTTGTGTGTGCGTGCGTGCGAGTGTGTGTATGTTTGTTACTCTTTCAAGCAAAAACTACTGGAAGGATTTGGCTGAAATTTGGAATGGTGATAGCTCGTACCCTGGATTGAAACATAGGCTACATTTTATCCCGGGAAATCAAAGAGTTCCCGCAGAAATTAAACCTTAGTCCACGCGAATGAAGTCGCGACCATCATCTAGTATTTTTTAAAAAACCTAATACATGAGTGCAATTGGTTTTTCTTTTAATCCATCAAGACTGTGAAATAGATAAAGATTGAAAATTTTAGCTCAGCCTTTGGTGCTGTTTGATTTCCCTCCAACCGGACTATGAGAGTGAGGAAATAGGCGCCATTTTGGACACTGGCCGTCTTAGAATGGAATAAAATAGAATAGAAATATTTTTTATTCAATGTTTTTTAATTCTTAACCAAGTAAATCAGAAAAACTATTAATCATAAACACCGTTGCAGGGTACTTGCTATGTGCTTCTTGCACTATCAGAAGTTATAGAGAATCAGTTAGAAGAGTTGATATGTGACAAGCATTGCGACCCTCAAAAATTAGGTTGATGATGAGAAGATAGAAGGATAATATAGTTACCTGACTCTAGCAGCTCCTAGACCGCCGATCATCTCAATGAATTCCGATCCGTTCATGGATAGAAATGGCACATTCGATTCCGTTGCTACCGCCTTAGCTAGCATGGTTTTCCCGCAACCCGGCGGCCCCAACAGCAAAGCTCCCTTGGGAACCTGTAGACCAAGTGAACATACTGAAAACCAGATCGGCACCCTGATTACGTAAAAATTTACAACAGCAATAGCAACGCGACAGCAATCACTACGCGATCGGTCGCAAAACGTCATTAAAAATCGTATTCCGGAAGCCAATCGCACGTCTATTGCTCACTTGTCGATACTAGCGCCACTCGCGATAGGACGGCAATAGATGTAAACAAAATACACAGTTTTTATCGTCGTCTGTGGTTGAATTGTTATATTTTTTATTTGTTTTGTGTTGTAGTCTGTGGTAAAACCCTCTCGAAGTATTTGGACTTCCTTTCTTCTCCATCAAGCATCTCTAAAGGAGAAAAGTACATTTTGCGATAGGCGAGCAATAGACGTGCGATTGGCTTCCGTATTACGATTTTCCCACCACTATTGTCGTGCCCGTCGTGTCGTGTCGTGGGGGGTAAGGGAGCGCACTTCCATCTAGCGCTCCAACTGTCAACCTCACCTGCCCGTGGTGCCTCCTGCTGGTCTACTAACGAGGCTCTGACGACCGACAAATGGCGGTATAACCATTTCGCACTGGCTAGACTCAACAAATGACACAGGCCGGTGTCGGGCAGCAGCGACACCGGTGCGATCAGTCTAGCCCTGCGATGACCAACACGCCTGCCCAGCGTGGTCATTACGGGCAAAACCTTGTATGGTGCACAACACAAGGCCAAGGCCCCTAGTTCCCGGCGGCCCCGTTATTCCCGACCCTGGCAGCGGTCGTGGTAATGGCGGGGCAGGGGGTGCTAAGAATCTCCGGATGGGATTCCGCTGCCAACCCCGACGACTGGACCTGGCGACATACAACGCACGCACTTTGAGGACCGACGAGAAGATCATCGAGCTGGAAGAAGCAGTGAACAAGTTGCGCTGGAATATTATAGGTTTGTCTGAAGTCCGAAGAGAGGGGGAGGACTCGATAATCCTCAATTCCGGCAACTTCTTTTACTACCGGGAGGGCGACCAACAGTCCCAGGGCGGTGTCGGGTTCATCGTCCACAAATCCCTCGTCAACAACATTGTCGAAGTCAAAAGTGTGTCGAGTAGGGTAGCGTACCTTATACTCAGAATCACCAAACGGTATTCGCTGAAGGTTATACAGGTTTACGCACCGACAACGGCACATCCTGACGAGGAGGTAGAGGTCATGTATGAGGATATCTCAAAAGCCATACATGCCTCCACCACTCACTACAATGTTGTGATGGGGGATTTCAACGCAAGGTTGGGCAAACGAAGCGGTGTAGAGACGAGGTTGGGGCAATTTGGGCATGGGCGAAGGAACCATAGGGGCCAAATGCTGGCCGACTTCATGGAGAAGGAGGGCCTCTTTATGATGAACTCCTTCTTCAAGAAGCGGCCACACCGAAAATGGACATGGATGAGCCCCGATGGTTCCACGAGAAATGAGATAGACTTCATCATGTCGACCGAGCGGCATATATTCAATGATGTCTCTGTGATCAATGGGGTGAAAACCGGCAGTGATCACCGTATGGTAAGAGGCACATTGAATATCAACGTACGGCTGGAACGGGCTAGACTGGTGAAGTCAACTCTCCGACCTACTCGTGCCCATATCCAAAACCCCGAAAACTTCCAACTCGAACTCCAGAACCGATTCGATTGCCTAGCAGATTGCGATTCTGTGGACGATCTCAACAACAGGTTCGTGGAAACTGTCCATACTGTGGGGTCTAAGTTCTTCAAGACCCATCGCAGTAAAAGAACCAAAAAGTTCTCTGACCATACTCTCAAACTGATGGAAGAGAGACATGAGATGAGGCTTCAGTCGTCAGCAGACGCGGATGCATACCGGCATATTAATAGGCAGATCTCTAAATCACAAACTCGCGACCTTCGTATCTTTAATACCGAGTGTATTAAGGATACTATTGAGCGGAACCGAGGCTCCAAAGTGTTCGCGAGAGATCTGTCTATCGGACAGAGCCAGCTGACGCGGCTGAAAACTGACGACGGTCGTCTCGTTTCTTCTCGACCTGAGGTCTTGGGAGAGGTCGAGAAGTTCTATGGGCAGTTATATACCACGACACAAAAACCTGTTGTTGATTTGGCCAAAGACCCCAGAGCCAAACTGACCCGACACTATACCGAAGATATCCCGGACGTCAGCCTATACGAGATTAGTATGGCTCTCAAACAACTTAAGAACAACAAGGCGCCTGGTGATGACGGAATCACGGCGGAACTCCTGAAAGCGGGTGGAAAACCGGTTTTAAAAATCTTTCAGCGATTGTTCAATTCCGTCATTCACGAGGGTACAACGCCGGAAGCATGGCACAGGAGCGTGGTGGTTCTGTTCTTCAAAAAAGGTGATAACACCTTGTTGAAGAATTATAGACCCATCTCGCTGCTGAGTCATGTTTATAAGTTGTTCTCGAGAGTCATTACGAATCGTCTCGCCCGTAGGTTCGACGACTTCCAGCCTCCCGAACAAGCCGGATTCCGAAAAGGCTTTAGCACCATAGACCACATTCATACGCTGCGGCAGGTTATACAGAAGACAGAAGAGTATAACAGGCCACTTTGCTTAGCGTTTGTGGACTATGAGAAAGCCTTCGATTCGGTGGAAACTTGGGCTGTGTTGAGGTCTCTGCAGAGATGCCGTATCGACTATCGGTACATTCAAGTGTTGAAGTGCTTGTACGAAAACGCCACTATGTCAGTGCGTATACAGGACCAGACTACAAGGCCAATTCAATTGCAGCGTGGAGTGCGACAGGGAGACGTTATCTCCCCGAAGCTCTTTACCGCTGCGTTGGAGGACGTCTTTAAGCTTCTGGATTGGAACGGACTTGGCATCAACATAAACGGCGAGTACATCACTCACCTTCGATTTGCCGACGACATAGTCATTATGGCAGAGACTCTCGGAGACCTCAATACAATGCTCAATGACCTCAGCAGGGTTTCTCAACAGGTGGGCCTTAAAATGAACATGAGCAAGACGAAGATCATGTCCAATGCTCATGCTTCGCTCCACCCAGTAATTGTTGAGAACTCTGCACTCGAAATTGTAGACGAGTATATATACCTGGGACACACAGTCCAGCTAGGTAGGTCCAATTTCGAGAAAGAGATCAACCGCCGAATCCAACTCGGCTGGGCAGCATTCGGGAAGCTCAGAGATGTCTTCTCGTCCAAAATTCCTCAGTGCCTGAAGACTAAAGTCTTCGAACAGTGCGTGTTGCCAGTGATGACCTATGGATCCGAAACATGGTCGCTAACTATGGGCCTCATAAGAAGGCTCAGGATCACTCAGCGGGCGATGGAGAGAGCTATGCTCGGAGTATCCCTGCGAGATCAAATCAGAAATGAGGAGATCCGTAGGAGAACCAAAGTCACCGACATAGCTCAGCGAGTCGCGAAACTGAAGTGGAAATGGGCGGGGCACATAGTTCGAAGAGCTGATGGTCGTTGGGGTCCCAAGGTGCTGGAGTGGCGACCCCGCATCGGGAAGCGCAGTGTTGGCAGACCCCCCACTAGGTGGACCGACGACATCAAACGAGTCGCAGGGAGTCGCTGGATTCAGGCGGCGCAAGACCGAGGTCTGTGGAGGTCCATGCAAGAGACTTATGTCCAGCAGTGGACGTCCATAAGTTGATGATGATGATGATGATGATTGTCGTGCCCACAAGCTTACAGCTTTCTTGGAGGAAAGCGGAAGATTGAAAATTATCATGTTCAGCATAGTTGGTCCTTACTTATATTAAAATTTGAGGTTCCCGCCTATGATATTCTACTAGGGACGAGTTTTATACTCACAAAACAAGCGAAAAAATTGTTCCGAACGACGAAGTGTATAATAGAGTACTTCTTGTTAACTCAACAAATATCTGAGATTACGCGCTTCATTTACCGCACGATTGTAACATATTTACCTCTTTTTATACATATACTACATCATAGTTCCTCGTAAGATTTTTGGACGCCCAACTCTACGCGAAGTGTTTATGCCCGCGAAAATCAAATACTTTTGTAAAAAAAAAACATTTATGGCTTCACTAAAAAAATAATAAGAATGCATGTGATTTCCAAGCGATCGGGGTCATCGGAAGAACAATATCTATACATATAATAAAATTGTAGAAAAGTAGTGTCTGTACAATGGAAATATATAAAAAAAAGTAGCAGGGGTTGTTATTATATCGATGCCGAACCCAAAAATGTAATTATTTTTTTTTTGTCTGTTTGTCTGTTTGTCTGTGTGTTTGTGCACGCTAATATCAGAAACGGCTTATTCGATTTAGATACGGTTTTCACTAATATATTGTAGTAAGCTTCACTTAACATTTAGTGTTTATTTCATGTCAATCGGTTCATAAATAAAAAAGTTATGTCAATTTAAAGAATCACGGCGAACATTTTTAACGTACAGAGTACGTACTACACGCCTCGCGCCTGAGCGTCGACGGTATATGTAATTCAAAATATGCTGCCCGAAAAGTCACTATTCCACGCGAACGAAGTCGCGGGCACAGCTAGTAGTTATAATAATTTTACCTTTGCGCCCAAACTTTTGTAGTGTTCTGGTCTTTTCAGATAGTCGACGAACTCCATAACTTCCATTTTTGCCTCCCGGAGTCCGGCAACGTCTTGGAATTTGACTCCTTTGCCTTGACCGCTCATTGAATCCACTAAGGTGAACTTAGCCCTTCTTAATTGACTCTGTAAATATAAAGGAAGTTAGATAAACTTATTTATTTATTTATTAAAGAGGCACACAAAACAGGTTGAGACTAAAAATTACACAAAATATAAGTACACACAGCTTATCGAGAACCAAGTAACAACCCTTAATATGTGTACACGGCATGATTGAATAAAATTAATTAACGAGTCAGAAAATAAAAAGATATAAAAGGAAACAAGTCTTTTATTTATATTAGTCAAGCTGAACTTGACTTATATTCTCCTCTCCCCTCGAAATAAGCGAAAAACTTGTATTAGGAGTAGGTACGACAATAATGCAACGGGTGGGGCTCGAACCTGCAACCTTTCAGTTTTCAGTCCGCACCTTTAGGCGTTGAGCTATTGAAGCTTTCTGTTCTCTGCGAGACATTTTTAAGCTATTGCATAGCTTCTATGGCGGGCCAGCGTGGAGACCGAATCCAGAAATTCCGTAACGAAAATAACCTGACACGGGACTCCTCTACGGTGAGCCGCTAGATGGCGTTGATAAAAAATGCTATGCAAATAGCTTTACCGCGGCAGTCCCCGAGTGCCACACGTCATTTTTTTTCTTTTTCTTGAAAAGAAAACCATTTATTGTGTCTAATAAGCGAGCATTAAAGTGAAAATAAAATATTGCTTACAAATCCGCTGAGGTTAATGTTCATTTTCATTGACTTGGTGGAGTACAGGAAGGAAAGTATGACTGCCGCTATCAGCAGAGTCGTGAAGATCTTTCCCGCGACGCTGCCATTTCTGTCATATATGACGCGGACCCCTAAAATCATAAAATAAATCACTATCATTGACTAGACAATACAGCATAATATCAAAAAGGTTAGTCGACATCACAGATGACCGAAGAGCTGGCAGCTACCTTGGACAAAGGATTAGTCTAGCTATCCAAAGGGGGAACGCTGCCAGCATCTTCGGAACTTTGCCTAAAGGGACTCTTTTTAATAATATATTTTAATTTATTATATTATATTATTTAAGGTTTTTAGTTTTAGGTTTATATTTTATTCTAGTATATATTTCATTTGTTTATTATATGTATCATTTTAGTTTTAATTTTAGAAGTAATTTAATATTAATTTATATTATAGATCAATAAGATAACCCTAGTTCCCTATCTATGTTTAATAGTTTTATACAGCATTGTAAAGTCGACATCTCCTGAGGATGCTCCGGTGTCGGGGCGAAACGTGCGTCGAGAGTAGTATAAGTCTTGTATGGTGGTGCATGTGAGTGGTGGTGGCATTGCTTGCTTGGGAACTTGGCTTTCTTGCTTGGTTGGGGAGGTAAGCGGTGCTTATAGCTTGTAACTGCATGTTTGACCATACAGATTTTTTCTGTTGGCGGATTATAGCAAAATAGTTCTAACATTTTCGTGCTAATCATGAACTTCCGCACAGTAACCCTGCTTCTATCCAATATAATAAACTGAATAATATACTGAGTACAGATCAACGAGTATGGACTGCCTCGTTGGTCTAGTGGTTAGCAAGTTCGACTACGGATGACGAGGTCCCGGGTTCGATTCCCGGGTCGGGCCAAAAATGTATTGGGTTTCTGTTAAAAAATTTTCAGTACTAGCCCGGAGTTAGGAAGTCGGTGGTGAGTCACCCCCGTGTCTCGGAGCGCACGTAAAGCCGTCGGTCCTGCGCCTGATCTCTCTCCGATCGTGTCGGATTTTCCGTCCCATCGGGCTATGAGAGTGAGGTAATAGAGAGTGCACCTGTGTTTGCGCACACACTTGTGCACTATAATATCTCCCGCGCAGATGGCTAATCGAATTCGGTCGGGAGGACATTATTATTATTATTATTATGGATCAACGCATGCATCAAGATCCACGGATTAGAACATCTGTTTTTAACTTTAGTCGTGGATTGTATTAAAAACAAATATTTACCTTCTTTGACTCCTAAACTGAGCTCAGTCGCCCGCAGTTTTTCTTCGAAACGTTGAATGTTACCCACATTCATGTGATAAATGCGATGATTTGTCTGAAATAATAAGTTATCTAAATATATAAAAGGCAAAGGTGACTGACTGACTGACTGACTGATCTATCAACGCACAGCTCTAACCACTGGACCGATCGAGCTGAAATTTGGTATACAGGTAGCTTTTAGGACGTAGACATCCGCTAAGAAAGAATTTTGGAAAATTTCAACCCCAAGAGGGTTAAATAGGGGGTTAAAAAATTCGAACCTAACGTGAGCGAAGCCGCGGGTTAAAGCTAGTTTTATGTATAAAATTGTTTAAGCTATTGCATAGCTTCTATCGCGGGCCTTGAGCGTGGAGACCGAATCCAGAAATTCCGTAACGAAAATAACCTGACACGGGACTCCTCTCACCGCTAGATGGCGTTGATAAAAAATGCTATGCAGCTTTACCGCGGCAGTCCCCGAGTGCCAAACGTCTTCTTTTTTTTTATTCAATGACAAGATAGTCCTTGACTGAGATCACACCTGATGGTTAATGATGATACAGTCTAAGATAGCGGGCTAACTTGGAGTATGGTAGTGTATATTTAACTCATACCCCTAATCTGTTTCTACACGCCATCGTGCCGGAACACTAAGTCGCTTGGCTGCACACCTTCGACGGTAAGGTAGTAACTAGCCACGGCCAAAACCTCCCACCAGACCAGACACAATTCAGAATCAAACCCGTTACCTCCCAGTTATACTGATAACTTTAGTTATTTTAAGTTAAAGTTTTCTAATAATAAAAGGAGACGGTCCATTTTGGGACTACTCTTGTACCATATACCATGAAAAGTGACAAAATACAAAGAGATCATTAACAATAAAATCAATTAGACAATCATAATAAATAAATTGCAAAAATAAAAATGTAATTTCAAGTTTTTCGGTACTGTACACAACACTTACAAGATGGCTACCTTTCAGCCACATAGAAGGCAGTAGGTAGGTACCCAGACACAGTTCTGTCAAATGTCATTTCTGAGTTATCTGACAAGTGACGTGATATTATGGCGTGTGATTGGGAATGATTGGGATGTGATTGGGTTTTCGTTGTAATTCACAAATAATTAATAAACGGAGTGATTACATTCTCTTGGGAAGTAATTATTAATTATTATATTATCTTCAAATGCAGATCAATGACCCCATAATATTTTGACAGCTAACGTCAGAAACATGAATCCGCCCGCCATGATTACGTATGTTATGTTGCCTTACGTGTCGAAAATAAATAATATTAGCATTGAAATTAAGATGAGTTCGTGGATTTGATGGGTCAAAAATGCTTTAATATTTTATTTTATTTTATGTTATTACTGGTACACGACCTGTCCCAGGCTCCATACAATTTTGGACCGTCTCCTTTGGTTCAAAGTTCAAACTCAAAGCTCAGTATCCTATGCAGGTGATTTAAATTATTAGGTTCAGTTTTTTTCTATATCTCTATTGATACAGAATCGTAGCTAATTACTTATCGTTACTTAAGGATCTCTTTGAATACAAAATTATTATATTCTATTCTATAAGTTCAAAGCACACAGCATCCTAGATAGAAAATTTGGGCTGTACAACTCATTTGTCATAATACAATTGTCACTTATGACTAATTATCACAAGTACAAAATCTGAATCATTACGCTACAGTGGCAATGGAAGTTTATGGCTTACCCTCTTCCCTTTTATAACAGCCCCTTCATACAAGATAATAGTGACGATTTCCAAATCTGGCCGCACGATTATTTCTTCCACCTCACCTTTCGAAAGCATGGAATAAACAAATTCATTCCATGACACATACCTGATCATCTGTAAAATAATATCATATTTTATTCAAAAAAGTGATTAAGTGAAGGCTACGAATGAAATAAATGATGAAATTAAGTATAGTTCTTGCAATTCACAATGGCGCGTGAGCTTTACTTTTGTTTACGTTGTGTACATTGCGTAAGTGTGCGTGCCTGTCAGGAGCCTAGGTCAGAGCGGTCAGGAGCCTAGGTGGGAGCGGTCAGGCGCGAGCAAGCTCTCGCTCCCACTTATATAGATACGACACACACACAACCATGAGCCATGTACCCTCATGAACTGAACATACTATACCAAAAACTTTGTTAGGAGCTGTTGGAGACTCCAGAGTGTGAAAGTTCAAGCAAGAGACCTTTGATCATCAGTAGCAGTCTTTTTTTTAAAAAAAAAAAGCATATTAGCCAAGCTGAAGTTGACTAATGTCATCCTATCCCCTCTAAATAAGCTTAAAACTTGTGCTAGGAGTTGGTACGACAATAGTGCAATGGGTGGGGTTCAAGCCTGCGACATTTTAATTTTCAGTCCTCACCGTTAACCGTTGGGCTATTGAGGCTATAATACAATGAGAACAATAAGGCCTGGTTTATATGATCTGATCTTACCTCACTTTGAGTGTTGTCCCCTGGCACAAGATATGAACTTAGCGTTATTAAGGTGAAAGTCATCAACATCCAAAATGCTGCTTTAATTAACAGGGAGGGTAAATTTGGTTCCTCATTCTCTTTTTTCTTATTGCTATCCTGTAAATTAAGCAATATTTCATGTAATACAGATTGATCGCAAGAATCTTAATATATAAAACAAAGTCGGGTTTGTTCGAACACCCAATTATGTTTGTTATAATGGCTGGACCGATTTTCATGGGTTTTTAATTTGTTGTTCTTGTCTCCTTTCCAAATAGCAGATTCACTATTAAAATATTGGAAAAATTCACGAAAAAAAAAATTATGAAAAAATTTGATTTTCTTATACATTTTAATATTGAAGGGGTTTTTTGATATATCTTCAACTAGATGGATGTACAATATCATGCAAACAGCTAGCAGCCAATAAATTTTTCTATTTATGTTCTTGTCAGAGCCCTATGTAATCATATTGATATAGTATAAAAGTATACCTTGTCCTTCTTTTCATTTTGATTGCAACTAGTAGGACTTGTATGTAGATTTCTTTTATTTGTGTTATTATGAAACAAATTCAACCTCGGCAAGTCTGATCTCTGGAGCAGGGCACACACAGCTTTGTACTCAGCATTGAAATGTTGTAATTGCTGTAATAGATTAAATTAATTCAATAAAGGATAATGGGTAATTTTGTACGGGCCCTATGCCCCAGACTATAGCATTTTGAACATAGCCTAACATAGCCTTTGTTGTCCCAATGGAATAGTTTTTTCTCCAAGTGAAGTCAGACAAGCTATAATATGACTTATTAAACTATACTCTAAGAACAACAAATACCAACATAGATCAGTAATTCTCCTTTCTACATTAACCTAAACAAAGTCACAATATCTGAATATTGCCTTATAACTTCTAAACTTGTGAAGGTTTGAAATTCTGAAGCATAATTTTATTTACCCTAGCATTGAGCCACCTGTAAAATTAAAGAGGTCATCAATACATAATACAAGTAATTAAATATCACATGCTTCAACTATGAAGGAAAACATTGTGAGAAAATCTCCACGCCTGTGAGTTTTCCATAATGTTCTCAGAGATGAAGTGAGAGAGGTGTGTGAAGTCTGCCAGTATAATTAAAGTTCTATTAATCCCAAAAGGAACTAATAGAAATTGTAAAATATTATTTGTCAATAAATAAATTCTTATTCTTATAATGTGCCTATATTCATATGCTCAGTAGTGAGCAATTTATGATGATATGAGATGATGATCATTATGAGTAAAATTTACAAATCATTCCGGGTATATTTGTTGCGCAATTTTTGAAATCAGTTTTCTTGGATTGATCAGGATATTCTCTTAAAATTACTCTTATTATACTTACAGGATGTCGCGATTTATTCGTTAAATTGTGCAATGCAGACACAGATTTACATAAAGTTAATAAACTAGATTGTTTATTTATTTGCCGCTCGATTAATCCATTTTTCAACTGAAAATATAGTTTTGACTGAAACCTTGACGGCGAAAGCACAGGCATACGTTTTATTGATAACATCTGGGGTAATTTTGTAATTTACAATTTTTATAATGCAATTACCAATACCATTAAATTTATATTATTTATATTTCAATTGAATCACTTTCGATTTTGTAAATTTCTGTTTTCATCACCGTTCATCCATTTTCACATTAATATTATTGACATTGACAACCTAACACTTGACAATGACATCTATAGTAATCGTACTTGACAGTGACATTTTTGTAATTAACCTGTGGCCGTATTCATTTATCTGTGGATCAGAGGTCTGATTGGATGAATTTATGACGTCCTTGCTGCATCAATGTACTATTTAAATGATTTAGCCAATAGCGGGAGTGTATCAGTCTCTGTCTATGGTATCCGCCAATCAGTAATCTTTGCAATCGTTTAGAGAACACCACGTAGTATCTAATCTGTGCCTTGCTGGCAATATTATGCGCGTGATACACATGCTAGTAGATGGCATGCTAGGTGTTGGTAAGCTGGCACGCCAAGTCTGGCAGAATGTAAGCGCGTGATATGTACATGCTAGCGAATGGTATGCCAGTTTCAAAAACTTCTACGTTCTACGTACCTACTACGTTACGTTTGTAAAAGTTCATAAAATGAATAGGTATTTATGAAGAAATAAATAGACAATAATACAACTCACAATTATATTAGGCAAAAAACAACAAAAACAAGCACAAAAATTAAAAAGATCTTGGCAGATAGTTGAGAATTTACTAGCAACACGTTACGATCTGTTTCACGTACTATTGTTAAAGGGGAAAGAATAAAACGGCTTGCGATCTACTCTATGCTTTGTACTGGCACGTGAGTTACTGGCAGAACCTCGATACACAATATGCGAGTACCTAGGTCGGGTTTGCTTGTAACTGGCATGCTTTTGTGCGAGTAACTAGCTTGTGTATCACGCACTTTATCGGGGAGTAACTTTTAACTGACATTTGAAAAAGGAGGAGTTGATTTTTTCTAACTATTGTATCCATATTATATCGATATCTCTATGATTTTTAAACCGATTTGAGTGAATCTTTTTTAATCGATATAAGAACTTTACGAGTTTCGTTTGATCTCATAAAAACTTTGGGTTCCAACTCCTCAATCCTGACGCTACTTACAGGGTTTGTGCCCACTTAAACTGAAAAAAGAATTAAGAAAATTATTCCCAGTAGTCCGGTCAAAAAAAAAAGGTAGAAATTTAGAATCGAGCGGCACGAAATGGGGGGGGAGTGGGGGCGGAGGGTGGGTTTGGTGTCCCCTACCCTCCAACACCACTCCCGTAAAAAGGTAATACACCGTTCTTGAGAAAAATGAAAAAGAAAATCCCATAGACCTAACCTAAAAAAAAAAAACCTCAGAAATAGTGAGACAAAAAATTCTCAGTAGTTTTTTTAGTTTTTTTCATAGAACTAGTGAGTAAAAAAAAATTCCCAGTAGTTCTATCACCAGAAATACTGGGAACAGCCTGTTGGTTTTTTGCCTATACTGTAAAGTTTAAAATCTTTCAATTAACCCTTTTTGTTCACCAGCTCTCCTTTGTAATTATATAGGAATAATAAATAAAACCCACCCAATTATAGACCACAACACTAATCATTGTGCCAAAGTAGTCATCAAAAAGGAAATGGATGCAACAAATTGGAAGCCCTCTTTATTGAATCGGTAAAGAAAATAATTTATTTAGTAAGTAACTATGTTTATTACTGAAATCAAATTAGATTTTGCTACATGTTTAATTAGGGCCATGATGGTGGGTCGCCTTCCTTCACTCTTCCTGAGTATAGTGCAGACTTGTCCCTAAAACTAGTCATCCTGAGGGTTTCCTGGTCATCAAGAAACTTGCCAATGAAGAATCCAGTGAAAGGTACTGCAAACCACACATAACGAGTTGTGATTCCAAATAAAGCCATGTTAGATTTTCTGCTGTGCTGTCTTCCACTTCCTGGTGTGATTCCAATCAAGCCAAATGGCTGTTAAGGTCAATGTTGGGAAAGCTATGCTGACCAGGTTCCTGCGGAAGACCCGTCCAATCGCCATAAAAACTGTAATGTAAGAAAAGAATAAATCAAGTTAGCTGTATTCTGAAAATCACATAGCTCTAACATACAATGTGATGCCAAACCCTTCTTGGAGGCGTGAATGAGAATGTGATTTTGTGAAATTTAAAAAATTTGATATCTCTTTACCACATTAGAAGTAAATAATTATTTTTTTTCTAGGTTCATGCTGCCCAGAATTCTGACATATTGACAGAAAAATAATTATACTAAAATTTCTACACAGGGGCCTGTGGACTAACAAATGAAGTAATTATATTCACTTGAGGACTAACTAGACTCTATGCTATAACACAAAAGCAAACATCATCCCTTCTAATAAGACTACATTCAAGCTCCAATAGTATCCTGAAAATGTTGGCCAGAAAATTTGATTTACCGATCCTAGAGCACTTTTTAAGTGCTCTTCAGTTAAAAAATTTGTTTTTTTTTGTATAATTGTGACGTGTGATCAAGTTACTAAGTTTTTAAGTTTTTGTGTTACTAACAAAATGGACCTTGTGGTTGCCCGAAATAAAGAATTTATTTAGTTATTTATTTATTGAGACACATTGCACAGAAAACTATAACACAATCTGGGAAAATCGTGGAGTTGCAAGGTAGAAGGAACTTTCTAATTCCATGGGGCTTATTTCCACTTTCCTATTAATAGATTTCTAATACAAAAACTGTTAAAACTAACTTCCCATAGCACAGGGGATCCTAGCACACATGAGGAAAAAACCTAGATGTTATTCTCTAGGTACTCAACTACTCACAAAATCACGTAATTTTATTGCTCCATTACTACGTGATTAAAGGAAAAACCAACTAATAAACACTCCTCGCATTAATTATAAAAGAGGTAACGATAAAGAAGCGTTCCTCTAAATTAAATTTCTTTCATTAATGATTACATAACTCATATAAATGTTTTTCTTTTTAAATAGTTAATAACTGTACAATTGAAATATATAATTATATAATATTTAAGTTAATTTATACGATCGTCACATTTGCCAATGTTGAAAATACCTATTAAGGTATTTTCAATTTATTTTCACAATAGTAATGATAAGGAACCTATGTCATGCAAAATAATTTTCGTTACAAACTTTATTGTGCTGTAACAATGACTAATTTAATAAATTAAATCAAACACACGTAAATATAATTCTAGGAAGTTCAGCACTAATAAAAATTAAAAACTAACCAAAAATCACACAAATTACAATTAATTTTTAAATGATTCTCAAAGACACCACAGATACTTAAACCACAAAGCACAAACTATTTTCTCCACAGCTGACAGCACACCATAGTGCCAGAGAGTAAAGTTATTGACAGCCCTAGGAAATATATGGGGATGCCCTACTTATGAAAATAGGGATACAGGGTCACTGGAAATGTGACGCATTTCTCTTAAGGGGTTATAGATGAGGTCGAAACTAATCGATTTTGTTATGTGATATTGTATCCGAATCCTAACGGTTAATGAGTTATTTGAAATTTTATAATTATTGTTCAAAATACGATTTAGGCCAACTAAAAATGTAAATTAAAAAACTATTTATTTGAGTGTGGTTTTTTTGTTACTTTTTGTCAGAAGATATCTCAAATTTTTATAATAAATACAAATATTATCAAAAACTACAACCGTTTTTAAAAAAATGAGCCTTTAATGAATAATTAAGATATTTTTTATCACATTCATCGAAAGTAAACACAAATTTAAAAAAAATCGTCTATGTAATTAAATCTGCAAAACATTTTAAAAATATATCCATCTATCTAGCTTTCAAATGAGGTATTACAGTGGCTTTTGTAAAACTCTTGTTATTGAGAAGGGAACAATAAAAGGTAAAATTCGAATTGTAAACCCCTATTTCTAATACATGCTCGCATTCTGTGACATAATTCACTTTTAGTGACCACAGAAGACAGATTTCTTATATAATAATTTAAATAAATCATTAACCGTTAGGTTTCGGATACAATATCACATAACAAAATCGATTAGTTTTGACCCCATCTATAACCCCTTAAGAGAAATGCGTCACATTTCCAGTGATCCTGAATACAGCCCAATAAGGAGTGTGCTTCAAAACTATCGACATCGATAAGAAGTGAAATACTAATCAAGCATATTATGAATACCTTCGACCATTTAGCCGGGACGCGCCTTTACGCAGATTTAGTACTGAATATATTCTGCCACTTTCTGCGGTAAGGTGGGGTAATCACGTACAGCACACATTAACTCACTTCCGCACACTCTTGTAAATACCTAATGTCTCTATGAACACACACTAACTCAAAAGCTGTCACACTTACAAGCTGAACCGTACGTTTGTACATGTACTTCGGCAGAGGGAAATGCGTGCGCTTACCACGTCCCGGGCTAAATGGTCGAAGATGAATACACTGGCTTATACCCGCGACGTCGTTCGCGTGGATTAAGGTTTTTTAATTTCCACAGGAACTTTCTTATTTTCCGGGATAAAAAATAGTCTATGTGTTATTCCAGACTAAAATCTATCTCTGTGCCAAATTTCAATCAAATCGGTTTAGTCATTTCCACATGATTAAAAATTGAAAATTCAAAATTATTTATTCCATGTAGACCAACTTGTGGCTCTTATGACAAATCGAGAAATTACCACCGGTTCAGGACGCTGATTCTGCTGCTTGAGTTACAAATATCCATCCGTCCATCCAAACACCCAAACTTTCGCATTTATAATATTAGTGGAACTGGATAGCTTTTACTATTCATTAGGCAATAAAAATTACGTAGTATTATAAGAACACATAAGTACTCTACGACTAGAAGTAGTCTCTCTACTAGCGAAGCGAGTTCTCTGAGTCTACTTGAGTGAATTTGCACTTGTCCGTCCGTCCGACTGTCTGTCAGAGCCTTATAACTTCTGAATTCAAATTTAAATATAATATGTAAACTGATGGCCTTCAGCCGTATATTGCATAAAAAAATATAAAAAGTGTTTCCGTTTTTGGCGGTAAACAACAAAAGAAAGCGCTTGTTGCCAACATTTATACGCTCGGTGGATACGCATGTTGGAAACATTTAGTTGTAAACAGAAACATGTCTGACTCTGGACGTGTTAATGTCACCTGGACGAATGAATTAATAGACACTTTAATTAATATATATATATATATATATATATATATATAGCTACTCGTACTGATTCACTGACACACTCACTCACTCACTCACTCACTCACTCACTCACTCACTCATTGATCACCTCTCCTGTAAAATTTTGTATGAAAAAAAAATTTTTCACGCATGGTTTCGTATAGAAGACAAAAATTCATTCGGAGGAAAAATGTGGAGAGAGCTGATGATTGAGGATTTTGGAGACGGGTGAGGAGCACCGGCCAGGGTATCGAAGATAGGATAGGTGGGGGGTGTTCAACCAAATGTCACTCGAAACCTCATCCAATTGGCAGAGAGTCGAAAAAAACTCCAAAATGGTGGATTCAAGATGGCGGTCATACCAATTTCGTCGGTGTCTATCTCGAAGACTATAAAAGATGGAAGAGTAGTTTCTTGGAAAAAGATGATCAGGACCCGATGGCCTACGTAATGAATAGAAAAAAATTCAAGATGGGGGATTTTTTTCACACAAAATATATGCAAAACTTTGATAGGGTTCCTTTTCAAAATTTCTAACGGTTTCGTATAAAGGACCAAAATTCATTTGGAGGAAAAATATGGAGAGAGCTGATGGTTGAGGATTTTGGTGACGAGTGAGGAGCACGGCCAGGGTATTGAAGATAGGTGGGGAGTGTTCAAACAAAAGTTTCTCTAAACCTCATCCAATTGGCAGGGAGTTGAAAAAAATCCAAAATGGTGGATTCAAGATGGCGGCCACACAAATTTCAAAAAAGATGATCAAGACCCAAAGATCTACTTGGTGAACAGAAAAACCGCGGTTCGCATTAGCGAGCCGCGCACCCACGCGCCCTACTTGTTGATTTATATTACACGCACCGTGTCCTTTGGGACTCAAGTGATAAAAATTATAAAAATAAAAAATTTAAAAACGATACTTGAAAAGATATCAGTAATATTATAGGGCTACATGAACTGGAAGTAAAAAGAAAAATAAAAAATTTGACAGGACAGGTTTTTCAGGGAAAAGAAAAAAGAAGAAAAAAAAAGAAGAAGAAAGTCTGGAGCTGAGGCATTCGAGACACCTAGATGGCTTGCCTACCAACGGCTTCTTTTTGAACGAGCGAAGCGAGTTCTCTGAGTTTACTTGAGTGAATTTGCACACACGCTCAACATATCAATATCATTAAGTTTATCATATCAGTAAATCTATTCTATTCTATTCTAAATATCATATTATCACTATCATTAACAATATCAATCAATATCATTAAATAATACAGTCTACTTATATCTATCAATTATCATCATTTATCAGTAGGGATAACACCCTAGATTTTGGTCCTTCGAGCCGGAAGCTTTTTATCAGCCCTTCGTAGAATGGCAGCCAGAAAATCGGCTCCTCGTCATATTTATAGCGATTTTGGTTCCAACTTTATAAAAGCCAATAGAATCATCCGGTTCGAAGGATCAAAATGGAGGGTGTTATCCCTATTTTTTTTATTATTGATATTGATATGTTGAGCGCGTCGTAGGGCAGCCCGCGGTGCACTGTCTTAATAACTAACGCGCGGCCCGACGACGGCGTTAACTGCTGACGGTGCAGTGTTTGGTGACACGCAGTGTCCCGAACAAATACTATCGATTATATCGATACTATCGATACAACGATAGTATCGATACTACCGATAGTATTGATACTTCAGTAATCGAATAATGATATTCGAGGTCGTCACGATACTATCCATAGACTATTACTATCGCAACATCACTGATCAGTGATCTATAGTAATCTGTGGTTGCTTGGTGATGAGAGGTCGTGTTCGGATTTTAATAATGAAATAATGCAGTGCAGTGCTGAAATTATGTTACATTTAAAGTGAAAAATACAAATGGTGATGTTGGTCTTAGGCTTGATGTCATTTCGCAAAAAAACTGTTAAAGAACACACGTTTACTGTAGTTATTCGCCAAAAATCCAGAAAGCTTCAAACGTGTTTGAAGCTTTCGGTTTCGCATTAATGGAACTATGAACCTGGACCCTCTAACGTTTAGCTTATCACAAATCAATTATCTAGTTGCTAATCTAAACAAGAAGAATTTTAAACAGATCAATCTAGAGTTGACCCAGGTACGGAAACTGATTACGTTTTGTCATTATTTTCAGTTGCCGCCATTTTGTAGAATCTAGTGTGCTACGTACCTACATTGTAGCCATGATCTGAATTGGTAAAAGGGCTAGAATTCAATGTAAATCTAGATAGGTATCTAATGTAATCGTATTGCATTTAATACACCCAAGCTCTTATCCTATTATGCTATTAATATTATAAATGCGAAAGTTTGGATGGATGTATGGGTATTTGTTACTCAATGACGCTGTAACGACTAAACAGATTCGGCTGAAATCAGGCAAAGAGTTGGATTATAGATTGGGATAGCACGTAGGCTACTTTTTATGTTTTAAATTGGTGAAACCTTGAAAATAATTGTAATAAATCATATGTACCTATATTAAATAATTTATTATATTATCAGTGCCGAAATCTATATGACCTGTATATTATTGTGGAAGGAACACAATAGAGGTACATACTTTGTATTAAGTATATTTTTTCTTTCATAAACACAATTTAAACAATATTCTACAAAATTGGATTTAAGATGGTGCTGATGTCATTGTCCACAGTCTAAACTAAATTGACAGCTCTAAATTCATTCTTCTTTAACCCCCCACGGGAATAGAGGGGTGTTATAAATTTGATGTTTGGCTGTATGTCTATCTGTTTCCTGTTAGCTCCCTAACAAATGGACCAATTTTGATGTGGTTTGTTTCTATTTTGTTTGAAATATCTACAGCATTGGCAATCATTCTCTCAATATTTATGCTGTCTTGTATGACATAGACCAGAGTTTGTTACTCTAGTTTTAAGTTATAAGGGTGAACTGACTTTCAGGAGACTTTAAAATAGCTTATTATCTTGATATGTTTATGATTTACTTGCTTTTGTCTGCTGTTTTGCTCATTTTAAGTTCGTTTTTTCAAATCCCTCTTTTACCCCCCTAGGGGTTTATTTTTCAAAAATTCTTTCTTAGTGGATGTCTACATCATGACTCTGTATGCCAATTTTCAGCTTGATCTGCCCAGAGGTTAGAGATGTGCGTTGATAGATGTCAGTCTGTCAGTCTTTTATATTTATATTTTACATGCAGAGCGACTGTTTAAATTTTATTAATTTCTTGTTTTAATATCTGCAATAGTGGCTTCACTATATTATTCTTAATATACATGCATAAGTTAGAATATACCCAACTAACAAAATGGTCTTAATATAAGTCATATAAAAATTGTGTAAACGTTTTCGAAAAACTGAATGGCATGAAAATAAGGCTTACAAACGCTTATACAACGCGATTTTGGCGCAGTTACTATTTCTATAAAGTCGTATAGCTGTCATTCAAAAGTCATAAGCGAGAACATAGTAGTGTTGTAATATTATCATTGGTATGAGTATTTAGTCGTATAGTTACCATAGCATTCATAGCGCAGACGTTTACCGGACCAATGAATCTATTTGATGCAGTATTGAAGCGCTTTCAATTATAAGTAATAGAATTTAACTATTAATAAATTCTGCATGTGTGCAGACTATATTTTTATACTTTTAATACTATAAGTGTAATCAAATATTTACAAGTTTGAAATGGGATGTGTTTATGCTTAAGTTTGGAAAACTTAATGCGAATATTACTTTAGGGACCAACTTTTTGGGTTTATTAATAAATTTTAAATGCCCCCTTCATTTATTGTGTATTTAATTATTATTTTTTAAATAAAAAATAAATTATTATATGTCATAATGCCATTATGACTTACGAAATACTTATATACCATGAATACTGCTGTGTTAAGAGTTAAAACTCCCTTCATCGTGCCATTATAAGTTACAAAATACTTGTATACGATGAATACTGCTATGTTAAGAGTTATAAACTCTTAAAGAACATGGCGTTCTTTCATTACGAACCTATCAGAGTTCCCTAAAATATTTTAGTAAACCGTTATTTGTCATTCCAAAAAATAGTTTTTTATATTAACAGAACATTTTAGAGACCATAAGTTTTTTGGGAATGCGGCAAAAAACATATTTTGTCAACGTGGAAAAATGACATAATTGTCGGTTCTCAACTTTATCCGGGGACTAGGGGCCGTTGTGTTGTGTCGTTAACCATGGGAGGTATGGCCATAATGACTTGATTGACATGATTAAGGTTTCTTTAATTATCAGGGATAAAATGTAGCCTATGTGCTAATCCTGGGTATGAGCTATCTCCATTCCAAATTTCAGCCAAATCGGTTCATTCGTGTTGACATCGATTTTCAACAGAAAAAAAAAGATACCGGCCGAATTGATAACCTCCTCCTTTTTGGAAGTCGGTTAAAAAATAGGTACGGAACCATCACTCTCTGTCGCGTTTATTGGGCTTGGCTGGTTTACATTACTACGAATATATTTAAAATGTCATGTTCACATGCATAGTCTTATAGCAGTGTTATTAAGGTTGTAATACCAGCCAAAATGTCCCGCCTAAAACGTTTGTATGACTGTGTATTTTCTACGATTAAATTGCTTTATAGCTATTTCATACAGACGTTTGTACAACGACTTTTATTACCTAATTGCATTGAAACTTAAATGCAATATACATGATGCCTGTACAACGTCACATTTTAAAACTTGCTAATATACGACACCTATGTGACGAAATAATCATAAAAGCTTAAAATCTTACGACCATTTTGTTAGTTGGGTACATTAGCTTTATTGTATTAGCAGCAGCATTATTTAAATAAACAAATTGCTATGCATATATTATTACAACTGACATGTAATAAATATATATCATTTAAAATGTATCTATAAGTATAAAGATATTTGAGAAAAAGGTGAAAACCTTCGATCACAGAAGAAAAAATAAGGATTCAGTACTTCATACTTCAACAGTTATTCAAATGCTTCATTGTTCTTGACTTATGTTATCGTGACACATGCTGTCCCGACTCCTGGCTCAAAACTACAGATAGCGGCTTTTTAATTTTATGATTAAATTATTAAATATTTTTTATTGCATTTCATGACTATGTAAATCTTATGCGTTCTGACACATATTACACGTTTATGTTCATTTTATAGTCTCCTAATGCCAGTAAAAATTTCAGTTCAAAATTTTCAATAATTAATGTAATGCAATAATGCGCATTAAAATTTAAGCAAGTGTACTTTAAAATAAAACACATTATTTACAACTTTGTAATTCAACACCGCATTATACCCATCCAAAGTTTCTACTTATAATATTCAGTATAATAGCACTATATTATTTTTAGTATATTAAAATAAATGAAAAAAAAAATGAAATATATTTTTTATTTTACACTAATCCAACTAAAAATAGAACATCAAATAAAAAGCATAAGAATAATTTGATGGTCTCCAACCCGGATCTTTCGTAAAAATACAGCATTAATCCACTTTTTCACCTCTGCAGATTAAGGAAATCTAAAGGAAAAGGATAATAACTATTGAAAACTTAGCTCTATTATTATTTTCGTCCTCGTAACAATGCGGTTAACAGTGAAAAAAATATATAATCAAAAAATTTCAAAAAATCATTTATTAATATTTATTCTGGTATTATATTGTTGACTTTATTGTTGCATCTCAAACTGTTCACTTATCTAAAAGAAGACTTTGCAAATCGTTTTCAAGGATGAGTAAATATATAATAATCCTAAAGAAGCCGTCTCCACTTTTATCAACCTAGCTAGCAAAATGATCTTACTAAGTGCACTCGGTGGTTACACAAATCGGACTAACATGCGGTATCCTTATTTTTATTCTGTGATCGAAGGTGAAAACTTTGTGCATTATTATTTTTTCACCCCTCTATATCCTTTCTGTCATTATGTCCGAATTTTATACTTAACGATTATACTACAAAAAAGATGTCAAATGTTCATTATTCATGACATCACAGTTCATTATTTCAGACATGCTCCCATTATGTGCCTCTTTTGACATTTGTTGTTTGAGTCTTGGTTTGATTAGTTGGCTAGATCCATATTGTTGGTATATCAGCTTTGTGGTGCATTGCGATAAATGTTGTGACTGCGGGGTTGCCAGATATTCATATGATTTATTTGAAGTGTTAAGCATGTAAGGGCCAAAGATTTCTCATACATCAAATAAATGTAGGACCAGACCAGGTACATTTTTTTTTAAATCTATTATTTTTTTGGGGTTTTTTACCAGCTGGCACACCAACCCCTTCGACATGTATAGAAGATATTTAACCTAATTAACAATAAACTTATCCTACTTAATACTAATTTAACTACGAAGACATCCGACAGTCACTGATGGCAAGCAGCGACCATATTGCATACCTTTCCGGCTAATTTTGATGTGAGGTTTGCCAGATAAATCTGACAAAGTCCCATATCAAACCTGTTCAAATTAAAACTTACCATCAGTGACTGTAGTTTGACCTTATTTTTCTTACATTCTAACAAAATATGCACTACATCCTCCATTGTGCCACAAACATTACAATTCGGTGAGCTTACTTTTCTAATGAGGTGGGCGAATTTATTCGATGGGTAATGGCCTGAACGGAGTCTGCTCAACATTTTGAAGTTTGCTCTGCTGATTTTAACAGAATCAAACCATGGCATATGAAGTGGCTCACATTGAATGGACCGATACCAGACGCCATTCTCTCGAAACCGTAAATCAAACAATTCTTTCCAAAATTTAAAAACTAAAATTTAGAATTTTGGAACCAGCTCTGCAAAAAAGGGTTTTATTTCAAACGCTGCTCCTTCAGTGCTTGCTACTTTCGGCAGCACCATTTACAGTGGTTATTGAAAATAATGGAAAGTTGTAAACTAGGAACTGTCAACTCTGCTTTATCTATATATATAAAATTCAAAGTCCTGACTGACTGACTGACTGACTGACTGACTGACTGACTGACTGACTGACTGACTGACTGACTGACTGACTGACTGACTGACTGAGATATCAACGCACAGCCTAAACTACTGAAGTTAGAAACTTGAAATTTTTACAGTTGGTTCCTTTTATGACGTAGGCGCACACTAAGAAAGGATTATTGGAAATTCCACCCCTAAGGGGCTTAAATAGGGGATGGAAGTTTATATGAAACTCCGTCATTTTTCAAGCTGTTTCCATCAAAGTTGGTATTTGAGCTTTCAGTTAAAAATAAAGAAGTACGTGTGTCACAGTTTTTGAAAATTCCACCCCAAAATCTAATTCCACGCGGACGAAGTCGCGGAGGCAAAAGCTAGTTTTATACAAAGTTACGTTCGCATTACATCGTACGATCGTGTCGTTCAAAACGTCTTACAACACTTATTGTGAAGCGTCGAATTTCGCCCTTAACGACTTACATAGCAAGTTTCAGATTTATTGTGTTTAAGGTTATATTTTGTTGTTGAAAAATAAATTCTCTTTACTATAACATGCATAAAAAATATCATAATCCTCGGATTATCTTTAATGTTTGATATATTGTGTTCAGATTGTCAGTCTGTACGGCTTGGAAGCAGAAAATCAAGTACTGAGGTCTCTGCTTACCGAAGCGGTTAAGTCTTGGGAGGTCGATCGTCCGGGGCCAGCCTTCAGCGTACACGCGACTCTTCTCGCTCAGTATCTGTCCTGTCTCCTTAACCATCCGGCTAAGTCTACTGTGGTTTGTCGCACTGTCGACAATCCGGCAAAGTCTGTGCAGAAGGTAAGTTTCTAGTACAGTAAGTAATAACTGGATATTTTTGAATGAATTCATTTTGTCTGTTGTCAAAATGAATTCATTAGTTACAATCGAAAATGTAACACCCAAAAAAAAAAATTAAAAACAGAAAAATAAGAAACTGATCAAAAAAATTGCTATATGTATGATTAATGATTATGTATCAGAGTTACTTAGATATCACTGGATGATTATTTGATATGCATATCCCTGGATAAATCCATTCATTCCTACTGGTTCAACTAATTAGTTCAACCATTGAAACAGTTAGACATTTTTTCCCACTTGTACAACTATGTCTAAATACTTTTAACAATTAAACTACTGGGACAAAATAGTTAAATCAAAAGATGAAATTATTTATATTTAATCTTAATAATATTTTTATTTATAACAAGAGAATTTTGCATCAACAAAAGCCAGCTTGTTATCAAACAAAAAAAAATTCAAATTGGAATCAAACTTTGATTCATACTACCTACCTGAATTAATTGACATTCTTTTTAAGATATGAACGTTTATGGCATTGCTTAGGTAAATCGTAATATCTGTAATAGTAATTTAATCATTGATTATAATTTAATTCAATGCACTTTTATTATTGTAAACTTTGCGCGCCATTAATGGCAGATTGTGACATGTATAGACTATACCTAGACTAATACAATGAAACCGAAAAAAAACCGACGAAAAAAAGCAATCTCCCTGCCATGCCACATTGGGAGCTTAGTTATTAAGACTAAAAAAGGTTTTTTTTTTTTTTTTACTTTATAGTTGCTTTTATTGTCGTTCGTTCGTCCAATTTTTTGACAAAAAGTTGGTGTTTGTTTTAGCTACCAAGTAGTATACGAGTTCAACTATTTTTTTCCAGTAGTAAAACTGCATCTAAATCCTGTTAACAGTAGTGGGAAAAAAGTTCCATTAGTTCAATGATGGAACTAATCAGTTGTACTAGTGGCAATGACCCGATAAATCTGCATTTATTAGAAGGGCATTGCATGGACAGTAAAATTTTCGCTGATTATAAATGATTCTGGGTGCTGTACAATGCTGTATAATACAATTGACTTGAAATGTTTTTGAAAAGTCATCATAATTGTGTACAACACATAATACCAGACTGACAGATATCGTTTTTGTGCTCAAGTTCTTGTAATAATATTAATCGGATCCAGGTACTAGGTATTAACTAGGTATTAGTGCCGTTCTGTCTGTAAGCGCCAGCTTTTATTCTGGTTCTTCAGGTGGGGATTGTCTAAAACTTATTGCATCAATCTAATGATCACAACAACCTCATTTGTTGAATTTATAGCATTCTTGCCATAAATTCATTTTAATCAATAGCGACAGAGTGCCAGCCGATATAATAGTAGATGCATTCTTATGAAATATAGATTACATCAGGTCAAATATAGAAGTTGGAATCGATTTGTCTGGCAGTTGCAATAATAGCATTGTCTAGCCCGGTTCTGTTAATTTTCTTTCATTTAAATGATCATAGTAAGTTGTTCGAAGCTGTAAATTCATGTTTTTCTTGAGAAAAGGGAAATAATGTTTTAATCATGCTTAGCGTAGTGCTTTTATATTTCCAGTATGTAATAGAAAATTTATTAATGATTAGATAATTAATATATTTTACAATTGGTACTGGAAAATGCGCATTTAATTTGTTTTCAGGTCTTAAAACCTACCAACACATTACTTAGTCGACTTGCAAGATTACTGAAGTTTACTACAGCTCAAGATGTTGCCTTTTCATTGGTTCTTCGAAAAAACTCGCCAAAACCAGAAATAGTGTCTATTGCTAAACAACATCTGAAGAAACGATTTTTGGACTTTGTACAGTGTTACCTTGACGCAGGTATAACAAAAGTTAATGTCGGTTCTATTAATCTTTTAAAATTATGGTTTGCAACAAAGTTTAGCTTTAATATTATTTTAAAAGATTATTTTTTCTTCACCCAGAACGTGGACATCAAGTTGAGCGTGCAGGTCTGCAGGAATGCAGCCCTGAAGTGTTGCAAACTCTCTTAACCAGTCTCGCCTATGAGAACTTTCGGCTCGCAGCCGTCACCAAGGATTTGTTTCTGAAACGATTACGAATAGACTTTCCGCGCGAAGTTGTGCCCATTGTGCTCGCTCCGCTCCTGTATCCCGACGACACAAAGACACCGCTCGAGGAAATGACGACATCGGACGACATGGCGGCCGCCATGTTAGACAATTCCTTAGCGGAGATCATCCGGGAGATCGGATACGCATTTACCACTTCAGTTGAGGATTGCAAAAATAATATGATCAATTTTGGAGCTCGCGAGCCGACAGCGATCGATGTAGCTAGAATAATCTCGATGATGATTAGGTTTCATGCAACTCTGCAAGAGGGTCCACTTATACAAACACCGGGAAACTTTTGGATGAATCATGAAGCCAAGAAAGATGTCATTGCGCATGGACATTCGGAGACGTGGAATGCTGAGGTGTTCGTTCAGACCCTAAAGGAATTGGCGTCCAATTTAAACTGGAAAGAAGTTATTCTTCAGCTCGATCATCCAGAATTTGTGGTACCCGATAGGCAAGGGTTGAGCCTGCTGTTCACTATACTGCGTTTGGGCCTTCAGAGCGCAGGCTATCCGACTAATATTTTCCCGGTCGAATATTTATGTAGAAGATGGACGAACTTAGAAGGGCAAATGAGTTTAATTACGAATATCCTCAAGCATCCAGATATATTCAGTTTCGCAGATCATCCTTTTCATCCGGTATCGATTGATCTATTAAAGTCACCTCCAGAAACAGACAACAAAGAAGTATCGACGTGGCGATGCCTCTATTTGGTAGAACTTCTACTGTACGCTTCAGATCGAGGTTATTACATGCAAGTCCATGAGCTCTTTAAGTTTCCTTTGCAACATTGCCCCGACATTTTATTGTTGGCCTTACTGCAAATCAGCCCACCAATCACAGTATTTAGACAGGAGCTGTTAACTACGCTAATTCCAATATTTCTCGGCAACCATCCTAACTCTGGTATAATACTACAGCACGCTTGGCATGCGCAAAATCCCAATATTAAGCCTATAATAATGCACGCGATGGCAGATTGGTACATTCGCGGTGACTGTGATCAATCAAAACTTTCTAGAATACTGGACGTGGCGCAGGACTTAAAGGCACTGTCCTTGTTATTGAATGTTCAATCCTTTCCTTTCGTGATAGATTTGGCATGCCTAGCGTCGCGGCGAGAGTACCTCAAGCTCGACAAATGGCTCACAGACAAGATCCGGGACCACGGTGAAACCTTCGTATCGGCTATGGTTAAGTTCTTGCAGCGGCGTTGTCCGCCGTTACTTGGCAAAGTACCAGACGAGCAGCTGCCGAAAGCAGCGCAGTTGCCGCCAGAGACCGTCGGAACAATGCTAACATGCTTGCAACTCTGCATCCCTAATGTCCAGCAAGAGCTCCAAGAGGCGATATACAATGTGATTGCGAGCTGTCAAACCTTGATATTGACCAAGACGAGACCGGGCATAGCGGGAATCGCGCGTCCACACACCAGAGTGCTGGAGACACCTTTCAACCCCGCGTTGGGAGGGCAACTGTTCACACCGCACGTTGATGCGATCGCGAGCTTGGCGCCGAACGTTGCCAATTTGACTCTCGGTGCACCGGCGAACACCGCATTTGCTATGCCTGGGACTCTAGGACCACTCGTCGCTGCCCCCGGATCGCCCTCGCGACTGATCGGCGCCGGGCCGAACAGCCCCTTCGCTATAATGCCGATGCCGCAACATGCCACCGTAGCGAATATGACAGCCATGGCCAGAATGCCCCCGATGCCGGCGATGGACAAGCCGCGCTTACCTGAGCCAATTCATTTCCCAGAAATGATGCACAACGTATCGAAAGAAATAGAAGATGAAGCGAACGGCTATTTCCAGAGAATTTACAACCATCCTCCACATCCCACTCTTTCGATAGACGAAGTGCTCGAAATGCTGAAGAAGTTCCAGGATTCACCTAAAACCCGAGAACGGGAGGTGTTTTCTTGCATGCTGCGAAACCTATTCGAGGAGTACAGGTTTTTCCCGCAGTATCCGGACAAAGAACTTCACATCACTGCTCAGTTGTTCGGTGGTATAATAGAGAAAGGTTTAGTTCCCAGCTACGTGTCTTTAGGGCTGGCTTTAAGATTTGTATTAGACGCTTTACGTAAGCCGGAGGGTTCGAAGATGTACTACTTCGGCATTGCCGCCCTGGACAGATTCAAGTCGCGTTTGAAAGATTACCACAAATACTGCGAGCACGTTAGGGCCATTCCCCATTTTAATGAGTTCCCGCCGCATCTCATAGAATACATCGAATACGGTCTCCAGAGTCAAGAGCCGCCCACGAAGCCTCAAGGACCAGTTCTGCCTGCAAGTCTTGCCGCCATGTTGAACCAAACCTCTGTGGTGACGGTCTCCGCACCCTACAGGTGAGTTATCATATACATTACCTTCAGCTAAACCTCACTTCCACTGTATACTCGTGTTAAATTAACAGGTCAGATTTCTTGGTATTGAGGCTGCAATGTCGTATTATTACGAAAGTCTTTACAAAAATATGATATGTGTAATTACAGGTGAAACTTGATGACCCTTTTTTAATATTTTAAATATTATCATTGCAAGTATATTTTACTCATATTGACAGGTACATCAGACCTGTTAAATTAACGTGTGTCAAATAGTGACTTTTGTATATTATAAATACACCAACACATTGGGACGCGGTATCGAAACGATTAGCGCGGTTATGGCTTGGACTTGAAGGCGTTAATCATTTTTCTACCACGTGCGAATGCATTGGTGTTTACCAAATAGAACTGCAGTTTTTACATTTAGTGAAATTATTTCTTCAAAAAAATATTGTTTTTTAACAGAGATAATAATAATCAAATGCATGGCTTTATTTTGTGACAGTGCTCCTATTATACCGAAGCATAGTTACTTAATTTGTTTTTCAGCGTTCAATTCAGTTCTAGTGATGTGGTAGTGAGACTAGCCAAATCTAACCCGTCCTTGCCAGGATGCTCTGAACGAGTTTCGAAGACGAGTTTGTTGCCTCAATTCGATCGGAACATCCCGACAAGGATTGGTTGTCATAAGAGCCACATAACGAGAGTTGGGTTAAATGATAATTATGCACATTATTTTGTTTTGCCATTTTTATGGAAGTTCCCTGAGAAAATTGGGTCTTTATAGTTTTGCTCATTTTGCTGTGCATATTATCTTTATTTTCGAACAAGTTGAATATCGTGGAAATTTAAATAATCTCTTTTAGATTAGAGTTTCTTTTAAAAAAAAATTACAGTTGCAGAGTGGAAAATAGTAGTATACCTACGTTTTAAAACATTGACACGTAGGTACAAATTCTTAAAAATTTGAGTTGATACATTTTATTGTTATTTTCTTCTGTTATAAATTCTTCTTTTGTGGGAATTCCACTTGAGTTTTTTTTTTCTTTATATATATTTTTTACCTTACGACCACTGTTAAAGCAAGTAGATTCATCTTTATTAATCATGTTAGCTACTGTTTTAACATAATACGCACACGTCTACCTTTACCACTACAACCATCCGATCAAGTTATGTACGTTCATAAAATTGAAAAAGTAAAGCTCAACACTTACTTGCTTCAGCAACGTGTCCGTTAAGAGAGAGACGGGGCGGTTGGCATCGCAAAAACCAGCATGTGTTTAGTGCGTTGTTACCCAGCGTGCAACTAGTGGTGACAATTAGGTATTTCCTTACAGGGCAGTGGTTTGCGCACCGAACCCCATCTCAGTCATTTCTAAAGTAGCGAACTGCGCCGGGGGCATAGGCAGCCGACCCTCTATCGCTAACGCCACAAACATCGATACTCTGCTCACTGCCACCGACAGAGACGACAAAATTACTGCGCCACCGGAAGCCATTCAAGACAAAACGGCCTTCATTTTTAATAATCTCAGTCAGCTGAATCTACAAACCAAATGTGAAGAATTGAAGGAAGTGATCACCGAAGAATACCACCAGTGGTTGTCACAGTACCTGGTCATGAAGAGGGCCTCCATTGAACTTAACTTCCACGCCCTGTATTCAAACTTTCTCGACGTTCTTAAAATACGTGAAATAAACAGAATGGTAACGAAAGAAACTTATCGGAATATAAGGGTTCTCCTGCGATCTGATAAAGGCATAGCTAACTTCTCTGACCGATCCTTGTTAAAAAACCTCGGGCATTGGTTAGGCATGCTCACATTAGCTCGCAGTCAACCCATTCTTTACATCGACCTCGACCTCAAAGCACTTCTACTCGAAGCTTATCACAAAGGGCAACAAGAACTTCTCTATGTAGTGCCGTTTATTGCGAAGGTGTTGGAGTCCTGCGCCAAGAGCATCGCATTTAAGCCCCCGAACCCATGGACAATGGCCCTGATGAACGTGCTAGCCGAGTTACATCAGGAACCTGATTTGAAACTTAATCTGAAGTTTGAGATAGAAGTGCTTTGTAAAAACTTGAGTTTAGATATTACCGATTTGAAACCGTCTCTGTATTTAAAAGATCCGGAAAAATTAAGAACGATCGAGTTTCAACTGTCACAACCGAAACCGAACAAAGAAACAGCGATCGTAATGCCGGTGCACCAGACTATAATAGCGCCTCAGCAATTGCAAATGATGCCTCCTCCGCCGCCCATGCTGCCCGTAGAGGACATGTCCGCCGCTGCGCCCACGCCCACGGCCGGGCTCGTGGCCGGAGACCCGAGTCTGATCGGCGTGCTAGGCCTGCCCGAGCCGCGGTTCAACTACCTCGACGTCAACGTCTCGTCGACCTCCGCGTTCGGCCACAAGATCATCTTCAACCCGCACATTATTCTGTTCCAAAACTACCCGCATCTGAAACAGTTCGTGAAGCCGGCCATCGAAAGGTCCATTCAGGAGTGGATTCACCCCGTCGTGGACAGGTCGATCAAGTATGCGTTGACCACGTGCGAGCAAATCATACGCAAGGACTTTGCGATCGATCCCGACGAGTCGCGCATGCGGATGTGTGCGCATCACATGATGCGAAACCTGACCGCCGGCATGGCCATGATCACTTGTCGCGAGCAAATCCTCAGCACCATCAGCACCAACTTGAAAGCTGCATTCATAACCGCCCTGATACCGACCACTCCCCAGCAGGTAACTTCTCAAATATTCATTGGCTTACAAACATAACAAGCGCCCAAACCGCACTCACCGAGTGCTGTGTACTGGGTGTTTTAGAATAACAAACACATTTATGTCACCCATCATCTCTTCGTAATCATGCTTACCCTACTAACCTTATATTTCATGGCTAAATGTGTGGTGTTACAAATTTTTACTTAACTGGATTTGCGCGTGTAAATTTCCTGCGTCTCGCCACTGGGCGCTTCTTATGTTTTGTCACTTAAGTCTAGATGTGCACTATTTCTGACGTATAATTTAGTTGAACACATTGCAGAAGGACATAATAGAGAGTGCCGCAGCGGTTCTCGCCACGGAAAACATGGAGCTGGCGTGCGCTTTTATACAGAAGACGGCCGTCGAAAAGGCACTACCCGAGCTCGATAAGAGGCTTATGAACGATTACGAAATGAGGAAGATAGCTAGACAGGAAAACCGAAGATACTACGACGCGATAGTGCTAACGTACCAGACCGAGAGGATACCCGAGCGGGTCCGGCTACGAGTCGGCGGCCCGACGGAGATGCAGATAGCAGTGTACGAGGAGTTCGCATGCAACATCCCAGGATTCATGCCAGTGCGCGATCCTGGGATCTTCGTACCGAAACCCTCTCAGGAACAAACGCCGCAGATGACTTTCGGCCCAGTAGTGAACCAGACACAGGTTAGTATAGTCTTCATCTTCCTGGGAATTGTCTCCGCAAGTAGGCGATAACCTCCCATTTTAAGTGATTTCACTGGTACGGCTTCCCCCCGAATCACTCCGGAATTCGAGCGGGTCACCCAGGCCAGGGAGGATTTCTGGAAGTGTCAGGTTAGTATTTTTCATCAATAAAAAGACGCCTTGGTGTACATTTGATTCTAGTTACATTTTGGCACAGAATACAAAGTAGGAGAGGCACAGAAGATTCACTCCGTAAAAACGGCATTTCAAACGGACCAACAAATCGGCGTGATTTTTTTTTGTATGGATATAGTTGAGGACCTGGAAAGTTACACAGGCTACCTTTTATCCCGGAAATAGAATGTTCTCGCGAGGTTTTAAAAATCCCGCAGGAACCATATCTCCCCGTGCAGCGAACGAAGTGAGTAATATCTTTTATTCACTTCGTTCTCATGGTGTTATAATAAATTTTAAAATGAAAATAAATGCGGTTAGCAATAAATTGCTACATTTATGTTCATAATTTAATAATCATTACATTGTATTAATTATTAAAAATTAATAATTTTTTTGCAGAATATAAAACTAATTAGTAATTATTCATCTACTATCCTTCCTCAATATTCCAAGTAGTTTAAAAGTTACGAAATTTCGATATTGAAATCAAGCCGCTTGCCATGGTGGCATGTATAACCCTGATGATGTTGATGATTATAAATGTTTATCGGATTTTTTTCAGGTATATGGACATGACGAAATGACAACGCTGATGACTGCCGCAGAGCTATTCCTGACCACTGCCGTGCCTATCCCGGCGTTTGCAGTCCAAGCCACGAATATGCACACCTTGTTTGAATGCCTCGTCATGGCCAGGCGGAACCGGGATATCGTCTCTGGCTATACACTACTGCAGAGGGTAATTAGAAAATAATTTTTCATTCAAATAAACTTTTACAAAGTGCTTTTGTATCGACGAGTGAATCTACCACTCTACAACTGTCTAATCTGAATTTACAATTAATTTCTATAGTTTTCATCACTGTTTTGTAATATTAGTGAAAAACTATGTACGCAGGCTGTGGAGGGCCTTCTAGACGGTCACATCGTCCAGGCTGGAGCCAGTGCTGAACACGTAGAGCTCATGACCAGATACCGCGACATCCACCTCCGGGTCCTCAAACTATTGGAAGATAGCAGGGTTTATGGCCACGCGTGGACAACTAAACAGATCACATACTGCGTCACTGAGTGCCGGGATGAGCTTCGATTCAACCTTGAGGCCATCGACTGTCTAGTCAGGAACCACCTGATTAACCTACCACAGGTATTTTGAACACGACATACACATCTATATTTAAATTATTAACAACACTCAATATCAATATGGGGTTATTCTATAGGAGGAGCAACAAGTTCTTGAAAAAAAAAAAAGAAAATTCTATTTGACCTTATTCCACCGTCTTTCTTCTACAACCGCACCGCTCGCCACCGAACACAATTTCACTCTCACCACCTGGATGCCTGGAGCACTTCAACCATCCGTTATGCCAGATCTTTTTTTCACGTACTTTGAAACTATGGAACGAACTTCCTGCGACGGTGTTCCCAATAAATTACAACATGGGGTTATTCAAGGGGCAGAACAACAAATTCCTAAAAAGCCCCACAGGTGGTATATCGCTCATTTGCGACAAGGGTGACATAACTCAAAATAGACCAATTTTAGTGTCGAACATTTATACTGTTTGCTATAAAAACAACATTACGCTAAGCATAAAAAAATAAGAGCGATTGTGACTTAATGCTCTGTCGCTTTGTTTTCCGCTGTGTTGTTTCTAGACTGCAGCATCCATAAAACATTACTCTCTAACGAGAGAATTCTCTCATCGTCGATTTTGAATTATGTCACTCTTGTCGCAAATGAGCGATATTTGGCGAAATAAACTCATGTCAATTATTACATTTCAAAAAATAAACGTAGGTTCTACCCTAAGATATTGACAGGTGACTTGTTTTCTAGTACGATCTGGCGCTGGCGCAGCTCATGGACAGCGGTAACAACTACGTCGCGGTCTCATTCGCGATGCAACTGGTTCAGTTATACCTCGTCGACGACAGAAACGACTCGTATGCGACTGAGTCTGACCTCTACCACTGCACTGAAACTCTAGTAAGACTACTCGCACAGTCCAGACAACCGCCAGAGGGCCTGGCCACTTTGATCGAGACGATTCGGATCAATCAGGACCCAAGCAGTTACTTGGGGGAGAGATCGCCGCTGGGGCCCACATCTCACATCCATAATGGCATTTTGCAAGTACGAGTAAGTTTTTAATTTAATTTTTCTAATCTTCATGACTTTGAACCATAGATTGCGATATGGTTATGCAGAAGTTCTATATTTTATTAATTATTATATATAGGCTAAATTGATTGTGTTTTTGAATTCGAAATCTATCGACCCTGTCAAGTTATATATTAGGGAATCATTTACCAAACATATTACTGGCCCATATAACTTGTTTCTAATAAATGTTATAACGATTGCCAATTTCTTAAACCGTCAAAAAAAAGGGCCATCTGTTGATTGCCAAAGGCACGTGACTGTCTTTGTAATAATGCATTAACTAAGACACGATGTATTTTTTGACACGTTCATTTGAAGCAAGTTATGGGATTTTCGAAAAATAATTGCATCAATTTTACAATCGCAATCACCTTTGGCGGCGCAAGACCGAGGTCTGTGGAAGTCCATGCAAGAGACCTTTGTCCAGCTCTCCAGCAGAAGAAAAGAAGAATCACCTCTTATTGGCTGGTACTCTCTTGTTAAGGGTTAAAACGCATTGATGCATGCAAAACCGCCAAAAATTCAGCCAATCGGGAGCCGTATTCTCTATTTTTGACATCACAAGTGACTATGGAAAACAATGGAAAATTGCCAACTAAAGAACTGTTAAACCCTCATTTCATACAAAATACAGGTTTGTGAGTTCTAGTTGGCAACTGTGTTAGAGAACAGTCGTCACCCTTAGGTGATTGCAATGATTTCTAGACAATCCCAATGAAGGTATAGTGAGAAGTTTTGTTTTTTTTTTCCCCAACAGTCCCGCGAATATGACGACCCCCACGGCCTCCAAGAGAAAACGGAGAACCTCCTCCGCGAATGGAGAAACATCCTTTTGAGTCCGTTAACGGAGATAGAACTTGGGCAGAATTTCACCATATACGTCCATCGAATGAACATGAACGGTATCCTCAAGTCCGATGAGATGATAACTCGATTCTTCCGTATAGCCACGCAGATGTGTATCGAGAATGTGTACCAGCTCCTCAACGAGGACAGAATGAACCCCCCACCGGTTCCACCGAAGAGGGAAAAGTACTATGCGATGTGCGATTCGTTTATCAAGCTTGTTTCGCTTCTGATCAAGAATACCGCGGACAATGGCAATCCCACGCCGAAACTCAACTTGTTGAACAAGGTATGTGATAACAGCCCTCAAATATGGATAAATTTCCCCGTTTTTGTAACATTTTTCACTGATGCTTCGCTCCTGTTGGTCGCAGCGTGATGTTATTTAGCCTAAAGCCTTCAATAAATGGACTATCCAACACAAAAAGAATTTTTCAATTCGAACCAGTAGTTCCTGAGATTAGCGCGTTCAAACAAACAAACTCTTCAGCTTTATAATATTAGTATAGATATTTTTACGTTTTTTTTTTATTCGACGACAAGATAGCCCTTGACTGCGATCTCACCTGATGATAAATGACGATGCAGTCTAAGATTGTAGCGGGCTAACTTGGAACGGGTATTGCAGTGCACATTCAACCTATAACCCCTAATCGGTTTCTGCTCGCCATCGTGCCGGAACGCTAAATTGCTGTTTGGTAACTAGCCTCGGCCAAAGCCTCCCACCAGACCAGACCAGAGACAATTCAGAAATTATAAATTCTCAAATTGCCCCCGCCGGGAATCGAACCCGAGACCTCCCAGTTATACTAGCTCTTACTAGCTAGCTCAGGCGAGAGCGAGCTCTCGCTCACACTTACACAGATACAAAACGCACACAACTATGAGCCACGCGCCCTCCTGAACTGCAAGAACTATACTTTATGATGAGTTATTATCTTAACCTTTTCAGATATTGGGAATAATAGCTGGTTGCTTGCTGCAAGATCAAGAAGAGCATGGTTCGAACTTCCAACAGCTTCCTTACCACCGTCTGCTGCTCATACTATTCCTTGACATGAATATGGCCGAACCCGTATTAGAATCTATGAACTACCAGGTAACTGTAACCATTTTATGTTTTTCAAGTATTTTTTCTGTAAATAATGCCGTTGACTGTATTAGTGTATTATAACTTATGTACAATTTTAAATTAGTACTGTGTTTCTCGGAGGGACGGTGCCTTCCAAGGCTCCCGATTATATTCGACAACATTGAATTTCTCCCGGGGACCGTGGGTAAAAAAATTACCAGTGGTCTCATCCAGGGTGTACGGTGGGGACCACTTAGTAAAGTCATATTTAAGACCAAAGTTTACGCAAAAACTGTAAAGTGAAAGACCAAATGCAATTCTGAAATAACTTACATGAATACAACACGCATTTTATGCATTATTCCCCTTTTTTTAACCGACTTCCAAAAAAGGAGAAGGTTCTCATTCGTTTGAATCTTTTTTTTTGTATAAACCCCGATTACTCGAACCGACCGATTTTTTTTGTTTGAAAAGGTATACTTACGAGGTGGTCCCATTATCGTCAGGTCAGGATCTGATGATGGAATACTGGAGAAATCGAGGGAACTCTTCAAATTTTATAGGCACAATTAATATATTTTGTAGTGGCGTTTGAAGTCGGTTTTGTAGAAAGAATTTTTACGTTTAGGTATATTATGACAATCTTTTTTCGTACACAGGTCTTAACTGCGTTCTGCCATACCTTACGGATCGTGAAACCTAGCGTCGCACCCGGTTTCTGTTACGCGTGGCTAGAGATAGTTGCGCACAGAGCCTTCATAAACAGAGTGCTCGCCGTCACACCGCAACAGAAGGTATTTATCACATTAGCTATTCTTGTAGAGGCTCATCGGGATTACTAACTACTTATAGTCTAGTCAATCAAGCGGATAATATTTAATATACCAACCAAAACTCCTAATGTACAGGCGGTCAGCAGGAGGAAGGCGAAAGTTAAGAAGGTCTCACCTTGTTTTGATATCCATATATCGCTCATTTGCGACAAGGGTGACATAACTCAAAATTCACCAATTTTAGTTTCGAAAATTTATACTTTTTGCTATAAAAACAATATTACGCTAAGCACAAAAAAATAAGAACGAGAGAGATTGTGACTTAATGCTCTGTCGCTTTGTTTTCCACTGTGTTGTTTCGAGACCGCAGCATCCACAAAACATTACTCTCTAACGAGAGAATTATCTCATCGTCGATTTTGAATTATGTCACTCTTGTCGCAAATGAGCGATATATTTGACATATAGAATAATTTATCTACTCACATCAAAAATAAAGGCGGTTAAATTCTCTACAGTTAGTAGTTCAAGATTATCGCCACAGAACGACATTTCTTGTTTTTGAATTCGATTTTAGATATAAAATGAATAAAACCTTTTTTTTGTACAGATTTTGTCTTCATGTTTGTTTTGAGTAGTTTTTCTATTGGGTTAACAGATTACGAAACATGAATAATAACAGCAGAAAGAAGATTTTTTTTATACCTCCTTGCGCCTGCTCACCCTCTAGCCATCAGGATGTTCGGGTTGTTCATTTGTAGATTCTTCTAACTCATAACTTCCATGACCAGAAAAAAACCTAATTTGACTAGGCTATTAGCAATGAAGCAGACATAATTGAAGACTTGAGTGAATGATTAGTTTCTGAAGGAAACGTCTTTGTGTATATTTTCCTCTTTCAGGTAATATCAATGATAAATAAATGCAACCTATTAGAAAACTTGTCTTGACTTGTGTCTGTCTAGATCTTTATTTCTTTTAAATAATTAAATTATTGACTTAATCTGGGCTCTTTTGTTTTGGCTCACAAATATCGTCGTACCTATAATAAATCTGACATTTATATATTTATACATAATGCATTTTAATAACTATTTGCCGTTTTGTTAATACTATACATATAATGCACTGAATATTGTGATGAAAAGCAGTCTGAAAACAAAAGTGCTAAATAATCTTCATTGATTAATTTTTTTTGTTATTCCCCTTTCGTTTCATATATTAACTACAATAACCCGTAATATTAATTATGTGCCCATTAAGTGCCCAGATTATAATGTCACAAGTATGCTAGATTCAACCACTTTTGCATCAGAGTTTATTTTTGGCTTCTCACTTTACCAGTATTTAACCATTCGATATTGTTATTAAAAAAAATTGATTGGCCATCATGAAATATTGTAATTTGCACCACCTAGTCTAGGCGGCTAGCCCATGTCATGCATACAGTTGTATGTCCTGTAACTTTGTTGCGGGGCTTTGTTAGACATTTATAGCTCGAAAGAGATAGGTTTCCGTTAACTGTGCCTTAATTTGGTATTTAGTATGGACGGGGGAGATTTTTCCCATCTCCTTTCCAACCGTACTAAAAGATAGATTTATGCACAACCTTAACTTGAAAAATTACACTAGGGCTACAGGAAACGTGTCAATTAAATGGTTGGGTCTTAACTAGATTCATGCAAATATAAAAGTTATGCTTTTGTAAGATTTCGAAAATCTATTTGTAAACCCTTATTCGAAAATAAGTTTAGGTCTGACGAAACCGCAATTAGGCATATTGCGTATCACTGTAAATTACATATTGCGGTTTTTCACATAAGAAGCTCCTTTTGACAGAAATGCCATCTTGATAAAAGCACTCCATCTGTAGAGGATGGCTGCCGCTCGCGTCCGTAGGATTTACCACATCATCCTAAGGCCCACCCTACACGTGTTCCCTGAGGCGGTGCTAAACGAGCGGCAACGCCGAACAGTTTAATTAACCTGTTAATGGCTACCGCGAGCCATGAGGCATTGAATCCCCTCAAAAAATGCAGCCTTAGCACCTTGGGAAAGTGCTACTGTATAACTCCCAAAGTCCCTTGGTAAATATGGAATTGTCAGATAATGAGAATGCAATGTCATGCGATCCGGAGACTCCCGGCGCTCTCCGGTATCCGAGCTGGAGTGTGAAATATGTTACCCAAGATTCCCCAGCGAGTTTCCAGGCTCCTGCTGCATTTAACGTTACCGGAAACAAAAAATGCATACAGTAAATTTTTCACGCAACTTTCTTTATACAAATACCTAGAAGCTCATCTCTAGGAAATATTCCTGCTCCAAACCGTTCCAGTACTAGAGACACACTACATAGTTCTTGTAACAACCAACAGCGGGATGAGAGTGGTGACTTCCTGGCAAAGAATACCAAGTGTGGGAAATCCTAAAAGAAGAATAATATCTATCTCGTCTGATCTGGATCTATTCAGATCTATAACTGTTTTTTCTAATGCAGAGTCCGTATTGAGACTATTCTAATGAGAAATAGTCACAAAGACAAAGTTTAACTATGTCAACACAACATAGCCGGATGGCCTAGAAAAAGAAAATATTTATGACAAAATAATGCAACCGATATTACGTAATCCGTGTTTTTAGTGAATATCTGTCTAGTGTCTTCCTTATTGTTTTAATGACGAATATGCCAAAAGGATTTTCTTATATGCTCCAGCTTCGAAATATTCCATGCGAGTGTCTTCACACACACATACATTGTCTGACGAGGTGAGCAACGGGCTATATCCTGAATCAGTGATACAGTACGTTAGCCGTGTCGCTTGCTTAAGTTCCCGGACATTACTAACCTATTACCAGACATATACGAATTGTGATATAGCGCGGTACGTGGCTATCGCATAATTCGATAAGGAACATTTTGTAAAACTTTATTTTGCCAACCTGGTTCATTTGACAACTTATCCAGTTTCCATCTGCTGTAGACTCTGTCCCAGTTGGCAAAATGAAGTTGCTCGTAACAACGAACAATATATTTCCATGATAAATCTCAAGAGTCAGCACACAAGGCTATGAGGCGGCACCGTTGGCGGTCGTGCGTAGCGTACAATGAAGCGACATCCTAAATTGAATGGAGGTATTTATACCGGAGTGGTACAAATACTTTCATATCTCTTTTTTTTATAACTGCTCGCCAACGATGCCTCCCAACTTATCGGCGACGTTGTTGTTAACGTCAAAATGTGAATCGCCCAAGAATGTAATGTCCACGCCAGTGCCACAGAGTGTGTGAAAAGACACAAACCATATGCGTATGTAAACAAATGTGCGTTGTTGAACTATGTAACCGATTGCACTTATGATGTTGTTTTCTTTTGTTCAAGTCTATCATGGAAGTATTGGTATAGATAACCATTTTCTTTAATTCTTACCGCTTGTATGTGTTGAATATGGCTTCTGATATCATTGCTTATCCATCGCTTCAGTCGTTGATGTATGTCCGCTGGTGCCCCTGTGTACTAAACGTTGACTGTCGCCAGGGTTGGGGGATGTACTCGACGCTGCTCATCGACCTCTTCAAGTTCCTGGACCCGTTCCTGCGCAACACGGAGCTCGCCACGCCCGTCATGATGCTCTACAAGGGGACCCTGAAAGTGTTACTGGTGCTACTGCACGATTTCCCCGAGTTCCTGTGCGATTACCACTACGGGTTCTGCGACGAGATCCCGCCGAACTGCATACAGATGAGGAATCTCATCCTCTCCGCGTTCCCAAGGAACATGAGGCTGCCCGATCCTTTCACGCCGAACTTGAAAGTGGATCTGTTGGCCGAGATCAGCCTGCCGCCGCGCGCCGTCATCAATTACGCGACGATCATCCCGTCCTCGCAGTTCAAGAAGGACCTCGACGCTTACATTAAGGCACGAGCACCGGTCACGTTCCTATCGGAGCTGCGAAGCAACATGCAGGTGAATTATACGATGAGTACAGTGGGCCACACGTGCGAATTCGTTTACTACCTACTTAAGGGCATTGAGTGAATGTTGTGTGTTGTATCAATTAGAATTGCTTTATCGAAACGCATGCTTCGACGTGTAGATTAGCGCTGGCGAGTAGAAATTGGGTGGTGTGTGACGGGCAATCAATATGGTCTCATATGGTGAACGAACCATGTTACAGGTGGTAAACGAGCCGGGCCGCCGATATAACAGCCAGTTGATGAACGCAGTGGTCCTGTATGTGGGCACGCAAGCCATCGCTCACATAAGGACAAAGGGGCAAACTCCGAATATGACCACCATAGCACATTCGGCGCATATGGACATATTCCAAAACTTTACGGTAGACTTTGACTATGAGGGTCGGTGAGTATATTGTTCAAGCGCAAAGTGATTAGTGTATCACTCGTTAAATTTCTTTTTGAACCTATTTTAAACACGTTATTTAAGTATCATTGACACACGAACTTTGTACAATAAATCGATACCTCCTACGTAAGTTGTGGCATCCCACAAAATTGGCATTTTAGGTTTTGTGCACTATATCATTTGTTTTTATTTATTTTATGTGTTCGTTTAAAAGAAATTAAAAACAGCTTTTTTTAACATACCTACTCTTAAGACGTATAAAGTTGTATCGCTATTAAAACGACGGCCTAAACCTATTGACGTTAAGCGTTTTGGGGATACAACAACTTACGTAGGAGGTATCGATTAATAAAATAATTTGTAATTAACAAAAAAGTGTGGCCGTTTTCACCAACCATATCTAAATCATATTCTCTAACCAATGTGTCTTTACGTAGGAAGCCCCAAAATATAGAATAGAATAGAATATTTTTTTTAATCAAATAAACTTTTACAAAGTGCTTTTTCGAATATAATCCCTTAAACAATGTCAATAAATAAATAAAATAAAATGTCATTTTCACCTTTATGTATTCCCTAAAGTTTCATGAAAACAAAATTGATAGAAGGCGTTACCTAACTTAGCTTAGGTAGCCCTTAAAAAATAGGGGACGTTGGTGAAAACCAGAAATTTCTACATAGGTTAATTCAATTCACCTTTCAAACAAAATCAAAATCGGTACATCGGTTCGGGAGCTACGATGCTACAGACAGACACACACACACACACCCGTCATTTTTGCGTCGCGGGTTAAAAATACACATCATCGTACTGTTTTAGGTACCTGTTCCTGAACGCAATCGCGAATCAGTTGCGCTATCCGAACAGTCATACGCACTACTTCAGCTGCTGCCTACTGTACTTGTTCGCGGAGGCAAATTCTGAGGCTGTACAGGAACAAATAACTAGGATGCTCCTCGAAAGGCTGATCGTGAACCGGCCGCATCCTTGGGGACTCCTGATCACGTTTATCGAACTCATCAAGAATCCCATCTACAAGTTTTGGACCCATGAGTTCGTCCACTGTGCTCCAGAGATTGAGAAGTAAGTGAAATGTAGCGATACCCAGTGGGACGCCAATTAGGCCGCTATCCCACTGGCGTTATGCGAGCGTTGGCGTTTCTCCAACGCCAATCAATCAACGCCAACGTCAACGTCGCGCACATGGACGGCATGATTTTACTTGTCAATAAAACGCGAAGTTGACGTTGCGAAGTCGAAGCGCCAGTTGCCATTAAACTCTCAACGTTGACGTCGCGTCAGCGTGACGTTGTCGCTGCGCAGACGTTGAAGAAACACTAACGCTCGCATAACGCCTTAGGCTGCCGTGCGTTGAAGCGCTGCGGAGTGGGGATGAGTTCGTGGACCAATGATATTATTCACGTGATTACCGCATCATCTATCAATGCTCTGATTGGTCTGCGAAGCACGTCTCCGCTCTGCTTCAATGGACAGGCAGGCTTATCTAGAAAAAAAGTGTTTCTTTTGTTTTTAGTTTGGAAGTTTAAGCATCACAATAAATCACGCTTTATCATACCTTGCTTTTGCCCGCAACGTCTAGTGGCTCGTTATATGTAATTATTATGCACAATGAAATCGAAGTTATTGGCAGTAGATTAGCAAGGCAAGTCCATATTTATTTAAATATTTATATCGTTATGTAGGCCAGTCCCTTGATATCGCTATATCTAGGGGCAGGCCTCCCTCGACGATCGCTTCTAGTGCCAAGAAAATCTTTTTAACCACCGCCGCAGGGTGAGCACGGGCATTATCCACGGGGAAAGGGTCAAATGTTTATCCCTTCGCTCAGTTTTATCCATCATTCGAGCATGGCCAAAACGGTGGAAATAATATCCACTGTGGATATACTTATAGAAATATACTTCTCCTTTCCCCTATCAGCATGCTTAAGCAGAGGGAGAAGATAATTTTATCTCTTGTCAGTGGATAAAATCGGGGATACAATTTTTGTCGCCTGCTCATGCTCACCCTGCTGGATGAGGCGGTGAGGTAACATTAAGAAGTAAAGATTCTTCTAGCCACTTTGGTAGAAAAGAGGAAACGCGGGCGGTCGTATGTCCATACAAACGTATTCTTCTGTTTTCTCCAAGAGAAATATTTTTGGTCCATAAAATCAATAATGTGTCAATGGCCTTTTTTTAATAAGTTAATAATTTTAAAAACAAGAAACCCGCAAATATTGCAAAAATGGCCCAGTTTTACTGTCGTTATAAATTACAAATGTAGGTAATTTAAAAAAGAAAAACTTAACGATATAGCTAGTCTTTCTTAAATTATTCTTGTATTATTCTTTTTATTCGGCCAAATTTTGACGGAGAAAATGTGAATACGCGATTAAAAATTAGTCTGTTTTTCAAAGGTGTACACAGTTTTAAGCTGCAGTTGTCCCTTTCGAGTGTCATTCGGTTTGCTTTGGGAGTAGCGCGACGGCAAAATAATTGTTAAAAACTAACAATAAATAATAAGTAAGGAAGTCTAATTCAGAACAAACTACACTCAAAAAATGTCCCTACTTCAAACCAAAACGACGTATGACTCAAAATACGAATCACTTCCGAGGCTACAGATAGACCTGCTTGGTGGATGGTTCAAATTCAGAACGAAAGCAGGGATTGGTTCGTGCGCGTGCTGCTATGTTTGCTATGACAGCTGAGTCATTGGACGATGTTATGAAAATTTGATGTGTAAAAAAAATGTCCAATTGTTGACGTACTATTTTTATTTTTAATCCTCGCCTCCAACGGCTCAATTTCAATCTCCGCCCACTTTGCCACAATTTCTGTTGGGGTTATTTTCTTAACGCAGTTCCTGACTTCCTTACTTATTATTTATTCGTAGTTTAAAACCTATTCTTTGAATTTCCTGCCGCCTGCGTTTCGTCTTAATAACGTTATTGCAGATTATGCCATGGGCAGCGACGCCAATCAAAACGTGTCAAATTGTATTACAACGTCCCTAACTCTACCTCACTTGGCGACGGTTTGGCGACGACGCCACGCCAATTGTAGCCACTTCTACTGGCATCGCTGCCATGTCATTCTTCTAATCATTTTTTTTTCATCTACTTATATGGCTCTTATAATGCTTGTAACTATCCTCATGCTAATTGTATAGCTATCCGATCGCTTGCTGCATTAGTTTCGGCACTTGAAATCAATCACTATCAACTACAACATACAAGTATAACCATCCGAAAAAAAAAACTGCTAAAAATTACATCATATTTCCAATTTGTTCGACAAAAAAAAAATCGAAAAGTCAACTGTAATTTTTAACCAATTTGCAATTATTTTCAATGTGTTGCATAAATTTTTATATAATTACATTACATTTAAACAAAAAAATAATGTCTTACGAGTTATTATTATATTATTTTTTTAATTATGGACGACCAACAGGTCAACAATAAATTAAAAACTTAAAAATACATAAAATAAATTAAATAAATTATTATGCAGTAATGTAGACCTACTTAATGGTTGCCACAACATGCTTAAAGTTTAAAATTACTTTAAGACAACGATGAGCAAGCAGATACAAAACAAACAATATAAAAAGCCATAATAAAAAGCCTCAATAGCCCAACGGTTAAAGGTGCGGACTATAAACTGAAAGGTCGCAGGTTCGAACCCCACCCGTTGCACTATTGTCGTACTCACTCCTAGCACAAGCTTTTCGCTAATTTGGAGGGGAGAGGAGGATATTAGTCAACTTCAGCTTGGCTAATGTTCTTTTTTTTTAAAAAAAAAAAAAAATTATTGAAAAACCTATAATCTACATAAATTAAGAAGAAGAATATGAAGACAGAAAGTGATTTGATAAAATCTTTTTAAATTAAAAAAAACTGTCGCCTGAGTTATTAGAAAGCATGATGTATTTTGCGCTTACTACACCATTTTTCTCATTTCACACATTCGCGGGGATGTTTTTTTGCAATCTGCGCCTCTTAAAATACATTTCATTCCACCATCTCATTACATTTACTAGTATGTGTTAGTGATTAGAGATACTAGAGCAATTATTATTGTTAGATTTCTATTCTCTTTTATATCAGTTTTCTTCCCCTTCTGCTTTGGTTTTAATTAGCCAGCTTTGTCTATTTAATGTGATGTTTTTTTTATCCCCTTAATGGTTTGCAAATTAAGGTTTTTGAATGTGTTCCAATATGCTTTAATAATAGATATATTATTTATTATTTACTTAATTTTATTGTATATTTTATTATTATATGTACACGCTTTGTATAATAGTATAATACATAACAATTTGTTTACAGCTGTTCAGATATTGTTAAGAACTACAACCTATTCTCCTAGTTCTTCAATGAGCATCCGAAAACCTTAACCTAGTTCATCTAATTACGCAAAGCGTTCCTTAACACTTACTACAGTGCATAGGATGTACAACAGGGTATGCAGATGATATACCTAACATGGAAAAAATCTCCAGTACGAGTTATAAAAAACTTAAGGGTAGGCATTGTACAAATTATAAAAAGCCTATCCTTAAGCTTAATAACTCGTACTGGAGATTTTCTCCATTTTATATCATCTGCCCGCTTAATGTCTACCCTGTATGCACGCCACGTGTAGTCTACACATCAATGCCTTTTAATCAATAGCGAGAGAAGATCAGCCAATCAGATACGGTCATCACATTGATATATAATTTTTAGGCAATCCCAGCTTTTTTAAAACCTTAACTTTTTTTTTTTTTTTCTTTTTTTTTCTTTTTTTTAACCTTGCCTTCCTTTCACAACCTCCTCTCTAAAAGGTCGCTAGTGGTAGTTATTTATGTGGATGGTAAAGTACGTTAAATGTATGGAAATAGGGGTGACGGAGCATAGGGAAATTAACCACAATGTTGATATCAATCCTCTTAACTGGTATTTTAAAAATTATTCATAGTTTTTGGTGGTTAAACGTAAGTTAAAAAGGAAATATACTTGACAGAATATTCGTAATTAGATGGATAGGATTTACCTATTATTTAATTAATAGTACCTACCCAATATACTGGAAGTATTTTATTTATTTATATATATTTAATTACCTAATATGTAGAATAGGCTACATAAATATTATTTATGTATAAAAACCTCTGTATACGCAGTAGTACATCAGTGTAGTGTAATTTAGTAATGTTTTCAATCAATGAATCAATGAATTAATACCTAATCAGAATAAAATGAAACAAAACAAACTAGGCAGGTATAAGTCAGTTCCAATGGAGTTGAGCTAAAAGGTAAATAAATATGGCGGTAGTGATCACGTGACTTAATTTTGACATGACCTTTAGTGATGGACCATTGCTAACTACATATATCAGGAATAAACCGGTGGCATGAACTATTAAATGAATTAACTCTGATTCAAAAAATAATTTCATTGATTACTTAAAAAAATCACTTAGTGAGAAGAAACTACAAAGAGGTTTTTAATCATCGATATGTTATCTATAAAACAAAACTAACTTTGGCTTGAACCAGTAACGATGAAACATTATTAAGTAAAGAACTCTATTTTAAAATAACTTTATTCAAATAAATCGGTTAAGTTTTCGATTCTGAACGAATTGTGTCCGATGTTTAAGGTCATTCATTTCGTATTAATCATTCATTTTTAGTCTGTGGGTACGATGGCACCTCTGCACAACTCTTTAAAAATCCAAGAATGCGTCATCTCAAAACTAAAGTTTTGATTAATCTGTGAGTCATAATTCGTGTTTTCATTTAGTTTTTATCAAAAATGTTGGTGAAATCGTGGATAAATTTAATAAATATTACGTGTATTATTTTAATTAAATGTTGTTCGTGGACCACGAAGCGTTTGTGTGTGTTTTTCACTGTTATATCAATGTGAAAAGTGTTAACGAAGTTACATGTTAGCGAAAAGATGTGTTTATTTATTTTTTCGCTCAACTCCATTGGCCTGGACTTTAGACATATGATTTTTATATTATATAAGAATTGATATAAACCGTTGTCGTCGATCGTCGGTTCCTAAAATGGACGCAGATACGCAATAATGAGTTAACCCGCACAACTTATCAATTGAAAAGTTAACTTTATTCTTTTGCATTATGTATGTATTTAATTTGGCAAAGGTTTGTGGGTTGAATCGTTATTGCGTATCTGCGTCCAAATGTAGATGTACAATAAATTGTAATTGCTCACATTTAAATTATGAATTATAAAGGAGGTGGGTTGATAAGGCCCAAAATCCGCCTCTCATACACTCGAAAAAAAAGTTCCAGATTCCGACAAATTGTAAATGTATTTATATACTTGAAGATATAAACTTTATTTTAATATAAAGTTTAGGTGATAAAAAAAATAGTAAGTTACAGAAAATATTACCCAAAAAAAGTGTTTCGGCTTTTTCATACATTTTAGTCGTTTTTTTAAGCTTTGATTTAATATTTTAGAATGAAGCGTTCACGGAACCAAAATAAATTAATATTCATATAAAAGCTTATAAAAAGGAGCATCATTATCAGTTACGTTTACCATGGTTCATGGAGCGCTTCATTCTAAAATATTAAATCAAAGCTTAAAAAACGACTAAAATGTATGAAAATGTAAGAAAAGTAAAAGAAACACTCTCTTTTTGGGTAATATTTTCTGTAACTTACTATTTTTTTATCACCTAAACTTTATATTAAAATAAAGTTTATATCTTCAAGTATATAAATACATTTACAATTCGTCGAAATCTGGAACTTTTTTTTTCGAGTGTATGAGGGGCGGATTTTGTTGCCTTATCAACCCACCTCCTTTAAAATCTATGCGACATATTATCATGTTATCGCATAGACTTTATGCGAGATATTGTCGCATAAAGTCTATGCGACAATGGATATTGTCTATGCATTACTAAAATAGCAAGCGATCTAGGATTGGGTCCCGCAAAATAAAAATAAAAAAACAATTTCAGTCTATGCAATAATTGCGTATTGTTTATTGGTTTCTAAAATAGCGGGACCAAAGCGTCGCAAATGTATGATTTTGATTTTATATTACTTCTGTATTTTTGGATGACTCATCCAGTGACTTAGTAATAGCCCTGGTGGAATGGGCCGGAGAAATTTTATCCCCGGGAAAAGGATAAAACGTTTATCCCCTTGCTTAGCTTTATCCACCCATCGAGCATGGGCACAGCGGTGGAAATAACACTCAGTGGATATACTTATAGAAATATACATCGCCTTCTTCTCTGTCGCCATGCTTTAGCATAGGGAAAAGATAATTTTATCCCCTGTCAGTGGATAAAATCGGGGGATAAAACTTTTATCTCCCGCCCATGCTACCAGTGCAGGTCTTTATCAAGACCAGTACAGGTAAGGTTCTAGGGTGTTAAAAATTCTTTAAACAATGCTCAACAGTCCAAGTGTCGTGCAACGATGGGTATGTGGAGCGACTTATTATGCGCATGAAGATATTTTTCATACGACGAACTGGATACCCGAGGAATATCCATTGGCTGTATTTAGCCCACCCCTCGGACCGTGGTAAGTATTCATTATGGTTGGACTAAGCTTGACTACAATGCAATCAAAAATCAATGAAATGAAATGAAATGAAATTTCTTTATTTGCCAAATGTGAGTTCAGTGCACAGGTAGTATGAGAAATGGAAAAGAAAAGGTAGTATGAGAATGGAATGGAAAAGGTCTACTTGGAACTAATGCAACACCTTTTATGTGCAAAGCTAAATGAGAGAAGTGGAATATCGAATTCTGTCTTCAGTAAACTATCGGACATGCTAAGAAGCAAGAAGATTTCCACTTAATCGTATCTCAGACGTCGAGTTTTCGAGCAGTGCGTGCTGCCATCGCCTACGTTTCGGAATAATGGACAATAATAAAACAGTTGTCAATAACTGCAAGGGGAACATCGAGCAAATGGTGCTTTGCTTGTCTAAATACCACAATACGGAAGAATATGGAAATACGGGTTGAGATGAGTGGGGTGGGTGGTGGTGTTGAGAACATGTACCAGGAAGAGAAATGTGGAAGGACAAGAACTCTACTTGTAGAGTGGAAATGGTTTTTTTAATCTTTATGTTTTGTAATATTAGATATAAGTACTTGTAATTATGTGTTGATGTATGTGTTGATATTGCGGAAATGCGCCCGCTTCCAAGTAAGCGAGAAAAAGTAGTAGATTTTTGAGAAAAATTTTAGAGAGAAAAAGTGGTAGATTTTTGACTTATCATAAGTGCTACAGGGTAGCCTACATGAAATAAATAAATTTTGAATTTTTGAATTTTTTAAAGGCGAAACCTGAACAGATTAGGGCCGGTTTTGTTGTTTTTTGTACATGTAAAACTTTGCTAAAAACTTTTATACACAAAATTGTTTATGGTAAGAGGTAGGATAATCGTGATAAATCTGACCTTTACCTATTATTATTTGTTGCTATAATAATAGATAACCAGACTAGTTTCTAATTTTGACTTGAGATCTACAAAAACTTCGCAACGGATTTTGATGCGGTTTTTTTTAATAGATAGAGTGATTGAAGAGGGAGGTTTATATGTATAATAACATCCATTAACAGTGAATGACATAGGCTATATATTTTATACCCGTGCGAAGCCGGAGCGGGCCGGTATTACAACTACAACCACTAAATCTCTCACTGTATATATGCTTGCTACTGTTATCTTTAAGTTATACATCTATGGTTCGCTTTTTTATAACACCATGTACATATAATACTCGTATTGTATTATGTAATTTTATGTTGCAATCCCCCACATGCCTCTGACATCTTTAAGTTATATTATAATGTTATTCACCTCGCGATTGAGAAGGATTTAGATCATAGCTACCACCCATTGAAAACAAAAGGAAGATAGTATGGGGTTGACATACCAATTGGTGAATGATAAAAAAAAATAGATTGCTATCAAAAACGTGTTCTTTAATAGTTTCGGTGTTATTGTAGGTTGTTCGCGTCAGTCGCCAGATCATGCATCGCGGAGAAGTCTGGAGGGGCGGAGCGTGAACTGACTGAGTAGCGTCAAGCCCTATGGGAGTCTGTCCGGCAAAAGCAAATGGCTTTTGCCGAGACAGGTAAGTAAATCCTTATCCTTACTATCCTTACTTAATATATAAATGCGAAAGTGCGTCCTTACTTAATATACTAGTGGTTCGCCCCGAACTGAGACCTCGCGATATCCCATAATTCCCAAAAGTTTTAATTATATATTGTAATAATTAACTTTTAACATTAGACGCAATAAAAAAAAAAATAGTTGACATAAAACTGTTTTACTGACACAGCGCCATCTATTAGCATTATAGTGAAGCTATAAGCTTCACAATAATGCTAATAGATGGCGCATTAAAATTAAATAATTTCGTTTCTTTATAACATTTATCTAATTTTAGTATTTGTTGTTCAAGTACAGGATATAACTGAATTTTCAACCAAGTTTCACGTTCTAATATTCAGTAATTCAGAAGTTATAGGGCTCTGACAGACATTTAGACGGACACACTTCTCTGTCTAGTAGGCAAGCGCCCTAGTTGACTCAGAGAACTCGCTTCGCTCGTTCAATAAATGCGAAAGTGCGTCCTTACTTAATATATAAATGCGAAAGTGCGAAGTTGTTTGTCCTTCAATAACGCTGCAACAGAGCTAAGGATCGAAGTGATTTTTTGCATGGGTACAGTTGAGGACCTGGAGAGTGATATAGTTTACTTTTCATCCCGGAAAATCAAAGAGTTCCCGCGGGATTTTAAAAACTAAATCCATGCATACGAAGGCGCGGGCATCAGCTAGTATCTAAATATATAAAAGGCTAAGGTCTGACTGATCTATCAACGCACAGCTCAAACCGCTGAACGGATCGGGCTGGGCTTAAAGACTAAATAGATAAAGCTTATATGACATAGGCATTCGCTAAGAAAGGATTTTTGAAAATGCAACCCCTAAGGGGTAAAATACGGGATTGACATATTGACTTCTCCGTACATGAGATTTGTATTACCTTATAATTTAAGTCAATATCTCGACACATACAAATGTCACGTGGATCACACGTGAACCAAGGTATCCAATAGTCCTCGATCTCACCCGCTGATAAGTGAGGATGCAGTCTAAGATAGTAGTGGGCTAACTTGGAAGAGGTATAGCAGTGTACATTCAACCCCTAATCTGTTTCGATAGGGTGGGAACTAGCCATCGTCAAAGTCTCCCACCAGACCAGACCAAAGACAATTCAGAAATTATAACTTCCCAAATTGCCTCCGCCGGGTATCAAACCCGAGACCTCCCCGTTATAAGACCACAGCGCTCTCCAGTGCGCCAGGGGGGTCGTCAAAACTACTTACTGAATACTAAACCGTCACTTTTCTTACCAGGCTTCCAGGAGGCGCAAGGGTTAGCGTCGCCGCCACAACCAACAACGTCGCAGTTGTCCACTAAGCCAGTTCTACAATGGAATAAGTTATTCAAAAAGTAGTTTTACTTATTAAATAACTCATGCCACTGTAGAACTAGAACTAGAACATTGTAGAATTATTTATTCTACCACAACAAAACAATTACAGTGAGACATCACACAATCACATGTATAGGGGAGACTGGGGCTGGTTGTGATATTTGTTTTATAAATTCTCACAAATTTTTGTTTGGATGATCGTTTTACCTAAGTATAGTTCCATTTGATTCAGTTTGCCAGACTTGGGAAAGACATAAATGAATGAATTAATGGGATAAGAGGAGTATAACTTTTAAGCCTGTGCTAGGGGTTGGTTATTATACCACAAGCGGCAAAATGTTACAACAAAAAACAAACATTAATAATAACTTTTAGTAAATCAGTTTCTTTTCTTAATTTAAATAAATATAAAATATTATGTCTATATTGTATTAAAAGGCAGACTTTTGCAACATTAAAACAAAAACATTATTTTTTGGTATTATGCCTCATAAAAAAAACTAAACGTAACTTTCAACCTATCAGAAAATTACTTAATATTTATCTTCTACACTTTCTTCAGCACAGTCATATTATACTTCCCTCTTTACTCAAGCTTTCCTGTTACCTTTGCTCGGACTCTTAGGGCCGGCGCACATATGGCGGAGCGCAGCGCAGAGCATTTTTCACTGTCAAAATATTATAGACATTGTCCTTATTGAAATAATATCCAAAATCAATTAACACAAAAAAACCCTAAAGAGCATCGAAGCGACTATATTCGAAAGGAAACGCGCAGAAACGCGACTGCTCGAGCATGCGTGCTACTCCGCGCGCGTTCTCGAGAATTACGACGGTGAGTCGAGTATGCGCATACTTGTGCACCGCACGGATACGCGCGCAGTCCCGCGCGTGCACGTGCATTCTCTGGTAGAAATTCGCATAATGTGTCAAGCGATTAGAAAACTTCGCGGGCATGCTCTGCGCTGCGCTCCGCCATATGTGTGCTGGCCCTTATAAAAACGCTAGCACCCTCAGTATTCGCAACGTGCTAGCCGATGGAAGAGTGATCATTTATTTGTTTCTAACGTCAATGTAGTGTTGTTAGTTTAGGCGCAATTGCCGCTGTAGCTACTTACCCCTGTCACAACCAGCCCCAGTCTCCCCTTCAAGCTATACAATATTATAATCGGAGTTTTAATTAGATACAGTAAATTGACGTTTTCTGTGTTGCCAGTTTTTGACGGGAAAAAAATAGGGATGGTAAAGTGTCATCGCTTGAGTCAATCGAAGTGAATCATTTTATTCGGTCTTTATCTAATTAAAAGTTCCGAGTATATTCGTATTCTGCGATCATCCGATGAAATGGCCGGTAGACGCAGTTTCAAGTGAAAACTGCCGCTAGTTATCCTTGTCCATGCCCATTTAAAATTGGGCAAAGGAGCTAATAGTTTTAAGTTTTAATTTAGATTTAGTTTTTAATAACACAGGTCTACAGTGAAAACGTTGCAGCCAAAATCGGATAATCACACAAATTGGCGGAATACGAACACATTAAACATAGCAAAATGGGTATCTTTTTCCGATGAGGGTAGTTCAGAAACTACACGTAGTTTTGACCTTCAAAAACTTGTACGACTTCTTATCAAGTCATTCATCAATAGTACATTATTGCAAAGGCCGGGAAATAGGCAATTGCAGGTCGAGTATGAGTTTGAAGGCCGAGCTGTAGGCGAGGGCTTCACTAAATACGAGACAGGCAATTGCCATTTCCCGCAGAGGCATATCACTTTTCTCAAAAGAATGCAGGGGAATAAATAATCAAAATTCATCCAAATCCATCCGCCATTTTGGTTTAACTGTGTCTCAAATAAATACTCGTAATTGAGAAAATCATACTATAGGATTGCTAGCAAAAAAAGTTTTTCATTTTTTGTAGACCTGTGATATTAATGTTTTATTAATTTTTGGAATTTTCGGAATAAGAAAAAAATGAAATTTGATTTAAAATAATATTATTAAATTTAAAGTGTTTAATTTAAAAATTTTAATTTGTAAGTATCATTTAAATTACTCGACATAAATATACAGCAATGAAATTTGAGTTAAATAAACCATGCATGCCTACATAATAAATCAATATTATTATTATAATTTTAAATAATCGAAACTAATGAATTGTGTCGGATCAAATTCTGCGATTACAATAAAATTCTTGATGGACATGCTAATATAAAATAATTTTAATTCATGCACTCACCTATACGTCACATGCTTCGAACCAGTCTCAGATTAGATCCACCGACTTATCTGTTCAGTTTAAGGAGTGGCTAGTGGAGTTCAGTAGTAATTTGATAAAAGTAAAGACCACGAACACTTGGATAGATTGATTACATTTTAAAATGGCTGAAGAGATAAGTTGTGGTGCAACAAATTGTACAATTTAGTTAGCAGTGATCAAAAAACAATGATTTTTTAAATGTAAATACTACATTTCTGAATGTGTATCATAATATCTGGTTGTTGAAATAAATTAAAATGATTTTTTTTTAATTTTGAACTTTTATTTATCACGAATTCAAAAAAAAAAAGTAATATTGTTGATTGAATCCGTTTTTAATATTCTGCAAATAAATGTAATGTAATGTAGAGGCGGTGCGACGCTCTAGGTTAATCTGTTTGTAGGTCGTTAGCAGCGCTTTCGATCAATCCTTTATATAACAATATCAGGATCGTGCTGTTAAGGGCTACCACAACTCAAGTCGACACAATTGCGCACAGTTCTCATTGTTTCTCATTCTCATTACTAAGTTATACACGGTGAAATTTCATTGGTTGTACTCCCTGAAAGAGGTGAATGTGCTCATAAAACTGAACAACTTTCCCCAAGGAACATAGGTCGAAATATGAAAAAAAAAATTGGACCCTCCATACAAACTTGACGATCAGCTGATTGATTTACTATGGGAGGTCCAAATTTTTTTTTTCATATTTCGACCTATGTTCCTCGGGGAAAGTTGTTCAGTTTCATGAGCACATTCACCTCTTTCAGGGAGTACAACCAATGAAATTTCACCGTGTATAACAATATCAGGATCGTGCTGTTAAGGGCTACCACAACTCAAGTCGACACAATTGCGCACAGTTCTCATTGTTTCTCATTCTCATTACTAAGTTATATAACAACGACCTTTTAATAAGTATATTTTGACATGGCAGTTTACGTAACGATTGAAATCTTTTATCAAAATTCTATGTGTTTTAAGATCGTCTTTTTAATAAGTGTAGTTTGTCAGTTTTTTTTTAAGCAACTTTGGATTTCAATTATTTTATTTGACATTATAATATAATAATAGTTTATGAAAGGAAGCGTGACAAAACTGGGAATCCCTGCACTACAGTGTTACCGATCGGTTAACAGAATTGGGTTGTTTAGATTAGGTTGGTTCACCGAATTTAATTGCGCGTGAGACGCTCGAGCTCTTGAGCGACAACTGGCGTCTTATTACACTAACCGATTAATATAGATAAAAGGGCCACAACATGCTGCTACTTTATCCACCGATTTTCTCGTGATATCTCTTGAGATTCACTGGTAGCGTTTGCAAGCTGTTGCTTGTAAACGCTTGTAGTAACGCACGCTCGTTAGCTACCTTCGACTAATGGCCACAGTTACGGAGCTGCTTGCGCATCCCTGAATGTTACTGGCTACCACGACCTGTAGAGGTAATATGCGCGCGGCGAGAAAATTTTGTCTACCCATTTACTCGTGAAATCTCATACAAATTCAAACTACAAAATTTTCTCGTGGCGTGCATTTTAGCCCTAGTAACTGGTCGAATGCAGACACTGCATTTGTCGTGGTCGCTTAACGCGGGTTGTCTCAAATAGTTTGGCTTATACAACGTAATTATAGTTATATGTAATTTTTAAACTAATAAACTTATACTTTAGCTTTAGATGTACTTTAATTTTAAGAAATTAATAAAAAAAAATGACATTTTATTGGTAATATAGTAAGAAATAGGATTAACGAAGTTATGATTCACTTAATTAAAGGTTCAATGCTTGCTTAAATTATTTGGTGCCTCAAATAAACTAAATTCCAAGTTTGTTTGCTTATGCGGCTATTGGTGTGAACGAAATTAACTTTAGTAATATCTATTTATGTTACACTACCAAATTATAAGCTCTATAGGTACAGTTAGAAGTTACAGTTTGATATAATCTTTTTGGTGGTTGATAACTTTTAAGAAATAAACTGCTATAGCAGATTCACCTAGTCTCTAATATTCATCTCCCCTGCTTATGCGAAATTAAATTGCGTCCCAACTTGCAATTAACTTCACAGCGGCCAAAAAGATTTAATCAAACACAATGTTTTCTATACGATTTGTGTTGTAATAAAATATTTTTACATCAAGTGTAGTTTCACTTCTGTCCCGAATTTTATTTGAGTTGGGTAGAATCAGCTATGGAAGTAAATTCCGGATTCTAACGCCTATATTATATAATATATAGGATCCTTTGTCGTACCATAGACTGAATTTTATATAGATCATCATATATATATCCTACTTATTCCCTGGGATGACAATATATGGTACAACTTGAAATTTGAGCCTTAAAAGTCACATCTGCAAGGCTCAAATCTCGTAATGAATTTAGCATATGAGACTGTTCTACGGAACGGTCGATATAGTATCGCGGTCTCGTGAACTGCAAGAACCTGTGGCAAGAACTATACAAAATGTAGGTTCGATAGTTCAGTAACGAGAGTCACTGACATAGAGAATAGACCTGCCAGCTATCATTCCGTCCGATACTGTTAAAGCTGCATCTCATTGCTAGTCTTAACTGTGGTCATTTGCTGAATTTATCGCGTTCCTGCTGCAATAACACCTTCTAGCCAGTAAAAAAAGGTAAGCGAGAGGATTGCCCAATCAGCTTTGATATCCGATGCTCGAAGTAAGAGCTAAAACGAAGTGATTATATTTTCTTGGTATATACCTACCAAGAGATTATAATCACTTAAGAGACGAAGTGATTTTATTCTCTTGGGATATACCTAATCACTAAAACGGTGTGGTTATATTCTCTTGGATCATTTCGTTTGACTGCATCACAGACTGCATAGATTTATTCCAATTTTTCATGAATTTTTCGCAATCTATTCACACTTGTGTTATTTCTCAAGAAATAATTTTGAATACCTACAATAATTTTAATAACAATAGTCTTGCCTATATTTTAAATTAAGAAAGTACGCCTGATAAGATTAAAAATGTTTAAGCCGCTTACGAAATCTGGGTGTTGGAAGCAGAGGATTGCTATCGAACCCAGTAAAATGTTTGTGCGGAACTACGAAATACCAGCACATATCAAGGACGTGATTAAAGATCCAAACCCCAGCTTCTACCGGATGGTGGAGTACTTCTACCATTTCGCCGTCAAGGTCGCAGAGCCCTCTCTGTTCGAATATCTTCAGAAGCACGCCCATTTTTCTGATAAGAAGAGGAAGCAAAGAGTTGCTGGCATTTTAAAGGTCCCTAATCTGCCCCTGTATGACTGTCATCATCATCATCATCAACTTATGGACGTCCACTGCTGCACATAAGTCTCTTGCATGGACCTCCACAGACCTCGGTCTTGCGCCGCCTGAATCCAGCGACTCCCTGCGACTCGTTTGATGTCGTCGGTCCACCTAGTGGGGGGTCTGCCAACACTGCGCTTCCCGGTGCGGGGTCGCCACTCCAGCACCTAGCCCTGCGATGACCAACCCGCCTGCCCAGCGTGGTCATTATGGGCAAAACCTTGCATGGTATGACTGTATCGTAATAGGAATGAAGGCTTTTTATTATTGCTTTAATATCTTAGCAGTAGAGGCAGATAATCTGCCTCTACTGCTCGTACTGTTATATGGAGCCCCTTATAAGTACTTAGGTATATTAATTTTTGAGCTCTTTGTCCAGCAGTGGACGTCTATCGGTTGATAAAGAATAAGAAATTTTATAGGTAGGTATTTACTATGACACTAATAAGGATACGCTACGCCCGCGCTGTCTCGATCGTCTTCTCAGTGTTTACTGGGAAATAACATTTAAAGTCTGTCTCACTCAGTGTAAGACATTTGAGCAAGATAGAAATAGAAGATGACGGTTTAACCTGCAGCAACCCACTACAGGTCATGGGATCCTGCAACAGCTCACTGCAATTCGAGTTCCCCCTGCAGCGCAAGAACGGCGACTACGAGATAGTGCATGGCTATCGCTCGCAGCACAGCGTGCATAGACTTCCTTGTAAAGGAGGTACGTTCAGTACGGGACTGATCTCTAATTAATCAATTATTAACATTGAATTTGCTGTCACTACAAGTGACGTTATGGTTCAATTTGAAGCGCCACATTTGGCATGAGTGTCTCTAGAACTAATATAATTGCAAATGACGCACCGATCTCTGTAATTAATCTATGATTTCATTGAAGATTACATAATTCTGCTAAGTAGAAGTTTAAGTTAGAATAATATTTCTTATTAGCCCACAGGCTAGATGGTCATTACTTACATAGGCTACTTTTTAAACCGGAAAATAAGAGCGTTCCTGCTGGAATAAAAAAACATGCGTACGAATCAGCTAGTTTTTCATTTTAAATATAAGCAAATCATTACAATACGTTTAATTCATAGATTAACTAGCTGATGCCCGCGACTTGGTCCGCGTGGATTTAGTTTTTAAAATCCCGCGGGAAATCTTTGATTTTCCGGTATAAAAAGTAGCCTATGTCACTCTCCAGGTCCTCAACTATACCCATGCCAAAAATCACGTCGATCCGTAGCTCTGTTGCAGCGTTATTAAAGGACAACCTAACAAACAAACACACTTTCGCAATTATATTAGCAAGGATTAATATACAAAATGGAATACCTTTAGTATGATAACAAATTCATAGCCGGTCCTGAATGTGGAATGACAAAAGAGATGTCAAAGCTCCTACAGTCGTACAGTACAGTGATCACCTGTTTCATTTCGTCACTCTTCGTCACCACGTGCGAGACGGGTTCGTCAATAGTGAAATGTGTCAACACGTGCGATACGTGGTCCGTCAATAGTGATTGTGTCACCACGTGCGATACGTGGTCCGTCAATAGTGATTGTGTCACCACGTGCGATACGTGGTCCGTCAAGTTGGCGGGATTTAGAACAGCCTCCGCGCCCGACTGACTCCCGACGTAGGAACGGACATCTCCGACAAGTTGCCTGTAGTACATTTACTTATATCAATTTGGAGTAAAAACACTAACAGCGCGATACAGGAATATCGCATCGAAATACACAATTAGCATTGAAAACAGTTATTTTCTGATTTCAGAAATTTTTATTGTTGCTTACTTTATTTTATGAAAAGCTATTATCCCAAATTTTAAACAAGCCTTACTATTATTTTTAATTTTTTATCTTTTTTACTGTAAAAACTTTTAGACAACGCCACCTATTAGCTGCTTTTTGCACTAATATAAGTGGAAGCAACGGGTAATTTGAAAACATATATTTTTTTTTTAATCTATTCTGCCACTTTTTTGTCATGCACCTTTGCCTAACTTCACACTTCTTTTGATAGCACGATGTTCGTGTCAGTTCGCCTTCACCTCACTAGTGAGAAAATATCACTAAGTACATAGTATAAAACAAAGTCGCTTTCTCTGTCCCTATGTACGCTTAAATCTTTAAAACTACGCAACGGATTTTGATGCGGTTTTTTTTAATAGATAGAGTGATTGAAGAGGAAGGTGTGTATGTAACATCTGTTAACAGTGAATGACATGGGCTATATATTTTATACCCGTGCGAAGCCGGAGCGGGCCGCTAGTATAGGATAAAATAGGACAGGTCGAGTGCTGGCGACGACGTAGGCATGACCTGTTAATAGTTACTTAGTCCTTAAAATTATGATTTTACCTTGAGTTACCTAGCTTACCTAGTCAATAAAAGATTGTATAGAGGTAGCTAGTTACCTGGATACAAAAATAAAGTTACTAATTTAATAATTATTATCATTGGGGCTTCCGGACCGAAATCGTTAGGTATTCGAAGGGTTGAAATTTTATAGTCATCTGTCAAATCCTTCCTTTCACTAACGTAAAATAAGTTGATAGATTTTCAATATAAAAACTGCCTGAACGCCCAAATTATCCCTTGGTAGTTACCTAGATACGTAGTTTTCATGTTATCTTCGAATTGTTTGTTTTTTCAAAGGAATAAGATTCTCGGAAGCTGTCAATTTAGAAGAAGTGAAGGCTCTGGCTGCACTTATGACTTACAAATGCGCTTGTTCCAACATACCATTTGGCGGAGCCAAAGGAGGTGGTTACGAATTTTCAATTGCAATAGTTTTTAGGTTTGTTTATTCACTTATTTTTTTTTTGTGAGTGCATCATACTTATTTGTATAAAATCCGACTTCGAATGCACTTTCAAAGTATAAAGTAACTAGCTTATGCTCCTGGGTCCGTTTGCGTGAATTTCGTTTTCGTTAAAAGAACACTTTAATTTTCGAGAATAAAAAAAAAGACGTGTGGCACTCGGGGACTGCCGCGGTAAAGCTATTGCATAGCATTTTTTATCAACGCCATCTAGCGGCTCACCGTAGAGGAGTCCCGTGTCAGGTTATGTTCGTTACGGAATTTCTGGATTCGGTCTCCACGCTGGCCCGCGATAGAAGCTGTGCAATAGCTTAAAAAGTTGCCTATGTCACTCTCCAGATCCTCAACAATGAATAAAATCATTTCGCTCTGTTGAGGCGTGATTGAAGGATAAACCAACACACACAATATTAAGCACACTTTCGTATTTATAGTATTCGAATAGGTACTACGACCGATAAATAAATATTTTGAAGTGCCTTTGATGTAGGTACCTATTTTAGCTATTTTAGGTGTCATTGTACCTACACAGTTACACGTATACAAATGGGCTTGAACTGAATACGAATTAAAAAAAAGAACTCGTGTTGTAATTATACTTTTTTGATTGAAGGGGTCGCTATTAATCCGAAACAGTACACCGTGGCTGAATTGCAGAGAATTACTCGACGGTACACCTTGGAACTTGCGAAAAAGAATTACATCGGTAAACTTTTTAAGTTATTTTCATTACAAGATCATGCCTTGAGCTGTTTGATTTCCCCGGATAAAAAGTTGCCCATGTCCGTTTCTGAGATTCAAGCTATTTCTGTGCCAAAGGATATAGGTACCTAATGTGTAATTTTGTGTGGGCCCCGTATCCAAGACTAGCATCATGTACCATGTCGGCTTTTGTTGCCCTAATAGAGTAGATTATCCACTATTAAATAATTAATTCATTAATTAATTAGTGTAAACTATTAATCTAAGGGTCTAATTTCTTCTTTCTCCAAATGAATTCAGACATGCTGTCTTAGGATTTATTAAACTATTCTATAAGAACAAATGCCGACATAGCTCAACAATAATACAATCAACTTTTGTCTGGGTCCACTCATTAGAGGAGAATGAGCTTACCCATTCTCCTTTCAACAAGCTGTCAACGCGGATCGAAAGCGAAAGTGGCGCCACAGGCGGCAACTCCACGACTTGTGTTTTTTTTTTCAATCATTGTTGAGTTACTCGGCAAAGGTATACTTTTATTCTGCCATTTTAGGAGCGGGTATAGATGTGCCAGCTCCCGATGTGAACACCTCCGGAAGGGAAATGTCCTGGATAGTTGACACATACATTAAAACATTAGGTAAACATTTTCTTACTTACGCTTTCTGTCAAAAGGTGTATAGTACGCGGATTGGCAGACTTCACATATCTTAGAGAACTATCAGGCAGGTTTTCTCACAATGTGTAAAGTGGATGTTTTATTGCATAAAACCTTTAACTATAATAATAAAAATTTTAAGGTTCGAGTGGGATTCGAACTCCACTGACCCCTGAAAAGAATAAAGAATATTAGCCAAGTTGAACTTGACTTAGGTATCTATATTCTCGTTTCCCCTCCAAATAAGCGGAAAGCTTGTGTTAGGAGTGGATACGCCAATAGTGCACGAAGCACGATGACGAGGTCGGGCAAAAAATATATTGGGGGTTTCAGCCAAGAAATTTTCGATAACTATGTACCTACTAGCCCGGAGTCAGGAAGTAGTCGGTGCGTCAACCCCGTGCCTCGGTGAACATGTTGGTACTGCTATTGATCTCTCCCCGATCTCGTCAGTTCCGTCCCATTGGACTATGAGAGTGAGAGACTAGAGAGGCTAAATCTCCGTGGAGGTTGACCGTCGCGACCTGTTTTTTGGTCGGGAGGAACGTAGGGCAACCTACTTATCTGTTCAGGTAGATAAAATTGGGAGGAAGTCCACTATTTTAAAATATCAATCCGCTCAATTCCGCTGTCCAAGCTTTCATAGTCTTTGCTGCCGTCTGCTTCTGTACAATGTTATGAAAATGCGGTACCGATTTCTTCATAAATAGTTATACCTACCAAATTCAGCATTAGCTACGCCATCACCTGAACAAATAAGTTGGTGCCATGCCATGTATACTTACTAGGTAGGTACTAATTACTGCAGTTCGTACATTTACGATGTAATTATTCACTAAATCCTTACGTAGTGAGTGCGTAAGCCACACTAGGTATAAGATGCAGTGGAGATTCCACACTAAGTGGAACAAATTGAGTGTAGACACTCATTTTATCCACCATATCCTAGTACCTTTGGTAGCACTGTGGGTTTTCCCCACAGGCCACAAAGACCTGAACGCCGCCGCCTGTGTCACGGGTAAGCCCATCAACGGGGGTGGGATACATGGCCGAGTGGAGGCCACCGGCCGCGGGGTGTTCCTCACCACCACCAAATTCATCCACGACGAACACTATATGGGTCTGATCGGCCTCCAGCCTGGCTACAAGGTTAGTTCCTGATACCCACTGCTATGGAATGTCCTTCCGGCACTGAGCTCTATAACTAACCTATTAACATTGGAGAGGCTACTGTCCTGCCTATAGTTTTTGACCTACTTGGATCACGCCATTTTGGCACTGTAAGCACTAAGACGATATGAGTGTTCCTGGAACTAATTGGTTATATTACAAATGGCGCACCGACCTTCATTAATCTATGACCTCGTTGTTGTATGATTTAAAGGTCGGTGCGCCATTTTCAATATTATTAGTTTTAGAGATACTCGTTCATCAAATGTGGCGCTTCAAACAGTTCCATAATTTTAAAAGTTGTCATTTGTATAGGGTCAGCAAATCCAGTGTTAGTCATAGATTAACTATACGTAGAGATCAGTGCCTTCTGGCTTCTGTGTTTCCAAGTACATAGTAACAATTTGATACCTATCTATCTACAAATCAATAGAAAATAGGCATTTGTTAGGCGCGTGCTCCATTTTGGGGTACATCTCCACTTACCATTAGGTCGCAATCAGGAATAGAATAGAATAGAATACCTACCTAGAATAATTTTTTATTTAAATAAACTTTTACAAAGTGCTTTTGAATGCATAATATATATACGAGTATATCTCTGAAGACCCCATTTTATCGCCTTTTCCCAAAGATCAGCTCTTCTTTTTGAATCCAAATTACTCGTCCAAAGTTACAATGCTGGTCCAACTTTACTCAAAAATACTTCTTAAGTATTATTTTCAGGACAAAACCGCTATAGTTCAAGGCTTCGGAAATGTGGGTAGTCACGCTGCCATGTACCTCGAAGAGCATGGAGTAAAGGTGTTTGGAGTGCTTGAGTTCGACTGTAATCTGAAAAATCCAAAGGGGATCAACACTAAGGTGTGGTTTTAATTATTGTATTTGTAAACTCAAACAGCGGCCAGCGGGATGAAAATAAATATCACTGCGAGATCAAATCAGAAATGAGAAGATTAGTGGGCGAACCAAAGTCACCGACATATACCTATGGTTCAGCGAGTCGCGAAACCGATTTGGAAACCTCTTTTTGTTTGAAAGGGTATACTTTCCTGTTGGTCCCATAGTGATCAGGTCAGGATATGATGACGGGATCCTGGAGGAATCGAGGGAAATTTTTAAATTTTAAAGGCACAATTGTGTTATTAGCTCAAAGCAAAACACAGTATGTATATATTTCAACTTATTTTAACCACTTCTTACACCTTAGCACGTCTTACACCGTAACCACTCCATTCGCCATCTTGACCATCTTCCAAATCTCTCCCTGGTCTTTCTATCCCATACATCCATCTCTTTTATACACACTTACATTCCGTGTCCCACTATATTCTATTAGGAGCTTCATGCGTATAAGCGAAAGAATAAAGGCAGTGCCAAGGGATTCCCCGGAGCGACCGAGTGCGGTCCAGAGTTGTTGTTTGAGAAATGCGACATCTTGGTGGCGGCGGCTATGGAGAAGTTGTTAACGCAGGAGAACGTTGGCAAGATCAACTGTAAGGTAAATTTTTTTAGAACATTATATTCTCCTTTATTTACAACCATCCAAAAAGGCCTCGACTACGCCTCAAGAAAGTCCGAAAGTCGTATGTAGGAAGGCCGCTTAAAAATCCCTCGGGAACTCTTTGATTTTTCAGGATAAAAAGTAGCTTATGTCACTCTCCCGGTCCTCAACTATACCCATGCTTAAAATCACGTCGTTGCGTTGCTTGTTGCTGCGTGATTGAAGTTAAATAAATACACTTTCGCATTTATAATATTAGTAAGGAAATAAGGATTAGTAAGGATTATTTCACTTACATTAATCACATTGTTGTCTTTGCATTCCGAACCAGTGGTAGATTCATTTGACGATTCGAAAGTAGTTGCTTTGTAAAAGTTTATTTGAATAAAAAATTTCTCTATTCTATTCTATTTGTGATTGTTCTGAAGATAATAGCAGAGGGTGCAAACGGGCCAACGACACCAGCGGCAGATATCATTTTGCGTGATAAGAAGGTTCTCGTGATACCAGACCTCCTGGCAAACGCGGGAGGCGTCTGTGTCTCGTACTTTGAGTTCCTGAAGAATCTGAACCATGTCAGTTTCGGCAAACTGAGCATCAAGTTCTGGAGAGATTCCAACACGGCCTTGCTGGGTATGTATCAAAATCAAAAATCAATTTATTTCATGTAGGCCAACTTGTAGCTCTTATGACACGTCATAAATCTACCACCGGTTCGGAATGCAGATTCTGCTGAGAAGAGCCGGCAAGAAACTTAGCAGTTGCTCTTTTCAACAAAAAAAAAATTTTTTACAATAGGTAACAAAACTATGCTATACCTACGTATACGGTGTTTCCGCAATAAAGTTTCAAAATATGCAAACTTAGGTATAATACATACTTCTATACCTACGTTTGCTGGTAGGTATCTGACATGGCGATGTTCTCCTGACATGAATTATTTCAACGCCGTGCGCGTCAAGCAATAGGTATAATCTACTAGTTTCTGCCCGCGACTTCGTCCGAGTAGAGACAGCTTTTTAAAATCCCTCGGAAACCCTTTGTTTTTCCGAGATAAAAAGTAGCCTGTGTCACTCTCGAAGTCCTCAACTATACCTACACATGTAAAAAAATCACGTCGATCCGTTACTCAGTTGTTGCGGGATTGAAGGACAAACCAACAAACAAACACACTTTCGCATTTCGCATACATATTATAGGTAGTAAGGACTTTTGGGTACCTTCAAATCAAGAGTGTGAATTTTCCAGGCAAGCACGTTCCATTTTAGGCTGCATCTTCACTTACCACCGCAGTGATCGCGGCCAAGCGCTAGTCTATATATTTAAAAAAACATAAAAATTACTCATTCATTTAAATAGATTCAGTGGAACAATCTTTGAAGAAGTCTAACATATCTGCTAAGATTGTGCCGACTCCAACCTTCCAGTCGCTCATGTCAGGCGCTGATGAGGAGCTCATCGTAAACTCTAGCTTGGAGTTCACCATGGAGAATGCTTGTCGTGTAAGTGACCAACTATACCTAATGTCCTCCCGACAAAATACGAAAATTCCTCAGTGTCTATAATAAAATATAAACGCTGGTAAACTCCAGACTTCAAAGTCTGGAACATCGGCGCAAGGTTGCCTGTCTGTCGGTGTTCTACAGGATATATTTTCGGAGAGTGTGCCCAAGAACTATTTGATTTAGTTCCTCCATCACCATTCTACCACCGAACCGCGAGACATCGCACGAATCTGCACCGCTACGTGGTCGAAATTCCACGATGCCGCACTAAGCGCTTCGCTTCCTCGTTCCTAATACGCACCGCAAAAATTTGGAATGCCCTTCCGGCTTCCGTTTTTCCAACTAACTATAATGTGGGTGTCTTTAAATCAAGAGTGAATAGGCATCTTCTAGGCAAGCGCGTATCATCTTAGGCTGCATCTTCACTTACCATCAGGTGAGATCGCAGTCAAGCGCTAGTCTATATATTTAAAAAAAAAAAAAGTGTCTTGCAAGAGCACGTGTGTTGGCGTTGATAGCTTTGTCAACCGATCGACGTCTGTCAACCACTGCGCTTTCCGTTGCGGGATCACCAGCCTTCCACTGTGGGAGGCCATTAGTTCTTCGGACTATGTGCCCACCTTCACTTCAGCCTCACATAGACAATACTGCATAGGTACTTACTTGGCCATAAAATGTATTCACCCCGTGCTTCGGAGAACACGTAAAGATCCTGTCTGTCCTGCGCCTGTTCTCTCCCCGGTCGTGTCGGATTTCCGTCCAATCGGAATATGAGATTGAGGGAATAGAGAGTGCACGCACTTGTGCACAATAATATCACCCGCGCAGATGGCTAATCTCTATGGCCGCCCTGGCCGGATTCGATCGGGAGGACATTATTATTAGACTAGCTGTGCCCGCGACTTCGTTCGCGTGGAATAGTGACTTTTCGGGCAGCATATTTTGAATTACATATATTATTATACCGTCGACGCTCAGGCGCGAGGCGTGTAGTACGTACTCTGTACGTTAAAAATGTTCGCCGTGATTCTTTAAATTGACATAACTTTTTTATTTATGAACCGATTGACATGAAATAAACACTAAATGTTAAGTGAAGCTTACTAAAATATATTAGTGAAAACCGTATCTAAATCGAATAAGCCGTTTCTGATATTAGCGTGCACAAACACACAGACAAACAGACAAACAGACAAAAAAAAAATTAATTACAATTTCGGGTTCGGCATCGATATAATAACAACCCCTGCTACTTTTTTTTTATATATTTCCATTGTACAGACACCACTTTTCTATAATTTTATTATATGTATAGATAGGTTGTTTATTTGATCAATTTTCAGGACGTGAAACGTGCAGCTCTTCACCACAAGCTAGGGTTAGACCTTCGGACCGCCGCTTACATAACGGCCATCGAAAAGATATTCGTCACCTATGATGAGCATGGACTTGCGCTTTGAATAAATTTTATACGATACGATGTTTTTTCATTGAAAAAAATCATGAGGTTTGCCTCCCTAGTAGCGTTGCCAGACATCCCGTATTTCCCGGGACATCCCGTATTTTAGGCATAATTTAAAATGTCCCGGCGGGGCAGGCTATGTCCCGTATTTGAACTGCACTTCGTTTTTCATTATGAAATCGATCCAAGTGTTCACACGCAAAATTCGTAAAAAAGCGAGTTGATGACCGTTTATAATTACGATCATAATTGTATTGATTTTTGCAGATATGTTAAAACGAATAAAAATATGTTTAAACTGACTCGATACTCAGAAAAATATCAAAAAAAAGGACACTAAATAATTTTGTTTTTATTTGTCCCGGGTAAAAAACTGAAATCCCGTATTTTTTACCCATTATATTATTGTCTGAAAAAAAAAAATCTGGCAACCCTACTCCCTAGCCACATTATAAACGTATCGTATCTATTCTCTTCCATGATCGTTTTGCTAAGATCGCTAAACCTACAGTAGGAGCTTCCAAAGTTTTTTATCGCGTGTTTTATCCTTTCAGAAGAAAAGCGCGATAAAAAAGCTTGGGAACTCCTGCTCTACACCATTAGCGATTATGGAAATAGAACATATTCCACCGCGAGTGGAGTAGACTCATGGAGGGGAGGGCAGGATTCCGCTTAACTCGCAGACTGTATAAAAGCACTTCCACCAAGAAAGAGAAAGCTCTGAGCGAGCAAAAAGAGTTAAAATGAGCTCGCTCGGAATTTCACCCCCCATGTAAACCCCTTGCCCCCTTGGGAGTGGAATTTCAAAAAATCCTTTCTTAACTATTGCCTACGGTCTACCCTAAAGCCATAAAAGAACCTATCTTCTATCAAAATTCCAAATTTCTAACTCCAGTGGTTTAGGATGTGCGTTGATAGAGCGGTCAGTTAGTCGGTTAGGACAAGTCTTTTTAAAATGAAGACGCCGGATCCAGCCTTCGCAAGGATGTGCGAGCCTGCGGGGGTGGAATGTATGGGGGGAGGGAGTGAGTCCAGTTACGCAGGGTCGCCGTCGCGCGCCGCGGCGCTCGCGTCGCGCTGCCACCTGCGCCGACGCCCGACCCGTTTATCCCAGCCAGTACTCTGCAACTTATAACTTAAGTTATAACACTGGCCCGCGCCTTCGGACTTAACATCAGTGCCCCAATCTTTGTTGAGTGCGAAAACCAAGTCTTCTACCCCAGCACCGGTTCGGTAAGTCTACAAAAATAAATTTAAAAACAAAACTGCGCTGCGCCCGCGCCGTTCACACGAGGCTTTGACATTGACAGCCATTTGTTTATGTTTATGTTTTCCAACTCTTGGTGGATTGCGAACTTTTTTCTAAAGCTCTATTTTTATCGCGAATTTGTTTTGCTTGATAGCAGTTTAACGTTATGTTTGGAAGAATATTTAAGTGTAAAGTGAATGGTACGGTTACGTGTATAAGTTTATTGCAACTCGATTGTCCGGCGCGATTCAAAAAAGTTGATGTCATTGCAAGGGAAATTCCACGGCGGGACGTGTGTGCGGGGTCTCGTTAAGGTCTAGAATTGCGTGCGCGGACGAGTAGCCTTGAGCGAAAGGGACGCGGCGCCGTCGCCGCCGCGCCGCCTTCCCAGGTAGGCCTGCGCTGCGCCGGCCGGCGAGATCGACGCGGCAAAGATTATATTGAAACAGACACTCCAAATCTGATTCATTTTGTTCATACCTATTTTTTTTTATTCGATGACAAGATAGTCCTTGACTGCCATCTCAACTAATGGTTAGTGACGATGTAGTCTAAGATGGTAGCGGGCTAACTTGAAAGGGGTATGGCAGTATAGATTTAATCCATACCCCTAATCGGTTTCTAGACGCCATCGTGCCGGAACGCTAATTCGCTTGGCGGCACGTCTTTGATGTTAGGGTGGTAACTAACCACTTTAATTTATATTAAAATATCTCGTATAATCTCTAAGGTGAGGTGAAGTGAAAGTCAAAGTAAACTCAATGATTTCAGCTTTAGACCATATAAATAATAACATTAAATATATATATTTTTTTAATTTTTTTTATTGGTTTGCCAATAGGCACTCACAAAAGAATTACAAGAAATCAAACTACACCTAGAGAAACATTTCACGTGTGCACTGTGCTTTTGCCGTAAAGCGAATCTGTCGTAAAGCAAATCTGTCCTAAAGTGGACAAGTATGATAGGTTTAGGAAGTTCTAGATTGTATTAATTAAAACTCACGATTGGAATAGAATGGAATAATTTATTTACAAATCTTAGCCTACTATATACAATTATTGAGCTTACATACTACATACATCTAACGAGTACACAGTTTACATCTACCAATAGAATCACTTACTATCTAGTGCTCTTTGCGCATGCGCGAAATGAGTGAGCCGTGAAAGTCCGTTCGGACGACGGAAGGTATAAATATGACCCGCACGCCAGCGCGCACTCCCACTTCCCACTTCCCACTCTAGCTCAGTATTTCAAACAGCTCTCCAAAAACTATTTTGAGAAAGCAATCAGTCATCCCAATCCTCTTGTAGTTCAAGCAGCCGATTACACCCCCGACCGTAATGACCCACCCGACAAACGACGTCCCAAGCACGTCCTTTACGATAACGACGACCAGATCACGACCGACAATGCTCCTTATCAGGTAGGGCAGCACACAAATACAACCTCTGCACAGCGTCTTCGCCGGCGAAGACGAGGTCCCCGATTTCTAACGTTACCTGGGCGTGGATCCTTACCACGATCACGGGGGCGTACGGGCTAATTTAGTCCAACCACTCCCCCCCCATTCGTCCCAACGTCATCCTAAGTCGTGGTTCGAGCCTCACAGGAGGCGCCCTTAGGAAGGCGTTGCCCCCCGATGTCTTCGAGCCTTAGAGCTCTTTTCCTACTTCCGGGCAGAGCCTCGCGCTCGCCAACCCCTCCGGTGACGCTGTAACGGCCAGTAGGGCCAGCAGCATACACAATCCGAAACAACACAAACAGCGCGCACTCAGTCACCGGGCAGCAGCGGCGGCGTGCGGACGCGGAACAGAAACTCCGGTATGCGCAGCATCGTGGCGAGTAAGCGAGTAGGCAGCTACAGGGCTCCCTTTCTAGTGAAAACGTACAGGCGGCTTGCAAATGCGCCCAGAACGAGTCGTCTTCAACGATGGCTTGACTTGACTAGTTGATGTAGCTGTGCTTGCCTCTTGCTTTTTCGCTGGAACGGTAGTGCTTACTGTGGCTGGTGGTAAGTATTCCGGAACATCGAAGTTGATAGTATAGGCAGGCTTCAGGCGGTCGATAGATATCACGGCCGAACGTCTCTCTGGTAGTTGTAGTTTGAACGTCTTGCTATCTCGCTCTAACACTTTGTAGGGACCTTCATATGCGGGTTGTAATCCTTTCTTCACACAATCGTTTCTTATGAAAACTTGCTCGCAGGTTTGCAGATCTCGATGCACAAAAATTGACCTCTTGTTTCCGTGCGGTGATGTAGGCTGACTGTGAATGACTGAGTTGATTGTTTCACGTAGCTTGTCCACGTAGTCTGAATCTAATGCTTGATTGCTTGATGACGTAGTTGTGAAGAAATCGCATGGCAGACGTAGGTTGAAACCGTAGGTTAGCTCGGCTGCGCTCACTCCTATGTCTGAGCGTACAGCGGCACGAAGACCCATAAGTACTGTAGGTAGTTCGTCTATCCACTTGGCATGTTGAGATAGGCGAGTTTTCAGTGAAGTCTTGAGAGCACGGTGCCAACGTTCGATTATTCCGTTTGACTGGGGATGATAGGGTGTCGTACGTATCTTCTGAGTTCCCATGGCGTTGAGTAGCTTGACGAACAGGCGACTTTCAAAATTTCTAGCCTGGTCACACGTCAGGAAAATCGGCGTCCCGAACCTTGTTAGCCAATGCTCGTAGAATATTCTTGCGACGGATTCAGCTGATGTGTCATCGGTAGGTATAGCTTCAGGCCATTTCGTTGCTCGGTCGATCATCGTGACTAGGTATCGATGTCCTTCGGGTGATGTTGGAAGAGGGCCGACGATGTCGATGTGAACGTGTTGAAATCTCTCGGCGAGTGGGAAAGAAGATATGCTGCTCGTTGTATGCCGTTGAACTTTGCACCGTTGACATTGTATGCAGTTTTTAGACCAATCTCTGACGTCGATGTTCATCGAGGGCCAAAAGAACTTTTGCGTGACGAGCTTCAACGTTGTTCGCACTCCAGGATGGCTCAAGTTGTGAACTGCGTTGAAAGCGGCTCGGCGAAATTCTTCAGGCAGGTACGGTCGGATGAATGAGGTTGAAGTTTCGCAGTAGACTGAAGATTGAGAGTTAGGTATCGTCATTTTCTTCAGAGATAGATTGCTTTGCCTTGCAAGTTGCTCGATGCTATCTCTGTCTCTTTCTTGCGCCTTCGCTATCTCTTCATAATCGAGCGTGGTCGGGCAGGCTATGCTTTCGATAGGTATGCGGCTCAGTGCGTCGGCGACTATGTTGTCTTTCCCGCTGATATGACGAACATCGGTGGTAAATTCACTGATGAAAATGAGTTGTCTCGCTCTTCGTGGTGTTTCAGAAGGTGAAGGTGGCTTCTGAAGTACGTAGGTCAGTGGCTTGTGATCGGTGAAAACAATAAGGTTTCTTCCCTCGAATGTCTTCCTGAAGTGTTTCATAGCCATGTAGATAGCGAGTAGCTCTCGATCGAAAGTGCTGTAGTTGCGTTGCGCGTCGGAAAATTTCTTCGAAAAATATCCAAGCGGCTGCCATCTCTCTCTGACAAATTGTTGTAGGATGGCTCCCGCTGACACGTCGGATGCGTCGCTGAAGATTGCGAGTGGAGCGTTGTGCGATGGATGAGCGAGTAAAGCTGCGTTTTGGATCGCATTTTTACACGCTTCGAACGAGTTTGTTGCCTCGTCGGTCCAATCGATGATCGTGCGATCTCTTTTCTTCGCATTGTGAAGATATGAATGGAGTGGAGCTTGAATTGATGCGGCATTCGGAATGTGTTCTCGGTAGAAATTTATCATGCCGAGGAAACGCCTGAGCTCTTCTATGGTGTGAGGTTTCGGATAGTTGCAAATTGCTGTGACTTTTTCGGCAGGCGGTTTAATTCCTTCTTCGCTCACAGTGAAACCGAGGAATTTGACTTCAGCTTGGCCAAATATGCATTTTGAAGGATTGATTGTGATGCCGTTCTCTTCGAGTCTTCGTAATACTGTTCGTAGATGATTTTCGTGCGTCGTTTTGTCTGGACTTGCGACTAGGAGGTCATCTATGAATGCGTAGACGAAATCGAGACCGTGAAGTACTTCGTGAATGAATCGTTGAAAGGTTTGGCCGGCGTTCCTCAGTCCTGGTGTCATTCTTGGAAATTCGAAGAGACCCATTGGAGTTATTATGGCAGTCTTCTGAATGTCTTCTTCACGAACTTTTATTTGTTGGTAGGCTCTGTTTAAGTCGATCGTAGAAAAAACAGTCTTGTTCGCCAGTTGAAACGTGAAATCCTTGATTCTTGGAATCGGGTAACGATCGGGAATCGTGACACTGTTCAGTATTCTGTAATCGCCGCAGACTCTTAAATCGCCATTCTTCTTTGGGACGATGTGTAGTGGTGAAGACCAAGGGCTTTTGCTTGGGCGGCATAGTCCTTGTTCAATCATGTTTTGGAACTCTCTTCGTACTTGTTCGTAGCGGTGCGGAGCTATTGGTCGAGCGCGGCAGTGAAGTGGCGGACCAGTTGTTTCTATGAAGTGTTCGACATTGTTCTCAGGTGTGAGACTCATTGATGTTAGCCTCGTTACTCCGGGATAATCAGCTAAGATGCCGTGGTAAGCTTGTTGTACATCGATACTTCTTATCGTAGGTACGTTTGTAGCTCGGACGAATGACTGTGACGTCAGGTTGGTTTTCCCGTCGATAAGTTTTCGGTTTTTGATATCCACGATTAACTGATGATGCTGAAGAAAGTCTGCTCCGATGATAGGTTTGCTGACCTTCGCGACTATGAACTGCCACTTGAATGGCCGACGTAAATTGAAATCGAGCTCCATTGTCTTCTCTCCGTAGGTAGGAATGACCGTATTGTTAGCGGCGTAGAGTTGAAATTGCAGTGGCACTGGAGCTTGACCCTTGCGTGGTGGTAACACGGAGATATTTGCGCCCGTGTCAATTAAAAATGTCGTTCTTGTTTTCTTGTCAGTGACGAATAAGCGGTATGACTTTTCATTTACGCCGGAACCCGCTGCATCCAGCGCGGTTTCTAGTTTTCCGAATTCAGATTGTTATTAGCGCTCTTGAACGAACACGGCGTGGTGCATTTTCTCGCTTCTGAGCCGAATCGCCGATGATAGTAACAATAGGGTGTAGGCGTCCTGCTTCGTGATCTGTGGCTCGAGGAACGATTTCTTCGGAAAAACGGCCTTCTATTGCCTCCATTTCCGTGGCGAGTGCGGTTGGAATGCGCTGTTTTCAGGGCGGACACTTCGAGAGATAATCGTTGGATTTCGCTGATGAGAAATTGCGTGTCGGAACTAGGAGTACGTGACGGACTTGCATCGACGGCAGCGATTTGCGGGCTGGGACTTGATTCCATCATCTTGTCTGCGAGTAGTGCGAGCTCATCGAGTGTAGTCTTGTTGCTGAAGGACTCGCTGACGGCCAGTACGGATCGGATGTGTGGAGGAAGGTGATTCGTCCACATTAGCCGTAGCGTCGAATCTGGGACTTTATCCCCAGCTTCGATCACAGAAGAAAAAATAAGGATACCGCATGTTAGTCCGATTTGTGTACCACCGAATGCACTTACTTAGTAAGATCATTTTGCTAGCTAGGTTGACAAAAGTGGAGACGGCTTCTTTAGAATTATTATATATTTACTCATCCTTGAAAACGATTTGCAAAGTCTTCTTTTAGATAAGTGAACAGTTTGAGATGCAACAATAAAGTCAACAATATAATACCAGAATAAATATTAATAAATGATTTTTTGAAATTTTTTGATTATATATTTTTTTCGCTGTTAACCGCATTGTTACGAGGACGAAAATAATAATAAGTTTTCAATAGTTATTATCCTTTTCCTTTAGATTTCCTCAATCTGCAGAGGCGAGAAAGTGGATTAATGCTGTACTTTTTACGAAAGATCCGGGTTAGAGACCATCAAATTATTCTTATTATGCTTTTTATTTGATGTTCTATTTTTAGTTGGATTAGTGTAAAATAAAAAATATTTCTTTTTTTTTTCATTTATTTTACTAAAAATAATATAGTGCTATCATACTGAATATTATAAGTAAAAACTTTGGATGGGTATAATGCGGTGTTGAATTACAAAGTTGTAAATAATGTGTTTTATTTTAAAGTACACTTGCTAAAATTTTAATGCGCATTATTGAATTACATTAATTATTGAAAATTTTGAAGTTAAATTTTTACTGGCATTAGGAGACTATAAAATGAACATAAACGTGAAATACGTGACAGAACGCATAAGATTTACATAGTCATGAAATGCAATAAAAAATATTTAATAATTTAATCATAAAATTAAAAAGCCGCTATCTGTAGTTTTGAGCCGGGAGTCGGGACAGCATGTGTCACGATAACATACGTCAAGAACAATGAAGCATTTGAATAATTGTTGAAGTATGAAGTACTGAATCCTTATTTTTTCTTCTGTGATCGAAGATCCCCAGCAAGAAATCGCATTCTGCGTAGGAGCTGCGTAGGCTTTTGATCTCCGAGTTCTATCTCCGAAAGTAGTTTTTGAAGCTGTCTACTGTCGGATTCTTCGTAGACAGAGATCAGACGGCTCTTCAGAGCGTTATATAAATCTGACGGTGGTGGGTTACATAGTATGTCAGAAACTTGCTCAATATCTTGCTTCTCAAGCTGTGCAATGACCATCTGGGCCAACAGTTCTTGGCCTTTCTTGAGTTCGCTTGTGGCAGCTTCAAAACTCATAAACCAAAGTCTTGATTTGTCGCGCCAGAATGGTGGAACGCGGAGTGAGAGAGCGATAGCGGCTATCTCTTCATGCCCCGGGAGACTTGATTGAGCGGATGTGGATGGCTTCGTATTTTGATCCATGTTTATCACTCTGTTTCGAACTCGTACTCTTCAGGATGTTCTAGCTCGGGGTCACCACTTTAGGAAGTTCTAGATTGTATTAATTAAAACTCACGATTGGAATAGAATGGAATAATTTATTTACAAATCTTAGCCTACTATATACAATTATTGAGCTTACATACTACATACATCTAACGAGTACACAGTTTACATCTACCAATAGAATCACTTACTATCTAGTGCTCTTTGCGCATGCGCGAAATGAGTGAGCCGTGAAAGTCCGTTCGGACGACGGAAGGTATAAATATGACCCGCACGCCAGCGCGCACTCAGTCACCGGGCAGCAGCGGCGGCGTGCGGACGCGGAACAGAAACTCCGGTATGCGCAGCATCGTGGCGAGTAAGCGAGTAGGCAGCTACATAGGTGTCCCGTCCCATGCACCCCAGTCGTGCACTTCTACCGCGACAGGTAGATGTAGTGGTAACGAAGAACGGAGAGTTAGGTACTTCTTGGAAATGAAAGAAAACTTTCCAATTGCAGTGCTCTAGGTTGACTGATTGGCGTTCGTTCTTACCAGCATTATTTATACTAAAAATCGTGGAACGATTCTAACATTCTCACAATTGCCAATTAATAAGCCCCTTGTGAGTCTCTTTAATCAACACAACTTTTAAACATTTTTGTAGCACCTAATACGTCGATCGTAAAACGAAACACAAAAGCTAAGAAAGAAAATAAATTTAAATCTTTTAGTAATTCTTACCATTAATAATACCTAGGCGCCACAAAAATCCAAGCGTAAGTACCTCATAAGGGTTCCAAACAAAGTTCGATAACACAAAGAGTCCTAGTCACCGCACTCGAGGTTTGAATGCATTTGAATAAACTGTAAACGATAAATCTGTATGCCGAAATTCAAATTTTAAAATAATCTTAATTTTAGTCGCCGACAAAGGCAAAAAGTGAAAATGCGGGTTTGCCATTTAACAACTCGGTACTTACAAAAAGTAACAAATATCTAGTTGAATTTAACACAAAATATTATTCATATTATACTTACCTAATGTCTAACTACTTATTTTATCGCAACTGCAACATGCGCAGAATTAAATGGAATGGTAAACTTGAGCTGATGCTGCAGTACCAACTAGTCTGCGGGATACCCAACTGCTGAGCATTAACTAACAGCAGAAATGTGTGTTTGGGCGCATTATAATGGTCTCAATGAGTAGGTGTTAGTTAAGAGGATCAAGGAAGAAGATCTGATGATGGAGCAGAAATCTGTGTAACAAGGTGTCAGGTATATCGTTGCAACGTAGAACGGATCAACGTGATTTTTATATAATATTATATAGGTAGTTGAGGACCTGGAGAGGCACCACATGATTAGGCATAAAATAAAATATCCAAAGGTGGACTAATCTTTGACGTTATCCGTTAGGATATTTAAATCTCGATCTTTTACAAGTAGGAAATAAAATACGTTGGACCTATTTGTATTAATAATAAAATTTATAACTTTTAAGTTGATAATGAAGGTACCCAAGACGTTTGCACTCAACTATGTTATTCGCAGATGTTATTTAAATAAGTAGCTTCGAATATAACCCAAGTAGCACATTAGCGATGAATTACGTTATAAACAAGCTACATTACAGTCTATTGCTTTTATGCAGATGTACTAAAGGATATGATGAGTCTTTAGGCTATACTGAGGAAAGATTATACACTATTAAACAGCATAGCTGACTAATGACTTTATAAAGGCGAAAAATTATACTTAAAGCATTTAAGTAGAATTTTAAAAAGGTCTTGTCCAGCTATTGGCTGCATGTGATACTACTAGTTGATTTAGAAGTCCAAAGCTTGTTAACGACTGGTTAATACGAAAAATTTACCTCTCTTGTAATGCTGCGGGCTGCATTGAGGTATTCGCTGGTTTTAAATTGGTGTACACTAATTCAATTCTAATTCTACTTCAAGGAGCTTGTTAATGGCTGATTAAAAGTGGATTTGTAATCTCTAAAAATGCCGTTACATTTATAAGAAAATCATTAAACACCCTGAGTTGTAAATTGGAGTAGCTGTACTCCTTTCTAATCACAATGCATAAAGTATATCTGGCAGCTATTTTAAAGCTTTCGGCGTTATTTAAGAGTAGATCTAGATTATTGGTGTTCAAATTACGTCAGATTTGGTTTTTTTTGCATAACGTGTGACGCGACCTCACGAGTTACACGCGTGTGTTTATACATTTTAAATTAAAAATGAACAACTTAAAACCATGGAATAAAAGAAAAAGAACTGGTGGAATAAAAAGAAAACTATCTAAAGCATACGCTAAGGCTTCTATGGACGAATTGCGAAGGAACAGTACTGATGCAATTAATATTTACAAGCCAGTGTCGTTTACGCAAAGTAAGGGTTCCGCACAAACAAATTTTGATGAAAATATTGATTCTTCTAATAAGCAGCATTTTCATGAACCATAACCACAAGCCAGACTAATGTTGTAAACAATCTTTTTACACAAAAAATGTTATTAAATAATACCTACCTACCACTAAGTTATTATAAAAAGCAGTAGGTATATGTATACTCAAACTTTATTTGTATAACAATGTTCTTTTAAAAAACTTTGCTTTATTTTTAAAGTCAATATTTCATTAAATAAGTAGTGCTAAAATTGTTTACAATATTAGTCTGGCTTAAAAATGCATTAGATATACTTGGCACTTTTTCGGTTGTTTTGACTAGAATGACTAAATAAAAAAAACATAACACTGCAAACAATACTGTGAAGGATGCGCAAAACTCTTTAAAAGTTTACTTTTTAGAAACTTAAATCAAATCTACTGAGCCTGCAAGGGTATTTTGAAAGCCAAACATTGTACCTACATACAAAATGAAATGGTTTTTGGTCGAGATTTCTTTATCCCTAGAAAGCTGTTGTATGCTCTCTCTTTATACCAGTACACAGTAAGAAAGATTATTAAAATCCTTTGTCCAGCCAGCATAATGCTATAAGCTAGTAAATAGACTTTGGTAACACCACTGCACATCAAATAACTTTTCAAATGCATTTATGGAGAATTTGTGCTGGATAAGAAATGGACACCATTTTAGCAGTACATAAACGATTTGTTAATAAATATCCAAATGATTTATCTTAAAGATTTCAGGATACTTGATAGCTTTTAATTCAAACTATATATATTTTCCACTTATTTCCTAAATAGAGTATTCCTAATAGGTACAATGATTTAGAAAGCAGTCATTTGAGTGATAAATTTATTTATTTAGTATTCATACACTTTATCTTATGAAATATTTTCGTTAACGCGATATTATTTTGATGGCGCATGAAATATTTGATGTAATTACCTATACACATTTACAGTAAAATGGTACTCGCAACTTAATTTACTTACATAATGACAATCAAAACCAACGAGAAAACTATTAAAAAATATAATATCTTATATTAAAAATGTCCGCCTGCACAAGCTCATAAATAAACAAACAATGAATGTAGATAGTGTCACATAATAATACGTAAAAAATAATTAAAAAACTATTTTTTTAGGTTATTTATATCTTAATAAAAGCTATTACGAAGCGTCAAAACATCTAAGAGCTGTTGAAGAGAATTAAAGTAGCTGAATCTTATGCTGCAATGGCTGTTGTATACCTGTATAAGCTATTCTACAGGCCCTGTTCAGCTGTTTCAATGATTATGCTGCCGTTAACCAGCCACTGTAATGCTCGGAGCTGGTTAATTTGGGGCCCAACTTAGCATTATAAGGTCTGGGTAGCTAACTACACAGGCCTTATGCAGGAAACTAAAACAGCCTTAAGTAGTCACAAATTCTATAATCAAGTCACTGTGCGGCTGTCATGTGCTACTTGGGAATATAATCCATAAACATGATAATTATATTTACCTAATATAATAGGAAAGTACCTTGGTACCTTGGTGTAATCAGCGTTTGGATGTGTACCTAACTATTTATTCATCACCCCTGAGTAACTTTTAACCGACGAATAAATTGGCATTTCGACAGATTTTAAATACCTACAAAAGCTGTCAGAAGTTAAAATAAACGTAAACTAGGTAGGTACTTGGCGATGGTGAAATTGGCCCAAGTTAAAGTTTTTGAATAGAGTACCAAACAAACCTAGCCAAAAATGGTAGGTAGAGTTCGAAGCAGTTTCCAGATTCCACGATGTAAGAGCCAGATGTTCGTATCTACAAAAAATTCAAAAATCGTTTTTTTTTTAATATATTATTAAAACGGGTCACAATGTGGCTCTAATAGTATGCCAATATATCAATATATATTTTTTTGTCATCAATTATTTATTAGGTATATTATCTCTATTAGATAACTGATAAAGATTGAAGAGGCTTTTCTCCCTCCCCTTTCACTCCTATAAAATTGAGAAAATGTAGAGACATTCATCTGACTTTTACACAGCGATTTACTCTAAAGTTTAGATTTTTTACGTGCGGTGCGCCATTTGTCAGTTTTCACCAACCATACCCAAATCATCCCCTAAAAGTTAGCCCCTAAATACAATCTCTTGCATAAAGACATTTTCACCTTTAGGTGATTCCTAAAGTTCATGAAAATGAAATTGAAAGAAAGCGTCATCTAACTTATAGATAACTTAGGTAGCCCGTAAAAGTTTGGGAACTTTGGTGAAATACGCGTACTACACACCCTTTTTATCTTGAAGGGAATCAAGAAGTTACCAAAGATAATCGATAGAGGGCGTAACATGCTAGCCTTTAATGAAGTAGGACCACTGCCATCGCACAGATGGCGCTGGGCAACTAAAATTATAAGACTAATGAACTGTGAAGGCCGCAGCATAAAAGCTAATTTTTTTTAACGTTCGACTGCCGGCTGCAAGCTTTTCTGTGTCACATTTCATCAAGATCGGTTCATCGTTTGAGAATTGAAAAGGTAACAGTCAGACGGACCTACGCTTACCTAACTAAAAATGTGTACGGATTATATTCTTATTTATTTATTTATTTTAATAGGGTTCACAAACAACGTCACAATTGTATTACTAAAAATTATAAACTAAATATATTATTAGTTGTGGCGTCAACCACGTAAACCACAGGTTACATTTAATAGGTATAAGTGGACATTATGGACAGTATTTTTTTTAAATAGGGGAAAATAATGAAAAAAAAAGGAAATCAACATTTAGAACTACAAAATATATAGAGTGACTAAGTTTCAAGCTTCAATGCATCCACAACCAATTTCTTACATGTGCCTACAGTCTACACGCGTGGAAAAAATATCTATTTTATTAAAGCGCTCATTAGGTATATGATTGTGTCATTCGATACAATGGAGATCGCTTGCCTGCATTAGTTCGACATGTTGTAGTGGCAAAGAGCTGATGTATTCGGTTACTTCGTACAGTTATTCTGCACCTATAAGTATGATCTTTAACTAACTAGAAAGTTCCCATGGATACCTTATATCTTCTATAATATAAAAATGAATCGCAAAATGTGTTGGTAAGCGCATAACTCAACAACGCCTGGACCAATTTGGCCAAATCTTTTTTTAAAATGTTCGTTGAAGTTCAAGGATGGTTTTTACGGCGAGAAAAATTAGAATTATTGCTTGAAAAACCCTAAAAATAGCCCTTTTCTTTTTCCCATACAAATGATTTGAAACTAAAACGTAGTCAATTTGAGCTTTATTGCTATGGTATAAAGTTCATATTAAATTACAAGCACTCACTGTTGTCTAAGCAATGTAGGTGTGTTCCTAACGTCAAAGATCATATCTATCAAAACAATGTGCGTGTGTGCGTTGGAGCACAGAATACATAGTTGGAGGAGTTTAATGTCGCGTTCCGAAACTCGCGTTTCTTTTGTATTAGTTTCGGCACGCGAGATAAAATGCATCAGTTTCCACGTCATTACATCAGTCAAACAAAAAGCGAAGCATCGGTGAAAAATGTCGCAAAAACGGGGAAAATTATCCATATTTAAAATCTTTTAAAAACTTCTTAATCGCGATCATAATAATAGAAATTGACGCGGACGAAGTCGCGGGCGTCCGCTAGTAGGTAATAATAATAATCAACTTAATTTTTTTTTTCGAGGTCTTTGGCCTCACTTTCGGGGTTCTAGATTCGCTTTCCACGCATTCGTGCGTTTTAACACTTCAAAAAAGAAGGATTTTCACCGATTTCTCCGGGATTTATGGACCTTCACTTGATTTTTTTTAACCAAACAAATTCAAATTCAAAATTTATTTATTTCGTATAGGCTAACTTGTAGCTCTTATGACACGTCATAAATATTCTACCACCGGTTCAGAATGCAGATTCTGCTGAGAAGAGCCGGTAAGAAACTCAGCAGTTGCTCTTAACTAAAAAAAATTTTTTACTATAGGTAACAAAGCTATGCTATGTATACCTCATTCCCGAAGAATAAGGTAATGGGCCTATAATATCCATGTGGATATATGCAAATCTCTCCGATGGGAGAGCAAACTTAGAGAAAGGTGCACTAGTGTGCCGCGTTACTTTCGACAACTGACACCCCTGACAAGCCTGTGTCCATACACGACAGTCTCTTTTCATAGATGGCCAAACAAAACGTTCCGAAATTAATTTATTAGTCGCACGGACCCCGGGATGAGAGAGATTGTGAAAACTTTCAAAAATACTCTTCCTAAACTGCGGAGTTACATAAGGACGTGGTTTACCTGTTGACACATCGCATGTAATTTTTAACCTGGTGTCTGGAATTGTGACCCGAGCCAACGTCATCGACGTTGAGTCACTCAGCGCCTTTAATTCCTCATCAGCCGCTTGCGACTTCGCAAGCTCAACCAGGATATCTTGGGCAGCGACGCTCTCGACGCGCGAGAATGCATCAGCTACAACGTTCTCAGCTCCCTTAACGTGTTGAATGTCCGTGGTATACTGAGAAATAAAAATTAATTGATTTAATTGAACGGGCGGAAGTTTTTCCCGTCTTTGTGTAAACACGTAAAGCAACGGCTTATGATCAGTATATATCGTTGCCGCTTGTGCTTCAAGAATGTGCTTAAAATGTTGCACACTTTCGTAAATAGCTAATAATTCACGATAGTAGGCAGGCCACGTTGATTGCTTAGAATTAAGTTTCTTACTAAAAAATGCAATAGGCTGCCAACCCTGTCTGACCTCTTGCTGCAGACATGCACCAACATGAGAGCTCGATGCATCTGTAAGTAAACCTAGCCGAGCATCAGCGACTGGGTGTGCTAACAGAGTCGCGTTAGCTAAACTTTCTTTACAAATAATAAAACTACGCTCTAAGTCAGGAGTCCAAGTAAATGGCTTTGCACCCTTACCTTGAATCGCTGATAGAGCATCAATTAGAGGAGCTTGATAGCGTGCAATACTAGGGAGAAATTTACGATAAAAATTCACCATACCGAGAAAACGACGTACACCTTGCACTGTTTTAGGCAAAGGAAACTCTTGAAGGTTCCTAATCCTGTCCGTAGGAGGACTAATCCCAGCAGCGCTTATGGTGTATCCCAGGAAACGAACTTCTGTAAGATTAAAATGAGATTTTTTCTCATTAATAACAATCCCGTATTCCTCTAATCTTTTAAAAAGGATACGTAAATGTTCTAAATGCTGTTGTTGATCTTTGGAAAAGACCAAAATATCGTCAACATAAGCAAAACAAAAATCTAAACCGCGGACAACTTCATCGATAAACCTTTGAAATGTTTGCCCTGCGTTCCTAAGTCCAAAGGTCATATAAGGAAATTCAAAAAGACCAAATGGAGTAATGATAGCAGTCTTACAGATATCTTCCTTCGCTACTGGAATTTGATGATACGCTTTAACCAAATCGATTGTGCTAAAAATCGTCGAACCAACCAAATTTTGGTTAAAATCGCCGATATGACGCACTGGATATCTATCTGGAATCGTGCGAGCGTTTAAAGCACGATAATCACCGCACGGACGCCAATCAGACTCCCCCTTCGGGGCTAAATGAAGTGCCGATGACCACGCACTATCTGAAGGCCTTGCGGTGCCACAAGCTAACATGCTATCGAATTCTTTCTTAGCAACAGCTAACTTTGATGGACCTAGGCGGCGCGGACGGCAACAAACCGGCGGACCATCCGTTGTTCGGATGTAATGCACGGTACTATGTTTGATTAAACGAACCGGACCCGGCGGGCGAACGATCGCGGGAAATTCAGATAAAATATTGTATTCTGAAGCTACAGTTTTAATGCTAACCTGCTCGTGATGGGCAACCGATGCAACACACGACAGGCCAGTCGAACCATCAAGAACTCGACCTGACCTACAGTCGGGTAATAAGCAAAAATGCGCGAGAAAATCAGCGCCAATAATTGCAGTTGTCACATCACAAATTATGAAATGCCACCTAAAATCACGCCTTAATCTAAAATCTAACGATAGTAAAATAGTTCCAAATGTTTTGATATCGCTTCCGTTTGCAGCGCGCATCGAATAATCGGCTACCTTCGGACGACTTTCCATCCAAGAAACCGGAAAACATGAAACGTCTGAGCCGGTGTCAATCAAAAATCTTTTTTTCGACTTGACATCGGTAATAAATAGACGGCGGCTACGGGCCGACCAATCAGGAACCGCCTCTACTGATTGTCGCTCGCGTTTCCCTGTCCTTTAAATGAACATGGCTTGACGCACTTCACAGCACGCGACGCAAAATTCCTATGATACCAGCATAAATCATCACCATTGCTAGGACTGTTTCTCCTAGGGGATGGTGATGCGAAACGCCTATTCCTAAACCTACCTCTCGATCTATTTCTATGACGCGAAAAATTTTTTTGATTTCTAATTTCGGATACTTCCCTAGTTAATTCATCTAAACGACTCATCACCGAAGCGAAACTCGCTTCGGATGAGCAAGCCGCATTATTAAGCGACGAACTGGCTACAATGCCTGGGGAAACTTCTAAAATTTTGTCAGCTAATTCAGCTATTTTATCTAATGTTAATTCACTTTGCGCGGCCAAAATTGCTTGTAAATGTTGTGGTAACCGGCGCATCCACAACTGACGTAAAATGTTTTGATCGGAGAGTACGTGCCCCGCTAAAGAACGCAAATGGCGTAAAAATTGAGACGGTTTGCGATCTCCTAGTACCTCGTCACTCACTAATTGTCTGACCCGCTGTTCTTCAGAGGTGGATAAGCGTCGAATAAGCTCACCTTTCAAAAAGGAGTAACGGTTTGCGACCGGCGGCTGAGTAATAATATCCTCCACCTCGCCAATCACACGTGAATCCAATTGAGCAACTACGTAATCGTACTTTGTTTGATCCGTTGTTACCCCTGAAATTGAGAATTGGGCCTCGACCTGGGCAAACCATATGCTTGGCCGATCGGACCAAAAGGGAGGAAGTTTCGCGGACACTTTAAATACCCTCGTGTCTTCCATGGGGGCTTCCGATTGATGCGCCGGAAAACTGGCAATTTTATCCCTTAGTGACTTGTTCTCCTCTAGTAAAGGAATAGCTGAACCAGCCAACTCCTTCAGTTTACTCTTAAGATCTTCATTTTCTTTTGCTAAATCTCTTAATTTCGCCTCCATATTAAACAAAAATTACACAAAAATCGTATTAGTTATATACCTAAAATAAATCTAAAATTAATACACTGAAAAAGAAAAATATTAAAATTAAATTTTAGTGTCCCAAAATTTTCTTTAAAACTTCACTTTTTCACGACTGACGGACGACGACGTCGACGTTTGTCAAATTGTTTTTAAATATGATGTCCTAATCGTACCGATGAGGTTTCGCTGCGTATTTCCGCTTCTTTACGTTACGCCCAAAATTCTTCAATGAAATTAATAAATAATCGTATTCCTTACGGCATCACTTATGCGACACATCCGGGCAACCCATAAAATCGTACGGGTCGGGGTCACCAATATAGGGGAAATGAAGCCCTATCTAAATGAAAACCGTGTCACACCAGTTATTGTACATTTGTAATTATCCACAACACAAGAATATAACATAATAACAAACTTAAACTAAATGAATGAACAGGCGTTGTGTACGTCCTGCATGGACGAAAGTCGAGAATATTACCGTTCTAGGCCTCCGGCTCGGTCGGTGGCTGATAGAATAATGCATTACGACGCCTGTTCAAACTTACATTCCAAACAATATTCAAATAACACTCCAAGTTTGAATGCCTTCAAATATGAAAATAAAAGTGGCCAGCTGATAAACCAGCCAGTAGCAGTAAGATCTCCGTGGAGACCGTTAAGACTCCACAGGTCAACCCTGAAGGAGGTGAATGTGCTCATGAAACGGAACAACTTTCCCCAAGGAACATAGGTCGAAATATGAAAAAAAAAATTTTACCGACCATTGTAAATCAATCAGCGGATCGTCAATTTTGTATGGGAGGTCCACATTTTTTTTTAAATGGATTAAAGTCCACTCTTTGACCTTAGATGCTCATATTATCATAACTTTTCAACAGGTGTTATTATATAAGCCCTATTTAACATTGAAAAATATGTCTCTCCGGGAGACCTTAACATTTATCTAAAAACAAACACTTTAATCGCCTTCATTTTTTTGCACGATGCGCCAGTGCGTAAACTTTTTTATTTTGAGACAAGTTTGAGACTAACAAATGCTTTGACATGTCATTAAATAAATAATGAGCATGCCTGCCAATCATTTATCGTTTTTATGAAAATAAATAATATTTAACTTAATAATAGCTATCTCAAATAGTAACGTGCAGGAACAAGGGACTCTTCTCAAGGGAGGAGACATTATGTCACTCTACCCTCTGCCAAAATACCAGACCACACGTTCAAAAATACATGGTGCTATTATTATTAGTATATATAGTATTTAATGCTTTGATGTTTTATTCTTTATTTAGCGAGCCCATTTCGCTTGCTAGACTCGGGCATCGGTCTATAATGCTTAGAAGCGTAATAGTCAACGCAGTCATAAGCCATTTTTAGTAACTAAGCCTTTAAAGGCGAACTACGCAGTATCGTCGCATTAGTACAATGAGGTCGCAGAAAATTATTAAAAAATTTATGACCTGTGTGTCATAATTCATCACAATAAACATCAAAAACGTAATTATTATCCGTACCAGTACAGAAAATAATTACATCGCACTCACATATTCATTGGTTGTTTTGAGCTTACGTTTGGAGTGGAAATTTGTTAGAAACTTCTGTTATAGTTTGATAGACAAGGATTAATTTTTATCCTAGAAATCAAAAGACACCCACGAGATTTTTAAGAAACCTAACTACTCACAGATGAAGTTGCGTATAAAATAATATAAAAGATCATTTATAATAGAGAACGCTCACTAATTTTGACTTTTAGCTCTTCGTATTTTCTGTTAAAACAAGAAGGAATGTATTTGCATACCTACATTTAAGATTTACTTTGACAAATTTTCATGATCAATGAGCTCATTGCGACATCCGCCGGCTCCTGGCGCGGCTGCCGTGGGTTCCAACCGGAATGTGGTCTGACCCTCACTTATATAAACTGTACCTATAGAAATTAATTTGATTGTCCGTATCGGTACAATAGTTTCATTTGTTCTTAATTTTGAAGCTATTTTACATACCTAGTAACATTCTCTATTTAACGGCGCAGAGCCTTGCCTACACTTTGCCTACTCTTAGTCGTGTAGCTCACCGGCTTAGGTATATTTATAAGTTCGCTACAATATATTAAATGTTTAGCAATATGCACTCTTAATACGAATAAAATTATACGTTCGCGTTCAACTCCGTGCGATAAATAAATTCCCTCTTGACGTAGAAATTATATTTTATGTTTATAAATACTAATATATAATAACAGGGTACAATGCTGAATGCCAGGGTAGAATATTGATGCTCGGGTTAAAGAAAATTGCAGGCTTTTGTGGATTAATTGGTTTGTATATAGACACTATAGACAGCTTGGTTTTATTATTCGAGTACGGTAGATCGTACAGCCAAGTAATATTCTGATTTTAGCCCTCTGGTATCGTTCAACTCATAACTGATCTCATATTTATGCTAATGTATTTTTCAATTTGATATTTTTAAGCTATTGCATAGCTTCTATCGCGGGCCTTGAGCGTGGAGACCGAATCCAGAAATTCCGTAACGAAAATAACCTGACACGGGACTCCTCTCACCGCTAAAGTCCCCGAGTGCCACTCGTCTTTTTTTTATACTTAAAATAAAGATTTTTAATATTAGTATAGCACAATGTCATTTTTCATTTTTTACTATCTTAACTCACGATGTAAAAGCCAGATGAACGTCTACAAAAAATTCAAAAATCGTTTTTTTTCATAATTCTGGTCACAAACTACCAAAACGACAATATATTAAAATATATCACAAATTCCAAAAAAAAAATATTATCCATTACTCATAAATTATAATTATTTCTTTTAAATAACTGGTAAAGATTGAAGAGGCAAATCATCCTATCTTTTACTCTCCTGTAAAATTGAGAAAATGTAGATACGATCATCTGACTCTTACACTGCGTAACTACTCTTGACAATATAGAGCTTTTACAGCGGATACAGCCGTAGTAAAACAGCTTATAACTTATTTCTTTTTTGACCGATTTATTTTCTGTTTTTACAAATGTTATTCTTATATGTTATACTAACAATTTCCTACATTTAAATTTAAGCAAAATATATCTACATCATACAAACCCTCTGAAATAAACTCTACGTACCTATAGGTTCCTGCGTTTTCAAACCTTTGGAATGAGGAAATGTGCCCAAAACGTTACCCTAAATGGGCTAGTCGGTCAAGGTCCGTCCGTCCGGTCGCCGATGGACTCAATGAGGCAGATCCTTAAAAAAGGTTTTAGTATCTTCCCCTCATGACCCCAGGGTTTCAAACACCAGATCTGAAAATAAAAGTATAGTTTTTTTTTACCAGTCTTATTTTTACTAGCTTTTGGCAGCGACTTTGCCTGCATGTATCTACCACCTATTTTTCCATGATAAAATCACTTTATGACTATGCAAAAATGCATGTCGATCCGTTGCTCAGTTGCTGCGCGATTGAGGGATAAACCAACAAACAAACACACTTTCGCATTAATTATAACACATATTAGTAAGGATTTGCTTGTTGATCAATTTCTTATTTCCTTCTGATTCAATATCTAACAGTTAGGTAACTAATAAGCATTGAATTAGAAACCGTTAATTTCCAATAGAAGGGAGACGGGAACACCCCGGAGGGTTCCGCCATAAGAAGGATTGTATCAAGAGATTTTCGTCTAATTCGCCAAACACCTTCCAATAACCTCTCTGCGGGCGGTGTTTCAATTATTATATGAGTTTTAAAATGGTTTAATAGCTAAGGTGCTGGTGGTAAAATATTGAAATCATTTGATCATATCGTCGGGGATAGTGCAAAACCGCACATGTACCTTCCATTGGTAAAAACCGCGGATCTACACTAGTCACAGTTTTACAGGAGAAGTTTAAAGTTTAAAACTTTATAAATTTAGAACTTATTTAATTATGTCAAATGAGGGATAATTTGACATATGTACTAACATTTATAGGTAATTGCAGCAGCGCTATTCAGTAAAATAAAAATACAAACTCAGAAAGAAAACTCTCTTCACCAATCACGGAATATCTATACATATAATAAAATTATAGAAAAGTGGTGTCTGTACAATGGAAATATATAAAAAAAAAGTAGCAGGGGTTGTTATTATATCGATGCCGAACCCGAAATTGTAATTAATTTTTTTTGTCTGTTTGTCTGTTTGTCTGTGTGTTTGTGCACGCTAATATCAGAAACGGCTTATTCGATTTAGATACGGTTTTCATTAATATATTGTAGTAAGCTTCACTTAACATTTAGTGTTTATTTCATGTCAATCGGTTCATAAATAAAAAAGTTATGTCAATTTCACACACTTACTATTTAATAATCACGGCGAACATTTTTAACGTACAGAGTACGTACTACACGCCTCGCGCCTGAGCGTCCGTGGCTTTATAAAGCGCGCTGAGAGCCGCGCCCCGAAAAGTCACTATTCCACGCGAACGAAGTCGCGGGCACAGCTAGTTATAGAATATATTTCTTCTATAATATAGAAGACTAGAACGTTGACGACATTGGTCATAAGTTATGTGTGTTATACATATATATATTATGACTCATAACACAAATTGGAGTGAAATCCTATCTATCCTATATTATCTTCTTTTGTGTTACCAATCATGTCAAATGATCCCTTAAATATAGAGGTCAAATTATCCCTTTTCGAAGTGAGTTTTATTTTAAAAAATACCCCTGCAGTGGTAGATTCATCCGGAATGTCGTTTCAACCGTGTATCGACCTTGCCACCAGCTCCCTAGCTATAATAACACTTTGGGGTTGAGAAATACGCCCTGTGGTCTATGGGAGGGTCTACTCGATGGCAACTGTTCAAAATCTTCCGCGACCCCGCGGGGAGTCGCGCTCTTCTAAATATTAGAACTTTTCATACTGACGCCCGGTTGGGGGAAACGCAGCGAAAAAACTGCCACAAGATAGATAAGCTACGTAAAGTATAACCATTGAATTATTATGATGTACAGCTAAGCAACGTTATAATAATATATTCTGCTGTTCCGTCTGTACTCTAGCTTGAGGTGGATGAATCTAACCCGTTATTTGTTATAACCGGACATTATATAGTGAGCCGTCGTCACAAGCGCCCCACCTAGCGCCCCACCTAGCGCCCCACCTAGCGCCCCACCTGAACGTTATTACCCCACCGCACCAACCTCAGTGTGGCTCACTTTGAAATGTTGCCATGCTATTCATTAAAATAATTGTATCTATACTACTACTTTTCACAATTTACCGATTCTATAAATCAATTCAGAATCCAGTCCACATCGTTATTATAAAATCATGACAAGAGCAACCATTTGAGTTTCTTTTCTCAGAAGAATCTGCTTTCGAACCGGCGCGGTGGTAGAGTCTAGACCTGTCATGACTCACAAGTTGGTCTACATGAAATAAATAATGAAAAATCTATTCCTACAATTTATTATTTCTAAACTATTTCTGGTCTGGTCTGGTAACTAGCCACGCATAAAGCCTCCCAGGCTTTATGCGTGGCTAGTTACCACACTAACGTCAAAAGACGTGCCGCCAAGCGATTTAGCGTTTCAGCACGATGGCGTTTAGAAACCGAGGGATACGGGTCTTTTCCAAGTGTGCCCGCTACCTAAGTCTGCATCGTCGCTTACCATCAGGTGAGATTGCAGTCAAGGACTATACCTATGGTCATTAAATAGGAAAAAAAAGATTCAAAATCCATCGCATTATTATCGCTGCCATTGTGTCAATAGAAAGAAATCCACGATTATCAGCAACGAGGAATACTATGTAGAGATACCGATTTTCAGGTGTTCCCAAAATAGCTGCCACGCTTTCACTTTTTTTTTTAATTCGATGACAAGACAGCCCTTGACTGCGATCTCACTTGATGGTAAGTGACGATGCAGTCTAAGATGGTAGCGGGCTAACTTGGAAGGGATATAGCAGTGTAAATTCAACCCATACCCTAATCGGTTTCTACACGCCATCGTGCCGGAACGCTAAATCGCTTGGCGGTATGTCTTAGACGGTAGGGTGGTAACTAGCCACGGCCAAAGCCTCCCACCAGACCAGACCAGAGACAATTTAGAAATGATAAATTCCTGAATTGTCCCCGCCGGGAACCGCCCAGTTATAAGACCACCACTGTGCCAGGGAGGTCTTCCGGTGTGCGTTGAGGGTAGGTAGAAAATTCGCAGGAGCTCTATTTGTTTATTCTTGAAGGATCCAAAAAAAAAATGCTTTTGTGGGTATTCGCCGTTGTAGGTGTGAAACGGCTTAATATCAATTCTATCGTGTAAGTTAACGGTGGTTTGAGCATCCTTCGTGGGGTCGGACACGAAAATTGTGTTCAAATGAACGTGTAATTGTGCGGCGTGAACTTGGTTGGGCCCCAACACGTGCCCGTCTATGTGAACACGAACATACATACATACATACATACATGTACGGTATGGTACACAATAACAATCGATACTTATACAATACGTATATGATTAAAAGTTTTTTTCTCTTAAAAAACGTCATGTTTAATCATAACCTACTTGGGATTGGGATAACGAAATAAATAAAATCTTATTTATTTTGTACCTAGGTACTACAGCTTTTAAGTAGGTACCTAATAGTATTATTTATTTTGTTAATTTGTTTATTCATAATACGAGTAATATTAGATTACTTAGGTATTTTATTTATTTATTTAAAATAATATTAGATATTAGACAAAGGTCAAGCTTATCTCTAAGATAGCTTCCCTCGAAAATGAGTAAGGTGATAGGTATATCTATAAAGTGGCATAGTAAATGGTAAAATGTACCAACATTATTACATATTTTGTATTTTCTTTGTATGATAAATAAATTAATATGAAAAAAAAAATACAAATTACTGAATTATATTATGCTATATACCTAGCTCTTGCAATTCACGAGGGCGCGTGGCTTATGGTTGTGTGTGTGTCGTATTTATATAAGTTTGAGTGAGAGCTTTGCTCGCGCCTGACCTTTCCCACCCAGGCTCTGACAGGCACGCACACTTACGCAATGTGCATGTACACGATGAAACCACAAGTAAACGTAACTTCGTGAGAACGTACTATAGGCGCATTATTACTGCATTTTGAAATTTGGAATGAAGATATCCCAGCACTGGTAGCATGGGCGGGAGAAATTTTATCCCCGGGAAAAGGATAAAACGTTCATCCCCTCGCTTAGCTTTATCCACCCGTCGAGCATGGGCACAGCGGTGGAAATAACACTCAGTGGATATACTTATAGAAATATACATCGCCTTTTCCTCTGTCGCCATGCTTTAGCATAGGGAAAAGATAATTTTATCCCCTGTCAGTGGATAAAATCGAGAGATAAAACTTTTATCTCCACTTGAAATCCAAATTCATTCCACTTGAAGGATACCTATAGAAATTTCAGCCAAATCAGTTCAGTATGCAAACTATTCATGTATGATAAACAATAATATAGAGTTTGACTAGTTGAGTGAACAGTTGGCCGACCAGTATTGTCGGACTTCTCTAAACAATAATTGCAAGGGAGAAATAATAAAGTCGGCGCAACGCGGCCCGTATCCGCTTGCAATAAAAATGTAAAACGCTACCGATAAGCGGCAACGCTAAAGGCTCGAATGTAAAAGCGTAGGGCGGGCGATAGGCAAATATAACGTCTAAATTATTTTAATAATGACCTCCAAGAGAAATACAAAAAGCTCTATTGTGCGCTATGCAAGTTTCACTTCTAGTCTGATTTTTAATTGCGTGGAATTCTGACGTATCAGACAACGTACAAAACAAATCTATACTAACATATAAAGCTGAAGAGTTTGTTTGTTTGAACGCGCTAATCTCAGGAACTACTGGTTCGAATTGAATTTTTTTTTTTTGTGTTGGATAGTCTATTTATCGAGGAAGGCTTTAGGCTATATAACATCACGCTGCGACCAATAGGAGCGAAGCATCAGTGAAAAATGTTGCAAAGACGGGGAAAATTAGAACTCATTTTCTAACAGGAAACTTAAAAGCTCTATATTTTCGAGACTAGTTGAGATTGTAAAAAAAGAAAAATTACATTGTGTTATTTAATATAAAAACTATTATTTTAATACATATATAAAAAAAAATTGAGACCACTTAAACGACCATTTGGACGGCGTGTATTTTTTGTAAATATAACTAGTAGCAGTTTTAATTTATTTTGTTTTATTTTGGTTCTAGTTGAGGACTTGGAAAGAAAATCAAAGTATACTTCTGTGACCGCAAAAAAAAAGACGTGTGGCACTCGGGGACTGCCGCGGTAAAGCTATTGCATAGCATTTTTTATCAACGCCATCTAGCGGTGAGAGGAGTCCCGTGTCAGGTTATTTTCGTTACGTAATTTCTGGATTCGGTCTCCACGCTCAAGGCCCGCGATAGAAGCTATGCAATAGCTTAATAAAAATTAAATCAAATACCCAGTTCCAAGTATCGACAAGGTTTAGGCGCACATCCCTAATCGCGGGCGGCTTCAGTTTTTGCGTCCGGATCAAACCCCGGGCATTTTGTCACACAAAATATAAATGTAGCCGACTTCCTTCCTTCATTGGCCGCGTTTATCTCAGTGATTAATTACACCTTATACCGCGTGCGTGGCATTCAACAGCTAAACGGAATTCATGTTTTATTGTAGATACGCGCTGTTATGCTCCTCTACAACTTTATATTTGTAACGTACCCCCACCCTGATATATGAATTGTTATGACGACCTCCCTGACGCAGTGGTGAGCGCTGTGGTCTTATAACTGGGAGGTCTCGGGTTCGATTCCCGGCGGGGGCAATTTAGTAATTTATTATTTCTAAATTGTCTCTGGTCTGGTCTGGTGAGAGGCTTTGGCCGTGGCTAGTTACCACCCTACCGTCAAAAACGTGCCGCCATGCGATTCAGCGTTCCGGCACGATGGCGTGTTACCGATATAATAAACCGATAGGGGTATGGGTTGAATTTACACTGCTATACCCCTTCCAAGTTAGCCCGCTACCATCTTAGACTGCATCGTCACTTACCATCAGGTGAGATCGCAGTCAAGGGCTATCTTGTCATAGAATTAAAAAAAAAAGAATTTTCTGTCGTAATAATCCTTACTATACTTATTTTGATGATTCTTTTTTTGAACTTCATACTTCAACAAAACCAAAAGATGACGTTTTGGTTTATGGTTCCCTCAAAAGTTTTTATACTTTGTAATGTCATTTGATGTCGGTTTTTTGAAAATAATTTTTGTTTGTTGGTTTGTCATTCAACCACCAACAACAACCAACAACAGATCGACGTGATCGACAACAGCTCGGGTAGGTATAGGTAGTTGAGGACCTGGAGAGTAGCATTGTACTTTTTATCCCGGAATAAAAATTCTTTTCAAAAAACCGACTTCAAACGCCACTACAAAGTATAAAAATAATTTTATTTTGTACACGTTTGTTGAAGTCGGGCGGCTTAAATAGAAACGATGAATATCACCATAAGGTAAGCGTCGCAAATCGATTTCATCGTTTCTAGTTAAGCCCGCCCGACTTCAACAAACGTGTACAAAATAAAATTATTTTTATACTTTGTAGTGGCGTTTGAAGTCGGTTTTTTGAAAAGAATTTTTATTTTAAGCTTTTTAGTGTAGCTTGTTCCTGCTCTCTTTCTCCCCTTCCTCCAACGCTACGGCACTAATGTAGTTCTACACTTGGTACCTACAGTACTTATTAACAATACACAAGAGCTAGGACTAGGAGCTCCATGATGTAATCCATGTTTGGTACCAACAATATTATTTCGAAAGCGTCAGTTCGTAATTCCTCCAACTCTGCAGCATCAGGATTGAGGAGCTAGGACCTTGAGTTCCACGATGTAGAATATGCTTGATACTAACAATATCAATTCGCAAGCGAAAGTTCCTAAATCCTCATAGTTTAAGTGGGCAGTACCCTGCAGCATCAGGATTCAGGAGCTAGAACCTAGACCTCGATGATGTAGTATATGCTTATTACATACAATAACAATTCATGATTAGCAATTCCTAAATCCCTATAATTTAAGTGGGCAGTACCCTACAGCATCAGGATTGAGGAGTAGGACCTGGAGATCTATGATCTAGTATATGCTTAGGCTAAGCATATCAATTCGTAAACGACGGTTCCTAAGGTCCCATAATTTAGGAGGGAAATACCCCTGCAGTATCAGGCTTGAGGAGTTGAAGGTAAAGATTTTTATGGGACCATTTCGCGAGCTTACTCTGTCGATTAAAAAAAAAATCTCGGGAATCGGTCCAGAAACCTCGGAGTAATCGGCGGGCATACATAGAAAAAAAAAAAAAAAAAAAAAAAAAGATACCGGCCGAATTGATAACCTCCTCCTTTTTGGAAGTCGGTTAAAAAGAATGGGTTCCCGTTGGATATGTAATAAACCTACTCCACGCGGACTAAGACGCGGACTAAAGCTAGTAATCTTTGATGGTTTATCCTTCAATCACGCAGCGACGGAGCATCAGGTCGATGTGATTTTGCATGGGCATATCCAAAACTATGTACCTACTTATGTATAAAGAGTCCTCTATATTTGTAAGTATATATTGTGACTTATTGTAGTCACAAAAAGTACCTAAGTCATTAAGGTAATATCGATCAGAGAAAAATCAAGAGTTTTAAAAACCTATACAAAATCTAGGTAAAAAATTTCACATAGACTACGTGAGATATGCAAGGTAAATTACAAATTATATACCTACCTACCTATGCAAGAATTGAAAAAAAGGATGGGTGTAAAAATGTAGAGTCTAGACGTATCCTTATTTCTAAGGCATGCTTGCAAACTTTAATAAGGGCTACCAAACCTTTATTCATTCGCGACTTAAAATGTAAAGGGCGAAACTATCCGAGTCGTGAGAAAGTAATGATAAATACATCAATTTTATCCGCGATTCGCTTTCTCGTGATGGCCAACTGTTTATTAGATGGGATATAAAGGTAGGTAACTGTTGCCTCGGGCCAGTCCATATTTATTGAAATTACTTATGATTGTACTGTAATAGGTGGCCTGTAAGTCGGTAGCCTTAAAATTAAGCAAGCTTTTTGTTTGAAACTGCTGAATTAGATGCTTTTATATGTAGACAATTTGCACGCGTCTTTCAGATCGACCGTGTTTTTGTTCAATGAATAATAATTGACCATTGAACCCTAATGTCGATACTGTTGTAAGCGGGGCTGAGTTCGATATGCTCCCAATAGGAATAACTTTCCTGCATTTATTCCTCACTGCTGAGGGTGACTACTTTCCATTATTCAAATAATGGTAGGAGTTTTCTTGGGATCATAATGCGGTGGATTTCCAAATGCTTCCGCATCATATTCTACTACGATTACGAGATTTGGACTCTTAAGTTTAATGGTTATTATCAAATAGTATTGATAAATACAGGGACCAAAGCGACCCCATTAAAGTTTGATAGTTCCGACCACATTTGGCTCCTAAAAAAAAATTTCAAGTCAAGTCTCCTCCAGTTCCACAATCCATAACAACTAAATACTAGTACATCTATACTATTATAATAAAGAAAGAGCGCGAATTTTGTGAGTTTGTATGTATGTCCGGAGCAAACTTTGGAACCACCGCACCTATTTCAAAAATTCTTTCACCATTTCAAAGGTACATTATTCCAGATGGTTATAGGCTATATATTATGCACATAAATGTATTATGGCTAGATATTATGTGCAAATTTGCTAAAGAAGTCGGAAAAATTTTTGACTCTCAAACGTTTTCAAGGCGTGCGCTGGGTCATATACTGCTATTGGATGAAAATGATGTATGGGTGAATTGTTCCTCTTAAAAAGTTCTAAAAAAAAGTTCGCGATAGTATATGTCTAGCTTTTAAGTATAACTTACAGTAACCATTTCTATCTTTCAAATTTTGATTAAAAATAATGAATTATTTTCGACCTTTTTTAACCGATGTGATGTCAATCTATATCTAAATAAATATGTTTATTATCGTAAGTGTTTAATTTAGAACATATTTGCCCTTTACACTATACAATTTAAATAAATATCTTAGAAGTTATCGGAAAATTAATATTTCCGCGCGACAAAATAATAAAATGGTGCCGGCCGGCGCGGGCGGTGCCGGTGGTGGGTTTCGGCGCGGGAGATTCCTGTGATTCCTGTTGTGATCTTATTTCCAATCGTCTCCTATAAAAAGCTTTGTGCGATTAGTCCCGTAAAAACAAATATTTAAATTTTCAACCCGAGCGAAGTCGGCGCGGGCTTCTAGTATTAGATAAAATAAACTTCATAAATACAGAATGAGGATGATCTACATTTTGCTGGAATGTCTAGACCTGGATCTATAGTAAAACTGCTGAATTTTCCGGTTCGAACTCAAAGATTTGATTTGACCCAGATGACTGAAAAATCTTCGCGTACGGTTTTATTTATCATCGCAAGATTCACGGTCAAATCTCTGTCTTAGAATCCCAAGCTCCGCTTCAGTCATACAAAGGACAAGTCATTCTGGAGGTTTCGGTTACGCTATATCTAAAATGTATATCGCGGCAGGGGTCTGTTACAGGCCTCAAGATACTGTTTTACGAGCGTCGAGCAAGCTGGCATGCCACCAAAATCTGGAACATATCTCTCATTCAGCATTTAGGTACTTTATTTATTTCTTATGTATCATAATATTAGATATTAGATGGAATTGCTATGAGTAGAAGGGTGAAGGGTAAAATATGTCTCTAAGGAAAAATGTGTGACAAATAAAATAAATCGGAGCGTCGACTCGCAAGCATAGCATTTTTAATACTGTGTCTTTAAAGCTCGCTGCATACGTAACGTGCACGGGACGGGACGGGACGGGACGTGAAGTTTTCGAAATATCGTTTCATAGAAAATGTAAGCAACTGTGCATACGTCACGGAGCACGGACGGGACGGGAACGTGCCACGCGCGGAACGGGAAAAATATCGTTGGCGACGATGTTTAGCAATTAAAGCCAATTCTTCAAATGAAAAATCCATCTTTCCTTGTTCACATCACTAGCACGTTAGTTCTGAGTTATTGCCACGTTGCGTATGCATTAAAAATCCCCGTCCGTGTTTACTAACCACGTTCGGTCCCCGTCCCGTCCACGTCCCGTCCCGTCCCGTGCACGTTACGTATGCAGCGGCCTTTAACGACTAAGACGGTCATAATGCTAAAGTGTCTTTAACTACCAAAACAATATTTCGAGTTATGATCCAAAAAGCGGTAATTTACGAGTATAAAGAAATGAAGGCATTTGATAACTAATAAACGACGTTTTTCAAATTGCTATCAAAAACTATAGCAGTAAGGGTAATACTGATTAGATGGATTCACGATAGAGAATTTTTTTGTAAGTAAGGATAGCATTGAAAAATTGTATTCAAGGCCAAATGTTGGTTAACGACGTTATAGCTTGAGGGCAGCATACTACAAGATTCATTGTTGCCTGAAAACTAACCTGAAAAAATATAGAATAGGGCCATTTTTTCTAGTTTGGCGGATTTTAGGAAAAAAAATTTTGTTTATATTTGAGCATAAGTTTATATATAATAAGATAAGATTTTTGACGACCTCCCTGGCGCAGTGGTGAGCGCTGTGGTCTTATAACTGGGAGGTCTCGGGTTCGATTCCCGACGGGGGCAGTTTAGGAATTTATAATTTCTAAATTGTCTCTGGTCTGGTCTGGTGGGAGGCTTTGGCCGTGGTTAGTTACCACCCTACCGTCAAAGACGTGCCGCCAAGCGATTTAGCGTTCCGGCACGATGGCGTGTAGAAACCGATAAGGGGTATGGGTTGAATTTACACTGCTATACCCCTTCCAAGTTAGCCCGCTACCATCTTAGACTGCATCGTCACTTACCATCAGGTGAGATCGCAGTCAAGGGCTATCTTGTCATCGAATAAAAAAAAAAAAATAAATAAATAAATAAATAAGTAAAAGGAGTCAAATTGTATACTCAGCAGTGCCGCTCGCAACGAAAGGGTTACCACATTGGTTAACTCACGTGCCATCAACCAACACAGTAAGTAGTACACAGAAATAATAGTTGCGAGATCAATTCGCTCAGCGGTACTCGCTATGCATCTATTCAGATAAAGCAGTATCTCCACAGTTACATAGCAAGTGGGTAACACACCATATACCCAATGGATTTCTGAGTATACACGGACTCCGCAGATGACTCACTAACTGATTGCTATTATACTCCAAACGCTTAAAAACTTCGTTACCGCGAGTTAGGGCTTGGACTCCACGTCGAACGTCGAACTCCACCCAACCCACCCACCCACCCACCCATTCCTAGCACAAGCTTTTCGCTTATATAGAGGGGAGAGGTGAATATAGTCAAGTTCAGCTTGGATAATATTAATTAAAAAAAAATAGACATTTAAATTTTTTTTTTTACTATCGGACGTCCAATCACTGCTTGAACTATGAACGTAATGAGAAAAATACAGCATGTAAGACACGCATTAACCAATGGCAATTTTATTTGGGAAATTGGGGGCTCGTTCGTGGAACGGACTATAACTAGTGGTTCGCCCCGAACTGAGACCTCGCGATATCCCATAATTCCCAAAAGTTTTAATTATATATTGTAATAATTAACTTTTAATATTAGACGCAATAAAAAAAAAATAGTTGACATAAAACTGTTTTACTGACACAGCGCCATCTATTAGCATTATAGTGAAGCTATTAGCTTCACAATAATGCTAATAGAAACCATCTATTAGCATTCTAGTGAAGCTATTAGCTTCACAATAATGCTAATAGATGGCGCATTAAAATTAAATAATTTCGTTTCTTTATAACATTTATCTAATTTTAGTATTTGTTGTTCAAGTACAGGATATAACTGAATTTTCAACCAAGTTTCACGTTCTAATATTCAGTAATTCAGAAGTTATAGGGCTCTGACAGACATTTAGACGGACACACTTCTCTGTCTAGTAGGCAAGCGCCCTAGTTGACGCAGAGAACTCGCTTCGCTCGTTCAATAATTTAAACGCACCTGAATACCTTGCAGTTTTTTTTGTTAATTTCTACACAAATAGCGATTGCGTACACATAATTGGCGGAGTATTATTTTATATAAAGATGTGGGAACACGTTGCAGGCTGCGTTCGGAACGTGTAATTCTAACTCATAAATTTCCGACAAATAATACATATCCCAATGCAATCTTGTCTGATTGATGTCAAGTTGGATACACGAGGCTGTTTGCATCAGCCAGTTTCGTTCATTTTAATAATGCAATTCCTAGTTTTGTTTCCATTATTTTGTAGAACTAAGTCTCTCGCTCCCCAAGGGTCCGAAGGTGCTGGAGTGGTGACCTCGTATCGGAAAGCTTAATGTTTGCAGACCCAAGAGTGAATAGGCATTTTAGGAAACCGTATTTCGTCCTAGACTACATCTTTACTTACTAACGGGTAAGATTGCAGTAAGGCACTATATTATTTTAAAAAAGACTCCCATTTAGTATACCGACGATATCAGCCGAGTCGCATTGAGCTAATGGATACATGCGCAAGACCGAGAAATGTAGAAGTGTGTAAAATATATCTTTTCAACATACTTGCTCATAAAATGGCTCCCGGTTCACCGCAATTAGGCACACAATGACACCTTTAACTCAAACTGTGACTTTTTATTACTATTATTCACAATGTGAGTTATAGAATTTTTTTTTTTATTTTATTGGTTGAGTTGCTTTGTTCTTAAAAAAGTTTCTATTACAAAAAAGATCCTACCTATTGCCAAGATACATACCTATTGCTTGCTCATTTCATACAACTTCGTATTTAAATAGATAATTTCAACTTGTACGTGTTTAATAAATAAAACTGTCACTCAAATATAACTTTTGTTTTTTCTGTAATAAAGAAAACTGGAAATTCCCCATTTTGTACGTGGCTGTAAGAGAAAAGCCAAAAAAAAAGAAACCTCATTCTTTTAGTCTATGGCCATTAAAGGTGCGCGCTCATTCCGGAAAACTGATTAAATCAAATAAACACCTGAATAGGCTGTATGGTCGTCGATCCTTGGCTGCCCTCAAGAGCATCTCAAGAGGGCGAACAAAAGAACAACATTAATTTTTCCCGCCATTGCGAAAAAATTTTCACAACTCGTTTCACTGTTTTGCACCATAATGTACTATTTTATTTAGTATTATTTTCTTCACAAGTGTGTTGAAAAACGTCGTATGATACATGTGTATATTGATGATTACCGTCCTCGGCTACCTTAAGACCCTCACCTAACGGCTCGGGTCTCAATAGCGCCTCAGCGGTAATCACCAACTTTTACACTTGTACCATAATGTACTATTGTCCAAATGTCCAGTAATGAAAGTCTGATAAAAAAGAAGAAAACTTTTGCTTAGAAGACGAAGAAGATTCTCACAGCTCTCTGACCATGAATCATATAGCAGAGATAATCTTGGTGAAATAATTCCCACATTACTGCATAAAGAATTAAGTAAGATTTAGAAGGGTGTGGGTGAACGGAACATTCGTACGCATTGTTGTGAGGTAGGTGTTAGGATTACCAGCAGTTCTGTAATAGCCAAAGCGTCAAGCGTGGCTAAAGTACCTACCTAGAGTGGAGGAATTTCATCAAATATAGAGGAGACACGGGAGCACACTGTGCACAAAGATGCGGTGCTTTGTTTCACGATTCTTGAGCTTAACTGTAAAATGACACCGGCTGTCACTCCGTTAGGGTAGAGACACAGTACTACAAAATGTTCAACCGACCAAAGCATTTTAAAGCAAGCTTCCAGAAACAGTAATCATTATTACTCTCAAACTAACCAAGGCTTTCGATAAAGCGACATAATAAAAGATTCACTAATGTTTGCCAAAATACGATCATTTTCAAAAACTATTTAGGTGAGAAACTTCTTATTCTGCACACAAATAAAGAATAGGTATCATTGAACAAACACTCAATTCATTAAATATGTTTTATCTACTTTGCAAATGTGCTAAATGTTTTTCACTTTTATGTTACCAAATAAAATAAATAGTAATTATGGTATTTGGTATTCAAGAAAAAGAACTATTAAAAAACCAATTTGCAACGTGTCATTTGCGGAGGTCAAGTTTTTAAAATACGCTACGCCAGAAGACTCAACAACACAAATGACTTTAAAGTTTAGACTTTAATGACTTTAAATGACAAATGAATATAAAGTTATTTTTATTTTTATTTTATTTATTAATCATTTCGAAGGACTGCAGTGTGTCGCGACTCTTAGGAAAACCTCATGCATCAACTTCAAGCAGTGACGTCCCTTCTGTCCACTGCCCAAGAGAAACAAATGAATGAACTTTGCTACGCTTACTTTTGTTTCACCTGTAGTTGTAAAGGATAATGGGTTATTTTGTATGGGCCCTGTACCAAAGACATTCTGTCTTCTGACTAGCATACTACTACGCTACACACAGACACAAACTTTCGCCTTTATAATATTAGTGTGATTCTGAGCAATGAGCAATGAGCAATTTTGTTTAAAAGATGTTGTATTATGAGATAACAACAGAAATTAATAGTAATAAAAAAAAAAGACGTGTGGCACTCGAGGACTGCCGCAGTAAAGCTATTGCATAGCATTTTTAAAAAATGCGCCATCTAGCGGCTCACCGTAGAGGAGTCCCGTGTCAGGTTATTTTCGTTACGGAATTTCTGGATTCGGTCTCCACGCTGGCCCGCGATAGAAGCTATGCAATAGCTTAAAAATCAAATGGTTAATTTCAATATGGAAGAGATGGGGTCATTAGCTTCGCTCGTAGCGCCGTTACCGCGTTCATTTCCGGACGGAAACATGAAGACTGCACCACCCTTTATTGAACTGAAAATCAAGGTATTTTCATTTTCTTGAAGATATTCGCTTTTTTTAGCGCTGCTGTGCTGTTGACTTGAAACGTAGACTGAAATTCTTTTTCTTATCGGCCGATTTTAGAACTTCGTTCTTTTTTGGAAGACGCGGACGGTAACCGCACTTCTTTCATCGCACGCAACGGCTGACATTAGTGTCATTAAGCGCGAAATCTTTATGAACTGGCAGATGTTCACTGCTGGACAAAAGTCTCTCGCAAGACTTACTTTCAGTGGCTCCCTGTGACTCGTTTATTGTCGTCGGTCCACTAGTGGGGGCCAATATTGCGCTATCCGGTGGGGGGGTCTGCCAACACTGCGCTTTCCGATGCGGGTTATTACGTTCCCTCAAATATGGTTGAGCGAAGTAACGGTTGGATCTTGCGTTATGCTCGTGAACGGGTGCCACCAACGGGAATGGGTCTGCTTTGTCTTCCCGTGTTGAAATGCGTGGGATTGTGTACCTACGTATGCATTTCTGAAGCTTCATTGTGGAAGCACTGTATACATAGCATAGCTTCGTTACATATTGTAAAAAAATTTTTTTTGAAAAGAGCAACTGCTGAGTTTCTTGCCGGCTCTTCTCAGCAGAATCTGCATTCCGAACTGGTGGTAGATTTATGACGGGTCATAAGAGCTACAAGTTGGCCTACATGAAATAAATAAATTTTGAATTTTTGGGTACGCTGCACCATAATTTAGAACCCCAACGATCATTAGTTCTTCCAACTAAATTACCCGCACATTTCTACTTCTGCTTCGCGACTCGCTGAGCTATGCAGGTAACTTTGGCTCTCCTCCGGATTTCCGATTTGATCTCGCAACGATACTCCGAACATAGCTCTCTCCATGAGTGACCCTGAGCCTTCTTATGAGGCTCAAAGTTAGCGAGCATTTAGGAGAAGCTACAAGCAAGTACCGCCAGCCAACACCATACAAAATTAAAAAAGACGTGTGGCACTCGGGGACTGCCGCGATAAAGCTATTGCATAGCATTTTTTATCAACGCCATCTAGCGGTGAGAGGAGTCCCGTGTCAGGTTATTTTCGTTACGGAATTTCTGGATTCGGTCTCCACGCTCAAGGCCCGCGATAGAAGCTATGCAATAGCTTAAAAATTACAAAACAATCTACTCACGTTTTACTCTGACACCGGTGTATCTGTTATATCTACATATTCTTATATACTATTTTGTAGCTGAATGTACATGTTAAGGTGCATAGTATTTTGTAAATGAATGTGCTTTAATGTTAATTTCAAGATAGCATTAGGAAACATTTGGAATTTATCAGTACCTAATTGTTAACGAGTAGAGTTATTTGTTTATGTTTTCCAATAATGTTGTTTGTATTGTTCTAATTCTAATTTATAAGGTCCTCCACCCGATGTGATAGTCAGTTTGTAATAAGAGTTCGTAATAAGAATCCGTAATAACAGTCCGAAACGTTAGTTGTTAATAGTACTACATAGTCTGCGGTATTAAATAAAACTTCACGATGCTTGTTGTTATTTCAAGACCCCGAAAATTAGGTACACATCCTAAAAATGTTGACTGATGGTGTGTTTTGAATTTCTTACACAATTAGTTTAGAACTTTTCTTTGCTAAAGGCACCTTTCGGAACTTGTGTACTTTTCTTTTCATGGCTTCCATGTCACATTTCAGCACCTCTTGTGATATTTTCCGCACGCATTTCATGAGGCCGTAACTTTACAGCCAAAAGTAACTAAAACTAATGAATTTGTTGCACAATTTCTTTTGTAATAAAAGAAAGATAAGAAAGGTAACAATTAAACAGACCCTCCTTTGCGTTGCGCAGTCGGGTAAAAATAGACTATACCTACTGGAAATCATACCTAGTTTCAATATCCTTCCCACTCTTCCCCAGTAATAAATGTGACGCATTTATATATATTAATCTACCGCGCGGCGGGAAGAAAATCTAATCAAGCACCCCTGTGAAAATTACTCTAAAGTGAAAATGACAGAGGTCTATATTTGAATTGCATGTTCATATTTTCAAGCCGTCATCGACCGTTACAAAATGACGTCACACCGTACCGTTGACAAGAAAATAATGATTGAATTTTTAAGCTATTGCATAGCTTCTATCGCGGGCATTGAGCGTGGAGACCGAATCCAGAAATTCCGTAACGAAAATAACCTGACACGGGACTCCTCTCACCGCTAGATGGCGTTGATAAAAAAATGCTATGCAATAGCTTTACCGCGGCAGTCCCCGAGTGCCACACGTCTTTTTTTTAAGCTATTGCATAGCTTCTATCGCGGGCCTTGAGCGTGGAGACCGAATACAGAAATTCCGTAACGAAAATAACCTGATACGGGACTCCTCTCACCGCTAGATGGCGTTGATAAAACCGCGGCAGTCCCCGAGTGCCACACGTCTTTTTTTTTACTGTAACCACGGCTCTGACGGAAGTTTTCTTCTCTGGCAATGGTCACACTAATCTATTAGGGCTTCCGAACAAATATACAAATGTTTATAGATGATGTATGTATGTTTGTCCACGCATTTCTCGTACTTTCAACATCCCGGTACCCCAACTTTAATGTAAAAAACTAAAATCTACCATATGAATAAAATACAACGTATACTTTGAGTATATAACCAACAGGTATAGCAGGTACGTACTACTTGCACCTAGGACCTAGGTATTCTACGTCTTGAGAAATATTACAAAATTCTGACGGAGGGGTTTTCGATTTCCGGTGAATTTCTCTTATAATATCGACTTGCCGTTCCCACTTCCGGAACGGGATTCGCTGTCTCTTTCTGGCATCGCAAGGAAAGACAGGGACCAATTGCAGGTATTTTAAGTGGAGGTACGACGTAGGGACTCATTGTCAAAGGAGATTGGCTGTTAAGTAAAACGTGAAGCGTAGCGCAGAGTGGCGCCTTGGCGTAACGTCTTTTTAACCAACTTCAAAATAAAAAGTAACCGGGCAAGTGCGTTTATATTCAGTATAAATTTCAACTTATTATCTCAAGCCGTTTCCGAGAAAAAGGGTCTTGACACACTGACAGACAGGAGGTTATCAATTCGACACGTATGTATGTAATGTATGTAATGTTATTGGAACTGCAAAATATTCACATACCTAATCTATAAGGGCTTCTATACAAATATACCTACAAAATTTTATCGGTATACATACCTATATGTATGTTTGTCCAAGGATTTCTCTGAAACTACTATATAAACGAAATATGATTATTCATTTATTATTTTCTTACATTTACTTCAACTTAGGGAACAGTAAAGATATCATCAAAATCGGTTCAGCAGTTTTTATGAAACTTTTCCAGTTACCTAACTATTATGTAAGTATCATATTTCTGTATACCTATTGAAGTTAGTTTAATTTTTCTCAAATTATGACTAAATATCAAACTCAAGCCGAGTTTGATTTGTTATAATGTTATGTTAAGAACAGATTTTTATAAATTCAATATAATATATAACCCTAAGGGGGTAAAATAAGATTCATTAAACGTGAGTGAAGCCGCAGGCAAATGCTAGTTTATAATAATATTAGTTGGAAATTAGAATACCTTTGAAATTCTTAAAAAAAGGGCATTATAAACGTGCTGTTGTAGTAAACAATCGTAAATTCTAGAGTCAATATTTGTCATAGCCTAATGATTGTAAAGGGAGGGGCACAATAAAGTAATACTTTATAGCCTGTGTGTTTGTACGTCCGCTCCGTGCGTCATAGGCGCGCCCCATATATATTTGCCTTTCGTGACATTGACCTTTGGACCAGCGCGAACGATTTTGTAGCAATAGCAGGGACTAAATGCGCACCAAGTAGACTAGAGGAGTCGTATATGACTCCTCTAGTCCTCCCCCCTTTGACAGTTCATTCATCGACAGTTCATTTAGTTCCATGAATTTAATAATAGCAAAACTTATAACCATTGGTCACAATGAAATATGACGTCAAAAACCATGTAAAAACACTTGTCAGGAGATTCTATTTGTTACCATGTACCTATGAAAGCGCGGCATCATGCCGGAGTTTAAATTGTCAAAATCGAATCGTCAGTTTAAAAAAATTACTTTTTATGTAATTATATTTACTTATAATAAATATTTATATTAGTCATACATTTTTATTCCATGCTTAGTTGAAGTAAAAAATCATATGCATATGTATGTATGTATGTATATACAAGTCACAATTATGTAATTAATATCTAAATGAAAGAAACTATTCATTGCTAGACGATGCCCGCGACTTCGTCTGCGTGGATCAACGGTTTTTTAATTCCCATGGGAACTCTATAATTTTTCGGGATAAAATGTAGCCTATGTTTTAATCCTGGGTATGAGCTATCTCCATTCCAAATTTCAGCCAAATCGGTTCATTCGTTGTGACGTGAAGGAGTAACAAACATAAACACACACACATACAAACATTCAGCTTTATAATATTACCATTTCGCCGTGTTATCTAAAACTTTATTCCCGTAAGGTAAACACGAATAGGTACATCGCGGAGTTGACAAGTTGGTCTGATTAATTTATAGTAAGCGACGTGCATAATGTCTTTATACCATAAATCTAATTTTTATGTCGGTTGTCCGCAAATTAAACGTTTCGCCCCAAGTGCCGTAATTACGTGCATTATGATGTTGTCATTGTTGAAACATGTTAACGGAAATGGAACTCTCGTATGTAGGTAGTTATTTATTTGAGCAGGTACCCAATTATGGCGAAGGCAAGACAAACACTGAAATTGAAAATTTAAATCACCCTTTACCTTTACGTGTGGAATTAGATTGCATCCCTACTATATAAATGCAAAAGTGTGTTTGTTGGTTTGTCTTTCTACTAAAATCTATATATATAAAATTCAAAGTCCTGACTGACTGATGACTGACTGACTGACTTACTGACTGAGATATCAACGCACAGCCTAAACTACTGAAGTTAGAAACTTGAAATTTTTACAGTTGATTCCTTTTATGACGTAGGCGCACACTAAGAAAGGATTATTGGAAATTCCACCCCTAAGGGGTTTAAATAGGGGATGGAAGTTTATATGAAACTCCGTCATTTTTCAAGCTGTTTCCATCAAAGTTGGTATTTTAGTTATCAGTTAAAAAATAAAGAAGTACGTGTGTCACAGTTTTTGAAAATTCCACCCCAATACCTAATTTCACGCGGACGAAGTTGCGGGGGCAAAAGCTAGTAGGTACCTTTATAAATGCAAAAGTGCGTTTGCTACACAGCTACAGTACAGCATACAGTACAGCTACAGCTCTAACCGCTAAACGGATCGGGCTGAAATTTGGCATACAGGTAGCTATTGTGCCGTAGGCATCCGCTAAGAAAGAATTTTTGAAAATTAAACCTCTTAGGCGGTAAAATAGGGTTTTGAAAAATTTACGTGAGCGAAGCTGCGGGCAAAAGCTAGACAGCTTATAATATGTCTATCGGTACGAACAGTATGTGAAATTATGCAAGTTCTAAAATCGAAGCCAGCAAATATGTTTACTCCCATGTTCCATGGCCTAACATGTAGGCTGCCGCCCCGAATCACTTAAGGGTATGGACGCAAGCGACGTACGCGCTTGCATTATTAACGCCTCCTCAGCCTCGCTTACACTAAATCTTTAATAGCTATGCACCTGGGACGCTATTCTGGTCACCATCATGGGGTGTCGTCACAATCGTTCGCATATATCGCTCGTTTGCGACAAGAGTGACATAATTCAAAATCGACGATGAGAGAATTATCTCGTTAGAGAGTGTGGATGCTGCGGTCTTGAAACAAAACAGCGGCCAACAAAGCGACAGAGCATTAAGTCACATTCTCTCTCGCTCTTATTTTTTTGTGCTTAGCGTAATGTTGTTTTTATAGCAAAAAGTATAAATGTTTGACACTAAAATTGGTGAATTTTGAGTTATGTCACCCTTGTCGCAAATGAGCGATATGAGTATTATATATGCCATACAATAATATAACACAAGCACTTTGATTGGCTGTAGAATTGTCTAAAAATTATTGCATCAGTGTAACGATCACAGTCACCTTTGACTGGCTGAATTTTTGGTATTCTTGTTGTATCAATGAATTTAATCAATAGCGAGAGCACCAGCCAATCAGAAGTGATAACAACCGTCAAAATGATACAATCATTTTTAGATAATCCTACAGCTGTGTTTACTATCACAGTCACCTTTGATTGGCTGAATTTATGGCATTTTTGCTGCATCAATGCATTTTAACCAATAGTGAGAGAGCACCATAGTCAATCAGAGGTGATAGCAATCTTCAAAATGATACAATCATTTTTAGATAATCCTACAGCTGTGTCTACTATCACAGTCACCTTTGATTGGCTGAATTTATGGCATTTTTGCTGAATCTATGCATTTTAACCAATAGTGAGAGAGCACCATAGTCAATCAGAGGTGATAGCAATCGTCAAAATGATACAATCATTTTTAGATAATCCTACAGCTGTGTGACTATCACAGTCACCTCTGATTGGCTGAATTTATGGCATTCTTGCTGCATCAATGCATTTTAACCAATAGTGAGAGAGCACCATAGTCAACCAGAGGTGATAGCAATCGTCAAAATGATACAATCATTTTTAGATAATCCTACATATATGTGACTATCGCAGGCCCTGAAAGGTGCAGGTAAGATATTTGAAAGGGGCTTTGCCAAGCTTAGAAGTAGGAGTTTAGATAACACGCCTGTGCTAAATGAGAATAGCTGATGATACGGCGTAGACAGTACTGAAAGACTGTACTGACAGTAATGAAGACATTCGTCTTTCGAGCCTATGAAACATTTGCTTTGCGTTTCGCAAACTACGAACTATACAGCGCAACATAAAAGAGTTGAAATTAAATGAGGGCGCTAGTGTTGCCCTTGCGGTACTCCATGAACTGCGATCAAAACGTTCCGATACTTGGTATTTTTTACATTTTCAATGAAATTTGTGTAACGGGGTGTTCCGTGACATTGAAAGTCCCGTGATAGCGTATTAATTTTTTTTATGTTATATGTTGTATGATATTCAAAGTATGTTGCATATGTTTTTTGAACGAGCGAAGCGAGTTCTCTGAGTCAACTAGGGCGCTTGCCTACTAGACAGAGAAGTGTGTCCGTCTAAATGTCTGTCAGAGCCCTATAACTTCTGAATTATTGAATATTAGAACGTGAAACTTGGTTGAATATTCAGTAATATATCCTGTACTTGAACAACAAATACTAAAATTAGATAAATGTTATAAAGAAACGAAATTATTTAATTTTAATACGCCATCTATTAGCATTATTGTGAAGCTAATAGCTTCACTATAATGCTAATAGATGGCGCTGTGTCAGTAAAAGAGTTTTATGTCAACTATTATTTTTTTTATTGCGTCTAATGTTAAAAGTTAATTATAACAATATATAATTAAAACTTTTGGGAATTATGGGATATCGCGAGGTCTCAGTTCGGGGCGAACCACTAGTTATGTTATAGTTAAAAAGTATATAAACAAAATAAGCTACGTAGGTACAGTCGCGGTCAGAAAATGTTAACCACCTTAAGATTCATAATTGCATACACACATCTGTGTCAGAAGGTCGATATATTGTCATTTGATTAGCCATAGATCATAGACTTTTTAACATGTAGCGGTGCTTAGACTATATCCTTCAAGGCTTAGATGGTAGGAATAATAGAATTTGCAGTGTATTCAATAGGATATTTAGTAGGCAGGTACTTTTTCATAGAAACATTAGTATTTTCAATCTATTATCTCATCACGTTACTCGAATTCCATGCGTTTAGTTTCGGCCTCAGTGTGTTCTGTTTTGAACCTAGCCTAGGCTTTATAAGAACCAAAAGCTAAAATACTTGAATGAATGAAAATGAATGAGTGACAATGCGTAAATTCACGCAACAGCCACGGCTACAGGCAATGTTATTAGGTGACTGAAAACACCGAATAGGGCAAAATAATGTAGGTACCTACTATGCGATGTTCTCGGCCACTCAATGACTTCATCAGCCGTAGCCGTGACTGACATGTGAATTTATGCTCATTGTGCCACCTAATCATATCTGTGAGAAGGTATAGTTTCTAGCTTTGTTATATATGCCACAGGCTTTGAGGCTACTGTTGTCACTAGTATAGCTTTAGAAGGGAATGCACAAACAAATGCACTTTTTATTATTATACATTTTCGCGTGACAGGCAGACAGAAGCCTCAATAGCTCAACGGTGCCGACAGAAACCTGGAAGGTCGCAGGTTCGAACTCCACCCGTTGCACTATTGTCGTACCCACTCCTAGCACAAACTTTTCGCTTATTTGGAGGGGAGAGGAGAATATAAGTCAAGTTCAGCTTGGCCAATATTCTTTTAAAAACAAAAAAAGACAGATAGACAAACAGACAGACAAAAAATTCAAAAAAATTGTTTTGGGCTCAGTATCGTTAATAAAGCATCCTCCGATTAAAATTTTCAAAATCTACTCGTATTTAATGTACAGAATTCGCCCCGTTACAGTTTTATTATAAGTATAGATAATAATGTCACAATCGGAGGCAGACTATTCCGCATGCATTGATTGTGGTCACACTAGCGCAAGAGCAAGTCGTACCTACTACATTTGAAAAGATTTCGCTTCTGAGTGGTTGATGTCACACAAGCTAGCTTTGGGGTACCATCGAATAAAAATAGTTTTATATGAGGTGGTAGGCTAAAATTCGGAACCTAATAGATTTATAAATACATATCAAGAATTCCGAGGCCGGCGGGATTCGAACCCACATCTCTCTGGGAATCGCGCCCGAGTGTGTTAACCGTTACACCACGGCCGAACCACACGTCAGCCACGAAATTAGTGATATGTATCTACTTTTTCAATCAGTTTTATAGCAACTGTTAGCGACATCTAGCGGTTCGGCCGTGGTGTAACGGTTAACACACTCGGGCGCGATTACCAGAGAGATGTGGGTTCGAATCCCGCCGGCCTCGGAATTTTTGATATGTATTTATAAATCTATTAGGTTATTTCCTTTAAATGTAGGTTAAAACTTCAATAAAAAATTAAAATTCGGAAGCTAGTCGGCATCGATTAGTGGCGAAAGGCTATAATATGTCTAGCATGGGATGCAAATTGCCTGTTAATGATATTTAAAACATGAAAACACACCCACATATCTAGTGAACTAAACACAGAACCCTTATGAGCTAGTACAACATTATTATCCAATGAATAGGTACCGGCGATTCAGTTGCAACCCCCATAATATGTAAGGCTTGATATTTAATTTTTCTTTCTATTTTTTCTTCCCGCCAACTGCATTGTTTCAATATTTGCTGATGGCGTATGTATGTAGTAATCTATCAATGAGAATTATTTTCTACGTTAGCCGTGTTGCAGCGAGTTGTAGACCGGACTTTTTACGATTTGAATTAGATTTAATTTCTTTTTAGAACGCTGAAATTGTTTGCATATTATTACGAGGAGATACCTAATGATATAAAAGGGATGGCGCTATAGACTGCGTTATAAAAACAATAAATAAAAAAAGACGTGTGGCACTCGGGGACTGCCGCGTTAAAGCTATTGCATAGCATTTTTTATCAACGCCATCTAGCGGCTCACCGTAGAGGAGTCCCGTGTCAGGTTATTTTCGTTACGAAATTTCTGGATTCGGTCTCCACGCTGGCCCGCGATAGAAGCTATGCAATAGCTTAATATGAAAAAATAAGACAGTTAGTGTTTGTCATTTGCGCGTCTAATGCTGCGCATCTTGTCTATGTCCGCGCGTTTTGTCTGTATCGGTCTAGGTCTATATTGATAACAAAATATTTACTAAATGAAATAAACTATAATTTCAGCTTATTTCCCTGTGATATGGGTTTCAGCAGTAAATGGTGAAAGATGTAGTAGCAGTTAATTTACTGGAATAATTTGAAGAGATATGCAATTCAAGCGCGGTTTAGCAGTGACGTGTATATAATCCACTTAGACAAGAGCAACTGAGGCGACCTTGTGTAATTGGCTCCCATTACGCGCTTATAACATATCTACCTCTTTTTATACATATAATTATTTTGTGTTTAATTTTAAAAACCTTTATATTAAACTAGCTGTTGCCTGCGACTTCGTCCGCGTCAATTTCTGTTATTATGATCGCGATTAAGAAGTTTTTAAAAGAATATATTTTAAATATGGATAATTTTCCCCGTCTTTGCAACATTCTTCTCTGATGCTTCGCTCCTATTGGTCGCAGCGTGATGTTATATAGCCTAAAGTCTTTCACGATAAATGGACTATCCAACACAAAAATAATTTTTCAATTCGAACCAGTAGTTCCTGAGATTAGCGCGTTCAAACAAAAAACTCTTCAGCTTTATAATCACTACATAGTATAAAACAAAGTCGCTTTTTCTGTCCCTATTTCCCCTTGGTCGCTTAAATCTTTAAAACTACGCAATGGATTTTGATGCGGTTTTTTTTAATAGATAGAGTGATTTAAGAGGAAGGTTTATATGTATAATAACATCCTTTAAATAGTGGAGAAATACTGTTATTTTTGAGTTTTCTAAAGTGATGTCGTAAATAATTACATTTTTTCCGCTTACATTGCAAACGCAGGCTGAACCCTACGAGATTTATCAAAATAATGTACTAAGTATTGTACACATTGAAAAAGTCTACAGAAAACTCCGCGATGGTATATGTTTACCTCTTATGGATATCCCACAATAACGTTTTTTTGTCATTTACTTTTTACGACAAATAAAGGCTAATTTTCGAAGCGATTTTAACCAATACAGCATTAATCCTTATGTAATTAAATACCTTAAATACATTGTTGATTTAATACAGATCTATATGGCCCTTTACAGCATATGATTTAAATGAATATTTTCGAAGATATTACAGATTTAAAAATTGCGGGACTTAGCGCTTGCGGCGGTTCCGGCTGGCCGAGGCGGCGGGAGTGTGCCTATAAAATATATTGTCTAACTAGCGGACGCCCGCGACTTCGTCGCGTTCCTACATCACCACAGTTTAGGTTGGCAGAACCCCTTCAGCATCAGGATTGAGGAGTTGGGTCCTGGAATTTAACGATGTAGTCTTTATTTGGTCCCTACAATAACTATTCATAATCAACAGTTTCTAAATCCCCACAGTTTAGGGGAGCAGTACCCCTGCAGCATCAGGATTGAGGAGTTGGAACCCGAACTTGGATGCCAAATTTCAGCCCGACCCGTCCAGTGGTTAGGGCTGTGCGTTGATAGATCAGTCAGTCAGTCAGTCAGTCAATCAGTCACCTTTGCCTTTTATATATTTAGATAATCAAGCTAGTTTTGTATAAAAATACCCAATTCGCACGTTGGCAGCAACATGCAATGATTGTGGCCAGCTTGTATCGATGGCTCTCCCCAGCTAAGTAGGGCACAGAGGGGCATAAAGAATCTGCCCTATACACGACATATACACTCGCAGCGGTTAACGTATGAACACTCTCTTTGACTTTAATAAAAAGATGCCTTTGACTGAAAACGTGTAAAAGGCTTTAGTTTTAATGAAACATTTTCCCGTCAACAATAGGTGTGTGTTGAAGCCTGTAAGTGTATGTTATGCCTTCTTTATGAAACGGGGACTAGACTTAAAGACAGTCCTCTTTTTATTTTATACAATAAATATCATAGAAGACAGTAAGTAAAGCACCCGGCAGAAAAACCAGACAAGTGCGATTTGGATTCAAGCGAATGCTTCCGTACCATCGTAACAGTAATTGTGAAGGTCGAGGAATAAACGCTGAAAAAATCACGTTTCTTGTATGGGGACCCCCTTTATTTTTTATTTTATTTTTATTATTAAGCATAGCTTCTATCGCGGGCCAGCGTGGAGACCGAATCCAGAAATTCCTTAACGAAAATAACCTGACACGGGACTCCTCTACGGTGAGCCGCTAGATGGCGTTGATAAAAAATGCTATGCAATAGCTTTACCGCGGCAGTCCCCGAGATGTGCCACACGTCTTTTTTTTGTTGTTATAGCGACAATAGATAGGTATAGATTCTTGATTATCATAAAAGTCCGCAAAATAACTCTGCATAAAATTTTTACTTATAAAAGTTAGACGTAACTTGTTAATTCTTCAACTCACTTCAATTTTATTTTTTCGTAAAGATGGTAAGGGGTCACGACCCACAGCGATGAGGCATGCGATGCCGAGAGAGGTAGGTATATTGCAATAGAATATAAGCGGGCGAACATTTGTTTATAATCTGATCAGCTGTTGGTACAAAGACGAGACGTCTTGGCTCGGGACAGTGAAACTCGATTAGGAGAATAATTGAGCGCCTTCCTCTCAGTCGATTCCGAATGACCGCAACCAAACCTCCCTGTGATGGAGTTACGCACGGGTAAGGACATGGTGATCAATTGATTGTCCGTCCCTACACCTATCTGCCAACCTACCCGTATTAATTGGCGAATTAAGAGCGCGTAATTTACCATTAGGTAAATCTTCAGATGCAGATTTGATTTTGAAATCAAATCAAAATCAAAATTTATTCATTTCATGTAGGCCAACTTGTAGCTCTTATGACACGTCGTAAATCTACCACCACCAAGAGCCGGCAAGAAACTCAGCAGTTGTTCTTTAAAAAAAATATATTTTTTTACAATATGTAACAAAACTATGCTATGTAAATGTTTAAAGAGAGCATAACATACTTAGGCTACCCATGTTAAGGCATCGAATGGAATAATATTCATTTTAAGACATGACTAAGCCACAAATAAAGTGGAAACACTGTGGAACAAAATACAATAGAATCATGTTACACAGGATAGTTATCACCTATCTGCCAACCTACCCGTATGAATTGGCGAATTAAGATCGCGTAATTTACCATTAGGTAAATCTTCAGATGCAGATTTGATTTTCACAGCTGTAGATCGTGTTTTAAGTATCCGAAAAAATAAGGCAAAAATTACATCATATTTCCAAGGGACGATACTGAATAGAAACATAAAATAAAAAGATCGCGAAGTTAGCGCTAATTTTTAAACAACTTGCATTTTTCAATCAGTTGCATATTACAGAGCCAAAATGTTTATACAAACCTAGCTTTTGCCGACGGCTTCGTTCACGTTAAGTTATAGTATATATCATTAAGTTTGTATACATTAAACAAGTAAATAATCTATTATTTATAACTGATATATTTATAAGACTTGGCTAAATAAACATTGTCCGATCAAACTTTTCATCAAATTAGCTCAATAGCCCAACGGTTAAAGGACTGAAAGGTCGCAGGTTCGAACCCCGCCTGTTTTATCGTACCCACTCCTAGCACAGGGGAGATCAGAATATAAGTCAAGTTCAGCTTGGCTAAAAATCTTTAAACAAAAAAATTTGTAGAATCAAAAATCAGGTGCTAAATAATAAAAATAAAAATATGTGAAATACACGCCCCTTGCTCTCAAGAGCTAGATCATATTCGTTTATAAACTGCCATCGCATAGTTCAGGTGCATACCTAACTTTGAACTCCAAAGGATTACAATATGAATTGTTATGGACTTTTTAAAATTAGTACTTCATAGAATGCTTTAGCACTTTACATGCGAAAGCACTAATGTACTTTGAACTCCAAAGGATTACAATATAAATTGTCATGGAGTTTTAAAAAGTAGTAATTCATAGAATGCTTTAGAACTTTACCTGCGAAAGCTCACTGTATGTAAGCTTAAAGTAATAAAACGATACAGATTTTTATGATCATGCTAGCGAAATGGAATCTTCGTAAAGCTGTCTATGCTTTGTGAAATTCAAACATCACAAACGAAGTGCGAAACGGATAAAAATTTTGTTAAACTCTCAAACATTTAGTGCCAATACACACATGCTGTTTTTAGCATAATATGTGATCTACGTGATCAGAAAATATATTTATATGTAACGTGTATATACATATTAATAATAATATTATTATATATGTATTTGTATGTTTTATTTAAGAAGATGAAGATAATATTATTATATTTGCACTTACCTCGTATTGTACTACATACTATGTTCTTTTGCACTATCGGTTGCCTGGAAGAGATCGCTAAGTAGCGATAAGGCCACCAAATTTTATGTACATTGTTGTTTTGTTGAACATAAAGAATGTTGTGACGTGGTGTACAATAAAAGTAGATTAATTCATTCATCTATTTTTTGGACGCTAGGAGCTGCAATCAAACTTTTAACTCCGCACATTTGATCCTGTTTCGGAAGCTACACTGTAACTGCACGCAAACTCTGCACTCGTTCGAACGCCAGTCGCGATCACCAAAACGCGAATTTTATACCTAGAGCGATCGCGTTACAAAAGCGTGATGCAGCAGCATCTGTGCAGTCACCAAATTCCTGACCGCAGATGCGAGACCCTTAAAACTGCATATGTGCGTTGGCCCTAAGAGAACGCTTCGCGAATATTGTTTGTTGCATTTTCCGCTGTTTTTTTTTATAGTAGTTGTAACTTTAAGCATTACTGTGCAGTGAATTAGCAGATACTGCTATCTGAAACAAGGAAACACTCCTTTGAGTGCCTCCTTTGAGTCCTTCCTTTGAATGCCTTTGCATTCATTAACTTTTATTTCATTTCAATTACATGTAACATCAAGTTCTACGTAACTAAAATCTAGATGAAAACAATATGAGCACATTTATTGTTCATGCGATATAGGTACATACCATCATTAGTTACCAAATTTTTCCACTTTTTAATTGTAAACTGTAACTTTATGTATGCTCCTAAATATAAAAAAAATAATCTCTATTTATCTATTTACTGTTAATAGTATGTTTTTGTCTTGTTAATACAGGATTATTGGAATCTTCTCGTGTTACGGCGACGCGGAGAGCAGTGGTTTCGGGCGGAGCAGACTTCTACGCAGCGGACTACGTGCAGCGGAGTGGGGACTACGTGCGGTGGAGCCGGGACGTCGCAGCGGACTACGGGCATCGGTGCTGGGACTACGCAGCGGACTAAGGGCATTGGAGCGGGGACTACGTAGCGGACTACGGGCATCGGAGCGGACTACGCGGCTGTCTACGCGTGGTGGAGCGGGGACTACGCAGCGACCTACGTGCGGAGGAGCGGTGACTACGGGCCTCGGAGCGAGAACTACGCGGCGGTCTACGTACAGCGGAGCGGAGCTACGCAACGGACTACGTGCAGTGCAGCGGGACCACGCAGCTACGTGCAGCAGACTACGCATCCGACGAGACCTATCTCATAAACCCTATTTACATTTTAAGGTAAGTAAATCTATGAGTACCCGCCGATTTACAATTTCAAGTTGGACAACTAAATCGCCCGCACATCATATCCAACTAAATCGTCCAACTCAATAATTGGACACCGATCGTATCAGAATCAACATTCACTTCCGATTATGCACTTATATAATATAAGTTGTGCAACTAAATTGTGAAAATAGGCGATTTAGTTGTTCGATAGTCAGCCAACTTGAAATTGTATCTCTGCGGTTGCTCTAAACTAAAGCAATTGAAATAGCAGAAGCATAAGATTTACTGGTGGAGCCATACCTATAAAGCTTCTATGAGCGCTCTCCTCTAACTTGTTTGTGAATTGGAAGTAATTATTCTCATTTATTCAAGAGTTTATAAAGCATGCAGACAGAGAAACAGACGGACGAGTACAAATTCATCCAATTAGATAGAAGACTAATCCAAATATTCTCTTTTTCTTATAACTGGTAATTTGAATGACATTAGTGCAATAGGTGGGGTTTGAATCTAAGACCCTTCATGCCGCTTTTTGACCGTTCAGCTATCGGGCTATTCAATTCCAAGTTCATGTCACCGAATATCCCTGATTGAGTGAACGAAGCGAATTGCGTGCTATTATTAATTCTACGTCTGCCTCCGGACCACACTGCGCATATGAATGAGATCTCAAATGCCCTATGAAATAGCAAATCCTAATAATTCCAAATATTCTAACCTACGAGTAGCTATATTTATCTGTGACTAGCTGATGTCGGCGGTTTTGTCTGCGTGGTTTTAGTTTTTAATAGCTGGGCATCCGCCCCCCTTAGATATATAGATATAATAGCTGTTGCCCGCGACTTCGTCCGCGTGGATTTAATTTTTAATAATCCCGTGGGAATCCCGTGGCTTTGATCTTCCGGATTAATTAAATAGTCTTCGGTTCGGTTCTCGTCGGGTGACCGCCCTCGACCACCGACTTACCGCATCGCATTGTTCGCCCGCGCTATTTTTTCTTTTTGCTTGGCTTCTAAGAGTCGTACCGAGATATTGAATAGCCTATAACCTTCCTCAAGAATTGGGCTATCAGATACAAAAAGAATTTTTCAAATCCGACTGATAGTTCCAGAGATTAGCGCGTTCAAACAAACAAAATCTTCCACTTTATTATATTAGTACAGATTATTTTAGAAAGGTCTATGTTCAGCAGTGGACGTCCGCAGGCTGAAATGATGACGATGACTCCGAAAAGTCAGAGAGGCCCGGGATTGAACCTGCGACCTCCCGAATCTGAGACGCCATAACCACTATGCTATAAAAGTTTAACAATGAAATGCTTTTCTAATCTATTTTAGTAACGATGATTTCATCTGTCTATACTAATAATTATAAAGCTGAAGAGTTTGTTTGAACGCGCTAATCTCAGGAACTACTTGTTCGAATTAAAAAATTCTTTTTGTGTTGGATAGTCCATTTATCGAGGAAGGCTTTAGGCTACATAACATCACGCTGCGACCAATAGGAGCGAAGCATCAGTGAAAAATGTTGCGAAAACGGGGAAAATTATCCATATTTAAAATACTATATTCTTTTAAAAACTTCTTAAGGACACGATCTTCGGCCGCAGTAACTTGCAAGCAATTGAAGTGAGGTGCACGAGCCACTTTGTTATAAAAAAAGTAAAACAGTCATGATAAAAAAAAAGAAAACTTTTTAGAGAAAAATTAACGGTAAAATATTCTTCTAAAAGCTTTTGCCTATTTTTTGACATTTTTTTTTAGTTTAACTTTGATATACTATAAATACAACCTGAAAAACAACCCAAGTAGCACACGAAGGCTGCTTAGCAGCTGAATAACGAATTCCCGTCACGCTTAAAGCTGTATAAAAAAGCTGCATAAGGGCTGTATACGGCCGTATACAGCTCTTATACCTCTTAAATGGGCACAAATTATACAGCCTTAAGTTGAGTAAAAGATTACAAGTTACTCTTTATTCAGCAAATATGTCACGTGACGTAAAAGTGAAGTAGCAAACCATAGATAATACAAATCTAGCAAATTAATATACTTCGTGGAGTGAATTGAATTTGATTGAATACGTGTGGTTATATATTCAAAGTTAAGTGCATTGTTTTCATATTTATAAAAGAAAAATGATTGGGAATGTAATTTTACTGACATTATACATATATATTACCTAAGAAAATTTTAGTGCGCCACGAAAATATTCGGTTTTTAATTAGTTTCGTGATATAAATAAGCCGTGATGAAAACTTGAATAAACAATTTTTAGTGCTTTGAAAAGAATTATAAGATAAAAAGTTGTTATTATGATATCGAGAAGTAAAAACTAATGCAATCCATTCCTAATTCATACACAAAACATCATAAAAGTTGAAAAATGAATCAGTATATTTATATAGGTTATGAGGTTATACAATAAAATGGTGGATTCATGTTAAGCTGTAATGTGGGTCACATATCATCCATTATATAGCTATTAACTTCATAATAGTTCACACGTGCCCCCTTAATAAGTCAGTGTAATAAGAGTTCACAAATACCTCTTATACAGCATTTGGCGTAATTTTATCCACTAAACAGCCCTCATTCAGCCTAAGCTGTTTAAATATCACTGACAGCTATTATGCAGCTGTAGGATCACCAGTGTACTCTTAAAAGAGTCTTAATACGCATAGAGTTTCAAATAGGTCTAAAAGTGAGTATTTATACAGCTATCTGTGCTACTTGGGAATTAAAAACTACACTGTTTTCGGAATATTATTTGATCGAGTGAAGTTCAAAATATGGATTTTTGAACGGTAAAATAATTTAGAACGTGTATTAAACTACAACATATATTTTTAACCTATCAAAACAAATAATATTTGATTGTTTACTATTGAATCAAAAACAGACTGTTTTCGGAGATCCTGCCGTTAATCGCGATCATAATAACAGAAATTGACGCGGACGAAGTCGCGCGCAATAGCTAGTTAATTATATTTCTATGCGGCGACCTACATCATATTATATACCTAATAGCGCGTGTTTAATTAAAGTTAACGCGTAGTTATGGGCCCTACTAACTTCTGTTTAGCCTGTGTTTAGCGGCTCGCCTTAGTGCTTGCTTGCTTTATGAGACGTTGATGGGGAAACGCCATTCCGCTGATAGACGGTAAATGATAGATACAAGATTCGCTCATTACGACTAAATCCTATTTTACATTTAGAATAGAATAGAAATATTTTTTATTCAAATAAACTTTTACAAGCACTTTTGAATCGTCAATGAATCTACCACTGGTTCGGAATGCCTTTCCTGCCGAGAAGAGCCAGCAAGAAACTCGGCGGTTGCTCTTTTCAAAAAAATAAAAATTTTACAATTGCTATTGAAACTATGTTATGTATTCAGTGCTTCCACGATGAATTTTCCTGAGTACAATACAAGTAAAAATAAATACAATACAAATACAATTCAATACATGTTAACACAGGCAGGCAAAAGCAGACCTATTCCCGTTGGTGGCACCCGTTCACGAGCATGACGCATGATCCAGCCATTGCTTCGCTCAACCATATTTGTCTTTAGGGCGGAATGGTCCCTCAAATATGGTTGAGCGAAGCAACGGCTGGATCATGCGTCATGCTCGTGAACGGGTGCCTGCACCAACGGGAATGGGTCTACTTTGTCTGCCCGTCTTAACATGCGTTGGATTGTATATACCTACGTATGTTTTTTTTGAAACTTCAGTGCGGAAACACTCGACCTATACATAGCATAGTTTTGTTACCTCTTTTAAAAAAAATTTTTTTTTGAAAAGAGTTGCTTTTTTTTTCGTTCTGAGTTTCGGTGCTGAGTTTCTTGCCGGCTCTTCTCAGCAGAATCTGCATTCCGAACCGGTGGTAGATTTATGACGTGTCATAAGAGCTACAAGTTGGCCAACATGAAATAAATAAATTTTGATTTTGATTTCAAGATCAAATCAAGAGTGAATAGTTAGGTATGCACTTCGTAGCCAAGAGTGCTCCATCTTAAGGCTGTATCTTCACTTACTATCAGGTATAGGTAGGTATATGAGATAAAATCTAAATATAGCCGAGGGAAAAATCGGGATCTCCGTGCACTAACCTGGCAAGAACCAGTGGCGAAGGCCGCGCACAACCACGATTACCAAGACAACAGGCACTCCGGAACACACCTACCCAATTCCGCGGCGAAAGTTCACGCTTTTTTTTAACCTACTTCCAAAAAAGGAGGAAGTTCTCAATTCGTCGGAATCTTTTTTATTTTTATTTTTATGTACTTAGGTATGTTTCCCTACTCGCAAACGCCTGGACCGATTTGGAAAATTCTTTATTGTTTGAAAGGGTAGGTATACTTCCCAGGTGGCCCCATTGTCATCAGGATCTGATGATGGGATCCTGGAGAAATCGAGGGTACTCTTCAAATTTTATAGGCACTATTGATATACTTTGTAGTGGCGTTTGAAGTCGGTTTTGTAAAAAGAATCTACATATTTATATTATACAGCTTCTGTACGAATTCTAAATTCTTTGCGCGCTAGGCATCTAAACGCTGGTGGAAATCCAGTCACGATAGATGTTTTAACTAGATGGTAGACAAGCCGAAAATACGTGGGAAGTGAAAACATAGTAAATACGGTGCACTTAGCGATTTATTGTTTTTAATAATAACGTGAAGCCATCACAATAAAACCCAAAAGTCGCTATCGGAAGGCGAGTCACGAGTACGTGCCCTTAATTGAAGTGGATGCGGTACATTTATAGAGTTTTAAATTAAATTGTCACCTCCTTAGGACTTTTTATCAAGGTTAAAATTATATGTTTGTTAGATAGAGGTTCCTACTCTAAATATACTAGTGGTTCGCCCCGAACTGAGACCTCGCGATATACCATAATTCCCAAAAGTTTTAATTATTTATTGTAATACCTAATTAACTTTTAACATTAGACGCAATAAAAAAAATAATAGTTGACATAAAACTGTTTTACTGACACAGCGCCATCTATTAGCATTATTGTGAAGCTATTAGCATTTAAAATTAAATAAATTCGTTTCTTTATAACATTTATCTAATTTTAGTATTTGTTGTTCAAGTACAGGATATAACTGAATTTTCAACCAAGTTTCACGTTCTAATATTCAGTAATTCTGAAGTTATAAGGCTCTGACAGACATTTGGACGTACACACTTCTCTGTCTAGTAGGCAAGCGCCCTAGTTGACTCAGAGAACTCGCTTCGCTCGTTCAATAAAAGTTCAACCCCTAAAGAGGTAAAATAGGGATTTGAAAAATCGAACTTAACGTGAGCGAAGACCGGCAATAGCTATAACATAAGTAAAGCTTAGAAGTTGCAAATGCAAGCAAAAAAAAGGAATATGTGTTTCAACAAGATATCTATTGCAGGTACCAAATATGGACTATACCTACATAGTGGCGCAGTGCAATCGTGAAAAACTTCGCTATTAACACAAAGCGATTTTTTAAAAACTTTTTTCACGTGGATGAAGTCGCGGACATTAGGTAGTACCAAAATATGTGCGCGAATCATATAAATATTTATATAGGCCAACTATAATTCTCTATTTATGAAAATAGCCTCCTCTTGGGTTGGGGGTGTAAACAATCGCTTCAAGATTCTAAAATTAAATGCAGTTCTCACATAGTTCTCTCCATAGTTTGGATTATTTCTCGAGAAAGGCCTATGTCTAACACCTTCACATTTGGATTTATCTATAGAATGGCTAAAACCACTCGTGCGACGCTCGGAATAGGCAGCTAGATATTTGTAATTCCCTCGTCCAAATCTTAGCACATCTGCGGTTTCAGTTTCGCGGTCGCAATATTAACATTCGTACAGCCAACGCAGTTATCGTACATCAAGCACATGTACGCAATTATGCACCCAAATACTAAAGCTTTTATGTGCCAATATTCTGTAAAAGTTTTCTTAAATGTATACCGTATGGTTTAGGGTACGATTTTAAGTCAAATTCAGGTTGCTCATTTTTTATGTTGAAGTTATGTTGTCATGGTATTTAACTTTTTTCCAATAACAACAGATGCAAAATACCAAAGGTACTGACCTAATCCTAATTAGGCTATTCGTAGAGCAAAAATTAAAAATGTAATACCTATTTAGATCTTACTTACAACTAATTTTATTTGTTGTATAGATATAAGTTATGTTTGTGTGGGGTTCTGCCATCATTTTTCCAATTTGAAGTAGTCTTCTCCGTTACCGGTCTTATAGCGAAAGCCTCGGAACAATATCTTGAGAGGCTTTCGAAGAAGTGAGGAGACTTTTCTCTTTGAATAAAAGAGAAAAGGCTCTAAGCTTGAATAAGCGTGGGTTCTTCGCTAACATTGGAACCTATTTTTTCCTATTTTTTGGCATTTATAGATATGTCAAAAAACAGGAAAAAATAGTGACAATAATTGTACCCGAGGATATAACGGGCACTCTCTCGAGTCTCGAATAAAATGGATTTTTCTGTTTTGTTCCATACAAATTTAATTAAAAAAAAATTTTTTCATGTTATAATCGCCAGAGATGCGTTAATATGATAACGTTGTGGCTTCTAAAAAGGTTCTACGTTAGTTTCCGACACGAAAAAAAAAAAATCTATACTAATATATAAAGCTGAAGAGTTTGTTTGTTTGAACGCGCTAATCTCAGGAACTACTGGTTCGAATTGAAAAATTATTTTTGTGTTGGATAGTCATTTATCGAGGAAGGCTTAGGCTATATAACATCACGCTGCGACTAATACGAGCTAAGCATCAGTGAAAAATGTTGCAAAAGCTGGGAAAATTATCCATATTTAAAATATATTCTTTTAAAAACTTCTTAATCGCGATCATAATAACAGAAACGCTGACGAAGTCGCGCGCAAGAGCTAGTTATAATATAAGAATCCTGTCTATGAAACCCGAGTTTCGATCGTGTGACGCTGTAGTGGTTAGGGCTGTCAGCATAGTGCATACTCAATCCGAAAAAAAAAAAATCACTCTCTTACCCCCACGAATATTATGTGAATGAGCAAATTTAAATGAGAGACATATATAATAATGAGCGTCCTATAAAATTCAGTTTAAACAATGAATCGCAATTTAACTACGCAGCACCGCAAACAACAGTCACTTAACCCATTTAGCAAATGAGTCGTTGAAATATGATTACGGTGTGCCTTTTTATTTTTCCAACAAGAAAACGACATTGTTTTGTCTTTAAAAAGGAAAAGAAACGGATTTGTGGCTCCCGTGCCGCCCAGTAATTGAATTATATCATCGATTTTCCATTAAAATGCTTTATGGAATGAAATGTTAAAGTCTAGGTGGGGCGGCTGCATGGGGTGCGGTCGCACTGACGGCGGAGGCGAAACTTGAAACCGCTGCTCGTTTGTGGAAAACCTGCAACAACCGCACCGCACGCCACCGAACGCAATTTCACCCTCACCACCTGGGTGCCTGGAGCACTTCGACCACCCGTTGCTCCATCTAGCTGCTCACCGTAGAGGAGTCCCGGGTCAGGTTATTTTCGTTACGGAATTTCTGGATTCGGTCTCCACGCTGGCCCGCAATAGAAGCATTGCAATAGCTTAAAAAATGTCAAATGAAATAAAAATAAATAAATCTTATATACTTTATAATTTTTTCATATCTTAATTAGTCTCGAAAATATAATGCTTTTAAGTCTCGCGCGCTTTATAAAGGCATTGTATTGCACTGTTTTACTTATAATAGCATTTCACAAGCACATGTAGACTATAAGTAGATTATAAAATCGTTATAGAAATAAATGTTCATGTAACTACGCCTAAATCCACCTTTATAGTATGCCACAAGTATCTTTTAAGTGTAAAAAAAAAGAAAAAAAAAGTACAATATGCTATTGGGATGTTCTCAATAATGGGTCCCGACCAAGACTGTAAGGTCAATATTATTTAACAGAATTCTAGATTACTGAACTTGGTTCTTCCTTTTCAGTTTTTATTTAAAACTAGACGATACCCGCGACTTCGTTCGCGTGGATTAAGGTTTTTATTCCCGCGGGAACTCTCTTATTTCCCGGAATAAAAAGTAGCCTATGTCCAGACTATAATCTATCTCTGTGCCAAATTTTAGACAAATCAGTTCAGTCGTTGTTAGGTGATTGAGTAACAAACATACAAACTTTCGCATTTATAATATTAAAATTAAAATATATTAAAATTTTTAATTCAAGTCAATCGAGTCCACCGGGGATCCAAGAGCTGGCAGCTACCTTGGCCAAAGAATTAGTTCGGCCATTCAAAGGGGCAATGCAGCCAGCATCTTGGGTAGGTACTATGCCGCGCTGCGGTGATATCGGAGAGATTTTAGGTTTATATTAGTTAGTATTGTATTTGTAATAATAGTAGGGGAGAGGGTGGCAAGATGGGGTACTTAAGCTTTAAAGGTCAATAATATAAAAAATTACATAGTGAAACAATCATATTTATTTTTTAATTAACAACTAATTATTATTATTCTAATATTTGGTGTCATTAGGAACTTTTGATAACACATTTAAGAGAAAAAAATTAAAATAAAAAAAAGGTGTTTTGCCCCGTCTTGCCCCATGGTGCTGGTAAGATGGGGTACTCCCCTGAGGTAAGATGGGGTAATGAGAATGATCACAGAGAAAGTTGATTATTTGAGCTGGCAGAACTCGCAGACATGGGTGGCTTCGTCATCATCATCATCTATTCCTGGCACAGCTATTATGAGCCCATCTTCCACATAAAGAGTATGATATCCACCCTTCAATGGAAACGGAATATACTTCCTCACAATACATACATGGTGTATCCTTCTCTTCTTCAGTTTCGTCTCCAGATGATGAGACTCTTCGTCGTTTTGCTGTTTTCGCTGATCGGCTATTCTTCTTTGATTTTTTATTTTGAGCTTTTGTAGTAGTAGTTTCTTCTGTTTTTTTAATTCATCTTTTCTCTTTTTTGTTTCTATTTTCTCTAGTTTTTCTGTTCAGCTTATTTTTTTTTCTGGGCGATGACTTCTAGTTCTTGTTTGTAGAGAGATGACGTGATAATTGCTGTTTTTCCACGCTTTTTAGCAATACGGGAGGATTTTTAGTAAGCGGAAGTGGAAAGAGTTGTTTTGGAGAAGTCAAAACAAAGCTACTGTTGCTTTTACCGCTTGTGGGCATATTAGCTGGTTGTGATATCGCATAGATTCTTCGGACCACGACCCTCTGTCAGTCGTGCGTCACGAACCATTCTAAAAAGACAAACTATAATAAGCTCACAAAAAACAAACTCATTTTTACGAAAAAAAAAACAAGAACAAAATTATTCTCACTGGGGGCAAGATGGGGTACCCCGTTACCCCATCTCGCCTGCAGAGCGATTTTATAAAAAAAAAAAACAAAAAAAAAAAACAGCCAACAATCTTAAGGAAACACAATGCCCACCTTATTATAGGATAGTTTAAGCGTCAATCACAGCAACACCTCACCAGCTAACGTTATTTAACAAATCACAGTCACTTGTCAAACCAGAAGAAAATATCATAAGCAATTTGCAGTAAAACACTTTTTTTGAATTTTTTTCGACACTGTGCACTTGTGAACCACTAATCACTGGGTGACTGACAAGTATCATGGCGGCGCGTCGAACGATGAATGAACAACCGTGATCACTCAATTGGAACTGTGAATTTCATTGGGTACCCCGTCTTACCCGCTACCCCGTCTTACCTCCTTCTCCCCTATAGATATAATATTTAAATGTACTGTATTGGATATTGGCTAAAATTCAAAATATCAATTTAAAGTCTGGTTTTTGAATTTTAAAAATTTTATTAAATTACTACATAATTTGATCCGCGTGCACTCTCGCCGCGCCTCACACTTTGTCCAGTATAAAAGCACAAGAATTCAATCTCGCGGTTGATGTGAAAGAATTCCTCGTAAAAGAGTACACTTTATATCTTACTTAGGTATTATATACAAACTAAAATTCTTCTCAGTCTGTCAAGATATTCTCCATATTAGCCGACTGCCGAACTGGGGCCCAAGTCTGCTATTGCAATTCTAGTCGAATTGTCTATCAATGACATCCCAATTGCTACTTTTAGCAATTTTGGTAGTCTACTAATTCAATGGCGTCACAATTGTTTTCCGGTGGTTTGCCACTGACACATCTAGCTTTGAATCTAGCTTAAATAAACGTTTTTAATATGTAGTTTTTTTTGAAACTCATTTCGGCAAACGCTTTTTAAGCTAATGGCAATACTGAGGTATCATTGAATTACAATCCAATTATAAGAAATCGAACGACCATTGTGAATTTAGTAGACTACGAAATTTTGGACCAATGATAATTGAATTGTACCTAATTGTATTGCGGTTCAATGACAATGACATGTAAAATTGCAGACTTGGGGCCCTGGACATGACTAATATTCTCCTTTCCCTTCTTAATAAGCGAAAAGCTTGTAATATGGGTAGGTAAGTTCCTTCATTCCATTCGCACGGCTGGGGTCTGGAATGCTCTTCCAAGATCTGTGTTTCCTAACACGTACAGTTTGGGTCCTTAAAACAAGAGTGAATAGGCATCTTCTAGGCAAACGCGTTACACTTTAGACCGCATCATCACTTTCCATCTGGTGTGGTAGTAGTCAAGCGTGTGCCTATACCTAATGTATAAAAAAAAAGTACGACCAATGACCATGATATGACAAAAGTGCAGCGAGGTACGAACTATCGATCTTATAGTTTGTCATTTTGCATTAAAAATCCCCGTCCGTGTTTACTAACCACGTTCGGTCCCCGTCCCGTCCACGTTTTTACGCCGTCCCGTCCCGTCCCGTGCACGTAGGTACGTATGCAGCGACCTTTATTTGACGACCTCCTTGAAACAGTGCTGAGCGCTGTGGTCTTATAACTGGGAGGTCTCGGGTTCGATTCCCGGCGGTTCAATTTGCGAATTTATAATTTCTAAATTGTCTCTGGTCTGGTGTGGAAGGCTGAGACCGTGGCTAGTTACCACCCTACCGTCAAAGACGTGCCGCCAAGCGATTTAGAGTTCCGGCACGATGGCGTATAGAAACCGATTAGGGGGTAGGTATGGGTTGAATCTAGACTGCCATACCGGTTCCAAGTTAGCCCGCGACCATCTAAGTCGTTATCGTCTAGTCTAGTTATCGTCACTTACCATCAGATGAGATCGCAGTCAAGGACTATCTTCACAATCTCTCTCGCTCTTATTTTTTTGTGCTTAGCGTAATGTTGTTTTTATAGCAAAAAGTATACACTTTTGACACTAAAATGAGTGAATTTTGAGTTATGTCACCCTTGTCGCAAATGAGCGATGTGTCTAATTTTCAAAAGTCTCTCCGACCGCATTTCCTCTTGACGTGAGCGAAGCCGCGAGCATAAGCTAGTACAAAATACACGTCACTTACTGCACACAAGGATGTGTATAAATATCACAATAAGGTAAAGTATCCGGCTGTCGGCACATTACAAATGCGACGTTCGCGTTACCGGGAAACAACGGCGCGGGTAATTAAGCGTCTTTATAAATATACACGACAAATATTAGTTCCAACGTGGTTTATAGGTATACTAGCTTCTGCCCGCGGCTTCGCTCACGTTGAGTTCAATTTTTCCATACCCCTATTTTACCCCCTTAGGGATGGAATTTTCTAAAATCCTTTCTTAGCGTATTCCTATGTCATAATAACTGAAGAGTGTCTGATCGAAAACACGAAAAAAAGCCTACTTGTTAATGCTGGATATGAGTTATCTCTGTTAAAAATTTCAGCCAAATCGGTTCATTCGTTGTGGCGAGAAGGTGTAACAAACATACCTACACACACACACACATAGAAACTTACACATTTATAATATAAAATAGGTGTGATATAGAGTTTATATAAAAGAAAACTTCAGAAGTTTCAATGCAATACAAAAAGAATTTTCAGTACTGTACCTACTAAAATTTTCAAGAAGTTTTCTTTTAAGTTATTTAAGCTGTCAAGCGCGAAAAAAGATGGCGCTAGTGACTACAAGAAAATAATCAAGGCAATGCATCGTTACACCGTAAACATGCTAATTTACCTATGACTTTTTTATAACTTAATTAATAACGTGTGGGCTACCTAAGTTATAGCCGGAGAGCTGGCGGGAAATCTTGATACTCGTATCTTACTTGACAAAATTGACTTTAATTTACTTGATTAGATAGGTAAAGTTAGCACTATTTACCATTTTTAAGAATAGCCAGTTTCTTTTCACTAATTGTGGATTTTTATTTTCAAGATGATTTTTTAGCTTATTTCTGTACCTACATCCTAGTAATCGTAACTTTAGGTATGTGAATATATACCATATATAATATAGAATAGGTACCGACTAACCGATCACTTCGATCGTTAGAAAATGACGTCATAGGAGATGCAGTCTAACATGGTGTGCGCTTGCTTAGAAGATGCCTATTCACTCTTGATTATTGATATTAATAAAAAATACTCAAAACTACCACTTCCAACACCTTACCTACACCGTACACGACAATAACCTGACACGGGACTCCTCTACGGTGAGCCGCTAGATGGCGCACTTTTTATCAACGCCATCGAGCGAGCATTTTTTGAGCGAGCCGCTAGATGGCGTTGATAAAAAATGCGCCATCTAGCGGCTCACCGTAGAGGAGTCCCGTGTCAGGTTATTTACGTTACGGAATTTCTGGATTCGGTCTCCACGCTGGCCCGCGATAGAAGCTATGCAATAGCTTAATAAAGACCACCAGCTCCACAACTAGAAGTAGAGGTTACGATTTAGACCAGTTTATGCTACAATTTAATTTGACGACCCTTGCGTGACCGCAGTTGTCGTCACATACTTTTATGAGTGATGTAAAATAATGAAAAAATTCCGGACGAACACTTTTATGCGCCATGTTTGATTTAGAGGCTCTGTATTTATGATTATGATACGTAGTAATACGTTGTTGTATTACACGACGTGCGTTCGTGACACCGGGCTCCGTAATTAATCTATGATTAACACTTGAGAGGCTGTCGCCATATTCAAAATCAAAAATCAAAATCAAAATTTATTTATTTCATGTAGGCCAACTTGCGGCTCCTATGAAACGTCATAAATATACCACCGGTTCGGAATGCAGATTCTGCTGAGAAGAGCCGGCAAGAAACTCAGCAGTTGCTCTTTTCAAAAAAATTTTTTTTTTTTTTTACAATTGTTAAAAAAAAACTAGGCTATGCACACAATGTTTCCACACAGAAGTTTCAAAAATGCACACCTACCACAACCTAACACATGTTAACATGGGTAGACACAAAGCAGACCCATTCCCGTTGGCGGCACCCGTTCATGAGCATGACGCATGATCCAGCCGTTGCTTCGCTCAACCATATTTGAGGGAACGTAACAACCCGCACCACACGACACCACCACAGAAATGTTTAAGCGAGCATGACATACTTAGCCTATTCTTTTGGACCTATTCGATTGACGCCATTTTGGCGCTGTAGGCACTAAGCAGATACGAGTGTCTCTGGAACTAATCCTATCCTACTAATAATATAAATGCAAAAGTGTGGATGATGAATGGATGTTTGATGGATGTTTGTTATGTACTCAATAACGCCGCAATGACCGAACCTAAATTTGGCTAAAATTTCGCACAGTGATAGATTATAGTCTCGAAAAACACATAGGCTAGGTACTTTTTATCGCAGAAAATTAGAGGATTCCAGAGGAAATTACAAAAAAAGCTAGCACAATGACGATTCCCGCGTAGAGGATTCCAGAGGGATTTACAAAAAAAAGCTGGGAAAACTGAGGAGTCCCGCGGGATTCTTAAAAATTTGACTCCACGCGGCCGAAATCGCAAAATCAAAATTAATAAATAAAATAGCTTCCGTTAAATAAAAATCTCAATAAACAATATTTCCAAATTTAATAAAGTTAGTGGAATTATCAATTAATCTAAAAGCTAGTCTAAATATATAAAAGGAAATGGTGACTGACTGACTGATCTATCAACGCTCAGCCAAGTCACTGGACGGATCGGGCTGAAATTTGGCATAAGTAGATACCTACAGCCAGGTAACTGTTATGACGTGGGCATCCACTAAGAAAGGATTTTTGAAAACTCAACCCCTGCATAGCTATTTTAGAAATTTTATCCCCGGGGAAAGGATAAAATGTTTATCCCCTCGCTCAGTTTTATCCACCTGTCGAGCATGAGCAAAACGGTGGAGAATATCCACAGTGGATATTCTTATAGAAATATACTTTTCCTTTCCCTTGTCGTCATGCTTTAGCATAGGGAGAAGATAATTTTATCCCTCGTCAGTGGATAAAATCGGGGGATAAAACCTTTATCTCCTCCCCATGCTAACCCTGCTGAGGTGGTAAAGTAGGGTGCGGTGGGTGGTCAACTTGCATTTCTCGCGCTTACGGCTCGCTGTCCCCGCGCTCACGTCTCTCCATATAACCGATAGCTCGTCTCTTGATTTAACTGGTAGGTACAGCTAAGCCTGCGGTCGGCGGGCTGTAAGCGCGGCGTCGCCTAGCCGTAGCCGAGTCGACGTTCCCACCGTAGCTACATTAGGGTAAAAACATGCCGAAGATGCCTCACTGCGACACCTCGCGGTCGCGGTTTAGCTCGCTACCTCGATGTCACCTCCATGTAAAACAAATGTATGCAATACCCCCGGGTATTGAAAGACTTAAATCCCGGGCCTCGTCGTGGACATCAGCTAGTCTTAGAATAGCAGTGGGGTCCTAATTAATAGTGTTAATTATAGGTAGGAAGTAGATAGGTAGGTAGGGGAGAGGGTGGCAAGATGGGGTACTTAAGCTTTAAAGGTCAATAATATAAAAAATTACATAGTGAAACAATCATATTTATTTTTTTTAATTGAAACTGTGAATTTCGCTGGGTACCCCGTCTTACCCGCTACCGCGTCTTACCTCCTTCTCCCCTACAAGAGTTCCAAACGCGCTCCTCACTTAGCTTAGACTCAAGATAGAGTTAAAACGAGACAGATTTATGACGAGCATATTTGTGCCTTATTTAAGACTTAAGAGTATTGTCACTTATCTTGTCTTATGCTTAGATAGGTAGGTATAGGTATGCCGGGAAGGATTTCTTTTGTGCCTAATAGGTAATTATTACAGAACTTGCATTATAATATAAAACCACAATATGTGGCCTAGATAGGTACAATATCTTTCTATTAATACCTACTTACTACCTACTTAAAAGTTAGAAGCACTTAGGAAGGTAGAGCTTGGTAGAGAAGCATGTTTGTGAACTTAGATTTCATTGATTTAAAGCGATGATATTACGAGTATTATCAATATTAGATAGGTAGGTATCCAATATCCATTTGTTTATGCATCTGACCATGTAGCATTGAGGAAAAGTAAGTAGGTTTCTAGGAGGAATTCAACTACCTACAATGGTAGTTAGAATAAGTTGACAATAATAATATCACAAGCTTTGTATCGGTTGGTCGTGAGTGTAACGGCGCGCGCGGCCAGGTCGGGAGGGCGTGCTCGCGTGCGCGCGGGTGCGGCACGCGGCGTGCGGGCGTGCCCGTGCGTGCGCGGGCGCCGCGGGTCGATGCGGGCGCGGGCGGGGCGGGGCGGCGCCGGGGGCGGGGCGCGGCGGCCATTCGCTTGCGGCGCGGCCCGCCCCCGGCCCCGCCCGCGCGCCCCGCCGCCGCCACGCCGCGCTCAGTGCCTCGCGAGTCGTCGTCCGCGGAGCTCGCGCCTGTTCACTCCGCTCGTTGCAGATGCGCGCTCGCCGCCGCTAGACATGCCGGCCGAGGAGGATCCCGCGGCGATGGACGGCCGCGACGCCGCCGCCGGCTCCCCGCAGCAGTTCTGCCTGCGCTGGAACAACTACCAGAGCAACCTCGCCACCTGCTTCGACCAGCTGCTGCAGAGCGAGTCGTTCGTGGACGTGACGCTGGCGTGCGAGGGCCGCAGCCTCAAGGCGCACAAGGTGGTGCTGTCCGCGTGCAGCCCCTACTTCCAGACGCTGTTCATGGACAACCCGTGCCGGCACCCGATCATCATCATGCGCGACATCAAGTACTGCGACCTGAAGGCGGTGGTGGACTTCATGTACCGCGGCGAGATCAACGTGTCGCAGGACCAGATCACGGCGCTGCTCAAGGTGGCCGAGACGCTCAAGATCCGCGGGCTCACGGACGTGAGCGGCGAGCACGCCGTGCTGCGCGCGGGCGGCCTCGAGGCGCGAGCCGCCAAGCGCGCCGCCAGCCGCGAGCCCGCCTCGCCCGGCAAGGCGCGCCGCCGCTCCGCCGAGCGCGCCGACCGCGCCGACGTCGCCGACGCCGCCGAGCGCAGCCCGCGCGCCTCGCCCGCCGACCTGCTGCCCGCGCCGCCCGACGCGCCCGCGCCCGCGCTGCACGCCGACGACGTCGACATCCGCCCCGGCATCGCCGAGATGATCCGCGAGGAGGAACGGGTGAGTCGACCGCTCCGCTCCGCACCGCACCGCTCCACTCCGCACCGCACCGCTCCGCTCCGCTCCACTCCCGCGCCACCCCGCACCCGCTCGCGCGCATTTCGCTTTCCCGCCGTCCTCCCCAGTTTCGCAAACTTTTGCAATTAGTGGACCTACCTAATTATTTTTTTAGTTATTTTGTATCGGAGCTACACACCCGCTTCCGCATGTTTAGAAATAGGCATAGCTACACTTAGGGTAGTTACTTAAGTGAACAACATCTTCAAAATTATAATAGTTACTAAATAGGTATTTTTTTTTTATAATTTCATTTCTTTATTATAATTGAACATTTAATATTTAATTAAAATTGTTATTAGATATTAAAAAGATTCTTCAATTAAGTCAAGCTTGATTAAATAGGTACATAATGGTAATTTCAATAGTTCCTTGAAAGTTACAAAATAATGACGAATAATGGGAAAAGAATTCGTAGGAATCAAGAAAATGAGCAAACAACGATACAACATTGTTGCTAATAATATTGTAACTTTGTTACGGCTAGATGGGCAATGTAATTAAAACTTAGAAAATTAATTCATTTTTTCCTTACATATTTTAACCGTAATCCAATAAGCAAAATGGTGGCCGTAATATACATAGGTATCTCTACGACGGACGATATTGAAAAAAATATATTTATATTTATTTGTTATTTTAATTAGTTGACCTTTAATTTGAATAATTGAACGAATTACCTAGGTATAACATTTTAATATTTATTTCAAATGATCGGCATTTAATTTAGGCAATTATATCGAAATAAATTCGACTCTATCGTGTCGCGTTAAGACTGAATTTCGTTTGCGACGGCCAAGAAACTCGGCTCAGCTGTTTGGTGAGATAGGTTCGTAACATTGTCTCACCCTTCACCGCGCCGTAAGGCACTAACAGACGTGCGATTGTAATTTTAGGCGACGCTTAAATATATATAACGTTAACTAAAATAATGAAATAATCTAAAACTAGATGATGCCCGCGACTTCGTCGTGGATTAAGGTTTTTTAATTCTCGTAGGGACTCTTTAATTTTCCGGGATAAAATGTAGCCTATGTTTTAATCCTGGATGTGAGTTGCCTCTATTACAAATTTCAGCCAAATTGGTTAATTCGTTGTGGCCTGAAGGAGTAACAAACATACACACACATACACATACAAACTTTCGGCTTTATAATATTAGTGTGATATTAGGATAGGATTAGGATTAGGTCAATGTATCTCAACAAAATTGGTGGAAGCTTAATTGGTTTTTGTAATAGCGTACTGTATTAACTTTGTTTTCTTAATTCTTCTTCTTTATCAACTTATCGATGTCCATTGCTGGACGTAGGTCTCTTGTATGGACCTCCAGAACTTTTATTTATTAAACTTTTTATTAAGTCTCTTAAATTATAATTAAAATTAGTAACAAGCCTCGGTCTTGCGCCGCCTGAATCCAGCGGCTCCCTGCGACTCGTTTGATGTCGTCGGGTCGTCCATCTAGTGGGGAGTCTGCCAATAATGCGCTTTCTTAATTCAGCTGTTTGTTTTTCCTAGTTAAAAAAAACTTAAGCTTAACTTACAAGTTAGAAACAAGTTAGAAAAGCATTATTGTATATATGCTCTATGGGAATTAAACCTGTGATAACGATTTTTGCTATTTTCTCAGGAATCGGATATGTTTTTATAGCTAATGAAACTTGTAATCAAATAAACATATTATCCTTTTAATAAATACAATAAATAAATAAATAATCATTTAATTCAGACAAAGGATTTAATATGTACCTACCTATGACAATTCACGTTACGCTTAAAATTTTACGTTAAAACTATCGCTTGTTATAGTTATCCCTCCATTACTATGTATTTTATAATAAAACAAAAGAAAAACAAAAAAAAATACTGAAAATATTCATCATCCAAATATTCAAAATTGTAACATTGAACATTTTACGTTAAAACTATCGTTTGTCATAGTGAGGGCCTCACTTTAGTAAATATTTTATAATAAAAACATAAAAAAATACTGAAAATAATATTCAAAATTGTTATAAATAAAAACACTTATAATAACTTCTTACATTAAAATAGCTTCACAATAATATTGTAGCATTTTGTTTTGAAAAGAGCAACTGGTGAGTTTCTCGCCCATAAACAACAGAACATGCTTTTCGGAACGATGGTAGAGTCTTATGCTGAGATCTATATACCGTACTCTCACTTAGCTCAGACTCAAGACAGAATTAAAACGAGACAGATTTATGTCAGAGCATATTTGTGTCTCGTTTTAACCTCTGTCTTGAGTCTGAGCTGAGTCAGAGCTCTATAGATCTCAGCATTAGACTTGTCATAAGAGCCACAGATTGGCCTACAAGAAATAAATTGTTCTCAATTGAATTTGATTGTATAACCAATTAACTTGTTAAAAAACTATTTTAATGCTTTGCATATTCAAATTGTAGTTTGTTGTGCAGTTTTTCAATGCTTTGCTCTTTATAATTGTTTGTGTTACTATTTGTCATTCAAGCACTAGTTAAAAATGTTTAATGCGGACAAAAAGTCGAGCAAAAAAATTACATAGAATCCTAAAATTACAGGAATTCACCAACTAGATTGCTTTGCATATTGAAATTGTAGTTTGTTGTGCAGTTTTTCAATGTTTTGCTTTTTATGGTTGTTTGTGTTACTATCGGTCATTCAAGCACGAGTTATAAATGTTTAAAACGGTCAAAAAGTCGTCAAAAAAATTACATAGAATCCTAAAATTACAGAAATTCACCTGCTAGATGCTTCGAATGAATTTTGTTTAAAATATATTGGAGGGGGGAAACTTTTTCCCATTGCCCTTTCATGCGATGATAGTCTAGTGGAAACCTTTTCTAGAGTCCGGGGTTCGATTCCAGGGGCGCATGAGGTTAAGTGCGTTCTAAGCAATTAAGCAATTAAACATCACTTGCTTAAGCAGTGAACGAAAATATCGTGAGAAAAAGGTAATGAATATAAAAAAAAATAGATAAATATTCTCAAAGGTGTGTGAAGTTTGTCAGCTCACACTTGGCTAGTGCGGTCAACGGCCTAAATATAAATATATATATAGCGTAGTTTAACAATGCTTTCATTTACTGACTGACTGATCTACCAACGCACAACTCAAACCACTGGACGGATTATGCTGAAATTTGGCATACAAATAGGTATTATGACATAGGTGTCCACTAAGAAAAGATTTTTGAATATTCAACCCCTAAGGGGATAAAATAGGGCTTTGAAAAATCGAACTTAAAGTGAACGGAGCCGCGGGGAAAGGTTAGTCATTTATATAATCTTCAATTGGGATCTTCAATTTTTAATCTGGTGGGAGGCTTTGGCCGTGGCTATTTACCACCCTATACCGTCAAAGACGTGCCGCCAAGCGATTTAGCGTTCTGGAACGATGGCATGTAGAAACCGACTAGGGGATATGGGTTGAATGTAGACTGCCATACCCCTTCTGAGTTAGCCCGGTACCATCTTAGACTGCATCGTCACTTACCATCAGCTGAGATCGCAGTCAAAGGCTATCTTTTTTTTATGTACATATAAAGAATTACAAGACAATATTTTTTTTTATATAAGAATAGCGGGCAAACGAGCTGGCGGGTCACCTGATATAAGTGATTACCGCCTCCCATGAACACTTGTAGTAACAGAGGCACCACCAATGCGTTGCCGGCTTTTCAGGAACTTATTGGTTCGCCCCTTGAATAACCCCATATTGTAATTGAGTGGGAACACTGTCGAAGGGAGATGATTTCACAATTTGGTAGTACGTGGAAAAAAGATCTGGAGCATAATATATTAGAAGAAGTCGATATAGGTGAAGATATCTTGTCATAGAATAAAAACAAACGCATGTACTTTTGTGACTTTTACTGTCGCCCGTGTGATCCCGCCCTTAGGAATTTAGTTCAGTTGGCGGGACGGGCGGCAATTCCTTTATTTGTTGTGTAAATATTTTGCTTCGTGAAAAAGGGTCCTAACATTTTTTGCCGCGAAGAACAATTTATTATTTATTTTTATACTTTACTAGCTGTTGCCCGCGACTTCGTCCGCGTCAATTTCTATAAGTTATGTTGATAAAAAACTCTTTGGCAAATAATAATTGGCAATAATGCATTAATTTTGACCAAATTTGATTACCATAAAAAAGGTTCTAATGAGTCAATCTTAAAAAATAGACAAATACTGTCGCGGGCATTTTTTAGATCATTTAAAGAGTAATAATTCTTTCATACATATTTTTTGGGTAACTTGAACCGTTTACGCAGCGCACGCAACGGAAGCCCTCAAATATGGATAATTTTCCCCGTTTTTGCAACATTTTTCACTGATGCTTCGCTCCTATTGGTCGCAGCGTGATGTTATATAGCCTAAAGTCTTCCTGGATAAATGGACTATCCAACATAAAAAGAATTTTTCAATTCGAACCAGTAGTTCTTGAGATTAGTGCGTTCAAACAAATAAACTCATCAGCTTTATAAAATTGGTATAGATATATACTTTTTCCGAGAATATTAAAGTTTTTGTAGAGCTAAGGGCAAGCACGTAAGCGTAGGAGCTACTTTAGGTACTAAGCATGTTAGGTAGATACTAATAGTAGGTAGTTTACCGATGCTTTTACTTAATTTTATCTTCTTAGATTTTTTTCTAAATTCCACAGTAGGTAGATCTAGGAAGAGCATTCTAGACCCTAGCCGTGCGAATCAGGAATGAAGACTTAAAGCGTTTTATGAAAAAAAAAGACGTGTGCACTCGGGGACTGCCGCGGTAAAGCTATTGCATAGCATTTTTTATCAACGCCATCTAGCGGGTCGGGTTGATTAAAAATGCGCCATCTAACGGCTCACCGTAGAGGAGTCCCGTATCAGGTTATTTTCGTTACGGAATTTCTGGATTCGGTCTCCACGCTGGCCCGCGATAGAAGCTATGCAATAGCTTGAAAAAAACGATTTTTGAATTTTTTTGGAGGTAAGTACCTACGTGCATTTTTCTCTTACACCGTGATTATTAGGTACCTATATATACACACGTTCAAAAGTCGGTTAAAAGGCAGCAACATTTCACATTTCGAATAGGTAGGTACAAACATTATATCCCCATTGTTCTTTAATGTAAGAGTAATTTAGTATTTGCGAACTAAAACTGGGTCTCGCAACAAAAGGATATTGTTCCGCCACAATTAGCATTGCAATAAGCATAGATAAGTGAATGTTTGTGCTATTGGCTTTAAAATTAACAAAGTTTCGAAAAATTCTAAAGCACCTACCTACCTGGTAGCGTTGCCAGACGTCCCGTATTTCCCGGGACATCCCGTATTTTAGGCATAGTTTAAAACTAGCTTTTGCTCGCGCCTTTGCTTACGTTAAGTTCGATTTTTCAAACCCCTATTTTACCCCCTTAGGGGTTGAATTTTCAAAAATCCTTCCTTAGTGTGCGCCTACGTCATAAAAGGAACCAACTGTAAAAATTTCAAGTTTCTAACTTCAGTAGTTTAGGCTGTGCGTTGATATCTCAGTCAGTCAGTCTGTCAGGACTTTGAATTTTATATATATAGATTATAGATGTCCCGGCGGGACTGACTCTGTCCCGTATTTGAACCGTACTTCGTTTTTCATTATGAAATCGATCCAAGTATTCACACACGTAACGTTCGTAAAGTAGCGAGTCGATGACCGTTTTTAATTACGATTATAATTGTATTGATTTTTACAGATATGTTAAAACGAATAAAAATATGTTAAAACTAACTCGATCCTCGGAAAAATATCAAAAAAAAATTTACACTAATTTTTTTTTTATTTGGCCCGGGTAAAGAACTAAAATCCCGTATTTTTTGCCCATTTAACCATTTGTCCCTTATAGGCTGAAAAAAAATCTGCCAACCCTACTACCTAGTACCTACGTAACAATTGCTTTTTGAAGTTTCCATTTGTTTCCCTTTGTTGTTATTAGAATAGAATAGAATAGAATAATTAAATATTCAATAGCCTTTTTTTTCTACTGGATGGAATCAGGCGTTACTTTGCGGAAGTTCATGATTAGCAAGAAAAGGTTGGAGTTATTTTGCAATAATCCGCCAACAGGAAAAATCTGTATGGTCAAACATGCAGTTAAAAGATAAGCACCGCTTCCCTCCCCAACCAAGCAAGAAAGCCAAGTTCCCAAGCAAGCAATGCCACCACCACTCACATGCACCACCACACAAGACTTTCGTACTACTTTCGACGCACGTTTCGCCCCGACACCGGAGCAACCTCAGGAGAAGTCGACTTTACAAAGCTGTATTGTCTAGTGACGTTTGTGTCTTTTTTTTTTGCTTTGCTATTTTTCAGCTATCTACAATCAGTCAATCTGTGACTATGAGTAGATTTGATGTAGGCACTGTGTGATGTAGGTACCACCGACGTAAGTGAAAATTATTAACAAGGCAATGTAACTTCACCGGAATCTAGGTAGATATCTAAGTACTGCACCATTCTTTATAAATAATGAACAAGGTAGGTACGTACCTACCCACTACACGCTGGGAGTAAAAAATCCGCGCCTATTTCGTAGCCGAAACTCAGTTAGAATTTCTAATAGGCTTTAGAAAGAGGGGCAATTAATTTTTCATTAACTTTGCATGTAAAAGTAGTGGAGTGGGTATTCGCTCTATAATATAATGAGCGGTTTCTATCTGTAATGTCTGGTGGGAGGCTTTGGCCGTGGCTAGTTACCACCCTACCGTCAAGCGATTTAGCGTTCCGGCACGATGGCGTGTAGAAACCGACTAGGGGTATGAGTACGCTGCCATACTTCCAAGTTAACCCGCTACTATCTTAGACTGCATCGTCACTTACCATCAGGTGAAATTGCAGTCAAGCACTATCTTGTCATCGAATAAAAAAAAAGGTGAAATCTATACACTGCACTCTCACTCAGCTCAGACTCAAGACAGAGTTAGAAAGAGACAGATTTATCCCAACTAGCAAAGTAGTCCGAACCAGTGGTAGATTCATTTGACGATTCGAAAGCACTTTGTTAAAGTTTATTTGAATAAAAAATTATTCTCTTCTATTCTATTCTATAAATAAAACTGTAATAATACTAATAAAGCTCCTATAGAGGCATTGTATTGCACTCGTTTACTTAGAGTAGCACTTCAAAAGCACAAGTAGACTATAAGTAGATTATGATCGTTGTAGAAATAAATGCTTCTCTAACTTACGTCGAAATTCCCCTTTAGAGTATGCTATAAGTATTTTTAAGTGTAAAAAAGATAGAGAAAACAGAACATTTTGCTACTTGGAATGTCTGAGCATATTTCGTTTTAACTCTATCTTAAGTAGGTAAGGCAGAGCTATAGGCCATTACCTAGTCTTCTGGATAAGACTGCCGTCTCTTATTCTGAGGGTCACGGGTTCGATTCTGGATCTCTTAGCTAGTCGGGGCTAGGGTTGCCAGGTCGCTAAACCTAATAGCCGGACAGACCAGCCAGTTTGGCCGGACATTTGGGTAAAAAAGCCGGACACCCTATATTATTGAGGATTTTGTCTCAGTATTAATAGGTACGACAAATAAATCTTGTTAATTTCTAGTGAAATAATAAATAAAATCGAATGCCTAATCAGTCTTAGATAGGTACTTTATTATTAATCAGTCGAATAGTCATCAGTCAAAATTAAATTCTAGATACTTAAACATTTATCAACATATTTGAATTTTTCTTAAATACTAATGAAAGGCACAAATAAGACTTTTTTAACTAAAAAAAATAATCAAAAACTTCTTCTCTTTAAGTTAAATAATGAAACAAAAAAAACTTTTTCTCTTTGAGTTATACACAAATTGTGTAACACAATAAAAATAATTATTCATATTTTTGATTTGCCGAAACCTGCTTTAAGAGCTCAGTTTCTTTCAAAATGTAGTTGAAAAAATCCTTACATGTCAAATGTTTTAAATTAAATTCTACAACCAACATTTTGGCAACAGTATCAACCTGTAATCTGTTGCGTTCTTTCGTCCATTGCTGACCTATCAAGGAAAAAGCTCTTTCAACGTTTGCGTTATGTCCTGGGATAGCAAAAAAGCCTAACAAAAGCCGGACAAGACGGACACCGTTTATTTTGGCCGGACACGCAATCAAAAAGCCTACCTATGTCCGGCTTTATCCGGACGCCTGGCAACGCTAGTCGGGGCTAGGTACCTACCTACTTATGTGCATATACCATAGGCTTCAGTTAAAGCCTCAATAGTCCAAGGGTTGAAGGTGCGGACTGAAAACTTAAAGGGCGCAGCTTCGAATCCCACCCGTTGCACTATTGTCGTACCCACTCCTAGCACAAGCTTTCCGCTTATTTGGAGGGGATAGGAGGATATTAGTCAACATTAGCTGATATTTAAAAAAAAATATTTTTTGTCTGCGGTGTTTTGTCGACTTCCTGTAACAGTCAATAACAGTGTTGCCAGTAATATATTTTTAAACCAAAACTTTGAAATGGCCAAAAATTTTAAAGGGGTCAATAACTTTACCGGTTCCAATATATTATTTATCTCTTTATATGTAGTCCTTCTAATCCTACTATCCTATATTATAAATGCGAAAATGTGGATGTATGGATGGATGGATGTCTGTTACTCAATCACGCCGCAACGACTGAACCAATATGGCTGAATTTTAGCAGAGATATAGATTAAAGTCTGGAATAACATAATATGGGCTACCTATTCTACTTTTTATCCCGGGAAATAAGAGAGTTCTCGCAGGAATTAAAAAAAAGATCTGTAGCACTCGGGGACTGCCGCGGCAAATCTATTGCATAGCATTTTTTATCAACGCCATCTAGCGGCTCACCGTAGAGGAGTCCCGTGTCAGGTTATTTTCGTTACGGAATTTCTGGATTCGGTCTCCACGCTCAAGGCCCGCGATAGAAGCTGTGCAATAGCTTAAAAACTAAATCCAGGCAATTCCGCAATCAACTAATGATAATAATAATTAAACAAAAATGTCATACACTACCCGTGTTTCTTAATTCTATTTTTACGCCCTGTTCACGGTTAGAGTTTATTTTGCCGGACGCCAAGTAAGTCGTAATAATATCAAAAACGTGCCCCGTAGAGTATATTAAAACATATTACGTTACAGCTATAAAAAAATATAAAAATAAACAATACTTCATTAGTAAAGCTTTATAAGCGTGAAAGAACACGTGCGAAGCGCGTTTCAATTAACGTGCGTAATTAAAAAAGTAAGAAAAAAATATAGTATTAGGCCAGTGATTAATTCACGATAAGGCTATTTATTATAGTATGTATGATTAATTCTGACGATTTTGATTGGACTGATTAGTGGATAGGTACCTATGTACCTACCTATGAGGTTAATAGTGGGTTTACACGCACCGATTTTAGTCGACACCGACTTTTTTTTTAAAACTAATATCCTCCTCTCCCCTCCATATAAGCAGAAAGCATGTGCTAGGAGTGGGTACGACAATAGTGCAACGGGTGGGATTCGAACCTGCGACCTTTCAGTTTTAAGTCCGCACCTTTAACCGTTGGGCTATTGTACATAGGTACATCTTTTTTGTACCCATGTTCGAGCAAATAAAAATATCTTTATCTTTTAAAGAATCAAGTGAAATTTAACAAAAATTAGAATAATTCGTTTATTCTAACAGATATTAGTTTTCCTAATGTTTTTTTAAATTCCCATGGGGAAACATGGGATTAACAAAAATTATTTATCTGTGCAAACAGGTAAAAGTGCTTTGTAAAGAATCAATCCGCTATAGCAACGTTTTATATAAGACATCGACGACACCCATCGCGCGTGCCAGCCTACAGCCAGCGCCATCTATTTTAACTTGCGACATTATTACGAATGATATTGTTACATCTATTAAAATTGAAGTGTCTGTTTGTTGCCGCTAATCTCGGGAACGGCTGGTTCGATTTTGACGGGACTTTCACTATCAGATAGCTGATATTATCGGGCGTAATATAGGCTACTTTTTTAACCGACTTTCGAAAAAGGAGGCCAAGGAGTTGTGGTTTTCTACCTCTGTATATCGATATCTCCGTGATTTCTTAACCGATCTGCGTGAATCTGTTTTTAATGGACATAATAACTTTGCGAGATACTCCCATAAAACTTCTGGTTCCAATTCCTCAATCCTGATGCTTGTAGTGGAGAGAGTATTTTAGTAGTAGTATTAAAGGAACCTTTGGCAAGATCGGTCGTTCTCATTTATACGTCCCTCACCTGTAGTACCACACCTCATGGCGACCCTGCCAGCGCGGGCGCGGGGTTCGCGCTGGGCAGTACCTAATTAGACACGCGGCAGTACTTACGTGCCTACAACAGCCTACAAGCTATAATAACATATATATTAAAATGCCCCTGATATATAATTAAATGTCCCTGTACTGCCCCCCTAAACTGTGGGGATTTAGGAACTGTCGATTGTCAATTGAAGAAGCGGACAAAGTCGCGGACGTCCGCTAGTATTTAATAAGATTGCATCTTCATGCCCGTCATTGTAGTAAGCTTAAGAGATAATTGTGACCAAATGGAAGAAAGATATTGTAACAAAAAAAAAAGATTAGAATGACCTATTTTATAGATGTGATGTCTTCCATGACACCTAGTGGATAAACAGTCAGATCTAAAGGACAACTGACTTGTCTATGTTCGGTGGACGATGTGACCGCACGAACTTTTGTTTGAACAGTCAACATGGCGGTTGTCTGATGTGGATCCGCCTTTATAACGAAATAGTGTAGGTACAGATCTAACTACTATACCTACCTATAACAAATAACCGGTATATATGTAATAAGTACTAGACGATGCCCGCGACTTCGTCTGCGTGGATGAAGGTTTTTGAATTCCCACGGGAACTCTGTAATTTTCGGAAATAAAATGTAGCCTATGTTTTAATCCTGGGGACGAGCTATCTCCATTTCAAATTTCAGCCAAATCGGTTCATTCGTTGTGGCGTGAAGGAGTAACAAACATACACACACACTCACACACACACTCACACACACACACACACACATACACATACAAACTTTCTGCTTTATAATATTAGTATGATAACAAGTAACTGGATGTTTAAGGTTTAATTTTTAAATCGGTATCAAAACTAAAAAACTATCCCACTGTCGAGCTTTTTTTTATTCGAAGTCGAGATCATTGACTGCGATCTCACTTGATGGTAAGTAACGATGGTAGCGAGCTAACTTGGAAGTCGCCTAAAGCCTATACTCTGCCCTAGTACCTACCTACTTAGCAAGGTAAAAAGTAACACACTTTGTTACGTAATTTGAAACTTAAAACTTCGTAGTATTAAATGTTATTGAACAAGTGAAATATTTTTTTCAATACCAACTAAGTGATTGTATTATTAAGACAGATTGAATTAAACATAGTCTGGCATTTAATGGAATTGATTTTCTAATAGCGATAGTTAGAGGCATTCGCATGCGGCGGAGTATTTTTTATCGGTTTAGAAACCTATATTTTATTCTCACGCGAAGTCTAATGTTTGTATAAAAAATGATTAATAGCAACATTGTAGTCTTCGTTGAGGCATGACAGTGAAATAATCTAATACATTATACTTAGGGTTACCAGATAATAATTATGTTAAATAATTGAAGTCCTGAGATTTTTGTGTCGCCGCGAACGTACGCGGTACCATAGGTCCTACTGATGTTTAGACCCGCGCTAAGTTAAAATAGTACCTACTCTATTGTTGTGTCGCTGCGAACCCACGCGGTACTATAGGTCCTACTGATGCTTAGACCCGCGCTAAGGTAAAATAGTACCTATAAGTACCTACTCTATTGTTGTGTCGCTGCGAACGCACGCGGTACTATAGGTCCTACTGATGTTTAGACCCGCGCTAAGGTAAAATAGTACCTATAAGTACCTACTCTATTGTTGTGTCGCTGCGAACGCACGCGGTACTATAGGTCCTACTGATGTTTAGACCCGCGCTAAGGTAAAATAGTACCTATAAGTACCTACTCTATTTTTGTGTCGCTGCGAACGCACGCGGTACTATAGGTCCTACTGATGTTTAGACCCGCGCTAAGGTAAAATAGTACCTATAAGTACCTACTCTATTTTTGTGTTGCTGCGAACGCACGCGGTACTATAGGTCCTACTGATGTTTAGACCCGCGCTAAGGTAAAATAGAGTTTAATTATATGCTACCTATAAATACCTACTGCTTAGTCTAGCAATTAGGTGAGATCGCAGTCAAGGGCTATCTTGTCACCGAATAAAAAAAAAAGTGACAATCACAAATTCCTTGCAAGCGATCGGCGTTTGGTCACCCCAATGACCAACTATACTATACTTCTAGGTTTATATTATCTCCTGAGACATTGCACAGTGCACGCTGACCTTTGTAGCTGGAACACTTTTTACGAGCTTGTTGAGAAATGGAAAAAATTGCATTTATATTGCATAATATTTACACCTGCAAGTACTCGTACCTTCCTTATTTATAGAAGATGGTAGGTATAGTTCTTTTATTTCACGAGGACGCGTGGCTCATGGTTGTGTGTGTGTCGTATCTATATAAGTGTGAGCGAGAGTTTGCTCGCGCCTGATCGCTCCCACCTAGGCTCCTGACAGGCACGCACACTTACGCAAGGTGCATGTACACGACGTAACCACAAGTAAAGCGCCCGTAACTTCGTGAGATAAACTTACTAGGTATATCTAATAGTCTTAAGTTTTTTTTCTTCTTAATCATGAATAGGTAAATCTTACACACATACGAAATACATAATTTTTTAAATACTACTTGATGCCTGCGACTTCGTTTGTATAGATTGAGGTTTTTGATTCCTGCGTGAAGCCCCTTATTTTCCTGGATAAAAAGTAGCTATATTCCTGGATAAATGCTTATTTTCCTGGATAAAAAGTAGCTAAAAGTAGCTGTGTTATTCCAGACTGTAGTCTATCTCTGTGCCCCGCTAAATCGGTTCAGTCGTCGCGGCGTGATTGAGTAATAAACATCCAATCATCCATCCATTCATCCACACTTTCACATTTATGATATTAACATAGTATTATTAGGATAATATTATGGTATCGGATAGAGAGCTTTACTGACATGTGGCGTCACAAATTCAGTAGCTCCATACACTGTCCATACAAAAATCGTTTTAGAAAGAGACGGATACAGTCGCAGCGTATAACTTTTATGTTTTTTGACCGATTTATTTTCTGTTTTTTACAAATGTTATTCTTACATGTTACATTTTCAATAGTAGTGAATGAATATTCATATTTTGACAGCAGTAAAATACCAAATTGGAGTGAGTGCTGAAATGAGCTACGCCAGAACACTCGCTCTGTCATCCCTGCATTCAGGTTCACCCACCTAGTAGGTAGATCTCGTAAGCTCGCTTAATTCAAGAACTCCTTCGTGAGCTTTTGGGCTTTACAAAAAACACTACGAATCCAGACAGCTTGTGTGGACTCGAATTTTGTAAATACAACAGTTGTTTTTTTTTCTCCTGATTCTGGTCACCAAAGTGGTGCTCAATACAATTACAATCTAGCCTAACTTAGTTGACTAGTTAGCAATTTTAATTTAACCTAAACTTATAAATTACTATCTTATATAGGTACTAAGAGATCGTCCAACGACGCATTTAGTCTTTAGAGACACTTTGTTGAATAGATAAGTATAGATATAACATATAATATACAGTATAATTAATATAACAGTGATGTTCAGAATGACGAGTATTATGTGTGTATGTACCTATGAACGGTTGTAAATTTAATTTTATAAAATACTAGCGGACGCCCGCGACTTTGTCCGCTTCTTCAATTGACAATCGACAGTTCCTAAATCCCCACAGTTTAGGGGGGCAGTACAGGGGCAGCATCAGGACTGAGGAATTGGAACCAGAAGTTTTATGGGAATATCTCGCAAAGTTATTATGTCGATTAAAAACAGATTCAAGCAGATCGGTTAAGAAATCACGGAGATATCGATACATAGAGGTAGAAAGACACAACTCCTTCTCCTCCTTTTTCGAAAGTTGGTTAAAAAAGTAGCCTATATTTTGCCCGATAATATCAGCTATCTACCAGTGAAAGTCCCGTCAAAATCGAACCAGCCGTTCCCGAGATTAGCGGCAACAAACAGACACTTCAATTTTAATACATGTAACAATATCATTCGTAATAATGTCGCAAGTTAAAATAGATGGCGCTGGCTGTAGGTTGGCACGCGCGATATCGTGTCGTCGATATCTTATAATATAAAACGCTGCTATAGCGGATTGATTCTATACTAAGCACTTGCTCGTTTGTATTTACTTGTACAGAATAATTTTTGTTAATCCCATGTTTCCCATGGGATTTTAAAAAAACATTAGGAAAACTAATCTCTGTTAGAATAAACGAATTATTCTAATTTTTATTAAATTTTACTTGATTCTTTTAAAGATAACTAATAGATACAGTGTCTTATGATAGCTCTCACATCTTATTCAACTAACTCACTTTTCCTATAGTATACTCTGCGATTCATTAGTCCAACCTGAAATTGTAAATCCGCAGGCACCCTAACCCGACTATTTTTGATACGGCATTGCATTACAACCATAACATAAACATAACACGGCCCGTATGGCTAATTTCGCCTGAACCTGCCTAATTAGCTATACATTAATTATATCGAATGACCTGCTTATTTGCTATCGGTAGTCGATGGCTGAATAATATTCAATCTTTTGAGAACAAGTTGCTCTAAATACGAGTAGGAGTAACATAGCTAACTATACGCGCGTTCTGATAACGTTAATTATTTTTGTTTCGCTATGATTCAGAGATTTTGTTTTCGTGAATAAGCTGGTGACCTAAGCGCGAATGACGTAGTTTTCTTTAATCATATAAATACTAATTGATAGAAGTATTTTGAGGAATTGTCTGACGCAACGCTGTGCTCGTTGCTTTCAGAAATCTTTACACTGTCCATTAGTAAATAAATAGACTTTTATTAGTATGTATACAACGTGTAACAAAAGGGTGGTATCAACCATGAAGGAGGTGAATGTGCTCATGAAACTGAACAACTTTCCCCAAGGAACATAGGTCGAAATATGAAAAAAAATTAGGACCTCCCATAGTAAATCAATCGGCGGATCGTCTATTTTGTACGGGAGGTCCACATTTTTTTTCATATATGTTCCTCAGAGAAAGTTGTTCAGTTTCATGAGCACATTGACCTCCTTCAGGGTTGATACCCCCCTTTTGTTGCTATTCTGTTACCGTTCTTGTATAGTATGGAAAATCCAGATCACGGGAAACTCTAAGTATAAGATCAATTTTACTAAATTAATTGTTAATTAAAAAAATACATTTATTATAAACACTCCAAGTTAAATAAAAGCATGTAAAATATGAGAGATTTTCTCAACACTCATATCAAAAACAGTCCCTTCACGTCCGTTTGTATGAAAATAAATTAATTATAAACCGTGATACGGATCCGAACAATTAGCGCGCTCTCAATAAATTGATGTATTATTTTAAAATCATGTTAATGAACAAACATAATTATATATTATACTTAATAATGATCGTAACGAGGATGGGCTCGAAGAGATAATTCTGGATGTTGTTGACGCAGCGAGAATGTTAACCGGATCACTGAAAAATATAATTCACAGCTTCATTGTTAAGGGCTGGTTAACACGTGAATATCTATAGCGAACTTAAAATGAAACGTCGATATCGTAAACTATCGACGTGTTCGATCTCGTGAGCTTCGATGTTGTGTATTTCGATGGGGCGTGCTGCCGTATCATGAGAAATCGCGATTTTCTGTTTTTTTTTTACCATTAGATATGTTTTACGAAATACGTGTATTTCCATTTGAAGTTTTCTTTAAATATTTCGATTAAGCGAACTTAAAATGAAACTTCGATATCGTAAACTATCGACTTAACGTGTTCGATCTCGTGAACTTCGATGTTGTGTATTTCGATGGGGCGTGCTGCCGTATCGTGAGAAATCGAGATTTTCTGTTTTTTTTTTTTTTTTTGCCATTAGATATGTTTTACGAAATATGTGTTTTCCATTTGAAGTTTCTTAATATTTTTAAGGCTTAATTGAAATATTTAAAGAGTAAATTCTGGATGTTGTTGACGCAGCGAGAATGTTAACCGGATCACTGAAAAATATAATTCACAGCTTCATTGTTAAGGGCTGGTTAACACGTGAATATCTATAGCGAACTTAAAATGAAACGTCGATTGCTACAAAGACTGCTACAAAGAACTATTGCATGGACTTCCACGGGCCTCGGTTTTGCGCCGCCTGTATCCAGCGGCTATACCTGCGATTCGTTTGATATCATCAGTCCATTTGTATCTGTATGAATTGCTTCAAAGAAGACAACATAAGAGCTTACGTTGAAACTTTTCTGTCTTTTTTCGTGGCTAAATAAAAAGGAACTATGCAGTAACTCTCATAACATTACCTACTCAGGTTGCTATTTTAATTTTCTATATCTCTATATCTACACCAATTAATATTTATTTATGCGTGAAATTAAAAAAAATATATATATACGAGTACTTATCGCGTATAAATTTTCCGATAACAAAGAAATTTAATTTAAATTTCCCATTTTAATATCGTTAGTGCTCGATATACAACTAACTTACCATCTTACCATAGGCACTCATAGGTAGGTATATTTTTAAATCGTATTAACACTGATATAATATACAATCCTATATACTAATATTCTATATAGACTAATATTAGATCTTCCGCACGTATAAATTTACAGATATTGATATATTTACGGTGGCTTCACAGTATATTTTATAATAATGTAGTCTTACCAATGTATACAATGTATATACGATAGTATGGTGTTACTAGTTTATGACTAGTAAATACTACTTCAATAAGTACTAGACACCGTGATAAACTAGTCGAGTATACGCTTTTATAACTTAATTCTTAATTCCGAAAGAATTGGTAGGTTTATCATTATATAAAAAACAGTGTCTAAAGACATAAAGACACATTTAATAAGTAGAAGTTATTACACAGTTAATGAATTCCTTAATGACAAAGTTGCTTGGAACCAAACTGCTTTGCTTCAGCTGAAGATAGATAAGCTACATATTGTAACATTTTTTTGTTTTCAAAAGAGCAACTGCTGATTTTTTGCCGGCTCTTCTCAGCAGAATCAGCATTCAGAACCGGTGGTAGATTTTTGACTTGTAATAAGAGCGACAAGTTGGCCTACATGAAATAAATAATTTTGAATTTGGATTTGAATACAAAAGTCTTAGGGAGTCAGCACACATATCAACTCGGAAAGGGATTTTCACCGTATCGCCTTTCGCCTCGCCGCGCCGTCAACCGGGCGTCAACCTAATGTAATCACGCACTCCGCACCGCGGTTCATGAGCTTGTCCCGAGACGAGACGATTACTATAGGTACAATTCCGATTAGTGTGCGTTGTAGTAAGGAGTAGCGTTGCCAGACGTCCCGTATTTCCCGGGACGTCCCGTATTTTAGGCATAGTTTAAAATGTTCTGGCGGGACTGTCTCTGTCCCGTATTTGAACCGTACTTCGTTTTTTATTATGAAATCGATCCAAGTATTCATACACGCAACTTTCGAAAAAAAGCGAGTTAATGACTGTTTTTAATTACGATGATCATAATTGTATTGATTTTTACAAATATGTTAAAACAAGTAAAAATATGTTAAAACAGAATCAATCCTCGGAAAAATATCAAAAAATAAAAAATTACACTAAATAATTTTGTTTTTTATTTGTCCCGGGTAAAAAGGGAAATACCGTATTTTTTTGCCCATTTAACCATTTGTCCCTTACAGGCTGAAAAAAAATCTGGCCTAGTAAGGAGTTTTTTACAAAGAGTATCTACGGCTCGACTTTTAGGCCGCTGCATACATAACGTGCACGGGACGGGACGGGACGTGGACGGGACGGGACGTGGAGTTTTGGAAACATCGTTTCATAGAAAATGTAAGCGACTGTGCATACGTCACGGAGCACGGACGGGACGGGAACGTGCCACGCGCGGAACGGGAAAAATATCGTCGGCGACGATGTTTAGCACGTCCCGTCCCGTACGTGCCCCGTCCCGTGCGTGATTCCGCTGCGTATGCACAGTCGCCCCGTTCGCTCCGGAGAGCTAAGTAGTGATGTTTGTGTATTTACCTACGAAGCAAAAATGGACGAATGGAAAAACTAATTGAGTGTGTACGATCATTGAAAGTATTTAGACACCAAATATAAAAATTATCTGTGGCGTAAAATTGCAGTCGAACTATCACTCACTGAAAACGGTCAGATTTATTTTATTAATTTATTGCATTGGTATCTCTACTTATATTTTAATATGTAATAATAATTACAGTTGAACTTTTTATGCTCAAATCAATAGGTATATAGTATCAACCTTTGACGACCTCCCTGGCGCAGTGGTGAGCGCTGTGGTCTTATAACTGAGAGGTCTCGGGTTCGATTCCCGGCGGGGGCAATTTAGGAATTTATAATTTCTAAATTGTCTCTGGTCTGGCCTGGTGGGAGGCTTTGGCCGTGGCTAGTTACCACCCTACCGTCAAAGACGTGCCGCCAAGCGATTTAACGTTTCGACACGATGGCGTGTAAAAACCGATTAGGGGTATGGGTTGTATTTACACTGCTATACCCCTTCCAAGTTAGCTCGCTACAATCTTAGAAAAATCCATCTTTCCTTGTTCACATCACTAGCACGTTAGTTCTGAGTTATTGCCACGTTGCGTATGCATTAAAAATTCCCGTCCGTGTTTACTAACCACGTCCGGGCCACGTCCCGTCCACGTCCCGTGCACGTTACGTATGCAGCGAGCTTTAATTAGAATTATCATCTCTTGTAACACACATTACGCAAACAAAGAATTTCTAATTCGAGTTGATATATGGTGACGATCCCTTTCCGAGTTGATATGTGTGCGCACGCACTTTAACAATTCCGCTATTATGGCTTAGCATACTGGTGGGGAGGCGCTATTTTAAAAATCTTTGCCAACAATTATATACCTACTCAAATAAATAAATTTCGATAACATATCGATATGTTACATTCAAATACATATTGACGTGTTTAGAATACATTCATGGAAAACAATGGGCCAAACTTGGGCCAAACAATTTATATAGGACGATTTACATTCATATTATGATCCACTACGTATTATTCGTATGATATTGATTTTTAGCACGATATGACAACAACCATATAGGCGTCCTTTAGACGATAGCTTTTGCTGTTAATTTTGCTACTAAACAGCTATGATTGAAGGATAATAATTAGTACTTCTATTACTTAGGGCCGATTTCACCAACGTAATATATAAACCAGTCTGTCGACCTAAAGAAAAAAAAACACTAAAATGTCTTTAACTACCAATTAACTACCAACACGCGGGATTCAAAAAGTGGAAATTTATAAAGAAACTAGCTTTTGCCCGTGACTTCGTCCGCGTGACTTAGGTTACTGTTTTTCCGTGGTAAAAGGTCGCTTTCCTTGCCATCAAAAAACCCGTTCAATACAAAATGTATGAGAAAACGAAATTATTTATTTCATGTAGGCCCATCTGAGGATCTTATGACAAGTCGAGACTCTACCACCGGTTCGGAAGCAATACTGCTGAGATTCTCCGCCTGAGAAGAATCGACAAAAAACTAATATCTCTTTCTAAAACTAAATGTTACAATATGTAACTAAATATATTCAAGTAAAAGGAAAATCTGACTGCTGATTAATCTATCAACATATTCAAATCACTAGACGAATCGGACTGAAAGGCAGATTTTTATTATATCGTAGGCATCCGATAAGAAAGGATTTCTGAAAATCCAATCCGTAAGGGGGTAAAATAGCTAGTCTAGCTATAAAATGGCATGGTGCAAAACTCTAACATGCATTCGAATCTGCATTCCGAACCGGTGGTAGACGTGATGTGTCATTAAGAGCTACAAGTTGCCCTACATCAGCGATCACAGAAGAATATTTTTCTTCTGTGATCGCTGCCCTACATGAAATAAATAATTTTGAATATTGGATAGATTTGGCGTTACTTTGCGGAAGTTCATGATTAACAAAAAATGTTAGAATTATTTTACTGTCGGCGGATTACAGCAAAATAATTCTAACATTTTTTGTTAAATAATTTTGAATTTGAATTAACAGATTCTTCCACATCCCTACGTAGGTAGGGACGTGGTAGGGTTCGGGACTGGATAGGTATACGTAGGCAACTATCCAGTTCCGAACAAATATAAAACATCTCTTCATAAATGATAAAATTGAACTTCATTCGTTCGGAAAATAGAAACAGTTTGACGTTCATCGGAATTCTTAATTCTGAAGCTCGCGATTTTAAATTAGAATTGAGGGAAACATGTTGGGGCTCGTGTAAAAAATTCAATCGGCCCGGCGAGGCTAATTGGAAGAACTTAATTCAGTAGGCTACGATTAGTAATGGTAGCTTGAATCTGGCCATGTGTATCTTCTGTTGAAATGAGCTCGTTGTTAGTTTGGGAACATAATGATTTTTCTCCTTTTTTCACCCAACTGCGGCGAAGGTTTTAGCAGGCTATGTACGTATTTATTTACCCACTTTATTTTTATTTTTATTCGATGACAAGATAGCCCTTGACTGGGCACACCTGATGGTAAGTGACGATGCAGTATGAGATGGTAGCGGACTAACTTGGAAGGGGTATAGCAGTGTAAATTCAACCCATACCCCTAATCGGTTTCTACAAGCCATCGTACCGGAACGCTAAATCGCTTGGCGGCACGTGTTTGACGGTAGGGTGGTAACTAGCCACGGCCAAAGCCTCCCACCAGACAAATACTAGTCGATGTCCGCGACTTCGTTCGCGTGGATTAAAGTTTTTGATTCACTCAACTAAACTCTCTTATTTTCCGGTACACAAATATACTCTGACATGAATCTGTGTCAATTTAACTCAGCCTTGAGTCGGAGCAGAGTCAAAGTGCGGCTTCCTAACTCCGGAATAATACTGAGAATCTCATGCCAGAAAAACCTAATTCCCGACACTGGTGTCGAACGCAGGACCTCTTCATCTTCAGTCAGACATGCTAATAACTAGAACAACGCAGCAAACATAGGCAGTATTGAATGTATCACTTGATCAAATTGCCATACAAAATCCGATGTCGTGGTAATCCGGCGCGTCAATGAATGACCGATCTGGATCAGAATTTTAAATTTCGAAGTGTCATCCGCGGTCGACGGACCTGGCTGGCTACTTGCACTGATGAAATATTGAACGTTTCATTCTAAATCTGTCTGAGAACCGGATACCTATGTGAGATGTACGGGATGTTCACGTCGAGTGCATTCGTAATAATATATTAACTTCTGCCATAGTTCTTGCAACTCACGATGGCGCGTGAACTTTACTTGTGGCTATGTCGTGTACATGCATATTGCGCGCCTGCAGAAGCCTAGGTGGGAGCGGTCAGGCACGAGCAAGCTCTCGCTCACACTCACACACACACAACTTTTTTTAAAGAATATACCTATATTGCGAGATCTTAGAAATCAGGCGGATTATCCTTGCTAAGTAGAACTGTCAAACCCGGGACGCTCGCCTTCTTATGAGAGACACGTTTGTTGAAGTCGGGCGAGCATCGCGTATCGGTTTCATCGTTTCTTTTTAAGCTCGTCCGACTTCAACAAACGTGTACAAACTAAAACTATTACCTACTATACTTTGTAGTGGCGTAAGAAGTCGGTTTTTTGAAAAGAAATTTTTTAGATACACGTGCGGTCATAGGAATCGACAAAGCGCAAACAGTTATAAAAAAAAAGCGCCTAATTCACGTGAAATGGCACTCCCCTTTATCTGTTGTTTTAAATTAAAACTATAAAGCAGATAACGTGTGTACACAGCTTAATGAGACTGGCAAGGAGAATAGCCGTTGTTTGTTGGGACAAATTGTGAAAGAGATAACTCTTTTGTGTAATATTTAGACGCGGTGTTATTTTTGTAAGCAATCTCCTTTGGCGGGCGGCTGATCCAATTTTTTTAGTTCGTATTTACCTTTTCTGTGTATTACGGAATTATTATTATTTGTCTGTTCTATATCGCCTAATCTGGGTGACTTTTAAAGTCGCACATCTCTTTTATTCTATTCTATTCTTACATTATTAGCTATATTCACAAGGTTTACCTTTTCTGTGTATTACTGAATTATTAGGTATTATTTGTCCGTTCTATATCATCTAAATATGTGACTTTTGAGGTCTATAGCACATCTCTTTTACACATTATTGGCTATATTCACAAGATTTACCTTTTTTGTGTATTACTGAATTATTATTATTTGTCAGATCCATATCGTCTAAACTAGGTGACTTTTGAGGTCTATAGCACATCTCTTTTACACATTATTGGTTATATTCACAAGATTTACCTTTTCTGTGTATTACTGAATTATTATTATTTGTCTGATCCATATCGTCTAAACTAGGTGACGTTTGAGGTCTATAGCACATCTCTTTTACACATTATTGGCTATATTCACAAGGTTTACCTTTTCTGTGTATTACTGAATTTTTATTATTTGTCTGATCCATATCGTCTAAATTAGGTGACTTTTGAGGTCTATAGCACATCTCTTTTACACATTATTGGCTATATTCACAAGATTTACCTTTTCTGTGTATTACTAAATTATTAGTCTGTTCTATATCGTCTAAATAGGTGACTTTTAAGGTCTATAGCACATCTCTTTTTAACATTATTGGCAAGGCAATATTCAAAAGATTTACCTTTTCTGTGCATTATGGAACTATTATTTGACTTGGATCTGAATGGAATTTAAAGGTCTAAACTTCGTAAACATAGTATTACTCATAATGGAACTTATGCTCTACGTTCCCTAACTTTTACGTACCTTCTACCTAAGGTAAGTTAGGTGACCCTTTCTGTCAATTTCGTTTTCAGAAACCTTTAGGGAACACCTAACTTGGTCATGACATAAGATAAGGGATAGTATTTAGGAGCTACCTACGTAGAAAGACTCCTACTTAGGGGATGATTTAGGGGAAGCCTCAATAGCCCAACTGAAAGGTCGCAGGTTCGAGCCCCAACCGTTGCACTATTGCAGTACCCACTCCTAGAACAAGCTTTTCGCTTATTTGGAGGGGAGAGGAGAATATAAGTCAAGTTCAGCTTGGCTAATATTCTTTTACTTATAAGAAAAAAAGTATGATTGGTGAAAAAAGGGATTAGAAACTTAAAAAAAAAAAAAAAGATACCGGCCGAATTGATAACCTCCTCCTTTTTGGAAGTCGGTTAATAAGCGCTATTACGTTCACGAGACCTAGCATGTAGCTCGCGTGAGAGAAACTGATATTAATGTAATACATAATATCAAACAAAGATGGTTCCATTGATAAAGTTATTAGCCAATGCGGCCATATTAATCCCGCGGATTATCAATGCTTAAACAAAAGGAGATAATTATCTTTTTACTGTTTAATCTTATCTAGGCCAGCCTTTGAGAGCCGCCTTCAATTTAAATAGATATACATATATTAATTTATAGCCTTACGTAGGTACATTTTGCAAACGGCAGAAATAGTAAGATACTAATTAAGGCTGCGGTGTATGCGATTTTTAACTCCCGACATAAAAAGACGGGTGTTATAAGTTTCACGTGTGGATCTGTGTGTCTCTCTGTTCCTCCGTAGCTCCCTAACGACTGGACCCAATTTTGATGCGGTTTGCGATTGCGGTTGAGTCCAAGCTGAGTCAGAGCACGCTCTATAGATCTCAGAATTATTAATATGTATAAGAATCTATACTATCTATACTAATACTATAAAGCTGAAGAGTTTGTTTGTTTGAACGCGCTAATCTCAGGAACTACTGGTTCGAATTGAAAAATTCTTTTTGTGTTGGATAGTCCATTTATCGAGGAAGGCTTTGGGCTATATAACATCACGCTGCGACCAATAGGAGCGTAGCATCAGTGAAAAATGTTGCAAAAACGAGGAAAATTATCCATATTTAAAATATATTCTTTTAAAAACTTCTTGTTCGCGATCATAATAACAGAAATTGACGCGGACAAAGTCGCCGCAACAGTTAGTTTTATATAAAAATTTTGGCTCTACAATAAATGCATATTTGATTAAAAGTTAGACTTAACTTCGCGATTAGGTATTTTTTGTCGAACAAGTTTTATTATTTTATGTTTTCACTGAGTATCTTCCCTTGAAAATATGATGTAAAAGCCTCAATAGCCCAACGGTTAAAGGTACGGACTGAAAACTGAAAGGCCGCAGGTTCGAGTCTCACCCGTTGCACTATTGTCGTACCCATTCCTAGCACAAGCTTTTCGCTTATTTGGAGGGGAAAGGAAAATATAAGTCAAGTTCAGGTTGGCTAATATTGTTTATAAAAAAAAGACGTGTGGCACTCGGGGACTGCTGCGGTAAAGCTATTGCATAGCATTTTTTATCAACGCCATCTAGCGGCTCACCGTAGAGGAGTCCCGTGCCAGCTTATTTTCGTTACGGAATTTCTGGATTCGGTCTCCACGCTGGCCCGCGATTGAAGCTATGCAATAGCTTAAAAAAAAATTTTTCGCCTGTTTTTTTTTTCGAGTAAAAATCAAATCTGCATCTGAAGATTTAACATGACACGCGCTCTTAAGCTGCGGTTTACCAGTAAGCCAATACGAACAGCTTGAGACCGAGTGTTCATAACATATTGTTTAGTCTATTGCCCCTTGGCGTGTGCGAACTCCATTAGTTATAACAGACACGTGGGTAAACAGAATTTTAATCGAATTACCTATATATAATTCAAACAAACATTGATGGTGTGGAATTACTACTTTTGATAGATACTGTTTAACCGACTTCGTCCTTTAACTAATCTTCTTTATCAACCGCTAGACGTCCACTACTGAAAAAAAAAAAAGACGTGTGGCACTTTTTTTGTGACATTTTTATCAACGCCATCTAGCGGTGAGAGGAGTCCCGTGTCAGGTTATTTTCGTTACGGAATTTCTGGATTCGGTCTCCACGCTCAAGGCCCGCGATAGAAGCTATGCAATAGCTTAAAAAGGCTTTTGTATGGACTGCCTGGATTGTATGATGTTGTTGGTATACTTTATTTTTTTTGGGGTTCCAAAATAAAAAATACGGTTTCTCTATCTATATTCTCAAAGCCCTTTTTTTCAGCAACGACTTGAGGTACTAAGTTGAAATGTATACCGAATACAAATGTCAGTGGTACCAATTTCAAGTTTATAGTTCAACTTAATAAAAAGTTACAGCTTTTCAAAGCGCAATTTCATACAAAACTTCCAGTTACGTAACGTCTCCAGTAATATATTACAAAATTTCGCCATTAAGCTGGTCATCTAGTAATTAATATAATCTTCACAAGGTACGGAACCCTCAGTGCTCGAGTATGAATCGCACTTGGGTGGTTTTTCATTAGGAAGGAAGCAACGTGCTTCTGTGCCTGTGGCATATGTTAAAACCTACTACTAGCAATTTGCCTGCCGCTAAAACCCACTCAGCGGCTGAGTTTTCCAAAATTCTTTCTTAGTGGATACCTACGTCATAATAGCTACCTTTAAGCCCGATCCGTTCAGTGGTTTGAGCTGAGCGTTGATAGTTCATTCAGTCAGTCAGTCAGTCAGTCACTGTCAGTCAATCGGTCAGTCAAAATTCAAAACAATTCAAAATTTAGAATTATTTATTTCATGTAGGCCAACTTGTGGCTCTTATGACAAGTCGAAAATGTACCACCGGTTCGGAATGCTGATTCTGCTGAGAAGAAACGCAGCAGTTGCTCTTTTCAAAACAAAAATGTTACAATATGTAGCTTATCTATCTTGTGGACAGCTGAAGCAAAGCAGTTTGGTTCCAAGCAACTTTGTCATTAAGGAATTCATTAACTGTGTAATAACTTCTACTTATTAAATGTGTCTTTACACACTGTTTAAATTTATGTAATGGTAAATCTACCAGTTCTTTCGGAATCAAGTTATAAAAGCGTATACTCGACCCCTTCACCTTTTCCTTTTATATATTTAAGACTAGCTTTTGCCCCCGCGACTTCGTCCGCGTGGAATTAGGTTTTGGGGTGGAATTTTCAAAAACTGTGACACTTCTTTATTTTTAACTGAAAGCTCAAATACCAACTTTGATGGAAACAGCTTGAAAAATGACGGACTTTCATATAAACTTCCATCCCCTATTTAAACCCCTTAGGGGTGGAATTTCCAATAATCCTTTCTAGTGTGCGCCTACGTCATAAAAGGAACCAACTGTAAAAATTTCAAGTTTCTAACTTCAGTAGTTTAGGCTGTGCGTTGATATCTCAGTCAGTCAGTCAGTCAGTCAGGACTTTGAATTATGTATATATACATATACATACATAAATCGGGATTATAACTTTGGATTAATCGGTTGTTACATCAAAGCCTCTACAATTCCTGAAAATCTGATAAGCCCATAATGGATTTCAGGATACGATATGATGTCAATGGTATAAAATAGATACAATAAACACAAAACGAAAGCGGATATCGCAATCTATAAATGCATACGTAATTTGATTGGAACACCCCCGGCTCCCCTCTGCCCAACCCATCCCATAGAAAGGCATGGCCACTTAGCCAAAGTAATTAGCACCTAATATAATAACGCCACAAATTATCTACGCCATAACGGGCCATTTCCTATGATCGTTGTAATTGCACCACACCGAACTACGGATCCGTATCAATGATCATCCGATTTGACAAATATAATGCTTTTCATACAGAATTGTCGTCGATTTTTGTGTAACTTTGCAAAGTTTCGCGAAGCTGAGTGGGTATAGGGAGGCCATATACAATCAACTTTGCCGTCAAGTTTGCATGATGCTTAGGGATTCGAAAAAAGGATCGATACCTGATTAGTATTGATACTTTTGGTTCGATACCTAGGAAAGCTAACGAAAGCTGTACCACTTCATCGAGAGAGATAACGCTATAGGTACATATATATGTATGTACCTCAATAGCCCAACGGTTAAAGGTGCGGACTGCGAACTGAAAGGTCGCAAGTTCGAGCCCCACCCGTTGCACTATTGTCGTACCCACTCCTAGCACAAGCTTTTCGCTTATATGGAGGAGATAGGAGAATATAAATCAAGTTCAGCTTGGCTAATATTCTTTAAAAAAAAAAAAAAAATAGTCTGCTCACTTACGCTACTTTCCGAATTACTCTATACTTTTATGACGGAAAACTTATAGGGCCAACAGATCTAGTGTTATTCATCTAAATATATAAAAGGCAAAGTTGACTGACTGACTGACTGACTGACTGACTGACTGACTGATCTATCAACGCACAGCTCTAACCACTGGACCGATCGAGCTAAAATTTGGCATAGAGGTAGCTGTTAGGACGTAGGCATCCGCTAAGAAAAGGTTTTGGAAAATTTCAACCCCAAGAGGGTTAAATAGGGGGTTAAAGTTTGTATGAAAGTCAGTCATTTTTCAAGTTATATCCATGAAACTTTGTATTTAGGCTTTCGAATAAAAATAAAGAAATACGTGTTTCACAGATTTTTCTAAATTCAACTCCGAAGGAGGTAAAATAGGAGTTTAAAAAATCGAACCTAACGTGAGCGAAGCCGCGGGTTAAAGCTAGTAGATTAATAATTATAGAGATCAGTGACCAGAGTAGATACAATGTACAAATTATGAATTCCCAATTTGCTCCTGCCGGGAATTGAACCCGGGACTTCCCGCTCGTAAGATCTCATCGCTTCATCACTGTGCTAGGGATTCGGATGCCGCAAAGTTCGGCATTCAGCAAACACCTGTTGATATTAACTGTAGGGCGAGGCCGTACGCGAGGGACAAACGACAGTTTCCATCCCTTTCTAGCTATATCGAGGCCGAAATAAGTATTTTTATGATCAGGTACATTTGTATGACTTACTATTTGCATAACTATTGAAAGATTTTTTTATTGGGTGACAAGATTAGTGCAGTCTAACGGTGCAGTCTAAAATGGTAGCGGGCTAACTTGGTAGGGGCGTATGGCAGTGTATATTCAACCCATACCCCTCGGTTTCTACACGCCATCGTGCCGGAACACTAAATCGCTTTAGGGGTTTAACACCTAAGGGGGCAAAATAGGAGTTTGAAAAATCGAAATTAACGTGAGCGCAAAAGCTAGTTCTCTGTATGATAATGTCAGAAAAAAATCGAAACTATAGGGAAGCTCCTAAACACAGAAGTTTGACTATACATACGAGTACAGTATAATAACATAAGCTGTTATGTTAGCCGTGTGTGTCTAGTAGTTAGCATATGTTCCACTGCAGATGACGAAATCCCGGGTTCTATTCCCGAAATGGGCCAATACTTAAATGTATCGTGTTTTTCTGCCAAGAACTGTATAGTAAAGTGCCGTAACTCGGTTATTAGTTATTTTATAGAGTAGCTAGGTAGGTACTGTAGGTACAAATAAGTTGTATAGCTTCTGAGTACGGCGTAAACCAGCTTTTTCGCATAACAAAACAGCCTTGCGATGCAGGTTTTGCTAATTACTAATAATGAATCTTTACTAATTATATAAATACGAAAGTGTTTCTGATTGTTTGTTGGTTTGTCCCTTAATCACAAAGCAATGGATCGATGAATTTTTGTTGCCTTATGTGCAAAAGGTGTATTACAAGGCCTTTACTTTTTTACACATAATAACGCGTCTAAACGCATTATGCGTTCTTTTACGTAGACGTGTGTAAGCAGGCATATAGTACATATAAAATCGAGAGTTACAGTTCTACGCATTTTGGATTCAAAAAATGCGGAAGCCGAATCAACGTGAAAAGGAGACAATTCTTCTCATATCAATACAATACGCATCAATATGCGTGCAAGACTTTACATACAAAATAATAATTTTCAATAAATAAAATGCGAATCTATGCGTAGAAATGTGATTCCACCCTAACACGTAGTTGTAATATTCAAGTCTTTGACCGCTGCTTACATCTTCACGTCTACAATTAGGTATGTAATAGTTAGAAGGCGGTTCTTTTGTTCTTCGGCCGCATGCTTTCTCTCTATAAAGTTTTAATTTCAAGTAATTTGGTATATTAATGAATTAATGAACGACTTATTCGACGCATGTATATTATAATATCTAATTAGGACGGAACGCGTTTAGAATTATTAGTTCACGCTTGGGCCGTTCTCGAAATTTATTATGCGTATATTTTTCGCCGAGCAAGTGCTCTATGACTCCTTTATACAGGGTGATGTTTTGGCGGCGCGGCGGTGAGTCACCCGAAAATATTATACCAACTATAAAAATAAAAAAAAAAACTCCGAATGCGTTAAAAATGTATCGACTGACAATTCAAATAGATTTGTTCGATTTTTCTTCGCGGATTCCGTATTTAAATACTGATACGTCTTTATATGTACATAAAAAAAATATAATATAAATTAAATTAAACATCTTATGTCACTTCTAAAATAAAAAGGTATCTAATGGCACGTCAAACGTTAAAATCCGTCAAAAGCAACCCAACAGTTTAGACTACAGAGCGTGTCAAAGAGATGTTTATTATATAGCTTACAAAAAAGTTCTAAGGGACTTCCCCACTTTAACCTTTTACTCCTTTAACTCAACTAATATCTGCAATCTTAAGCTTGTTTATTGGTCGGAGAATCTTGCTCCATGCTACTTGGAAGTTCAGACTTCAGCATTCGTATGTGGAATATGCAGCAAAATTGTCGAGAGGGTAGAATGGTGAGTATTGTGAAAAAAAAAAAAAATATAGCTCAACCCAAAAACCGCTGAATCGTTTCTGACTCAACTTCCACAAGCATGAGTTTAATCTATAGGATTTTTAGAAAAACATAAACCCACGCAGACAAATTCGTAGACAAGGCAAAAACTAGACTCGAGTTAACATATTATTTACCGATGCTATAATCTCACCCTGTATACGGATTATAGCTTCAATACAGATGTTATTATAATTAAAGTATCCCTTATGAATATTTTAAGTGTTAACCGCGTTGAGACGTGTACATTTTAAACGTTTTTGTAGTTTTTTTTACGTCGGCGAATTTGCATTTTAAAATGTTAAGTGTTCAATTAGGATACTTTAAGCTCTTAGGACCGACGTACAATGTAGATTTATAAGTAACCGCGGATTGTTTAGATATAACACTCTTATGTAGGTATAGTTTTTACAATTCACGAAGGCGCGTGAGCTTTACTTGTGGTTACGTCGTGTACATGCACATTGCGTAAGTGTGGGAGCGGCCCGGGGCAAGCTCTCGCTCCCACTTATGTAGATACGACACACACACAACCATGAGCCACGTGCCCTCGTGAATTGCAAGTACATTTTACTCGCAGTTTATGCAAAAACCGAGTAAAAAGTCTTTGTTTTGTGGCGAAAAAATGTAGCCTAGATCACACTTAGTGTAATCCCCTACTTGGCTTTAAAAATCGTTTTGATGATTATATTTTTTTAATCTTTTCGATAATTTTGAGTATGACCTCACATTCTTCAGACCATTGCACTTAGCTTTCTTAGTGCCAGTTTCACTACCGCTGTGTAACATTTAACCAAAGAATGTCGTTTTTAAATTTTTCAATACAACTGTCAGCTTCAACTTAGCGAACGGTAACGGTAAAGTTGCGGATTGACAACTGAAAGGTTAACGGTTCAAACCCCGTTGCACTTTTGTCGTACCTATTGACGCCAACACAAGTTTTACCTCTCATTGGGGGAAGGGGGATAATTAGCAGGGTTAGTATTCTTTAAAAAAAATTACCTTTTACATTTTATAGTTCTGCGGTGTCTACCGTTCATCATTGTGCGCGCGGCTTTATTGTTAATAAGGTTGCGGCACTTTGTTAACTACGGTGTTTAAATATCATTTTCATATTTTATGCGAATATCAAATTATAGACTGTATTTTATATTTCATTATTGTACTCGTATCCTACCGGCGGCGCAAGGAGTTATTTAAATATGAATGTGGGACCACTACATGAGGTTCTTCGATTGCTGTTTAAGTACTTAAATAATAAAATAAAATAGTTTATTTCATTAACATTTAACGGCTTAGAGCCTTATTTCAAGTAGCAGTTACTGTGTAGGCGTATATCAGTCTTTAGTGTTACTTTCAAGTAACATAGATTATGACGTTTTTTCTAAAGTTAATTTTTACGTACAACAAATAACTTAACTGGAAAAGTTACACTCAGAGACTATACTGTAACTTTCTAGTTTCGTTTTGTCGAAGTTTTGTCGCTATCCAGATGACAAATTTATTTTTTCAAAAGTTACTTTCCCCAAATAACAGATTTAACTATAGGTACTTTACTTGAACTTTCCAGGTAGGTAAACGTTAACGTGCTTAAATCTTTTTTGACTTGGAGTTGTCGTAACTTCAATTTTCTAACTATAAAGGAAGGTCTTTACTAATCCAGTGACTGTCATAGTCACATATGTCAAAGAATTCTGTCACTGGCTTGTAACACTAAGACGAAGTGCATTGTGCTGAACTGGCACTAGCTAAAGCCAGAAAGCTAAAACAACAACAACAACAGACGCGGGCGTTCTGTTTGATTCAGTGCTGATAGACAGCGCGGCGCCAGATTAGCAGGAAAAAGTGTTTACACGGCGTCTGTACGAGTACCATGCCAGTACGTGCGTGCCAGCGATGATGTTGATAGTCATTAGTGGATTAATGAACACCTGCCTTAACGTTTACTTGAAAGGCTCAGAATTTTTCAATCACCTGTAACATTTCGTCTGGGACCAAGTCTGAGAAACATCCGATTTTTTTTTTTTTTGGAAAAATAGATTGATAAATGTAATGTGTCACTTTAATTGGCCCGATCCGGAAATCGAATCCGGGACTTCGTCATCTGTAGTAGGACCCGCTGTACACCGTATTCCGTACTTCGAGTTTCGAAGAATATTTTAAATTAAAATGAAAATTCAAAGAATAATTCAAATGACAAAAATTAAATAATTGGCCTAAAAGATAACAATAATGATAAAAATTAAATCAAGATGCAAATAAAAATAAGATCTCTTTCAATTAATGGGACACCCTGTTAAAAAAACACCTGCTAAAAAATGGAACAACGAGCCAGTTAAAAAAGTTATAAGACACGACTAGGTATAAACACGACACAAGAGGTGGTCAAAAAAAAAATTGTTTAAGGTTTTAAGAATTAAATAAAACATTACCCCGCGTTTGTCAACCGCGCGGTCGGGAAAAATCGTCCCGCGGGAGTGTTGTCAACGATTACGCTAAACGTGGTTTAAAAACCATTTAGCTGTTGACACGCCAGCCGTCAGCCGCCACGCGTTGGAGATTACATCTACACGGCTTGTGTACGCACCGGTTGTCCGATAAGCGGCGTTCACAGTTCGGAAAAAAGTTCGCGCTACGAAAAAAGTTTACCTCGTACACAAAAAGTGTGTCAAAATTAAAAATTATTTATTTCGTGTAGGCCAACTTGTGGCTCTTATGACAAGTCGAAAATCTACCACCGGTTCGGAATGCTGATTCTGCTGAGAAGAGCCGGCAAGAAACTCAGCATTTGCTCTTTTCATAACAAAATATTACAATATTAATGTAACTATGGCTGCAACACAATATTACAAGCCTTTAAGCCTCAATAGCCTACAAGTCGAAAATCTGCCACCGGTACGGAATGCTGATTCTGCTGAGAAGAGCCGGCAAGAAACGCAGCAGTTGCTCTTTTTAAAACAAAAAATGTTACAATATGTAGCTCATCTATCTTGTGGACAGCTGAAGCAAAGCAGTTTGGTTCCAAGCAACTTTGTCATTCTACTATTATTAAATGTGTCTTTACACACTGTTTAAGTTTATGTAATGGTAAATCTACCAATCTGTCTCTATCCTACTTCTATCCTATTAGCATTATAAATGCGAAAGTTTGGATGTATGGATGGATGGATGGATGTTTGTTATTCAATCACGCCGTAACGCTAAAGCGATTTGGCTATAAAGCACAGAGGTAGATTATTTATTATTATGGGGGATAACACATTAGCTACTTTTTATTTCGGAAAATAAGAGATTTTTTTCGATTTTAAAACTTTCTTTTGGGTTTTCCTATTTTTTTTGTTTTTAAACCATCCCTGTGTCAAGGTAAACAAAACAAATAAAAAAAACTACGACCAAGATCGATATAAATAATATTTATGTAAATAATATTTATATATAATATTATAATGATAGCCAATATATTGATACCAAAACGCAGTTTAATTATCAAGATTTACTCCATAAAAGTCTATACTATATTATAATAAAGAGAGAGCGCGAATTTTTTGAGTTTGTATGTATGTCCGGAGCAAACATATAGTAAGTATACCTATATAATTACCTAATAAAATCTGTAAAAACTTATCTTCTACATCTCCAACTTGAATTAACAATTAAGATTTAATATGCTTGGAACTAGGTACTTACCTATTAAAGATTTGAAATATAACTATTAAAACTATCATAAAATATGATTACATTAACATTTTACTTTACAGAAAAAAAACTACAGAAGCGTCTATTAATTAAAGGTTTATGTAAAAAATGTTAACCGTTGTGCGTATATTTTTAAAAGTAATCCGAAGTGGTGATTCCTATACTAATTCGGATTTTCTCGGTTTTTCAGCCATTCTTTTGGATTTTATATTTATCCCTGATCCCAATCTGATCGGATCTTCACTCCCGTCGAACTACGAGAAGGAGGGAATAGAGTGTGCACCTGTGTTTACGCACACTTTTGTGCACCATAATATCTTCCACCTATAAATAAAAAAATCAATTGCTGTTCGTTAGTCTGGCTAAAATTCAAAAACGGCTTGACCGATTTGAATATTTTTTTTGTTAGAACACAAGAGTGGTTTATAAAGAAAAAAAAAATAGGCGCAACCCAAACGAACCTTGAAAAATAGAAGAAATTAAAATTAGTTACGTGGGAATCTATCTACTACATCGCATTAGGTAGGTACTTTTAATAGATGGCGGAAGCGAAGGCACGTGTAAAAGCTACTACATATTAGAATAGAATCGCTTGTCGCTTTGGCTTTGATCTAAAGCCTTAAAGCAACGATGTGGCATAGCAATCGATAAGCAAATAGCGGAGCTCTCGAGTCTTCAACACTTATTACAAACTCTCTCAGGTGCAGGTACCTTTGTCTTGAGAAGTTGTAAACTGCAATATTAGTTTGACTTGGAATTTAGCTGTGGCTTTGTAAGCCATCGCATAGTTGTGCGCGGGTGCTCGGTAGATCTATAGGTAAACTGATTAGAAGCAAATTGTTTATTAGCAAGCAATTTAGCAAGGAAAGTTTAGAATTATTTTGCTATAATCCGCCAACAGGAACAATCTGTATCGTCAAACACGCAGTTACATGCTAAGCACCGATTATCTTCCTAACCAAACCAAGCAAATCAAATATGGTTGAGCGAAGCAATGGCTGGATCATGCGTCTTGCTCGTGAACGGGTGCCACCAACGGGAATGGGTCTGCTTTGACTGCCCGTCTTGACATGCGTTGGATTGGTGTACCTACGTATGCATTTTTGCATTTTTGAAGCTTTATTGTGGAAGCACTGTAAACATAGCATAGCTTTGTAAAAAAAAAAAATTTTTTTTTTTTTTTGATAAGAGCAACTGCTGAGTTTCTTGCCGGCTCTTCTCAGCAGAATCTGCATTCCGAACCGGTGGTAGATTTATGACGTGTCATAAGAGTTACAAGTTAGCCTATATGAAATAAATAAATTTTGAATTTGAATTTGAAATTTGAAAGCCAAGTTCCCAAGCAAGCAATGCCACCACACAAGACTTTATACTACTCTCGACGCACGTTTCGCCCCGACACCGGAGCATCCTCTGGAGATAATCGACTTTACTTTGACTAGACAATACTGCATTGTAAAGTCGACATCTCCTGAGGATGCTCAGAAAGTAACTCATCACTTCAATTCAATCCAATTCAATTTCATTACATTCCAGTAGCCAATACTCTAATTTAATAGTTTTAGAAGGATCAAAATAGAGCATTCTTAAGTGCGAATAAGACTCGCCCACTTAGGGTTCCGTACCTAGGTTGGCTATAATCTTCTACTAAAGTCAACTTAAGATCCAACGACGGTTGCCGTTGGCGCTTGTTGGATAGGTGAGTAAGCACTGTAATTGTTAAATAAATTGGCGACGTTACAGGTTTCTAACTACTGCCATCGCCTTAAATAACAGTACTAAGCCCATGATTTGTGCGCAATGACCGATCTTTTCTAAACAATGACAGTTCATTAAATTACTGCAATGGAACTTGCACACTGCAATTATAGTGCAATATAAAATTAAATAATTAAACTTAATAACGAAGAAGTATCTAGTATTAATACAAAGTTGTTTTTTCCGCCACACAAAGTTCACAATGCAGACACCATTTGTTTTTCGATTCTGGTAATGTTTTCCAAGTTAAATTTGAACAAATATCGAATTGAAATTTAGAGTCATTTTTAACCGACGTGAAAAAAGGAGGAACCTCCTCCTTTTTTCACGTCGGTTAAAAATGACTCAGACGCGTTTATTTTTTTGGCGGTACTCCATATCTCTGTCTAATTTGGACCGATTCTAATATTTAATTTTTGATTTGAAAGGATGTATTGTTAGGTTCGTCCCAATTACATGCGTATGCTAAATATCTATTCGGCATATTAATATTTTTTTAAGGCGCAAAACAAATGATCTAGGGAATTGGTCCTATGAAGCTTAAAATAACAATAAAAAAAAATTCTTTTTAAAATCCCAACTTTCAAACGCCACTTAAAAGTATTAAATAATTTTAGTTTGTACATGTATATTGTATACGTATGTTGAAGTCGCGCTAGCGTCGCTAATCGGTTTCATCGTTTCTATTTAAGCCCGCCCGACTTCAACATACGTGGTGGCGTTTGATGCCGGTTTTTTAAAAAGATGTTTTTTATATTATTTTGAGTAATGCTTATTGTTTGCCCATCTTTATTACCAAATTTTCCCTGTCAATCGAACCCGGGAAAAGACAAAAACCTGTCAAAATCAGAAGGGCTTAGGTCAGACCATAGTCCACCAAAAAACCTCCTCACCTTCAAAGTAGTTACATTTTTAGGGTTCTGTACCTAAGCTAACGGGACCCTTTTGCTATGCCTCAATGTCCTTCTGTCGGTCTGTCAGTGGGCTGTATCTCAATAGATAGATACTAGATAGGTACTTGAAAATTTCACAGAATTTGTATTTCTATTACCACTGTAACAACAAATAAAAAAGTCAAAAATTAAAGAGGGTCTCTTGTTTTTGCTCGATTTTAATAATTAATAGCTGGTTTTGAAACTTGTACAATGGCACGGAACCAATCGTATCCGGGTCCGACTACACTTGGCCGGTTTTTCATACTACTCGTAAAGCATAACCCAATGTGATTCTGACAATTGAAATACGTTGGACAGCTGGGGTACATAATATTACTTGTATGAAGACAGGTTTTTTGCGGTAGGTTTTGTTTTTAGATACTACACATAGTATGACGTGTAGGTCTTTATTAATTGTTTTCAAAGGGCGGATTCCACAATAATTACTATGTTATTGCATCCGTCAGTTGTCAGAAAGGTCAAAGTGATAATGTTCTACCGACCGAATCCGGCCACTGCGGCCAATCTCCACAGAGATTAGCCATCTGCGCGGGAGATATTATAGTGCACAAGTGTGTGCGCAAACACAGGTGCACTCTCTATTCCCTTACTCTCAGAGTCCGATGGGAGCAGATTCGAGCCTCACCCGTTGCACTGTTCGTACCCACTCCTAGCACAAGCTTTTCACTTATTTGGAGGGGAGAGGAGAACATAGCTAAGTCAAGTTCAGCATGGCTAATGTTCTTTTTTTTTTAAAAAAATGTAATAACTTATCTTGTGACTTTATTTTCTGATAGAATACATTTTTTGCGGTGCGTGAGCGGATACGATAAGTGACATATTAGTGGCTAATTATAGCTGACACGGACCATGGGTATTGAGTACATATCAATGGAGGCACTGATGCAACGCATGCGGGTCGCAATCTGTGGGACTTACTACCGGAAAATTTAATTTATTACGTTTTTATGGTCAACGACAGGTATTTCCAACCGACGAAACAAAAGAGGAGGTTCTCAATTCTACCGCGAATAGGTATATTTCTTCTATAAAACACACGTGTTTATTTGTCGCACAATTTCTCGCAGAGTCGTCCGATTTTGATGATTATTTGTTTAATGGATAGAGTCTACCTCAAAATCGATCCCATTTAAATTCGAAAAAGAAATTCCACCTCTAAGGGTAAGGCACATGGTTTTCCCGATTCTGTCACGCACAACTTTGTACCTACTGGGTACTTAATCCGTTTTCTTTTTAAAACAGTTTGTTTCGACTCAAAATTAGTTTAGGAGCTTAGTTAGTAAGACTAAAGAGATTTATAATATACTAGTTTATGCCCGCGACTTCGCTCACTTTAAGTTAGATTTTTTAAACCCTTCTATCTATCAACGCACAGCCCTAACCACTGGACGGATCGGGCTGAAATTTGGCATCCAGATAGCTATTATGACGTAGGCATCTGCTAAGAAAGGGTTTTTGAAAATTCAACCCCTAAGGGGGTAAAATAGGGATTTAAAAATCGAATTTAACGTGAGCGAAGCCGCGAGCAAAAGCTAGTCGCAAAATAAAGATATAATTGAATTGATCGGAGGTGAATTGATAATACGTACCTGGTTTACTAGTAGGTACCTACTAGATTTGGTAGTACGCGTTTAAGAGCGTTAATTTTGCTTCATATTATGACCGCAGCGATCAACTTGTTGATTTTGCAAAGTTCTACGACGAAAACTGTATAGAGACATTTTTTTTTTGGTCCCTTAAATCTGCAATCAGTCGGAAGACTATAAAGCAGATGGCATGTGCTTTAAATTGTCTTTACGGAGCTATGGCTACAACGTCCTTCAATTATCGAGCGTTTCACCCTTGGGGCTGTCAGTAGAGACTGGGCAAGCACATTGGGATGCCTAGTGAGTCGATCCTTATGCTTGGAGGAATAATTATTTATTTCCTCGCTGATAGTTGGCAGCTCAAGATATTGGTGAATTTCGTCATTGCGTGCAAACCAAGGTGCATCAGTAATTGTCCTCAGTATTTTATTTTGGACTCTTTGGATACGCATTATGTTGGTCTTGCAAGTTTTGCCCCAGAGTTGTATGTATAGAGACATGTGACATTTTTCTTTCAAAAAACAACACAAAGGTATATAATAAAAAGGTTTTACATAGGTGCGTTAGTTTTCGATCGACCGGCTTAATGTTACGGGTTATTTTGCACCTTTTTAATGGCCATAATAGCACTTTGTTGTTATGATTATTACCACTTATTATATTCCTTCAAACCTGCTCCTAGTTGCACTATTGACTATATAATTTAGACCTATTACTACGAGTAGGTATATAACATAACATTAACACGATTGGACGGGAATATTGAACTCAAAATTGTATTTATGATTTAGACTGTCTTATTATATACTTTATCCAATACAGAGTCCCTTTTCTAATGTTTGTTTAGCTAATTTACCACGAAACGTCCAAAAATTGAAATGAAAAGTTCCATACAAAAGTATGGAAATGACAAGAGCGCTCCTGCCATTATCATATAGGTACTTGCCGACGTTACTATTCGAAAGCTAAAATGTTCGTGCTTAGGCTTTATGCCAGTGTTTTCAAAGAATACGAATAATAAATCGAATAAAATACTTACTCTGATTTAAATGAAATCGATTCACGTTTCATAAAATAATAATATTAGTGCATAAATAACAGCGAGAACCGGACAGAAGTAGATTAATCGCTTGCAACATTGCAACTACATTAAAGATAACTTCCCGCCCCGAACCAGCTTTATACGTAGGCTGTAGCCTGTAATTGAAGGAAACAGACGCAATTTGTTTATTATTTATATATTATAATAACAGCTCCTCGGTTATTATCCGTCTGTGCTATAGTCGAAGGCAGACATTTAGGCCTTCCGAGAAATGACTAGTTTATGCCAGAATTGAACAGCAACTTTCGGCGAACCTGTAAATATACTACGCATACACGCTATAGTTATACGCAGACACTCTACATAGTACAGAATAGATGCACATTATACAGTAAATTTTAATTTACTTGAGACAATTCAGTAAATCTTAAAAACAAATGGATAAAATTAATAACCGCTATAAACCAGATTTTTACTGAGGCTGAGGCCTTTAATTGAATGAAAGAGACGCTTTATTTATTATATTATATAGACATATAACAACAGCTATTCATTTATTAACTGTCTGTGTTATTGTCGAAGGAAGACATGTAGCCCTGCCGAGGAATGGGTAGTTTATATCAGAATTTATCAGTACCTTTCGGCAAACCTATTAACATAGATCGTATATTTTTTTTGCTGGGGAGATTTCAGTTCATCTAAAAACAAGGGGATATATAAAATATATCCATCCCGTGGTCCTGAACCAGATTTATACGTAGGCTGTAGCTTTTAATTGAAGGTAACAGAGACTATTTGCGTATTATTTATATATGTATTTAGTATAATCACAACTCCTGGCTTATTATCTGTTTGAGTCTTAGTTGAAGGATGATATGTAGTCCCATCAAGGATTTACTAGCCTATGCCAGAATTGAACTTTCGGCAAACCAGTCCTGAGAAGACATTGCCTAGGTAAATCGAGGAGCAGCGAAGCTCCACCATTTGACTATAACATCTTATACGAACTGTGTTCATGTTGGTGTGCAATGGAATTACAGGTTATTTTGCATATCTAGTCATCGCCCGACCGTACCGTACAACTTAAAGTAGGTCTGAAAAAGGAAGACTTTTTATAAGGAACACCAAAAAGTACCTACATATACAATAGATGTTGGCTATGGTGGAAATATTTAAGTAGGTAATTAAAGTATGATGTGTATCACGTGTGGTTTGAGTGTAAGCGATATTACGAGCGGAGCGTGTAACTTGAAATATTACAAATGCGATACCACTTCCATTCGATTAGATTATTTTATATGCCAAATATTGATATGTTAAGTAAAATCGCAGTGAAGCGCTAAATTATAGAAGAACCAAAGACTATTTAATACTAATCGCTTTAAAATATAATCTAAAATTCAAATAGATATAACCATAATTGTTTGGTACCTACTCTCTTCGGTTAAATCTGTATCGGATACCATATTATGTTCATCATCATCAACCCACTAGTTAGCGGGCGAAGTGGCCATCTTTGAATATTATGGAGAACAAGCAGATTTCCTCACGATGTTTTTATCACATGTTTGATACATGTGATATTTATTTGCTTAAAAAGCACACATAACTCCGAAAAGTCAGAGATGTGTGCTTTAGTTTCAAACTTCGGAGCTCCCTAAATAAGGAGGCTGTATTACTAGGCTGTTATCGCTGTACCAAAACTTAACAACATAAATTTTACTTTCGAGAAGTAGTCTCGTATAGATAGACTAGCTTGTGCCCGGCTTCGCTCGCGTTAAGTTAAATTTTTCAAACCACTATGTTACTCCTTTAGGGGTTGAATTTTCCAAAATCTAGTCAGTAACCTTTTTCTTTAATATATTTAGATAAAACAAGCTCTAAAGATTGTCTAGCTTAAAGCTTCATAAATTGGTAAGAATGTAAGACAATTTTACTGTAATAATTGTTGCGTTAACGGATATTTTACCGCTCGCAATTTCACCCCGCCTTCTTTATTAAAATACTACCTGATGCCCGCGACGTCGTCTGCGTGGATTTGGGTTTCAAAAATCCCGTGGGAACTCTTTTCCGGGAAAAAGTTGCCTATGTCACTGCCCTGATCCTCAACTAAACCCATGGAATTTTCAAAATCACGTTGATTGATGATTCCCGTTCAAAATTACTAATTTGGATTTTATAGATTTTGCTCTTTTGGATTTCCCTATTTTTAAGCTATTGCATAGCTTCTATCGCGTGGAGACCGAATCCGGAAATTCCGTAACGAAAATTACCTGACACGGGACTCCTCTACGGTGAGCCGCTAGATGGCGTTGATAAAAAATGCTATGCAATAGCTTTACCGCGGCAGTCCCCGAGTGCCACACGTCTTTTTTTGTTTTTAAGCCACCTTTGTTTTACAGCGAACAAAACAAAAGAGAATTATTCAAATCGGTCAAGCTGTTTTAGAGTTTCAGCCAGACTAACGAACAGCAATTGATTTTTATACGTATCTAGATATCGGATATTGACATTTTTATAGTTAGCGGTTAGCGCGATATTGTCACGGCACTTGAACAAGAAATTTATGGCTTTATTTAAATATCCACGTAAACAGCAATTTATATGGTTTTGTTTTCAATATACGATTAGTTATAAAATAATATTGCTTTATATTTATTAATTTTTCCTGTTTCCATGTGAAATTAATACCTTCTTTTTCTCGGTTAAAATAATTACAAAGGCAAAGTTTTTGTCGCATTAGTGCGAGTAATTCATATAGCATGCAAAGCTATGCTTAGTTGAACATGTTGAATCAGAATTTAGTTTTAATTTTGAAGCCTGGATAGCCCAATGGTTAAAGTACAAACTTAAATATCGGTTCAATCCCCAACCCTTACTAATAGAATAGAATAGGATAGAATAGAATAATAACGCAGAGTATAGTTCTTTCAAATCACGAGGGTACGCGGCTCATGGTTGTGTGTGTGTCGTATCTAAATATATAAGTGAGAAAGTAAAGCGCCCGTAACTTCGTGAGATAAACGTACTATAGGTACCTTATGTTGAAATGTTACATTTTCGTGGTCCTGCCCATTCCGTTGGCTCTATGACCTCAGCAACTTCGAGTGACTCACGTCGCTTGCGTTCATACGCTCATAATATGCGTTAATTTGCTCCATAAACAACATCCATTTTTTGTTAGATTTTTACGAAATATGCTTTAGTTCATTTATCTGGTGGGAGGCTTTGGCCGTGGCTGATTTAAAAAGATTACTGTATAGTTCCTTCAACTCACGAGGGCACGTGGCTCATGGTTGTGTGCGTGTCGTATCTGTATAAATGTGAGCGAGAGCTTGACGAGACCGCTCCCACCTAGGCTCCTGACAGGCACGCACACTGACGGAATATTCATGTACACGACGTAACTACAAGTAAAGCTCACACACCTTCGTGAATTGAAAGAACTATATCAATATATTGAAACTGCGTCATACGCTATGATATATACTGCATCATATGTTTCTCCCAACCATATTAGTTATTAATTGCAGCAGGGTTGTCTGTAACTAACGCAGCAAGAACGCCATAAATTCAGCCAATCACCATAATTGGGAACTTTTAATCCCGGAAAATTAGAATTTCCGCGGGAAGCTAAATCCACGCGGACGAAGTCGCGGGTATCAGCTACTCGTAGTCCTACTATCCTACTAATCCTACTAATATTATAAATGTGAAAGTGTGGATGTTTGGATGTTTGTTACTCAATCAGGTCGCAACGACTGAACCGATTCTGCTGAAAGGCACAGAAGTAGATCATAGTCTGGAATAACATATAGGCTACTTTTTATACCGTAAAATGAGAGTTCCCGCAGGAATTAAAAAACCTCAGTCCACGCGAACGAAGTTGCGGGCATCAACTAGTATGTAATAATTATTTAACATATTATATTTCTTTTGCAGGTACGTATTGCATTTTGTACAACTACACTGCACGGAGAAGACCTTAGTGAGTACGTACTTCTTTACTTAGAATTAAGAAACTTTGAGTTTACAAAGACTAGTCACACACAGCTTTCGCAGCAATGTACCCAAGTGTTTTTTAATGGCTTGAAAAGCTACTTTTTAGGGTACCGCACCCGAAGGGGAACCAACGGGACCCTTTTACTAAGCCCCCGCTGTCCGTCTGTCTGTCAGCAGGTTGTATCTCATGATCCGTAATAGGTAAACAGTTGAGATTTTTAAAGAATGTGTATTTCTATTGCGGATATAAAACTCAATATCTAATAAAAATAAATTAAAAATTAAAGGGGACTTAAATACCCTTACTAGAAAAGTGTTTTTTTCGTCTTTTTTGGTACAGAACCCTTCGTAAGCGAGTACGACTCGCATTTGACCGGTTATTAACAGTTTTATTGCTTGCTAATAAAAGAATTAAAAGCTTGATTAATACAATAATTTTCTCGACCAAATTGTTTTACAATAATTTAAGATTTCGAAATTTTTTGAAACTTATTAGCACACGTTTTTTAACCAGTTTTTTTGACAAAAGCGTTATCCAAATAATGGAAAGCCTTAAAAAGCCACTTAAAAAATGCCCACCACTTGTAAAAAACACAATTAAATACATAAAAACCACCTCCATGTATAAACCTGCAATAAAATAATAAGTAGGTACTCACTTGAATCTGCAATTAAAATAATAATAAGTAGATATATTTATTTAATCAAGATAAAAATAATTAATGTTAGCTAAAATAATTACATTAAATTAATTACAAGTAACAATTACTGTTTATTATTAAACATATAAACTTAATATTTTACGGTAATATGATTAACAAAAAACACCTAAGCAAAAAATTAATAAGTACATAAGTTAAAATATATCTACATTTTATTTTAATGAATGCTAAAGGCTTATAAGCTTTACTTGTGGTTACGTCGTGTAAATACATGCATATTGCGTAAGTGTGCGTGCCTGTCAGGAGCCTAGCGGTCAGGCGCGAGCAAGCTCTCGCTCACACTTATACAGATACGTCACACACACAACCATGAGCCACGAGCCTTCGTGAGTTGAAAGAACTATACCTACTATCACCTACTCTTGTCCAACTACTTTGTCAAATCGTAATGCCGAGTTCTAACGCTGAGATCTATAGAATGTGTTCGGACTTAGTTCGGACTTAAAATAGAGTTCAAACACAAATATGTTCTGACATAAATCTGTTTCGTTTTAACTCTGTCTTGAATCTGAGCAGAAGGAGAGTACAATCTATAGCTTTCAGCGTAAGTCTATTAGCTCTCAAGTCTGTACTAACCGTGAGTCCTAGTACTTGTCCCCTACTATAAGCTCCACAGATACAGTCCTCGCCAAACTTTTTGAATGCTCTGAACATAGCAGCGTTCCCATGCATAGAACCGGCCGGAAAAAATGGCTTTGAACCGTCTGTCTTCCGGATTACTCTTCGCTCCGTCCCTATCGGGGTTCACATAATTATGGGCATTGTCGGAAGCATCGGCTAGTTGTTTCTAAACTTATCCATCTACGCAGATTTTTTCAAAACAACACATTCGTTTACACTTCTTTTACTTAATTTGTTAGATCGCTATATAATTACACGCCATTCCGAAATTAATAATTATTATATTTTTAATTAACGCTTAACCGGCTTCTTAACATCCGGATGAAATAATTCCACTCAGGTTTTCCCAAAACCGCGTAGGCAGGTAGGTATCGTGCGGGCAACTATATTTTTGTTACTGTTATTTTAAAGATAGATTAGAATAAGTGTAATTCTTTATTATTCATGTATGATAAAATACACCAGTTATATTGTAATGGATGTTATCTACTGTCGGATCAAAGTTATTTACAAAGCGGTATTGCACCGAACTACTAAATCTGGATGCGACATTGAGCGCACTAAGGGAGGACGACGGAAAACATGCATACAATTTTTTATTTAATTTAGTTATGTACTTAATTATTCAGTCATATTTCGCGGTACAACAAAATAATGTATACAGCTCAGGAAATCGATAAAAAAATGGATACCTAGCTTAGCTTAGCGATGCGATGTATTTTGTTAAACGATTTCAGATATCGTCGAAAGGCATCTGTGTAGGTATGGTGAACCAGTAGGTACTATGGTTCGTCATTCGTGACAATAATTGAGCTCCTGAATTAATTTAATAATAGTTAATATTTCTCACTAATTATAAAATTAGTAAGTAAGAATTAGTGCCTTACAGGAATAATTATATATCTATTACTTAGTAGTATTTTGATTGAGATTATAAATATTTATAATCATGCAGTCGCCTGTAGTTGGTATAATTTTAAATAATAATGCTATACCTATTATCATGTAAAATATTATTAATGATTTAGGTTGTAATTGTAATTTTAAATACGTTGGTAGGTATTAAATAACAGTCATATTTAGTCACTTTGTTTGTTCAAACAAAGCAACTCAAGCTGAGATCTACATAGGTTAGAGACAGACAAACACACAAAATAGGTGAAAGCCATTGTCATTGTTATCATAGCCCTTGTATTTTTGCCTAAAATAACATTTTAAACGTTAGAATCTGTACAATGAAATCACAAGATAAGTAATATTTAGGAGCGCTGTTTTTTTTATTTTAACATCCCCTAACTTTTATCTATACTATAGCTGAGTTAGGTGACGCTTTCTTACTTTTTCGCTTTCACGAACCTTTAGGGAAAGTATAGGTGAAACTTACATTGCGTAATGGATTTTATTTAGGACCACGTAAAGAAACTCCTACTTAGGGTAAAGATTTAGGAATGGTTGGTGGAAACAGTAATGCCTGTTTTCAGACATACTAATTGATGCCCGCGAATTTATCCATGTGAAAAAGAATTTTAAAATCCCTCCCTGTTTGTTTTTCCGGGATAAAAAGGAGCCTGTATCACTTTCCAAGTATTCAACTACATCCATGTAAAAAATCAAGGCGATCCGTTTCTCTGTTGCTGCGTGATTGAAGGACAAACCTATAAATCAACAAACTAAAAAACCAAACACACTGTCGCATTTATAATATTATTATATATATAGGTATGCATATATTTATTTATTAAATTTTATGTTATATCGCTGCTTCAAATTGAAAAGTACCACAAATAAAAAAAAATTACAAATGTTTTTATTGCAAAAATACATTCATAATCCTTCATATTTTTATATAGTGTAATTTTGATTTATGGTAGTTTTGAATTGAAGCAGCGATATATCAGTGCATTAAAAATTATATTGCATTTTATTGTTTATTTTTCTTCGATTCTGACTTACAAAAGCTCTTTCGAATGTCAAAAATATTACATAAATTAAATAACAAAAAAAAAAACACAAAATATAAAAATACAAAATCTACCACGTGCAAAATACTTAATAAAAATATATTAATTTAATGTCAAAAAAATTAAGTACTACCTATTTATGTCAAGGGTCAAAATAATATAATAATGCAATGTCATTATTATCACAACATACAATAGTAAATATCATCAAAAAAATAGGTACTCAAGTACCTAGGATACTTAATTTTTATGTCAAAAAACATTAGTAAGTATTGGTTATATGGTTAACCGAAGCAACGGCTGGATCATGCGTCATTTTTGAAACTTCATTGTTGAAACACTGACACGTAATAGCATAGTTCTGTTACCTACCCTGGTTCGGAACCAGTGGTAGATTCATCGACGATTCAAAAGCACTTTTAAAAGTTTATTTGAATAAAAATATTTCTATTCTATTGAAAGCTTTCGGCTTTAGGCTAGTGTCACATCCATCAAACAAGACTCCGCGGCGGCCTGGCGAGAGTATGCCAAGTCCCATTGTTTTGTCAGCACTCGACTTCGTAAAAGAACATAAAAGTTAACAGCCGTCTATAAGAATATATTAAATTCGCCTTGTTTATTACCGGCTGAATTAATTATAACAGTTAAATGAGCGCCCATAAAAATATCTGCTCTGATTCTTAAATAATATGAGTGCACTATAATAATTTATAACTTTATAGACAGCACTTAGTATAGGCTATCGCACGTTAACTTGTTACATTTTCACACCACTTGAGTGTCTGGTATTTCGGTTGGGCGGTTCCGTCTTCCGAATGGTCTTACGTTACTCCTACGTCGAGCGTTGGTATTATAACATAACACGCAACTTTGGTAGAGCAAGGGCACAATTATTATTGTAACCTTAACTAATAAATTACCTATTTAAAAAAAAAGACGTGTGGCACTCGGGGACTGCCGCGGTAAAGCTATTGCATAGCAATTTTTTATCAACGCCATCTAGCGGCTCACCGTAGAGGAGTCCCGTGTCAGGTTATTTTCGTTACGGAATTTCTGGATTCGGCCTCCACGCTGGCCCGCGATAGAAGCTATGCAATAGTTTAAAAACTAAACGTTTTTAATTCCTGTTAACAACATGCCTAATATAATTATCATTTATTTTATAATTTTGTGCGCGATTGATATTTGTTTTGATAAAATAAAACTGTGAATCACTGTAGTCCGCCATTTTGAATTGAACACCAATCAGAGCGCTACGTCACATCTATCTTCAAACTTTGATAAAATACTATGAAAAAATATAGAAGAGACCACACGACCGACGCCATGACACCATTTAAGCTTGAATTTTAAAACTTAAAATTAAAATGGCAATTTTATCTAGCAAACCATTTTTTTTTGCTGAAATAAAATATTTTTTCTAAATAGTTGATTCTTCCGAACAATACCATATAATTATCTTATTTTTCTCTGACAATCTTACCGAGAGAGGTAACAATTTTTGCACGGTCTTTAGAATTTTTGACTCTGTTACTTATCGCCAGAGACAAGTATGAAGTACTGTATGCGAATCTGAACCTAAGGGTTCTTGTCGGTTTACTGCGGAACTCTGAAAACAAACAGACAGTTATATTGCTTCATTTATCCTTATTCTTTTGTGATAACCCTAGCGAGAGAGGTAACAATTTTTGCGCGATCTTTAGAAGTTTTGTCTCTGTTACTTATGGCCAGAGAGAAGAATGTTCCTTGTTTAGTGGTCGTACCTACTTTGTTCCTACAAGTTATATGAGATTATTAAATAATCTGTTCTTGTTGCCATTATGGTTGAGAGGGTTTATAAATTACTCAGCTGCTTTGCGGAGTTATGCCATTTATAATAATCTTGGGAATTAATCTCGGTCGGAGCTTTTCATTTTGAATAATAAATAAAACGAAAATATTTTTATCGTTTACTCTCAATCAGCTAACAAACAATAGAATTAATAATTTAAGCGTGTAAGTAATTATTAATTTAGCGAGAAAAGGTTAGAGTTATTTTGCTATAATCCGCCAACAGAAAAAATCTGTGTGGTCAAACATGCAATTACAAGCTAAGCACCGCTTACCTCCCCAACCAAGCAAAAAAGCCAAGTTCCCAAGCAAGTTTCGCCCCGACACCGGAGCATCCTCAGGAGATGTCGACTTAACAATGCGTTGATAGGGAGGAACTCATTTATCAATGTAACGACAAAACACTGTATCTGAAGATAATACACATATCTAAGACAATACTAGACAATACACTACATCTTCAGATACAGTGTATTTGTCTTAGAACGGTAGAAATCTCAGGTATTTCGAACCTTATGACTGCTATAATAGAGTACAAATTAAATGACGTTCTGTTGACCTGTCGCCCGCACTATGTTACAACGAAAAAACTTTTAAGCTATTGCATAGCTTCTATCGCGGGCCAGCGTGGAGACCGAATCCAGAAATTCCGTAACGAAAATAACCTGACACGGGGCTCCTCTACGGTGAGCCGCTAGATGGCGTTGATAAAAAATGCTATGCAATAGCTTTACCGCAGCAGTCCCCGAGTGCCACACGTCTTTTTTTTTTGAATATGGAGATTAGCGCTTGACTGCCATCTCACCTGATGGTAAGTGAAGATGCAGCCTAAGATGGTGCGCGCTTGCATATAAGATGCCTATTCACCCTTGACTGCACAATGTATTTACATAAGTACCTAACGTACCTACTTCTGAAAAGTACAATAGCGCTTCGATTTTATTTAATGTAAATAAGAAAAAAATTGGCACAATTTCCCGACCTTCGTATATCAAACAATTGTCCAGTCACTTTTACATTTTTTATGAGAAGGAACTATTTTAAAACGCGGACGAATTAAACTATAGACGACGATAAATTATAGATTTGTAGACGCAATTTATTAAATCTGTTGCGGAATTGTATTGAGTGAGTGAATAATAAAATAGAACTCTCTAGATGCTCGATTCAATTTATTAGCTCCGGACCTAACTAGAAAATACTAGGGACGGAGTTGATCGCGGAGGAATTGAAATATTAATGATTTTTAAATTAAATAAATATCTTGTGTTCTGAGGTACATGGTTAGGTAAATAACCTTATTGGGAAAGCTTCATACCTACAGTTATGCACACTATGCAAAACGCACACACTACTACATGTTTTATGTATATGCTATAAACATAGTATGTGATTTCTATCAGTTATCACAGAGTAAGGATAGATATTATATTTAGCAAGCCTCAATAGCCCAACGGTTAAAGGTGCTGACTTCAAACTGAAAGGTCGCAGGTTCGAATCCCACCCGTTGCACCATTGTCGTACCCACTCCTAGCACAAGCTTTCTGCTTATATGGAAGGGAGAGGAGGATATTAGTCAACTTCAGCTTGGCTAATATTCTTTTATTAAAAAAAAAATATTATGTAGGGTATATGGCGTTTCGTGTCTGTGTGCGTGTCCACACACGTTTGTCGCGTATGCGCTGCTGTCCACTGACAAATCCGGTTTACACCGGTTAACAATTTCTAGTAAGTGGTGGAAATGAATCTTTTAACAAACTTCTTATTCATTTGTAGGATTCTTAAGTACATAAAGAATGCCAATTATTTCTCTCAGGGCCGATTTCAACAAAGTAAAATAAAACTTATGCGAGCGTGATATTTTTTCAGATTTTCAGTACAAAAACTGTCAAAACGTCCAATTTATTCCTCGTTTTTTTTTTGTTTTTGTTTTTTAACATATTAAATTTATTAACATATTACATCGATTATATATAGGTACTTATATATTTATTTTTGTATTTGTATTGCATTATTTTATGGTAGCACGGAATAATTTACATTGAAAATTAAACTAACAATTAAATCTTTGCAACATTTGCTGTAATACCTATAATATATGCCACTAAATTATATACAGAACACAATAGGTTTTTGCATCCGTTTGTCTTACATCCGGGTTCAAAGTCACTTCCTAGAAAGTCACGTGTAACACATAGGTATGTGTGTATGTTAAAAAGATATTATCACATTCGAGAATCATGCGAGAGAACGTGTTTATTTTAATTTTAATATTTAATAACAGTTACACCCACGTTTTCTCTTAAAGCACTTTAAAGTTTAAACTTACTTGTAAAAAAACCTCACGCGTTCGAGACATGGAGTTGTGAAAAGTATTGACATTTTAATGTTCAAATAAGTATAAGCACATCAAGTGTACATTATGGCTATCTTTTTTTATATGAATAGCGGGCAAACGAGCTGGCGGGTCACCTGATGTAAAGTGATTACCGCCGTCCATGAACACTTGTAGTACCTACCGGAGGCACCACCAATGCGTTGCCGGCTTTTCAGATTGAATAACCCCATATTGTAATTATTTACTTCTTATATACTTATATATACTAGTGGTTCGCCCCGAACTGAGACCTCGCGATATCCCATAATTCCCAAAAGTTTTAATTATTTATTGTAATAATTAACTTTTAACATTAGACGCAATAAAAAAAATAATAGTTGACATAAAACTGTTTTACTGACACAGCGCCATCTATTAGCATTATTGTGAAGCTATTAGCATTTAAAATTAAATAAATTCGTTTCTTTATAACATTTATCTAATTTTAGTATTTGTTGTTCAAGTACAGGATATAACTGAATTTTCAACCAAGTTTCACGTTCTAATATTCAGTAATTCTGAAGTTATAGGGCTCTGACAGACATTTGGACGTACACACTTCTCTGTCTAGTAGGCAAGCGCATTAGTTGACTCAGAGAACTCGCTTCGCTCGTTCAATAAATCAATTTCTGTTTCCCTTGGTCACGCTATAACTTGAGAACGACTTCACCGATTTTGGTCACCTTTTTTTTAAGTTTTCTAATACTTAGTAGAAGGTTCTTACGCTAAGAAAAGTAAAGAAAATTGCCCAGAAAATTGGATAATTTCAGAAAACTAGTGGTTGGAATTTTGTCAATAAGCCTCTTTCTTATCTTTATATTCATTCATTCATTCATAAAAATCTATATTCATTCATAAAAATGAACAACTCTCTTGTAACGTTAGCAGGCAATGAAGAGAGGTAAGTACTGTTTTCACTTTTCGCTAGATATTGTTCGTCCTTTAACATCTATATATAATAAGCATTTGTAGTAATGGTTTATCGATTTTCATTTAAATTGAAGAGCGTTTAATCGATAAAAAGTAGGATGGACTCATATTTATGTAAGTAGACGTACAAGTTCATAAAGTAGATATTCTCATAGTGCTGTCTCCGTAGTAAATACATGGTAGGTATGAGGAATCAATAATATGGATATTAGACGTATATGCATTGGAGCCTCGTACGAAGCTTCTGCGTGTTGCAAATAGTTTGTAAAATGAAACGCGTTTACGTAAAGTAGGTAAATATTGATCCTCTCCATTTATCAAATAAAAAAAAAAAGACGTGTGGCACTCGGGGACTGCCGCGGTAAAGCTATTGCATAGCATTTTTTATCAACGCCATCTAGCGGTGAGAGGAGTCCCGTGTCAGGTTATTTTCGTTACGGAATTTCTGGATTCGGTCTCCACGCTCAAGGCCCGCGATAGAAGCTAATACGTTTCTGGCAGTAGGAAAATATAGGTATAATCAAAATGCATCGAGCCTGCAAGACACGCTTGGCTTCGTAGAACGTCGTTTCAGTCACTCATACCTAAGGGGTTTTCTGTCATGAAATTCTCAGTAGCCTAAGTACCTACGAGCACGGAGTTGGGAAGTTGGCTATGCCTCTCCCGTGTCTCGGAGAACCATTTCTCTGCGATCTTATTGGCTTACCGTAGCGACGGATTGCGGGAGTGAGGGAATAGAGAGTGCACCTATCTTCGCGCATATGCACTATAGTGTCTCCTGCCTCCGGTCTAGACCTCCAGATTCAATTTCCGCGCATCATTAGCCTTACAAGCCTCAATAGCCCAACGGTTAAAGGCGGACTGAAAAATGAAAGGTCGCAGGTTCAAACCCCACCCGTTGTACTATTGTCGTACCAACTCCTAACACGAGCTTTCCGCTTATTTGGAGGGGAAGTATTTTAGTCAACGTTAGCTTGGTTAATATTCTTTAAAAACTTCTCTTCTTTATTTAAACGTTTAGTTGATAATTTTCTTTCTTTGACGCCTGTTCCTGACAACCATACTGATATATTATGTAACAGAATTTGTTTGACTTTTTTGTGTGGAAGTTGTTGGTGTAAATAAATAAATTAAAAAAAAAAGACGTGTGGCACTCGGGGACTGCCGCGGTAAAGCTATTGCTAGATGGCGTTGATAAAAAATGCGCCATCTAGCGGCTCACCGTAGAGGAGTCCCGTGTCAGGTTATTTTCGTTACGGAATTTCTGGATTCGGTCTCCACGCTGGCCCGCGATAAAAGCTATGCAATAGCTTAAAAACCATTCTCATGTCACTCCTCTCTTTATAGAGAGAAAGAAATAATAACAAAATACAAGTACTTAAACCATTCTCACGCGATTAGGTACCTTCATGTGGATTGTTGATTCAACGGTTGTAAGTACTACCTACATAACAGCCGCGTATATATTTGTTTCGGTCAATGGTCGAATAGCGAAAAGCTTTCAATGATATCTCAAGAGGCTTCGATCAAGGGTCACATTGAGGAAGCAGTATAAACATCATTTTTTTTTAAATAATTTGTTTATTTATTTGCAAGAAACATTGTACAATTACGTAATTCTGAAAACTGATGGTGTTTTATGCTACTTTTGAAGGCTCTATTATGTTAAATTGAAGGACTTACAACATATTGCAGTTTTTGTAGTTACGCACAAATACCTAATTGTATCTACAAAAATTGTTATATAAAAAATAGGGGGAAGTCCCGTAACGCCGGACGGCACCTAGTACCGGACACTCGTACATCTCGGCGACTAAGCAAGCGAGCGATTCAAAAACGAGTTAGAGGGGCGCGGGGGGATGCAGCAAAACTAAGTTACGGGACCCGGTTTGCCCGTGACGCTCGCGACAACAGTGGGAGTAGTTGGTTACTGTTTTTGGCCGGACGACACTGCGTCACGTAAGATTTAGATGAGTGTTACAGGTGTATCTGTTATAAGTTGTTTACTATATTTGTTTTTAATAAAGTAGTGTTCATTGTTGTTAGTAAGTAATCAATAAAAGTTTTTGAGAATATTGAAAATGGGTTTATGGGACCAAACAAGTTTACAGGGGTTTGCTAGGGGTTCAAAGTGAAGTCTGTCCGATACTAGGTGCCACTTCCAGAGACTGCGTTTTTTGTCACCAAAGTTTAATTTATGTTTTTGAATATATTTATGCAGAAGTTGCAATTTTGATAATTGATATTGATTTTAAGTTTTGTTGACTAATATAAGACGTAAATAAAGTAATGTTTTTCAAAACAGATTTTTTTATTTTTCATAAAAACCTTAAGTGTCCGCCACTAGGGGACTTCCTCCTATATATATATATATGTATGCATTATAATATTTGTTAGTAGCATAAATAATTTGTCTTGCTTGATGCAATACGAAACAGTTTTGTATGTAGTTATAATTATATAGGTACATCTAAAAGTTCATTATTACAATGCGCAACAAAGTCGTAAAATGCGCATTATGTATAAAAATATACACAGAAGAAAGAGAAGTTACGACTTGCGTTACACGTTTTATTTTATTCATAACATCTTTATAGTAAGTACATTAAAAATAACGCCGTATAGGGAATATTACGAGTACTTCGGACATAAAAGGTCTTTCAAAAACTGGTGTTATTTGCATGGGAACTGATCATGGAAGGTTGAGGGCTGTGAGAAATAGACGATCTATATTTTTAACCGACTTCCAAAAAGGAGGAGGTTATCAAGTCGGCCGGTATCTTTAAAAAAAAAAAATACTGTCCATGATGTCCACTTATACCTTAAATTAACTATCCACTGTTAAATGTAACCTGTGGTTTACGTGGTTGACGCCACAACTAATAATATATTTTAGTTTATAATTTTTAGTAATACAATTGTGGCGTTGTTTGTAAACCCTAATAAAATAAATAAATTAATGCTGTTGGTTTGTCCTTCAATCACGCAACAACGGAGCAACGAATCGGTATGATCGGGAATTTAGCATACCTATAACTGATAAATGACGTAGGCATTAGCTAAGAAAGGATTTTTGAAAAATCAACCCCTAAGGGAGTAAGTAAATTAAGGTTTTGAAATTTGTATGAAAATGCAACCTAACGTGAGCGAAGCCGCGGGACAAAGCTAGTGTAATATATTATGATAAGTATTCCCACTTCCCAGTAACTATTTGTAGTTCTAAAACCAATTAATCGATTAAAATTCATTTAACTATCAAAAAATATATTCTTTAAAACGGACTTTTACTACTTTTTCTGGTGGGATGCTTTGGCCGTGGCTAGTTACCACCCTACCGTCAAAGACGTGCCGCCAAGCGATTTAGCGTTCCGGCACGATGGCGTGTAGAGACCGATTAGGGGTATGAGTTGAATCTACACTGCCACATCAAGTCCGCTACCATTAGACTGCATCATCACTTACCATCAGGTGAGATCGCAGTCAACGACTATCTTGTCTACAAAAAAAAGGACTTTAGTTGGAATAACTGCAAATTCATACCATTAACTTACTCTGGATTCTTTTGAATAAAATATAAGATTGCGAGATATCAATCAAGAATCGTCCCCTTGAAAGCGATCCATCCGGTTGTTTTTATTTGCTACGGGGTAGAGTTCATCCCTAATTGTTCCACGGCTTTCCGTTAACAAGTACCGGATTTCAAATTACAAATTAGTCCGTAAAGGCGCTTGTGGTTGCCTCGCCTGAGCCGAAACTGAGAAAACTTTGACTGAAAAAAATTGTACTGCATTCGGTATTTCGGCGCCATTAGAATCCCAATAAGAGAATATGTGGTGGTTAGTACTTAGTACGCACTACGGCTACTTCAGGCCACCATTCATTATTTTACGGCTATTTTTGCTTTATTTTAAGTAAGTGAAATCTCTTAATAAAGAGTTTGTTTTTAAACAAAATATTTATGAACTACAAAATACATGTTATAAAAAATTCACTAAACATATTATTATCTATACTATTATAATAAAGAGAGAGCGCGAATTTTGTGAGTTTGTATGAAGTTATCGGAAAATTAATATTTCCGCGCGACAAAATAATAAAATGGTGCCGGCCGGCGCGGGCGGTGCACGGTGGCGGGTTTCGGCGCGGGAGATTCCTGTGATTCCTGTGGTGATCTTTTTTACAATCGTCTCCTATAAGAAGCTCTGTGCGATCAGTCCCGTAAAAACAAATATTTAAATTTTCATCCCGGACGAAGTCGGCGCGGGCTTCTAGTATATATATAAAAAACTTGATGTAGATTAAAAGTGATTTCCGCTATTTTGTCCTAATTTGTACCTTGGTAATCAACATCTCTTCTAAGATTCTAAAATAAACAAATAGACATGCAACTTTAACGTTAATATTACAGAGAATATGAACAATTTACACATGTTTAACTGACGACTACGAATTTTGACAGGAAATGTATTGGATATCTGTTAAATTGTACACAGTTTAAAATAAATAAAATATGCTCGTTTAAATCTTTTTGTATATAACTAGTTGATACCCGCGATGACGTTCGCGTGGATTAAGGTTTTTAATTCCCCCGGGAACTCTCTTATTTTCCGAGATAAAAAGTACCTAGTTTGTGTTATTCTAGATCTAGACTATAATCTACATATTTCTGTGCCTGTCAGCGTAATCATTACGGTCGTTGCGGCGTAATTGGGTAACAAAAATTCAATTTTGTTTCTTGTGTGCAATAAAGTTTTCATCTATCTATCCATCTATCTATCCATCTATCTATCTATCTATCTATCTATCTATCTATCTATCTATCTATCTATCTATCTATCTATCTATCTATCTATCTATCTATCTATCTATCTATCTATCTATTGATCTGAGTATCTATCTATATATCTCTATCTATCTGTCCATCCATCCATACATCCAAACTTTTGCATTTACAATATCTAGTACGGTTATTAGTACGGTTATTAATCTAAATATATAAAAGGCAAAGGTGACTGACTGACTGACTGACTGATCTATCAACGCACAGCTCTAACCACTGGACCGATCGAGCTGAAATTTGGTATGCAGGTAGCTGTTAGAACGTAGACATCTGCTAAGAAAGGATTTTGGAAAATTTCAACCCCAAGAGGGTTAAATAGGGGGTTAAAAAATCGAACCTAACGTGAGCGAAGCCGCGGGTTAAAGCTAGTTATTATTAAATTCTCTGCATTAAATAGAAAAATATATTCTGTTACCCAAAAAACAAAGGATCAGGGTGGCATAAGAGACGTATTCGAAAAAGGACAGCGTTCATAAATTATTGTTCGCGTTCAAATATTGATGTTGTGTGTTTATTTTTTAAAACCGGACGCATCCAAGCTACGGTATAGTATTTAAATGTATGCACAAACAAAGGGCGAACAAGGGCCTGCGGTGCGAAGGGAGCCCCGGTGCCTCCACTACTATGTACCTAATTGAAATTTTCTACATCGATTGATTCTATTTGATACTTGATCGAACTCTTCAGGCTACCATCTTACTCTGATTAGGTCTAACTACCCTGCGGCCCTAGCCAAATTACATACTTTTCGTGTTTATTTTCTTCTTCTTTGTCTGGTGGGAGGCTTCGGCTATGGCTACCTACCACCGTCAAAGACGTGCCGCCAAGCGATTTAGCGATGGCGTGTAGAAACCGATTAAGGGTATGGGTTGAATCTACACTGCCATACCCCTTCCAAGTTAGCCCGCTACCATCTTAGACTGCATCGTCACTTGACATCAGGTGAGATTGCAGTCAAGGGCTAACTTGTCATCGAATAAAAAAAAATTCTTCTTCAACTTAGCGTTATCTCACTAGGTGGGGTTCGCTTTCCGGCATGCTTTTGCCCACTTTGCTTTTGCCCGGTCTTGTGCAGTTCGTGTCTATTCTCTGTCTACGAAAATTGCGACTTGGCTATCATTTGTATGAGATGTTACGATCAACAATACGGAATCGGTATATTCTATTCTATTTTTTTGAACGAACCGTTAAATTGTAAATTAGGCTACGATTTTTCTATAACCACGTGACTTATCGATAACATTCTACAATTCCCATACATTTCCTTGGCTTTTTATAGCGTTAACGATTATAGATGTTAACATGGTTAAGGCTACTAGTGTGCTTTCAACATGTGTTAACCACCCAGACATATGCCTGTGCGCATGCCTCATGTTTACTGGCAATATAGCTCATAATTTTATATCTATTGCATCGTTTCGGTAGCTTACACGACGCCTATGAATGAATGAATGAATGAATGAATGAATGAATGAAATATTCTTTATTGTACACCAAAGAAGAAAAAAAATATACATAATACTAAAAGTAAACAAAACAGAGCACAATAGGCAGTCTTATCACTAAGAAGCGATTTTTTCCAGGCAACTGATGGTAAGAGAAGAAAATTTTAAACAAAACTCAGATAAAGGTTTACACAAAATTGCAAATAATAGGATATAAATATATCTACAAGAAAAGAAATGCCGCTAAAAGCTGATAATAACAATGTTTTACAAAATATATACAACTAATAGTACAAAATACATACCGCTACGTAAGTTGAAAGCGGACCAGTGTATGCGGGTGCCCTAAACATTTCATGATTAAAAGTAGTTTTAATCGCTCCGTCTATCTGCTCTCTGTCTATTTAAGTTCCGCCAAAATCAGTTCAGCCCAGATTTGTGAAGATTAGTCCAAACATACAGCCATAGTCAATTTATTTGAACTGTTGTTCCAATTTATGCTATCGTTCAAATGGTCAAATGAGATAAATAAAAGGCAGGCAATAATTATTTATTTATTAATACGGAAATTTCCAATTGCACTAATTAAATCATTTAAAAATAGACAGAAAATAATTACAAAATTGAATAAAAGTCAAAATCATTCAGAACACTCAAATTTTTTTAAATCATGAGCATGGTTTGCGAAGTGAAACCGTCGCAAAATCGCAAGCACCGTCTCACAACGGAGCTCTATTGGTCTGCAAATATGTCACAGGGTGGAGTATAGTTAGAGTATTAGATAGTTTGGTTACCTGTTGTAAAATTATTTAATTTTTTTTTTTTTTTTAAAAGAGCAACTGCTGAGCTTCTTGCCGGTTCTTCCCAGCAGAATCTGCATTCCGAACCGGTGGTAGATTTATGACGTGTCATAAGAGCTACAAGGTGGGCAAGGTGGCCTACATGAAATAAATAAATTTTGAATTTTGAATGTAGATTGTATATATGCAGATCAAGAGATTTCAAAGTATTACTATGTGCGTGTTTAATTCGAAAGTATCAAGACCTCCCACGCGGCGTAGAGCAGAAGGACCGGGCAGCCTTTAAGTTTACTTATAATATTAAGATAAATATTTCACATGCCCATGTGAAACTGCTTTATGGTTTGAGAATATCACTTTTAAATCGTACTGTGTTCGAGGCTCGAATGTTTTAACAGCAATTAGATGCGTTTTACCCGCCCTTATTCTTGGCTGCGTTCAGGCCAGTATTGATAGTGAGTCAATACTCTGTGTGGCTGGTTGTTCCTTTGTGCGTTGTTTTCGGGTGTGCTTGTTAAAAATCTTGGTGAACTACTTTATTTTGGGGGGGCAAATAGACTACCTCAGGTTTGTGAGAGGAAAGGCTAATACGGGCCGTACGGCGGTAGGTGCACACACGGTGGTCGCCGTGTACTTGACACCTAATTTGTTTGCTTTCGATACTGATCAGATATTAAGAGCTGTGGTCGTATATGGAGCGTGAAATGTGATTCTCTAAGTAGCACGTCGGGGTGAGATTATCTCGGGATCGGATCCTTCTAACAGGTTAACGCCGTTTCACTCCCTTGTATGTTCTTTCTATCGAGATTGATTTGGATGATTTTCAGAGAGACGTTCCGTTTATCTGTGTGTGTGAGTTTTGTTTAGATCTGTTGGGATTGATTGTAACGTTTTGCGATATTTGTTTTTTATGGCCTTTACAATATTAGTGTGAAGTGTGATTATTAACGATTATGTAAAAACTGAACCTTCGATCGCTAAGAGATCCAGCAGCAAAATAAATCTTTACGATTTTAGATTAACTGTTGGCTTAAACCGTGATATTTCATATTTGGATAAATAAATGAAATTTGATTTGATTGTCCTCTTCTGGAGTTCTATGTGTAGTAGGACTCAGAGCTGGTTATTGCATTTATACATATTAAAACTTTCATTATAGAGTAGAAGTATTTCGGAGACAGAAAGAATCTATCGCTCAACAGCCTTGGCGTGGAGCCGACAAATAACAATCAGTTAGAAGTAAACAGAATTGAAACAAAGCAAATGTATAAAGCCACGGAGCGATATTAAACCCAGATCGGAAGCCGGCCGGTGGCGTTACGCCGGGTATAATAACCGGGCCAACTTTTCTCATTTTAATGTTGTTCGCTGGCAAAGTTTAAATATAAAAATATAATGATGCGGCACGCATTAGTGAGTCATTGTGAGCGTGCGTGTGCCGGACGAATTTAAGCTCTCCCGCCGCGAAAATAGAAGTTAAAAACAAATGGAAAATAAACTTTTCGAATAAAATAAAAATAACCCTCTTGGCGGCGAGGGTGGCGGCCCTCCCCAATAAAAAATATAATAACTTTTCTTTTTATTCGACGTAATAGCAACCGTTCGTTTCTAATGTTGCCGTCCCGTTCGGGCGCGGATTATTGTAATGGGGTGCGAGCTCGGAATGCGGGTCACGATGCGCTGCGTGCGATTGCATTGCCTTGCTGCATGCTGCCCAAATACATTATGTCCACTGCTGGACAATCGGCACGGCTCTCTTGTTAGATCGATCTGGTAGGTAGTGGAACCAGAGTTATAGACAGAGCTCATATAGTCGCGAAACTGAAGTGGTAATTAACAACAATGAAGGTATCTGGGGTTCTAGCACTGACGCTTAAAGTAGTATTTAATGTACTACTTCCATGCATTTAGCCATTGACGTCATGATCGACGATGACAGCAAATATGACGTTTAATGATGTGGCATAAACTTGCGAGCTTTGATGCCCAATATTTGACATCAAAGCAATGGTAGGTTAGATTCGTTTGGAAAAGGTCTGTGTCCTGCAAATATAGGTTCATAGATTCACTGGACCTTTGGGCTTATATTAGCTACGCTTAAAGCAGTATTATTTCCATTTTGCTTTGAGATGTCGTGTTAATGAAAACCGTAAAGTCATTGGGTACTTTAAGGTTGACATTTTATGACGTGTGACATCGCGAATTGGTGACAAAACAAAATGAGAAAACTAATAGTTCTTCCAAATCTAAATATATAAAAGGCAAAGGTCAGACTGACTGACTGATCTATCAACGCACAGCTCTAACCACTGGACCGATCGAGCTGAAATTTGGTATACAGGTAGCTGTTAGGACGTAGACATCCGCTAAGAAAGGATTTTGGAAAATTTCAATCCCAAGAGGGTTAAATAGGGGGTTAAAAAATCGAACCTAACGTGAGCGAAGCCGCGGGTTAAAGCTAGTATAACATAAACATAAAAATTATTTTTACAAAACCGACTTCAAACGCCACTACGAAGTAGGTACCTATATCAATTGTGCATATAAAATTTGAAGGGTTCCCTCGATTTCTACAGGATTCCATCAGGGCCATAGGACCACCTAGGAAGCATACCCTAAACAAAAAAGAATTTTCTAATTCGGTCCAGGCGTTTTCGGGCAACATATATAAAATATATTAAAAAAAAGATTCCGACGAATTAAGAACCTCCTCCTTTATTGGAAGTCGGTTAATAGTTATCTTCTTTATGATGTAAGGAGATTATAAATACCTCCAATACTTGATTCGTGTAGCGCTTGCGTAGCGATAGTAGGAGATAGTAGGTACAAATACTGTATTACATGTCAAGTTTATAAGTACTTAATATACATTATTAAGTCAAGATATTACTATGAAAGAGAAGTTCAGGAAAAAAAGGTCACTTAATTAAATTGGATGTTCAATTATTTAAATATTAATACTATTTATTATTACAATAAAGAAATTCAGAAACCGAGTAAGAATGATTTTTCGCACAGCCAACGAAAGAGACTGCTTAAAGCGCCTTGTAGGTTGATTCTTTATGTTTATGTCAAGTTTGTTATAAATTTTTATGCACATAGCATGCGGTGATTTAGTTGTTTGTGTTAGTTTATATTTAGTAGTGCATAGACGATTATTTTGCCTTGCTCTCATATTGTATACATAGACGTCCGATACGACGTCTGTGATACGACATTATAATGTAGGTTGCAAGTTGCACCGTTCACGTCGTATAAACAATGCAGTAGGGTGTGCACACGCTGAGTTGACCCTCAACACAGGATCCTTTATAAATACGATAGAGGCTATTATTCCGCGCCGCTAGGGCTGCCCGCGGCGGCGCGGCCGCTTTAGAAATACTAATCTGAATTTTAATTTTGCACGGGGGTGTGTGGCCTAGTAGCAACAGTGTATTTCGATATTCGACCATCGTCGAGCCAGGACTTGGCAAGCGAACGCATTCCCCTCTGCCGAAGTACATGTACAAACGTACGTGTCAGCTTGTAAGTGTGACAGCTTTTGAGTAAGCGTGCGTTCATAGAAACATTAAGTTTTTTTCTAGAGTGTGCGGAAATGAGTAAATGTGTGCTGTACGTAGGCTGTACGTGATTACCTCACCTTCCGCAGAAAGTATTTAAAAGACTATAGTCAATAGCCATTCTCTGAGAGGAAACCGGGCTCAGTAGTAGGTACTCATGTGCTGTTTAGGTTTCCCCGTGTTCTCAACGCAATACTTCCATAGGTTCCTTGCAAGGATGTCACAACAGGATATTGAACTGCTTGTATCCAGCAGCTACCAGCGACTCGCCTGAGATTTTACGTGAGGAATGTTCCAACACCGTGTTCCGCGTGGCGAGCTTGTCACTCAAGCAACTTGTGACCCCAAATATATCGGTTATTCTTGCTATGTGACTTGCCCAATGCTTAGGACTTACTTCAATTTCGCAACTCAATTAATAGATAAAGGTAAATACAGTAAGGTGAAGGAAAATATCGCGAACAAATTTGAGTGCCTTATGAATTCGAGTGCTAAAAAAAGTAATTGTTAAAAGTGAAAAATAATTTTTCGCGCCGACCAAAAAGGATACCTACATCGTTATGTAACTTATAAAAGCTAATCTGTGAGCTACATAAAAATTGCGACTTTTAATTTGTTGTTAATTTGCACAGATTTTAGTGTATAATATAATATCTCTATTCAATTTTTCATCCTCCATAATCTAAATAATTGACAACCCTAATTTAAACACAAGATGGACGCATCTTATACAAATAACCCTCCGCATCCACACTACAATAATAATAAATCTATTGTTCTCACTACGTACATTGTGATCGTGTTTTGAATTGTACATTCTAAACTAAAATAATCATTTCAGTTCAGTGTTCGTCGAAGCAAATATAATAATTTGGTAATAATATGGTCACAATCAATATTTTAGGGGTCAGTCAAAAATATTGTAATCAAGGACTTCTTTTTGAACCTTATCCTTAGTTGTAATTAATTTAAACCGCTTGTCAAAAGTTATAAGCGATGAAAAGGTTGCAGATTTTAGTATAAAATTAAGCATCTAAAATGTGGAGTCAAAGAACGTCTACAGAAATAAATTTTAATGAAGCTTTTTTGCCTCTACACCTGAAAGTTCTAATCATCATTAGTAGCTATAAGTCCTCACATCGTGAAACTTCACGATGTCACATTCTACATCTAACTCTTAAGTTTTCGGAGTTATTTTAAATATCTTTATTTTATATTCGATGACAAGATAGTCCTTGACCGCGAATGGGTTGCATCTACATTGCCACACCTCTTCCATGTTAGCCCGCTGCCATCTTAGACTGCGATCTCACTTGATGGTAAGTAACGACACTTACCAACAGGTGAGATCGCAGTCAAGGACTATCTTGTCATCGAATAAAAAAAAACACTAAGATCAAGCCAAAGTAAGTTACGGAACCCTCTTATCAATCACCCTCTCTCTGTCGTCCGTTTCCCACACTCGTATGAGTAGGGTTACCAGATCAAAAAACTAAGATTTCCTCAAAAAATGCAAAGCATAAAAATAGACGAATTTCAATACAAAAACTTTCTGAAAGCCCAATTATTTATTTCCCTGTTGAAAGTCGCGTTACGCCGCGTTGGTGAAATTGGCAATTATTGATCTTTCTTAATTATTTATTTATAACTAGCTTCTGCTCGCGGCTTCGCTCACATTCAATTCGAATTTTCAAACTCCTTTTTTACCCCCTTACGGATGAAATTTTAAAAAATTCTTTCTTAGCGGATGCCTATATCATAATAGCTAACTGTATGGCAAAATTTAGCCCGATCCGTCCAGTGGATTAAGCTGAGAGATCGGTCAGTCAGTCAGTCACCTTTTACTTTTATATATTTAGACTCTTAGATTTAATTATTTGAAGTCTTTTTCTTGCAAAAACAATGTGATTTGGTGCCAATTTCAACATACATAGTCGAGTAACGTTAACCGAAGAATTAACTACACGTTCTGAGATGTGTTTGTATTGAAAAAGCGTCAAATTCATTCGTTGGTTAATGTTTACTTGGTGATTGTAAAATAGGCCCTTAATAAAATATTTTCGATTATTGTTTTTAATTTTGATTTCAATAGGATTTTGCGGGGTGAATTTTCTGTACCTTCACTATTATGTATTCTGAGCTTTCGTCAAAAGTTCCAACAAAATCCAATATTTCCTGGTTTCCTGAAAGTTTTGGAAAATTCCTGTGATGTTGGTAACCCTACACTCACAAAAGTGAAGTAACTTCAAAGAATAATAATAATCTTTGGTATTTCCCTCAATGATCTTATCGTTGATAAGCCCCAACGGATGTTTGCATACAAACTTTCTACAGCAATAGGTATTGTATGCAAAATTAAATTTTACAACGATATTAATCAATGTAAGTCGATCAAAAGTGACGGTAATAAAAATAAGCGGGCGGTTATAACTTTTATTCGGCGTCCATTGTCTTGTTCTGGTAAGTATTTTCTTATTTTCTCTTATCAAAGTTTTTATGTTACCGTAAAGTCACCTATGATCGAGGTAATTATAGCACGCCAGGCCTAGCGCATACAGTGTGTCTATAAAGGTTTGTTAAATGCTCAAAGGTCTGTAATATTTCACACGAAACATTTGAGGTTTTGGTTCCCGCGGGAACTCTCTTGTTTTTCTGGTCAAAAAGTGATTCGAATAACAAACATCCAAACTTTCGCATTTATAATATTAGTTGGATTAGGTATCTTATATATAGAATTTATCCCGAGATATTTTTATCAAATAAATCGCTAGACATCTTCAGCCATCAAAATATTATTATAAATCCGATTGCTGCTTTAAAATACCACTTCCGGGTAATTTTATAGATGCGCCCTTCTTCAGAGTTTTCCAATTTCCTATTGCAGTGCGTCCAGTGGTTTGAGCTGTGCGTTGATAGATCATTCAGTCAGTCAGTCAGTAAGTCACTGTACTGGTCCGTTAGTACCAATAACACAACACAAAATATATTATGTAATACATAACGTAACGTATTATGTATTACATAATATATACACTCCACTCGCGTCTGTTTACACCGACGGAGGTAAGACATAAGATTGACTGTCCACGGATTATGACGGCCCTATTTATATGTCATAATATATCGATCTACCCACATCTGGCTAGATGTACAAACTCTGTACACTACAGTCACCTTTTCCTTTTATATTTAGATTTATAATACTGTGGCGGTTTCGTACCTATGTTGGTTAAGAGAATGTTTGATACACGGTCTCTACAAACCGCACCACCCTCTCATGTTATTTTTAGCGGCCATTATTCTTTTATTATATTTAAATTTGAATTGAACCGTGTTTTAGTTTTCAATGTCACATGAAAGGGTTTCGCGGCATTTTGTGCTCACGCGTGTAAGTAATAAAGTTTTATTTACTTTGCGAACGTGACGCGCGCGCACGCAACAATAGAAAAGAGGACGAGATGAAAAATCTGTTCACAAACATCTTGTGTTTGAACTGTCCGTTTGTTTGTTTAGTTGGCAACTAAAAATCTACCAACAGAATGTCTCATCTAAATTTACACATAGGTCCAGCCGTTCATATATAATTTTTGACTGCCTTACAAACATAATATAAAAACGACGTCAGTCTTTTGTTTTGCAAGTGCCGCGGATGAGTCCTCTTTTCGTTTCATACTATAATACGTATGGGAACGATAAAAATCTATAAGTAGGTAGTAGTAACATATATATGTACTTTACATCAAAAATACCGAAACACTTTCGAACTAAGGCATTGTGAGATGATAGTGAGAGTTAGAGTTAACTGCAATAGATTTTATAATAACTATTTGCATGCCAAAATGGTCTGAATATGGCGCAACTGACATAAATAAAATCTATTTTTAACCGGCTTCAAAAAAGAACAGGTTCTCAGATCGACGTGTATTTTTTTTAGCACATATTCAAATTCAAATTCAAAATTTGTTTATTTCATGTAAGCTACCTTGTAGCACTTATGACACGTCATAAATCTACCATCGGTTTGGAATGCAGATTGCTGAGAAGAACCGGCAAGAAACTCAGCAGTTGCTCTTTTCAAAAAATAAAATAATTTTACAATAAGTAACCAAACTAAGCTAAGTAGGTATACAGTGCTTCCACAGTGAAGCTTCAAAAATGCAATACATATAATCCAACACATGTCAACATGGGAAAACAAAGCAGACCCATTTCCGTTGGTGGCACCCGTTCACGAGCACGACGCATGATCCTCATAGTAGATACTTTTAATGTACTAATCACACCTAAAACATAATAAAATATAACACACATATACAAAAAAAAATATATATTTACACATACAAAATATAACTACATACATATATATATTATTAGGTACCATTCATGGCATATTTGACAAATGGAACCCCTTTAAGCGACTTTTGAAGTCGTATACCGACTTAACAGTAGGTAGGTACCTACGTATACTTTGTGTAGCTTGGGGCATCTTGTTTGCAATAAAAATATAAAGCCCGATCTCGAGAACGGAATATTATATTAATAATATACTTTTAGAGCGTATAACAATCGTAATAGGTATTCTTCTACTATTATTTGAAACGGCCAATAATTGCTTGCGTGTGTATTATAAGTTAAAATAATACGGGCTTATAATGCTCGTTCTGCGCTAGTCATCATGTTATTAGAGTTTTATAAAGAAATCTAGCGCCGACCCGCGGTTTTGTCTCGAAAGCGTTGCCTTTATTTTCTCAACCGGTGGAGTCTGATGAAATGAAAATTTGAAATGAAATGAAAATTTACGAGTATTTATAAAATAAAATCAGTTACAAATGTATCAGGAGTCCCGATTTAAGTTATGGATAACCTGTATCCCGGGAAACCTGCTCTTCCTCCGTCGTGTGTGTGTGTGTGTGTGTGTGTGTGTGTGTGTGTGTGTGTGTGTGTGTGTGTGTGTGTGTGTGTGTGTGTGTGTGTGAATGATGCCCGCGACTTCGTCTGCATGAATTTAGTTTTTTAAATCCCACGGGAGCTCTTTGATGTTCCGGGATGAAAAGTAGCCTATGTCACTCTCCAGGTCCTTAACAATACCCATGCAAAAAATCACGTCGATCCGTAGCTCTGTTGCAGCGTTATTGAAGGACAAACAAACAACAATATTAGTAAGGATTAGTAAGGATTATTATTAAGGATCTTGTCAACTGTCGACGACCATGAGTAACGGTTATCACTCACCCCAAAGTGAACCGTCCCGTCTCGTCATGAAACAAGCAAAAGCTATAAAAACATAGCTAACTATTGTCTAAGTCAGTTATTAGGGTTCCTTACCTAAAGGAGATTAAACGGGGCTCTATTACATAGGTATTAATTTTCCGTATCTCTACGATAAGGTAGAATCTATAGCTTCAGCTGTGATTACAGCTACCGATTGGTAGCAAGTTGAAATTTCAACGTATTTCTATCATGTTTAACAAATTTTTTTTTTATTGACATAGTAACGTCCAAATACAAAAAAGTTTTTATTCAAAATTTTGTACAAACTGCTTTTATACTGAAAATATTTATATATATTAATAAAATAGTTTTTTTAGGTTTAAAGGTTTAAAGAAGAAAGAAATTGATTCTCCAAAAGAACGTTTTGCTCACTTATAGAAAACTTAAAACTAAAATTTATATAAAATTACAAACATGAAAAAACAAAAAATGGTGACTCCTCACAATAAAATTACTAAACACAATTTTTTTGAATATGCACTCCAAGTTTTTTTTAAGTTTTTTTTTTCGCTCACATTAGATTTTTCAAACCCCAATTTTACCCCCTTAGGGGTTAAAATTTCAAAAATTGTATCTTAGTGGATGCCTATGTCGTAATAGTTACCTAGGTATGCTAGACAGCCCGATCCGTCCAGTGGTTAGAGCTGTACGTTGATAGATCAGTCAGTCAGTCAGAACGTACGGGACTGTTTGTCCGCGTGACCGGCTCGAACTTGGCCGATTTTTTATGGTCTACATTCTACAATGATACATTCACATTGTTATTAAGTTTATTATATTTTTTGTGGTCAAAAATGCTAATAACCGTCCAAAAGGCTTATAGGTAACGTAATTACAGTGTTTTGTCCTCACTCCAGTGGTTTCGGGGTTCGATATCGGCGAGGGTAAATTTTAATTCATAAAGTGATCGCATACATACTACGAAACGACCCTCAAGAGACGTCAATGCCGAAGATGTAAATAAAATACATACTTACTAATGAATAAACGTAAGATGTTAAACTTTTATTAATAGGAATTTTTTTCCAACCCAAGCGCAGGGTACCCCAGTTGGCACTTTGTTGGGCTGTACCATAGTGTTAGCGTGCTTGTTGTATTATATTGAAATCCCTTGTAGGTATATAATGCAGCTTAAACAATTTAGTTAAGTAGTAAATGTGTGGAACCCTTAAAAGACTAAACTTCGAATAGTTTTAAATGATCCATGTATTATAATATCGCGTATTGCGTCTTACAGCTGTTACGGATCTTACGCCTCCTATAATTAGTCTTACGGCCGTTACGGCCGTGTGCGTTCTCCTTAATATAGATATTTTTTGTCAGTCTAAGGCTGATACACGTATTGCGAAGTATTTAGTAATTTGGTGCTAATTAAGTTGTACATACTCGTAATCTCTTTACTAAAAGAAAATGACGGGTCTAAAAGTTATTTTCACGATATTCCCTGTTGAAAAGAGTAGAATTATTTGAAAACAAACTGTGTACCAATTTGCTTTGTAAATGTGTTTAGGCCTTTATATTTTCTTGAGGTCACCCTAGAACCAAACAGAAAAAAATCGCAAAAAACTGAGTATCAAGTTACACGTATCAACAGTACCATTTAATTAAAAATATTGTTAATTTTATGCCAAGTTACAATATGTATTTACATCCATTAACAATTTAATGGGTTTAATAAAAAGTTTGAAGTACCTACACTTAAATTTCAACAAAAGGCTTGCATCTGAAGGGATGAAAAGTAGCGTATATCCTATCCTATGGATGTATGGATGGATGTTTGTTACTTCTTCACGATTTAGCTGAAATTTGGAATCTAGATAGCTCACACCCAGGGTTAACACGTAGGCTTCATTTTATCCCGGAAAATTATAGCGTTCTCGCGGAAATTAAAAAACTTTAATCCACGCGGACCATGTTGCGGGCATCAACTAGTTTAAAGATATAGTATCTAACATGAGACAACAGCGTGTTATATTATTTATATTAAATTAAAAACGAATTAAAAAAGTACGTCAAGAATGACTATTTGCAACATTGTGATATTAATAACATTTTATTTGCCTTGTGGCCGTCAGTCGGTGCGCTGCCCTCGGTCGCTCATAGAGTAAGATCATCGACAGACATGCCAATTTCATAAATTACGATTTTTGACGACCTCCCTGGCGCAGTGGTGAGCGCTGTGGTTTTATAACTGGGAGGTCTCGGGTTCGATTTCCGGCGGGGGCATTTTAGGAATTTATAATTTCTAAATTGTCTCTGGTCTGGTCCGGTGGGAGGCTTTGGCCGTGGCTAGTTACCACACTACCGTCAAAGACGTGTCGCCAAGCGATTTAGCGTTCCGGCACGATGGCGTGTAGAAACCGATTAGGGGTATGAGTAGGTACACTGCCATACCCCTTCCAAGTTAGTCCCCTACCTTACCATCAGGTGAGATCGCAGTTAAGGGCTATCTTGTCATGGAATAAAAAAAAATTACGAGTGTGAGTCCACCACGCTGACTTTAGGCGTCAGTTAAACAACAAGAGTTTCTCAAAGGCAGAAAAGGAAACTTTCCATACTATTCAAATTCTCCTTGTGTTTGAGCCAAACGAGCACGAAACGAGGAGATTATCTCAAGGCTCCACACAAACGAAGTTGCTGACTACTGGGCAGAAGCCTCTCAGAATCAGAAGGATTTAAAGACATAGTCCAGCCCGCTGCCCAAGTGTGGATTGGCAGGATTCACACAATTTTCAGAGCATTATGCAGAACTCTAAGGCATGCGGGTTGCGTGTCGAACTAATTTAATTGAAGTAATGTACATTACTTCAATACACACAGAAATTATTCACTTGACAGGGCACAGTAATGAGCGCGTAAGTATGACACACAAACATACGACTCGACGCTTAGTACCTACTACGTAGTTCTTATGCTATAAAGTTGTAAAAAAATTTAAAAATCTTTAAGAACACTAAACTATTAATATCTTAACTTTATTTAGCAAATCGATCAGTTTGCCAGATTTTTATGTATTTAACTATGTTCTAACGATAGTTACTCTAATCTTATAATACTATTATCGAATTTGAGTCAGTGGACTGATCGTGCTAGAGCCTACTCTGGATTCGACTTGTTGGCACCTAACTTGTTGTCACATCTGTACTGAGCTAAAGATCGTTGGGTCGCGTTTAATAGAATGTCATCACATTTTATGTGAATAAGTGGATAGTAAATAAAAATTGAAGAACATACCTAATTAATATGCTGACACTATTAACAACCAGTCTCTACACTTTGCTCAAGTGTACAGTTTTTAATTTCGAGTATCTTTTTTTTATTCATGAGAATAATATATAGCCTTTGAATTTAATCAGAACTAATAGATTTAGTGATTAAGTGAACAGCAGGGAGAAGAAGTCAGAGTTCATATTCCTTTGTGGTTGACATTGCATGTAGTTGCATGATAAGTTATAGTCCAACATTTCTGATACCAACTGTTAATATAGAAATATTATGTACCGTAAAGATTTAGTGTAGCTTCATTTTTCATACTGATTTCTCAATTGATCTTAATTCAAATATGGTTGAGCGAAGCAATGGCTGGATCATGCGTCATGCTCGTGAACGGGTGCCACCGACGGGAATGGGTCTGCTTTGACTGCCCATCTTGACATACGTTGGATTGGAGTAGCTTTATTGTGGAAACACTGTATACATAGCATAGCTTTGTAAAAAAAAATTTTTTTTTGAAAAGAGCAACTGCTGAGTTTCTTACCGGCTCTTCTCAGCAGAATCTGCATTCCGAACCGGTGGTAGATTTATGACGTGTCATAAGAGCTACAAGTTAGCCTACATGAAATAAATTAATTTTGAATTTGGTTCTAATTTTAATTTTTTAAAAGCAAATCATTCCGAGCGCACCACCTGTGAAACTACATACTCTGTGGTAATAATATACATGAATCAATTTATTCGAGCAGTGCGCGCGAGCGACTGCATATTTTTCAATTACGTCAATTTAAAATAATACTTAATTCGCTATTGTGACTCATTCGGAGCATTGTGTCAGTCGGCGGGAGAATAAGAGCCGCGTCACACTGGCGTGCTTCGCTCGTGAGTATTTTATGAGATTTGTCCATCCTGTAGGACGATTTTGTAAAAGGTGCATCAAATCACACTAATATTATAAAGGCGAAAGTTTGTGTGTGTGGATGTGTGTGTGTGTGTGTGTGTGTGTGTGTATGTGTGTGTGTGTGTGTGTGTGTGTCACTCTTTTACGCAAAAACTACTGGATGGATTTGGCTGAAAGATAGATTATACCCTGGATTAACAGATAGGCCACATTTTATCCCGGAAAATTAAAGGGTTTCCGCGCAAATCAAAAAACCTTAGTTCACGCAGACGAAGTCGCGGGCATCATCTAGTATTGGATAAAAGGTAGAAGCAAGCGTTAGGTGCTTTGCAGAACTCCATAATAGTACTAAAAGAAAAAGTAATATGGTGCTGTAATCCCCCAAACCAGAAAAAGTTTGTATGGTAACGCGCCGCCCGCACCGTAGGTACGCCGTCGTTCCTTCAGAATAGAAGAAACATCGGAACAACACAACACAACACATCACCAACACGTAGCGCCACAAACTCCTACAAAACACACTCGACGTACGTTTCGCTCCGACACCGGAGCACCATCAGGAGGCGTTGACTCCACAATGTACAGTTGCAAAGGCACTTTGCTGGAGTCATGTTGACTCCACAGTGCACAATTGCAAAGGCATTCAAAAAATTCTCTGTCGGTCCTGCGCCTGATCTCTCTCCAGTCCACTATGAGAGTGAAGGAATAGAGAGTGACCTGTGTTTGCACACACACTTACGTACCATAATATTTTTTTAATTTATAGGCTCAATAGCCCACCGGTTAATGGAGCGACTGAAAACTGTAAGTCGCAGTTTCGAATCCCACCTGTTGCACTATTGTCGTACCCGCTCCTAACACAAGCTTTCCGCTTATTTGGAGGGGATAGGAGGATATTAGTCAACTTCAGGTAGCCTAATAAGTAATATTCTTAAAAATGGCGTGTGGCACTCGGGGACTGCCGCGGTAAAGCTATTGCATAGCATTTTTTATCAACGCCATCTAGCGGTGAGAGGAGTCCCGTGTCAGGTTATTTTCGTTACGGAATTTCTGTATTCGGTCTCCACGCTTAAGGCCCGCGATAGAAGCTATGCAATAGCTTAAAAACTGACGCGCACATGGCTAATATCTGGGCAGACTGGTCGCCGTGGCCGGAGTCAGTCGGGAGGTCATGATTTGATATTCAACTTAGAATCAAACTTCGTTTGTAAGGCGCACGCTAGAGATATAGGTAGGTACCTACTCCTCTTAAATGGTTGGCTCTTTTAGCACTACAGCGGACATTGCTTTGTGCTTCTGTGTAGACCACGCTTCTGTCAAAGCCGACGGTTCAAAGCATTGTTCAGCTCTCACCCGACAAGTGCCTAGGCAATAAAAGAATTTGTATAGAATTTATTCAACTACTTTATGAGCTTTTTAATATTTGTCAAGTCCCTATTGAACTTGAATTAAGGTTAGATTGCTTTCCCTGGTTATTGGCATTCCCTACATATTATAAAATTACTAGCTTTTGCCCCCGCGAATTCGTCCGCGTGGAATTAGGTATTGGGGTGGAATTTTCAAAAACTGTGACACACGTACTTCTTTATTTTTAACTGAAAGCTCAAATACCAACTTTGATGGAAACAGCTTGAGAAATGACGGAGTTTCATATAAACTTCCATCCCCTATTTAAACCCCTTAGGGGTGGAATTTCCAATAATCCTTTCTTAGTGTGCGCCTACGTCATAAAAGGAACCCACTGTAAAAATTTCAAGTTTCTAACTTCAGTAGTTTAGGCTGTGCGTTGACATCTCAGTCAGTCAGTCAGCACTTTGAATTTTATATATATAGATAAAGTTATTGCATATAATCTGTATTTATTTAGACGGATACAGTATTAATCCTTATCAACTTAAATACGTTAGCTACGATAAGCATTTCATGCACATTATGATAATCCTTTACACCATATAATTTAAATGAATATCTTAGGAATTATCGTAAAATAAAAACGAACGCGCGTGAAAGTAAATCGTAAATTCAAGCGACGCGGGTCTCAAACCGACATCAATACTACCCTATGACAAAAAAAAAACATGAAGGCATAATATTATGCTCTACTACCCGTGCGAAGCCAGGTCGAGTCGCAAGTTAACACACACTGCACGAAGTTGTAGTTACTATTTGGGAAGAAAGTGATTACCACAATACAGGGTATCCTAGTGTGGTAATCACGGCTTTCTTACTTTAAATGAATAAACAATGTTGGTCTCACTAGGTTAGGAAATCCGAAGAGTCAATTTTTTCTGAAACCTCTCGAACAAAAATGTTTTACACGATACATAAAATAAATTAACCTATTATCTTATTGTTCAACCCGGACGAAGTCGAAGTGGGCCGCTAGTTAACCATAAGATTAAAATCTTTTTCTATAAAGATGGAATGCAAAGAAAATATCTATAGGAGATAATGTTAGATATCATATCAAATTAACCGCGCCTAGGTAGGTACATAGATACATCGATTTTATTTTCAAAGCTCTGCTCGATAAAATTAATTAATAAATAATTTACAGTTTTCTTAATAGCTTTTGAAGGGCGTTAATGTTTTACAGGGCGTTAATATTATTATCATCCGTAACTAAAAGTGCTTAACTGCTTATTGAGAGGAAGAATCGATTTTCTTTTCATTTATAGCCTGACCCTGTGGATCATGACATTCAATTTTGTTTTGATTTACCAAAGAACTCCTTTTGAAAAGTGAAACAACCCAACTAGCATAATGTTCTTTTTAAGTTATTGCATAGCTTCTATCGCGGGCCAGCGTGGAGACCGAATCCAGAAATTCCGTAACGAAAATAACCTGACACGGGACTCTACGGTGAGCCGCTAGATGGCGCATTTTTTATCAACGCTATCTAGAGGCTCACCGTAGAGTACCATAGTAAATCAATCAGCTAATCGTCAATTTTGTATGGAGAGTCCAATTTTTTTTTTCATATTTCGACCTATGTTCCTTGGGGAAAGTTGTTCAGTTTCATGAGCACATTCACCTCCTTCAGGGTTTACGGGGAATAAAATTTCACCGTGTATAATAATTTGTTATGCAATAGTTATCTGGATCCAATATAGTTTTTAATTAAATGACTGTAAGTATTTATATATATGATGACATTCCAATAATGATTGTCTTATTTTAATGAAGTCGAATGAAAAGGTTGAATCGATTAAATCGATTATTTTATAGTTTTTCGTTGCAACCATAAAAGAAATTGGACGTAGTCATTTTAAGAGTTAAATATAATTATTATTTTACACTTTACGATCGCTCCGATCGATCGCTGACGTGGAATCCAACAATATAATTATTGTTTTTATCACTCAAAACAAAAAGAATAACAAGTATGAGTAAGACTCGCACTTTCAGTGTTCCGTATTATAAAAACTTTGACGTACGTTTCAATCAAATCACTGTGGAAGCACTGTTTACATGCAGTTTGGTTACCTATTGTAAAAAATATTATTTTTTATTTTTTATTTTTTGAAAAGCAAGTGCTGAGTTTCTTGCCGGTTCTTCTCAGCAGAATCTGCATTCCGAACCGGTGGTAGATTTATAAGAGCTACAAGTTGGTCTACATGAAATAAATAAATTTTGAATTTGAAATAACAAATGAAAAAAACAACCAGTCTTCTCTTCTAATATCAAACGCAAATCTTTTAGTAATTTAAAAATTAATTCGCGCACCGAACGAAACCGACAGGTCGCAACTCCGTCCGTGTCAGTCCGCGCTTCGAATAAGACTTTTGTGGGTGCAATCTCGTTAATCTCGCGAGATCTCGCCCCTTTTTTCGGCCGAGATCAATCTCGGTAAAAAAGGCCGAGATCTCGCGAAAACGAGATCTCGCGAGATCGAGATTGCATTCCCTAATTATAATATGTATAGAATAGTGTATAATTTTATTATAATATTTTATTCATGTAAATAAATATATATTTTTATTATAATGTCTATTTTATTCATGTCGTCATAATTATATTAATTTGTCAGGGGTGTTTTAAATTTTATACTTGTTAACTAATTAGTTAAAGGTGTATAGCGACTGGTGACTGAGATGTTTAAGCCCTGTGCTATGTGACAGCAGGATGTGGGCAAAAGAGTAACCGTTCCGTTATTATCTTTTGACGCGGGGAACTCTAAAAAGTAACGTAAAGTATAAGTTTTAATGGCGGCAAGCATATTTATGATGAATTAAGTTGCAGCTGTCGTCACCTCGGCCCGCATTGTACAAATATCGCATGCAAATGGTTCGCCGGCAACAAATTAACTAGGTACCTACGTAGTGTAAGCGTCGGAGCACCGGCATCGGCCACCTATAGTGCACATATATATATGTATGTATGCTATACTAGTGGTTCGCCCCGAACTGAGACCTCGCGATATCCCATAATTCCCAAAAGTTTTAATTATATATTGTAATAATTAACTTTTAACATTAGACGCAATAAAAAAATAATAGTTGACACAAAACTGTTTTACTGACACAGCGCCATCTATTAGCATTATTGTGAAGCTATTAGCTTCACAATAATGCTAATAGATGGCGCATTAAAATTAAATAATTTCGTTTCTTTATAACATTTATCTAATTTTAGTATTTGTTGTTCAAGTACAGGATATAACTGAATTTTCAACCAAGTTTCACGTTCTAATATTCAGTAATTCAGAAGTTATAGGGCTCTGACAGACATTTAGACGGACACACTTCTCTGTCTAGTAGGCAAGTGCCCTAGTTGACTCAGAGAACTCGCTTCGCTCGTTCAATTATATAAATATATAAGTTTATGTACTTATGTATGTACTAGCTGATATCCGCGACTTCGTACGCGTGGATTGAGGTTTTTTTGGAGTCCCACGGGAACTATAATTTTTTTCGGGATTAAAAGTAGCCTGTGTTTTAATTCAAGGTACTTATAGTCTTTTTAAATTTCAGGCAAATCCGTCCGGTGCTTTTTGGGCCAATTCGTTACAAACATACTTAATTACATACAAATCTTTCCTCTTTATAATAGACTAGCTGTTGTCTGCGACTTCGTCCGCGTCAATTTCTGTTATTATGATCGCGATTAAGAAGTTTTTAAAATAATATATTTTAAATATGGATAATTTTCCCCTTTTTCGCAACATTTTTCACTGATGCTTCGCTCCTATTGGTCGCAGCATGATGTTATATAGCCTAAAGCCTTCCTCGATAAATGGACTGTCCAACACAAAAAGAATTTTTCAATTCGAACCAATAGTTCCTGAGATTAGCGCGTTCAAACAAACAAACTCTTCAGCTTTATATATTAGTATAGATATAATTTTTCGAGGTAAAATACTCGTATTCTTGCTATAACGTATAAAAAAGTTTTGAATCGAAATTCGTCAATGTGACATCATGCTAACGTTTCAATCCTATGGAAAATATGAAAAATAGTTACCTAAAGCTTTAAATTGCAATTATATAATAATAATATATACTTACATGCAGTTTTCCTTGGCCGATGCGTTTTAATTTACACCCAATGCCAAGAATTATGCATAACTTTAGGTTTAATGACCATTTTATCGTATTATTCGAGCAGCCAATTACAATTTTAAATAATACTATTCGTTTACTAACCTATTTTTTATGTTATAGGTATTTCTTTTACTTTACTAATAAAATTGTATATTTAATGCTGCCGATGCTAAGAAAAAATAGATAGACAGCAGGGAAAAAGAATATGTATAGCCTTGGAATACTTATTATCATAATCCTGATATTCGTATACATTACCTCGTACGTATATTTTATGCAGATATTTATAACAAAAAGCTTATTATTTTATGTAAAGTATATTATAATATTCTGATCATCATAAAATCTTACGTATTCTGGGCAGAAGAAAGGTGTTAACGTTTCTAAGCCTACCATTGGTAGATCACCAGATATGTCACCATTATTCTTTTAACTCAGAAGTTGTAGTCAAGTTCAGCTTGGTTAATTAATTATTCTTTCTTTAAATAAACACAAAAAAAATATACTCCAAATTAAGCAGATTTTTTGTAATACAATCGATTACATGGTGAGAGGAGAAAAAGAAAAGATTTTATTTATTGGCATGCGTGCCTTGCCCACTTTTCCGTTCCACCCTCGTCCTTCATATATTTCTGTGGTGCCACTCGTTTGGCACGTTGGTCACTTGACCTAAGTTGACCACGTTGGGTATGTTGATCTAAGACGATATTATGTTATGTATTCAGTTTGAATCCTGTCTTGTATTATATTATTATTATTATATTTGAACGAGCGAAGCGAGTTCTCTGAGTCAACTAGGGCGCTTGCCTACTAGACAGAGAAGTGTGTCCGTATAAATGTCTGTCAGAGCCCTATAACTTCTGAATTACTGAATATTAGAACGTGAAACTTGGTTGAAAATTCAGTTATATCCTGTACTTGAACAACAAATACTAAAATTAGATAAATGTTATAAAGAAACGAAATTATTTAATTTATTATTATTAGCATTATTGTGAAGCTAATAGCTTCACTATAATGCTAATAGATGGTGCTGTGTCAGTAAAACAGTTTTATGTCAACTATTATTTTTTTTATTGCGTCTAATGTTAAAAGTTAATTATTACAATATATAATTAAAACTTTTGGGAATTATGGGATATCGCGAGGTCTCAGTTCGGGGCGAACCACTAGTTTATTTTGTTTTGTGTTGAGCTGAAAAAATGTTTATTTGTTTATTTAATGTGGCGCTTCAAATGTTTTATTTCAGTAAAAACAAACACTAAATTCTAAATTATCTATAACTAATACCAATACATTTAACTATTTCTAAAATTAAAACTATTAATAATAATTATTTAATTATTAATTAATTTATAGAAGAGGATTTTGGTACAATAGATTGACCGGGCATTCCAAGAGCGGCCCACGAATCGAACTTTGCACACGGCATGCATGTTTTAACAATGTTACCGGGCGGCTCTCGTTCTGCATTTGGTTTATATAGGTACGTACATACATCGCTTAACTTTAATTATCCAATTTATATTCAAGTTGCAGTGAAGAGTGGTTCTGTATAATTTATCGCTCGAATTAAGGACGCGAATGCTGTTTTGTTTCAAACCTCCTCCTTGACTGTAACGAAATATGGCTGGTGTAATCTAATTACGACTTGTTGACGTACAAACAACTATATTCTTCTTCTTTGTCGCCTTGAGCCGCCTGAATCCAGAGGCTGCCAGACACTGCGCTTCCCGGTGTGGAATCTCTACTCCAGCACCTTGGGACCCCAATAACCATCAGCTCTTCGAACTATGTGCCCCGCCCATTTCTGAGTTATGTTGGTTACTTTGATTCTCCTATATGGATCTCCTCATTTCTGATTTGACCTTGTAGGGATCTTTATGTCAGCTTTACCAAGCGCGCCAAACATTTGAGCGAACAAACTTACCATATAGACGATGTCATCACATGGCGTACTTATTTATCTATTTATTTATTTGTAGATCTCCACTCCAGCACCTTGGGACCCCAATAACCATCAGCTCTTCGAACTATGTGCTCCGCCCATTTCTGAGTTATGACGGTGACTTTGATTCTCCTATATGGATCTCCTCACTTCTGATTTGATCTCGTAGGGATCTTTATGTCAGCTTTACAAAGCGCGCCAAACATTTGAGCGAACGAACTTACTATATAGACGATGTCATCACATGGCGTATTTATTTATTTATTTGTAGATACTTCTTTTAGTAACTTTTTTAGGGATTTCTATACCTTAGGATCAAATTGAAACACTTTTCAGAAAGGAATAAAATTATTCGCATCATTAGTTCGCGTTGAAAAACGATAAGCATAAAAGTCGTTTATAGAAAAAAGCATAACGTTTAAACGCGCTTATAAGCCGTTTTTCCCAACTCTATCAAATTCACCCAAGGAAGCTTGGAGTCATCCCTTTTCTCGATCAGTTATGAAAAAAATAATGCATAGTCATTGAAAATCTATCTATCTGTAACTTCTTTTAAATAAAAATGAATTGTTGTTCTACTAAAAAACGTCTTGACCGATTTGAATATATATTTTTTATTTTATTCGCTCTAATACAGGGGTGGTTTAGTAACGGTATTAAAAAATACGGAAACCCCAAAGGAACAGTTGAAAAAATGAAAAAATCAAAATTAGTAGTAATTTTGTATGGAAATCACCAGCTTGGATTAATTTTAATAGATAACGGCTAGAAGTTAGTAGGTAGGTATAATATAAAATACGATATTGTATGAACCTTGAATATTTGCGTAACTGTCTAAACAACTAGGTATAGAAAACAATTTAAATGTCATGCAAATTGTATACTGCACGTGTGATAGCGGCCTTCAAATTGTTTTGATATCATCCTACTTTGAAATTATCTATACTTATATAAAGGCTTGACCTGGCTTAACTGACCTGACACAGCCTAAACCAGGCATTCGAAATATGAAATTTTGACAGAAGGTTCCTTTTATGACTTAGTCGTAGGCTGGGTGCCCAGTTGAATTGAAAAAAAAAAAAAAAAAATTGAGAGAGAAAACCTCATGCGCGGAGTCGAATGAGCTACTCATAACCATAATATAAATATTTATTCCTAGTCCATACTGCTCCATGCCTCCATGAGACATTTGAATACAGCAGAGGCCATACAAAGTTTTTTGAAAAAAAAAAAAAAAAGTTGTAAGTGACCATCGGTGTTGATTAAAGAGAATTACCGTTGTCAATACACATTTAAGTGGTGCTTAACTGAAAATTAAACTTTAAAATATAGGTGTTTAAGTACAATTTGCCGTGAGTATTTATTATCTACAGATCCAAGAAATGGTGGAGCATTTATGGGAAGTACTTGATCAAAGCTCAATTTTTATAGTATAACTAAATATCTCTACTTATATGAGTATGAAAATCACCTGCTAGTATGCATGTAGCAGCTTCACGATTTAGAAATTGTATGTAACCATAATAATGATACGTGTCATTTTATGTGTTGCTTAAAGGAATGCATTCAAATTATGGCAGATTTCTAAGAGCGCATTACATTTTGCTGTAATCGTAAACGTTGCTGGATAATATGTCAGTTTTAATCTTATACCTGACAAGTAAAAGGCCAATGACAAGGAGCAATAACTACACTATCCCGAGTTTGTTAAACTTTTTAATTTTATTAAGTCTTTCTCTCTGCGATCTGCGATATATTAACTTGTGTATACTTACTAGGGTTGGGTGATAAAACTGCGACACAGTGTTACACTAATGCAGTTTTATCGACACTTGTTTATGTATTGATGTATCTTTTTGTATTAAATAAATCTTTTAATCTTTAAAAAAAAAAACTTGTAAGATAGTACCTGCTCAAAATTCCCCACCAGCTCCCCGGCTACATGGGTGTCAATGCACTCATACATATTAATATCTATTTGCACTCATCTGTTGCACTTCGCTTTATTAAATGTTTTATACTTAAGTTTCTTCTTTTTATTCCAGTTCAATCATACGTAATGAGAGAAACGCCTGATAGGGTTCGCAACATTGTACTTGTTTAGAATGAAAAGAAAAAAGAACAATTTACAAAGTGCAAATAGTTAGGCAGATAGATGCATATTACACTCATTTGTACCTACATCGCGTTAAAAGAGAGAAAATAACATACATAATACGAGAGAAAATAGAAATGCGCGGAGTGTATGCAAGAGAGTTTTGTCCAGTCGAGATGTTTTTATTTATTAAAAGTGTTATTATTATTAATCGATATTCCTACTAATGCTTATTAATATTAGGTACAAATGCGAAAGTGTGTTTATTAGATGGTTTGTCCTTCAATCACGCCACAACAATGCAATGGATCGGCGTGATTTTTGCATGGGTATAGTTGAGGACCGGGAGAGTGACATAGGCTACTTTTTATCCCGGAAAACTAAATCCACGCGAACGAAACCACGGGCATCAACTAGTAACAGATATGTACAGAAGTAAATATCGTTTGCTAGTTGATGCCCGCGACTTCGTTCGCGTGGATTGAGGTTTTTATTCCCGCGGGAACTCTCTTATTTTCCAGGATAAAAAGTAGTCTATGCGTTATTCTAGACTATAATCTTGATTTTACATGTAACCCTTTTTAGTTGTCCTAATAAATAAATAATCTATCTCTGTGCCAAATTTCAGCTAAATCGGTTCAGTCGTTGCGGTGTAATTGAGTAACAAACATACACCCATCCATCCATCCATCCATACGTCCAAACTTTCGCACTTATAATATTAGTAGGTGTTCGGGACACTGCGTGCCACCGAACACTGCACCGTCAGCAGTTTACGCCGTCGTCGGGCCGCGCGTTAATTATTGACAGACAGTGCACCACGGGCTGCCCTACGACGCGCTCAACATATCAATATATCATATCAATAATTATCATATTATCAATATCATATCATATTAATATCATTAAATTATACAGTCCACTAAAATATATCAATTATTATCATTTATCAGTAGGGATAACACCCTACATTTTGGTCCTTCGTGCTAACCGTTTTTTGGCGGGACCACGAACTTTGTGTAGTGGTGTGAATCAGTGACAGAACTATTGTGAAATTAGTCGGTGACACCATCAGCATCCATCAGCACCAGCATCATCACCAGTAAGCAGCATATCAAGTAAGATCTATCCAGTTTTTATTCTTTCATATAAAAAACAAGCAGAATGGCCTACATGTACGAATCACAGGTTGAGCTGTATACAGCGATGGAGACGCTGTATACAAATATGAAAAAAGATGGAAAAGATCGTAAAGCTATCATTAATTATTTTACACGGAAGCTGGAAATTTTAGAAAGCTATTGGTCGGAATATCAGAGTAATCATAAGATTCTTTCGTTAATGGAGGATAAAGACCTACCATATTTCCAAGAACAGCATTGGGAAGAAGCGGAAAGACTCTATCAAAAGATTAAGGAATATATCAGTAAGTCCATGGAAACGTTGCGTAGCAAAAGCTCTTGTCAGGACGAGCAAACTCCTGGGACAAGCGCCAATTATCATGCACCAAAAGATCAGCCTCATAAAACAGAATCATCAGGATCATTATCAGCCAATTATCAGGAACAATCTGGGGGTAAAAAGTCGCAGGGATCAAACATTAAGACAGACGAAATGCTGCACATGCAAAAAATAAATTTCAAAGCTTTTATGCGCACTGTCAATAATATCAATTTAGAGAACATCGCAGAGAAGTGGGAATTCGAGGATTTGTTATCTCAGTTACAAGACAGATGGAAAGTTATCGACGCTCAGCATTGGAAAATCCAAGCAGAGCAAGATGACGAGAACGTAGAGTATGAAAAAGCTTTCACTTATCATGAAAATATTTATATCACTTTCAAGAAAAATATAAATTCAAAGCTCTGGTCTGTAAGTCACAGAGAAAAAGTAACACCAAAGGTAGATATACCTATATTTATGGGCAACTATCATCAATGGGTATCATTTAAAGATTTATTTAAGGAAGCTGTTCATTTAAACCCAGCCCTATCAAAAGCACAAAAAATGCAATTTCTTAAAAGCAAAGTAAAAGGTGAGGCAGAGAGATTAATTCAACATCTACCTATAAGCACGGATAACTACGACACATGCTGGGAAATTCTGAATCACCGATATAACAACAAAAAATTGATTTTTTCATCCCATGTCAATATGATGATGAATCTACCAACCTCAAACCATCAGTCAGTCGTCCATATCAGGAGGATGCATGATGTTACATTAGAAACTTTAAACGCCATAAAAAACCTGGGAGTCGATATCAGCACGTGGGACCCACTCATAGTGCATATATTATCACAGAAGTTAGACGCGGACTCATACTCGGAGTATCTTGACTCATTGAAAGACTCCCGAGCCTTACCAATTTTAAAAGATTTTTTGAATTACCTTGAAATCAAATTCACTGCTTTAGAACAAGGCCGAAAACAGCATCACATACAGCAAAGGAATAATTACGCTCAGCAAGATCAGTATGAACAAAACATGAACCCTCGAATCTCTGCAAATTATAATAACAACTATCATAGAAACACCCCATCAAAGCCCTTCATGAAATCATACCACGTATCATCTCCTACATCAGCAAATAAGTGTCCTCTATGCAACTTAGAACATGGATTATTTTATTGCAAAATCTTTTTAAGTATGTCAAATGATGAAAAGTTGAAATTTATTACGAAACATGGTATTTGTAAAAATTGTTTATATTCGCATTTTAATAAACCATGCATATCACAAAAAAGGTGCCGCATATGCACATATGGAGTTCATAACACCTTGTTACACGATGCCTTCACGCGCCAACAATGGCTACCGACTCAGCAAAAAGCAAAACAATTAAGTTCCGATTTAGCAAATAAACAACAAAGCGTGACCAAAGTGTCTCACATATCACAAAAGGATTTATCACTATCACAAATACTTTTATCGACTGCAATTATAAAGGTGAGAACACACGACGGGAGTTTTATTAAAATGAGAGCCTTAATCGATCAAGGGTCACAAATATCAATTATCACGGAGCATGGAGCACAAAGCTTAGGTATCAAGAGACAACATTCTCCAGGGATATTTTTCGGCGTTGGAGAAAAGGAAAATAATTGCAAAGGAATGTTTAATATCCATTGTCAATCAATTTACAATGAATTTTCATTCAACACAGACGTCTTTATCATGAATAAGTTAATCAAAAATTTGCCAAATATATCATTTGAAAAACCTACATGGGATTATATACAGAATATCAATTTAGCAGACCCGGAATTTTATAGCAGTAGACCAGTAGATTTATTATTTGGAGCGGACATTTATTCAACGATTATGTTAGGAGGAATCATAAGAGGAGAAGATCAATCATTACCTTTGGCCCAACAAACGCAACTAGGATGGTTATTATGTGGAAATATGAAATCTTATCAATGTAATGTAGTTTTATCAAACATAGAAAACATTCAGAAGTTTTGGGAAGTGAAAGATATCAATGAATCATCAAATTTATCAGAGGAAGATCAACGGTGTATCAATCATTATATCAAAACAACCAAACGGAGAGAAGATGGAAGATATCAAGTAGAGTTACCATTCAAAGAGAATTTTGAAGAAGATTTAGGAAAATCAAAGGAGAAAGCAATTGCGCAGTTTAGGAACATGGAAAAGAAAATGAGCAAAGACCCTATATTATCAGCTGACTATCATGCATTTATTCATGAATACATAGCCTTAGGTCACATGATTCCAGCAAAAAGTTCAAGTCAATCAGACTGTTATCTCCCACACCACGCGGTGCATCGTGCTGACTCGGCTACTTCAAAGCTCCGAGTGGTATTTAATGCATCTGCAAAGACTTCGTCTTCAGTGAGCCTAAATGACGTCATGCACAAGGGGCCAAACTTACAGCAGGACTTACAATCATTGCTACTCAAATGGCGGCAGTATAGGTACGCTTACACTGCAGACATCGAAAAAATGTATAGACAGGTTTTTATCAGTGAAGATCATCAAAAGTATCAGAAGATTGTATGGAGAGACTCGGTAACTCAGCCAATTCAAGAATATCAATTGACAACTATCACATACGGTACTTGGCTGGCTGCAAGGCGAGGCTTCTCGTTGGAAACCATTTGTAGCTAATCGAGTTAAACAAATCAAGAACATCATTTCATCGGAAAAATGGAATTATGTAAAAACAAAGGAAAACCCGGCGGATATTGCTAGTCGTGGTTCAAACATAACTCAGTTAAAAGATCATAAAATTTGGTGGAGTGGGCCAGAGTGGCTACAAACTTTATCATCGGAGGAAATTAACACAAAACAAAATCAATATACAACAAATCATGAACTTCAAATTAAACAAACAAATATCATTCAAAAGGACTCCAAGATGGATATCATTACTCAACTTTTAGAAAAACATAATTCATTTATAAAAATATGTCGTTTATTAGCATGGATACAGCGGGCATTGACTCGTAAACAGAAACCGAAACCTACTTATATCACGTTACAAGAAATTAAACAATCGAAGTTGAAAATAATAAAATATGTACAACACAGCGAATTTGCGAGCGAAGTAGAACATTTACAGAAATTCAATAAATTAAATAATAAAAGCAACTTAAGGAACTTATCACCATTTATCGATCAAGATGGAATCTTAAGGGTAGGTGGACGTTTGAAAAATGCCAATTTATCCTATGGGATGAAGCATCCGATTGTCATACCACATAGGCATAGATTGACACAAATATTAATACATGAAGCACATCAGTTGACTTTTCATGGGGGTCCAAGATTAACACTTTCAAACTTAAGAAAAAATTATTGGGTAATTGGGGGAAATAGAGCAACCAAAAAAGAGTTACGAAACTGTATCATATGTAGGAAAAACAACCCAGAGATCAGGTATCAACTCATGGGAGATTTACCAGAATCACGCACGGACCCAGCCCCGCCGTTTTATCATACAGGCGTCGATTACACGGGGTTCGTAGACGTGAAAGCTAACAGGGGAAGAGGAATTAAAACAACAAAAGGATATATCGTTGTTTTCATCTGTATGGTTACGAAGGCGGTCCATCTGGAAATAGTGTCAGATTTAACCAGCGAAGCTTTTTTATCCGCTCTTCGTAGAATGGCAGCCAGAAAATCGGCTCCTCATCACATTTATAGCGATTGTGGTTCCAATTTTATAAAAGCCAATAGAATCATTCGGGAAGAATATCAGGAATTAGAGAAAGTCTTCAATGATCAGTTTTATCAGGAAATAACAAGCATGAATATCACCTGGCATTTTAATGCACCCTCTTGGCCATCGGCCGGGGGATTGTGGGAAAGAGCAGTACGTAGTCTAAAGTATCATTTGAAAAGAACTATCGGGGAGCAAAAGTTAACTTTTGAAGAATATTCCACTCTATTAGCTCAAATTGAAGCTTGTCTCAATTCACGCCCCTTATGTTCAATATCAGAAGATGTCGAAGATCTTGATTTTCTGACACCGGCCCACTTTTTATCGGGCAGAGCAGACCTAACTATCATTGAAACAGATCATGATGCAAGAACAAGATGGCATCTTATAAACAAATTAAAACAAGATATTTGGAAGAGGTGGAAAACAGAATATTTAAGTCAGTTATCAGCTCGGAGTAAATGGTTCAAGCGACATGAAAACATCAAAATAGGAGACGTGGTGCTAATTAAAGATGATCAGTTACCAGCAGGAAAATGGGCGATGGGTCGTGTTACGGAAGTGCATCCAGGACATGACGGCATTATCAGAGTAGTGACATTAAAGACTAAAAATGGATATTTCAAAAGACCAGTAGCAAAACTATCAATATTACCTTTGCAATCAACAAAAGAAGAATCATCAGTATATCAAGAAGAAAAAGAAAGTAAAGAAGATAAAGATTAATCACATAGAAAACAAAATTGCGACGTATCAAACAGCTACTTACAAATATCAAGTTACATCGCAATTAATTTACAAAAAGATTATTATATCATTACGACGTACAATGAACTTCAAGATTGGCTGAATTTATGTAAAATGAGAAACCCTGTCCGACATTTATCAGTACATGAAAAGTTAAAAAATCAGTTACGTGATGGTAGCAGCGGCAGCGGCTCTGGGAGCATTCATCTGGTGGAGGCGGAGGCGCTTGCGAATCGTGTCTCCCTCCCCCGCCCCGCCCCGGCGACGCAGCAGAGAGTGTTTGTGTGTGAGAGTGTTAGTGATGAGTGTGCGAGTGACCATAGTGTTTATGTCAGTGAAAATAGTGATTAAAAATAGTGTTTAAAAGACAAGTATTAAGAAGAATCATAGGGGACTTTAAGTAAAGGTTTAGAGACTATTAAAAACATAATCATAAGATGAATAATTATAATAATTTTTATATAATCAATCACGCTTCTTGTAAATTGCTTTATCTTCATCCCTATTGTTATCATATCACCCCTCATCTGGCCGGCGGGAGCATGTTCGGGACACTGCGTGCCACCGAACACTGCACCGTCAGCAGTTTACGCCGTCGTCGGGCCGCGCGTTAATTATTGACAGACAGTGCACCACGGGCTGCCCTACGACGCGCTCAACATATCAATATATCATATCAATAATTATCATATTATCAATATCAATATCATATCATATTAATATCATTAAATTATACAGTCCACTAAAATATATCAATTATTATCATTTATCAGTAGGGATAACACCCTACAGTAGGATGTATCATAAAACTCAACTAATTTAATTAGTACCTAAGTTGATTCTTTGCGGAAAAATAAGCCTTAAATTATTGCACTTAATTCATTTGTTAAATTAATTACTTAATAATTTTATAAAGAAGTAGGTTCACTGCAAACGGCAAGTTTTCTAAAAGTAATTAATATAGCTTATCTAATTTACAAGTAAACATGTCACTGGCGGTGGTCGCACTAAGCAAGAACGCAAGAATGCTGTGCTTGCGTGTCGCGCCACATAGAATACTCCTATACTGAAAAATATTTATTTATTACATAAATAAACTGTAATTGACTTTAATTAATGTAATTGCGGAATAACATGACGTTAAGTAATTTGTTTTCCGTGTGTCATCTATCTATCTTATATCTTCTACTAGCTATTGCCCGCGACTTCGTCCGCGTGACTTAGGTTACTGTTTTTCCGGGGTAAAAGGTCACTTTCCTTGCCATCAAAAAACTCGTTCAATACAAAATGTATGAGGAACTGGAGAGTGATATAAGCCACTTTTTATCCCGGAAAATCAAAGAGTTCCCGCGGGATTTTAAAAACTAAATACACGCGGACGATGTCGCGGGAATCAGGTTGTAAGTAAATAAATTAACAGTTTATTTGTAAAAGACATAATGGATGACGTAATATAGTAGGTCCCGTCAACATATTCCGTGAAAAGCTATCATGCTAATATGCAATTAAATGTTGAATTCATATTATCTATCAGCGGAGTTAGTATAAGATTTAATCCGATTGATTGTATTCGTATTTGGCGTCAAACGAAAATGAACCTTAACAGTTTTTACTTATAGTCACAAATTCAGTACAACCCATTTTAATTAGGAGCGTATCCGAGTACGTAAACGTATAAGAATACATGCACGAAATTGAGCTCTAATTCAATGCAGTTATGGTTCATTTTACTTTGACGTTAATGTTATCGAATACGAATACGATCGATCGAATTAAATCTTATACTAACCGTACAGAATACAATGCTATGTAACAGTAGGTACTTTAAGTAGGTATCGTGGTATACGAGTAAAATCAAACTAGGTAATACTTATTACATAGGCGAAAGTTTGTTTGTATGTGTGTGTGTGTGTGTGTGTGTGTGTGTGTGTGTGTGTGTGTGTGTGTTCATGCTACAACGAATGAACCGATTTCCTTCCCGGGAACTCTGTTATTTTCCGGGATAAAAAGTAGCCTATGTGCTCTTCCAGACTATAATCTATCTCTGTATCAAATTTCAACCAAATCGGTTCAGTCGTTGCGGCGTGATTGAGTAACAAACATCCAAACATCCACACTTTCACATTTATAATATTAAGTAGGATAGTAGGAAGTAGGATAGTAGGATATTAGTAGGATAAATAAAATATGTCCCGAACATATTTTTGTGTTGCTACAAAGTTGTGGAACGGAATGGATGTCACCGATTCCTGATTAAAGTTCAGACATAGGTCAAGGTCTGTTTATGAACTGGAATGAGGGCGTGAAACTTATTCCGGTTCGGCGAACGTTTGTAGTTTCGGAGGTTTTGTTTCACGTGTTTTTCACATTTACTACTATACTGTTGTATAGCACGATCAAACGTTTCCAGACTTATATTGTTACCTAGACGATGCCCGCGATTTCGTCTGTGTGGATTATGGATTTTCAATTCCCGCGGGAACTCTTACATTTTCCGACCTCAGAGATTATCACGAGAGTGACACACCGCCATCTGAGAATTTCTTGACAGGAAAACCTCTTTCTTGAAAGAAAAACGGGAATCGAACCCGGGACCTAGTCATTAGACCAACGAGGCATTTAATTACTAATAATGTCCTCCCGACCGAATCTGCGCGGGAGATAATATAGTGCACAAGTGTGTGCGCAAACACAGCGGCACTCTCTATTCCCTTACTCTCAGAGTTCGATGGGACGGAAATCCGACACGACCGGAGAGACCGGCGCAGGACTGACAGCTTTACGTACTCCCCGAGGCACGGAGGTGACTCACCGCCAACTTCCTAACTCCGGGCTAGTACTGAGAATTTCTTGAAAGAAAAACCCCATACATTTTATGGCCCGATCCAATCGAACATCGAGCGGGTCCTCGACAGCTGTAGTCGAATTTACTAACCATTAGACCAATAAGGCAGTCATCAATTACAGACAAAAAACTACCTAAATGCTTCTGATCAGGCCAATGTTAACGATTACTTATTAGCACTGGTGTTAAACTTAGTAATTAGAAAATGACAGCGGAAAATGATGATTTTGACTCAGAGGTATCGCCAAGGGTTTCGATCACAAAATAAGCCAAAAGGTCGCTATAGTTTATTTTAATTTAAATAATGTGGCATCAAACGTACCACACGGTGCGTCGGTCATTTATTATATTAGTCGATAAAGAGAGTATCGACCATTACAAGCGAAGGTCGATTTCATTGGCGGGCCTATATTCAAATATATCGCCTTATACTGAAGGTTAGTGCCGGCTTGCTCGTTTCCAAATCGTTTATAGTTTTCGAGTGTCGAAAAAAAGCATCTTCAAGCATCGAAAAACCGCAAGGCATCGTACGAATCTGCAACGTTGCGTGGTCAAAATTCCACGATCTCGCACTAAGCGCTTTGCTTCCTCTTTCCTAATACGCACCGCAAAAATTTGGAATGCCCTTCCGGCTTCCATTTTCCAATTAACTATAATGTGTGTCTTTAAATCAAGAGTGCATAGACATCTTTTATGCAAGCGCGCAGCATCTTATGCTGCATCTTTACTTATCATCAGGTGAGATCGCAGTCAAGCGCTATTAAAAAAAAATCTAAATATCTAATTTAAAATTGTCATTTCTTTGAAGAATGGCATTTAGATATTTAAGATAAATATTTAATGTTAAAGTGTTTCAATACTCGAAATCATAATAATTGTTCGAATTAAAATTGTATTATTAAAGTTATATATTCGAAATCCATCAACGTTGTCGAAATATGCAAACTCATACTAAGGCACTGCTCACGTGTGCACTGTGCTCGTATTGTGTCGGCGAGACTTGTAAGCGATTTGTTTCTGTGTATGCGTCTCTCTTAAGGTGTTGACACACTTGTCTTTAAACAAGTAAGATTTAATTTTGTAGATCTGCTTCATTCAATTTGAGGATATATTTTGTACGCAGTCGTAAGCGCTGTGGTCTTAAAGTGGGAGTTCTCGGGTTCGATTCCCGTCGGTATATTTCCCGTCTCGCTTATAATTTTTGAAATTTCTCTAGTCTGGTCTGGGAGGCTTTGGTCTTTTGCGTTCACCACTGTGAATGACTAATTAGCCCAGTCATTAAAGCCAAAACCCGAAAGTAATTAGTAACTTGATAAAAATTTTAGGAGGTTTTTAAAGAAGGTAAAATAACTTACCGTGTGATTTTGCAGTGTTGTGGGGTGTACGGAAAGGGTTGAAAAGGGGTGAAAAGGGTTTTTTGTTAATAACATTGCCAAAAAAATTAGTAACACGTTGCAAATTTATAATAAGGTTGTTCTTACCGTTTTGTAACTTTTATTAAATTTGCAGCGTTTTGCAACATACGGAACATTGTTTATTATTAAAAAACAATGAAATTTGTTAATAACAAGGGTAAAAAAATAGTAACACGCTGCAAATTTATAATTAGGTTGTTCTTACCGTTTTGTAACGTGTATTAAATTTGCAGCGTTTTGCAACATACGGAACATTGTTTATTATTAAAAAAACAATGAAATTTATTAATAACAGATGAATAATTAAATAAATAATTTATTAATAACAGAATGTTGCAAAACGCTGCAAATTTAATAAACGTTACAAAACGGTAAGAACAACCTTATTATAAATTTGCAGCGTGTTACTAATTTTTTTGGCAATGTTATTAACAAAAAACCCTTTTCACCCCTTTTCAACCCTTTCCGTACACCCCACAACACTGCAAAATCACACGGTAAGTTATTTTACCTTCTTTAAAAACCCCCTAAAATTTTTATCAAGTTACTAATTACTTTCGGGTTTTGGCTTTAATGACTGGGCTAAATCACCTATCGTCTAATACGATGACTGATGTTTTCATGACAAATATCTGAATAATTGAATAATTCTCTGCTCACTCATTCATAACTCCTATGATATTTGTCGTGCAAAAACGCATTGAATTGGGTTATCCGTCAATCACAGTGACTGACAAAAATATAGGTTTGAATATTCATTTGACGATTCAAAAACACATTATAAAAGTTTATTTGATTATTATTGAAAAACTATTCTTTTCTATAAAGCCTATCGTCAACCCGCGTAGATTTCTTGTCTCTTAACATGACATCTGTAGGCTGTAGCCACGGGTATTTCAGACAGTCAGTCAGTATGACTTACGTCAGCAATAATAATTGCGCCAGTGTGCATTCTTTCTTACCCGTTAAGGCAGCTGGGTCGTCGACTTTAATCTGTTTCATTGTAATATACAATTTATTTAAATGCCCTGTTTTGATAGATGGGTATAGGATTTGCAAAGAGTGTTGTGCCCACAAGTTGTTTCCATTTATTTTATACTAGTTGACTTGCCCGCGACTTCGTTCGCGTGGATTGATGTTTTTTTGGATTCCCGTGGGAACTCGATGGTCCCAAGGTGCTGGAGTGGCGACCCCGCACCGGGAAGCGCAGTGTTGGCAGGACCCCCCCCCCCCCACGTTCATCCTTGAATGCCTCTTTTGCTGGCCGCGGCATTAATGTACTATTTCAGTTTAGTTTATACCTATGACTTAGTCGAAAAAGTTCTCTAAGTATAATATTTTCCAATACGAGCCTCTTCTACGGGTTGTGGTGTGGGTATTTTATTTTATTAATCCATCAACATTGCTAACAATATCAGTTTATTTTCATTAAGTAATTCTAAGTTTGTAATTTCCAAACTTTTCTTGCTCGAGATACTCTTTCTTGTTTTTTTTTTCGTTGATACTCAGATGATACTTAGTAGAAATCAAGGTTCGCGCTGCCATTGCATAAACTCTACTTATCTCATAAATTGTCGTTACCCACACACCCATAAATGTGTCCACGAAGACCAGCATACAGGCACAGCTTACGTATATCTAAGTGTAATTGCGAATAAATACATAAACGCAAAACAACCCCACTTACATAAATATTTGGCGTACATATGAAATTATAATAGATATTTATCATTGTTCCTGAAACAATAGATCGTATCATTTAAATAATTTTATCTGCTACAAGTGTATATGTATTGAGTACGGTCGCGGCCAGAAGTGATATAGTTAAAAGAATTCAAGTGTAACTTGAATTACTCTTAAGTCTTTTGTAAGGTTCTGGATACCTACTCTGCTTGGAAAATAAGAATGAAAGCAAAGCTATTTTCCAACTGGCTGATGCCCGCAACCTCGTGCGCACGGATAAATCGACTGTTCCCTAGAACAAAGTCTCATCTGCCAAATTCATTACTTGAGAATTGAGCCTTGCAGATGTAACTTTTAAGGCTCAAATTTCAAGTTGTGAATTTAGCAGATAAGACTTTATCCTACGGAACAGTCGAAATGGCTTTTGATTCCCGCGGAAACTCTTTATTTATAGCCTAAATGTTAATCATGGATATGAGCTATTTCCATTACAAATTTCAGCTAAATAAATTCAGTTTTTGAAGCTTGAAGGAGTAACAAACATCCATGCATCCAACCATCCTCACAAACTTTCGCATTTATAATATTATGGAGTAGTATAGCAGGATCACCAGGATAGCGTCACATACCAAACAATTTAACTAAGGTAACATCCGTCTCTATTATTTCCCAGCTTGCATATACCCAGCTTGGTTGTGTTGATGTGTTGTCTTTACATCAAATGCGTTTACTTGGATAATACTAAAAATTGACTGACAAAAGCTTTCAGACGAAGTCTTGATAATATTAAATTCTTCATTATTATTATTATATTTATAACTAATTTTCTCGTCGATTATACCGAGTAACACGTAAGATCTCGAGTACTTTCTTATAGCGTATACGAGTTAGAACTTTAATTAAAGGGAAATAAAGCTCATAATCGTTGTAGACGCTTAGTCCTATTACCTACTTGATATCATATCCATAATATGGTGGCTTTACATCGCACGACAATGGTTTTGATAACGACACGATGTTATTAATAAAATTAACGTCATTTCCAAAACAAGTTCGATTTAAGTTCCATTAAATGAAAAGTTATTTAAGAGATATTAAAAAAAATAGTTAAAAAAGAACTTAGACTTAAAATATTAACTTTGAATCATGATTTATCAAGAAAAATCTTGAATAATGCTCTATTTTTATTAGGGCTTTTGGCAGGCTTCGACTTTGAATAATAAGAACCACATGGGGATAGATTTGCGGTTACTGGTTTAGCGTAACGAATCATTATTTATTAAGTAACTTGTGACCTCTTACCTCCTTAGTAACCAATTAGAATAACCAGTTTGTTTAATAAAATCGCGCTATAGGTACCTTACTTTAATAACAAGTTAACCGAAGAGTAATATGAAAAAAAAAATGTTGTCAAATTATGCATTGGGCCAGGCACTATCGTGGTGGACTGTAGTCTATACATCGACATACGTACGTACGTATGTAGTAGGTACATTTACATCAATGGATCAGTAACACTTCGCTGAAAGTAGACCAGAGCTCAGTTCAAAGCCGTTGATGGGTTTCTGATGATGATGATGGTGGAAGTGATGAAACCGTACTGATTCGTTGCTTTCCAATTTGTCATGGAATAAAATAAAAAAGGTTCACTTGGCGCTGTAGTATCGCCTTGTGTAAAGCAGCCTTAAAGATATTCGCGCAATGGATTAGACGCGATATAGCGTGTCTCTTAAAGTATTATCACACGGCACGGAAATGAATATTGCATTCAGCGTGGGCACGCCCTCGCCGAGGTTTGAACGGCTTTTCTCGCGCTTCAAATTGGTAACCATTTGTTTGGTGGAGGTAACCACCCTAACGTGAAAAACTTGCCGCCAAGCGATTTATCGTTCCGAAACCATGGCGTGACCCCGCTACCATCTTAGACTGTATCGTCACTTACCATCAGATGAGATCGCAGTACGGGCTACCTTGTCAACGAATAATAAACCTTCATGTAACCAGTTTCTTGACTTGTACCTGACTTATTTAATTTGAAAATTGTATTCTATTTGTTTTATTCTTCATTTAATTATTTTAGTTGGTGCAAAATAAAGTTTTTATAAGTCATCATTAGCGTATATTAAACTCTAGTTTCCTAGATAGTGTTGAGGTCATGTAGCGACTTCTATATTATATTTATGGCGAATGACGTCACACACACTCACACACACACACACAGGGGTGGTTTGTAGTAGAGTATTTTAGACATCGTAATGTCGAAAACAAATCGCTCTTAAAGTGTTGTTATTTGACAGCAATGCTATATTAAAGGAAACCAGAGCTATGCACTACTAGATAACTGTCGTTCATAAAACAAGTAATACTTATATTATGTAATAGCTTACCTTTTAACCTCAGCAAAATCTGCATTCCAAACCTCCGAACCGGTGGTAGAGGCATGACGTGTCATAAGAGCTAGAATTGGCCTACATGAAGTAAATAATTTTGAATTGAATTGAACCTACACAGTTTAACTGTATAAGTCGTGTAAGCGTTTATTAAACGCCCTGACTATCCATGTGAAACGCTTTTATATTTACATTCAATAAAGGCCTTGATATGTTATAGTACCTCATTCTGTCAAAATCCACACTAATAATAAAATCGTAATGTTTGACAGTACGTGGGACTCATTGTATGCGTTTTGCGTTTGTCTCGTCATTGAGGTGTAGGCCGTAGAGTAGGCTTTACCTATTAGACGTCGAAAAGGGTCCCTAAAGAATCCTACTAATATTATAAATGCGAAAGTTTGTATGGATGAATGGATATTTGTTACTCCTTTACGCCACAACGAATAAACCTATTTGGCTGAAATTTAGAATGGAGATAGCTCAGACACATTAACACAAGCTACATTTTATCCCTGTAGTATAAAATAAAGCCACCGTTACATAATGTTGCTTTAAGGTAGAAAAAAAAATTACACTGACGGGGTTGCAAGGCTTTGTGACATAAAAATGGTTGAGGATCGATACTCTAGTTTATGGAAACTCTGCGTTTCACTACATACTTGGGCAACTTGGTGATTTACACACGCCGTTGAATAACGTTTTGTTATTTTATCAGGATGTAGAACGCGATATGCAAAGTTAAACAACAAGAAGCCGGCGTCATTGTTTGCCTTCAATTAAAATAATTTGGCTCCTCCGCAATATTACAGGGGCCTGGGTTAAAACTTTAAGTTATATTACGTGTGTTATACGTGTTGTATATCGTCGGGGATAGTGCAAAACCGCGTATGTACATTTGGTGAAAACCGCGGATCTACACTAGTCACAGTTTTACAGGCGAAGTTTAAAACTTTACTTACTTCTACGGTTATTGGGATAATTTTTACACAGAGAGTAATAAATTATGTGTTCTATGTATTGATAAAAATAGATAATTTAGAGATGAAACGGATATTGGTTTGGCCGGATACCGAATATTCGGCCAACCTTAAAGCCGAATAGCCGAATATCCAGCCGCCGAATATCCGGCTGAACATAGTCGAGCCTAGTTCTATGTATTGATAAAAATAGATATCTTTTAAAGTGATTAATTTAATCGCTACGACACTTACGCGGTTTTGATTTGACTACAAACGTATGAAAATGGATTTTGAGGTACTAATGCTAGTTACGCGGATTTGCATTATCCCCGACTATATGCGTATTCGACGAAAATATGACTTAACGTTGTTCTTTATAGTATTGCATTGTGAGTCTATGTACGTGAACTTTTATCCGACTACGACGAAGCCCAAAGAAAGGGTTAATCTATTAATCCTATTTATATTGTAAATGCGAAAGTTTGGATGTATGGATGGATGGATTGATGTATGTACATGATCTGATGATGGGATCCTGGAGAAATCGAGGTTAATCTCCAAATTTTATAGGCACAAATACACACAGGTATATTATAGGTACAAAAACAGATAGATATACTTTGTAGTGAAGTTTGAAGTCGGTTTTGTAAAAAGAATTTTTGCGTTAGAATACAGCTTTAGCTTTTAGCACTAATGCATCCGCGAGTAATAAGATTTTAGAAATCCCACGAAAATCTTTAGCTTCCGTGATTTTGATTTTTATTCGTGATAAGAAGATTTAGGAACTACGCAAATGATTTTCTCGGTGGATTTTAAATCAAGTTAGTTACAAATGTACTTCAGATTAACAAATGTATTTCAGATTACCAGCATCCTTTTATTTGCTAGGATTTGCAGTGTTTCCTCTTTATAAGTAGTCTTGTTTATTAGACTTTCGTAGCGAGTAAGTCAAGTACTTAAACAACAAGTAGGTACTTAACTCTTTTTCTTCTAATTAGTTATTAAACTAGCGAAACCACATCTATACTCGTAAACTAGGTGCATTATAACCCCATATTGAACAGAGCGCATTATAACTTGATAAGTTTATAGAAGAACTCTCTTTTAACAAATTGTGACGAGCAACTACCGAACCCTACACTTTCAATTTCAATTTCATTTTCAAATTCGAATTCAAATTCAAAATTATTTCACGTAAGCTAACCTATACATGTGACTCTTATGAAGTCAAGATTCTACCATCGATTTGCAAAGCAGATTCTACTGAGAAGAGCCGATAAGAAACTCAGCAGTTTCAGTAGAAGTAGATTTACCAATCAAATGTAGTAGTAGCGTTACGAGCTGGTAATTAGAATTTATTTCATGTAAACCAAACTGAGGCTCTTAGGACAAGTCAAGACTCTACCACGGGTACAGAAAACAGATTCTACTGAGAAGAGCCGGCAAGAAACTCAGCAGTTTCAGTAGAAGTAGATTTACCAATCAAATGTAGTGGTAGCGTTACGAGCTGGTAATTGGAATTTATTTCATGTAAACCAAACTCAAAACTGAGGCTCTTAAGACAAGTCAAGACTCTACCACCGGTGAAGAAAGCAGATTCTACTGAAAAGAGCCGGCGAAAGACTTAGCATTTTCAGTAGCAGAAGTAGATTTATCCGTGTAATGTGGTTACCCTGGCGCGAGCGGTGCGAGCTGGCAATTATAATTTATTCCAAGTAATGTGCGGTGTTCGGGACGCATGCGCCTGGCCGCGAACATTCTGGATGCCGTTTTTATGTGTTTATGTATTCTAATTTTATTGTATTCTTTATTCGCGTCCCACTTTTGTTTGGTTCGGAGGCCGGCATTGTTCGCCGTCGTAAACGCCGATTTAGATGATAAATAAAATGTTGTAATAATAAAAAATTTGGCGTATGAAATTTTTTATTTAGTGCGCGTATTTTTTATCGCGTAGCGGGCGTCGGGTACTAATGTTTTTCCTTGTTACGTGATTGTGTAATAAATTTTCATTTTTTCTGTTTATTCGTATCGCGGACCGCATTTTTTACGTTTTGCGTTTAAATATTTTTATGTTTTGTTATTTTATGAAATACAAAATCTGTTACTTAATTGTTTTTGATTGATTGTGCGATCTCGTATCATATATGCAAAGTTAGGCATATCGCCCACTAACGGAGTAGAGAAAAGTTCAAACTCGACAACCTTATAATTTGCTTGGCATACCTTTTGAAAACAAAACGTTTGAGTCACTATGTTTTTTGTTCACTGACAAAATAGCCCTTGGTTGCGATCTCTCCTGATCGTAAGAGGGTGGAAACACGCCAGAGATGCCTCACTGCGACACCTCGCGGTCGCGGTTTAGCTCGCTACCTCGATGTCACATTCATGTAAAACAAATGTATGCAAACAGACGAGCGCGAACATGTCGAAGATACCTCGCTGTACCGCGATGTATCGCAGTGAGGTCTCCTTCGGCATGTTCGCGCTCGTCTGTTTGCATACATTTGTTTTAAATGGAGGTGGCATCGAGGTAGCGAGCTAAACCGCGACCGCGAGGTACAGCAGTGAGGCATCTCTGGCTTGTTCTCACCCTAAGATAAGGTAGCGGGTTAACTTGGATGGGCTATCGCCCAGTAAAAACAAACAACAGGTGACGCGCCAATTCGTTAGCTCGCTATTTATGTATAAAAAATGAGCTATAGAAGTGTAAATTAGTTCCATGTAGTATAGTTACTACATTACATGGAACGCTGAAAGTCTTGTAGCATGTCTTTGATGTTAAGTTGGTAAATATCTACGGCCTCCCAGACCAGACTACAGATTATTCCGACGTGTGTTATGCGTTTTTAAAGACTTACACTTGACAACAATCAATAATGGAAAGCACAGATGAGGTCTTAGTTGGAGCGCGTTTGCCTAAAAGATGCCTATTCACTGTTGCCTTGAAGGTACTGGAATTATACGTGGTAGAAAACACGGATGATGGATGGACGATCCACGCCTTATCGGTTCGTTTTAGAAATGTTAACGATACATAAAACTCACGACATCTCGCAGTCCTGCCGCCCTAGCCATATTAGAATCGTCTCTTTCTACGATCGCTCACGCTGAAGCTTGGGATCCCAAAGTTTTTTTTTAACGCAATTCCTATCCTTTCAGAAGAGATGCGTGATAAAAACACTTTGGGAGCTCCTGCCTTTTTAAGCTATTGCATAGCTTCTATCGCGGGCCTTGAGCGTGGAGACCGAATCCAGAAATTCCGTAACGAAAATAACCTGACACGGGACTCCTCTCACCGCATTTTATCTGCCATCCTCCAAGAAACTAAACGTTAGCGTGAGCGATCGTAAAAGAGACGACACGTTCGTAATATGGCTAGGGCGGCTGATAATAAACGTTTCTTTCTTTCTTTCTTTCTTTCTTTCTTTCTTTCTTTCTTTCTTTCTTTCTTTCTTTCTTTCTTTCTTTCTTTCTTTCTTTCTTTCTTTCTTTCTTTCTTTCTTTAATACGGTGTTCTAGATGTACCTAGTTGTGCGTTACGCTTACGCTTCAATGAAATTGATTACGGCGTCGGTCGGTATTCGAATACCTACTCGGAATAACCGTTTCCTCGACGACCGGCTGTCGACAAGAATCGGATTTTTATAATTATTTTCGATGGCAATTAAGACCCGCTGGGGTGGGGGGGAGGGGATAATTTTACTTGTTAACGACAGGTTTTAAATGTTGCAGCTGCAATGTGTACAATTTATACCTTTTGATACGTGACTTATTAAAATTATTACTTTAAACGGTAAAGCTATATTTGTCTTTAGGGTTACGTTGATATTATTCTAATGAACCCAAACATTTGCTGTAAGTTTTTTTTTTTTTTTTTAATAATAATTCATTTATTTCCTCCACATTACACACAATATCATAGGATTTTACATTTGAGTATCAATATTTCACAACTAATGTGGGGACTGGTGCTTAAACTAGGTACAACCTGTGTTTCAAGTCACCAGGCCCTTTCCCTTAAAACTAAAGGTTACATATAGTTGCTCAGGAATTGGGTGTCGCGCAGACTACTTAATGTTGCGGCATCAGCTCAAGGTTACCATGCCTTGGAAATAATCCAAACAGTAGGTAGGTACACCATTTTGAATCAACAGCAGCAGTGAAAGTTTATAAGGCTGAAATCTATAGACCGTACTCTCAATCAGCTCAGACTCAAGACAGAGTTAAAGCGAGACAGATTTATGTCAGATCATATTTGTATCTCGTTTCAACCTCTATCTTGAGTCTGAACTAAGTCCTATGACTCACGCTCTATAGATCTTAGCATCTCTTTAATCAAGTAGAAAATGGGCCGATGATCTTTAAATTCCTGAGCAGGTCTTCATAAATCATATTATCGACCATAGATCACGTTAGTTTTCAAACAGAAACAGTCAGAACAATTTTTTGTCTAGTGGGAGGCTTTGGCCGTGGCTAGTTACCACCCTACCGTCAAAGACGATAAGCGATTTAGCGTTTCGGCACGATGGCGTGTAGAAACCGATTAGGGGTATGACTTATGAGTACACTGCCATACCCCTTCCAAGTTAACCCGCTACCATCTTAGACTGCAAGGTCACTTACCATCAGGTGAGATTGCAGTCAAGAACTATCTTGTCATCGAATAAAATTCAAATTGAAAAAAATTGCATCAAAATCAGTCCACACGTTACGGAGCAGACAGACACACATATGCACACGTCATAGGTACTTATAACAAATACCCCGCGTCTTCTGTTCCTGCGTTTTGGGGGTTAAAACACAACAGAATCAAAAGCTGATTGCAGTATTTCAGTCAATATTGAGGCTTTGAGCTTTGACTTTGAATTGGAATATGCACAACAAATAGAGGCCTGGACCTTTGATATCGCCTAAATGTACCTACTTCATATGTTTTTCAAACACATTGATGGAATACTAGATAGACACACAACACTAACCAATAGGTTCCAATGCGATGTTTTTTTTTTTACTATGAAAAGGTATCTGAATATATAAAAGGAAAAGGTGACTGATTGGCTGACTGATCTATCATCGTACAGCTCAAACCACTGAACGGATCGGGCTGAAAGGCATATAGATAGCTATTAGCTATATGATTTAGGGTTCAGCTAAGAAAGGATTTTTGAAAATTGAAACGTCCTAGGGGATAAAAAAGGGGGTTGAAAAATTAAACTTAGATACGAGAGCTGGAACTAATAGTACCTACCTATTAGTATATTGCAACTGGCGCACCTCTATAATAAATCGCTCATTTGCAACAAGGGTGACATAACTCAAAATTCACCAATTTTAGTGTCGAACTAAGCACAAAAAAATAAGAGCGAGAGAGATTGTGACTTAATGCTCTGTCGCTTTGTTGGCCGCAGTGTTGTTTCGAGACCGCAGCATCCACAAAACATTACTCTCTAACGAGAGAATTCTCTCATCGTCGATTTTGAATTATGTCACTCTTGTCGCAAATGAGCGAAATTATCCATGTGCAATATTATTAGTTTCAGAGACTTTCTAGTTTCGTCTTTTTGTTCTGATGCCGAATATGTGTCTAACTCAATTTCGAAAAAAATGACAGATACGTCTTATATCCTTATGAAGTTATGACGGCAGCATAGATATCAGTGGGTGCGTAGATAAGGAACGGGAAGCAGAAGCGCTTTAAAAAAGCGGTCTAAGAGTAAATGTTACAGTTTAGTCAGGAGGTCGCTTTGGGCTATCGCCGTGGGTCGATGCGGGCCGAGTTTCACGTTATATTTCCGAAGGAACGCGAAACCGACACGACCATCAGCTATAATAAATTTCTTGTCTTATAAAAATAAAACTTTTCTTTTTGCCCGCGCCACGCGGGGTGTGCACAGAGTAGTTAGGGGCAGCTAGTCAATAATATATTCTAAACGATCCATCAGATTATCCATACTTAAATATTCATAATCAAGATACGTAATTAGACTTAGACCTAATAACAATAAATGCATAAACACTTATATTATAAGGATCAGAACTGGCTATCCTTGTTAGATTTTGTCAATCTGTGCCAATTCAATTTTGTCAATCATATAAATGAATAAATAATAATTTATTTGCCAATGAGATGGTAGGTAACAAAATATATTGTTATTAAGAGTCCAGAACATTCAACTAATTTAATAGTATGCAAATAATATGATACAATCAATTATAAAATTAAAGTGATAAATAACATTATATGACATTATTAGACAATTATAATTGCAAATTCATATTAGTCAATCAACATTAAAATAACTTACTTAATATACCTACTAATACTTACTAATATGTATTACTAGCTGATGCCCGCGACTTCGTTCGCGTGGATTGAGGTTTTTTAATTCCTGCGGGAACCTAACTATGTGTTATTCCAGACTATAATTTATCTCTGTGTATCAATATAAACAAGCCGTAATGATTGAACGATTTGGCTGAAATTTGGAACAGATATAAATTATACCCTGGATTAACACATAAGTTACTTTTTAACTCGGAAAATATGAGTTCCTGCGAGAATAGAATATCGGGTGGAGCTGTGTCGGTGCACACAGCCTTTGGTTTTAACGTGAAAGGTCTATTATCTGCGAGTTTCTGTTATTCTACGCAGTGCCCCGCCCCCGCCGCCCCGCCCAGCCCCGATGCCAAAATTCTTGCAAGTAAAATATTTCAAACTCAAGGTCTTCAAATGACTTTATACTCTAAATAATGACATTGGATTCATGTTTCTAAGACTTATAGTTTGGTAGTTATTAAGGTAAGACGATATATAGACCTTTTCGTTACGGTACATTCTTCTAACTGGTACCCGTATATTTTGGTGTGATTTTAAAGACGTTTCACGTCCTTTAATGAAGTCGCAGGCATCATCTATTAGATTATAATATAAAGTTCGGTGGCACCGTAGTCGCTGCTCTATGGCGGGGTGGCAGGGTGGGTAGACGCGGCAAAGTTGTGAATTGGCCGCGCACACAGGCCCGCTTCGCATTATCGTGATTCATGTCGCTTATAATTTTATATTATGTTAAAACGGGGAGGCCGCGGGGCGGGGGATATTAAAAATACAAGAGCACGCCGAGTTTCTGCACCGTCTGCATGGAAACGAACTTTGTTTGTGCTCAAACTATTGATCCATTCAAATTCGGTGGGACTTTTTACGTCGTAATTCCTTTCCACGGATAAATATTTAGTTGGCGTAAATTATTTATACATAATATTTAATCACCTAGAGAAAATGGGAGAGGATCGTGTTGTAAGAAGAGCATACTTGGGTCGTCCAATAGGAAAACGCCCCGTTGGACGACCCAGGTATCGCTGAGTGGACGAAATGATAGAAGACCTGCAAGCCCTCAATACACCCGATTGGCGTGAAGCGGCGCAGGAGAGGCAGTGGCAAGTTCTATTATCCGTGAAGACCTGCACCTGATCTCTCCGGTCGTGTCGGATTTCCGTATCATCGGACTATGAGAGTGAGGGAATAGAGTGGCACCTGTGTCTACGCACACATTTGTGCACTATAATATTTCCCGCACAGATGGCTAATCTCAAAGGGCTTTCTCCGTAGCCGGATTCGCTCGGGAGGACGTTTTTTTTACTTGGGGACAGCAGTTAACCCATGCATTGACGGTGTAAATAAACAAAAAAAATCAATAATTTTAAAAGCTATGCGTCATGCTCGTGAACGGGTGGCACCAACGGGAATGGGTCTACTTTCTGTCTTAACATGTAATCCAATACATGTTAAGACGGGCGTCTTAACATGTATTGGATTGTATGTAGGTATGCATTTTTCAAACTTCATTGTGGAAACACTGTAGACACTAGGCACTATACCTAGGCATAATTTTGTTACCTATTGTAAAAAATTTGTTTGAATAGAGCAACCACCGAGTTTATTGCTGGCTCTTCTCAGCAGGAAGGGCATCCCGAACCAGTGGTAGATTCATCGACGATTCAAAAGCACTTGTAAAAGTTCATTTGAATAAAAAATATTTCTATTCTATTCTATTCTATGTAACTACTTGCAATTAATTTCCAGTTACACGCGTGCGAAGTTACAGTTTTGCAACTATAATTACAATTCGGTAAAGCTCAGCTAATTGGGGCTGAGCTTTCCTGAATTGTACGGTTCAAAATCGGTGGTGTTTTATTTTTTAGTTTCTGCGTCGTAACTCCTTTCTACATTGTTGGCGTGAATAACTTATTGGTAGTAAAATATCGTTGCAACGTTGCTATAAACCATTTTAATATCCGTTTCTAGGGCAATTGTGTTCAATATACATATTTATTGGCTTTCCAATTTAAATTTCTTGCATGTCTCGAGAATTTGGGTTTTACGACGTTACAATACTTTTATTTAAATGGGATTTGTTTTCTAAAGACTAAATGCTAATGCATTTAATCGGACAATACGTATGCCTAAATGTTTATTTTATTCATTTAATTCTCGTATATTAAATTTCTGAGCTTTTCCAGTAGGTCTAATATCGAAATATAGGTAACTTTTTCTAATTTATGATCAAACTAGCGGACCCGACAGACGTTGTCCTGTCTTAACTATGAATATTGAAACTCCCCTTTTTACCCCCTTGGGGAGAGAATTTTCAAAAAATGTAAAATACGTAATTCTTTATTTTTGATCAAGAGCCAAAATATCAAGTTTCATAAACATAACTTGAAAAATAACTTGAAGAACGAAGGACTATCATACAAACATTCAACCCCTATTTAATCCCTTAGGGGGTAGAATTTTTAAAAACTGTGAAACACCTACTTTTTTGTTTTCAATTTAAAGCCTAAGTACCGAATTTTATGGGTATAGCTTGAAAAATAACGGAGTTTCATACAAACTTTAACCCCCCTTTTTACCCCCTTGGGGGGAGAATTTTCGAAATATGTAAAATACGTAATTCTTTATTTTTGATCAAGAGCCAAAATATCAAGTTTCATAAACATAACTTGAAAAATAACTTGAAGAACGAAGGACTATCATACAAACATTCAACCCCTATTTAACCCCTTAGGGGGAGAATTTTTTAAAAGTGTGAAACACTTACTTTTTTGTTTTCAATTTAAAGCCTAAATACCGAATTTTATGGGTATAGCTTGAAAAATGACGGAGTTTCATACAAACTTTAACCCCCCTTTTTACCCCCTTGGGGGGAGAATTTAAAAAAAATGTAAAATACGTAATTCTTTATTTTTAATCAAGAGCCAAAATATCAAGTTTCATAAACGTAACTTGAAAAATAACTTGAAGAACGAAGGACTATTATACAAACATTCAACCCCTATTTAACCCCTTAGGGGGTAGAATTTTTAAAAACTGTGAAACACGTACTTTTTTGTTTTCAATTTAAAGCCTAAATACCGAATTTCATGAGTATAACTCGAAAAATGACGGAGTTTCATACAAACTTTAACCCCCCTTTTTACCTCCTTGGGGGGCGAATTTCGAAAAATCCTTTCTTAGTGCTCGCCTACGTCATAAAAGGAACCTACTGTCAAAATTTCAAGTTTCTAACTTCAGTGGTTTAGGCTGTGCGTTGATCGTCAGTCAGTCAGTCAGGACAAGCCTTTTTATATAATTATATAGATTATTATTTATCACTAGTTGTCTTAGTTGAAAGTTGGCCTGTCATAGTACGTTTATCTCACGAAGTTACGGCCGCTTTGCTTGTGGTTACGTCGTGTACATGCACATTGCGTAAGTGTGTGTGCATGTCAGGAGCTGAGGTGGGAGCGGTCAGGCGCGAGCTAGCTCTCGCTCACACTTATGCAGATACGACACACACACAACCATGAGCCACGTACTCTCGTGAATTGAAAGATCTATATCAACTAAGATCAATAAAGTGTTTTGATCATAATATAGAAAAAGTTACCTATAATAGTTTGACGTTGTACTGGGAAAGTTTATGTGTGAGTATTAAATATTGGTTTTAAGCAATTTAACTATTACCTGCTTGAAAGATGATGGAAAATATCATGAGGAAATCGGCATTCTTTAGAGTAATACTTCATAATGTCCTCAAAGAAGTGTAAAGTCTGCCAATCCGGCTGAAGTAGTAGACTATAGGCTAAACCACTTCATTTGACAGGAGACCTTTATCCAGACGTATTCCAACTATGGATATAAGTGAATGAATAATAACTAGTGGTTCGCCCCGAACTGAGACCTCGCGATATCCCATAATTCCCAAAAGTTTTAATTATATATTGTAATAATTAACTTTTAACATTAGACGCAATAAAAAAAATAATAGTTGACATAAAACTGTTTTACTGACACAGCGCCATCTATTAGCATTATAGTGAAGCTAGCTTCACAATAATGCTAATAGATGGCGCATTAAAATTAAATAATTTCGTTTCTTTATAACATTTATCTAATTTTAGTATTTGTTGTTCAAGTACAGGATATAACTGAATTTTCAACCAAGTTTCACGTTCTAATATTCAGTAATTCAGAAGTTATAGGGCTCTGACAGACATTTAGACGGACACACTTCTCTGTCTAGTAGGCAAGCGCCCTAGTTGACTCAGAGAACTCGCTTCGCTCGTTCAATAATTAGGTAAATGAGTCAAGGCATTTGATTAGGAACGAAAACTGGAGTCAAATATTTTGATAGGTACAATCCTATAATCCAATTAATATTATAAATGCGAAAGTTACTCAATCTGAACCGATTCGGCTGAAACTTGGCACCGAGATAGATTATAGTCTGGAATAGGACATGGGCTACTTTTTATCTCGGGAAATAAGGGAGTTCTCGCGGGAATAAAAACCTTAATCCACGCGAACGAAGTCGCGGGTATCAGCTGTTTCTACGGATCTATTTACAAAATTGCTTCAAACTAAATGTCGATATATAAGCGGGTAGGTAATTATGTGGCCACTATAAAATCATAGTAAAAAACGAAATGCTTGCAATTTACCTACATAAATATTTACGATTGACTAAATATAGGTAGTGCTTCATTTAAATATTTTATAACTATTAAGTAAACATGGCATCTATAAAAGCATTTTATTATTACACCTTCTCCCTTATTGCTATTAAATTAAGTGCTATAAAACGTAGCTCAGGCGTACAAGTATCGGCGTGCCAACTGGTGTCAAGTGATAATGCCTTATTTGTAAAAAGAGCTAATTAAAGGCAAAACTAAAATAATATTAAGTTGCCGCATTACAAATATCGAGTCGGTTTTTAATATGACGAGTTTATAACGAGCTTGTTTGATAAAAAGTTGGATGTGACTATGCAATAGCTGTTTAAGGCGAGCGCACACTATATCTCACTGAAGCAAAAAGTCACCCGTTTTATAGTGTACTAGCGGCCCGCTCCGGCTTCGCACGGGTATAAAATATATTATACCATAGCGGAGTTTTCTGTAGACCTTTTCAATGTGTACAATACTTAGTACATTATTTTGATAAATCTCGTAGGGTTCAGCCTGCGTTGCAATGTAAGCGGAAAAAATGTAATTATTTACGACATCACATTAGAAACCTCAAAAATAACAGTATTTCTCCACTATTTAATGGATCTATATATATAAAATTCAAAGTCCTGACTGACTGACTGACTGACTGACTGACTGACTGACTGAGATATCAACGCACAGCCTAAACTACTGAAGTTAGAAACTTGAAATTTTTACAGTTGGTTCCTTTTATGACGTAGGCGTACACTAAGAAAGGATTATTGGAAATTCCACCCCTAAGGGGTTTAAATAAGGGATGGAAGTTTATATGAAACTTCGTCATTTTTCAAGCTGTTTCCATCAAAGTTGGTATTAGAGCTTTCAGTTAAAAATAAAGAAGTACGTGTGTCACAGTTTTTGAAAATTCCATCCCAAAATCTAATTCCACGCGGACGAAGTCGCGGGGGCAAAAGCTAGTGTTATTATACATATAAACCTTTCTCTTCAATCACTCTATCTATTAAAAAAAACCGCATCAAAATCCGTTGCGTAGTTTTAAAGAATTAAGCATACATAGGGATATAGGGACAGAGAAAGCGACTTTGTTTTATACTATGTAGTGAAGTGAAGCCGTGGCAGCATCAAGATTCGTTATCTGCGCTTTAATGGGTGCTTCACCCTCTTCTCACATTATAAATCCTACTTAATACTATAAATGCTAAAGTTTGTGTGGATGGACATTGGACGATGGATGGATGAATATTTGTTACTCTTTCACGCGACAACGACTAAAATGATACATAAAACCTTAAACCATGTAGACAAAGTCGCGGATATCATCTAGTATTTAAATAATATAATGTTGTCACAAGACTAGCCATAACATTTTTTAAGGAATATAAAAAGAAAAAGATATTTTTTCTTCATATAACTTAAAGGACTGGAGTAGTTTGGGCTTTTAAATTTCGATCTTTTTGATTTGCCAGTTGAACTATTGAACCACGAAATTAAGTATCGGTGTAAGTAAAATACCATCTACATAAATTAATCAACAAGGCTTTGAAAATTAAAATAGATTTGCAATGTATTAATTCACGGGATGGGATTTATTTGTTAAGTCAGCTAAGCTCAGGTTCGGATCGCTCTAGAAGGATTATGTTCATTATACCTAATCAGAACGTACTAGCTGCCTCATAATATCCAACTAGCCTAAACTAGAATCAAATGCCTAGTTGTAGCCTATAAGAATTTATTAAATGTGGTCATCTGGCCGAGTTTGACGTTTTAGCATATCTATATATATAAAATTCAAAGTCCTGACTGACTGACTGACTGAGAGATCAACGCACAGCCTAAAGTACTGAAGTTAGAAACTTGAAATTTTTACAGTTGGTTCATTTTATGACGTAGGCGCACACTAAGAAAGGATTATTGGAAATTCCACCCCTAAGGGGTTTAAATAGGGGATGGAAGTTTATATGAAACTCCGTCATTTTTCAAGCTGTTTCCATCAAAGTTGGTATTTGAGCTTTCAGTTAAAAATAAAAAAGTACGTATGTCACAGTTTTTGAAAATTCCACCCCAAAATCTAATTCCACGCGGACGAAGTCGCGGGGGCAAAGCTAGTTTTCAATATAAAAATTGACAGAACGTGAAATCTATTCTTAGTTTAAATGATACTCGGCCCTTTATTTATTGTCAAGCTGATTAGGCGACTCATCGGTCCGTTCACTGTTAACAAACTGCACTACCTAGTATACTAGTAGTACTGATTTACTTCCATTGCTGGACATAGGTCTATTGTTGGGAATTCCGCACGCTGCGGTCGTGTGTTCCTTGTCTGGTAATTTAACATTTTTAACAGATTTTCAATACAAAAACTGTTAAAACGTTAACGTAAAACTGTCCCTTAGTATACGCAGCGCTTAATTCCCACTTATCTACATTGAATTGATAAAAATGTAGAAACGCGGTTTTTAAGGTTCTCTCAACTTCGCAAGCCTTAACAGAAAACATTGAATGAATATTAATAGTTTATTTTAATTTAACACACGCTGAGTCTAGTCGTACCTATGTTTAATATGAGTATTGAGTATAATTAATTTCGAACATTGTTATGATCTTAAATGCTATACTACATCTACCAAATACGTAATTGATGTTGGCGAAAAGACAGAAGTATGTGGGAGTCTATGCAAGAGACATATATCCATCTGTGGATGCCTACCGATTGATAAAGAAGAAGGGATTTCAGCAAGAAAAATAGACTTACCTACCGATTAAAGTGACACGCCATGAAAACTAGGGCATCATCCGCGGAAAATAGACTTACCTACCGATTAAAGTGACACGCCATTACAACTAGGGCATCATCCGCGGAAAATAGACTTACCTACCGATTAAAGTGACACGCCATTACAACTAGGGCATCATCCGCGGACAATAGACTTACCTACCGGTTAAAGTGACACGCCATTACAACTAGGGCATCATCCGCGGAAAATAGACTTACCTACCGATTAAAGTGACACGCCATTACAACTAAGACATCATCCGCGGAAAATAGACTTACCTACCGATTAAAGTGACACGCCATTGCAACTAGGGCATCATCCGCGGAAAATAGACTTACCTACCGATTACAGTGACACGCCATTACAACTAGGGCATCATCCGCGGAAAATAGACTTACCTACCGAATAAAGTGGCATGCCATTACAACTAGGGTATCATCCGCGGAAAATAGACTTACCTACCGATTAAAGTGACACGCCATTACAACTAGGGCAACATCAGCGGAAAATCATTTGTGTATTTATCCACCCTGACGCATATTTCCGGTTATCACACGCATCAAGAGGACCCCATTGTAGGAGTAATGTACCTATTGAAAATATTCGCGGATATTATTTCGCAATTATTAGCCTTTATAGTAATGACTTTTTCTGTACAGTTGGAGATGTGTGTGCAAACACAGATGCTCTCTACATTCCCTTACTCTCATAGTCCTATGGAATGGAAATCCGACACGTACGGAATCACCTGCAACTGCCTAACTCCGGACCAGAACTTCTCAAAGTTCTTACCAGAAAACCCCAATACATTTTTTTGGCCCAACCCGAGTTCATCGAACCCAGGACATTCATTCGTAGTCGAACATCCTAATCACTAAACCAACAAAACAGATGTTGTTTATTTTCCTATACCTACCTACATATAATAAAACTGTAACGTGACGAATTCTGTACATTAAATATATTTTGAATATTTTAATCGGAGGATGCTTTATCGATACTGAGCCCAAAACATTTTTTTTTGAATTTTTTGTCCGTCTGTCTGTCTGTCTGTGCGCGCATCACGGGAAAACTACTGAATGGATTTGAATGTAGCTGATAGATAGTCCGGGTCAATATATAGAATACTTTTTATCTTGATGAACAATAAGGTTTATCCGGGATAGGGGATGAAAGTTTTCCTTGATTTTGCTCCATAACTTCGTCAAATCTAAACTGAATTTGATAATTCTTTCTTCATTATAAATTGTGTACTATTAGAAATATTTTGTCCAATTTTGGTGAAGATCTATTAAATATTATAGGAGATAGAGGACATAACTTCTCACGGGCAAGTCACTTTAAACTTTTTCCACGCGGACGAAGTCGCAGGAATCAGCTAGTCTGAGAAGAAACAAATCAGTGGTAGATTCATTTGACAATTCGGAAACACTTTTTATAAGTTTATTTAAATAAAAGAAAATTCTATTCTATACTACTCTATAATAAGATTGATATCGCTCTTGACAGCTTAAAAACTGTAAATAAGAACACTGGAAACAAGGACGTAACTTCTCACGGGCAAGTCACTCTAAACTTTTTCCACGCGAACGAAGTCGCGAGAATCACCTAGTTTATAATAATGTTGTGATTACACGAAGTAAGTAGGTAACTTCTACTGTACCAACAAAGTGACATAGTTAAGACTGGCGAAGCGTCGACGGAATGCCCCCGCCCGGCGCATCTTCTAGCAAGCTGCTCTTATGAAATTCCAATATAGGCAGCGAGTGCCGCCAACACGTACCTAACAGAAACGACAATATCAGTACAACGAGGCACACGGAAGCAAGCAAGCTTATTAAATTACCTAAAGCATCTATTAAACGGTCCGTCAGACCGGCGCGTTCTCAACAAACCTATATTTATATACGTTACAATTTCATTATTAGACCACTATTTGTGAGTTGTTATTGCTATTGTCGCTTTTTCTATTTATTACAGATACAATGTGTGATTATAATGTGGCTCATAACAAATGAGCTGTGTGGGAGTCGGGCCGTTCCACACGGTTGCTTTTATTAACGGTCCACATTTTTGTATGCAATTATTGAGTTATGACATTTTCTGCGGCGATATCTATTTTGTTATTAATCTATTGCATAGCTTCTATCGCGGGCCAGCGTGGAGACCGAATCCAGAAATTCCGTAAGGAAAATAACCTGACACGGGACTCCTCTACGGTGAGCCGCTAGATGGCGCATTTTTTATCAACACCATCTAGCGGTGAGCCGCAAGATGGTGTTGATAAAAAATGCTATGCAATAGCTTTACCGCGGCAGTCCCCGAGTGCCACACGTCTTTTTTTACTTATCTATTTAGTGTTTATGGATAATATTATTATATTATCCATCATACAGATCAATGAAAGAAATATGAAATTATCTCAAAAAAAGTTAAAAAGTTTAAGACCTAAAAGTTAAATGCGTCGCTCGCTGGACGGAAAATGTACGGATTACGTCACATGCTTCGCTCTATGATATTTCCGTGATTTATAGAAGCTAGATGGATAGGTAATATTATTGTATTATCCATAATATACAACAGTGAAAGAAATATGAAATTATCTAAAAAAAAAAGTTAAAGACCTATAAGTTAAATCCGTCGCTGGCTGGATGGAAAATGTGCGGATGACGTCACATGCCCTGCTCTACGGTCAGCGCTGGATTCAATGAAACTCTCTATATTTCTGTAATTTCCTGACAAATTTCAATAATGTCTAAGTAAATCTAAATATATAAAAGGCAAAAGTGACTGACTGACTGACTGACTGATCTATCAACGCACAGCTCTAACCGCTGGACGGATCGGGCTGAAAGGCTTACAGATAGCTATTATGACGTAGCCATTCGCTAAGAAAGAATTTTTGAAAATTAAGCCCCTAAGGGGGTAAAATAGACATTTGAAAAATCGAACTTAAAAAATCGAAGTTTAAAATAAATGTTTACGTATAGATGTAACTAGCTTTTGCCTGCGACTTCCATCTATTTGTATTTTTTCTCATCTCTATTTTTCCGGGATAAAAGGTGACTCTCCAAGTGCATAAGTACGCCCATACTAATATCACGTCGATCCGTTTCTCGTTTGCTGCGTGATTGAAGGACAAACCAACTAAAAGAGCAACTTTCGCATTTATGATGAAACGTATTTCTTTTTTACAAAACTGATTTTAATCGCCACTACAAAGTGTATAAATTGTGCCCATAAAATTTGAAGAGCTCCCTCGATTTCTCCAGGATCTCATCATCAGATCCTGACCTGATGACAATGGGACAAACAAGAAAAGAATTTTTCAAATCGGTCCAGGCGTCTTCGAGTAATATATATAACTAGTGGTTCGCCCCGAACTGAGACCTCGCGATATCCCATAATTCCCAAAAGTTTTAATTATATATTGTAATAATTAACTTTTAACATTAGACACAATAAAAAAAAATAGTTGACATAAAACTGTTTTACTGACACAGCGCCATCTATTAGCATTATTGTGAAGCTAGTGAAGCTTAGCTTCACAATAATGCTAATAGATGGCGCATTAAAATTAAATAATTTCGTTTCTTTATAACATTTATCTAATTTTAGTATTTGTTGTTCAAGTACAGGATATAACTGAATTTTCAACCAAGTTTCACGTTCTAATATTCAGTAATTCAGAAGTTATAGGGCTCTGACAGACATTTTGACGGACACACTTCTCTGTCTAGTAGGCAAGCGCCCTAGTTGACTCAGAGAACTCGCTTCGCTCGTTCAATAAATAAAAATAAAAAGATTCCGACGAATTGAGAACCTCCTCTTTTTTTGGAAGTCGGTTACAAATGATAATTCTGTATTATATTACAAAAACGTAGTGTAACTCGATTGAGACTGTAATGGACGTCTTTAGGAACAAATCGCATTTTAACTTAAAAGGTCATAATTATTCAATACCTGCAAATAATTAACAACTCTAGTTATATCAAAATAAACCTCAATATCACTTGCCGCTTAAAAGTCTTGTTGTGAACTTTGAATACATTGTGAATTACTGGTATCATTGTAAATCGCGAACTTTAAGTACTATAGCTGTGTTTAAATTTGGACTTTAGATTAGTGACATCACGGTTCAATTTACCGGTTAAATGATTGTTTAGGAATAAATCCTGAGTGTCATTTATTAGAGTTGGGTAGGTATACGGAAACTTTTAATGTTGGGCTATGTCCAGCCATGTGATATTAATTAGGCTTCCAGTAGAAAACCTGGCGGATCGACCCTGATTCAAAATTATAATACCTATTATTATTATTATTTTTTTAATATATTACAGAATTATCATTTTTAACCAACTTCCAAAAAAGGAGGAGGTTCTCAATTCGTCGAAATCTTTTATTTTTATTTTTAAGCTATTGCATAGCTTCTATCGCGGGCCTTGAGCGTGGAGACCGAATCCAGAAATTCCGTAACGAAAATAACCTGACACGGGACTTCTCTACGGTGAGCCGCTAGATGGCGTTGATAAAAAATGCTATGCAATAGCTTTACCGCGGCAGTCCCCGAGTGCCACACGTCTTTTTTATTATAAGTAACATTTCATTTATTTGTTCTTATGTGCCTCGTTTGGTCTAGCCCTAGCGCATAGATTCTGAACCTTATTTTGCCCACCGACCACTTTGAAAATATTTTTTTTATAGACCCCAATTTTTTTTTACTTACATCTGTCGCGAATCTGAAACATATTTTTACTAACAGAGTTTTACTAACTTCATCTGTATACTATATGTGACATTTCATGTGAAATCTGAAGTTTTGAAAAGTTTTCAAAACTTTCACGTGACATTTCACGTCAAATCAAAGCAAAAATTAAAAATTTTCATAGTATTCAATTTTTATGTAGATCTGAATGTAACTGAATTCAGTTCAACTTTCACAACTTCCCGAACTACCGAAATATCTAAACTTTTACACACGTGATAAAAATGTTTACAATATACATATACATAAAGTCATAAATTAACCTATATTAAAGTTCACTTTATTTTAGTAAGTGATTAGCGTAATTTTTTATTTCTTTAATTATATTTTTTTTACTTGCCCGAGCTCTGTGCCTTTTCAACGACCCCTAATTTTCTCTGGGTTTTCTACTCCCCCCCTGAAAGTCTCTAACATCTACAAATGGGGCGTTATCGCCCACCTGAGTTCTGTGGATAACGAGGCAAGCGTACTTAAAGTTGGTTTCTGTGGCTCTTCCTCGGATCTCCTCATTCTTATTCAATCTTATTTCGGAGAGTGTGCTCAGGAACTTCACATACCCTTCCTGCCGAGAAGAGCCAGCAATAAACTCAGCAGTTGCTCTTTTCAAAAAAAATAAAAAAATTACAATATGTAACCTGTAAGGTAACCTATGCTATGTATACAGTGTTTCCACAATGAAGTTTCAAAACTGCAAAACAATCCAACACATGTTAAGACAGGTAGACAAAAGCAGACCCATTCCCGTTGTGGCACCCGTTCACGAGCATGACGCATGATCCAGCCATTGCTTCGCTCAACCATATTTGAGGGACCATATTATGGAGAACTCTAAGGCATGCAGTTTCCTTACGATTTTTCCTTCACCGTTGAAGCATGCGATATTTAATTGCTTGAACGCACATGACTCTAGAAAGTCAGAGGTTGCCGGATTCGAACCTGCGACCCCTCGAATAGGAGACCCTGCAGTCCTACCCAATAGATTATCACTGCTTACAAACGATAATAATAGGTAATTTGCTCCATATGAGTGAAAAACCCTAGTTTGAAAATGTTTTGAAAATACCTTTCTGTACGGACGCAAGCCTTCGTTAAATAGCATGATTTAATTCAACCCCTATGTGGGTGAAGCGAAAGCTCGAATTAAGTGTGGGATAATATACCTATTAGAGAGCATATTTTTTTAGTGTTGGCTTGCAAGTAATTTTATTTGGCTTCTTTACACTTTAACCTCAAAGAACTCTCGTTCTAATTTGTCTTTGTATGGGCTTTTATAATAGTTCTTTAAGAATAGTGATACATTAAGATAGACAGACCCTGGATAGAAGCAACGAAAATGCGTGGATTAAGAGAGTTTTGTCCAGTCGAGATGCTTTTATTTCTTAAGTGTTATTATTAATCGATATTCCAACTAATGCTTATATATTATAAAAGTGTGTTTATTAGTTGGTTTGTCCTTTAATCATGCAGTAACGAGGCAATGGATCGATGTCATTTTTTGCATAGGCATAGTTATGGTCCGGGAGGTAGCGTTGCAAATACAAAAGTCATAGTATTCCGGCTGATATTGACGTCGATAGTAGATCTTATATGACTAATAAGCAAACCGACCGTCAGCTGCCCAAGTAGTGGGGCTGGTGGTTGTGGGACAACTCCAATTAAGCTAGACCTCTAAATTGTATGAGCGCCCATACAGCTCAGAGCTCTATCTTAATTGGCGTTTACTATGAATGCCCTTACATACATAGTAAACGCCAATTAAGATAGACCTCTGAGCTGTATGGGCGCTCATACAATTTAGAGTTCTAGTTTAATTGGAGTTGTCCCACAATCACTAGCCCCGCGGGTGCGTCAGCTGACGGTCGGTTCAGTTGAGAGTCAGCCGAGATCTATTGAAAATGATGGCAATCGATCGGAATAAAATCACTAGCTAAAATGCAACGCTACCTCCCGGACCATTAAGGATTTGGAGAATGACATAGGCTACCATTTATCCCGGAAAAGCGGAGAGTTCCCGCGAGATTTTTAAAAACTTAATGGATGAAGTCGCGGGCAAAAGCTAGTCACAAATTGTATACAAGTTTAATAAATCCAACAGTGCATGTATATTTTTGTTCAGTGAGAAAATTTTAAATCGCGAGAACTGTTTTCGAATGTTCAGTACTAGTGGAGTAAGTATTTCGAAAAGTTTTAGCGCTCAACTTTGTTATAATATCGAAGTTCTCGTTCGTTGCAATTTAATTATAAATTTTTTTCGATTACCCACCATAGCGAAAGTTTCAGATTAACTGATTCGTTTTAAGTACCTATCCGCTAGTAACTTCTGTTTTTGTTCGGCACCAAAATGAGGTTAATTTATAAAGCAGGTACGTTCGTACCTCAATATGCATATTTCTTTTTGTACTTTAGTTTAACAAGTTTATGAATTGAATTCCATCGTGAATTTATTAAACTCAATTACAACTTTAAAGCTCAACCACACTGGTCGATTATATTTATCCTTACTACTAGTAAGTTACTAGGTTTGTAAAAATCCCTCGGAATTCTTTGTTTTACTGGGATAAAAAGTATTTTAGCTAAGCAAAAAATCACGTCAATCCGTTACTCCTTTGCTTAGTGATTGAATGACATACAATAGTTATTTGTGTTATATGGGGCCAAAGAAAATTTTTGTTCCCCGAGGGCGCTATTTTGAATTCAAAGCGAAGTGAAGGATTCTATAGTAGAGTCCCGAGCGCAGCGAGGGATTCTAGAGTAGAATCCTGAGCGTAGCGAGGAATTCAATATACGCCGCCCGAGAACAAAAAATTTGGCCCCGAGTGACACACACTATTTTTCATCAATACCTATGAGAAAAAGCTAGGAGTATCAACCTTCTATGATCACGTGCCTTATCGAAGACAACAGCTGCTCCAACATTTTTGAATTTCGAGTTTTTTAAATTTCTGCAACGATCGCAGTAGTAATAAACACATACTAAAGCACGAACGCGGACCAATCAGAAGAGAGAAATGAAATCTCCTATGGGATTAAAAATTAAATTTTGCTCCCGCTATCCTCTGAAGCCAATATTCGTTTTTCGAATAGGTATGATGAAAAAACACTTTCGCATTTATAACATTAGTGGATTAGGAATCTATTTTTTATTATGATATTTGTATCAATACAAATTGAATATTCCGTGACAAACACACATACCTTTTTGGGATTCACACAGTTGTTTTCTAACCCCGACAATATGTCCTCATAATTAGTCAATAAAAATGGAGATATAAAATCAGTTAATTGCACAGACAATATATTATTAATAATAAAAAAAAAACATCGAAATGTCAGCCCTGACAGGTGTGGTAATGAAAAATTATATTTTATCCGACCAAATACAAGAGCACTGGAAACAAAGTATGGTATTAAATTAATAAAAGGAAGAATTATAATCCGTAATTACAGTGCCGGAATATTAAAGTTATTGTCGTTTTTTCGAGACGGTTCAAATTATACTATTAAAGTCGTTCGCGACTCGCGAGAGTATGTCTGTACATTAAGCATTCCATAATATTTAAGACTCAAATAAATTATCTTTTTAGTAAATTGTCTGCCGAAATCCCTCTCTTCGATGCCTCTCTTATAGCCATTGTATTCTTATGATACTTTACCGTGACGGTTACATCTAATTATATCTATTTACTTTTGAAACAAGTTGAATTTACGGCCAACTTATTAAAATACTAGCTGATGCCGGCAATTTTACCTAGGTTTTCAAATACGCAATGAGAACTTTGTGATGTCCTGGGACAATGAACACTCATTCAGAGCTTATAAACGGGCAAATACAAAAATACCTAAAAATCTTGCTGCCTCGATGTCTTTGAATTATTTTCATAAATAAATAAGTAAAGACAAGATTTTTATTATTAGTAGGTACCTTATTTTAACTCTATGATAAACAAAAAAAGTGTCAGAATAGCTTGAAATACGGACATGAATGACGACCTCCCTGGCGCAGTGGTGAGCGCTGTGGTCTTACAACCAGGAGGTCTCGGGTTCGATTCCCGGCAGGGGAATTCTGAATTGTCTCTGGTCTGGTTTGGTGGGAGGCTTTGGCCGTGGCTAGTTGCCACCCTACCGTCAAAAACTTGCCGCCAAGCAATTTAGGGTTCCGCACGATCGTGTGTAGAAACAGATGAGAGGTATGGGTTGAGTTGACACCGTCATAGCCTCATACCCCTTCCAAGTTAGCTCGCTACCATCTTAGACTGCATCATCATTGACCGTCAGGTGAGATCGCAGTCAAGGGCTATCTTGATAGATAGATAGATAATGTCTTTGATTTTTCCACGAGACAATTACAGAAATTCGCTTACCAAGTAAGTAAATCTAAAAAATTCAAAAAAAGACGTGTGGCACTCGGGGACTGTCGCGGTAAAGCTATTGCATAGCATTTTTTATCAACGCCATCTAGCGGCTCACCGCTAGATGGAGTTGATAAAAAATGCGCCATCTAGCGGCTCACCGTAGAGGAGTCCCGTGTCAGGTTATTTTCGTTACGGAATTTCTGGATTCGATCTCCACGCTGGCCCGCGATAGAAGCTATGCAATAGCTTAAAAATATAAGTGGCCATGGAAAAATAAGGCACCCCACTCAGCACAAAGCCACAGCATGCTGCAGCGCTGGTTTTTGCAAGGGGAACCCAAGAACACTACACAGACGTGATCAGATCGTGTTCTTGTTATCAAATGAATATTTCCAGCTCAAATTGCGGGATTTTCGAGCTTCTTATCCTTGATTTTAAAGTCGGCAAGCCTAACTCGGGCCGGCGAGGCCATAGAAAAGTACACAAAGAGTCGAGAGAGCACCGGCCCGTACCATTCTTCGCCTAAACAATAAAAATATACTACATGTAAATAATTATAATAACACGCTACATTAGATACCAAGTTAATTAGCCCATTGTTCAAAGTGAATAGATATCGAGTTTTATTATAAAGAAACACAGTTGAATAAACCTAAACAAAAAATATCTACTCGTAGCATACATCGCCTGTGAAAATTGTATTAGGTTTATTCCACACCTGAGTGCACTATCCGGTATAAATTTTACACTTAGTCGGAAAGAGACAATCGGTTGGGCTTCGTACCGCGTCGTCTCCGTTCACGACACAGCATTACGCCAAAATAAGCAGCCTCGACTAGACATTCACATAGAAGTTTCTACATAGTCATGTGCGAATACTCTGACAAATGCGGATGGCGAGTTTTTTTATTCGCTGCAACAAGTTTAATCGCGAATTTGACTAAGATATAGAAAAAAGACGTGTGGCACTCGGGGACTGCCGCGGTAAAGCTATTGCATAGCATTTTTTATCAACGCCATCTAGCGGCTCACCGTAGAGGAGTCCCATGTCAGGTTATTTTGTTACGGAATTTCTGGATTCGGTCTCCACGCCGGCCCGCGACAGAAGCTATGCAATAGCTTAAAAATCGCCATTTCATGCTCTATGAAAACTACATTAATTAAAAAGTAAACAGATTTACTGGCAATTTTGAAATGTATAGACATATTTTTTGAATATCGGGATTTTAAAATTGAAACAGTCTTTCAGCAAGTGAGCAAAATATTTTTTTGCGAGTAATTTTTAAGTCTTTCTCTGGCGTAATGGCTTAACTTTAGTTTTTGTGATAAAATAATATTATCTTCTAAATATATAAACGGAAAAGGTAACTGACTGACTGACTGATCTATCAACGCACAGTTCGAATCACTGGACGAATCGGGCTGAAATGTGGCATATGGATAGCTATTATGACATTGGCATCCGTTAAGAAAGAATTTTTCAAAATTTAACCCCTAAAGTTATACGGCAGGTGTTTGAAGTTACTATAAACTTCTGGAAATATATATAATGAATTATTTAGAAAACGAAGAAGCATTTGAAAAATTACCTATCTACAATAGGGGCTTAATGTGTACGAGTCTTAACCACACTTACATAGGGTTCCCACACACACAAGATATGGTATCTGTCTGCTATGTTTCTCGAAACTACATACCTACACTCTATTATAACCCGCGAACATTTCCCCTGGAGTAAGAATCATCAAAATCACACGTTTGGTCTCCAGAGCGACAGATACATACATACATATGGTCGCGGACAGAAAATGTTTATCAGTTTTCAAAGTACATAGATTCTATATCACATTGCGTGCAGTAAGGTCTATAACGCCATAGAATATCGAAAGCATATCGACTGTCAGGCATAGACGTGTGCGTGTAATTATAAATCTTAAGGTGGTAAACATTTTCTGTCCGCGACCGTACATAGACTGATAAACATATTACCTTCCTTTGCGTGTACAGTCGGGTAAAAAAATACAATTTACTTGTTTACTTTCTATATAAATTACATTATAAACGGTACAAAAAAAACATAAAACTTTAGAAAGCATCAAACAATCAAAGTCAAATAGAACAGTTATCTACAAACTAGAATATAATAAATGACATATAAGATGCATGATATTATTATACTCTAATTTTCGCGCTTGAATATATGCAGAGTTCCGAAATATGTTAAAAGGTATAGCTTTAAAAAAAATATATCAGCTATTTTTATAAGACACTAGCTATTGCGCGCGATTTCGTCCGCGTCATTTTCTGTTATTATGATCACGATTAAGAAGTTTTTAAAAGAATATATTTTAAATTTGGATAATTTTCCCCGTTTTTGCAACATTTTTCACAGATGCTTCGTTTCTATTGGTCGCAGCGTGATGTTATATAGCCTAAAGCCTTCCTCGATAAATGGAGTATCCAACACAAAAAAAAAATTTCAATTCGTACCAGTAGTTCCTGAGATTAGCGCGTTCAAACAAACAAACTCTTCAGCTTTATATATTAGTATATTAGATTAGTTATTACAATTCTGTCAATAGGAGCAGTCTTATCGAGGTGACTTATTGTACTTCTAGGTCCGAGAGTAAGTTTCATAATATAACTTATTATTGAAATGAAAATAATGTCCTAATTACAATGATTTCGTCCGCTTTCGTGCGCCGGTCTCGGTAGCCGGCAGTGAGGGGAACAATAAAATATACTTTAATTATAAGCCGGTCGGAGTTGGATCCGGGGGCGTTGACCCCGCGCTACATTAGTATGTGCTACTTCAGGACACCCGGCTATCGATCATTTTTCGCGTAAGTTTAACATTAATAACTCGCTTTCGCCCGCGACTTCCTCTGCCTGGAAATAGGTTTTTCGAAACTTTTCGTTCCGGGACAAAATTACATAATTATGTCATTTCCATGTCCTCGACTGTACAAATGCTCCATTACTGTACTGATTGAAGGACGAACCAACAAACAAAGTAAACACACGTCTTTTATATACCTAATACGTATGGTCGAGGACAGAAAATGTTTATCAGTTTTCAAAGTAGATTCTATATCACATTGCGTGCAGTAAGGTCTATAACGTCATAGAATATCGAAAGCATATCGACTGTCAGGCATAGACGTGTGTATGTAATTATGAATCTTAAGGGGGTAAACATTTTCTGTCCGCGATCGTACCTACCTAGTTATTAGCTTTGACTCCGTTCGCGTAGAGTTATGTTTGTTAAAAATTCTACGGGGACCTGTAGAGGATCTATATAGTGTGCTCTGAATCAGCTCAGACTCAAGATAGAGGTTAGAACGAGACACAAATATGCTCGGGCATAAATCTGTCTTGAGTCTGAGCTGAGAGAGAGTGTGGTCTGTAGATTTCAGCCTTAGACTCTCCCCAGTTCCCCGACTAGACACCTGCTAAAAATTACGTCGATGCGTACACGTATTGCTGCATGATATAAATGATCACTAATTATACACCTTTTAGAACATTATGGAGAACTCTTAGACAAGTTTCCACAAGATATGAACCTTCCTTCACCTTTAAATGAAGTGATATTTAATTTCTTAAAACGTACACCAACTCCGAAAAGTCTAGCTTCTCTACTATTTCTATACGTTTTCTATATTCTGTGGTATCGATGGCGATATTAGGTATATTATCTTACTTTTTGCTGCTTACATGCTGTCTACTAATTAGACGCATTTTAAACAACAATTCAGTCAAATAAAAACACAATCGATACTTTGTCCCAATCCCCTATATAAAAACAACGCCAGGTGCATCTCTTGTTTACAACTGTTTCCGATTTGAATATTTACGGACCGAAGAGTGAACCCTCCCTAAAAAAGGAGGTGTTATACGTAAACTTCCCCCCTTTCCCTCTGTCACTGTACCGGGCTTGTTGGTTCAATAATGAAAGCGGTTAAAGTAGATCGATTTTTTTTTTTCAAATAAACTAGATTTAAGCAGTGAATGTTTCTAGCGGATATTAATTATGATCAAGAATTTAAGTGAAAAACTCGTAAATTGTTTTATGTATTCTTCTGTCTGCTTGTTTGTCCGGGCATTAGCCCGAAGATTACTTCGAAGAAGTTGTGCAGTTTTTCAGAATTTTCGCTGACAGTTAGATGACGGGGTATAGAGATTCGATTAGGCTGTAATCTAATCTACCTACTGTTTATCACGAAAATCAAAGGTGAGATCAAGAGATTTTTTGAACCTACGATATCGCCGGTTTTAGGTACATATTTTTATTTACTCTTTCATAATTTCACCGAGGTTTCTGAACTTCTGTTAAAATATAACAAAGGAAACCCGTAAATGAACACCTAATTAGGGCGCTATATGTCGTCTTCTGGGCGAGTGACTCGATGATTCAAACTTCACTTGCATCGATTTAAAAAATTCTTTTTCCCGCAGACCGTTTGTAATGAAACAAAGTCAGTGCATTTCTCTTTAAAATTGTTCATGAACGAGCTATCAAATTCCATATTTCTGTAAAACTTGGTGAGAAGTATATTAATTAGCCTGTTATTAAAAAATTATCATTGCCTAGTTGCTGCCCGCGACTTCGTTCGCGTGGATTAAAGTTTTTTAATTCCCGCGGGATTTTTTTTCCCTGGATAAAAAGTAGCCGATGTACAATATTATTTCAGACTATAATCTATCTCTGTGCCAAATCGGTTCAGTCGTTGCGGCGTGATTGAGTAAGAAACATCCATCCATCCATCCATCCATCCATCCATACTATACATCCAAACTTTGCATTTATAATATTAATAAAATTTTTAGGTAGAGTCGGCAAAACTGTGTCGGCTGTGTGCTACAAACTTTTGAAAAAAAAAATACCTACTTAAAAATTCCGAAAAAAAAAATCGTTTATAAGCGCCTTAAGAATTTTATAAATTATTCCCTCTGCACAAATAATTGAGAAGGGGAAAATAATCACAAAATAATCATATATTTTGTGGTTAAATTCCAAATAAAGAACCTTAATCTTGTGGTTAAATTCTTTAATTGAGCAACTGCCGTACGAAAGCTTTCGAACGCGGTTTTGTCTACCTACTTTTAGGCCTAAATTACATTTCTAAGTAAGTATTTAGTGACTTAATGTGTGTCTGTGTCTAATAGAATAGAAATATATTTTTTAAATATTTTATTCAAATGAATTTTACAAGTGCTTTCTGTGTATCTATGGATAATATGGCCATATTACTTTTTAACCGACATCAAAAAAGGCTGGCTGGCTGGCTGCGAGATACCTTTTAAAAAAATTGACACCAACTCAAAATTAGTTCGTTATATTAGTTAGCTTAGTTAGTAAGATTAAAAAGATTTATATCCTATTTATTCCTTTTTAGTTGCTTATATCGTCGATTCCATTTTTGTAAAAAGTAATTACAATATAATTATATTGAGATTCAGATTACTAAAGATCGCAAATATAATCCTATTATCCTATTATTATTAATATTATAAATGCGAAAGTTTTTATGTTTCTTACTCAATAACGACGCAACGACGGAACCGATTTGGCTGAAATTTGGCACAGAGATTGATTATAGACTGGAATAGCACATAGGCTTTACATTTATCCCGGGAAATAAGAGAGTTCCCGCGGGAATAAAAACCTCAATCCACACGAACGAAGTCGCGGGCATCATCTAGTATTATTAATAAGGATAGAGGGTTTACGACAAGATGCGGCAATGAGGTACATGGTACCAACTACCAATAACGGTGAACCTCTCACAAGAGGCCTCGAGTGTTCAATACCGCTTTGTCTATGCCTTATAATTATAACGTGACGACCATTGATGTATGCGATCCTGAAGCCAAATTTACGCTGCGAAATTAATGTCATGAAACTAATTTCTTGCCACTAATTGCGCAGTGTAAATTCGGCTTTAGAGCATTTACCCAAACATGTGATCCTAGAATTTCAGCAAATTCGGTTCAGTCGTTGCGACGTCATTGAGTAACAAACATCCAAACATCCAAATATCCACACTTTCACATTTATAATATTAGTAGGATAGTAGGATGGAGAGCGCCTGGAAGGAAATTTTTTAAGGGCCTTTTCAGTTGTGCAGTCGCTTGCGTTCAAGCGGCATGCGACTTTGTGGATGAGGACCGCTTCAGGCCTCTCTCATCTTATTATGCCATCTTATATAAAAGTACAGGCTATTTTCCTCGTGAGCCGGTTCAGTTGAGGCTACTAATCACTTGAGGGTCATCGTCAGCTGTCTCGTTCGAGCGCCTTGCGACTTTGTCCGTAAGTGGCACGTCACAACTTTTAAAGTATCAGCATTCAGCGTACGTGGTGCTACTTTGTATACCTAATATGTAAAGTACTACTTACCTCATAAATTAAAATTAGAAGGTCCATTTAAAAGACCATAATATTAAACTCTGGTGGACCATCGTCTGTATTTCTTAGGGTTCCGTAGTTGTATGGAGAGCGCCTGGAAGGAAATTTTTAAGGGCCTTTTACTACTAATCACTTGAGGGTCGTCGTCAGCTGTCTCGTTCAAGCGCCTTGCGACTTTGTCAGTAAGTGGCACGTCACAACTTTTAAAGTATCAGCATTCAGCGTACGTGGTGCTACTTTGTATACCTAATGTGTAAAGTACTGCTTATCTTACAAGTTAAAATTAGAACTTCCATTTAAAAAACCATATCATCGAGGATAGTGCAAATCCGCGTAACTAGCATTAGTACATTAAAATCCATTTTAGTACGTTTGTGGTCAAATCAAAACCGCGTAAGTGTCGCAGCGACTAAACTAATCACTTTAAAAGATATCTATTTTTATCAGAATATAGAACACATGAATTAATACTCTCTGTGTAAAAATTAGCCCAATAGCCGTAGAAATAAGAAATTTATAAAGTTTTAACCTTCCCCTCTAAAACTGTGACTAGTGTAGATCCGCGGTTTTTAACAATGGTACATACGCGGTTTTGCACTATCCCCGACGATATTAAACTCTGGCGGACGATCGTTTGTATTTTTTAGCCTTACCCAAAGGATGATAACGGGACCCTATAACTAAGCTCCGCTTTCCGTCCGTCCGTCTATTAGTGGGCTGTATCTCATGAACCGCAATAGGTTTATAGTAATTTTTTTTTATTTTTGTGCATTATTTCTATTGCCGCTATAACAACAAATAATAAAAAAATTAAAATTCAATTTAAGTAGATACTTTTACACTTTGTACCATGGTAGGTACGGAACCGTTCTTGTGCGAGTGCAGCTCGCACTTGGTCGGTTTTTTTGGTGTTTCGGAACAGGCTAAAGCAACTTTGTATCTAACAAGCTGTACTTAATAAGGAGAAGTGTCGTAGAATGACATAACAATTGATATAATTATTCTGAGCCCTAATAACGTATCTACGTAGTAAAAAATTTAAGGTCACGCAATTACTATGTGAGCGTATGAAGCGAACAATGACTTTAACAATAATACTGGGGATATGTAGTATGGGATTACTATCATTTTTTTTCAGTGGAGTGTAGTAGAATAGGATAGGATAGGACAGGACAGGACATTTTTAATGTACGATTATGAATCGGGTTGTTCGGTATGCTCTGGGGACTGTTGTTTTCATAACTTTTTTTTTTAGTATCACTTGATGCAATTTACACTGCTATACCCCTTCCAAGTTAGCCCGCTACCATCTTAGACTGCGTCGTCACTTACCATCAGGTGAGATCGCAGTCAAGGACTATCTTGTCATAGAATTAAAAAAAAAAAAAAAAATCTGACCTGATGGTAAGAACTCCAACAAATTTTTAGAGTATCTTATGGGCAATATAATTCAAAGCTTCCATGCAAGCACAGAAAAAGTCTAAAAATCTAGCATAACCTGAAAATCTCGACTTAGCTATTACTTTTTATTCATGGATAAATCCTTAAAAAAGAGGCAAATAATTAGTTCATACGACGATTAGCACTCAAAAGTGTTTGTGAGTTAAAACTTTGTAGGTAATTATTGTACCTATTTTTTTCTTTATCCCCTCTGCTTCTGGTTTCGTTTCTGCCTATTATTCCATATCTACCGTTCGCCACTTGTGCTGCGTTCCGTATTTAATTGCAACATTTTATTCCCGACTGCTTTTTTTAATTGTTATAATTATAGCTTTCACAGCAACGTAGCCGTGTGAATGGAAATCTAAGGTCTGTGTTCGTGTCTCGAGCGATACTTTTTTTTTATATGAATAGCGGGCAAACGAGCTGGGGGGGGTTACCTGATGTAAAGTGATTACCGCCGCCCATGAACACTTGTAGTACCAGAGGCACCACCGATGCGTTGCCGGCTTTTCAGGAACTTATTGGTTCGCCCCTTGAATAACCCCATAATGTAATTAAGGCGAAAATCATTTTTATTACACTTTAAACTTATTTTTATCATTTTACTAGCTGATGCCCGTGACTCCGTACCTACGCGTGGATTGAGGTTTTCAATTCCCACGGAAACTTTCATATTTTCCGGGATGAGTGCCTATGTGTTATTCAAGATTATAATCTATCTCTGTGCCCAGCTAAATCGGCTCAGTCGTTGCGGCGTGATTGAGTAACAAACATCCATACATCCATCCATCCATAAAAGAGTCTTCGTGTGAATTCAGACGAAGTCAGTTATAGAATCCAATAAATACCACATTAATTCTTAAAGAAAGCGTACAAAATTTCTCCTCGATTAAAATCAAATGCAAGCTAAGCTATTAAAAGCTTTCGCTTCACGTCCGAGTTGAGCCACCGCCCTGACATTATTTGTTTGTCTGACCTTGCTACATTGTTTCAAACCGCACCATTCGCCACATCGGGACAAAAAGGCACTTGCCGGTACAGAACTACAAGCAGCCGCGTCGTGTGGAGTGGGCTTTACGTAAGCCTGGGACTACACTGTGTACGATACCGGCTTACGACGCGACCGTCGCTATCTTCTTCTTCTACTATATAAAAATAAGTCGGGTTTTCCTTCCTGACGCTATAACTCCAGAACGCACGAACCGATTTCCACGGTTTTGCATTCGTTGGAAAGGTCTCGGGCTCCGTGAGGTTTATAGCAAAGAAAATTCAGGAAAAATTGGAATCTAATTCCACGCGGACGAAGTTGCGGGGGCAAAAGCTAGTTATAATCTAAATATATAAAATGAAAATATATAAAACTGACTGTCTGACTGATTGACTGATCTATCAACGCCCAGCTCAAATCACTGAACGGTTCGGGTTGAAATTTGGCATACAGAAAGCCATTTAGGCATCCGATAAGAAAGGATTTTTGACAATTCAACCTCTAAGGGGTAAAATCGTTGGTTTGAAAAATCGAACTTAAAGTGAGCGATACCCTGGGCAAAAGCTAGTATCTAATAAATAAATAATCGCAGGAATCAGAAACCGTAGGTATACGATCGACCGTTACCCATTTGTTTCTCTCTGGATCGTTTTATTGCTGAGGGTCGTGACTCTTTTACATTATTTGTTAAATGAAAGGAGTTTTCTTGGAATAATAGGGAGTTTCTTATAAGTAATCTTATAAGTAAGTACTTAACAAAAATACAAAAACGTTTATTAGCTGTCAAACAAATACGGTTTCCCTAATGACACTTCGTTTTCACATCCACTTTCAGCTCTCGTTTTTGTATCGTGCGTACGAAACTCTTCGTATGTAAGTCGAACTCGAATATGACATTGGTTATATACTCACAGCATTTGACCGATTATTGTAAACCATGCCCACTTCGGCTCCCAGTAGACATTAACTAGAAACCGGAAAGCGTTTTGTGTTAAACTGAACCGCGTGTAGTCCCAGCCTAAGCGCACTTGTCGTTATACTCGTAATAAAATTGTTAATATTTCTATTATTTAGTCAACATTGTATTTAACTATGCGCATACAAATACAAATACCTTTTTTAATGCAAAGAAAAATACCAGTTCGTTACAATATAATAAACATCATTGAAATAATTGATATAAATAACATTAATCGTACCTATTAATATATATGTATAATAAATAATAATTAATTAATACGCAATTCATCCGTGGCGTTCATTAGAACAATAAGTATTATAAGTTAATACAAAGGTGAATCTATCGGGATACATATTAAAATACAAACGGTCACTCACGACTTCGTCCGCGTATAATTTCTGATTTTCTATAAGATTATAATGAGACAAATTTCTATCGACAAAAGTCCTACTGCTAGTGAAAACCGTAATCAAAAATATTTATTTGTTTGACAAGATAGCAAAGTTTTTTTTTGTTGCGAGTGCCTAGTTTGAATCCCGAGCGAGCGAAGGATTCTAAGTTAGAATCCTGAGAGTAGTGAGGGATTTAAAGGTACAAGAAGCAAAAACTTTGCTATCGTGTGATACAGGACCTACATACAACTTTTCCCCTCAATAGCGAAAAAATACAAGATGTAAGAAAAATATTTATTAAAACATTTTTTTTATTTTATTCGATAACAATGATAACCCTTGACTGCGATCTCACCTGATGGTAAGTGACAATGCAGTCTAAGATGGTAGCGGGCTAGCTTGGAAGGGGTATGGCAGTAGGGCTTTCGAATACCGGACTTTTTCAATACCGGTATTAATACCGGAAGTTTTTTTTTCAATACCGGGATCCCGGGATCCCGGTATTGAAAAAAAAACTTCATTGTTCTCAACACTTTTAATAAATAATTAGTTACTCTACATTCAATAAATCAGTCTCTTTACGATTTCTATAGATCGATACTAACATAACTAATATCTAATAATATAAATAATTTATTCATAATTTCTAAGGATGTCTTTATATAACTATATATAAAGACATCCTTAGAAAATGTCGAGAGGATAAAAAACAATTCATTCAGAACATATGCAGCGAGATCGAACACCACTCTCAAAAATTTGAGATTTCAGATCTTTTCAAGAAGGTCCGCCTCCTGTCTAGACAATTTAAACCAGAAACGTGGGTGATAGAAGATTCCGAAGGCCATCTCATAAATGAACTTGGCGCAATAGCCGAAAGGTGGCGCAACTATTGCGAAGAGCTATACAAAAATTGGAATGATTTGGGAACGTCACATGCTAATTGTAGCGGAGTGCAACTGGAGCCAAGTATACTTCGATCAGAAATTCTCACTGCCATGAAATCTCTTAAAACTAGAAAAGCTCCAGGACCAGATCAAATAACATCCGAAATACTGACAGCTCTGGGAGATACTGGCATCGATATTGTTACACATGATCTGTGACCTAATCTGGCGTAACGGTGAATGGCCGAAAAACTGGGCCCTGTCCATCGTGGTCCCTCTACATAAAAAAGGCTCTACTAGAAAGTGCGACAACTATCGCATACTAGCGCTTATCTCATATGCCAGCAAAATACTGCTCTACATCATTAAAGACCGCATCCGATACTACCTGGACTGGCAAATCCCGCAAAAGCAGGCGGGTTTCGTTAAAGGCAAAGGCAACCGTGAACAAATCTTAAATGTACGGCAAATAATAGAAAAATCCTATGAATTCAATACGCCAATTACCATGTGTTTTGTTGATTACAGTAAAGCCTTCGACTGCGTTAACTGGAACTGTTTATGGAAAGTCCTCACTGAATTAGGAGTGCCAAAACATCTAGTAGAACTGTTCAAGAATCTATATTACAACAGTGAAGGAGCTGTAAGGGTAGATGAGGTTAACTCGCGGCCCTTCAAATTTCGCAAGGGAGTTAAAGCTAACCAGCCTACGATACGCTGATGACACAACTATTTTGGCAGCGTCTGAAGCCGAAATGATAACTCTATTGAACAGGATGGAACAAATCAGCGAAGAAATGGGCCTTTCCACAAACAGGTCCAAAATGAAAATAATGGGGATAAATCGCGCTAAACAGTTGGAACTCACTGGCTCACTGAACCTGGAGATCGTGGAGAACTTTACCTGGGTACCAACATAACCAACACCGGGTCATTCGAGCCGGAAATTAGGAGGCGGATTGGAATGGCAAAAGTGCCATGTCTCAGCTACACAAGATTTGGAGGGATAAGAACATTTCCATCAGTACAAAAATGCGTCTCGTCCACACACTCATCTTCCCGATATTCATGTATGCAGCTGAGACATGGACAATAAAAGCTGCTGACCGACATCGCATTGACGCATACAGATGTGGTGCTGGAGGAGAATGCTGGGTATTCCATGGACAGCACGTATGCTGGTTCTGTAGAACCAACGCATCGATACTGAAACAGCTAAAAATCACGAGTAGGCTATCGACCACCTGTCTCCAGAAGATACTCGATTACTTCGGCCACATTGCCAGAAGGGAGGGACACAATTTAGAAAAGATCGTGATTACTGGCAAAGTGGACGGAAAGAGACTTCGGGGACGTAGCCCGATGTGTTGGTCAGACCAAATCTGCTAAACTAAAATCACAACTTGCCGCCACGAAGCTGATATTCTGATCTATATTCACGTTCTGCGCGTTAACGAATATAGTCTTTGTACAGTACACATTTTCAATTCCATTACTGGTATTGAAATAAGAAGAAAAAGTCTAGGACCCAGGTATTAGCTAATACCGGGATCCCGGTATTGGAAGGCCTGAATACCGGTATTGAAAAAAGTCCGGGATCCCGGTATTGGCCAATACCGGGATCCCGGTATTGGCCAATACCGGGATCCCGGTATTGGAAGCCCTATATGGCAGTGTACATTCAACCCATATCCCTAATCGGTTTCTACACGCCATCGTGCCGGAACGCTAAATCGCTTGGCGGCACGTCTTTGACGGTAGGGTGGTAACTAGCCAAGGCCAAAGCCTCCCACCAGAAGAAACCCTACCTACTTTTACTTTGGGTAATAGTTCCCTAAAAACCAAATCCACTCGGAAATTACGGGCCATAACTTGTATAGAAAGAGTAAAAAAAACAATCGAAAAGCCGCCTTCATTACTTGTGTTAGTAACATAGCTGCTCGCCTACAAAGAATGCTGTAAACGGAAAAATACCTACATGTTATAGCCAATATTTTATTACACATAATTGCATATTATACGTAGGTAAGTAGTTATATTTTTTACTATAATAAAACCCAATTACGCCTCGAGAATCCAATAAATTTTCATATCTGTTAACCATTTATTGCAATTTCTGTAGGTGTATTTAAGGATTAATACAAAGTGCATTTTCAGGGTTCCATATGAAAATAGCTAATATAAAGCAACACTTAGCAACATATAGATAATATAAAGCAACACTTATGCGACGTGATTCGTTTATCACAATTTATTTAAGTAACTGCTAAGGCGAAAGAAATGAATTAATTTATTATTGTTGTAATAATGCTTGCCTAATATTATTGCATACTAGTTGATGCCTAAATAATCCATTATAAACAACTAGACGATGCCCGCGACTTCGTCCGCGTGGATCAAGGTTTTTCAATTCCCATGGGAATTCTGTAATTTTTCGGGATTAAATGTAGCCTAATGGCTCTCTCCATTCCAAATTTCAGCCAAATCGGTACATTCCTTGTGGCGTGAAAGAGTAACAAACATACACACACATACAAACTTTTGCCTTTATAATATTATATAGTGTGATTTAGTTGACCATACAATTTTTAATAAAAGGGATAAATTGCTTTTGAGAAGGTCGAAGAATTATACGAAATGACCATAATATACTTGTATTTATATTTACGTCTCCAACCAAAGTACGGAACCTTTGATGGGCAAGCTGGTTTCGCTCTTGTTCGGTTTTATTATATATGTATAGGTGCCCATAATAATTGTTTTATAAATAATATAAGCTATATAAAATAGTGAAGGTGGAATAAAGATATGTAGATATGAGAGTGATATTAGGTCCTTAGTGATTATATGAAAAATGGAGCTCTACATTTTGTAATTAATCAAATTACTAATAATTAAGTAATTAAAAAGCCTCAATAAGCCCAACGGTTAAAGGTGAAACTGAAAACTGAAAGGTCGCAGGTTCAAACACCACCCGTTGCACTATTGTCGTACCCACCCCTAGCATAAGCTTTCCGCTTATTTGGAGGGGATAGGAGGATATTAGTCAACTTCAGCTTGGCTAATATTCTTTAAAAAAATATTAGAAATAAGAAGAAAGAAACCATTATAACTAGAAAGAAAAAAATCTCTTTCGTTCGAAAATCGAGTTTCTAACTTGCTCCATTGGTCTTGTTACCGTAGTTCCTAGTTTTTTTTTTGGTAGATTACTAAGTAATTAAATTATTATGAAGTAAAAAGGAACGTTCTACATTCCATATTTAAAAACAGCTTATATGTACCTAGTTAAGAAGTATTATGTTGATTTTATTAATTATAATGATGTCACGCATCGCCGGCCGCTAAGTCTATATAAGTCCCTTAAAAAATTAATATTGAAAACTTTACAATAAATAATATTCGTTTGCCAACATCGCGGACATTTACATTATGCGGGATAATCTCATTAATATTTATGACGAAATAAAAATAAATTATCCTCGAGTACCCCAGGCGGCGAGTGACTCACACCTGACCTGCACGCTCCACGTCTTTATCCCTCACACAATAAGAACTATAACAGCTTACGTCGCCGACCTCTTGAGTGTCGCCTGAGCCGACCTGCGTACATTCATGCATTTTTTCGTTACGTATCCACAACACAAACCCCTTTACATTTTACTGTTGTGAGAATAATAGGCACCTAAGCGAAGAGTCTACAGGTGCTCGGTGCATTAATATGATTAGAAGGATGAGGATAATGAACTTGTGTGATTTAGTTTTTCATAAATATTCATACGCGACACATAAACAATATCATCCGTCTTATGCGCATGCGCTTCTCAGAACCTACACAACGTAGACGTTACGTAGACGTAACGTCACGTGTGTATGACATGCGTGTGGTTTAAATTGGGTTCAAATATCGCTCATTTGCGACAAGGGTGACATAATTCAAAATCGACGATGAGAGAATTCTCACGTTAGAGAGTAATGTTTTGTGGATGCTACTACGGTCTCGAAACAACACAGCGGCCAACAAAGCGATAGAGCATTAAGTCACAATCTCTCTCGCTCTTATTTTTTTGTGCTTAATTTAATGTTGTTTTTATAGCAAAAAGTATAAATTTTCGACACTAAAATTGGTGAATTTTGAATTATGTCACCCTTGTCGCAAATGAGCGATATTTATTCTGTAATCTTTATCCATTCCCCTATTATATACTCCTGACGCAAAAATGGAGTATTATAAGATTGACGTATCTGTGTATGTGTGTGCGTGCGTGCGTGCGTGCGTGCGTGTGTGTGCGTGTGAGTCTGTCTGTCTGTGGCATCGTACCTCCCGAACGGATGAACTTTTAAATGTTATTTTAGACCGAGTCACCTTTACTAATATAGAATTTACAAAATAAACAATCATTGCATTTTAAATTACTTGGAATGATTACTAGGTACCTACTACCTGAAGTTCGCGACTTTGTTCGCGTGGATTGAGGCTTTTTAATTTCCGCGGGAACTCTCTTACATTCGGGGATAAAATGTGAATAAAACGGGATAGTAGCCTATGTGTTATTCCAGTCTATAATCTAACTCTGTGCCAAATTTCAGCCAAATCGGTTCAGTCGTTGCGACGTGATTGAGTAACAAACATCCAAACTTTCGCATTTATAATATTATTAATATTAATATTAATATTAATAATAATAATAGGAAATAGGATATATAGGTATAATCTTTATATAATATTAGTAGGATAATATGTAATAGGATTTAATTGTTATTAAATATCACGAGTACGTACCACGGTAATTATTAGTTAATTATTAATTATTAGTTAACTATTAGTTAATTATTAGTTGTTAGTGTTTTTTGCCGAACTTTGAATGACGTTCCTCCGAAAAGATCAAGAAGGCGGGTAGATAGATTCTACCCATGACAGCTTCAACTTGACGTCTCGCAACACCGCAGTCTCGTCGTGACCACGGTCCATGCAATTGGATCGAAATATCGACAATCCCAACTAAAATAATTACCGTGGTACGTACTCGTGATATTTAATAACAATTATGTCAGTAAACCACGAATCAAGTCTAAAATCTTTAATGTAATAGGATTTCTTTAAATGGAATGAATCAAAAATCTAAACGAAAAACATGCACAAGAATAATATCCTCTTTTTCAAAGTGATGCAGATCCGCCGGCTCGGTCACAAAATTATCAAATTTCCGTTGCCCCGGTACCATTAGGAATTGTCCCAGTTAAGCGCATAAAAACAACAACCGTCGCAAGGCTGCCTTTGACGTATTAATACCACCGTGAATACATAATTCCGCGCCGAGCCACCGAGGACTGACTACCGACTCGGCTACGAAATATTATAGCATTGAAATGACTAAGTAATGTAATAGAATAATAAATGATAACATCCGCGTTAAGAGAACTTACGGGGCATCATTTTGTATTTAAGCGACAACAATGGACCCGGCTTGTATAGAGGCAAGTATTATTTTACTGTACAGTCGTGTAAAAAAGTCCGAGAGCAAAGTGTGCGCGCGGAACGTGACGGCGTTGACACGAGCTTTAGAGTACGCGTCGCACTGGCTGCGGAGTCGCAAAGTCACCACGCCGATCGCCCTTATAAAATTTGTTTATTTTTACTTTTTTATTATCTTACTATTATTATAAATGTGAAAGTTTGGATGTATGGATGTTTGTTACTCCTTTACGTCGCAACGAATGAACCGATTCGGCTTAAATTTGGAATGGGGATAGCTCATACCCAGGTTTAACGCATAGGCTACATTTTATCTTAGAAAATAAGAAAGTTCCCGGGGGAATTAAGAAAACCTCAATACAGGCGAACGAAGCCGCAGTCATCAGCTAGTAAAGGCACCACGCTGTAGTAAGCCACGCTGAAATCCTACAAATATTATAAATGCGATTATGATGTATGGATGGATGTTGTTTCTCAATCACCCCACAACGACTGAACCGATTTGGCTGAAAGGCACAGAGATAAATTATAGTCTGGAATGACACATGGGCTTTTTTTTTCCGGAATATAAGAGAGTTTCCGCGGGAATTAAAAAACCTTAATCCACCCGAACGAAGTCGCGAGCATCAACTAGTTATATTCGTTATATCAAGCTATACTCTACTATCTCCTCCAAATAAGCGGTGCAACCAGTGGGGATTGAATTTGCGACCTTTGCGGTTGACCTTTAACCGTTGGGCTATTGAGGCTAACATGCTAAAATTTTCTAAAGCATTTTAGTCAGTTAATGTAATAAAACGCCGCGCATCCATTAGGACTTTTTTCCGCGATGGTCCTTTACGACAGATTCGTTCCGACGTCGGACAATTAATATTAATTAAGATTTAAATTGGTCTAATTACATAGAGCCCGGCCCATCTTCCAGCTAGCGATTCTTCGGACAAAGGAATATTGTTGGAATATGTTTCTTAAATATGTTTCTATGCAACTAATAAGTAGGTAACTGCCTACTTAAACTCACGACGCGTGTCTCATTATACGTGTTATTATAAACGCTCGCTCGTGTTTTTAATTTTTAATGGTCCTATTTGAAACTAAAAACAGCGTAATAAAGTTTTGTACATATTTAAATGTAGGGAACTAATTAGGCACAGAGATCGTGATTTATGATTCCATTATGACGCTTTTTTGATACGTTTCCAGAAGCTGTGCGTTTGGTAAGACCGGCTGTTTTTGTATGGCGCGGGACATTGTCGGAATATTAAAGTCGCTGATAATAAATGGAATCGATCCGTATCGATACAAAAATGTCATGTAGGTATATGCTGAAAGAAGGAATGAATTGAAATTACAAATACAACATTAACGAAGTCATTTTCTAAATCATCTTTGATGACATTACTGCATCTTATAATATAAAGTAAAAAGAGATAGACATTTTTGAAAACTTAGATATTATGTGCAAGAACACGTTTTTGGTATATTAAACAAATGTAGTATATATTAAGTTTTATAATTAACAATTTCTTTTAATTTGTTTTCAGGTAAGTGAATACAGCTACAGTGTCTGCTCAGTCTATGCGCTATGGTAAGTGAATACAGCTGTGTCTGCCCAGTCTATGCGCTATGGTAAGTAAATACAGCTGTGTCTGCTCAGTCTATGCGCTATGGTAAGTGAATACAGCTGTGTCTGCCCAGTCTATGCGCTATGGTAAGTGAATACAGCTGTGTCTGCCCAATCTATGCGCTATGGCAAGCTTATTTATCCGTCGGCTCAGAAGACTTTATTGCTTAGAATATTATTATTTAGAAGATTCTAAAGAACGTAAGTGTAGGGTTAAATATTAGCTTAAAATGAAAAGTACGAGTAAATGAGAAGTAAATACAGTAATAGGTACAGTATAATTCCGAACCAGTGGTAGATTCATTTGACGATCCGAAAGCACGTTGTAAAAGTTTATTTGAATAAAAAATTATTCTATCCTGCAACTTTGATTGAGTTTTAAAAGTGTGTCGACTGCTTACTATGCAAACTAAGCTAACTAAAATATGCGAAACTAAGTTAGCTACGTATGTCAATGCGCAGCTACACGAGCCAAGCTAAAGCCCCAAGTCGGACTCGCATCGAAGGATTTCCTGTCAAAAACGCCGAAAAAAAAACACGTTAGCGGCAACAGAAAATTTCAAGTGACAGACAGACGGACGGACGGACGGACGGCGGAGAGTTAGTAATAAGTTCTCGTTGGCATCCTTTGGGTACGGAACCCTAAAAATCACGTCGATCCGTCGCTCCTTCGCGGCTTGATTGAGGGCGTAACAGCAAACAAACACACTTACTAATTGATAATAAGGACGGAACGTAACTATATTTTCGCTATGTGTATATATATTTTTTAATGTTAGTCTCAGTTAGGGTTGCCAGGTTTTTTTTTCAGCCTACAAGGGACAAATGGTTAAATGGGCAAAAAATACGGGATTTCAGTTTTTTACCCGGGACAAATAAAAAAACAAAATTATTTAGTGTCATTTTTTTATATTTTTCCGAGGATCAAGTCAGTTTTAACATATTTTTATTCGTTTTTGGGTCGTTCTACTTTTCTACCGACAATGAAACGACGTTTTTCTGTTTTTTTTGGTTTTTGAACTATCTATAATTGTGTTTTATGTGTGGGATTTAAAAAAAACTGCATCTGTGTTTTCATTAGTACTAATTAAAGTTTCCTTCCTAGCTAATATTGATTCTTTTTTAATGTTGGTTTTTGGAAAAATAATGTGACAAAGTGGCCTTTTTCTGTGGAGACCACATTTCAGTTTACCACTATGTCACGGCATTATACGGAAAACGAACGTATAAAATATGCTGGTTAGAGAACATGAAAAATGACATAATATTAATAGATAAGAAAAATATGGACGTTTATTCGAACCGAATAAAAAACCGTTTATATTAATACTCCAACGAGATGCCATAATAAGAAGAAAGACAGACTATTGTCGGTAGAAAAGTAGAACGACCCTTTTACATATCTATAAAAATCAATACAATAATCATAATCGTAATTTAAACGGTGATCAACTCGAACTTTTTTACGAACGTTGCGCGTGTGAATACTTAGATCGATTTCATAATGAAAAACGAAGTACGGTTCAAATACGGGACAGAGTCAGTCCCGCCGGGACATTTTAAACTTTGCCTAAAATATGGGATGTCCCGGGAAATACGGGACGTCTGGCAACGCTAGTCTCAGTTATCCTCTTGCGTGGTGTCCGAGATCCTTTTAAAGCTAATTTTGCATTTTTTAATAAATAATTATACGGCTGAATCTCTGCTTGGAAATTAGTTTGTAAATAAAAAGTACAAACAAGTAAATCAGAGGCGAATGCAAAAATGTGTTCGAGTGTTACAACGTTGTAGTCGAAGTGAACTCGCTAAGTTGTATATTTTCCGTATAAAATATCAAACATAGGTGAAGCTTTTAGCGCCAAAGCGTGGTCTGTCTGAATAAATACACCACTATATGTTACGCCTTTCAGATTGTTACGCGACTTAAACCTTAACAGCTTCTTTTAGTTGCCGCACTAGCGTTTTTGTGTCCGTAGCCGCAATTACCCCTTTCATTTTCTTCGTATGGCAACGCTTTTATTTTATCCGCACCGTCTACGATACTTTTTATATTCACGCGTATCGCCGTGAGTTTTAATAGCGTCGACACCCTTTCATCGGGGCGACAATGTACCTACTGTCGCCGCGAGCTTAAAAATTACACGCTCACCTAGTGGTGTGAATTGTCTCTTAATTTGTGGTTCCACTATATACCGACGGCAGCTTCGCGTTAGTGCACCATTGAGGGCGGCAAAGCTTTGCGCGGCTGAGTTTTTCGCTTCGGATAATAGCTCTAAAAATGTTTGCCGTCGCACGCCGCGCCGCACCGTTTGTTGTCGAGATAATTTCTATGATGTCGTTATAGCGCCGGCAATAATGTGTTACGGCTGTCTCTATCAAAAGAATCGCAAGGAGCGTTTAATTTTATTTCAGCTCGTGCACGTATCGTAAAGTTTAATTTATTTTGATGTAAGTCGGCGCACGTGTAAACACGCCGTTCTAGTGCTGCCCCGACGCGGGCGAGATCGCTTTCAATGCATTTTGTTGGGATCGCTCAACGAGGTTTCTTTGCTACAAAATTCTATCAAACGAACGGCAGAAGGGTAAAATATTTTTCTTTCACCATGCTCGCACCATACTACAGCATTTCTTGGCAGGAGCATATTTATTGGGGTACAAGGATCTTCATTTTGATCAAAAGTGTTAGAAGGATAGATTTATAGTACACTATGCGGTGAACCGGGAATGAGATGGGAGTTGGGACTAATGCAATTTTGCTGCGAAATGACCAAAAAATCAAATATAAAATTCTTTTGACGAATCAATTATTGCAATAATAATTAATAAAAAAAATCTCATCAAATCAAAATCAAATGATTTCTATAATTGTGTTTATTTATCAACACAATTTAAGAAAAATTAAACAAAAATTAATTACTGTGTCCGATTAAAATTAAAAAAAAAAATCAAAATTTGATAGCAGTGTTTAGGTTGATTTAAAAATGTTTCCATTCATTCTTTAGGGTTCCTTATCCAAAGGGTGCCAACGAAACCCTATAATAACTGTAATGAATATAATAAATATAATAACTATAACGATCTTTTTTTTTGACTCAACCTTTACAAATGAACGAATTGAATTGAATTTAAAAGTTGGTAGTAAATCATTACAATTCAATGAGCTGGAAAAATAAGTAATGCCAAAAAAACTTGGAAAAGGAACTTAAAGACCACTCGTGAAAACAGGCGCAATTTACACTCGGTTGTAGATTTCCGAAACTTTTCTGGTAACAAATTTACGTACAGGAAGTTTGTTTATGCAGCGAATGTTGAGATTCACTAATTGACCAATTTGTAAATAGTTTTTTTTTATTCGATGACAAGATAGCCCTTGACTGCGATCTCACCTGATGGTAAGTGACGATGCAGTATAAAATGGTAGTGAGCTACCCTATTCAACCCATATTTATCCCTAATCGGTTTCTACACGCCATCGTGCCGAAACGCTAAATCGCTTGGTGGCACGTCTTTGACGGCAGGGTAGTGGTGGCAAAAACGTATCCTTGTTAGAATTGGAAATTTGTTTTTTTAAGCTATTGCATAGCTTCTATCGCGGGCCTTGAGCGTGGAGACCGAATCCAGAAATTCCGTAACGAAAATAACCTGACACCCCACGGACACGGACTCCTCTCACCGCTAGATGGCGTTGATAAAAAATGCTATGCAATAGCTTTACCGGGGCAGTCCCCGAGTGCCACACGTCTTTTTTTTTCGCAATAGGCTTGCACTTCACGACATTCAATACTAGATAGCACTGATGATATATAAGATAGCTTGAAGGTACTCAAAGTATAGGCATCAGTCCAAAGATTAGAATCAGTGACACGCTTCATTTGGATCATCGATTCTCAACTAGTAGAGCAGAGGGTATATTCTTGTGCGGTTAAATTAAATACTACTCGCTGCCAATCTCTTTTAATAGACCTTTGATAATTACCTTTATAAGATACCTTTAACACATTTTGCCTTATCAAATAGAATAAAATTAGTTGATGCCCGCGACTTCGTGAGGTTTTTTGATTCCCGCGAGAACTCTTATTTTTCTTTAGCTTAATGTTATTCCAGACTCTAATCTATCTCTGTGCCAAATTTCACTCAAATCGGTACTGCCATTGTGGCTTGATTGAGTAACAAACATCCATCCTTCGATCAAAACTTTCGCATTTATAATATCAACTAGTTGATCCCCGCAACTTCGTTCGCTTGGATTAAGGTTTTGTAATTCCCGCGGGAACTTTCTTATTTTCCGGGATAAAAAGTAGCCTATGTGCCACACTATAATCTATCTCTATGCCAAATTTCAGCCAAATTGGTTCAGTAGTTTTTACGTGAAAGAGTAACAAACATCAATCCATCCATACTTACAAACTTTCGCGTTTATAATATTAGTAGGATAGGAATTAGTAGAATTATTGCGTAGATACCATATTCATTTACTCCATCCATTCATCCATCCAGTTCCATTGGTAATAGATATAGATCTAATAATATTATGTAATTAGAAAGAGAACTACATTTTCTTCGCCATTAAAGGTAATAAACAGAAAGAGCTTTGGCCTTAGAATACAAAAACTGGCTCCCGGCTTTAACACTATTAAAAACTCGCGCTCCCCAGGTCACAAATCAGCATTTCTTATAGGCAAAGAGTCACAATAATTAAGTAGCTGGTTCTCAAACGCCATCGGCGCGCGGCGCGGAGATGGCGGTTCGCTGTAGTGCGTTAATTATCACATTTCAGTGTTAAATCTCATTTTAATTTGACGTATGACGCTCACGGGGCGCGGCCTGTGAAAAGGCCTCTCATTAAATTAGTCCGGCGGTTGGAGAACTATGTATATACTTACCTCACGCACTGATTCACGTAAGTGCGAAACTCGCGCTCTCAGCCCTTCTGTGAATTAGTGAAACACAACCTGAATACCTTCTATGGGGCAATAAAAGTAGATTTTTTTATTCAGCTAATTTTACTTGTACGAGCGGCGCCGAGGTTTTGAGGTTTCAAAACGGTATACGGTTTGGATTAAAAAAAAACTTCCTTTTATAGGCGTACGTGAAAGATTTCTCTACTTGTGTTGGATTAGTTTGTTGCTGGTGACGTAGTGTGCGTGATATTTTGTTGTACCTTTATTAAAATTTGTTGTACCTTTTGTTGTTGAATAATAAGAACGCATACTATACAGTTGAAGAATATATACATGATAAAAAAGCGTGGGCATAACTCGCTCCAGCAATACACGAGCATAATTAATCCGTAAATTGTACACAACAAAATATTGTTCTTCTTCTTCTTTATTAACTTATAGATGCCCACTGCTGGACGTAGGTCTCTTGCATGGACCTCAACAAGCCTCGGTCTTACGCCGCCTGAATCTAGTGGCTCCCTGCGTCGTCATAAAATTGTTATTACCTATTTATTACATATTTTTTTTTCTTTTTGGTTTCTTTCTTCTTTTGGTTAGTTTCTTGTTGGTTTTGAGCTAGTGAGGTGAAAATAAGACAAATACCTTTGGAGCTGACTCCTCGTGTGACCAGACGGCAGGACGTCTACATATCAAAGCCAAGCACGCTTTCCACCTCAAAAGGGTAATGAGCGGGAAATGGCTAAGTGGAGTGGACTCTTTGAAGACAAAGTAGGTTCATACTTCCACCAACAATGAGGTTTGAAAGTTGCTTTAACGCCATTTCCGATCGAGCTCATTTTGACTCTCTTTTTGCTCGCGCAGTCCTTTCCGCTGGACTTTTTGGAGATGGAAGTGCTTGGATTCAGTATTACTCTGCGAATTTAGCGGAGTCCGTACGCAGTCAGATTTGTCCCGTTGTAAAACCCGGTTATCACACTATCACATCACATCACACTATTATGAGGGGTAAATTTTGTATGTGTGTGTGTCGAAAGAAAAAAATATATCAGTTTGGTCTTGAATATTTTTATTTCCATAATCTTATGATTGTAATGTTAAAACTACCCTCGGCAGTGGCACCATCGAGGAGCGCATAGATTGCTTGTTTTATCCCGCTTGGAATAATTATAATGGGTGCGAATGAACAATGGGGGAAGATTTAATGTGAAATATAACCGGTGGGGTCGCGATCGTAAAGTGCGTGCGCAGAACAAGCGTCGCGCTGCTCTGCGCAGTCGGTGGTAGCTGTGCCAGCTGCACTAGAGACCTCCGCTTAGAGGGTCGCGAGGAAATCGATTTTGTGACCGAAAAATATTGCATTCATAATTAGGTTTTGTGACGCTTTCGGGCGATATGATTACAATATTTCGGGGCGAGAATAATTTTTCTTTTCGAATGAATGATGCTCATTTTCATGAACTATACCTAAATCACTTCCTGCGACGGTGTTCCCACTAAACTACAACATGGGGTTATTCAAGGGGTGGACCAACAAATCTGTGGTTCCTCAGGTGTTCATGGGTAGCGGTGATCACTTAACATCAGCTGACCCGCCTGCTAGTTTGCTCGCTAAAAATATATTTTAAAAAAATCATCTAGAAGTCGCCGCCGTGACCCGATTTGGTCGAGAGGACATTATTATTAGGTGTCTTGTAGGGCGTCAATCGTTCGAGACGATTACAACCCCAATTGAAGTACAGTGCCACTAACTTAATATCTGTTCAGTCGCCCTAGCCATATTACAAACGTGTTCTCTTTCTATAATCGCTAACGCTATAGAGCAGGGGATCAAAAAGTTTTTTTATCACGCTTCTTTTCTGCAAGGATAGGACGTGCGATAAAAAAACTTTGGGAGCCCCTACTTTAGTGTTAGCGATCATAGAAAACGATCACGAGAAGAGAATAGATACGACTCTGTAATATGGCTAGAGCGGCATGTGAAGAATAGAATAGAATAGACATATTTTTTATTCAAATAAACTTTTACAAGTGCTTTTGAATCGTCGATGAATCTACCACTGGTTCGGAATGCCCTTCCTGCCAAAGGGGTCGCTAGTGAAGCTCATAGTATTGCTAGTGAAGGAATTAACCAGGAAATCGGTACTGCATTTTCATAACCCTGTATGGCACTAAAAATAATTGACAGCAGCCAATACCATGCATACTTGGAAAAAGGAGTCGAACGGAATGATATTTTAAAATAGCAGCCTTGGTTCCAATTTAAGCCTCAATAGCACAACGGTTACAGGTGCTAACCGAAAACTTAAAGGTTGCAGGTTCCATTCCCATCCGTTGCACTATTGTCATAACCACTCCTAACACAAGTTTTCACTTATTTGGAGGGAAGAGGAGAACATCAGTCAAATTCAACTTGGGTGATATTTAAAAAAAAAATTGTCCGCCTGAACAGATAAGTTGCTGGCACTATGCTACCTAATCCATTTATTTATGTATGAGTTTGGGTTATAACGTATCAACCCAAATTTTAAAAATAAATATTACATAAATATAATAATACTAGCTTTTGCCCCCGCGACTTCGTCCGCGTGGAATTAGGTATTGGGGTGGAATTTTCAAAAACTGTGACACCCGTAGGTACTTCTTTATTTTTAACTGAAAGCTCTAATACCAACTTTGATGGAAACAGCTTGAAAAATGACGGAGTTTCATATAAACTTCCATCCCCTATTTAAACCCCTTAGGGGTGGAATTTCCAATAATTCTTTCTTAGTGTGCGCCTACGTCATAAAAGGAACCAACTGTAAAAATTTCAAGTTTCTAACTTCAGTAGTTTAGGCTGTGCGTTGATATCTCAGTCAGTCAGTCAGGACTTTGAATTTTATATATATAGATGAGCTTGGGTTATAATGTAACAACCCAAATTTTAAAAATAAATATTACATATACATAATATTATATTCGCTCTATATTATAATATGCTCTCCAATTGTTTGTCATGTAACCCAGTTCCGAGCGCTCCGGCATTTGGCACGTTACAAGCTCGCAGTATTCCGTATTTATTCAGTTACAACCCGTGACCCAGACTGGCTGTCCCCCGTTGAGAAACATGCTAATTTACTACGCCATTTGCAAGGGGAATTATTTAACTTGTAAGGCCAAAACAAACTGAACGCGAGACGGCAGCGTGACGCGGCGACAATCCCGGCCACCCTACCGTCAAAGACGTGCCGCCAAGCGATTTAGCGTTCCGGCACGATGGCGTGTAGAAACAGATTAGGGATATGGGTTGAATTTATCTATCATCCTATAACCCTTCCAAGTTAGCCCGCTACCATCTTAGACTGCATCGTCATTTACCATCAGGTGAGATCGCAGTCAAGGGCAATCTTTGCATCGAATAAAAAAATATTCTAAGTTGTGAATTTCTACAGCCTGTGCTTCTGCTGCTTAGAAACCGTCTAAGATAATCTTTTGATTCGAAAGCAGTTACCTTTTTTCTCTATCACTAATTTACGATTAACTAGCTTTTTATCCGCCTGTAAGTATTAAACACACTAATACGAGTATCTTATTTATTAGTAAGGATAGAGAAGTTATTTTTTCATTTATTTTTATTATTTCATTCATTAACCGAACCGGTGGTAGAGTCATGACGTGCCACAAGAGCTACAAGTTAGCCTACATGAAATAAATAATTTTGAATTTTTATTTGTTATTAATTCAAAGAGACTAGGAGCCTGAGAAATTAGATAGGTATTAGGTAGAACGACGCAGAAAGATTTAGAGGGACACAAAAAACACATTTTCGCAAGGCCATGCAATAGACTAATTTTCACTATTTTTTTTAAATTTTAAGCTGAATACTAAAAAGAAGTTTCAGTAAGCGATACAATCTTCCCAAATTGTACTGCAAGGTTACCAATTTTTCTCAAAATGAACTGAACCTAATAAATAAATAAAATAATTAAGCTGACGTATTTTTCCGCCGTGAATTTTCCGTCACGCGTTGTGTTTGTTTCAGGATGCTGACATATAACTGGGAGGTTTCAGGTTCAATTCCCGGCGGAGACAATTTGGGAATTTATAATTTCTGAATTGTCTCTGGTCTGGTCTGATGGGAGGCTTTGGCCGTGGCTACCATCCTACCGTCAAAGACGTGCCGCCAAGCGATTCGGCATTCCGGCACGATGGTGTGTAGAAACCGATTAGGGGTATGGGTTGAATCTACACTGCCATACCGTTTTCAAGTTAGCCCGCTACCATCTTAGTCTACATAGCCATTTATCATCAGGTGAGATCGCAGTCATGGACTATCTTGTCATTGAATAAAAAAAATAAAAGAAAAACTCTACTAAAAAATCTATACTACTAATCTACAAAGCTGAAGAGTTTGTTTGTTTGAACGCGCTAATCTCAGGAACTACTGGTTCGAATTGAAAAATTATTTTTGTGTTGAATAGTCCATTTATCGAGGAAGGCTTTAGGGTACCTATATAACATCACGCTGCGACCAATAGGAGTGAAGCATCAGTGAAAAATGTTGTAAAAACGGGACAATTATCCGTATTTAAAATATATTCTTTTAAAAACTTCTTAATCGCGATCATAATAACAGAAATTGACGCGGACGAAGTCGCAGGCAACAGCTAGTACATAATATAGGTCTACTTAACTTGCTAAGACTTTAACTGAGTTGTTAGCTGATCCTCGTAAGCGAAAACATTTATTACTACGCGAAAAGCGCCACGATTTATTGGACACCGACATCACATCGGGCGATTTGAATAAAATATACCTTAATGATTGGGTGTAAAGGCTGTATACAATAATTGCATACGACTGCAATACATGTTTCATGTAGGATTTCATAATTCATGGTTCGACTTGATACGTCCATGTCAACGAGCCCGTGCTCGATCAAAGACGTTTTACTCTTTGATGACAACGATTTTTACTACAAATGCGTTACTCACAAAACAAGCGAAAAAATTGTTCCGAATAACGGCGCACCGCTTCCGCGCGGCACATATTTTTACGGCCACGGCCAAAGCCAAAATCAGATAAGTTTCCCAACAGGTGGGCCAAAAATGGTTATGAGGAAGACGAAAATTATGTTTAACTAGATGATGCCCGCGACTTCGTCTGCATGGATTATTGTTTATTCTTTGCGGCGTGAAGGTAAGTTCACTGTGGTCTAATGTTTTTACGTACACTGTGGTACTTTGTTTTTGTGGTTTATGTGTGACTGTGGATATATTTTAGTAATTCAAATCAAAACGTACCCTTTGTTTGTGAAAACGTGTGTGTGTGTTACTACACACAGTCACACATACAAAAACAAAGTACCACAGTGTACGTAAAAACATTAGTACCACAATGTACTTAAAACATTGTACGTAAAAACAAAAGTAACACAGTGTACGTTAAACATAAGTACTCGTACCGCAGTGTATGTAAAAACATGAGTATCACAGTGTACGCAACAATATTAATAAAACTTTCTTAGAGGATTATAGCAAATTTTATTTTCATCACTACCGACCTATTTCGTCAAATAAAGCAAATTCATAATTTTTTTTTACGATTGTTACCGTTAAATTGGTTTCCACTGATTTATTATTTTTAGATTTATTGCAATCTATTTACATCCTACAATTGCCATCGATTTAATATCAGACAAGGTAGACGTTTGCTGTTATCATTACAAATTATCCCTCATTGTTACTTTAACAATGCTAGTGATGAGCATAAAGTTTTGTCGATATCGATTAAACAAAGACGATATGATTTTGATAAAAATACCGAACTCATAAACGTTATGAAACTAATGATAGTTGAAAATGAGACTAATTTCAAAAATCTAATACGATTTGCAAAGAAAACTATATCACAATTGCTATTTTACATTCAACCCATAATACATAACTTAAAAAAATCATTTTCAATTGAGAATCCCAGAACGAATTCTGAAATTCAAAAGTAATATATTTTGCCAATTCCTTTCTTTTTTCTTTTGTACCGATTTGAATATTTTTTTGTTTGGTTCGCTGTAATATGTGTAATATAGGAATCACCACTTCGGAATAGTTTTAACGGACGGCGGGAACGAAGCCGCGGGTAAAAGATAGTGTAATAACTTTTCACAAAATAATTAAAACTGATTAGTAGGTACCTAGCGGATTTAATCCTTAAGCATCAAAACGTCGGTATACGAATCTAATCGCTCGAGGGTTTGCTATCCTGGGGTTAGTCGCCATTTATCAAGCATTAAAGAAATGAATCTCAATCGACGGCTCCCTGAATAGTTTATATACCAAGGAGGTGCCCTTTCATGAAGTGACGCAACACTTAAGCGAAAACGGTTCGCTTACGGTATTGTCATTTTATTCCTCGAAGCCAATCTAAGGATAACTAATAATAGATTAGAATAGATAGATCGATCCATAATTGCGGTCGGAATTTCGTTTTGCAGTCATTGTAGTGATGTTGTCGTGTTCATTGAATTTGTATCATTTTAGATTGATAATAATATTTATTTGTGTTTGTAAAGTATGTTCTTATACGCGAATTTGTCCGCGTATATATTTAAAAGCATTTGTTATATTGCGGCTACATTATCGGTATTCGGCGATAATTCGCACTATCGCGAGACGTGTGGCCGAATGTGTCGCGATATGTTTGGGCGAAGATAAATCCTTATCGGTAGGCATTTTCGGTAATGTAAATAACAAGTTAGAATACACGAGAACATCACGCAGGTATAACCGAACACGATAATTTTATCCCGACAACACTACACTTTTCGACATTGATTAATTTTACGATAGTGTAGCCGCATTATAACAAATTTGACTAAGCAATTGGAATTCGATTCGAAATGAATATACGAAAGTGAAGAAAATAAAACTTTAACTGACTAAAAATAGCCAAAGAAATGATCGATGAAAATATTTGAACTGTATGCGAACTGCCACCTCTGCAAATACAGGCGGTATGTAAAAAATATATTCAGAATTTTTATTAAATTTACTTAAGAGTCGATCATGGGTGCCAATTTATTCACTTCAATCGGAACATACAGTTGGGCTTTCGAAATTGGGCATCGTTATACCTAGCGACACTGAACAGTTTTCAATAAGAGTTCTATAATAAATAAAACAAAACAAATCAAGAGTAAATAGGCATCTTCTAGGCAAGCTCGTTCCATCTTAGGCTGCATCTTCACTTACCATCAGGTGTGATCGCAGCCAAGTGCTAGTCTATATATTTAAAAAAACAAGCTAAAATTAAACCGACTTCAATATATTGACATAAAGAATAACTGAAAAGAAAAAGTATCCATATCATAAAAACTACTGAACCTATTTTGATGAAAAGTTTGCTGTTCCCTAAATTGAAGCAAATGTAAGTAAAAAATTAATTATAATGAATGTAAGTAAATAATTAATTATAATTAATTATTATTAATAATTATTAATAAGCCTGACTGCCTCATACTTAGGCATTGGATACACACACATGTATGTAGCTAGTGCCTCAGTAGGTCGTGGCAAGTATTTAAATTAAATTAGAATAATACAAACATAGTTTTTAAGAAATGTATACTAACATCTATGGACCAATGGTCTGAAATAAACAGATTTTATTTTATTTAAAAAAAAAAGAATGATCATAATTCGATTAGTAGTGCAGCGGGGAAAAGCTAGCATTTTATATAGAAGGTGATCTATCACAAGAGTGATCTCTGCGAGGCAACCTATACAAAAGAGTTTGACTCGACAAACTGAATGTTTTTGACCGGTTAAGAACCTAATCGCTAAAATGTCGTGTCAGTGTCGTTGATTGATATTGTCGTGTGTTGTAAATTGGGGGAATTGACGGAATGTCGCGAACACTTGCGGCGCGATTCAAGGGTCAATTTTATGTGTTCGTGACGGGAAAGCGGATGTCTCCATTGACGAGGCTTGTTTAATACTTGAAAAATTATTCCACGGAACCAATTATTGAATAAAACTACTTATTACACCTAGTTCTAACTTCCAAAGAATTATGGAGACTAGGTACTAGGTACGGTCTATATTCGTAGTACCCACGAATAACTTGTACCTAGATTTTTTTTTTTTAATATCAGCCAAGCTGAACTTGTGTTAGGAGTGGGTACGACAATAGTGCAACTGTAGGGATCGAACCTGCGACTTTTCAGTTTTCGATCTGCACCTTTAACCGTTGGGCTATTGAGGCTTTTTAAGTTAGCAGGTATTCTTAGAATTCGTAAACGTTTCACTATAACCTTCTTCTTTTTTATCAACCGATAGACGTCCACTGCTGGACATAGGTCTCTTGCATGGACTTCCACAGGCTTCGGTCTTGCGCCGCCTGAATCCAGCGGCTCCTTGCGACTCGTTTTATGTCTTCGGTCCACTTCGGGGGGATCTGCCAATACTGCACTGCAGTATATAACTAATGTGGGATTAAAATCATTGCTCGTGAGTAAAACACTACTATCTTCCAGGAGTAAATTATAATATGGAGAGATAAATAGTTCTTCATATACCTAGTAATTCTCGAGTTAGAAATTCTGGTGAAATTGAGAAGAGTCTAATTCCCGTTTTTACCAACGTTTCCTAACTTTTATGAGCTACCTAGCTAAGTAAGGTGATGCTTTCTGTCAATTTCATTTTCAGTATCCTTTAGGGAAGACCTAAAGGTGGGAATGACATAGTAATGGGGTTGTACTTAGGGGCTACTTACATAAAGAAACTCCTACTTAGGGGATGATTTAGGTCCAATATCACTAAGAGGGAGAAGGTCTTATTCGAGAGTAAAAATTAGCATCAAGTGTAATCGAAATAAATATTATGATATTTTTTTTAACTGAAGACTGTTGTAAAAACACGTCAACTATATATCAGTTGTTTTTTTTTTAAACTGTGTTAAACCAACTTACTTTATGAAAAAAATTTCGAAAATTCCCGCTTAGAAACTACGAATAGGAATGGCTTCTGTAAGTCCTCGAAAATTCGAAACTTCAATTCCGGCGATTTTATTTTTTCGAAGACGAGGAATTCTTTTGACGTCCAGCGCACTAAAATGAATAATGGAACTACACAAGCCCCGAACAAACATCACATGGAAGTAGTTTGAACCAAAAATTCATCTAGTAACTACCGGCCCAAAGCTAGGTGGTTCGGTGACACCTATATGACCGGGTTGCCAAATGCAGAGGCTGTCAAAAATAGATGCAAAATATATGACGCTATTTCGTATGTGGACTGGATTTCATAACGTGGTCCTTCCATTAGAGTCACGCTCAGGAGGCGAGCTCAAACGTTCGCCCTATTCTCGCAAAAAGAGTAAGCCGCCTGCCCGTTATTGATTTAATACCGGCACATGCAGTCACCGAGCCAGGCGAGGGGGTGAAAAAAATAAAATTAAAAAATATGCATAATAAAAATTTGGCCGATGACTCCCCCGTCGTAGTCTCCGCTTAAAAGGGGTGAAGGATCGATTATTTTTCGAATTACGTCTATTTATAGATGCGTGTATACCGCTCGGTGGCCCTTTTTATTGCGTGTTATTAATTGCCCAATATTATGAATGTGATACCGAGACCGCTGATGTGCGTACGCTCCGTTGTATGACAGACGTGACTGCCTAACGTGCCTGTTCTGACGCAGGTCTATCTGACTGCCTGACTCTATCCCGCCGGGTTTCGACGATGCCCCTAGCACACTTTCGCCGCGGCAAAAGTATAGTGAAACCACACGCCGATTTATTTTTTATTTTTTAATGTAGGTACAAAAAAGGCATGAGGAACCAGAGATTGCTCTACCGCGACTAATTTTTTGTCAAAGAATATTAGCCAAGCTAAAGTTGACTAATATCCTCCTGTACCCTCCAAATAAGCGGAAAGCTTGTGTTAGAGTGGGTACGACAATAGTGCAACGGGTGGGGTATGAACCTGCGACCTTTCAGTTTTCAGTCCGCACCTTTAACTGTTGGGCTTTTGAGGCTTCAAATTGACACTAGAGTTTGAATACACAATGCCAAAATCGTGTAGCAAAGACATAGATAGAGCCATAGACAAATCTCTGCGTTACCCAGGTCCCTCATCTTATACTGGAAAAATACGTATTTCTACTATAGTTTTCACGCATGCCAGGACTGACTGACTGTTTGACTAACTGACTGATCTATCACCGCACAGCTCAAACCACTGGACGGATCAGGCCGTTTGGTATACAGATAGCTATTATGACGTAGGCATCCACTATTAAAGGATTTTTGAAAATTCAACCCCTAAGGAAATAAAATAGGGGTTTCAAAAATCGCGAACAAAAGCTAGTGATATTATAAAGGCGAATGTTTGTATGAGTGTGTGTATGTTTGTTACTCTTTCACGCCACAACGAATGAACCGATTTGATTAAAATTTGAAATGGAGATAACTCACACCCAGGATTAACACATAGGTTTTAGGAAAATCGCGGAAATTGAAAAACCTTTATCCACGCGAACGAAGTCGCGGGCATCAACTAATAAAAAATAAAAATCAGACGATGAACGAACAAATAATTAATTGATGAAAAAATTATATCACTTATTTTATAATATGAAAATGTTAACATTAATTTTTGCTTCTGTCAATAACACGCTTGCACGGTCTGTGCGGTCAATCGCGAACTTTGATATTATAATTGGCTCAGTCCATTTGACGCCAGTATCGAATTTTACACGGAATTTAATTCATCATTTCACTGATTTAACTGACACGCTGATAGACCTGTGACGTTAACATTTAAATTGGCGTGTTTGCAGCTTTATATAGTGGTCTCCATACTCTGATTGGCTTTAAATTGTTTACGAATATTCAATTAAAAAATCACCGCGCTTTCGACGTTGGTTATTCGATTTTCGCGCGTAGTTAGTCGACATACGGTTGTGTTTCTGCAGTCGCTCGTAACGTGTCCTCCAAGGTGCTTGATTGACATTTTTTTTATTACATCTGACGTCAGTTCAAGATGTTTATTCTCATAATGAAAATTCGGGTACTGCGGTTAAATTTAGTGGCGTACGGTTTCTCAGCTGACACTCCTTAAGCTTTCCTTAAGTAAGATTTTTTTTTGTGTTTGAGGCTGATAGTGCTCCCTCCGATGTGGCGGTAAAAACCACGGAAAATGTCTCCGCTTTTTCCGTGATTTTTTCTTAACTACCGTTTTTATTATATTTTCTTTTTATAGTTAAATTCAAATTCAAATTCAAAATTTATTTATTTCATGTAGGCTACCTTGTAGCACTTATGACACGTCATAAATCTACCACCGGTTCGGAATGCAGATTTTGCTGAGAAGAACCGGCAAGAAACTCGGCAGTTGCTCTTTTCAAAAAATAAAATAATTTTACAATAAGTAACCAAACTAAGCTAAGTATACAGTGCTTCCACAGTGAAGCTTCAAAAATGCAATACATATAATCCAACATATGTCAACATGAGAAGACAAAGCAGACCCATTCCCGTTGGTGGCACCCGTTCACGAGCACGACGCATGATCCAGCCATTGCTTCGCTCAACCATATTTGAGGGAACGTTATTTTAGACTATGCATATTTTTTACCTATATCTGTTCATATTCCTATAATATAAAGTAAATATCAGGTCTTAATATGCATAATCTATTTCTATTTATTTATTTCCGTCCCGTTACAGTTTTATTAACGTCTATTCTATGTCTTATTCCTATTTATAGCCACTTTAAGTAAGGTTAATCAAGTTGCTGACGCTGTAACGCGGCGGGGCACTCTAATGCATAGAACGTTTTCACTGAAACTTGATTTGGTAAGGGTAAGATGACTGACCAAAGTGATCGATCATCTTTAAAAATTTCTCCACCATTTAGTACATATTTAGTACTATTTAATACCTTTGTTTAAATATTTGGCACCTAATTATTAACAGAAAAATTTAGTTTAATAAGTGGTCAGTCATTCTGACGTCAAGATGGCCGACCATTTTTGCACTTTCCGATAAGGGCTTTGCCATCAAAATGATAACTTAAAAACCATGAATGTCGCGGGCCGCCATTCGAAAAATAAAAGTTATTGCGATCAAAAGAAAGTGCAGCTTGAATGTAGCTATAACTCTTACTTCAAGAAGGTCTAAACACTCAGTTCCTCGGAACATGAAGTTGCGTTGTTTCAATGGTAAAACATAAATGTTCATATACTAACTCTATATATCGGTCGTCCGCAGTAATTTTGCTAATGCTTTCTTCGAGTGTGAAGACGTTGCATTTTCACACCTCGCGAAGTCCCAAACAAAAGGTTTCATGCACTTTTGATATTACTTTATATAGGGGGACACAAATGTAAAAAAATGTTTTTCCCGTATAACTTTAAGGGGTAGATGAGTAGATGGGTCACTTATCTTAATCACAAAACAGTGGGGTAACTGAAAGTCTCGCTGAATTAAGTATAACGCTTCATAACGAGAGGGAAACCGATTAGGGGTATGGGTTGAATTTACACTGCTATACCCCTTCCAAGTTAGCCCGCTACCATCTTAGATTGCATCGTCACTTACCATCAGGTGAGATCGCAGTCAAGGGCTATCTTGTCATCGAATAAAAAAAATAAAAATAAAAAAAAAATTAAAAAAAAAGGAAAAAGGGTTAAATAGGTGGCCAAGTACATGTTGGTTAAATACTCTAAATACATGACTAGGCCAGATTAACTCAGTGAAATTTCTACTGAGTTGAATAGGCTGAGGTCAAAGTTACCTAAACCTAGATGCATACATGCCTGTAACAGTGAGGTCAACCTAAGTCAGCAAAATGCCGGCTGAGTTAAATAGGCTGAGCTCAAGTTCGCCTACGACAACGACGTCAGCCTAAGTCTGTTAAATGTCGGCTGAGCTGAATAGGCTGAGGTTAAAGTCACACCAAGACGCGCACTTGTTACATGCACACACGAGGTGAGAGAAGCTTAAGTCAGCCAAGTACCGGCTGATCTGAATAGGCTGAGGTCAGTCGCACCTAGACGCTACATGCCTCTAACGTTGAGGTAAACCTAAATCAGCAAAATGCCGGCTGAGTTAAATAGGCTGAGTTCGAGTTCGTAAGCAGACACGTATGGTCGCGGACAGAAAATGTTTATCAGTTTTCAAAGTAGATTCTATATCACATTGCGTGCAGTAAGGTCTATAACGCCACAGAATATCGAAAGCATATCGACTGTCAGGCATAGACGTGTGCATGTAATTATGAATCTTAAGGTGGTAAACATTTTCTGTCCGCTACCGTACATAGTACCTAACATCCCCTACACCTACGACAACGCCGTCAGCCTAAGTCTGTCAAATGAGCCGAAAAAATGAGCTCGCTATCACACGCGATTCATGTGAAATCTCCCGTGAAGTGGCTATACTAATAGGTACATTGGTAAAGAGTATGTCTGAGAGTAGTTGTACGGGCATCGATAATCCTGATTGTTATTCTGCCCAGCTGTGTCCAGAATCCAGAATCGCGTGTGACCACATCATTCTTTATTCCACCAATTTCCGTCAGGAAGAAACATAGACACTCGTATATGGGCAGTTCGAGACTATTAACGAGGAAGATAATTGTAGAGACACACGTGTACCTACTTAGAAAATCTTATTATGATTCTCGTGAAAGAGGAGATCCAAGTACACCACTTAGTACTCTGTTGTAATAATATAAGGAAGTATTAAATATTAACAAGAGCAAGGGCTTAGCTGTAAAGTTGAAGATAAAAGACAATAAGAATAAAATTGCTCACAGCCTTGACATCTAGGCTTACGTATAATAACACGCTTATGAAAGCTAAAGAAGCTTTTTACTTTTTAACCGACTTCCAAAAAGGAGGAGGTTATCAATTCGGCCGGTATATATTTTTTTTTTTTTTCTATGTATGCCCACCGATTACTCCGAGGTTTCTGGACCGATTCACGAGATTTTTTTTTAATCGACAGAGGAAGCTCGCGAAATGGTCCCATAAAAATCTTTACCTTCAACTCCTCAAGCCTGATGCTGCAGGGGTATTTCCCTCCTAAATTATGGGACCTTAGGAACCGTCGTTTACGAATTGGTATGCTTAGACTAAGCATATACTAGATTATAGAGCTCCAGGTCCTACTCCTCAATCCTGATGCTGTAGGGTACTGCCCACTTAAATTATAGGGATTTAGGAATTGCTAATCATGAATTGTTATTGTATGTAATAAGCATATACTACACCATCGAGGTCTAGGTTCTAGCTCCTGAATCCTGATGCTGCAGGGTACTGCCCACTTAAACTATGAGGATTTAGGAACTTTCGCTTGCGAATTAATATTGTTAGTATCAAGCATATTCTACATCGTGGAACTCAAGGTCCTAGCTCTTCAATACTGATGCTGCAGGGGTACTGCCTACCTAAACTGTGAGGAATTTGGAGCTGTCGTTTACGAATTGATATTGTTGGTACCGAGCATATACTTCATCATAATGCTCAAGGTTGTAGCTCCTCAATCCTGATGCTGCAGAGTTGGAGGAATTACAAACTGACGCTTTCGAAATAATATTGTTGCTACCAAACATGGACTACATCATGGAGCTCCTAGTCCTAGCTCTTGTGTATTGTTAACAAGTACTGTAGGTACCAATATAGAACTACATTAGTACCGTAGCGTTGGAGGAAGTGGAGAGAGAGAGCAGGAACAAGCTACACTAAAAAGCTTAAAATAAAAATTCTTTTCAAAAAACCGACTTCAAACGCCACTACAAAGTAAAAAAATAATTTTATTTTGTACACGTTTGTTGAAGTCGGGCGGGCTTAACTAGAAACGATGAAATCGATTTGCGACGCTTACCTTATGAGGACATATAAGAGACACGTTTATTGAAATCGGGTGAGCATCGCGTATCGGTTTCATCGTTTCTATTTAAGCCGCCCGACTTCAACAAACGTGTACAAAATAAAATTATTTTTTTACTTTGTAGTGGCGTTTGAAGTCGGTTTTTTGAAAAGAATTTTTATTATTAGGGTAGACTGGGTACGGTTGTAACGGGGTACGGTTGAAACAACTCAAATATTTCCGAAACTATAAACAATACAGGAAGGGGTACAAGGAGAGAGACACGCGGATTTCAAGTGCCAACATGATTCAAAGTGTTGCGTCGCACTCTGCACACTTATAACGTTTAGAAGAAGGCCTATTGTATTTTGGCAACCAAAAGTAAGTATTTTTGATGAATTTATTCACGATATAGCGTGACTACTAATATAATTTTCATATTTGAGTATTAATATATGCAATTGTTGTATTTTAGAGATTATAATGAGCTGGTTCGTTTTTATATATGTTATTAGGCCTCATGCCTGTGTCCGTTTTATTGCCAAAATAGATGGTGGGTACGGTTGTAACGATTTTCATGGGTACGGTTGTAACATTAGTTTTACTATATTTTTGCATTGCAGATGCCTAGGAAACGCGTAAGAAAGACTTCGAGAGGTGAAAGCGATGTTGTACAAGAACGTCTATGATGAAATAAAACTTGGGGGGCGTCTTTGAGGCAAGCTATAAAAAATAAAGTTCTACGAAAAATAAATTTAATTGTTGATTTCATTTTAAACTTAGATTTTATTGATTATTTAGTTTTGTTTTATATAATAATTAGAGATTATGTTCGTTTGGTTGAGTACCGAAGTAGTTATAGCGGAAAAATTATCTATTTTTGTTAATTTATTTTTATTCTAAAAAATTACCTAAATAACTGTTAAAAATGTGCTTAAGATATTGTGATACTAGTTAAAGTACATTTAAGCGTTTTTAAACAATAAAGCTGGTTTAAATACTTCAACTCTATATTATTTCTGCTTGTTACAACTGTCCCCCATCACTGTTACAACCGCCCCTGGTATGGGGTCGATTGTAACAATCGCCAGCACTCATTAAAATTATTCATATCTGCTAAATTATTTCACCTGTGCATGTGTTTTTGATATTAATTTAAAGAAAAATAACCTGGCTTTCATATCAAGTGCTATAACAGTCTTTTATAGCAATATTGGCAATGCTGTGGGTGTTCAAAGGGAAATTGTTACAACCGTACCCAGTCTACCCTACCTAATGGTGCATTATGCAAAACGTTGAAATGTCACACAGAAGAAAATTGATAGAAAAATGAATATAATCCTAATAATAAAGTGTGGATGTTTGGATGTTTATTTCTCAATCGCGCAAAAACGGCTGAATGGATGAAATTTGGCACAGAGATAGATTATGGTCGGGAATAACACATAGGCTACTTTTTATCCCGGAAAATAAGAGACTTCCCGCGTTAAAAAACCTCAATCCACGCGTCCGAAGTCGCAGGCATCAACTAGTATGATATAACTTTCAGTTCAAATAAAGCCTTGTTCAAATAGGGCCGAGCAATCATCCGCAAAAATAAATGGCATACTGAGGAGTGCCTACTACTTTATGAATGGAAATTCAAAATGAATCGACATTAGCGTAAGTTGTAGCCTTTGAATGTCTTCTTAGTTTATTTTTGTATTTTCATCGGAATAAAAACTGTTATTTCGAACCATTTTAGGACCACAATTACATTTTTAAGTTTTACTCACGTACATTTGTAAGTCGCTTACACCTATATACCTATCGTTTGTATAGTTACTCCCGAAAGCTACTTACGAAAGACTTACTACTGTTTTTTTTTTTTATTCGATGACAAGATAGCCCTTGACTGCGATCTCACCTGATGGTAAGTGACGATGCCGTCTAAGATGGTAGCGGGTTAACGTGGAAGGGGTATAGCAGTGTAAATTCAACCCATACCCCTTATCGGTTTCTACACGCCATCGTGCCGGAACGCTAAATCGCTTGGCGGCACGTCTTTGACGGTAGGGTGGTAGCTAGCCACGGCCAAAGCCTCCCACCAGACCAGACCAAAGACAATTTAGAAATTATAAATTACTAAACTGCCCCCGTCGGGAATCGAACCCGAGACCTCCCAGTTATAAGACCACAGCGCTCAAAACTGCGCCAGGGAGGTCGTCAAAAAACTGTAACTCTAGCCTAAAATTTGGTGCCTACGTCAAGAATAAAAATAAGTCAAAATAAATCTATCAAGTTTAGTATCAAAGGAAAGCTCTCGCTGTACAGATTCCGAAGATATAATCACATTCAAATATGCATAACATAAAAGATGTTTTCTGTGTTAGATTTTAACTTTATCTCGTACCTAACCCTTATGCGCCTGTCTATTTCAAATACACATAACGACCCTCAGCCACCAGTTAAAGTGATTCTTATGGCTGCAATGTAACTGGTACGAGCACTCTGCTTTACCATTTAGAAGAAGGCCTTTCATCATTACGAATTAGACATTACATACTAAGGATTTAAAAACCTTTGGTGTTTTAAGTACCTTTATGTCCCTATTAGAGCCGCGGAACAAACTTTGACGCGCTACCCATTATGTACTTTCTTCAAATTTTTGGTGCTTATTTGAGTTCTTTCATCTCTGAAAGTGAAAATGCGAGCGGTCTTCAGTGCGACGCTGCTTGAGTTTCATTATTTTCTTTGTAAGTGCTATGGTTTGTTATTTAATTTGTTTGCTGGAGTCGTGAATTGTATAATTGCCAAGAAAAAAAGATAGGTATTTTGAACCGTCGGATTGTAGTAGTTACCACATAATAATAATATTTTTATTTTGCTCTTCCCGTCCACATCAGGTTGGCCGCTATCCCCCAGGCAAAAAAAGAAACGGTCACGATCTTAGCAGTCATAATATGTATGTATGTATGTATGTGTATACTTATGTATATAATATATTAGCTTTTGCCTGTGCTTCGCTCACGTATTTTACCCCCTTAGAGTTGAATTTTCAAAAATCCTCTTAGCGCATGCCGGCATCATTTTTTTTTGTTTTTTTTTTTTATTTTATTCAATGACAAGATAGCCCTTGACTGCGATCTCACCTGATGGTAAGTGACGATGCAGTCTAAGATGGTAGCGGGCTAACTTGGAAGAGGTATAGCAGTGTAAATTCAACCCATACCCCTAATCGGTTTCTACACGCTATCGTGCCGGAACGCTAAATCGCTTGGCGGCACGTCTTCGACGGTAGGGTGGTAACTAGCCACGGCCAAAGCCTCCCACCAGACAAAAATCATAATAGCAATCTGTATGCCAAATTTAAAAATAAATTAATCTCTAGTGGAAGTCTTCACATAGGTATTTAAAAACCGGCTATAAATTTCTCTTTTAACTAAATTCGTTGTTGAAAATCCATGCGCAGTTAGTAAGGCACTCGACAGAGTTATTTAGGTAATTACCAGCTCTTTGACTAGCTATTAGGCGCTGTTCACACGGAGCAACCTCAATTGTCGAAATTGTCAACTTTTTAAAAGTCTGCGTTAGCGTTTCCAGGTGCAACAACAAAAACGTCTAGTTTACGAATGTCGCAACATTGAATAAACTTTCGAATTCCATGACCATCAATTAGTGTGGCTATGAATCTTGAAGAAGCAACACTACATCGTTGTAATACGTAATAAAAGTAGGTACTACAATCACATTTACTAAATTACAGTCTATTTTATAATCTTGCGCATGAATCAAACGTAAATAAATAGTGATGTGTTGAACAAGAACGACGCTTCGCTGCGGGTACTGGGCATGGTGGGTAGGTTGCTCTGCGCGTTGTAGTTGTCTGTCAGGACCAGCAACCTGTCACAACGGATATTTTGCCAGTTGCTAGTTGCGGCAAGTTGGGATTAATTTTGCCACCGATTGTAGAAAACTCGGAACTAAAGTTGCTATTTCTACGTTTCACAAAATTATATGAAAATCGTAAAAACACCGAGTTGCGGGTGGCCACAGCAATTCAGTTCAAAGTTGCTACGTGTGGTCGGCGCCTTAAAAATGGCAACTTGGATAGCTTTTTCTACATTTAACACCGTGTTTAAGTAGCTTCCTATTACGTCTCTTTGATGTACGCTCCGCGTGAGTTGAAAGTTGGAAGTTCAGAAAAAAAGAACTACCTTTTTGTTCTTGCGCATTGGATGAATTCTAATATTGGGGTAGTACTTCTTAATTATTTAATTATGAAGTAACTAGACTATTATCTAATAATCTAACGTCTAAACTGCATTTTTGACGCAGATAAGGTAAAATGACTTTATTTTACGCTAAATTAATTGTAGTTTAAGGGCGGTTTCAGATTAGCATTTTTCCGGGATTCTCTTATTTTCCGGGTAGCCTATGTGTTATTTCAGACTATAATCTATCTCTGCGTGAATTCTTGATCCGCACGGCTAGGGTCTGGAACGCTCTTCCAAGATCTGTGTTTCCTAATACGTACAATTTGGGTATATTTAAAACAAGAGTGAATAGCCATCCACCACATTATCAATTTCACATCAGGTGTGATAGAGGTCAAGCTATCCGGCTTCCGTTTTTCCCTCTAACTATAATTTGGGTACCTTCAAATCAAGAGTGAATAGGCATCTTCTAGGCAAGCGCGTTCCATCTTAGGCCGCATCTTCACTTACCATCAGGTGTGATCGCAGCCAAGCGCTAGTCTTTATATTTAAAAAAAAAAGCGTGTGCTTACAATGTATTAAAAAAAAAATCACGTGAATCGGTCCAGAAACCCCGGAGTAATCGGTGACATACCTACATAGAAAAAAAAAAGATAGGTACCGGCCGAATTGATAACCTCCTCCTTTTTGGAAGTCAATTAAAAACCGTTAAACAAATAGGCTCTTCCAATGAGAGTCTAAATAATCCTTTTTTGCACCAATAATAATAATCAAAATATGTATTTAACAGCACCGGCACGAACGAAATTGCAACATAACAAAATAACGCCCTGGCGCCTGAAACCGCCCAGTCAATCATATCAATTTTGCCGTCCGCGGTTTTATTCCTCATTTGAACATAATACGCGCAACTAGTGGTCTAAAAATCCCCCACGACTGACTGGACACGCATTATCGGGGCAAATATGTGGCGACGTAAAAACGGTTTAATTGGCCCGCGGATCACGCCGATACCGGCACTTCGCGCACTACTGTGGCGGGCCGGCCGCCGGTGACACTAAAATTGCACTTACACGGACTTTCAAATCACACTAATATTATATAAGCGAAAGTCTGTTTGTTTTTTTTATATTAGGTATATTTAGACTAGCGCTAGGCTGCGATCACACCTGATGGTAAGTGAAGATGCATAGTAGAGTAGAATAGAATAGAAATATTTTTTATTTAAATAAACTTTTACAAGTGCTTTTGAATCAAGAGCAACTGCTGAGTTTCTTACCGGCTCTTCTCAGCAGAGTCTGCATTCCGAACCGGTGGTAGATTTATGACGTGTCATAAGAGCTACAAGTTAGCCTACATGAAATAAATTAATTGAATTGAATTTGAATCGTTGATGAATCTACCACTGGTTCGGAATGCCCTTCCTGCCGAGAAGAGCCAGCAATAAACTCGGCGGTTGCTCTTTTAAAAAAAAAAAATTTTTTTTTACAATAGGTAACAAAACTATGCTATGTATACAGTGCTTCCACTATGAAGTTTCAAAAATGCACCCCTACATACAATCCAATACATGTTAATATGGACAGTAACATGGAATGCGCTTGTCTAGAAAATGCCTATTGATTTGAAGGTACCCAAATTGTAGTTATAGGGATTAACGTAAGCCGGAAGGGTTTCCAAATTTTAGCGAACGAGGTTGCAACTTGCAAAGCGCTTAGTGCGTGGATTGAGATTTCAACCACTTAGGGGTGCAAACCTATTCTGCGCCTTGCTTTTCGATGTGTATGTGTGTGTGTGTATGTTTGATACTCCATCACGCCACATTCGAATGAACCGATTTGGCTGAAATTTAGAATTGAGATAGCGCATATCTTAAATCATATCCAAAATGTAACTTATTTGTTATAAGTTACATTTTATGCCGAAAAATTAAAGAGTTCCTGCGGGAGTCAAAAAAATCTTAATCATCTAGTTTTTTATATAATAGTGTATAGTCATAGGTGTAAACAAACTGGCTGTGCCTGGATTTATCCTGGCAAGAGATTTTATATTAAGTATTAACTGGTTGATGGCAGCAGCTCCACTCGCGTGGATTTAGTTTTTAAATATCCCGCCGGATCTCCTTGAATTTTCCGGGATAAAAAGTTGCCAACGCCACTCACCCGGTTCTCAACCGCACCCATGCAAAAAATCACGTCGATCCGTTGCTTTTTTTTTTTTGAAAAAAATCTGAAAATCCGTGCAAGTGCAATTTTAGTGCTACCGGTTCCCGGGCTACGGGACCGTTTTAATTGTAGGTACCGAAACGCGGACGTATTGTAAAGCCGAGTTTACACTACCGCTCGCGGCCTTACAATGTCCCCGCGTGCGTTGAGCTTTGACAGATGTCACTCATCCACTCACAAGCTCGGACTAGCACGTGCACACCATGTGGGAACAGTAAAGTGGCATCGTGAATAGTCGCAGTTATTAACGTTGTTAACAACGATCTCTGTTCACTTACTTCTTTTCCCTACGACTATTTTAAATGCGAAATTGTGTTGTCCTTCAATCATGCAGCTAGAGAACCACGGAGCGACGTGATTTTTTGCAAGGATATAGCTGAGGGCCTAAAGAGCACTCTACCGTCTTTCGACGTGCCGTCAAGCGATTTAGCGTTTCAGAATGATGGTGGGTAAAAATTAGCGGTATGGGTTGAATGTACACTGCCATACCCCTTCCAAGTTAGCCCGCTACCATCTTAGACGGCATGGTAACTTACCATCAGGTGAGATCGCAGTCAAGGACTATCTTGTCATCGTATAAAAAAATTAACGCGAAATTTTTGAAAACCGTTACTCCATTCGGTCGAAGACACGGGGCTTCCAAAAAAGGAGGAGTTTCTCAATTCGTTGAAATCTTCTTTTTTTAATTTCTTACGTATGTTCCCCGATTACTCGAAGACGCCTTAACTGTGTTTGAAAGGGTATACTTCCCAGATGGTCCCATTATCATCAGGTCAGCATTTAATGATGGGATCCTAGATAAATCGAGGGAACTCTTCAAACTTTATAGACACAATTGATATAAGTATAAAACCAAGTAAGTAGTAGTGGCGTTTGAAGTCGGTTTTTTTTAAATTACGTTTATTCATACGTAACATGCCCGGAATAAAACCATTATATATTTAACGTATGACGTTAGCAGCTATTCTGTTATAAAATCCACAGGAAAGCCTGAAAAAATCTGTCACCCTCTGCTTTTGTCGTTTGCACTTAAAGTGACCGCCCACAGTATCTTGAAATTTAATACGACCTTAACATACCTTTCTAAAGGTTTTCATGATAAACAAAGACAATTTCTCTTTTGTAGTTAATTTTCCTCAGCTGCTGTTGTTGAGTCTTATAAAGTATTGGATAGAATCAAGCGTTACTTTGCGGAAGTTCATGATTAGCAAGAAAAGGTTAGAGTTATTTTGCTGTAAACCGCCAACAGTTATAAAGTACCTTATCGATGAACTGTCGTTATACATACGTTGTATTGCGCATAACAAAATAAATTATAACGTAATACTTGCTCTAAATATGTCAGTATTCAATACCTGGTGATCTAATACACAAGAGACAATGTCAATGCAAACTTCATAAAAGATTTTCCGTATGTATCACATTCATTTAAAGATTAAAGTCTCAATAATGCCTTTCCAATAACTTCACCTAGGTATTTCTTTGCCACACACGTGAGTGTAGAATACCCAATGATATAATGAAAAAAAAAAAATGTTATGCCATCGGAAACTTTATATATCTATACCTATAGTATTCTACAGTAGTGAAAGATCTTTTTTAACCGACTTCCAAAAAGGAGGAGGTTATCAATTCGGCCGGTATCTTTTTTTTTTTTTCTATGTATGTCCACCGATTACTCCGAGGTTTTTTTATTCGATGACAAGATAGTTCTTGACTGTGATCTCGCCTGGTGGTAAGTGACGATGCAGTTTAAGATGGAAACGGTAGATCAAAGTATAATCAACCCATACCCCTAGTCTGTTTCTATATGCTATCGTGCCGGAACGCATAGTGTTTTGACGGTAGGGTGGTAACTACCCAAGGCCAAAGCCAGATTAGACCAGAGACAATTCAGAAAGTATAAGTTCCCAAATTGCCCCCGCCGGGAATCGAACCCGAGATCACCCAGTTGTAAGACCACAGCGCTCACCACTGCGTCAGGGAGGTCGTCAATATAATATACATATGGCAATTCAATTTTGTTCCCATTGACTGTATTTACTTTGTACCCATTTCAATTGAACTTTATCTCAAACCATTAGGTTCAGTTTTAATTTTTTCTTTCTCAGTGGTTCATAATACGAGATTATCTGCATCGTTTTAAATATCTTGTATTAGGTAGTAATTGTAAAAATACATAATTATGTTATTCATAAAATATTATAAAGAAGAAAGACTTGTATGTAAGTATGTTTGTAACGAATTGGCTCAAAAAGTACTGAACCGATTTGGCTGATAGACTATGTATAACTTGAATTAAAACATAGGCTATTTTTTATCCGGAGAAAAATTATACTCCAAAAAAAACCTCAATCCACGCGTACAGAGTCGCGGATATCAGCTAGTTATTAGTAAGTATGTTGTTTAGTTCCATTCGAATAGAAATTCTCTAAACTAACAACAACCCCTAAACTAAATTGATAGGTCTCAAGCATGTCTCAAGTAGAGAGTAGTAGAGCCATTCGGTTTACAAACTTTACTGCGAATAAGTATAGGTACATGGAGAGGTGTCTATTTAGTTTTGTTTAGAGATACCAATATCACGAAAGGTAAACGTCACAAAACAATTGCAAACAGTTTCATCCACCCAATCAGTGTTAAAACACAAAACAAAATTTCACACGTAAACAGATCCGGTTGGCACTATTGAATGACCGTGTATCGGAGATTGAATAACATCGAATCTGTAAAATAGGTTTTATCCATCGGCGACCGGGCGTTTTTGTTTAATTCGCCAAACAACAGGTGTGTTGCGTCAGTGTGGACGGGACATTTAAAAATAGTGCAAATTTGGCGACCTGTTAGCCCCGGCCCGTCATGACGTGACCAACTTTTGCCAAACATTACTGCCTCTATTCGGCCGCTGAATTGTTAACACCAATGTCCGAATAGTGTTTCGCTCCGCGTCGCTTATATTTCACTCTGTGTACAACATTTTTGCGAGTCTCTCGACACGATGTTACTTGTTGTTTGGGAGCTCTCTAGTTTATATATTGATTTGATAAACTTAATAAACTGTTTGATAAATCCCTACTTCCCTTTTTGATGATTGATGGGAACCAACCGCCATTAATATGCAATTACAAAACGCCGCACCTCGTTCCTTTTTTTTATTATTAAAACTTGTCGTTAATAAGATTGCCTCGAAGAACATAAATCATAACGAGAAAAAGGAACATCTTAATCAGTTTAAAAATAAACGGCGACAGAACAATCGTAACAAGTTTTTACTGGTTACGGGAAACTTTAATTATAAAATTCCTATTACCTTTAATTAATGGTCAGGTCTTTGCACACTGTATAGCGTGCTGTCGATAAAATTCGGTTCAATCAATAATCTTTATAATAATATCTTTATTATTATTTTCATATTAATCACATTAATTTTATAGTGAAGGTGGTTTGTCTTTCAATCACGAAGCAACGAAGTTGCGGATCGACTTGATTTTTTGCATGGATTTACCTACTTTTAAGACGTAGAGGATACTTTTCATCCCGGTAAAATAAAGAGTATCTTCCAGAATATAAAAATCTTAATCCACGAGTAATTCTTTGTGATTGCGTGTATTAATTTCTTAACTTCTCTCTCTATTAATGAGAAAGTAAATATTTTTAAAGGAAACAATGGAATGACTTTATTTAACTTCATTATGTTTAATTTTAAACAACGTCAATAAGTACGTAATTGGATCAATATTTTATTCAGTCGACGATTTAATTATATTCCAATTTAAGTATTAATTTAATTTCAATTTTAATTTTTTTTCTTCTAAATAGATATACAAATTACATTATACAAAAGACCTTTACAGAAAGATTAACACAACAAAAAAGTCCTAAGCTAGTCCAAGTAGAAAAGAAATGTGCGAATTAGGTATATTGTCTTTTAATACAATGAAAATATCTAGTTTCCAAGCAAGCCCGTAAATGGGCAATGAAGCTGAGAGAAGATCTAGAGACATATTAATTTATAAACTCCTCTTTGCAAATAACTTAGTGAAGCGCGAAACCTACTTTATTACTATAACACATCTATATATATAAAAATGATATTTGTGGAAATTCAGGTAAGGTTTAACCTTTAAACGGTGAGAAAAGGAAACTACTTACTAAAAACGGCAATTTAATTTTCCTATACAAACTTTGTGTTAGTGGAATAGTTAAGGACTTGGAGAGGAACATATTAGGCTACTTTTTCAAAGATTTTAAAAACTGAATCAACGCGGCCAAATTCGCGGGCATAATCGTGTGAACCGTTTACTGCGATCTCGCCTGATGGTAAGTAACGATGCGGTTAAGATGGTAGTGGGCTAGCTTGGAAGGGGTATGGCAGTATGTATGTTTATTACACGCCATCGTGCCGCTAAATTGCTTGGCGGCACGTCTTTGGCGGTAGGGTGGTAACTGGCTACGGCCAAAGCCTCCCACCAGACAACAAAAAACGCGGAAAATTGTGTATCTTTGTGTAAGGAAATACTTAAAGCTGACAGTGAACGGGCGAAATAGGGTGTTGGCGCTGTGATTTTCTTCGAAGTATTTTGCGTTTGAAATAAAACTCTTGCGTGAATTAGTCTTAAACGTTGTATTAATATTAAGTTACAGTGCGTATAATTTCGTATGATTTTCGAATGTAATAACGACTATGACAATTTTGACGTGTTAACTGACGTTGGATGACTGATTGACGATACGTGGACCAATAGTGTCGCTTTTAGTATAGCGTTTAATTTCTGCTTGAACATAGGGAAATAATGGAGAGATCGTCGATCTTTTTGCCCCATCCACAGAGCATGTCGAGCCAGACGTCGGAGAGCGTGCTGTGGGATATTCGATTAAGTCGGTTGACCATGTCAATGACTTGAATTTCAATTAGAACAAATTATCAAGGGATGCGCACGGCAAACTTGATTTGGCCACGCAGCCTCTGCGCCGAGGCCCGGCCGGAGCTACGAATTAGTACAGCCCATTTTGGATTTGCAGTGGTTTTGCTCTGATATACGGTGGATAGGAACAATCTATTTTCTCGTATGGAGGAAATCTCGGTGAATTAGCCAGGCAAGGTGCGCTCCAATCAAGGGAAACAATTTTGTTGCCAATTGTTAACGCTGCAAATTAAATCATTTCGTGTATGAATATACAAATAACTAGCCGATGCCCGCGACTTCGTCCGTGTAGATTTAGTTTCTAATAATCCTACGTGTATTTAAAAATCTTTGATTGTCCAAAATGAAAAGTAGCCTTCGGTGCGGCTCTCGTTGGTTGACCGCCCGTTCAGTTATTCGTTTTCGCGTAGCGTATTTTCTTACTTTCCCTCTTTTTGCTCGTCTTCTAAGGGTCGTACCGTAATGTTAAATAAACTATAACCTTCCTCAAGGATTACGTTAACAAATGCAAAAAGAATTTTTTAAAATCTGACGGGTAGTTCTACAGATTAGCGCGTTCAAACAAACAAATTTTTTCGCTTTATTATATAAAAGTATAAATAAATAACTAGTTGATGCCCGCGACTTCATTCACGTGGATTAAGGTCATTGCATCCCCGCGGGAACTCTCTTATTTTCCGGGATAAAAAGTAGCCTATGTGCTATTACAGTCTATAATCCAAATGCCAAATTTCAGCCAAATCGGTTCAGTCGTTCCGGCGTGATTGAGTAACAAACATACAAACTTTCGCATTTATAATATTAATAGGACTAGGTTAAGGACGATTTTTGAAATTCCTAATTTTACCCCGTTAGTCATAATAGCTATCTGTCTGCTAAATTTCAGCACATACCGTCAAGTAATTTGAGCTGTGCGTTGATAGATCAGTCAATGAGTCAGTCACCTTTTCCTTTTATATATTATTTAGATTTTAAATTATTAAATGCGGGACCATGGTCATGCCATCAATTTTTTTTTAAATTTTATTAACCTATGTTACCTAGAATAAGCTAAGGATTTTAACCATACCTACCTCATTCATCAAATTTAGGTCATTCGAATAGAAGTTATGGTGGAATATAGAAATTCACATATATTTTCTTAACGGCTCTTCTCAGCAGAATCTGCATTCCGAACCGGCGGTAGATTTATGACGTGTCATAAGAGCTTCAAGTTGGCCTGCATTAAATAAATAAATTTTGATTTTTTTTTTGTAAAAGAATATTAACCAAGCTGAACTTAACTTATATTCTCCTCTCCCCTCCAAATAAGCGGAAAGCTTGTGCTAGGAGGAGTACGACATTACTGCAACGGGTGGGGCTCGAACCTGCGACCTTTCAGTTTTCAGTCCGCACCTTAACCGTTGGGCTATTGAGGCGTTGAATTTGAATACATGAACCCTGAAAACAATATACTCCTTTTTGCAGGCAGTCGTATGAAAACTGTCAAATGCCTCATCCAAAACGCATCTCTCCTGCACAGCACGCGTTTCCTCCATAGCCCAAACCATTATACGAATTACCTGTTCCATCGGCGATTGGTACCCGCGATTTAAATTAGCCACGCCGATACCGCCCCTATATCACGTGGAATAAGACACATAAAATAAGTTCGCAGGTCCGGACCTGCCTCAACTGGAACAATCGATAATGTCAATGCGAATCAACCTTCATTAGACGCGTACGTACGAGCAACATACGTAAAATGTTGGGAGGGATTCAGGGGAAACGTCATATTACGATTTCCCTGTATCCCTCCCAAGTCCCAACCTGTTCTTTGATGAATGACACTAATCACACTAATATTATAAAGGCGAAAGATTGTGTGTGTGTGTGTGTGTGTGTGTGTGTGTGTGTGTGTGTGTGTGTGTGTGTGTGTGTGTGTGTGTGTGTGTGTGTGTGTGTGTGTATTTTTTCTGAAATTTGGAATGGAGATATCTCATGCAGGATTAACACATAGGCTACGTTTTGTCCCGGAAAATTAAAGAGTTCCCGTGGGAATTTCAAACCTATACCAGACGAAGTCGCGGGCATCGTCTAGTACTTCATATAAAGGGAGATAAAGGAGATGAAGGCAGAAAAAATTAAATTATTAGCTCGCGTGCCAGAATGCACCTAATTGTCGTGAAACCTTGACAGTAAAAATACCTAAAATCAATGTCTGATATATCAGCTGACGTGTTTCTAAGTTTTCACGTAAATATTAAATTGATGAGAGCTATGACTAAGAGCCTATTGTTTAAAAGTTCCTTTTCGAGGGGTCCTAGTTTCGATTTCCAGATCACCTCTCAACTTTTCAGAGCTATGTGCGTTTTCAGCAATTAAATATCACATGCTTCTACTGAGAAAGAAAACATCGTCTGTAGAGATGCACCTCTGAAAGTTCTCTATAATCTTCTTAAAAGTGAGAAAAGTCTGCCAATTCTTTTTTTTTTTTTTTGAAAAGAGCAACCGCCGAGTTTATAGCTGGCACTTCTCGGCAGGAAGGGCATTCCGAACCAGTGGTAGATTCATCGACGATTCAAAAGTACTTGCAAAAGTTTATTTGAATAAAAAATTTTTCTTATTCTATTCTATTCTACTCTACTCATTAGTGACTGTTGATGTGTTGCTGATGATAACCCTCAAAGAGCAAGAGGAATTAAATTTTCCAATTTTCCAAGAAACTATTTTATTGTTTGAAAAATGGGAGTGAACTTTTTTTTATTCGATGACAAGATGGGATAGCCCTTGACTGCGATCTCACCTGATGGTAATTAACGATGAAGTCTAAGATGATAGCGGGCCAACTTGGAAGGGGTATGATAGTGTACATTCAATCTACTCCCCTAATCGCTTTCTACTCGCCATCGTGCCGGAACGATAAATCGCTTGACGACACGTCTTTGACGGTAAGGTGGTAACTTGCCACGGTCAAAGCCTCCCACCAGACCAGGCCAGAGACAATTCAGAAACTATAAATTCCCCAATTTCCCCGCTGGTAATCGAAGACCTCCCAGTTATAAGACCAAGCATTCACCACTACGCCAGTGAGGTCATCGAAACTTCGAACTTTGCTTGAGGAAACACTTTTTTGAAACCTCTATCTGCGCAGATGAAGTTGTGGGCTAGTTATACTCGTAGATAAGCTACAAGTATCAGAAAAGTTCAGAATGCAGCAGCACCAGTACTTTAATAAGCTCTAGACTTTTCGAGTTTGTTACGCATCAAATAAATCATTAACCATAGAGAGTTCACTAGAAATGGACTACATAGTCGTCATCAATGACATAGAATGGAGGCACTTAATTGAAAGTGTGTACGCTAAATAGGATCAGGGCCTATGCAACGCCGTACCACCCCGCAGTATCCGGCGATGCTTATTGCGATATTTGATTATTGCTTGTCAACTCATCAGGCTAAATCTGATGCGGGCTGTTGACAGTTCCAAGTAGGCACCTATAGGACGGAGTATGGAGCACGTGGCGTGCTCTACAAATATACGACAGCGTACGATTTGATAATGAAGCACGGCTCACGTCAAAACGGTAGTTCCATTTCGGACTGAGCTTTTTGGGCTTTATGTTATACATGCCTTCGATCACAGAAAAGATACATGCTCTTTAAAGTACAAGTGAACAGGCATCTTCTAGACCTCGAGTGGCCAACCGATCGATCGCTGCTATTACTCGAGTCGATCGCGCCAAGGCAAAAACTTAGAAGTTATAAAAATATACTAATAATCCTATTAATATTATAAATGCGAAAGTTTGTATGCTTGTTACTCAATAACGGCGCAACAACTGAACCGATTTGGCTGGGCACAGAGATAGATTATAGACTGGAATAGCGCATAGGCTACTTTTTATCCCGGAGAAAAAGGGATTGTTTAAAACCTAACCCCACACAGACGAACATGCTGGTAAATGCTAGTCTCTCATACTTTATGTTTTCAGTATATAACACTCTATATATTTAGGCTTGGTGTGTACGTGGTTATAAAAATGAATTTTTAATTACTTTAAAAATATTGTAATACTTTATCATCATGCGATTCGAAAGCACTTTGTAAGAGTTTATTTGAAAAAAAAAAATCATTCTATTCTATTCTATGTAATACTATATGTTAAAAGCGCAGTTTGAAGTGCCCTTAATTTTAAGCGTTGCAGGGCTAGCTTGCGTTTGAATACGAAGATGCGTCCGGATCGTGCTATTCTGTAAAATTCTGTGAACGTTTTTGAATTCGTCGTTGAAATATTTGCAGAAATATTATCTGAACATCAGCAACAGGTAGTTTGACAGATACCGAAAGTACTAAATGACTCATTACCAATCTCATAACCAAATATTTATTAAAGTGATCATTTTTGTTATAGTCCCATTACTCCTCGTTATCTAGAACTGACAGTTAACTTGACAGCTTGTACCGTAGGTAAGTTACCGTGTGTTTACTTGTAAAAAGTAATATTTTGTAATAATACCATAACAAATGCCAAAACGTATTATTCCTTTGTAATTTTATTTTAATATCAGTGTTAGTGTACTACGTAAGGATGCCAACATCTCTGCGTTTTCACGATTCTGTGGTAGAACGTTGAATTAGTAAGTAGGTCTGATAAAAGACCGATTTTCAATGCGTCATGGCTTTAAACTGAGTAGGTTTTGCCTATGGTAATGATTGATCGCCTATACTTCAGTAACTCTTCTTCTGTTATTCTAATCAGATAAGTTTTCTGGTTCATCAACGTGCCATCTCGTGGCTGCGTCAGCGCTTAAAACAAGGCTTCTTTATAGAATAGCGCCACCGATCGTGTATGTACTGGGCATAATGAATCAGAATTGCAGAGCGCGCCCCGTTGTTTACGTATCTCCACACGATACTTCCTATGTCCGATTGTTTCGAACGGTCCAGGGGGGTCGCTATCGCGGACGGCTACAGCCGTATCTGCATTTTGGTTAATTCTGAATGTCAAAATAGTCTACCAATCGCACACCGTTAAATAATTGCAATGCAGGCAACGTGTTCTACATCTTCATTATAAAAAATGAGTCTGGAAGAGGAGAGTCTGGTGGAAATGACATCCTGGCGGAGCGGTGAGCGTTGTGGTAGATAGATAAGTGGAATCCCGGGTTCGTTCCCGGCACGGGCAATTTGGGTCAAAATTTGTAATTTATTCTGTTTCTGTTAGTATAGTACTGCAAGAAACTAGAAGAAAAAAAAAGAATAAATAGAATAACCGTTCAAATCCGAGTCGAGCTTTCATACGGAGAGTTTTGTACCTAATAACGCCGAAAAAACATGTTTCAAGTAGGGGAGCCCCCTTTAATTTTTAATTTATTTTTATTACTTGTTATAGCGGCAACAAAAATTCACATTCTCTTTTTAAATTTTTATTATTTTATTACGGATCATGAGATACAGCCCACTGACAGACAGATGGACGGACGGACAGCGGAGGCTTAATAATAAGGTCCTGTTGGCACTTTTTGGGTTTGAAACCCTATGATACAAGAAACGAGAACTGTCCAACAAATTACAGCGTTAAAGAACTTTATGGCCAGACCCCTACAAACAATGGTGGCAATGGTAAAAAAAAGGTTTGAGAATCTTTTTTTTTTCTTTATATATGTCATATCATTATATATTATGTTTTTAATATTTTTAATTGAGTTTCTTAAAAAAAGGACGAGCTAAGCATATCCTAATCCTAATAATATTATAAAGGCGAAAGCTTGTATGTGTGTGTGTGTGTGTGTGGATGTGTGTGTGTGTGTGTGTGTGTGTGTGTGTGTGTTTGTTACTCCTTCACGCCGCAACGAATTAACCAATTTGGCTGAAATGGAATGGAAGCAGCTCACATCCAGGACCATACCGTAGGCTACATTTTATCCCGGAAAATTAAAGAGTTAAGGAATTTAAAAAACTTAATCCACGCTGACGAAGTCGCGGGCATCATCTAGTTTATTTTATTGACGTCATCGTTTGTGGTAGACACAGATGTGCCAAATTTCCACAGCAAGAGCGTCAAGACAGCACCGGAATGTATATCTAAGTTCGTTAGCGATCAGAATGTTGAATATTTAAGTATTCCGATGGTATATGTACCCCGGCCGTTATTGCATCGGTACCTAACTCTTCGGTCTGTGAAATACATACATAAAGCTACGCACACATTGTTTCCGAGCGAGTAAACGCTTGCAGATTAGATATCCGGGATGTGAGCGAGGGCCCCGAGGAAAGTACACAATAATTTCGGACCCGGATTTCGAACGGTATACCTAAGTGTAAACGCAGCTTAATCTACAATCGCATGTGCATACGTGCTTAGGGCGATTGAAGCTTTAATTTGGAATTAGTAGGTAGCAACACCATTCCATGAATGGTAGAGAAATCGATTAATTCCCAGAACGTTTGTTTCTGCCCGCAAAGGCGATTACGTTGATAGTGCCCATTTATGTACTTTTATTTATTTGCAAAACCGGTGCTCGGTATTGTCTGATTCTTGTTAAAAATGTATTGGAATTTATACGAGTAAAATATTAATTCATTAGACTTAGTTTTTGTTACGAGCAAAATTGCATTTATTTTTCATTTAGTTATTGAAAGTCTTTACAACAAAGTGGATGCGAGAACAGATTAGAACGATGATCCGACAAAAGTATAAACTGTGTGTGTGTGTGTTAAAATATTTGACTCTCACGATTCTGTGATATGGATGTGACATTCTTTCATCATCATGAATTTAATCTGGTTTGACCATGGCTATTTACCAACCTACCGTAAAAGACTTGCCACCGAGCGATTTAGCGTTCAGGTACGATGGCGTGTAGAAACCGATTAGGGACATGATCACACTAATATTATAAAGGCGAAAATTTGTATGTGTATGTGTGTGTGTTTGTGTGTGTGTTTGTTACTCCTTCACGCCACATCGAATGAACCGATTTTGGAATGGAGGCAGCTCACATCCAGGATTAAAACATAGGCATTTTATCCCGGAAAATTAAAGAGTTCCCGCGGGAATTACAAAACCTTAATCCACGCGGACGAAGTCGCGGGCATCATCTAGTATAGTATAATTTTTTTTACTGCGACACCCCTTTTCAGTAGGCCGCCACTGCCTCAGTCTACTTCATCAAGCAGTCGATTTTGTTATCGAATAGGTAGTCAATTATGAAACTTCAACAGAAGATCGGGTAAAGTGGGCAAAGTATGCCGGAACGCTCAGCTGAAAAATAAGATATTCACACTAATTTTTAGAAAGACGAAATTTTGTATGTGTGTACTATTTTCACTGAGTTTCTTAAAAAAAAGGATGAGCTAAGCATATCCTAATCCTAATAATATTATAAAGGCGAAAGATGTGTGTGTATGTTTGTTACTCCTTCACGCTACAACAAATGTCTGAAATTTGGTATGGAAATAGCTCATTCCCGGTATTAACACAAAGGCTAAATTTTATCCCGGAAAAGGTAAAGACTTCCCGCAGGAATTAAAAAAACTGAATCTAGGAAGACGAAGTCACGGGCATAATCTAGTTTTGTATAAAATTCACCGGACTAAAGACCATTTTGAACATGGCGTTTGATGTCACGCCACCTCTCTGTACAGAGAGAGAAATTATCCCGATCGGAATATCTCCGTCCAAACGTCCAGTGTCCACTGTTTAAAGGACGCAATGACATCGCACATTGTACAGCTTTTTACAATAGTTACCACCGAGGCACAACGCATTGTTGTCATAAACGAAGTTCGCCATTGTCGATTGCAAAGTTGGAGGCATCGGCGCGAGATACCGTGTGACGCGGACGCTTGTTCAAAGGACATCTGATGGTGAGTGAATTAATCGCCTGTCCACGCGTCAAAACGATCGCCCCCGAGATACCATCCTGCCCTATGCTACCTATTCGTTGTAGAACAAATTTGATACGAGGTAATAGATAAAGCGTTTATTATACCAAATGAAATGAATACACTTTCTTTATAAGTACACCTTATTAAAATGAACTGAAATTACATAAGAGTAAAAATGGCGGTTTATCGCTAAGACGCGATCTCTACCAGGCAACCATGTTAGAGAGTTACGTACGTTATGACACTTTTACCTTATGTTACAATTTAATATATATTTATTATTAAGCTATTGCATAGCTTCTATCGCGGGCCAGCATGGAGACCGAATCCAGAAATTCCGTAACGAAAATAACCTGACACGGGACTCCTCTACGGTGAGCCGCTAGATGGCGTTGATAAAAAATGCTATGCAATAGCTTTACCGCGGCAGTCCCCGAGTGCCACACGTCTTTTTTTTAAATGAGAATTGTGCATAAATAATACTATGTCGGTGTTAGCGCTAACTTTGAACACAGTTTTTAAGTTTTGATTAATGAAAACTGTTGCAAGTAATAAGTTTAATAAATAATTTCTTAATAATAAATTCTTAAGTCTTAAGTCATAAGATCTTAAGTCTTATTGTTAACCTGTATTTTTATGAAGGATAAATCTTCTATATACAGGGTGTCCCACGTCGATGCCACATGGAGGGGAAGTACCTTAAATATTGTAGATGGAACATTTTACTGAAAGAAGACTTCATTTTAATTTAAAAAACAATTTAAACTGCATTCATAGATTTTTAAATAATTGCCTGGTTGAACCGGGACTCGAACCCGCTATACTAGAAAAAAAATTAACCTGTATCTTTATCATACCGATCGGAAGGTTTCATCATAAGGATTATTTTTTGTTAAATAACATAGCATGAGAAATAAAAGGAAGACCATGAATTTTAGCCTTTGATGTAAAATTTTGTTCAGAAAAATGAAAAGCTGACATTGGCGTATCGACATACAACTGACATTGATTTATTGGTTTGTCCTTCAATCCCGCTGCAACAGAGCTACGAATTGCAGCGAAATCAACAAACAAACACACTTTCGCATTTATAGGTAATATAAGTAAGGATTAGTAAGGATAGTAAGGATCGGGAAATGATGCGTTCTTCTCAAGTGGGTACTCATTAGTAATAGTTCATGTCAGTTGTATGTTTTTTTTTTTTTTTTTTTTTTTTTTTTTTTTTTTTTTTTTTTTTTTTTTTTTATATTTTTAGCGAGCAAACGAGCAGGCGGGTCACCTGATGTTAAGTGATTACCGCCGCCCATGAACACTTGTAGCACCAGAGGCACCACCAATGCGTTGCCGGCCTTTCAGGAATTTGTTGGTCCGCCCCTTGAATAACCCCATGTTGTAATGTCAGCCGCCAATGTCAGCTTTTCATTTTTCTGAACAAAATTTTTCATCAAAGGCTAAAATTCATGGTCTTCCTTTTATTTCTCATGCTATGTTATTTAACAAAAAATAATCCTTATGATGAAACCTTCCGATCGGTATGATAAAGATACAGGTTAATTTTTTTTCTCGTATAGCGGGTTCGAGTCCCGGTTCAACCAGGCAATTATTTAAAAATCTATGAATGCAGTTTAAATTGTTTTTTAAATTAAAATGAAGTCTTCTTTCAGTAAAATGTTCTATCTACAATATTTAAGGTACTTCCCCTCCATGTGGCATAGCCGTGGGACGCCCTGTATATAAAATTCAAAGTCCTGACTGACTGACTGACTGACTGACTGACTGACTGACTGACTGACTGACTGACTGACTGACTGAGATATCAACGCACAGCCTAAACTACTGAAGTTAGAAACTTGAAATTTTTACAGTTGGTTCCTTTTATGACGTAGGCGCACACTAAGAAAGGATTATTGGAAATTTCACCCCTAAGGGGTTTAAATAGGGGATGGAAGTTTATATGAAACTCCGTCATTTTTCAAGCTGTTTCCACCAAAGTTGGTATTTGAGCTTTCAGTTAAAAATAAAAAAGTACGTGTGTCACAGTTATTGAAAATTCCACCCCAAAATCTAATTCCACGCGGACGAAGTCGCGGGGGCAAAAGATAGTCTTTAATATAGACTATTAACTTAGTCCATCTATCTTCATACTATATTTCATTCAGTCAGAAGTTATAGGGTTCTATCAGTCACTCAGAGTGACAAAACCTACAAGGTTCACACCAAGTGGATTGGTATTACATCGCTTCGCTCGATAAATAAGCGTAATTTTGAAAACACAAACCGTAAAACTTACAAAACCATACCTACTATCTCTTTAAACAAAAAGCAGTAGTATAAAGCAAAAATCTTTCCCAGTTACTGCAATATTTTACAGTGAAAAATCCACCAATATATGTAGTTATGCAAGAACAATAGTAGATAACGAAGAGCGAGTGTTTGGTTTCGAATCAACGTAAAAACAGTTCGCACTCGCTGCCAAAACTAGTACATTCTCTCACACCGGCTAGAACACATGTAGATGCCAAATAAATAATATTATTCCAATGACATTGGATTACGAAATTGGTCGTCACTCCTCATCTGTACTTAATATAATAAAGTGGAAGAGTTTGTTTGTTTGAACGCGCTAATTTCTGGAACTATCAGTCGGATTTGAAAAATTCTTTTTGTATCTGATAGCCCCAATTCTTGAGGAAGGTTAAAGACTATTCAATATCTCGGTACGAATCTTAGAAGCCGAGCAATAAATAAAATAGCGCGGGCGAACAATGCGATGCGGTAAGTCGGTGGTCGAGGGCGGTCACCCGACGAGAACCGAACAAGAACCGAACCGAAGGCTATTTATCCGGAAGTCCGGAAGATCAAAGCGTTCCCACGTGATTATTAAAAACTAAATCCACGCGGACGAAGTCGCGGGCAACAGCTAGTTAGTAATAATTTGCTTTGAAAATAAGTCCGCAGAAACTGTTTTTAAGTCTCAATACCCCAAAAGGTTCGTTTGTGAACTACAAGTAAGAACTGTGATTGTATTTTTTTTAATTCTATGACATGATAGTCCTCGACTGCGATCTCACCTGATGGTAAGTGACAATCCAGTCTTGGAAGGGTTATGGAAGCGTAGATTCAACCCGTACGCCTAATCGGTTTCTACACGACATCGTGCCGGAACGCTGAATCGCTTGGTGGCACATCTTTGACGGTAGGGTGGTAACTAGCCACGGCCTAAGCCTCGTTATAGTGCGGACTGAAAATTAAAAGGTCGCAGGTTCGAACCCGCAAAAACCGCATCAAAATCGTTACGAAGCTACGAGACAGACACATAGACACACACGTCAAACTTATAACACCCGTCTTTTCGGTAGGGGGTTAAAAAGAACATCTCTAAAATGGTACGCGCCGTATAATTTGGAATTGTTTCCTCACGAAAAAACGTTACGCGAAGAAAATCAAAAGCTTTATTTACTTAGGGAAACGTACCAGACGTAACATAAAATTCGAATAAATAATTCAGAAGCACCATTACGTCGCTCCAGAGACGGCGAATCGACCTGAGGAAACTACGCCCTTAAATATTTTATCACAGGCGTTATATGTATTGCAATTTTCATTAATGATTGATAAGGATTTCAGCTGGGGAAGGAAAGCCGACCGACCGACAACACCCATACATAACTAAAATGTAGTGTGCGTCCGGGCAGCCCAGGGGCAGCCTCATCAGAAAGCGGAGATCATACTATACCTTTTGTTTTATTTTATTTGATATCATATTAATACTATCTTATTTTTACCCTCGAAGATATTATTTACTAGCTGATGCCCGCGACTTCGTCCACGTGGATTTAGTTTTTCAAAATCCAGCGGGAACTCTTTGATTTTCCGGGATAAAAAGTAGCCTACTTACGTCGATCCGTAGCTCTTTTGCAGTTTTATTGGAGGACAAACAAACACACTTTCGCATTCTTCGCAAAAAACTTAAATCTAAATTAGTGAAATAAAAATAAAAATGAATAAAATCTAAAATCCCATCGAAGTCACTGCGATGTGGCATAGTACCCAAGATTCTGGCAGCATTGCCCCTTTGGATGGTCAAATTAATTCTTTCGGCAAGGTAGCTGCCAGTTCTTGGATCCACGTTAGACTCGATTATTGGGCCCCACGGTCCCAAGGTCTACACTAAATGGCAAAAATAAGAAAACTCTATCGAGGTTTTCATGTTTTTTGTGCCTTTTAGCCTGTTCGGTACTAAGGAAATAGACAGTCAAAATGTGGGGCACATAGTTAGAAGAAATGATGGTCGTTAGGGTCCCGAGGTGCTGGAGTGGTGACCCGCATCGCAAAGCACGGTGTTGGCAGATCCCCCACTAACTGATGGACTAAAATAATTTGGATTTTTTTCTGAATTTTATAATTTATTAAGTGCGAAAAAATCGGGACTGTAATATCGAAAATTGTTGAAAAAAAAAATCAACGACTTGTACACGTCCCTTTTAATAAAACATCCATACAAAAGGAAGGTGAAAAATATCCTCAATCAATATCCAGGGGAATGAGCCGATACACGGGTCCGGTTAATTATACACGGTGCGACGGGTGCGGGGTGTAGAGGTGTGTCGAACAAATTCGCCGGATTAGACCCACTTTGTCATTGTGCGCTTTGACCTCTTATCCTATCTACAAATACAAAGATCGGCGATTGTAAAAGATCACGTAGAAAACAGGTGGAAACGTGCGGCACACAACTCCGACTTTTAGGATTTTTGCGGAGCGTTTAAGTGCCGATTTCCGCAACATCGAGATAAATTGGGCATTTTGACAGTTTTTGTATTGAAATCTGCCTAAACATCAAATTTACTCTTGAATAAGACTTATATTCCTACTTTTGAAATCGGCCCTAAAGCAATTAATTAACACTTGCTTTAACGTAAATGGCAATGTCGTCAGAAAACCTGTTTCCTGAGAGTACTTCATGATTTTTTTATTCCATGACAAATGATGTTCTCAAAGGTATGTCATGTCTGTCTTGGCCGTGGTTGATTATGGTGGACTCTTCTCATTAGAGAGAACACCTGATGACCTGATTCTAGTTGTTTTTAATTTCACATGTGGGTGTTTCAATTTAAATTTGTCATATTTGCGCCTTGGCAATTTCTGCCTTAGTAGCCGCCGCTTCCACCTACTTGCTATAGTGTAGCTATTTCAAAAGTTTTGTTGGAATTTAGTTCATTTTGTTAGATAGTAAACAAGGTAAACAAGCTTTCATTTAGCCAACGTCTAAACAAGCTATATAGGTTTACGTGCATTGTGAATTGTAAAGGCTTATATGGGTACTTACTCCTAGCCCTAGCCTAGGGTTGCGTCTTTCTTCAAAATTATAATGTACCTAATAATGTGTATATTTTTAAACGACTTCAAAAAAGGCAGTCCTCAATTGGTCGGAAAGTTTTTATTATTTTATTTTTTTCGTATGTTCCCCGATTACTCGAAGACGCTTGGGCCGATTTGGAAAATTCTTTTCTTGTTTGAAAGGGTATACTTCCCAGGTGATCATCAGATCAGGCTCAGGATGGAATCCTGGAGAAGTCGAGGGAATTCTTTAAATACTTCATAGTTGCGTTCGAAGGCGGGTTTTTAATATTTATAGAGTTTATGAAAATTCCTCTTATTCCGTCGGGATTTAAAAAGCTATTACATTTATCCTATTATGCTATTAATATTATAAATGCGAAAGTTTGTATGTTTGTTACTCAATCACGTCGCAACGACTGAACCGCTTTGGCTGTTTGGCACAGAGATAGATTATAGTCTGGAATGGGACATAGGCTACTTTTTATCCCCGGAAATAGGAGAGTTCAAAACCTCAATCCACGCGAACGAAGTCATGGTTATCAGCTAGTTCCAGATAAAATTAGAGAGAGAGAGAATGCATCTGCTGATAACCCTATTTCCTCCTATATTCACTTTTAGCAGCAGCACAATACTGGCCCATCAAACTACAATATGCGGGGCTTCGAAAGCATCATGATCGGATCTCTGTTAGGTAATTACAAATTAATCACGATAATTTGTTTAATATACAGTACTAAAATACGGATTTATGTACAGACAGTGTTTGAACCTGGTTTGAACGTCGTCAGATAAAACAAAAGATTTTGCTATCATTTTCAGCGCAAGACTCAAAAGCCTTAAGTGCTGAGTATGAGAGTTCATTGGTTGTGGCGTGCACACACACACACACACACACACACACACACACACACACACAAAAACTTTTACCTTTATAATTATTATAGTGATCTCTCTTTATGGAACTAAAGGTGTTCATATCCGAATGATGATTTCGTTAGTTCTTCTCCCGTCTAGGTAGGCATATTATAATTGATTAGAAATGTTGCCGACTGACGCAGTCGCAGGTAATGGGGCAGCTTGGAATTGCAATGGATGGATAATATCCCGTTCAATTGGGCTGCATCCGGCATGTCCCGGCAATTGTATTTATCAACGAATTGCCTCTCGATTGCTTATGAATTTTGAATTTGCGCATGAACATTACAGAATTCCAAACCCGAAAGGAAATTTTATACAAAAAATAAATTAAAAAGTGTTCTTTCCTATCGATTAATAAAAGATTTACGCAAATCAGTCCAGAAATATTGCAAATGTCGTGTACGTGTACAGAAAAACACAACTCCTCCATTTTTGAAAGTCGTTTAAAAAGGCAACATTTAAAAAATATATATATTAGCCAAGCTGAAGTTGACTTATATCCCCATATACCCTCCAAATAAGCGGAAAGCTTGTGCTAGGAGTGAGTACGACAATAGTGCGACGAGTGAGGTTCGAACCTGCGACCTTTCAGTTTTCAGTCCGCACCCTTAACCGTTGGGCTATTGAGGCTTGAAGTTAATTACGATAGAACATTTAGAAGATAAATAAGACATTAATTATTACCATAGTAATACGCCTCATTAGATTACTATGTACCTAATCTGTTCATCATAATTTAAATTAAAAATCATCACAATTAACTGTGATTAACACTCGAGCAGCATGCAATTCCTAAAATAACAGTATTATTGCAGACAATGTATTCTTTCAATAAAATTATCGAAACAAAGACGTACTCATTTGATTACTTTTCATCACGCACTTGATTTGTGTCATATTGATTCGTATAGTTATCGTCAAAGTTCGTAGATAGGTACACTAGCTTTTGCCCCCGCGACTTCGTCCGCGTGGAATTAGATTTTGGGGTGGAATTTTCAAAAACTGTGACACACGTACTTCTTTATTTTTAACTGAAAGATCAAATACCAACTTTGATGGAAACAGCTTGAAAAATGACGGAGTTTCATATAAACTTCCATCCCCTATTTAAACCCCTTAGGGGTGGAATTTCCAATAATCCTTTCTTAGTGTGCGCTTACGTCATAAAAGGAACCAACTGTAAAAATTTCAAGTTTCTAACTTCAGTAGTTTAGGCTGTGCGTTGATATCTCAGTCAGTCAGTCAGTCAGTCAGGACTTTGAATTTTATAGATACAAACGTCGTTAGATAGATTTACAAACATTCGAGCTCGCGACTTTGTTCGTCTGTGCCGAATTAAATCTTATACTAACCCGTAGTATAGGGTTTAATTCCTCCTGTCCTGGTGGGTGGTCCTCAACAACACCCATGCAAAAAATCACGGCGATCTGTTGTTTTTTTTGTGTGATTGAAGGACAAACCAATAAACCAACAAACAAACACACTTTCAATTTATTACAGAGTTCCCATAGCGACCTTCCGGCTCCATCACTAGACCCTGGGTTAACATTCAGGGTCTTACTCAGATCTTGGGTCTAGTTGGTGGAAGTGGGTGGACAAAACAAAATTACTCAGAAACAAAATATTTTTGTTTTGAAAAAAAATTTACATCGCTGGGTTAAGTAATGTTAGCCTTACTTTGAAACGGGCCTCCTGTAAACAATTGTGTTACACTACAGTAAATCAACAAGTGAGAACAAAGAAATGTTTATAGGTTTTAACAGAATATGTCATTATTTCAGCTCTGTAACCGCTGTCTGTAACAAACGTCTTGCTACAAACAACTACATTCGAAGCAACAAATTATAAATGTTTTCGATTTCGAAAATAACATTCATGTTATTTTTTTTATTTTTTATTCGATGACAAGATAGCCCTTGACTGCGATCTCACCTGATGGTAAGTGACGATGCAGTCTAAGATGGTAGCGGGCTAACTTGGAAGGGGTATAGCAGTGTAAATTCAACCAATACCTCTAATCGGTTTCTTCACGCCATCGTGCCGGAACGCAAAATCGTCTTTGACGGTAGGGTGGTAACTAGCCACGGCCAAAGCCTCCCACCAGACCAGACCAGAGACAATTTAGAAATTATAAATTCCTAAATTGCCCCCACCGGGAATCGAACCCGAGACCTCCCAGTTATAAGAGTAAAGCGCTCACCACTGCGCCAGGGAGGTCGTCAAAATATTTTCGACGCACACTGCCATACCCCTTCCAAGTTAGCCCGGTACCATCTTAGATTGCATCGTCATTTACCATCAAGTGAGATCGCAGTCAAGGACTATCTTGTTATTGAATAAAAGAAAAGTGTTGTTAGGAATCAGAATTTTCGTGATGTTTTTTATTCGACAACTTAACTCTACTTACCATTTGTTTATTAACTCTCAGATATTATTATTGTAAAGGTGTAGCAATAAAGAATTTTCTATTCTATTCAAGTAAGTAAAGGTAAATACTAAATACCTTTACTTACTCAACTTTTCGAGGGTACCGTAATTCGACCTTCGACCCCAGCACGCATCTCTGACTTTTGCGAATTACGTTCGTTTTTAGCAACAAATTATAAAAGTTTTCGAAACTCTATTAGCTCCATGCTATAGATGTATCACGCATGTGCTAAGTTTTAATTTAAAAAAAAAAAGATTAAGAACCGCATGACCTAACCGTCAATATTAATTGATGATGAGTACTGAATGTTTTATTCAAAAGGATCATACTTGAACGTATTATTATATAAACACTTAATTTCTCGTCAATAAGAAGTTAACCTTCAGTTCTTTCATTATACCTTATAAATATTCAAGACGTTAATAGTTACCGTTTTTTTTCTATTCTTCAGTAATGATGGCATTACACGGCGCGTTGTCGTACCCTCTTTGGTCTGTAATTATAAGTGTTAACTCGCGATTTTTGAAACATACTTTGAAACTGAGGAGAGCATCATTTGGGGTATTGGTTAGATAAACACCCGTTGTAAAAATGCTTACTAGCTAATTTATATTAGGGTGTATTTATCTATACTTATGTTTAAGACTATTGTCATTTCGAAATAACTACACAACAGTTCAAATTATAACTAAAATATACATGTCTGTGTATGTGCGTGTAGGTCGATTTAAACGCGTCTTTGTTTATTTAATTTATTATCACTAGTTTGTGTTAGTTTTTAAAAATCTTAGGGAAACCCTTTATTTTTCCAGAATAAAAGTAGTCAGTTACTCAATCCGTTACTTCGTTGTTTTGGGATTGAAGGACAAACCAAAAAACAAACACTTATTATAACAGTAAGTATTGTTATTTTGTACATGTGATAACATAACAAAAAAACACTGATTTGACCAAGGCAAGTGAATCTTAGATTAGCAATGTCAAGGCGAGCCAAGGCTTGCGCTCGTCTCGCTTACCACGAGACAGTTTTAGACGTTAGGATAGATTGCGTTTGAGGAAGCGCGTTCCAAACGCGCGTGTATGCGAGAAAAAGGGCAGTGTTTTATCGCGCCGTGTGAAGCCACGATAACATTAACACATGGCAACTAAACAAAGCGTCACTTTCAAGTCATCTATAAATAATGAATTAGTAGACTACATTTTTACATTTAACTATAGGCCTGTTGCTTAACGGAGACAGTTTCTGGGGGCATGTTGATAAATGGGAGACGGATAGGTGCCAAAAAGGTGGCAATTGAAGTAAGTATAGGTTTTAATTCAAAATAAATGTAGATATTACAGACAATAAGGTCTAACTACTGAACTGGTAATGACGTTCCAACCCAGAAGCTGACATACTTTGGCTATTTTTTATACACGGGATTTTCAAGGACTTGAAATCGCGCGAATTAGAATTAGAATTAGAATTTATTTATTGCCAAAATACACGTGATATGGTGTTACAGAATGTTTTGCGAAACAGTGTATTGCCATGTATGGCGTGCAATAGTATAGGTCAAATTGACTAAGTACAACCAATTCATTTTATTATTAAAATAAACTATCGATAAATAGCAAAAGCACTTAGTTGCGGGCATTATCTAGTGGCTTATACAATCTTGATATACAATAGAATAAAATGTAAAGCAATTGAAGAAAACAAAGAAATTAATTTACATTATCTTAATATAACTGTTTATATTCTTTTTTCTATAAACTGTAATTTTACATATACTTAATAAGTTTTATGCTTGGAGGATATAACCAACGTTTCATGAGAAATTAAATTTAATATACACAGATTGATGTTTAAACATAATTCCATAAGGAATGATTTATGTTACACCACGCACGATCCGTGCATCGTATAGAAAATTCTTGGGCGTTAACTTACATACATTGAGCGAATTGAATTACGATAAAAGATTATGCCGCGTTTAAAGATTAGCAGGTATTTAGAAAGAGAACATGTACTTCTATAATATAATATTAGGTTTATAATTAAAATGCGTTTAAAGTAGTTTCAAAATCGTATTAATGTGGATTTATGCTTCACCATTTACGGATCAGACGTGACCCAGCCTGGCGAAATATTAAGGGTTTACTGCCTGTATGGGATGTGCATTGTGCATAGTGTGAAAAAGTTTATATAATACTATGAAAATTATTAGTTCTTGCTCACGACTTCGTCCGCGAAGATTTTACCCCATTGCAATCTACGAGTATATTTCCAGGATAAAGTATCCTAGCGGCTAGGTAACTAACTCCAGCCCCTTAACTAATTCAAGCCGACGCCTTGTGTTGCTCCATTAACAAGCACACTACTATTTGTAATGTTATATGGATAGCCCTTACAAATTTTAACCCAACCCGGCTTGTGTACGGCGTACAATGAATCTAGCTTTATTCAGTTCAATGAGACCATTTTGCCGCACCGCGAACGGAACTCTAAAAAGGCAATTAACGTTATATGCATCAAAAATTAAGTAAAGTACATTGAAGCGGGTGTTCACAAAAAGCGATGGCGGTGTCAAAGCGGTAGTTAGACTGATAGCGCCTACGGTTAGCACAAATAGCATTAATATAAACTAGAATCGAACGTTGCGCGCTATCGATTAGGAGCCGGCGTTTACAACAATTAATGACCTGCATGTCCCTCCGACAAAGCTATGGCAAAACAAATAGACGCGACGCGCCTCCCCGCTCTACAGGATGCTCGGAATCTGGCACCCGCCAATGAGTCTACATATCGATACCTCCTACGTAAGTTGTGGTATCCCACAAAATTGGCATTTTGGGATTGTTGCACTATACCGTTTGTTTTTATCTATTTTATGTATTCGTTTAAAAAAAATTAAAAACAGCATTCTTTAACATACTTTCAAGATGTGTAAAGTGGTAAGTATCGTTATTAAAATGACGGCCTAAACCATTTTATTGAGCTTCACAACAATTAACGCGTCACGACAGCGTTTTGGAGATACAACAACTTACGTAGGAGGTATCGATATTCGTAGCTGCGTGTCTCGGATACGGAACACTCAACCCGGAAACGCTACAGCTTTAAACTCAAAACATTTTTATTTAGTCACCTTAATCAAAACAATTTTTTGAGTCAAACAAACTAACGGCAATAAGAAGCTATGTGTTTATGTCAATTTTTTAAGCTAAAGCTTCATTACACATTAATTACTTTGTAATTTATACATCCATTGTACATTCGTGTTATTCTTATTTTTGTTCATTTTAATAAATATAAACTGATAAGCTAATTTATTTATTTAGTTAAATATGATTAACTTTCTATCTAAATAATGTTGGTTAATTGATAAAATACAGTTTCTTCATATTTATAAAATTCTAGATCAGAACTACCTTAACATAATTACATAATTATATAATAACATTTAATTACTAAAAAATAAATATTTAATTATTCACAATAACAATGTTGATTAATTAAGATCATTTTAAGTCCTTGTTTATAATGAGAGAATAATAGTGAATTATAATGATTAATCACTACATAGTTTAATATTTATTCAGCGTTTTCTATTCACACTAACTTCCTTTTAAAAAGCATAACTTATTAGTAACGGGAAATATCGATTTAATTTTGTATGTTAATTTTAATATCGGCGAAAACGAATTATTCAACTAAACATGGCACACCCTGTATTCTAGCAGCGTTGTGGGGTGCAAGAGCTACGCAATTGTGTGCGTGACTTGCTGGTGTGCGTTAGTTTAGGCAGGGGTGTCGTGCTTAGACAATTTTAGTATCACATATTGCAAAATAATGCGTGCTCATAGCGCATGGCAGTAACCGAACCTTGTTTATGGTGTTTTAGATTCTGAACCTTTACCTTCATTTTCCAACATTTTCGAACGCTTCGCATTTAACACTCGTGGGTATTTGCTTATATCCTAGTGGTTGAGTTTGAGACTTTCGTTACCTAAGGAAACTTGCTCACCTAAAAGTTCTTCAAATTGTTCTCAAAGATATTGTGTTCACTTGGCTAGTAGTAATTCCTTGGCTTAATTCCTTTTCATGTACCGAGCAATTGTTTGATGATGAATAGAAACTTTTTGCAGTCCACATTAAGTTTCATCGTTGCTTCAACTGATAGATGTCCACTGCTGGACAAAGGCTAAGGTTTCTTGCTGTTCCAAGTTACAAAACACAATCTTTGTGTTCTGTAGCTTGGAACTTGCCATTTGTGTCCAGCGACAGCCAGCGACTCGCTTAGAATAGAAAGAATAATTTTTTATTCAAATAAACTTTCACAAAGTGCTTTAGAATCGTCAAATGAATCTACGTTCGGAATGCCGTTCCAACTGAGAAGAACCAGCCAGAAATTCGGCGATTGCTCTTTAAAAATAATACATATATGGAATGCCATGCAAGTCCTTGGAAGAGACTTAAAAGTATTTAGTATTAAGTCTGATAATATAAAGAATACTTATTCAACAAGGAATTGAATCTAGAACCGCCAGTTTTTCAGACAAGCTATCACACCGCTGTGCCATTAGGGTCTACGATTAGATATAATTTTATTTATTGAGTCGCAAGTCTTTCAAAAACTGGCATTTTCACATATCCATTGTACTGTAATAAAACAAAACCGGTTTATCCCTTTAGCACACCTCCTCCACCGCGAAATGATTGTGAAGTGAATCCGCGGAAGTACTTTTAAAACTGGTCCAGTCTATGAAAAGCGAAACTAAAGCGAAGCGTAGTTCTAACGAAAATAATATTTAATCGTGATCTCTATGTCAATCAAATCCTACATTGACGCATTTGATTTCGGTACCTAAAATTTGACGATGGAGTTGTACTAAGTGTTTGATTAGATTGTCCAAATCGCTTGAGAACGAGGTCAAACTGTCTATTAGCCGACCGTATTTCATGAAATGTAGCAGGTAGATAGGTAGGTAGGTAGAACCTACTTAATAGATGTGTATTCCTATTGCCGTTATAACAAGGAATAATAAAGACTTAAAAATTAAAGGCCTCCATACAATAAACTTTTGTTTTTCAATCCCATATTAAATCATATGACCACAGAAAATTAAACAGATAAACGTTGTTTGTGCTAATTTACTTCAACAAAGTACAGCTCATAGTTCGTAAAATCTCCGCCTTAGAACAAGTACTTTCTTTTGTTTCTGCTTCTACAATTCCGTAGCGGGAATGTACTAAAAGCCTAAGTCATATATATTATTTGCATTGAATTTCGCAACAGCTATTTGTGAAATCCAAACTGTTTTCTAGGTTTCTAAATGAGATATGTAGACCAAATTTTTAGGTCACATATCATTTTCCCGTCTGTTTCTAAAATATGCAGTCTATATACTATTAATAGGAATTGGATGCAGATTTATTTCTCACGTATTGTGTCATAAGCTTTATTCGTATTTTCACTAAAATAGGCGGTGTTATTTATAACTAAAAGATGTCACCGTCGAACTCTGCCCTGAAAAAGAATGACGTGTTATGCAATAATTATGAACCTTTGTGAAATGTTCTGCAGTTACTTGCAATTATTTATTAGAGTCTCACTACATGATAGTTCATTTATTTATTTGCATAAATTACTCGCGGCTTCCCTCCCGCCATCATCTATATATATAAAATTCAAAGTCCTGACTGACTGACTGACTGAGATATCAACGCACAGCCTAAACTGCTGAAGTTAGAAACTTGAAATTTTTACAGTTGGTTCCTTTTATGACGTAGGCGCACACTAAGAAAGGGTTATTGGAAATTCCACCCCTAAGGGGTTTAAATAGGGGATGGAAGTTTATATGAAACTCCGTCATTTTTCAAGCTGTTTCCATCAAAGTTGGTACTTGAGCTTTCAGTTAAAAATAAAAAAGTACGTGTGTCACAGTTTTTGAAAATTCCACCCCAAAATCTAATTCCACGCGGACGAAGTCGCGGGGGCAAAAGCTAGTCTATTAAAAGAAGATTAAAAGTATTTAAGTAATTAGTGATTTGGCATTGATATGCAAAATCACCAATTTGATTTTTTGCATTTTTCAGCTGTTCTTTTGGGTCTTCTATATATTTTTTCATTATCTTTGTTCCACACCTGTATTAGAGTCATCAAAACAAAAAAAATATTATTCAAATTGGTCAAGTAGTTTTTGAATTTTAGCCAGACGATTAGCAATTGATTTTTATTATAAACTAGCTTTATTCTGCGGCTTCGCTCACGTTAAGTTCGATTCTTCCAACCCCTATTTTATCCCCTTCGGGGCTGAATTTTCAAAAATCCATTCTTAGCGGACGCATACATCATAATAGCTATCTGTATGCCAAATTTTAGCCCGATCCGGCCAGCGGTTTGAGCTGTGCGTTGATAGATCAGTCAGTCAGTCACCTTTGCCTTTTATATATTTAGACTAGCTGATGCCCGTGACTTCGTTCGCGTGGATTGAGTTTTTTTAAATTCCCGCGGAAACTCTCTTATTTTCCGGGATAAAAAGTAGCCTATGTGTTATTTCAGACTATAATCTATCTCTCTGTCAAACAACCAAATCGGTTTAGTCGTTGCGGCGTAATTGAGTAACAAACATCCACCCATCCATCTATACATCCAAACTTTCGCATTTATAATATTAGTAGGATATAGCTGTGTACAAGATTTATGAAAGTCGTTCAAAAACACTGATGTCCTGTACAAGTATGTAGATACCTACTTGGATAGGAACATGAGTGTTTTGAATGAGGGTTTTCTAGTATTTAAGTTAGCTAATAGCCTGTCAAGTTTGTACAATGGCGTCATGTTTTTCACATTTGGACAATAGCTGCTGCGTTCACGTGGTATGCTAGACCACAGCTGAGCGGAAATGACATGCCAGTCGAGTTCTTTTAACAGTGATAGTCGAAACGCAACTTAGTCAATAGACTAGCAATTGGCGAGCATTGATTCATTCATGTATTGAGCTTTTTCATACATGTACCTAGAACTGTTGGTTGACTGACACAAAACGCGTTGTTTCCAACATTGCACTGTCGCCTGTCTATCGGTCTTCTATCGGATATACTTTGGAGAGTGCGCGCAGGAACTTGTGCCCCCCTTACCGTTTTACCACAGAACTTCGAGAAATCGTGAGCGATGGCGCCCATACGTGGTTGAAATCCAACCTACTGGCACGAAACGCTTCAGTTCAACGTTTCTGAAACGAACGGCTAAGGTATGGAACGCACTTCCAGCTTCTGTGTTTCCGGCCACGTATCATCTGAGTACCTTCAAGACAAGAGTGAATAGGCATTTTCTAGGCAAGCGCGCTCCAACCTAGACCTCATCAATGCTTTACACCATTGATTGTCGTCAAGCGCAAGCCTATCTCATAAAAAAAAATTGCAGACTGAAATTGAAAATGGTGGCCAACTTGATTTGAGTTAAGATCTGCTATTTACTGACGAAACCCTGTAAGATCTACCAATTTCATACTTCTTGATAAATGAATTAGTATACTTATATAGTATTTCTTTTTTGATTAAAAGGGAAAACATAAAATTGAATTCTTAGTAACCAGTTACTAACTACTTGTTCATACGAGTAATATTAGTGTGAGCATTGCGCCTGAGCATCTTCCGCTAGATTTGCAAAGCCATGCCGCGATCGACTCGACTAGTAGCCGCGCTAATAGAATGGTAGATTTATGACGTGTCATAAGAGCTACAAGTTAGCCTACATGAAATAAATAAATTTTGAATTTTGAATTTTTTTTTTGATCGACCGGTTGGCTACCCGTGCTCCAAAAAAAATTTAAATTATTTAGTTCATTTAGCGTAGCAACTCTTATGACAAGTCAAGACTCTACCATCGGTTCGGAAAACAGATTCTGCTTAGAATAGCCCGAAAGAAACTCAGTTGCTCTTTTAAAAAAAAATGCAATATTATTGCTATTAGTGTAATAAGTTTAAGGACGCCAAATTTAAGATCAAGTATTAAGGTTAGATTTGGACGTAATCAAGTGGTCGCAAATTATCAGCAACGCTGCATACCTCGTACGGACGTAACCGGCCAAAATTCAGATTTGAACGCTTAACATTGGGATTCTTAACCAGGCCCCGGGCAGGCCGGTTGTGGAAAATCTCGAAAATTCCGCCGCAGATCGCACGAGGATCGAAATATGCCATAAGGCATTTAGCAAAATGACCGATCTCCGAGATTCGACACATTCCACGCTGTGAAACGATCCCGCGGTGTGGTTTTTTTAAACGAGGTGTAGAAACCGATTAAGGGTATGGGTTGAATTTACACTGCTATACCCCTTCCGAGTAGGCCGGCTACCATCTTAGACTGCATCGTCACTTACAGGTGAGATCGCAGTCAAAGGCTATCTTGTCATCGAATTAAAAAAAAAGGGTCTCAATTCATCGGACTTTTTTTAAGTATGCTCCCCGATTACGCGAAGATGCCTGGACTGATTTGGAAAATTCTTTATTTGTTTGAAAGGGCACACTTCCCAGGTGGTCCCATCATCAGGTCAGGACCTGATGATCGAATCTTGGAGAAATCGAAAGAACTCTTCATATTTTATACGCACCTTGTAGTGACAAACTTTGCTCAGCTGTGGTGAAATTGCCTTTGTCGAGTATTCGCTTCCGACCAAGTTTGCGCGCTCCGTGAGAAGTAATTTAAAATTTGTTTACCATTTATGTAAGCTAAGAAAAAATTGATTGTAAGTATACATAGGCATTTAATTTTTAATGTTCCATTCATTTGGTTACAAAACCCTAAAATCATTAAAAATCTACAAAGAGTGTTTAGCTGAGAACAATGGGGGACGGCGTCATGATATAAGCAGAGATTGTTTATAAATAGGCGCGGATTCGCACAATAACCGGCGATTGTTATAGTTTTGTTATTAATGATTCTATTTTTCTCTGTTTCAGGTAAGTTGCACAATAAAATTGGATTTGTTTGGAATTCCTCGTCGAATGTAACAATCGATCGGCTACGCGTAAGTATACAAAACAATGCTGTATTTACTGTATGCGATGAATTGTTGGCCTTACCTGGAAACCTTTGATATTACAAGCACATTATTATATAGGTACTTACCTAGAGTTTACTTAGAGCTTAGATTTAAGTACATCAACCACCCGTAGTGCTAGATAGTTTTACAAATTTTTATAAATTCTTTCTCATGTCAGTTCGCAGTCAAGCGCTAATCTAATATTTAAAAAAAGTAGTATTAACAATTCGAAGGGACATTTGAGAAGATGTTGCGGTATTAGACTACTTTCTCAAAATCATTTTTGGAACGCTGCTTAAAATTTTAGGTTTATGATATTTTGAGGGGATTGAGATATAGGCATAGGCAGTTTTCGGTCGCTATTTAAGTTCTCATCCTAATTTTTTTTCAGTCAGTGCAGTTTATTTAATAAATTACCTAAATATTTATGTATATATCTTTTTGCACTCTCCCGTATTTATGGACTCCTATTGCAGTGTGAGATATTAGTGGATATGATCATGACTTGTAAACTTTAAAATTTGGAAAATTTAAATGAGGTGGGGGGAGTTGTGGGAAAACTACATACCTACAATAATCGTTTAATATCGTCTAATTGTAGTGTATATAAGTTTGTCTGAGAGACATATTAATAAAATAAGTCATTTATTTACCGTCTTCTCTTCTTCTTATAAGTAGTATAAAACAAAGTGTACTGATGAGTTGTATTATTTTGAATTCGGTGTCATTTCTTCCGTCGCCCTTAATGGACATTTGGAACAAAAGAGGGCACGAGTGTTTGAGGGAAGGTGTAGACATGCTTTGAGCCTTTGTGATTGCAATTCGCGCCGAGTTCCATCGCCTGTATACCACGCTTGGCGTAAATTTTGAATCTATGTTTTTTTTTTGAATTTCTTTTTTATTAAAATGTTTTAAGAAAACTTATAGCTAAACTAATTTAACTATACAAATCATACCCACGTGGAATGGTGGCAAGAATACTGGCTGCATTTCCGCGCTGGACTGCCAGGCTGATCTATGTTGAATAAGTATTAGATATTACTATTAGAGATTACTATAGCTTGCTTAGCATTTCGTCGCTTATCGAACATCACCGCGCAAGTCATTTTGACAAATTTTATAGGAGGGTGAAAAAACTGCTTAAATTATTATTCATTTCAAGAGCTTATAAGTTAGTTTTAGTTAAATATGTTCTTTTTATGGATGATAAGTAATATTGAATGCTAACTTTTTAAGTTTAACGCGCGAGAGAAGTGGCTTTATTCAATTACAAATTAAAAAATAAAAAGCTCCAATTTCCGACTTGCGCGGTGATGTTCGATAAGCGACGATATTTTGTGTTCTTCATTTAGCCTGTTACATCTAGCCCCCGTCTCCCCTATAAAGAAAAATAAGAACCTATTTTTTAAATTGCATTAAAAACGGCCAAGGAAAATCTCGTGAAACCTACTTCCTTGAAAGCTCCATAAAGTTTTTAAAGATACGTGATGTCCTTGAAAAGGTGACGTCTGATGGATTTGGAAAATTCTTCTTTTGTTTGAAAGGGTATAAGGCTTCTCAGGTCCATCAGGTCAGGACCTGATGATGGGATCTTGGAAAAATCGAGGGAACTCTTCAAATTTTATAGGCACAATTGATATACTTTTTAGTGGCGTTTGAAGTCGTTTTTTAAAAAATAATTTTTTAGTTTTATTATGTTACTAGGATTGATTTATTCTGGTTCCTTCTGCTATTATTCCGCTCGTTGCTGTTGTACAAACTTCGTCCAAAGAGTGGAAGAACTTTGCTTGGGGAGCATAATGCAAATCTATATATATAATAGAAAATCGTGTTAGTTACACTATTTATAGGAGACGGACATTGGATACTTTTTATCCCGTATACTATAAAACAACGTCGCGTTTGTTCGAACACTTATAACTCTTGAACGCCTAAACCGATTTTCATGTTTTTTGGTTTGTTGTATTTATCTCCGTCCCGAATAGCAGAATAACTTCTAAAATATCGGAAAAATTCACAAAAAAAAATTGAAAAAATTTCATTTCTCATACATTTTGTATTGAACGGGTTTTTTGATGGCAAGGGACGTGACTTTTTACCCTGGAAAAACAGTAACTTAAGTCACGCGGACGAAGTCGCGGGCAAAAGCTAGTTATAAATAAAATAGGTGAACGTTATTTTTCGAATACATTTTTCATTTTATATTGTACGGAAGGCGGGTGTCGCGGAGGAGGCGAGGGAGTTAAAATAAAGAGAAGCGCAATTGAATTTTTAATATTTTATGAGGAGGGCCGGCGGAGCGGGGCCCGTAGCAGTTTTAATGGGGTTGCGTGGCGTCCGCGCCCGCTCCAGCTTCGGCGCCCGCCTTAGGCGTCTGGCGCACTACACAGCCACGCGGGCAGCCAGTGGCCACAACCAACGGCCACAGCCGGTGACCACGGCCAGTGACCACGGCCAGTGACCACGGCCAGTGACCACGGCCAGTGACCACGGCCAGTGACCACGGCCAGTGACCACGGCCAGTGACCACGGCCAGTGACCACGGCCAGTGACCACAGCCAGTGGCCAACCTTAATACTTAAATAATTAACCTAGTGTAGGGCATAGCGTGAGGAGGAAGACAAGTCCCCCAGAGCGAGGCTCTTAAATTACTCTGCAGCTGCGTTGACGTCGATTTTTGCCTAATGTGTATAATTTTTAGGCATAATTAAGTCAGCATAAAGTAATGTTTACCAGTAATGTGTAATAATTATAAGCATTAATTCTGGAAATAATATGAAGCTCTGACACACTGACAGAAAAAAGAGGCACAGTGGTCTAAACACACACATTTTTTTCTTCTTTTTATTCGATGACAAGATAGTTATTGACTGCCGTCTCACTATTAGCGGGCTAACTTGGAAGGAGTATGACAGTGTATAATTCAACCCATATCCCTAATCTGTTTCTACACGCTATCGTGCTGGAACGCTAAATCGCTTGGCGGCACGTCTTTGACGGCAGGGTGGCAACTAGCCACCAGACGAGACCAGAGACAATTCAGAAATTATAAATTCCCAATTTGCCTTGCCGGGAATCAAACCCGAGACCACAGAGTTACAACACCACAGCGCTCGCTACTGCGCCAGGGAAGTCGTCAAAAAAAAGATCCACTCGATGAAAAAACTGAATAATATTCCTGCTTGAGCGTATGAGCAGTGCCCGATCACCACAAAATCATAAAGGCCGCAACCAAGACGAAAATCAGTTTTGTTCGTGGTTGTCTAGTGCATTATTACCCTTATAGCGTGTCCGGACCTCCATCGGAAAATTGGTATTTAAATAGATTTTATGCTCAAATCATTTATTAGCCAAGGAACATTATGATTCCGGTAATTATTCAAAAACCTTAGGCATCTAAAAAAAATTATAAGTAAGAGGAAGAGAGGATTGGTACTGCCAAGAGTGGGCAGTTATTAGATATGATACGAGATTTTTACCAAAACTTACTAGTAGGTTAGGTATATATTATGTAGCTTCATACCTATAGAACACCAACCGGTGGCCAACCGGTCGATCGCGGCTATTAGTCGAGTTGATCATGGCATGACTTTGCAAATCTAGCGGAAGAAGCTCGGGCGCAATGCTCACACGAGTATCATGAACAAGTTGTTAGTAACTAGTTATTATGAATTCAATTTTATGTTTACCCTTTTAATCAAATAAAAATACTTCATAAGCACTAACTTATACTGTTTCATTTATCAAGAAGTAGGTATGAAATTGGTAGATCTCTGATAGACAGGGTTTCGTCAGTAAATAGCAGATCTTAGCTTTGATCAAATTGGCCACCGCTGCTATAGAAAAAGGATGTTAAAAAACCGATTTATCAATTACGTCTTAATTTATTTAGAGAAGTCAGAACCCGTAGTTCACATGCGGATGCATTCTCAATGGAAGGAATCTTGTACAGCATTCAAATTCAAAATTTATTTATTTCATGTAGGCTACTTTCTAGCTCTTACGACACGTCATAAATCTACCCCCGGTTCGGAATGCAGATTCTGCTGAGAAGAACCGGCAAGAAACTCAGCAGTTACTCTTTTCAAAAAATAAAATAATTTTACAATAAGTAACCAAACTAAGCTATGTATACAGTGCTTCCACAGTGAAGCTTCAAAAATGCAATACATATATATCCAACACATGTAAACATGGGAAGACAAATTCCCTGAGAATCTACTTTGCTAAATCGGTAGCGACTTATGACATTATGAAAATTATCTTCATCATGAGCAACCTTTAACGTCTCACAGCTCAGCGCAGGTCTTCAAATATGGTTGAGCGAAGCAATAGCTGGATCATGCGTAGGGCTCGTGAACGGGTGCCACCAACGGGAATGGGTCTGCTTTTGTCTGCCTGTATTAACATGTATTGGTTTGTTTTGCATTTTTGAAACTTCATTCTGGAAACACTGTATAATAAACATAGTTTTGTTACCTATTGTTAAATTTTTTTTTTTTTGAAAGAGCAACCGCCGAGTTTATTGCTGGCTCTTCTCGACAGGAAGGGCATTCCGAACCAATGGTAGATTCATCGACGATTCAAAAGTACTTGTAAAAGTTTATTTGGATAAAAAATATTTCTATTCTATTCTATTCAGGGGTACCTATAGGGCATAGACCACGCTGTCCCAATGCAAATTGGTTTACACACCATTGAGTGCATTACTCAGAACTCTCAGGCGTGCAAGTTTCTTCACGTTGTTTCTCTTCACTGTTAAAAAAGTAGCCTATTACTTCCGATAGCGTCAGCTATCTACCAATGAAAGCCCAGCCTTTCCCGAGATTGCCAACAAACAGACACTTCAATTTCAATAGATGTAACACTACCATTCGTAACGTCGCAAGTTAAAATAGACGGCGCTATCTGAAGGTTGGCCCGTGCGATCTGTGTATCGTTGATAGTTTACATAATACGCTAAGTGGTATAGCTGTACAGCTACGATGTAGAATTCCGTGGCGCCACCCGAATCAGGGTCCTGGCTGAAAATCAGCGCTGTATGCTCTTGTGCATGTACAAAGCATACAGCATTTTGCTGAGTTGGGACCTTTTTTCCGGGTTGTGCCACACATGACTTAGTTGTTCCGGCGCTTCTTCTGCTTGACGCCTTTTGTCTTTAATGCTCAAGTGGTGGAGGCGCCGGGATAACCTAATCTAGACAATCTAATCTAGGTATACCGATTGGGCGATGTGTGGCACAATTCATAAAATAAACGTTTCTTTCTTTCTGTCTTATATTTATTTGTATGGATAAATCTTCCCTGTTCCATGCAGTGAGTTTCAGTGACAGGTTTTTCGCATTTTAATTTCTAAACACTTGCAACTCGAAATTGAAGCGGAAAGTCAGCCATCAAAAGGCGGCTCAACTTTTTTAATCAAAGGTTTTTATTTCTTTGTGTGTGGATCCACGACTGTAATTTCGCGTCGCAACCCGAAACGTATCACGGGCAATAAATAAAAGTAATATTTATTCACAAGACATGAAATAATTCGCCTGTATGTCAACACTCAACCTCAAACGATTTCATTACCAGCTTTTGGCCGCGACTTCGTCCGCGTGACTTAGGTTGGGTACTGGTTTTTCGGGAACACTGGTTCAGAATTCCGATATATCAGACATCCTGTTACCTACCCAAATTTCTGCTCCATCATCAGCTCTCCTCGATCCTCGATCATCATCTATCTAACACCTACTCATTGAGACCATTCTAATGAGCCCAAACACTCTATATCTGCTGTAAGTTGCTGAGGAGTTGAGTATCCCACAGACTTCTCGATGCTGCAGCATCAGTTTAAGGTTACCATGCCTTGGAAATAATTCGAAGAAACGGAACACCCAAATCAATCGCGCCAGTGAAAGTTTGTAAGATCCTTTAATCAAGTAGGACAAGAATTGATAATCTTCAAACGCCTGAGCAGATCTTCATAAATTGTAGCTAAAATCCCGGTCGCTTTAGCTTTCAAACAAAACCCCATCAAAACCGGTCCGCTCGTAAGACAGCTACGAGAGAACAGTCAGTCACACGGATACATAGACACATAGATACACACCTCAAACCTACGCCTTGTTTTCTATGTTTGTTACTCAATCACATCGCTACGATTGAACCGATTTAGCTGAAATGGTACAGAGATAAATTATAGTCTGGAATAGGACATAGGCAATTTTTTATCCCGGGAAATAAGAGAGTTCCCGCGGGAATAAAAAACCTCAATCCACGCGGACGTAGTCGCGGGTATCAGCTAGTATTAAAATAAGAAGAGTTATATTGGATCAAAGATGCAGCCTAGCTGGATTATCTCTTAAATGACAGGCGGTCTACGTGTACGGCGTACTTTCGGTAAAACCGAATTATGCACATTACGACAACGCCGGTAGTGGCTCGACTGTAACTCAATTCCGCGCGGCTACAATGGATGCGTTCTCTACCACGAGGTCGCCAGGTCTTACACCGGAAAGCCGGACAGACCAGCCGGTTTAGCCGGACATTTAAATCGGACCCGGTAAAAAGGCCGGACACCCTTAATTATTTAGAAAAAAGAAAGAATAAGAATATATTTATTGACGTATAACATTTTTTTTTTTTACAATTTCTTTTAGCCCCTATCCTCTGCGCTAGGAAAACTGAAATTTGGCACTGAGATTATAGTCTGGATTAACACATAGGCTACTTTTCATCCTGGAAAATAAGAGAGTTCCCGCGATAATTAAAAAACTTCAATCCACGCGAACGATGCTGTCGCGGCAAGGCATTTAGTCTTATTTTAACACGACATTAAATTAATATTTAATAAAAAAATGGCTTTTTATTATTTACCATAAAATCTTCTTAAATACTTCTTCATTAATAATTTATCAATCAGTATCCTTACTAATATTAAAAATGCGAAGTGTGTTTGTTTGTTGGTTTGCTGGTTTATCCTTCAATTATGTTGCAACAAAGTTACGGTTCAACATGATTTTTGTATGGATGTAGTTGAGGATCTGGATAGTGACATAGGCTACTTTTTATCCCGGAAAACCAAAGAGTTCCCGTGGGATTTTTAAAACTAAATCGACGAGGACGTCAGCTAGTTTATTATAATTTAATTTGAATAATTTAAAATAACATGACAAATGTAAAAAGCCTAGCAAAAGCCGGGCCGGCCGGATACCGTTTAATTTCGCTGCACACGCAACCAAGAAGCCTGACTGTGTCCGGCTTCATCCGGACGCCTGGCAACGCTACCTATCACTATGTCCGTACACATTACAATCTAATATGTGTACTTTGTGGAACGAAATTGCAACTTTATATTCCATTTTCTGATAAATATAAATATAGTATACTTTTCAAGTTTCTTATGTACATCTATTGTACATCCTATTTCCATTTTAATATTATAAATGCGAAAGATTGTATGTTTGTTACTCAATCACGTCGCAACGACTTTTACCGCTTTGGCTGAAATTCGGCACAGATATAGATTATAGTCACCCCTTGCCGGATTCGGTCGGGAGGACATTATTAAGTATTAAATAACATAGACCTAGAGCCAACATTGTAGGAACTTTTGTTAGCGAAATATTGAAATAGTAAAGATATACAACTTTAATGTATTGAAGGTAGCTAGATAAAACTAGTAGTAGGTAGTTTGACTTTGTTGACGACGTAGGCGCCGGTCTGGCGCCACGCCGTTACTATAAATGCAGCGGGTTGGACGTTATTAATGCAGTCTCTTCCAGAGACTCATACGGCTATTGGATGCTCCCGCGTCTAGGTCGTTATATTTGATTAAGGGATTGTGATAGCAATCACGCCCTAATCGAATAATATTGCCCTGAGGTTTAGACGAGTGTAATTAATTAAATAATACTTAGATATGTTTGATAGTTACCCTCACGTTCAGATGGTGGTTTGTCTGACGTGTTGCGGTATAATAGATTAGATGTGAGGACAGGGGCCGTTATAGGGGCGGTTGGAGACGGCTTTAGGTAGGGTTTTAGCAATTTTGAGTTTATACTTTATATTAATTTATCCATCGGCCTGCAGGTAAACGGACAAAGCAGCTAACATATTATCACTTTTACCACCCTTTGTTGCCACAAAGTATCGTTATAACTTTTAATTAATTAGCATACCAATTACTGCACCTAATATGATGGTACTTTAACATTCCGTCTTGCAAAGTTGCGGGCATCTGCTACATTATTAGTATCACCTTTAAAAAAATTGTAGCAATTGACACGGGCAATAACTATGGCCATGCCAGTCAGCGTATAATTGACAACTTAGGTACACTTACATCCACAATAGCCTCCTGCTCACTCGTCATAATATATTTTAAACAAGTTTTGTAATAAAAAGTCAGCCTTTGTATTTTTGCAACGTTCACGTAACTATTACTACAGTAACTACGTCCGTAAGGATGGATGGATGGATGTTTGTTACTCTTTACGCAAAAACTACTGACGGAATTTGATAAAATTTCGTAACTTAATATTTTATAGATCAGAATAACTACAATACATAGGCTATATTTTATCCCGGAAAAATAAAGAAGTCGCGGGATCAGCGTAAATAATAAATACTCCATCACATAGTAAAATATATCCTCATGTTATAATAAGAAATAAATCCTCTATTCCCGTCTTAGTAAATATTATCTAAAAGCTACTTTCAACACGGAACTTGTAATCCTCTTTATCCTTTGAAACTTTTAATGAAATAATGCATGCTTGGCTAAAAACATATTGGCTCTTAGGCTAAAATGGAAAACACTAATAAAACAGTACATATTTTGTACCGACAAAATATCGAATTTTGCGCCCGAACTTTTACTAGCATTTTTCCATTACTTTTATCCTTAGTACAATTCAGGAAAAAACGTTTTAAATAGACATACAATAGATAGTCGGTAATCATGTAAAGCCGCTTAAGTAATAAGTTTGAGTTGCTTAATTTTAAGTTGTTACTTAGAAGTTAACACATATCTGTGTCAGAAGGTCGATTTGTGATTTGATTGGGCATAAATCATAGATTTTTTTAAGTGCCTATTTTATAAGTTGCTTCCATAGACTCAATATTGTCCCCGCACCGGGAAGCGCAGTGTTGGCAGACCCCCCCACTAGGTGGACCGACGACATCAAACGAGTCGCAGCGAGCCGCTGGATTCAGGCGGCGCAAGACCGAGACCTGTGGAGGTCCATGCAAGATACCTATATCCAGCAGTGGACGTCTATCAGTTGATTAAGAAGAAGACTATTTTAATATAATAAAGTGCAAGAGTTTGTTTGTTTGAAAGCACTAATCTCTGGAACTATCAGACGGATTTGAAAAATTCTTTTTGTATCTGATAGCCCAGTTCTTGAGGAAGGTTATAGGCTATTCAATATCTCGGTACGACTCTTAGAAGCCGAACAAAAAGAAAAAATAACGCGGGCGAACAATGCGATGCGGTAAGTCGGTGGTCGAAGGCGGTCACCCGACGAGAACCGAAAAAGAACTGAACCGAAGGCTATTTATTAATCCGGAAAATCAAAGCGTTCCCACGGGATTATTAAAAACTAAATCAACGCGGACGAAGTCGCGGGCAACAGCTAGTTATCCCCTCATAAGACCCACTTAGTTACAGAATAATTTTTTACCCCTAAACTAAAAGTTCACTGTGAGTACAAAATTGATTTCGTGTAAGCCCAGGGTTTTTATTGGAAAAATCGGGCTACACGTACCTACAAGTGCAAAGCGTTTTTCAGGCGCAGCCTTCCTAAATTAATGCTTACCAGGGAATAAAGCGTCGCGACTCTTTTTTTGGGTATATTTTTGGAAAGAATCGGGAGTGGACTTGAAATGCACGCCCAAAAGGTGAGTACTTTTTTTTCGTTTCACACGCCAGCGGTTCTCAGGCCGGGGCGGATGGTGTACCGGCAATTTTACTAACAATAGATACAAGGATAGGACCCTCCAATATCATCCGCTTTGTGAGCCACTTTCACCAATAGTTCATCGAATTTGAAGAATTTCGGAGCTTTCGATGACCTCCCGGGCGCAGTGGTGAGCAATGTGGTCTTATAATTGGGAGGTCTCGGGTTCGATTCGGCGGGGGAAATTTGGGAATTTATAATTTCTAAATTGTCTCTGGTCAACCTGCCGTCAAAGACGTGCCGCCAAGCAATTGAGCGTTCCGGCACGATGGCGTGTAGAAACCGATTAGGGGTCTATAGGTTGAATGTACACCGCCATAACCCTTCCAAGTTACTCCGCTACCATCTTAGACTGCATCATCACTTACCATCAGGTGTGATCGAAGTCACTCTCCCTAAAAGATGTTGAGTACCCTTGATATAAAGTTTATAAGAATTTCTCCAAACTCGTCTATAATACATCGTCATAGAAGTATTCCATAGTACATTTCAATGTATTGATATTCACGGTGTCGGTTGGCGTCTCGTTTAGCACTAATAGTTTTGACACTTGAGCGCGATATCCTGCTATTATATTATGTTTACTTTTTACTTGAAACACAATATAATGAGCTTATGCAACTATTCTTCCGCTACTCAAATGCATAATAATACAATCGCATGGTGTTTCGCAGAAACCATCGAGACAGCTCGCTTACGGATACACTTCGGCCTTTGAGTCTTGATATGAATTTAATACACTTTATCGTGCACCACATTAAAAACGAAACTATATAAAAAAAGACGTGTGGCACTCGGGGATTGCCGCGGTAAAGCTATTGCATAGCATTTTTTATCAACGCCATCTAGCGGCTCACCGTAGAGGAGTCCCGTGTGAGGTTATTTTCGTTACGGAATTTCTGGATTCGGTCTCCACGCTGGCCCGCGATAGAAGCTATATGCAATAGCTTAAAAATAAACTTACATAAATCACCTCATCGATTTCTACCAGTGTGTCGATTCTCTAAAAATGTTGTTTTTTTAAATATATTCGATGACAAGACAGTCCTTGACTGGGATCTCACCTGATCTGATGGTTAGTGACGATGCAGTCTAAGATGGTAGCGGGCTAACTTGGAAGGGACGTATGGCATTGTAGATTCTACACGCCATCGGTATTATTTCATTTAACGGTAAGGTGGTAACTAGCCACGGTCAGAGCTTGGAAGGGGTATGGTAGTGTAGATTCAACCCATACCCCTAATAGGTTTCTACACGCCACCGTGCGGGTACGCTGAATCGCTTTGCACGTCTTTGACGGTAGGGTGGTAACTAGCCACGGCTAAAGTCTCCCATCAGACCAGACCAGAGACAATTTAGAAATTATAAATTCCCAAATTGCCCCCGCCGGGAATCGAACCCAAGACCTCCCAGTTATAAGACCACATTGCTCACCACTGCGCCAGGGAGGTCGTCGAAAGCTCAGAAATTCTTGAAAATTCGATGAACGATTGGTGAAAGTGTCTCAAAAGCCTCCCACCAGAACAGACCAGAGACAATTTAGAAATTAAATTCCCAAATTGCCCCCGGGGAGGTCGTCAAAATTGCATCAGTGTAGCGATCTCAATGGCCTCTGATTGGGTGAATTTATGACGTTCTTGCTGCATCTTATATATGATAGAAGCTGTTCATGGCAGAAATTAAATCAATTAAGTAGTTACACGCAGTAGTAAGTTACTGCGCAGTAAATTGTAAATAATACACGTATATTTTAAGATGAAAATATTTCACCGTCTTCGCGGTTAATTGAAACTTATTTTCATCAGTGTAATAAAGAAATGTGTGCGGGAGGCCGGGCCTGCGCCATATAGTTATCACAATTAATTTTTCATTGTTCTAACTCCATTTAAAAAGTAGGCCGTTATTTCCACATTCATTAATTGTGGCTGTCTGTCCGTGAGAAGGTTGCAAGGTAACCGGGTCAGGTCCGACGTCTGCGAGGCTGACCCACATCGTACAATGGGCTTCCGTAAACCACCACGCAATTAAGCGATACACCAGACATAAAAAATTACCGAAACAAAAGGGCCCCAACCCGCCGCCGTACAATTTATCATAGCAAATAAAAATACGGCGAATTAAAAAGAAAGAGACGAAGGGAGCGACAGTCGGAGCCGAACGTCCAAAATATAATGCCGTTTATTTTTTTATGGCCGGCCAGGGCGACAACTCCAGGAGGGGTGTTTTCACAAAATCGATACTTGAACGTGACCAATTAAAAAAACGTACCGCTTCTACTACGATTAATGTTTGATATTACCGAGTTACTTATTTAGCTAATAATAATTAATTTAAGAGCGTGACGTCCGCTATATAATTCTCGTGTTATTTTTTAAACTAGTTGTAGGGTTGCCAGATTTTTTTTCAGCCTATAAGGGACAAATGGTTAAATGGGAAAAAAAATACGGGATTTCAGTTTTTTACCCGGGACAAATGAAAAACTTATTTAGTGTCATTTTTATATTTTTCCGAGGATCGAGTCAGTTTTAACATTGTCATTCTGACACTAACACTGTTATTGGTCGATGTGGGCTGCGAGTGCAAGTTAGTAGCGAGACGAGGTTTATTAATATTATATACTTAAGAGAGTATAATATAAGAGAGTATTGTTTTAATAATCAATTAATGACAGTTTTACGAACGTTGCGTGTGTGAATAGTTAGATCGATTTCATAATGAAAAACGACGTACGGTTCAAATACGGGACAGAGTCAGTCCCGCCGGGACATTTTAAACTATGCCTAAAATACGGGATGTCCCGGGAAATACGGGACGTCTGGCAACGCTATAGTTGATGCCCGCGACTTCGATCGCGTGGTCTGAAGATTTTTAATTCCCGCGGGAACTCTCTCATTTTTCGGGATAAAAAGTAACCTATATGTTATTCCAGACTATGATCTACTTCTGTGCCAAATTTCAGCAGAATCGGTTCAGTCGTTGTGACGTGATTGAGTAACAAACATCCAAACATCAACACTTTCACATGTATAATATCGCTCATTTGCGACAAGGGTGACATAATTCGATATTCACCAATTTTAGTGTCGAAAATTTATACGTTTTGCTATAAAAACAACATTACGCTAAGCACAAAAAAATAAGAGCGAGAGAGATTGGGACTTAATGCTCTGTCACTTTGTTGGCCGCTGTGTTATTTTGAGTCCGTAGCATCCACAAAACATTAGTCTCTAACGAGAGAATTCTCTCATCGTCGATTTTGAATTATGTCACCCTTGTCGCAAATGAGCGATATTAAGTAAGATCTATCGTTTGTTTAATAGGTACATGTTATAACGATGTCATAATATTTAGGTATAACTAGCTTGATGCTTGCGACTTCGTACGCGTGTAAAAAGAAGATCGTTTCCCGCGGGAACTCTTTAATTTTCCGGGATAAAATGTAGCCTATGTGTTAACCTAGATATAAGCTACCTCCATACCAAAGTTCAGCCAAATCGGCTCATTCGTTGTAGCTTAATGAGTGACAAACATCCATCCATCCATATTATTATCCTCACAAACTATCACATTAATTATTATATTACATATATAGGTACATATTATATAGTAGAAGGATGAGGTACAATGCCTTAGTGAACCCTTCTTATAAAATTAATACGCAAACCCGCTTGAAAATGTATTTTTTCAAATTTTTTAATTGACTAGTTGATAAATTCTATCTAATGTTTCAATTGTAAAATCAGCAAAAAATATAAACCCTATGCAGTTAGTAAAAAGCTGTTCTTTTGATACTACAAACAGACACTTCAATTTTATTTATTTGTATAGATTCGATATAGTTTTAGATCGGGCATATTTGATAGTAAAATGTTACCCTAGAAAATGGGGTTTCCGTTTTTACAAAACCAGTGAGTGGTAGACCGTCTAATGAATCTCGGCCCAATCGCGCAGTGCTCTTCACTTTGAATTGGTGATCAATTGATATCAAAGATCCATCACACGGCTAAGCCAATTAATTATTTGCTTTAAAACCGTCTACCGCCACTTACTTGCTGCTGAATGCCGATACGAATGAAACTTTCCTCTTTTCATTTGAAGTAGACACTTCACGTTAGATTTCGAACGGTTCAGTATGGAAGGAGGAGGTATAAAAGCCTTAATAAATCCGTACAGAAATAAATAACATTGAAGTGTCTGTCTATGAGTTCGCCATTCATCCTTACTAATATTATATATGTCAAAGTGTGTTTTTTTGTTGATTTATCCTTCAATCACGCAGCGATAGAGTAACGTACGGATCGACGTGATTTTTTCATTGGTATAGAATCTATGAGAGTGACATAAAAAGTAGTGACAAAAAGTTTGTTTTAAAACCATCTATCGCCACTGACTTGCTGCTGAATGCCCATACGAAGGAAACTTTCCTGTTTTCATTTGAGGTAGACACTTTAGATTTCGAATGGTTCAGTATAGAAGGAGGAGACGGACGGATTTGGCGGAACTATACAGGGTTCTTATAGTTTTACTACGGAACTCTAAAAGGAAAGGATTCTCACGGGATTATCTTCGGAACGGTTAAACTATTACCAGACATTCAGTTGCTTTAAAGGATTATAAAATGAGTATTTTGTAATTGTACCCACCTATTACAGAATACTGGCTTTTACCCACGGCTTCGCTCACGTTAACCGATTCTTCAAACCCCTATTTTACCGCCTTAGGGTCGAATTTTCCAAAATCTTTCTTAGTCAATGCGTACGTCCTAATAGCTATATGTATGACAAATTTCAGTCCGATCCGTCCAGTGGTTTGAGCTGCGTGCGGTGATAGATCAGTCAGTCAGTCAATCAGTCATTCGCCTTTTCCTGTTATACTCGTATATTAAGATTTGTTGCCACTATATATCCAAGGACTTCCACAGAACACGGTTTTGTGTCTTCAACCGACCATAAGACCAGTTGTGGAGGTCAGATCAGCTTAGAATCAAACGAAGAACTTGGTTTAAAGTTTGGATTAGTACACGACAGATTGTACTAACTGTGTAACTGTAGTATCGATTTGTAAGGATAGAGAACTGGAAAGTGTCTAATGAATCAGGAATCACGGCTCGGTCCGCCGTTTTCCCCACTTTGAATTGGTAATCGATTAATATCAAAATCCATCACACGTTTTAGCCTAATAATTTTATTTGCTGTAAACCGTCTGCAGCCAATCATTGAATAGTGATCTTTTGAAATACCTCCTTCCATAATCATGCCAAAGAGTGCAAATATAATATTTATGTAACGCTATGGAATGCCCTTCCGGCTTGCGCATTTATAACCAACTATTTGTATACTTTGACATCAAGAGTGAATAGGTAATTTTTAGTCTTACCACGCGATTCCCTTGGAGAGAAAAGAAATAGGCATTCTTACAGTAGCTTTTCAATACATATACAACAACATAATCTTTGTCAGGCAAAACATTTTGAGTCACCAACAAAAGGGCGATATATCCGATAGACAATTGAGAAATCCAAATAGGCTCGTGATTCCTCTACTACGCCTAAAGAAAGTCTGGAAGTCGTTGGTGGGAATGGGCGTGACGTTAAATAACAAAATTCCACAGTAGATTGTAGACTTGCCTTTACGCAAGTTTGAGAAATCTATTAAGGGTATTCTAATAAAGAAAGCATATTATACAATTGAAGATTACGTTTATGATAAAAAAAGCGTGGACATAACTCGCTCCAGCAATGCATGAGCATAATTAACCCGTAAATTGTACACAACATAATATTGTTATTACATATTATTTTATTTTTAAAAGAGCAACCGCCGAGTTTCTTGCTGGTTCTTCTCGGTTGGAACGGCATTCCGAACCAGTGGCAGATTCATTTGACGATTCGAAAGCACTTTGTAAAAGTATTTGAATAAAAATTCTATTTTAGGCTGGATCTTCACTTACCATCAGGTTTTTCAGTTGATAAACAGAAAGTATCGCTTCTATCTTAGTGCAAATTTTATTTCACTCGGTGCTATAAACTGCGTAAAAATAGCACAGTTATGGAACTTGAAGAATTGAAATCATCAGTAATAAAGTTTCTTTCAATCATCACACAAACACTATCGCATCTATCGTCTTAGTGCAAATGAAACATTTTATTTCGTTCGGTGCTGCAATTAACTGTCAATTTTTCCGTTCCCCTTTCCTACAGTGTCGAGTGGGTACAAATAAGCGCTTGAGATGTCGCGAAGCTCTTTCGAAATTGATAATGAATTTCTCGATAATTAATGAGAGTGATGAGCTTGTTTACCACTCTTTATTGAGTGTCTACCGTATTCATTGAACGCGTTGACGATGTTATATTTTACACCTTCAGTTTATTAACCGACTACGCAATGAGGGGTTATGTGTTTATAAGTCTACCCGTATTAATTATTATATTTGTTTGTTACTTTAAAGCGCTATAGAGTCCGTAGGTAGCCATGGACCAGTATTAGTAATTCTTACAACATTAATCATGCAGGTGCAGCAAAAAAACAATACAGCGGCTATTGAACACCATTTTGTTACACATAAAAAAACGCCAGTCGCCATTGTGGGCGATATTATAAGTACCTTTAATTGTTTTATTATTTTGATAGATTCAATGAGGATCAGCGAGTTGCGAATGTCGGCGTCAGACCGAGGCCTGTGGAAGTACTTGCAAGAGAACTATGTCCAGCAGTGGACGTCTATCGGTTGATAAACTTAAACTTTACTTAAAATCTATTTTCTTCAATTAAAATCTATTTGTAATTTATGCTTGTAATGGTCCGGAGGAAGGTGGCGACACTCGTAACATAAGTTTACTTAGTACGAGTGTCTAAGCACTCCTTTGTACTAAAGAAATATAATAAAGTGAATTTATTGTAGTAATTAAGGACAAACAACTTCTGTAACAAATTTATCGAAATGAATAAATATATCTAAATAAAATAAAAAATAAAAAAATAATAAAAAAAATAAAGAAGAAAAAGGTACCTGAATTTCTTACCATCGAGTGAGATCGTAGTCAAGGGCTATTTTGTCCTGAATAAAAAATGAACAACAACATTTTGAAAAGTGACAATATGATTACTGCCTAATATCTAAAACATCAACATTGGCCGGTAGGTAAGTTAATATGAAACAAACTTTTACTTGGTCCAAAGGTTAATTATAAATTGATAGTTTAATCACTTAAATATTCAGTCAGTACTTAATTAAAATATTATAAATTTACAGAGTCCATAACCGACACGTAGATACCTACTTAATAATAAGGGAGTCTATGAACCATCAATTAATTAGAGGAGAGGTAAGTGCGTCTGAATTTGATCCAGGCTGACCGAAATTAGGCTCGCTCCACACTTTACTATTGAATATAAAGAGGGTAAGGGACATGTGAACGAAAACTTTGTAAATCCCCTTTTTTATTTTCTAATTTAATGCCTATAATAAAATTACAAGTGCCACTTATCTCGGAATGCAATTTTGAGCAAGCAATGTATCGCGAACAACGAACGCCGATACCTATACACGCAGTAGGTACTGCGCATCACAAGCGGTGGTTTGTTGGTACTTAGGTCGAGTGCTTTGTACTTTTGATAAACAACTTTTCGCGCGCGAATTACATTGCTGTTTATTGTTAAATATTGTCATTTCTCATTTTTCAATTAAAATCCATATCGAATCCAATAATTAATCAAAAAACTAAAAAAAATTGCCAAAATCGCGAAAAGACGGATGAAAAATCCGACACTTAGCTAAATTACTAAGCGACTTATAATCATGTACCTACTGGTTTCAGGTTTCCCTTGACATAAATTGTGCGATTCAGGCAATCCCGTTGTTATGTGATGCTTCTGTATTCGTGCAGTTGTGTGTTCAGCCTAAGTTATACAAAAGAATTGGCAGAATTTATTGTGTCAACTTTTTTGGCCACTGAACTTTGGTTGGGTATTTGAATGTTGTTAAAATGTGGATATTCATTAATTACAATCGAAAATGTAACATGTAACAATAACATTTGTAAAAACGCAAAATGAATCGGTCGAAAAACAAATCACTTATGAGCTGATTTACTGCGACTGTATCTGTCTCTTTCTAAAACGAAATTTTGTATGGAGAGTGTAAGAAGCTACTGAATCGTGACGTTATGTTACAATAGCGCTCTCTTTTTCTAACAGGAAACTTAAAAAACTCTACTTTGGGACTAGTTAAGATAATATAAAAAGAAAAATGACTGTGTTAAAATATTAAAACTCTTTATTATAATTAGGTACAAAAGTTAGACGCGCATATCCTACCACAGTGTGGTGTACAAATATTTTATTATATAATATTGATAAATGCTAAAATATATAAAATCAATTTAAATACAAGTTTTATTTTAAACTAGACGATGCCCGCGACTTAACTGGATTAAGGTTTTTTTAATTCCCGTAGGGACTCTTTAATTTTCCGGGATAAAATGTTTTAATTCCTGGTTGTTAACTGCCTCCATTCCAAATTGGCGTGAAGGAGTATTAAACATACACACACACACACATACAAACTTTCGCCATTATAATATTATTAGGAATTAGGATTAGGATATTAGGAACTAGGATAAAGTATACAGCAGGTTACCTTAATTTATCCAAAGTTTTGCATCCACACTGTGCGTGTATTCGCGAACATGTGTGATCAGCCTAAGGTGTACTGCGTCGTGTCGCTCACAAGTGGCGGGGGTAACACTTGTGTGGATAATACGAGGGGACAAAGTAATTCCCTCTGACGCGAACAATGTGTTATCACAACGAGAAAGTATAGTATTGAAAACCGTGCTACCAAAGACTCTTATTAGTTGCTTGCTTAATTAACAGAAAAAAAGGAAGGCTTTTTTAATTTATGTTCTTGCTACTTTTTGCCCACGATTTCATCCACGTGGAATAAAGGTTAATAAAAATATTGCGGCAACTCTAAATATAAAACTCTACTAATAACTCTACTATTTAATAACTATACTAATTTGACGACCTACCTGGCGCAGTGTTGAGCGCTGTGGTCTTATAACTGGGAGGTCTCGGGTTTGATTCCCGGCAGCGGCATTTCGGGAATTTATAATTTCTGAATTGTCTCTGGTCTGGTCTGGTGGGAGGCTTTGGCCGTGGCTAGTTACCACCCTACCGTCAAAGACGTGCCGCCAAGCGATTTAGTGTTCCGGCACGATGGCGTAGAAACCGATTAGGGGTACCGGTTGAATACTGCCATACCCCTTCCAAGTTAGCCTGCTATCTTAGACTACATCTTCACTTACCATCAGGTGAGATTGCAGTCTAGGATTAACTTATCATCGAATAAAAAAGGAAGGCTTGTTAATTTATGTTCTTGCTACCTTTTCACGACTTCGTCCACGTGGACTAAAGGTTTGTAAGGAAGTCGGTTAAAAACATCGCGGCAACCCTTTGAGATAAAAATATGAAACTCGACAGCTTCTTAACTATAGTAATGCAAAAAATCACGTCGAAGGGTCGCTTCGTTGCTGTGAGATTGAAGGAACAGCAAGCAGCTTGATTACTTAATTAAATTTATTTATTCTACCATATCGTATTACAAGAGATATCACTTTTATCACGACGTAGCAGCAGTTTTAAAATGAATAAAATAAATTAATTCTACTATATTCTGTAGCCTAGATACTGCGACTATTACTTGACTATTACAATAAGACTTTCTTTCAAAATTCGAGGTATTTATTTGTAAAAATGTATTTTCAACATTTTGACGGGCGTTTTAATAATTTTTGGCGTTTTGTTTTTTATATTTTACGATGAAGTTCGAAAATAAATGCCGTTGCACCGTTGGTAGCGTTTGACGTGTTTGTTGTTTTTGTAATTTTCACGCACAACAAACGTTGCGGGTGGTAGATTTGCGGTAAAAAAAAATCTAAAATTCAAAAATATACCTATCTATACTTCTTAGCTTTTACCGGCCGTTTTGCTCACGTTAAGTTCGCTTTTTCAAACCCCTTTTTTACCCATTTAGGGGTTTATTTTCATAAAATCTTCTTAGCGAACCCGTGCTGAGTTTAGAACTGTGCGTTGATAGATCAGTCAGTTAGTCAGTCAGTTAGTCCCCTTTTCCTTTATATATTCAGATATTTAAAAAAATATCAGTTAAGTAAGGGGGTAAAATAGGGGTTGTTTGAAAAATCGAACGTAACGTGAGCAAAGTCGCGGGAAAAAGCTAGTTACTCGTATTATGTAAATTGTTTAAAATATACATAACTTCGAAAAATTAGAGGTGTGTGTCAGGGGTTCGAACCCCGGATATTTTATTCCGGGATAAAATGTAGCCTATGTGTTAATATGAGCTATCTCAATTGAGGAGGTTAGGAACAAAAAGTGATAAATTATATTTTTACTTTTTTAAAGGAAAATGAGAATTACTTTTAAATTTAACACTTTTTGAACCGAAGGTAAGGTTAAAGTAATAGGAATAATTTGAAAATATTAAAAATTATCACTTTTTGTAGCAAACAGCAAAAAGCAAATATATTGTAAAAAAAAATTACTAGCATTTTAGCACGTTTTGGTACGAAATAATACCAAGGGTGGTTAGAAATCAAAATGTAGATGTAGGATAAAAATAAAAAAATAATAATGGAAAAATAGCGAATTATCACTTTTTGTTCCTAACCTCCTCAATTTTAATTTTCAGCCAAATCGGTTCATTCGTTGTGGTGTGAAGGAGTAACAAATATACACACACACACACGCGTACAAACATTCGCCTTTATAATATTAGTGTGTTAAGCCTATGTAAAACCAATAGTTAGACCGGCTTTACACCTGTAAGTAATACGTAAGGAGCTCACTTAATTAACTTACGACTGCCACAACACACTCTAATAAGTAGCTTTCAACATTTGAGTTAACTTACAGGTGTAAAGCCGGCCTAATAACGTTCAACGAACTTACGAATTTCAGTCTACCCCATCCACCCCCTTCTGACTATTGAAGTTCAAGACTAGTATGTACCACAAAAATATATCGAGATAGAATGGTTATCAATGGATTCATGTGTGCCTTTTTTGGGCAAAACCTGCGCACTTCATGTTGATGGAAAATATTGTTTTTGTTGAAAATAAACACTCCCTGATTTAGCACATTTCCTGTCTAGTTTTTTGTTGATTAACTTTCAAGCTTTTATTACTATAATTAGGAATAGTGTAATAACAGTACTTTCATACAGATTATTTTAAGTATTTTTTTATTTTATTTAAAACTGATCAGTTGTTGGCACCATCCTTTCTATGTTGATATATCTCTGTAGTGTGTATTATCGAAGTTATTGAGAAGTATCGACCAACTTATTTCGTTTTTCATTGACCCTTTTTAGTTAAATGAATAAATGTATAATAATTGTACCTACCACAGACTATTTAAATATACCGACGTTAAGCCAGTTGTAAAACTTCGAAACGAAGTCGATAGAAATATAAATAGAAATATTTTTTATTCAAATAAACTTTTACAAGCGCTTTTGAATCGTCAATGAATCTATCACTGGAATGCGTTTCCTGCCGAGAAGAGCCAGCAATAAACTCGGCGGTTGCTCTTTTAAAAAAAAAAAAATTTACAATAAGTAATGAAACTATGCTATGTATACAGTGCTTCCACGATGAAGTTTCCTAAGTCCAATACAAATACAATACAAATACAAATAAATACAATCCAACGCATGTTAAGACGAGTAGACAGAAACCATTCCCGTTGGTGGCACCCGTTCACGAGCATGACGCACGATCCAGCCGTTGCTTCGCTCAACCATATTTTACAAGGTTTTATTAAAGCTCAACACTGCAGATGCGTCGCCGACGCCTACCGCGCTTCACCTTTGATCCCTGCACGCCGCAGCCTCTGAGAGGCTACTACTCCCATTACTCTATGCAGATTTTATACTTTGTGTCATTTTTGTGCGAACGCCGCGCCACCCACCCCACAGTCGCTCCCCCTCGAGACCGCGCGGGGGCTTTACTTAGCTGATGACTTATTAAGAGCACATTCTTTAGAGGTGTCTGCCTGTCGCGGCGGGCTTAATGACGTGGGAGGTACGCTTGCCGATTCTCTTCGCCGCCTATTCCGTGGCCCACTTTCATACGAACAATGCTTGTTATTGGAGGCTGAATCGCGATTTATTTTTCCTTTATTTTTATAAATAAAGTTGCACTGCACCGTCCGTCAGCAGTTTCGGTCTTTGTTGAGGCCACGTCACACGAATTTTGGCGTAATTACAGACAGAAGAGCATGGCAGAGGGATGACGTTTGATTAAAATTTTTTCATCGTGTTGTTCTCGCTGTAAAGTAATTCTGTGACAGTATGGTTTACTTTTGAATTTAAATAACTTGCACTATTGTTTTGCAGAGTAATAATATGCATGGTTGTGTTAATTTGGCCCGAGTAGCAAAAACTAGCTTGTATGATACTAGCTTTTGCCCCCGCGACTTCGTCCGCGTGGAATTAGATTTTGGGGTGGAATTTTCAAAAACTGTGACACACGTACTTTTTTTTAAAAGAAAGTTCAAATACCAACTTTGATGGAAACAGCTTGAAAAATGATGGAGTTTCATATAAACTTCCATCCCCTATTTAAACCCCTTAGGGGTGGAATTTCCAATAATCCTTTCTTAGTATGCGCCTACGTCTTAAAAGGAACCAACTGTAAAAATTTCAAGTTTCGAACTTCAGTAGTTTAGGCTGTGCGTTGATATCTCAGTCAGTCAGTCAGTCAGTCAGTCAGGACTTTGAATTTTATATATATACCTAGATGATTTTTCAGAGCATCATTATGGAAGAAAGTTATATTTAAAAAAATATAATGTCTCTGTAATGATTATCTGTTATGACACTGAATTGTTTAATTCTTATTACTAATATAATGAACTAGCTCCTGCCTGCGATTTCGTCCGCGCAGAGTAAGGTTTTTAAAAATCCTGCGTGAACACTACCTTTCCGGGATAAAAGGCCGAAATAGCCTCTGTCAGTCTCCAAGTCCTCAAAATTTTTTCATCAAAAATTTACGTGATATTTTGGGATATACTCTGCAAAAAATCACTTCATAGCGTTGCTGCCTAGTTGCGTGATGGACGGACCAAATAAAAAACACACTTTTCGCTTTTGTAATATTAGTAAGGATGTAAAAGTGTGTCCAAAATTCAAAGAACAAACTTGAGAAGTAATGTCAAACTCGTTATTATTATTTTTCCATAAGGTACGATCATGTGATTTCTTTTTCCATAAGTCAGGCATATATTATATATACCTAGAAAAAAAATATTGTTTATTCTTTTTTCCTGGAATTCTAACCGCTTTATTACTTATGTACCTAGAAATAAAAAATTAGGTATTTATTGTTATTTTTCTGTAATTCGTTTATTTTCGTTGGTTTTCTCTGTCTGTATCATATAGAAGTGCCTTTGTAAAATGGAAGTTAAAAGCTAAATTGTCTGCTGTCAGTCTTGATGATGCGAACTATCAAGGTCTGACAATGCAATATTAAAAGGGCTCGCGGCTTTGTTGGCACTTCCGATTTCAAGCACGCAACTAAAATACTATAAATAAGAACCTTTTTTACTTTTATTATTAAAGTAACTTCGTCATTCGATTCAACACTCCATTATATCGAATGACACAATCATATTATAATGTCGATTTCGAATTCTAAATTTCGATTTCCTTTTTTTTCCATTTTTTTTTTCATTGTTTCCCCCTATTTAAAAAAAAATACTTAAATGTAACCGGTAGTTTAAGTGGTTGACGGCACAACTAATAATATATTTAGTTTTTAATTTTTAGTAATACAATTGTAACGTTGTTTGTAAACCCTAATAAAATAAATAAATAAACACCATTAAGTTTTAGAACCTATGTGTTAATGCCTTAACAGTTGCATAGTTCCGATGATAGATAAAGTTTCTTATATCCATATTTAACTAGCTGATACCCGCGACTTCGTACGGGTGGATTTAGTTTTTAAAATTGGGAACTCGATTTTCCGGGATATATGGTCCATATCACTGTCCAGGTCCTCAGCTACACAAGGTTTTTTGGGCTGTTAGGATATTTTTTATAGGTCAGTATTTTCTTATTATTTGTGAATATGTATTATGTGTATAGTTGTAAAAAGAAAAAAAAATAGCAAAGTAAAGCGACGATAGATAGGCTCATACAAATCCACCTTGGAAGTCGCCGAACCAACATTAAAAATAGAATGGAATAGAATAATTTTTTATTCAAATAAACTTTTACAAAGTACTTTCGAGTCGCCAAGTGAATCTACCACTGATTCGGAATGCCGTTCCAACCGAGAAGAACCAGCAAGAAACTCGGCGGTTGCTCTTTTAAAAATAAACGCACGTACCTACGAGACAAAAAGGAACCCGATCGGGTCAAAATTAACCCGCTGCGTTGGCGTTACGCCATGACATTTAATCACTTTAATAAAACCATAAACTTGGCTGCCCGTACCAAGCCGGGAACAATGGCCACCATATGATTTCAAATAAAACGATTTACACATCTGATACACTACAACACTGATCGATTCCTGTGCACCACAATAACTAATTAAAAGGGATTTTAATTTACTTTCATGATTAATAACGTGGTTTCGTTTGATCCAAAGTGTTAAGGGTCATTTTTTTTACTACCTGATGCCAGCGACCTTGTTTTCTTGGATTTAGTTTGTTAAATGACTTCATCCGCCGTACCCATACAAGAAACGTAATTTTTCGGCGTTTTTATTCGACCTTAACTATAGCTGTTACTACGATGCGGAACCCTTCTTGTGATTAGATTGATCTTATTAGATTACATTAGCGTCAAAATAAAATGAACTTTAACTGTGATGTTTTAAAGTCACAAATTCAGTACAACCGATTTTAATTTGGAGCGTATCCGTATCTGTAGAGTGTACACGTATAACAATGTATATTATTTATTATTCAATGCTATTATGGTTTATTTTACTTTGATGCTAATGTCATCGAATAAGAATACGATCAATCGAATTAAATTACTATATATATAGCTACTCGTGCTGATTCACTGACACACTCACTCACTCACTCACTCATTGATCACCTCTCCTGTAAAATTTTGTATAAAAAAAATTTTTTTTACTCATGGTTTCGTATAGAGGACAAAAATTCATTCGGAAGAAAAATATGGAGAGAGCTGATGATTGAGGATTTCGGAGACGGGTGAGGAGCACCGGCCAGGGTATTGAAGATAGATGGGGGGTGTTCAACCAAATGTCACTCGAAACCTCACCCAATTGGCAGAAAGCTGAAAAAAAACTTCAAAATGGCGGATTCAAGATGGCGGCCATACAAACTTTGTCGGTGTCTATCTCGAAAACTATAAAAGATGGAAGAGTGGTTTCTTGGCAAAGAATGATCAGGACTCGAAGGTCTACTTGATGAATAGAAAAAAATTCAAGATGGCGGAATTAATTTTTTTCCATACAAAATGTATGCAAGACTGTTCCTTTCCGAGATTTCTGATGGTTTCGTATAGAGCACAAAAATTCATTTGGATGAAAACTATGGAGGGAGCTGATGATTGGGGATTTCGGAGACGGGTGAGGAGCACGGCCAGGATATCGAAGATAAGTGGAGGGTATTCAAACAAAAGTCACTCGAAACCTCATCCAATTGGCAGAGAACCAAAAAAAAATTCCAAAATGGCGGATTCAAGATGGCGGCCATACAAATTTCGTCGGTGTCTATCTCGGAGACTATGAAATATGGAAGAGTGGTTTCTTGGAAAAAGATGATCAAGACCCGGTAGTTAACGTGATGAATAGAAAAAATTCAAGATGGCGAATTTTTTTTTCATACAAAATGTATGACGAATTTGGAACTATGCAAGACTTTCATATGGTTCCTTTTCAAAATTTCTGATGGTTCGGAGGAAAAATATGGAGAGAGCTGATGATTGAGGATATCGGAGACGGGTGAGGAGCACCGGCCAGGGTATTGAAGATAGGTGGAGGGTGTTCAACCAAATGTCACTCGAAACCTCATCCAATTGGCAGAAAGCCGAAAAAAACTTCCAAAATGGCGGATTCAAGATGGCGGCCATACAAATTTCTAAAAAGATGATCAAGACCCAAAGGTCTACTTGGTTAACAGAAAAACCGCGGTTCGCTTTAGCGAGCCGCGCACCCACGCGCCCTACTAGTTTCATACTAATTCTACAGGTAGGTACTCACAATAAAAAGTGTAAGTGCGTATGTTCAGCAGAAAACGACAGAGGGCGTACAGGATTGGTTTTAAAAAGTTACTCGTATATTAACGTGAGGCGCGCATCCTCGTTTCAAATATTAGAAATGCAATTCTCGTATGTCCTTTGATGAACCTAGATTTTAGCGGTATTGCGTCGTATGCTGGCTTCTCTATAAACTTTTTTTTATTACGCTCGCATTGTGATTGAATTTACCAAGAGTGCTCCCAATCCATTAATATATGAGATCCAGTCTTGTGCGTTAGTTTTACGGTGTTCAGCTAAAAAGGGCAGAGAAAATTCTATGATTATATTATTTGTGGGCGCTTGCCGGTTATTACGATTATATTTTATACTTTGATTATATGTTTTATAATAAATCTTCACTAATAGCGTTCACATAGGATAATGTTCATTTTATTTCTTTTAAAATTCTGAGTTAGTGACACTTGCATACTTGACACTTGACATTTTACACGGCGGCAAAATTTTGATACGTTTCGTTTCGCCTTTACATTATTATTTCTAGTTTTTACTCGATGTTTATTTCGCATGGATAAGATACCTATTTTTTTTTATTCGATGACAAGGTAACCCTTGACTAGGGGTATGTGTTGAATGTAATTTGCTATACTCCTTCAAAGTTAGCCCGCTACTGTCTTACACTGCATCGCCACTTACCATCAGGTGAGATCGCAGTCAAGGACTATCTTGTCATTCAACAAAAAAAAGTTAATGAGCATCTATAATATAAAAATGAATCGCAAAATGTGTTTGTAAGCGCATAACTCAACAACGCCTGGACCAATTTGGCCAAATCTTTTTTTAAAATGTTCGTTGAAGTTCAAGGATGGTTTTTACGGCGAGAAAAATTAGAATTATTGCTTGAAAAACCCTAAAAATAGCCCTTTTCTTTTTCCCATACAAATGATTTGAAACTAAAACGTAGTCAATTTGAGCTTTATTGCTATGGTATAAAGTTCATATTAAATTACAAGCACTCACTGTTGTCTAAGCAATGTTTATCCCGAAAAAAATTATGGTTCCCGCGGGATTTTAAGAACTATTTCCACGCGAACGAAGTCGCGGGCATCAGCTAGTTATTTATGTAAATCTAACTTTAATATCAAAGGAACAATGCTATGCAATTCATTCACGTTTTAATTCATGTATCGGTCATGTTTGATTTATGCGATGGACGTTGAAAAACGACCGCAGTTAGGTATTTAACAAGTGAGAAAGTGTTGATTTTCCGCCCATCTTGAAGACATAATATGAGCTACTAGTTGTTGCCCTCGACTTCGTTTGCATGGGTTAAGGTTTTTTAATTCTCGCGGGAACTTTTAAATGAAAGCCTATGCCTAGCCGGTATAAAAAGCCTATGTGTTATTCCAGACTATAATCTATTTCTATGATTTTCAGCCAAATATTAGAAATGCGAAAGTGTGTTTGTTTGTTGGTTTGTCCTTCAATAACGCGGCAACAGAGCTACTGACGATATGTACGGATATAGTTAAGGACCTGGAGAGTGGCATAGGCTACTTTTTATCCCGGAAATTCAAAGAGTTCCCGCGGGATTTTAAAAACTAAATCCACGCGGACGAAGTCACATGTAACAGCTAGTAAGTCTATGTTTTTTGTTTTTAAATTTTTAGGGTTGTGCATGATTTTTTTTTTGGTGTGATTTTGAGTGTGGTTTACTCAAGGGCTTCGCTTCCAACAAATCTGCTTGAGATTTTTCTGTATCAGATGTATAATATATATACCTACCCTTCAATATTTCCAAGGACTTTTTATGCTATTTTTTTTTTTAATTTTTGACATTCAGTAAATTAATGCTACAACTGATTTTACTGTGTCTATCAAAAACATAATATCTTTTTACCTTATATTTAACATAATGACGTAATTATTACAGTATTTTAGAAGAATATCAGAGATAAATAATGTATTATAATTTTTAATATTAAATTAAGAATATTAATAAGTTCCATTGCATTAGTGTACCTACAATTAAAGTAGGTGGTATATCAAGTGCATAACTCGTCGTTGATATTCCATCTACGCGCACTAAGCGTTTTAAGCGGCTAGGGTCTAGAACGCTCTTCCAAGATCTGCGTTTCCTAACACCTACAATTTGGGTATCTTTAAAACAAGAGTGAATAGGCATCTTCTAGGCAAACGCGTTACACCTTAGACCACATCATCACTTTCCATCAGGTGTGATAGTGGTCAAGCGTGTGCCTATAATGTATAAAAAAAATAACAAGCTATTGTGTCTGAGAAAACATATTTAAATCAAAGATAAAAAGGGGTTTACGATCGAGTTCTATACTCTAGGCTTTCTCTTTGATTCCGAGGAAATGAAAAAGTGATATTGAAAGGAAATGTCTCTTTATATTTAAAGTGAAATCCAAACAATTCTGGATGTTTACAGTGTTTGTATGAATGTGTAACGATATAGTTGGTTTGAATATGAAAATGACATTGTAGAATTTCCTTGAAATTTCTATTATTTACTAGCTTACACCCGCGACTTTGTACGCGTGGATTGAGGTTTTTTTGGAGTCCCGCGAGAACTCTCTTATTTTCCGGGGTAAAAAGTAGCCTGTGTGCTAGTCTAGTCTATAATCTATATTTGTGCCCAGCCAAATCAGTTCAGTTGTTGCGACGTGTTTGAGTAACAAACTTTCGCATTTATAATATTAATAGGATTTGTTTTATAACCCAGTTCAAAAAATAAAATATCAATTTGATACTTAGGTATTATTGGAACTGCAAAATGATAACCTAATTTATTATTGTATGTATATAGATTTGTCCACGCATTTCTCCGAAACTATTTATCGCATTGTGATCATTCTTTTTTTATTTGCTTACATTTACTACAGTAAAGATTTCATCAAAATCAGTTCAGTAGTTTTCAAGATTTTTCACTTTAATCGTTTCAGTTATCCTTTATTGAAGTTGGTTTAATTTTTCTTAAATTATAGCTTGTTTGATTCTGGTTTACCTACCTGGAAAAACTTACGTATCAATGCATAGGTGCATTGCACAGGTTAACCAAAGTAGCTTTTGTCCACTTACCTAGCATGTAAACAGTAGCGCTACTAAGTAAAGTACAAAATCACTTCGAAAGCAAACTCATTTCGCCACTCACGGAATGTTCTTTATCATCTTATTCTGTGTTATCCATTATGTCAAATTATCCCTTATTATTATTAGACATAATTGACAAACGAGTTCCATTTCGATGCATGCTGATTTATGGGCTGCATTTCTATACCTACTATAATGCAGTAGGTTTTTTGTTGGTTTGTCCTTCAATCACGCTGCAACAGAGTTACGGGTCGCTCTGACTTTTTGCATGGGTACAGTTGCGGACGTGGAGAGTGGCATTGTACTGCTTTTATCCCGGAAAATCAAAGAGTTCCTGCGGGATTTATAAATGCCAAATCCACGCGAACGAAGTCGCGGGCGTCAGCTGGTGATACGTAAGTCAATGGTGTAGGGATTTGGCACGCGGAATGCCGTGAGATTCGTCCCTCCTTCCGACCCCTAGTGCCGCTCCCCACGCTTTTCCGCGTTTTTGTTACCTTACTTTTTCTATATGAAGGTCCACTCACTTATTCATGCCAGCGGGATTGTAGTTTTTTCTACTTTTTGCATGCGCCGTATATAGATATTTTGGCTACCTCCTATTTTTCCCCGGACTATAAAACTCGCCCGGGTCGTGTTGGGTACTTTTTTCGCGGTGCCCCTACTGGGGCGTTAGGGGGGGAGGGGTGAAGGGTGTTCGCAGTTAGGGAATTATTCATTGCCTACCCCCGCCGAACGAACTTCCCGTTATTTCTGTTTGTTATGAATTATGTCCAATGACTTTTCCAACGCCCGGCTTTCTTTCGTTTTCGCTAATTACATTTTCTATAGAAACTATAAATCTTTTGTCGTTTCCCTAATCGAATTTCTGTATACCTACCTTCACTGTGAACGGGCGAACGCTATTGTGAACGGACGAAGGTTGCAAATAAAGTTTCTTTTTAACGATTTCTTTCTCTATTCAAAACTTGGCACAAAAAGTTGGAGAAAAGATTTTAAGACTCTTATTAAAATTGAAATGAAGCTAAATTATACTTCAATTTGACTTGAACATTCAATAAAAATATATTTCACTAGACAATGCCCGCGACTTCGACTGCGTGGATTAAGGTATTTTGATTCCCGCGGGAACTCTTTCATTTTCCGAGATAAAATGTGGCCTATGTGTTAATCCTGGGTATGAGCTATCTCCATTCCAAAGAGCCAAATTGGTTCATTCTTTACAACACACACAAACACACACACCCACACATACATACATACAAACTTTCGCCTTTATAATATTAGTGTGATTAGCAGAAGATTATATTATTTCAATTTTTGGAATGATTTCGATTAAACCGTGTATGTACCCGAAAGAGAGGCGGATGTAAAATGGGCATGAAATTAATGTATGAGAACCATTTTTGTGATGAACCAGACGCAAATGTTTTAAGAATTGCATTGCCAAGGCACGGTGAAAGCTAAATCAGGCCTTGCAAAGATAAGAATAATTAAAGGGCTCGGTATAAATAAATAATCGTTAGAAAAGTCGAAAGCAAAGTCTAAGATAAAAATATGTGCTACGAGCTTGCTACGAGAGACGTAGCGCTACGGTCTACGACTATCGTAGACTATTTTACTTCATAATTTATCCAGCCTGTCTGAGTTTTGTTACACGAAGAGCCTACGCAGTGTTGTATGACTGGCGTATTAAACGCTAACAAAAAGATTCTAATGCACGTTCTGTTGCCTACTAAAATATGTAGAAGAGTTCGCTCCCAACCCGCGATAGAAATTTGAATTTCATGTGTATGTTTCGTCTATTACAGATGCACTCATTAATATCTTAAGTGATGTATGTGGTTCGACGCCACGCAATTTTGCACCCTATGTTGAGATTAATAGAATTCGGAAACGCTTATCTTAATACCTCTAGCCGATTATACAAAGCACGCGTTAAGATTACGTCGTATGAAAAATGCAGCAAATTGTATGACCCCTCTATGGAAAAACATTATCATTACCGACACATCCGACGAGATATCGTTTTGCATGTAAATCTCAAGAGAGCTCTTAGTGTTTCTGCGGTAAATTTGTCTGGCAGATACTTATTTATACTTTGAATTGAAGACGACAAACTATGGTAAAGATTTCTAGGAATAACAAAATACTTACATTCTAAATAATTTTTACTATTTTCTATTGAGCACTTCATATCTCTTACTTTAACTGAACTTCAACGTTTCAACACCACTTGTATGTAAGCTCCGGGATTAAACTCCTAAAATCTGACACGCAGGGGTAATTTTTATATTATTATATTCAATTGATAGTTTGGGTAAAACCTTTTTATTTTGTTAATGTAATTATGTTATTACTGGCCTTATTATGAAGCAAGTTTGCAAGATTGATTCACAACATTATATGCATCGATTTCCCTCCATTAGTACCTAATTAAAATAGTAACTAATAGTAAATTAAAAAATATCAAACAAATAGAATAGAATAATTTTATATTCAAATAAACTTTTACAAAGTACTTTCGAATCGTCAAATGAATCTACCACTGGTTCGGAATGCCGTTCCAACCGAGAAGAACCAGCTAGAAACTCGGCGGTTGCTCTTTTAAAAATAAAATAATATGTAATAACAATATTATGTTGTGTACAATTTACGGGTTAATTATGCTCGTGTATTGCTGGAGCGAGTTATGTCCACGCTTTTTTATCATTTATGTAATCTTCATTAACTAATGTTAATGCACTGCCTTTATATTCAAACTTAACTTATTTTTAATAGCTTTTTCCCGCAACTTCATCTGGGTGGTCTGGTTTTTAATCACGCCGGAACACTTTGTTCTTCTAGGATAGCCTATGTCACTCTTCAACTCCTCGACTATACCCATGCAAAAAATAACGCAGATCCGTTACTGCGTGATTGAAGGATAAACCAACAAAGACTTTCAAGATATTGTGGCACAAATTAGCTCTTTTGGAATTATATGAAGCATATTACTTCATAGCCGTTTTATTATAAAAGCTCTTTTGTTTGTGTATAAAAAATCTCGTAACTTAACCAATGTTAAACCGGGAGCCGGTAGCACTGAAAGTCCCGTCATACGTGATGAATTTTTTTTTATGTGAATTGATAGTTAAAAATAAGGCGAACACAATAAGCTTAATTAATTAATTATTAACTTAAAAAACCAAAAAAAAAAAAAAAAATTTAATGCAATGATGTTTTATGATGTTTTACGGTCATCACGGATGTTGATTATTTGCAGTGTATTCGATAGAAATACTCTTTCAAAACAACAGTGCAGACATTTTAAGTCGGTCTTGTAGTTGAAGTATGTGGTAGGTGGTAAACTCCCTCATCTTGAGCATTTGCGTTACGTTTTTCTGAAAAAGTACGAATATTTCTATCGAATACGCTGCATTAAAAAAAAAAGACGTGTGGCACTCGGGGACTGCCGCGGTAAAGCTATTGCATAGCATTTTTTATCAACACCATCTAGCGGTGAGAGGAGTCTCGTGTCAGGTTATTTTCGTTACGGAATTTCTGGATTCGGTCTTCACGCTCAAGGCCCGCGATAGAAGCTATGCAATAGCTTAAAAAAAATTTCTACGTTTTTCGGCTATTTAAATGAACGCATACCTACTAAGCTCTAATTAATCGTATGATTGTTAAGTACTGATCCAAAAACAATTTTCAATTCCGCTTGACAGGGTTTTTAGTGCGACCGGCTCCCGGATCATGTTTCCGTGGTGTGCCGCCACATATCTCTATTACCCATCCCGTGAATATCTTGTAAACTCGTCGGGGTTAAAGCGTCTCCATTCATTCGGTCTGCGGAATATTATGTGAGCGAATGTCGCGATGTGATGCCCTTTCACGAAAAAAGATCCCGTATGTTTGTCCTATTCATTCACGTGGAAGGAACGACGCGCCGCCCGCTACAGGGCCGACATTGGCTGCGAGATTATTTATTTCTATTTACATTTTATTTTTCCCGTCTAATATCACATCACACATAATTTTCTTCGGGTATAACAAGTCAACAGATAGTGTGGGCTTTTTTAAGCTATTGCATAGCTTCTATCGCGGGTCAGCGTGGAGACCGAATCCAGAAACTCCGTAACGAAAATAATCTGACACGGGACTCCTCTACGGTGAGCTGCTAGATGGCGCATTTTTTATCAACGCCATCTAGCGGTGAGCCGCTAGATGGCGTTGATAAAAAATGCTATGCAATAGCTTTACCGCGGCAGTCCCCGAGTGCCACACGTCTTTTTTTTTTAATTGTTTTGCGTATTTTATTTCATTTTGGAGGACACATTCTGTGGCTAAACATAAACACATATAAATGACACGAAACAAAACCTAAATACCGAGCCAATCATAACGTAGATAGTTCAAACTATGGTATAGTATACGTATAAAAAAATCGTATTTTGCTTATTTTGACAACCGCCATCAACAGAAAAATGTCCTGATTCACATTACACTTTTACTTACCCAAAAATTTGAAATTACTTTGAAATGCGAAAGAAGGACTCTTTTGTTCCTTAGTGTTATAATAAAAGAACAAGTTTTGCTAAAGGCCTTACGTTGAGTTACACTTAATAAAATGTCGTAATTAAGCTTTGGAATACGGATTTCTGTTTACACAAACTACGGGATGGCTGTTGGCAAAGTTTCAACTTATTTACCCCTAACCCAATTCGACAAATATGAAAAAGTATGGGCAACTGTAATAAATTTCGATTTCGTAATTTCAAATTTTAAGATTTTTCTTTTTACTTTTAATTGAATTTTTCGCTGAACTGTTAACGTCGTCCCATAGGTTATTCACAATTAGTTACAACCTGGTAATAGCTTTCATGATTTTTTACATTATTTTCGCTTCTGACAAAAGCTTTTGCCAACCTATCCCTATATACTTTATCAACAGTAAAGTTCTAACAGTGCGTAAGGCATGTTGGCTTCATAATTCAGTAGATACTATTCGATGAAGATATTGAGAGAATTTTGTAGGAACTTAATTAAATGAATTTATATATTTTTGGTAGCATCATCCGTCACACGGCTTTCCGTTTGCTTCATTTGACATAAGATTTCGACAGTTGACATAATTCTTCATCGAATGGCATAAACCCGCCAAAATGACTTACGCACTGTTAGAACTTCCCTAATGTTATGTATGACATCCATATATCTAAGCTTAACGTTATGGGTTTAGGGAGGGATTTTCCAACTTCAGAATATTTATAGGAACTGGCCGCTAATTCTATCTTAGGTTACATGTTCACTGAAGCAGTGCGGTGAGATACCTACCACACGTGCTTCCCAATCAGATTATCGAGATCGGACTTGATAAAATTATCACATTATCTATCATGAATCTGATTTGTTCGGTTGAACATGTGTCCACTTTGTTAAGCTTCTGTGAACATTCATCCTTATGCTCTATGACAACCATACCCAGCGCTAATTTTTAGTTCTCAACTTCCAAAAATTACAGCAACCACTGTTTTTTTTTACATATTTTCACGATTTAAGATTAAGGTAAGTAACAAAATCATTTTTAATCATTTAGTTAATAATTTTATTTCACAATTTCCGATTAGTGTACCTTTTGTATTAACGATCCTTCACAAAGACAAATTAATTCGTAGTTTAAAGTTAAAAGCCCCTAAACGGATGAAAAGGTTAATTTAAGCCGAGTGCTAATTAAAGTATCACATGAATGCGGCCCTGTGCGTCTTGGAGGCAGCCCTCATATTAATAGAGGTATGGCACAAGCTCCTGTGATGTTCTGACAAAGGGTTGTGCGAGACGACTATTTTTATTAAAACCTACGGCAAAGGCACACTTTTTTTAATAACTTATGTACGTAGGTGCGGGTCGAGCCATTTGAATTGCACTCCCGGTACAGTTTGCGCGCGCGGTTTTTTTTTTTTTTTGAGAAAATTGTGGAGTGCGTCTCTCTTTGTGTTGGCTGTGCCGCCTTGAGTCACGCGGCTTATTTCAACATGCCTTCCTTCCAACCCCGCGGATATCCCGTCGATGTATGCTCGTCACGTTCACTACAATTTCGATACCAATTAAACTGTATTGTTATACCTGTGTTTCCATAATATCATACGTAATAGGTATTTATGTTAATACCTATACCGATGCCATCCTACTTGGAAGTACTTGGAAGGTCATGGATGACCTACTCAATGTTAAAACGTCACTAAATCTCTTTGAAATAGAGACGAAAGATGCTTGAATTGCAAGGAATCGAAAGGCAGCCAGGAATGTCATGTCATCTACCAACCGTAGAATAGTACATTGTTCTACAAGGGGTGAAAGTGGCCGATTACATACGAGGGTGTCATTTGAGGCACGAGGCGAAGCCGAGGGCCGCGATACACCCGAGTTAGGAATCGCACTTTCTCCCGAGTGATACATAGTGCTTTATACTACACCTACGAGGAAAATAATAGACACATTATTCAAATTCATTCAATTATTAAAACTGGGTGATATTTTTTTCGGCAAATTAATAGTTTTTAATTCTGGCGGCAGTCTGGCGGCGTCATCAAAATATCTTCACTGTCGCTAAATTTTATAAATTGATAATTTAGATAAAACAAAATAAAGCGAATCGCGCGATTTTTTTTTAATTTTTCAAATAATGTACTCACTAAAGAAAATGCAAACGGCCAGCAACAATTTGTTTTTTTAACAACAATTTGAATGTGTAAATAACCTTAGACCATAGATAAGTAGACCTAAACAAAGAAATGAAATTATTATATTTACTTAAATAGATTATTAAATAGATTTTTATTTAGTTATTAATTAGTTACTATTACTATTTTTATATTTTTTGTTCGTTATTTATTAGATATTTACCTACTACTTTGAAAATAATAAGTCTATTTGTCGAAAAAGGTCGAAATAGATTTCATTGTTTTTCAAGTTATTACTGAACTGACTTGACCAAAAATTTAAAAAAAAACAGCACGTTAGTAATGGATTTTCATACAGTTTTCAGCCCGCTGAAGCAGGTAAGTAATGAAATTTCATACATTTTGACAGCCCGCAGATTTTTTTCCACGTAATGACGTATTTTCTTTCTCGCTCTTTTGCGATTTGACACAAATCAGAACGTACTTTCCGAGCAGGTGTAGTATAATAACATTTTATTCAAGTAAACTTTAACAAAGTGCTTTCGAAACGTCAAATGAACCTACCACTGGTTCGGAATGCCGTTGCAACCGAGAAGAACCAGCAAGAAACTCGGCAAGAACCAGCAAGAAACTCGACATGAATAACTCAAATTATAAGTCCCAACCAACTAAAAAATCACGAAAAGAAATCAAAACCCCCATGACCGTAAGCAACGGCACGCGTTCACACGTTAACATATTCATAGCCTCACCAAGTACACGTGCGCTGCTAAATGAAACGTCACCGAACCTAGTGGCTTAGACGAAAGACGCTGGAATTAAAAGATATCAAATATGGATGGTGTATGCATGAGGCATGAACAACCCTCTTGCCAGCCGGCGCGCCGGTACTCCCAACAACTAAAACAGATCCATTAATAATGCGTTTGCTTACAACTTACAATGCGCTTTAAATGTAGATCCGAAATTCCATCTCTCTCGCCCCGTCGCCGCCTCTCGCTCCCACGCCGGCGCCGGCTCATGCAAAATGCACGGCAACGCGACTAACGCTCCTCTACCCTCTCAAGATAATACCTCCCTCTCCTACGTACTCCCTAATCGGGCCATATTGATGGTCACTCATATCTACGATGTAGGTATTTGCGTTCCACTGCGTGATTCAATTTGTGGTTTTGCCAGGGTACCCTAATCCCTCTTTGATCGTTGTTCATTGGCCAACATTTTGATGTTATGCGTTTATATGGTGCATTTCCTTTCGATGCGCCATATAAACAACTAGATGATGCCCGCGACTTCGTTCGTGAGGTTTAATTCCCGCGGGAACTCTTTGATTTCCCGAGATAAAATGTAGCCTATGTTTTAATCCTTGGTATGAAATATCTCCATTCCAAATTTCAGCCAAATCAGGACAGTAGTTTTTGCATGAAAGAGTAACAAACACACACACACACACACAAACTTTCGCCTTTATAATGTTATAGTGTGATTCTTAAGACGCGGATTGAAATCCGAAAGGTCGACGTATATAGGTACGATGTTTTTATAATATGTACACCCATACTACACTCAGTAAGCCTTTATATAAACGTCAATACGATCACAACTTTATTTTCTATTGAACACATCCTGTTTACATTGTGAACAGGGTGAGATAGCAAAAATAACTTTGTATGACGGAGTGGTTTTTACAAGCTTTTATTTAACTTGCAATGTATTTTGTTTAGAGTCAAATCTTGCCAGCTGAATTAGAACCATTTCCCAGTTTCCTATCGAGCTGTATGTATGTATATGTAAATAGGATGAGAATGCGATGAATATGCGCAATTCTTTTAAAAGCCCCGACATATTCTCTGCGGCCAATAGTTTCTTTCGAGCTAACTTTCTCAGCACTTGCTCTGCTAAGTCCAAACACGTCAACCGAACCAACCGTTAAGAAGTTTGCGACGACTGGTTGACGACATCTTCTAAACAACAGACACATCGAAAATTTAATGACTTCATGTGAAACGCGCGAAACGCACTTCGCTACAATATGTGACAAACAGACAGCCAGTAGCGATGTATTCGCAGCGAGCAAACTCGCTTTATGTGACCTAAGCTTTAGAAACGATTTATAGGCATAGGCATAACGTTTGGCATAGAAATATAAACGATGCCAGTGAGAAAGTTTTAAAGGTGTACACAAGACTTAGGGTGTCGAAATACATTTTTGTTTCAGTTCATAAAGTTATAATAAGTAGGTATTATTTCAATGAACGACTACCTTCTTTTATATGCATTATGTATAGTCAATATCGCTAGCCAAGACTGGGAAATGTGGGTTTGAATAAACCATTAGGTATGGCGCGTATCTCTAAATTATGTATTAGTTTTGTGTAAGTTAGCCACCTACAGCGGTTAGTGCCACCCAATGTTTTATTTAATAAACTCGTGCTGTTAAATAACAATGTACTTACCTACCTACTTTGTGTATGTAGTTGCTTTAAGTTAATACTGTTCCGCCACTATTTGTGAAGCCGGTGATAAATTTTAATGGTCCCGGGCAACGCCTGTTTGCGGTCAGTGTTTGTCTTTTCGCTGTAGGCTTTTTACCCCGTGTTGTATACATAAAGGTCGCTACATACGTACCTGCAAGCACGACAAGCCTAACATTGTACTGAACATTGTACAAGCATCTTTAACATTGTACAAGCAACTTTACAGACGCTCAAGCATACTGCTAAACATACGTCTAAGCTCTTGCAGTTACGTAAGTACCTATCTTAGGGCCGAAACACATAACCGCGGCGCGATGTGACATCGTCAAAAACCGCGAGATCATTCAACGTTTAGCATGAACTTGTGACGTGATTCGCGTTGCAAAGCCATACACGACGACGATCAACGATCTGGGTAACCAGAACCTGTGCGGGTTGATTTATTTATTTATATTTCGAGCTAAGATCCAAAAAGCGGTAATTCATAAAATAATGACATGATTTGATAACTAATCAACGACGTTTTTCATATTGCTATATTAAAAACTACATCAGTAAGGCAAATACCGATTAGATGGATCGATAGAGAATTTTTTAAAGTAAAATAGCATTAAAAATCGTATTCGGCCAATGTTGGTTATCGACTTTATAGCTTGAGGAGAACAGAGTAGTCCAATAATATAATTTCGGTCACCCTTCGGTCACTCAAAGTACCTACTTACCTTTTCCGAGACGCAATAATAAATAATAATAAATAAATTCTTTATTATGGATACTGCGACCCGCACACATTACAAAAAAAAAGAAAAAAGAACAGAATTAAATGAATAATACACACACAAATTAATAAATAAATCATCAAAAAAAAATTACAATTGAATTAATGTACTTTTAACAATGAAAAATTCAGTGCTTCATGAGATTGGCGCATTAACTGACCGACAGGACTAGCTGACTTGTCTTATTTCAGGATTCTCCTGACGTTTCGGTCGGTTCGCTAACGAGGTACAGTGTTCTTGACTTGGCATCAAAATGTACGCTCGAAGCGAATTAGCTCTGAGCTGTATGCGTCAAAACAAGGTCAAAACCTAAATGAAATGTGTTCGTTCTTTGGCCAAAAGCGCTGCAAATGTACGCCGTGTTTCGTACGAACAATTCATCAATACATTTGTTTTTGACGCTGACACTGATGCTTGCAGCGTAGACCGAATTCGCTTGGAGCGTTGGCCCTCGTGGGCCGGACATAACAATTATAACGGAGTTTGTAAATGATTCCCTGTCAGTACGGATTGAAACAATTTTACCTTACCTTAGCTTTGGAGCTATCACTTGCCATGAAAATTCAGTACCTAATTCAGGGTAAAAAAAAGGACTGTGGTCTTATATTTGGGACTGGCTTTTCAGAATAGGGATGTTAACAATTTTTCGGAATTGCTTTTATTTTGAAGATTGACTCTTGTTTACCATAAAAAATATATACTCGTATTATTTAAAAATATTAGTATTTTCGATGAGAAAATATACAAAAATAGAGTAATTTTGAATTTTCCCGCTAAAACACTCTACAACTGGCACTTGACTGACATGACGTCATCGGTCCGTCCGTGCCACGAAAGAAGTCCCATAGAGGCGGCGCTAGTAGTCGTATATCTAGGCAAATATTGTATGTAAAATCTATTAGTTCCACCTGATTGCCGCGGGACTTCTTTCGTGGCGCGTACTACACCTATAATCACTCCGTTTGTTTCGCGGTTAGGTTAGTGACGTCACAAGTGCTTCTTGGCGTTTGTAGTCACGTGACATCCGATTATAAATATAGCATTTAAATTATTTTTAATAAATTTATTAAGTTATATTAAATTACAAAAATGTTATTTTCGATATTCTAATCCTACAAACTATTATAAAATTAACACTTAACATTAATTTGTGATTAGTGTTAACATCCCTATTACGTGTTATTAGCAACTAAATATTACACGCTTCAACGGTGAAAGTAAAATTCATGAGGAAATCTACACGTCTAAGTCTGAAATCTGGAGACTGTACTCTCACTCAGCTCAGACTAGACAGTGTTAAAACGAGACAGATTTATGTCACAGCATATTTGTGTCTCGTTTTAACCTTTATCTTGAGTCTGAACTGAGTCTGAGCACGCTCTATAGATCTCAGCATATAAGTTCTTCATAATGTTCTGAAAGGTGCGTGTAAAAACTGCCAATCAGCATTTGGCCAGCGGGTGCACTATGGCCTATCACTCGTCTTCGTTCGAAACAGATAGACAGACTGACAGTGCAATTTTATTCGGAGACCTCGTATTACTTGGTCGATGAAATGAATTCGTCTTAATTTTCTTAAATAGCCCTCTATTTTGGAAATTTGGACGCTTTTTGGACGCTTTTAAATGATCTTTGAAGCTCTTATAATATGACGCTACTCTGGCTTGAATTTATGCATTTAATCGTTGGTTAAGATTTAATAAACAATAATTTATATTCTGACTAGCTTTTGCCCCCGCGACTTCGTCCGCGTGAAATTAGATTTTGGGGTGGAATTTTCAAAAACTGTGACAAACGTACTTCTTTATTTTTAACTGAAAGCTCTAATACCAACTTTGATGGAAACAGCTTGAAAAATGACGGAGTTTCATATAAACTTCCATCCCCTATTTAAACCCCTTAGGGGTGGAATTTCCAATAATCCTTTCTTAGTGTGCGCCTACGTCATAAAATGAACTAACTGTAAAAATTTCAAGTTTCTAACTTCAGTAGTTGAGGCTGTGCGTTGATATCTCAGTCAGTCAGTCAGTCAGGACTTTGAATTTTATATATATAGATGCCCGTTTTCACGAACCTTTAAGAAACGCCCAAAGATGAATATGAAATTGGGTAAGGGATTGTATTTGGGGGCTACCTAAGTAAAGAGACTCCTAAGCGGGGGATGATTTAGGTTTAGATATGGTTGGTGAAAGCGGGCATTAGTGTCAAAATAACCTTTTCAAAAACGTGCTCCACATAAACGGTTGCTAAAATTGTATTGCTATTTTAAGATTGCGACAGCGCGGCGTTGAAAAATAATTGTTTACCGCTTTCAAAGGCGTGTTTTTAATTACGTTTTTGTTTGATTTTTAATTATTTACGCTTTGAATGAAACTCGGGAACTTCCTGTTTTAGTTTGTCCTTTTTCAAGAAACGTAGAGTTCGTTTCGCGACAGTTCAGGAACTGTTATTTTAATTTAATATATACTTTAAAGTCCATTCAAGTCTAAAATTTAGTCTTTAAAATTTTCAAACTGAGCTTCTGAATACTATTTAAATATTTTTAGGGTTATGTTTTTGACACCGGTCTCTACTCTCTACTGAGATCGAGAAGGCCCAAGGTCCACCACGGAGCCAAGGGTGGATTATCAAAATTCACACACCTTTGAGAATATTATAGAAAACTCTCAGGCGTGCGAGTTTTTAACAAAGTTTTTACACATAATAAGAACATTACCCTCCATTACGGCTCAAAAGGAACGTTGATAGGAGCTTTACCTACTTTATATTTAAAAAAAAAAAAGATACCGGCCGAATTAATAACCTCTTCCTTTTTGGAAGTCGGTTAAAAATTAAGCACGATTTCTACTTCTTCAAGCATAAATAAGTATTATTATTGAACATGTCCAACTAGTTTTCTTCACTTACCGAAAATGGTAACGCATGTGCTGCACTTGCAACGTCAAATTGCTTCGACCCGCGGCAAAAAGTTATAAATGGCTGAGAAATAATAAACATCTCATCAATAAAGTATAATTGTTTAGTTGGCGCTAATGTCAGCTCTATGGACACATTGCCATTTTTAAAAGCTAATCGACATCGGAAAGTTTTTACACAATTTTTTATTGCAAATTAAGTAAAATAAATATTATTATTTGAACACTTTGAACTGCAGCTTGGGATATAGGTGCATTCTCATTGCATGGCATGTCTGATTGTTTTTATCACAATATTAGAATCGCAGGTGGTTTTCAACGATGGTAAAAAGAGTTTAATTTAGTATTTAATTTCACGAGGGCTCGTGGCTCATGGTTGGGTGTGTGTCGTATCTATATAAGAGTGAGCGAGCATCTAGGCACGCACACTTATACGCTTATTAATACACTAGTACAGTTTTTTCATTAACTCACGAAGGCTCGTGGTTGGGTGTATGTCGTATCTGTTTAAGTGTGAGAGAGAGTAGATACGACACTTACGCAGTTTTGCACTATCCCCAATATGGTTTTGGTAGTTAACGACGCTTTAGCTTTAGGAAGGCAGAAAGTTATCGTATCTATAAGCTGCTCGAATAATAACCTGGCAATCGAAAACATTGCAAAACTGAAATTATGGAAACCCCGGAGACGGTGATGAGACAGTGGTCATAAAAAAATGAGTCATTGAATTTTGCGTGCAAATAGAGGAGGTCGGGCATAATAGGCAAGAATCACGTATTCCGCGATCAATCGTTGTACACACCGGGAACCAATCAAGGCGTCTGATCCGCTTTGAAATTGGAATCATAGCGACATAGACGTAACAAGTTTCTTTCAATTCTGACGATAACACGACGGTAACGAAGTTTAGCTTTTAATTCCACGCCCTGTCCCATCCTGAACTCTTTTAATTGATCTCCGTCGTTTTCTATTCGTTCCGGAGGCCCGATTGTGCCCCGAACTCCCCGCTATCGGCCGACTGTCATTTACTCTAAACTATTACCAATACATATCGCAATCTCCTGACTCACTGGCTCGATAAACCTCGTTTGCTATGACATTTGTGTCTATCAAATTCTGAACTGCATTTTTCATATTGACACAGGTTTTTATTAACTTTCTCTGTTAGTTGGTTAGGGTCAGTTCTTGTAATCGAATATGACGATGTCGCTCCATGAATCCGGTTAACGTGTGTTATGCATGAGTGCAATTTCCCCCCAGAGGCTTTATTTCTCACTGTCGCAAAATACAAATTTTAGAAATATTATTCAAGAATCATATCTAAATTTTGTGTTTCTTGTATTTATGTCAATGTAATTATCATCATAAACAATCCATTAACGTCTCACTACTGAGCGCAGATCTCCTCTCAAATAAGGGTTCTAGACCATAGGACACCACGCTGGCCTAATACGATTGATAGACTCCACACACCTTGAGGAAATGCGGCTGGACAGACTTTTGAAAAATAGGTATTCGAATAAAGTGGTGCCGTCGCTCTATGAAAATTCGAAGGGCGTCCGGGCGATCCGAGTAGGACACGGGAGTTCTTACCACTTTGCTATCGCTGCTTATGCTTAAAGCTAATTACAAAAGTTTGATTTTACTTATCACATTTTAATTTTTAATTTGTGGCAAGATCGGTAATATGTAATGCAACTAAACAAAGTAGAATGCCAGATTGTGACCCAGCAATTTACAGAAAATGTGAATTAATTAAAAATGTCCTATTAATATAAGATCGTTTTAAAATAAATCATTTGTATCGTAAAAGTAGAGGATAAAAATCCGAGGATAAAAAAACAATAAACTATTTCCTGTTATTGTTAGACATTTGTATACTTATAACGCCATTTTTACGCAATTAAACAACCAACTCTATAATAAAAAAATCACATAAAAACTCATTATTACTACATAATGGATAATTCTCAATACTAATAATAGGTTAATTAAAAGTCACAAGTATTTTTTAATGTAAATAATTATGCCAATCATAACTGCGCTACAAATTAAAAAACAAAAACGAAAAGAAAATGAAAAGTGTAACGAAACGTCATTGTCGATTTGAGATGTCAACTGTGGTGCGATGTCATTTGTCAGTGTCACTTTGTTTTTATTTTACTATAAACATAGAATAAGTGTGCAATAAAATCTATAAAGCGTGTGGCACGCAGTGAGAGACGGATATAGACATAGCTGTGTTTCACTCTGTCTTGTTTGACATCGCTATACTGTATCTCTTTCATGTGGGAGTACTACAAACCATTCACGATATTTTAGTTTCATAATAACCTAAAAGTCCAACTTTGACTTTTAATTATTCAAAAACCGCAAGTGCTAAAAGTTTTAAAACTTATGTTTATTCATTAGTAAACAATTAGCAATAAAATGATGCATAATTCATTTTTGTAAACGATTTTTCGTAAGTGGGTCAAAGTCCCATACATTTTTGGCATTGTCCTTTAAACCCAAATGGGATCACCGTGCAAAAAGCATTGAAAAATAGCAATTTTTGAATGTTATTCATAGATTCCGTAATGGAGAAGAAGGAATAAGACGAACGCGGGGGAAGAGTGTGATATAGACCGCGGCAGTATTGAATAGAATAGAATAGAATAGAATATATTTTTATTTAAACCAGCTTTTATATAATTTTATAGAATATATTTTTATTTAAACCGGCTTTTACAAAGTGCTTTCAAATTGTCAAATGAATGAAGGAATGCCGTTCCAACCGAGAAGAACCGGCAAGAAACTCGGCGGTTGCTCTTTTAAAAATAAAATAATATGTAATAACAATATTATGCTGTGTACAATTTACGCGTTAATTATTCTCATGCATTGTGCAGGAGCGAGTAATGTCCACGCTTTTTTATCATTAACGTAAAATACCCTTAATAGATTGGTAGGCCAATATGGCTGGTGCAATACTGTTTGGAGGTAGGAGGAATTTTAGTCTTAATATTTTTTAAATATATAGACTAGCGCTTGACTGCGAGCGATAATGAAGTAACCTGATGGTGAAGTCAAGATCCAGCCTAAGACGTTGCATGCTTACTAGAAGATACCTATTGACTCTTGATTTAAAGAGACACCAAGGTATAGTTAGTTGAAAAAAACGGAAGCCGGATGGGCATTCCACATTGCGGTGCCTATTAATATAATGTTATTTACTAGAAGAATTTATATTAACGGAAACCTTTGTGTTTGAATCCAACTCGCCCCTAGTCGGTTTTACTATTGCAATCATGACATAGATATTGAGCCAGTCTCCCAGTCTCCAGTCAAGTTACGTCACAAACAATATTGTTTGACATTCACAGTTTTAGTTAAACAACGAGTTACTATTGTCGCCTCTGCGCCGGTATTGGGTGGCTTTTACCATTGTCTATGGGTGCAGTAACAGTGCGAGATTAGTCCTTTTTTTCACCCTTTTTTTCAATCTCTGCTAAAGGAAAACGACATCGAATTGGCTTGTATTGGATTTCAAATTTGTTATTACTTTAGTGATGCTTGTAGGAGGTTCCTGCCAAAGCGATTTTATTTTAACTAGCTTTTGTCCGCGGCTTCGTTTACGTTAAGTTCGATTTTTCAAACCCCTATTTTACCCCCTTACGGGTTTAAGTTTCAAAAATTCTTTCTTAGCCGATGCCTATGTCATGTAAGCCTTTCAGGCCGATCCGTCCAGCGGTTAGAGCTATGCATTGATAGATCAATCAGACAGTCAGTCAGTCATCTTTTCCTTTTATATATTTAAATTAGATGATGCCCGCGACTTCGTCCGCGTGGATTAAAGTTTTGTGATTACCGCGGGAACTCTTTAATTTTCCGACATAAAATGTAGCCTTTTACTTCCTGACAGTGTCACTTATCTAAACTTTAAGTTCAATACTTCTTATTGTTTATGAACAAAACTAAAAAAAAGTATAAGACTGAAAAAATACTCGTATATTTATTTTACATAATACAGGATTAAACAATTACAGGTTCTTTTCAGGTTCTAATTACAGGTTTCTAAAACAGGTATCCTCTCACACACTTACCTACACGTGTTAACGCAAATCCATAGGTAAACGAGGAGAAAATGCTTTAGCATTAAGTTCATCTTTTTTACTAGGTTATGTTATGTTTTTTTTAATTCATGATAAGATAGAATATTTTTAATTAAATAAACTTTTACAGAATGCTTTCAAAAAAAAGTTCTTTTTAAAACAAAGAGCTTAGAAATGGATCTGACAGTTTTAATTAACATGGTATAGGTTTTTTTGTCTACCGGCATTAAGTCGATTGTTGAGATATATCTGCACAGAGGGTGAATTCGTTTTCAGTTGATTCTGGTACATTCCACAAGGATAATTTATAATTTAGATTACAATACGGTTGGCGTGTCCGTGTCGGATGAAAGTTCCCAAAAACTTGAGATATATATTAATACCGATATTATAATCGGTTTTACAGGCCATTACAGCGGCATATTAAATAACTTGGCAGCACATCTTTGACTACTATCTATTACTTTGTTTCTAACTACGGCCAAAGCCTCTCACCAAATAAAACAACCAATTGGCGCTAACAGCGTCAGGTGTTTATTTATTTATTGACTAGGTACTTACAATATAAAAATCGAATACATATTATTCATTAGAAAAATAAATATACAATACATTGCAATAATGTCGGATAAACTAAATCTGAAAAACCATTGTAGGTACATAAAAGATAGTGTTATAAAATTACATACAGGTGTTGATTTCTATGGGCTCTATGCTTAGAATACTCTACATCCACCTGTAACTTGGTAACTGTTAAGTTGGTACTGCCAACTGGTAACTTGGTAACTATTAACTCGTTGGTATATAAACAAATTATGTGTTCCGCATGCTCTATTAAAAGAAGTGAATTCGAAATATCGCAAATTTAATTTTCACACATACACACAATATTCAAAAAAAAAACTAAATCTTAAAAACCTTTGTAGGTACATAAAAGATAGTATTACAAAATTACATACTGAGTAACATACAGGTGTTGATTTCTATGAGCTCTATGGTTAGAGTATCTACTCTACATCCAACTGTAACTTGGAAACTGTTAAGTTGGTACTGGCAACTGGTAACTTGGTAACTGTTAACTCGTTGGTATATAAACAAATTATGTGTTGCATGCTCTATTAAAAGAAGTGAATTCGAAATATCGCAAACTTCATTTTCACACAATACAACAATCACAGCTACGTCCCAAACCACGTCCAGAGTCGAATACAGTGCGAGCTGAAATAAATTATTTGACACAGCGAACAAAACGGTGAAATATGCAAAAGTCGTCCCGACGCAAAGTTACGTTGGTGCAAACGTAAAAAAAACACGCCCCGCCGGGGGTGCGAAACTAGCCGTTTTTGGAACTCTTGACGTGCATAAATTCAACCCTTTACTGTCGCCTGTAGATTGAGATGTCATTCGGCGATTTGTAAGCTACGGCTCCGGCATTTATTGAGATGGCGAACCTACCGGCATTGCTCGTAATTAATAGCCGGTACGCTCCACGTCGGACGTTTATCGCTCACGGTTTATCGGTTACACGTGTATACTAATTCGGGTAATTGATTTTCTTATTATATTCCTGGGAGTAAGGATAAAACGATGCACTAGTCAATATGATGACTAATATTTCGAGGTTAAGGTTGGTGATAAAAGTGAAGACTTATTTTCCACGGATATTATTTTTAATTAGTGTTTATATGGATTTACAGATCTACTTTGTCGGTCCAATATAGCAATACAAATTATACATAATATGCTTTAGGTATAATGCAGACTATAATGGAGCTTATCGCATTCCGCCGCGAAACGCGAAAGCCGTTAATCTTCGGCCGTTTCAGTTTATGTTATTGAAACATATAAACGTTGTAAATAAAGTACGATAAATTTGAACCCCGACGTTGCATAATTTATCGGGAATAATTTCGTATCGATCAAGCCGGTCGCAAACGCAGGTCTCAACGCGTTTATTACAAAATTAAATAATAACATTCGACAGCGAATCGGATGCGCACAGTGGGAGTTCCGTAGATTGAAATATATTGAACAAAAAAATAAATGTTTGTATTCGGAACACAATGTTGGAAACAATGTAATAATAATTAAAAATGTTGCTAAGACTGCTGAGTTTCTTGCTGGCTCTTCTCAGCAGAATCTGTATTACGAACCGGTGGTAAATTCATAAGAGCTACAAGTTAGCCTAAATGAAATAAATAATTTTGAATTTGAATTTTGAATTTATTGCGGTACTGCAGTAACCTTGAAAAATCATAGGTAGTACAACTTTCTTTAAATTTAAAAAAACCATAAAAAATTACAGCGGTAAAATCAACCTACTCTGAATTTTTTTTTTTCAGTAGGTATGCCTGGAGTTTGAATTCCAGACAACAAGTTTTAAGGAATTAATTTTAAAATCTTTAAAATTAAAAAAAAAATCTTTAAAAATGAGACCAAATTATAATCTTAATTTTATTTTGCCGATTTAATTCCATGTAATACATGGTGGGGTTATAAAAAAAAATGTACCTACAAAGCTTTTTCTTGATGTTTTTTCTAACCTCTATTTTTCCAAGGTTTGTTATGCTTATATTATATTAACCGCAAACTCAAGCTATTTTTCATAGTCCATTTTTTTTATTAAGAATAACAAACAACGAAATGATTCTTCCGGTTTGTTTTGCAAAATTAACTTTCAGCGGACTCTGATATAATTGCCCGAAAGTTTTAAATTGTATATGTTTTCTTATTTTAAACTGTTAATTATTGTCACGTAATTACAGGACAAGGGGACCGTTCATTATTTACTGGTTTGTTACTTTGTTATTTATCGGATTAATAACGTGTAATCAGAAGTAGTAATAGGTTTACTAATGATTGAAAGATTTTTAACCTTTATATTATAATAGTTAATGCCCGCGGCTTCGCTCGCGTGTAATTTCTTTTGATTTTCCAGGATAAAAAGTAGTAGTCTAGGTATGTTACTCAACTGTACCCATGCAAAAAATCACGTCGATCCGTTGCTTTGTTGCGGCGTGATTGATGGACAAACCAACAAACAAACACGCTTTCGCATTTTATCTTCTCCATATTCATATTAAACATTATAAAAGTGCAATGCCTTTTCTCTGCCTGACGGCTGAATCAATTTTAGCACGCATCGTGGAGAAAGGCATAGAATAACTTTTTAACCCAGAAAATTAATGATTTCCCGTAGGATTGAAAAAAAACTAAATCCAATTTAAGAAATTCTCGGGCAATATCAATATAAAAATATTAAACTTATCGACTAATCTTCTATATATATAAAATTCGAAGTCCTAACTGACTGACTGAGATATCAACGCACAGCCTAAACTACTGAAGTTAGAAACTTGAAATTTTTACAGTTGTTTCCTTTTATGACGTAGGCGCACACTAAGGAAGGATTTTTGAAAATTCAATCCCTAAGGAGGTAAAAAAGGGGTTTGAAAAATCGAACTTAACGTGAGCAAAGCAGTGAGCAAAAGCTAGTACTAACATAAAATTATCGTGGTATACATTCCCAGCTTTTATTCACCAAATATTTAGTCAAAGTAAGCTTTAATTGGCGAACCGTATTAACAACCGGATTCATAGGACCACTCGGGATTGTAATAAAAGTCCAACATCATTAGTTTATTTCTCTTCTAAGGCAGCATTGGCACCTTTGAGTTGGCATACATAAATTTTTCTTCCTTTTCTTTATCAACGGGTAGACGTCCATCGTTGGACAAAGGTCTCTTCTGGCATTAACTTCCACAGTACTTGGTCTTGCGCCATCTGTATCCAGTGGCTCCCTGCTATCCGTCTGATGTCATCGGTCCACATAGCGGGGAGTCTGCCAACACCGCGCTTTCCGTTATTCCGGTATTAGGTTTTGATCAAGACTGATTCAATACGGAACCCAATAACAAGCAACGTCCATTAATAAATGTTTCGCTACCGATTAGCGCACGATTTAATACAGCGCATATTTCTCCCGCTGAAAAAACTCGCGGTGCGAATTGCGCCGCGGGCGTTGTTCGAGTTATCTTTAATTTGTAAACCAATAAATGTTAATACATCACCGTACGCGGCCATCGGAATCGTCCGTTCAATTAAATTTTTCGCTGCCAAACTAATTTGTGAACTATACCGCCCGCTTTTCGGTCCCCGTTCGGTCGTTTCGTAATTATATTGTTTGCGAATGTTTTTCGCGAGGAAATTTTACGTGTTGAACGGGGGTCAATATTTGATCCGTACCGGCAGAGCTGAGGCCACTTTCGGTTCTGAGTATTGTTTAAATTTCATTTAATTCTCCGGCCAAACAATCGTAGCGCCGCGCTACACATATTTGTCATTATTTGGACGGCCGCGGCGTGCGCTTTGATGTTAGCACACGTCAAAGTTAAATACGTTTTATGCCTAATTGTTTCCCCCGAGCATGGACCGGGGACGTTCAATTGTCAATATATTCAATTGTGACCGGAGCGAGCACGGGCGCGGGCACGGAGCACGCGGAAGCTTCAAGTAGACGATCCGGTTTTTCACTTTTAAATAACCTGATTCCATTTTTAAATAACCTAAATCAGGGTGAACGAAGTCGTGTACAAAAGTTACCTAAGTACTAGGTTTAAGTTAATTAAGTACGATTAACTTTCACACTAAGCACCGATTTCACCAGCGACTAGTGAGTGACTTTTAAGGAATAAATTGGGCGTTCAGACAGTTTTTGTATTGAAAATCTGCCAAAATATCAATTTTACGCTCAGATAAGACTTGGTGAAATCAGCTGTAAATGGAAAAATTTATGTTAAACTATGCGAAAATTTATACAACAATTTCCTTCTAAAGGTAAACATGTTTTTAATCCACTGAAGCGGCTACTTCTTTTTTTTTGCTGTGAACAAATTTCAATTAGTAATAGGTACGTATCATGATAGCTCATTAGTAGAATATTGGCACTCGTTGGTTTAGTTTTGCTGCAATATTTCCATAAGCAATTCAATATATCACTTGCTTCATTGGGGAAGGAAAACGTCATGAGGAGACCCTAACGCGTGGGAGTAAGTTATAATCTTATCAAAGGTGTGTGAAGTATGTCAATTTGCATTGCCCACTGGTGAACTATAGCTCTTCTTTAAAAGAGCCCAAAGAGAAAAGAGATATACCTATATTACGAGTATTTAAGGCAGTGAATTAGTATCAAGTTTATCAACCCTGCATATATTAATAAAGCTGAAACATAAAATATAAAACACTAGTTTTATCCGTGACTTCGCTCCCGTAAAAGTAATCCGAAGGGATGATTATAATTATTACATATATATTATTCCAAGAGAATTTAAAGGATTGATAATGATAAATAATTTTAAAAATGTTTATCACTTTCAAGTTCATCCTAATTTGAAACGGCTGTTATTTAATGATCAAAAAAATTAAACACTGCATAACTCAAAAGAAACGGATAGAAAGACTTGACCATTAGCAAATATTATTTGCTGAACAAACATGTAAGAAAATTTAATAACGAAGCCAAAATTTCACTGTAAATTTTATTTGTATAATCATAGAGTACATTTTAGCATTGCACCACTAATTGCATATCAATGGCTGTACTTTTTTCTCCTTGCACGCTATGCCGTTGCACACTCTGATCTTCCAAATTTGTTGCCCATCCCCTTTTAAACCTTTTAAAATAAGAGTTAATCTCATCGAAAGCTTGCCTTTATACATCCGCCTTTTTATTTGATATCAAGCTGTATTAAGTGCTGAAAAGCGACATGTTGTTTATGGATTTCGGTTTTACTGACGTAAATGTTTTCGCGTTAAGGGTTCGTTTCCCAAAAGATACCGAACGGGACCCTAGTACTAAAGTCTTCGCTGTCTCTGGCAGGAGTATAGCTTCAGCTGTCACAGATAGCCAGTTTGATTTTTCACAGAACTGTTACTAATCCTATATTATAAACTAGTTTCGGCCCGCTACTTCATCCGCATGAGTTAAGTTACTTCCCTACTATTCTTCCCGGGTAAAAGCTCGTTTTCCATGCCCAAAAATATACTCCAAACACAGTTTCACCCTCACTACCTGGAGCACTTCGACCATCCGATGTGCCAGATCTTTTTTTCCACGTACTTTGAAACTGTGGAACCAACTTCCTGCGACGGTGTTCCCACTAAATTACAACATGGGGTTATTCAAGGGGTGGTCCAACAAATTCCTGAAAAGCCAGCAATGCATTGGTTGTGCCTTAAGTGCTACAAGTGTCCATGGGCTGCGGTAATCACTTAGCATCAGGTGACCCGCCAGCTCTTTTGCTCGCTAGAAGCTAGTCTAAGTTCGATACATTCAGTCAATAGAGGCAGTATATTATGTTTATGGTTTAGAGTTGTTTAAATGATATACCTCTCCCAGAGAAAGTTAGGATAAAATTGAACCCACACCTTGTAGTTTTATTTTTAGTCACGAGTATTTAGTTGCATCTTTACCAATATTATAAGTGCGAAAGTGTGTTTATTTGTTGGTTTGTCCTGCAATCACGCGGCAACGGAGCAACCGATCAACGTGATATTTATATATTATATTATTTTATATTTCGGATATTTCGTATGGGTACAGTTGAGGATCTAGAGAGTGACATACGCTACATAAATATTATCTCGGAAAATCGGAGTTCCCACGGGAATTTAAAAACTAAATCCACACGGACGAAGTCGCGCGCATCAGCTAGTAATTAATATAGGAAAATATACAGATATTGAAATCGTTTCAGGTGCCGATTCAATATTTTACAGCAGAGTGATATCGAGAATCTCTCGCCGGATGGATGCCCCATGTTTCATTCGTCTATAGTAACACCTTTTTATTATATTGCCCACATTTAGCTGTTCATTGTCCTGTAATGTGATGACAATATTAATGTGAAACAAATTGTCCGAAATAAAGCCAATTTTTAAGCTATTGCATAGCTTCTATCGCGGGCCAGCGTGGAGACCGAATTCAGAAATTCCGTACCGAAAATAACCTGACACGGGACTCCTCTACGGTGAGCCACGAGATGGCGTTGATAAAAAATGCGCCATCTAAATCCAAAAATGCTTTAAGGCGGCAGTCGCCGAGTGCCACACGTCTTTTTTTTCTATAATAGATAATTAGGGTTACATTACATGTATAGTGACGTAAGGATTTACTTTATTGAAATCCAACCTACTGCACGAAACGCTTTAACATTTCTCAAACGAACTGTTAAATTTTGGCGTCTGATTTTGAATATCTTTGACCTTTGATAAGAGTGTATAGGCATCTAGGCAAGCGCGCTCCAATTACGCTGGGTACCTGCAAAGCTAAGAGGCTATCGTTTATTCTTTAAATGAATAGAAATAGAAAATGAAGTATTTTTTATTCAAATAAACTTTTACAAGTGCTTTTGAATCGTCGATGAATCTACCACTGGTTCGGAATGCCCTTCCTGCCGAGAAAAGCCAGCAAAAAACTCGGCGGTTGCTCTTTTAAAAAAATTTTTTTACAATAGGTAATAAATCTTTATTTATTTATCAATAAACGTACATAATAACATAATGTGAAGTGAAATAAAACAAAGCTTTGTATACAGTGCGTCCGTAATGAAGTTTCGTAAGTCCTACATACAATCCAATGCATGTTAAGACGAGTAGACAGAAAGCAGACCCATTCCCGTAGTAATCCCCGTAATTCCCGTACATAATACGTTGCACAGGCTGTAGGCGACGTTAAAATTAAATTGGTGCTAAATAGAAATAAAGAGCTTGATTTTGGTTTGTCATAAAATTCCATATAGTTAAGGCCACGATCTTCGGCCGCAGTAACTTGCAAGCAATTGGAGTGAGGTGCACGAGCCTCTTTGTTACAAAAAAAGTAAAACAGTCATGATAAAAAAAAGAAAACTTTTTAGAGAAAAATTAACGGTAAAATATTCTTCTAAAAGCTTTTGCCTATTTTTTGACATTTTTTTTTAGTTTAACTTTGATACACTATAAATACAACCTGAAAAACAATTAAAAACTACACTGTTTTCGGAATATTATTTGATCGAGTGAAGTTCAAAATATGGACTTTTGAACGGTAAAATAATTTAGAACGTGTATTAAACTACAACATATATTTTTAACCTATCAAAACAAAGAATATTTGATTGTTTACTATTGAATCAAAAACAGGCTGATCGGAGATCCTGCCGTTAAAGTAGGGACCTAACGCTCGTTCTATTAATCAGTCCCACACCTATCACTATTGTGTGCAATAAATTCACGTCAAGCCGTATATTATATACGTTCTAATATTAAATAAAAGTTATGAGGAGACTTAATAACATATGATCATATTATATGGGCTGCTGTGCAATTTATTTCCTTAGGCAATAAAAATGGGCTCATAAATATGTGTAACCCATATATTTGGTAGCTTCCATTAGACACACAAATAAAAATTATGTTCTTTTTGCCAATTCGAGTGGTTAAATGTACCTACTATAGTAAACCCAAAATATACGTAGATGTAGCATAGTTACCAACTTTATGATTTATATTTATGCTAACTAGTAGAGGTTCTCAACCTTATTTTTCCCACCGCCCGCTTTGAAAATATTTTTTCTAGAGGTGTCCCAAAGTTTTTTTTACTTACCGTCTGTCGGAATCTGAAAATTATATTTAATTCAAATCAAAAATTTAAATTTTCCATATCATCCAATTTAATGTAGATCTGATTGTAATGAAATCTTTCAATGTTAAATTTTCATCCACTTGCCGAACTACCGAAATATGTGAGTTTTCGCACACATGATAAAAATGATTAGAATTATGAATAACATAAAAATTAACCGATGTCATTAAAGTTTAGTTTAGTACGCGATTAGCATGTTTTTTTTTTGTCTTTTTTAGACTATATTTTTTTTTACCTGCCCACGCTCCTTGTATGCCATCTCAGCGCCCCCTAATCCCCCCCCTCCCCTAATAACGACAAATACACAACCATTAGCCACGCGCCCTCGTGAATTACAAGAACTTATAACAGACAGTTTTAAGAAAAATCACACACTTCATGAATAATTATAACCAGTAATGTATCGCAGTAAGAGATTCACTAAAATAGTAGAGCGGACATTGGTATGATTTTCATACCATCACCTCATATTTTCTCCCAAACCGATAAAACAAGTTACAAGACGTTTGAATTCGAAGACGAAAAAGTGCAACAAAGCTTGTGAGAGAGGAGAAATGTAAGCATAATATGCTAAACTATGGTTAAATAAAAACTTTGTTAGTAAGTGTCATGTCTCGATTATTGAAACTGGACATAGCTGGCCCCGGTCAAACCTTTTACACCGAGCCATCTGAAATCGAGATGAGCGAAGGCAATACAGTCGACCACAATAAAGGTTTTGTGGTTTCCTTCCGTTTAAACTTTTTCTACCCCAATTTAGAATCCAATATTTTCGAAGCCGAAGCTGCGTGGACGTGGTAGGTCTAGTTTTAATAACGCGATAGATCGGTCCGTCGGCAAATAGAGGACGAACTTTAGTGAGACTAAAAAAGCAACTATCATAGTAAACTAAGGTCTCTCGCCCACTACAGCTTAAACCTAGATCGAACAACTACAGGATGTGGAGCGATTCTATGATTTTGTTTTTATTATCACTTATGTGAGACTCAAACACACCGAGCAACTAATAATTACACATTTATTTTTAACTAGTTTTTGCCCCCGCGACTTCGTCCGCGTGGAATTAGGTTTTGGGGTGGAATTTTCAAAAACTGTGACACACGTACTTCTTTATTTTTAACTGAAAGCTCAAATACCAACTTTGATGGAAACAGCTTGAAAAATGACGGAGTTTCATATAAACTTCCATCCCCTATTTAAACCCCTTAGGGGTGGAATTTCCAATAATCCTTTCTTAGTGTGCGCCTACGTCATAAAAGGAACCAACTGTAAAAATTTCAAGTTTCTAACTTCAGTAGTTTAGGCTGTGCGTTGATATCTCAGTCAGTCAGTCAGTCAGTCAGTCAGGACTTTGAATTTTATATATATAGATAAGATAGTACAACTTTAGCAAAACCCATAGTACAACTTTAGCAAAATCGTTGTGTCGTTCCCGGAGTCTCAGCCAAAAGTCAGTCGCAGCCTGATGCCCACACTGAGGCAAAAGACGCCATCTTTCCCGCCTTTCGATCACGCAGCGCTGAAGTCTCGACCTCTGACAGCTGCCGAGGTGGCGCTGGCGTCAACTGCCGCGCGCGCATAACCCAGTGTTGCTAACACTTATTATAATCCTATTAATATTATAAATGCGATTGTTTCGATGTATGTTTCTTACTCAATGACGTCGCGACGACTGAACCGATTTGGCTGAAAATTGCCACAGAGATAGATTATAGTCTGAATAACACAAAGGCTACTTTTTATCCCGGGAAATTAGAGTTCCCGTGGGAATAAAAAACCTTAATCCACGCAAACGAAGTCGCGGGAATCATCTAGTACACAATATTTTGACAAATGAAAACTTATCCCGCCAACCATCAAAAGTTGGGTTTACGTCGCGCATCGGTTTCATCGATTCTATTTAGGCCCGCCCGACTTCAGCATAGATTTACAAACTGAAATTATTCTCTACTTTGTAGTGGCGTTTGAAGTCGTCGGTATTTTAAAGTGAATTCTTTAATTACCAAAGGTAATGAAGACGCTACGAAAATTATTGCCATTTTAGCACTGTTGAAGCGTTAATATCAGGTCAGTCACTAGAATCGGAACCAACAGTGTAGAAATAATAATCACGAGCAATGAATAAATATGAACTCGCTTACTCGTACCTTATTTAGACGTAGTATTCATAAATAGTTAGAATGCGTCGGTAGGCAAAAACGCTTCTTTCTTAAAATGTATTAGAAACAAGTGTACACACACACACACACACACACACACACACACACACACACACACACACACACACACACACACACACACACACACACACACACACAGAGAGAGAGAGAGATCGAGAGAGAGAGATCGAGAGAGAGAGACACGTCAAACTTATGACACACACACACCCCGTCGTTTTTGAGTCAGGAGTTAAAAAATGGTACATATTTGAACTAGAGAAGCGAGGTGCCCGAGTCTAAATGGGCGAATTTGGACTTTTGTTCGTCTGTCTACCAAGCCTTATAACTCCAGAATTTATAAACAAAACTATCAGCTAAAGGCGAAAATTATGTAAAATTAGACTTGATTAATATTCTGTAGGGTTAATATAAGATTAAATTCGATTGATCGAACACATTAGCGTCAAAGTAAAACGAACTTTACCTATATGATGTAGAGTCACCAATTCAGTACAACCGATTTTAATTTGGAGCGTATCCACTTATTTTACGTTGGTGAAATTGGCCCTTATTCGGACACCTCAGAAATTAATCGCTATCCCATTATAAGGCCACTGAAAAACTACGGACCGATCGAAAATTTGCTTCGTGGGCCGTAACCCTTGACCCAGTGCAGTGGACGGTGGGTCTAACTGTCACGGAATAATTGCCCCGGGCAATTAACACCGTATCGCGGGTGACTCGGCGTAATCCCGGTTAGTTTTTACCGCAAACCTGTGCCGCGGATTTCTGATACTCGTACGTATCAACGTGAAAAAAACACGCGGTGATGGGGTGTGATTCGGTTCACATAGCTTTAGGTACGGTTACTTTGTTGTGAATGTAGGCGCGGGGTAACCCTTCCATTGTCGGAATAACGGGTATTTGTCTGTAACGTTTTGAAACGAAGTTTATTTAAAAAATCTATTATTTTCTGGGTAGTTACTTTGGTTACTTCGTGATTTGGGAAACTATCTATTTAATTGGGTCTCATTTGCTAAAACAAAATAATATGCAGGAGGTAGGTATGTCACGAAATAAAAAAGACGTGTGGCACTCGGGGACTGCCGCGGTAAAGCTATTGCATAGCATTTTTTATCAACGCCATCTAGCGGTGAGAGGAGTCCCGTGTCAAGTTATTTTCGTTACGGAATTTCTGGATTCGGTCTCCACGCTCAAGGCCCGCGATAGAAGCTATGCAATAGGTTAAAAATTTTATTTACATTTTTTAATCAGTAAGTAAAATAAAATGAAATATTTTATTTATCTGAACCATTTTATTTTGGAAATAGCTTTTGGAGTTATTTTCTAACAAATCCCGCGGAAACCTTTTGTTGTACGGATTTTATATAAAAGGCAGCCTATGTTACTCTTCAAGTTCTCAACTATAAACTCATGCATAAAACCACATCAAACCGTTGCTCCGTGACTGAAGAACAAACCAACAAACAAACACGCTTTCGCGTTTATAATATTCGTAAGAATAATGAAGTTTTTTTTTTTTAATGAATGACAAGATAGTCCTGGACTGCGATCTCACCTAATGGTAAGTGACGATGCAGTCTAAGATGGCAACGGGCTAACTTGGAAGGGGTATAGCAGTGTACATTCAACCCATACCCCTAATTGGTTTCTACGCGCTATCGTACCGGAACGCTAAATCGCTTGGCGGCACGTCTTTGACATTATGGTGGTAATTAGCCACGGCCAAAGCCTCCCACCAGACAAAAAAAGTAGTAATGTAAAAAAGAAATTATGTATTTATATTCTACGTATAAACAATCTCCCTAATAAAACAATAGAGATCTATTGAAACGGTAATAGATATAAGATAAGAAAATATATAGCAAGTTACAGTAACTAGATAAGAGACTACCGTGATAAACAATGCTTGACGGAAAACGGGGATTTTTTCACGTCCGGAGCTCCGGTGGGAATGGATCCCATTTTTTAAAGTATCGAGCGAACGAATCCAAAGATCTAAATATGATTAAACACGCATAATATGTCTCAAGTCTCAACGTCGACCTCCCTGGCGCAGTGGTAATCGCTGTGGTCTTATATCTACGAGGTCTCGGGTTCGATTCCCGGCGGGGGTAATTAGGGAGTTTATAATTTCTGAATTGTCTCGGGTCTGGTCTGTTGGGAGGCTTTGTCCGTGGCTAGTTACCACTCTACCGTCAAAGATGTGCTGCCAAGCGATTTAGCGTTCCGGAACGATGGCGTGTAGAAACCGATTAGGTGTACAATGCCATATCCCTTGCAAGTTAGCCCGCTACCATCTTAGACCGCATCGTCACTTACCATAACCGGCGGCGTGACGTGAGGCGAAAGTTTGTATGTGTGTGCCTGTGTATGTGTGTGTGTGTGTGTGTGTTTGCTACTCTTTCACGCAACAATGAATGAACGAATTGGCTGAAATTGGAATGAAGATAGATCATACCCAGGATTAACACATAGGCTATATTTTATCAAAGAGTTTCCGCGGGAAAATACCTTAATCCACGCGGACGAAGTCACGGGGCATCACCTAGTAAATAAATAAAGTCAACTGTACCGATAAACGTAAATTACCCAATACGAATGAGCGTTCCTTTTCTTGGTGTTGTATTTGTAAGTATGACAGAGCGTTGACCCAGATACGGCGAAGAAAAGATAGCAAACACATTAACATTTCATGAGTTATTCATATATTATTTTCAAATATCCAAGAATATATAGTTGACGGCACAACACCAGTGCCGTAAATAGCCTTTTCTGCGCCCTGTGCGAGTTTCTATAACTGCGCCCTGTGCGAGTTTCTATAACTGCGCCCTGTGCGAGTTTGTATAACTGCGCCCTGTGCAAGCTTCTATAACTGCGCCCTGTGCGAGCTTCTATAACTGCGCCCTTGTTCTTTTTAGATATTATAGGTATTCTAGCTAGAGCAATGCTATGTAAAGGCCTACTTTATTTCATTCAGGATGATAAAATAAAGCACAAGGACCTTGGGTGTTGGTGGACAAATCATCTAATAATTTGGAAGAAAAATCTATTTTTTTTAAAGAACTAGAACTGATGTGGGCAAACGGGCACTAGGGGCGCAGCGGGAACTTATCAGGAGCAAACCGAAAAAATAATAGTCCTGCCTGGTCTGGCCATTCTTGCGCCCCCCAGAGTCTACGCCCTGTGCCTGGGCACCGGTGGCACCGCTCTATTTACGGCACTGCACAACACAAACTATAGTTTTGCGTCACCGTTTTTTGTTTTCCGAGAACCGTTACAAACCTTACAAACCATAACGTAACGATGACCGTGTTACAAACCGTAGTCATCTAGCACGAGTTGCGAAGCAAAGCACAAACGAATAGTTCGAACGATTGATAGCAGATGTGACTTTTAAGGCTCAAATTTCAAGTTGTGAATTTAGCAGATGAGACTTTGTCCTACGGAACGGTCGAAATATACTTAAAGCATTAGACAGACTGCGTGCTGTATATTGATCAGTTTCAAATAAATCTTGACCCAAAAAATTGACTTTTTAATTCCATTATGTCTGTCGCTTTACTTTTACATACGATTCCGAAAAGTTTACGTAAATTGATGCGTTTTGTGAAGTCACATATTATTCGTCTGCGTTTATATTTTTAGCGCGCACATAAACGGTCAAAGAACTAGGGTGAAAAGCAACGTTTTCTACTTATTCGAACAAGAATACTCGTAACTCTAGTGAGGTTAGTACAAGATTTAATTCGATTAATCGTATTCATATTCGATGACATTAGCTTCAAAGTAAAATGAACCATAACTGTATGAAATTAGAGCTCAATTCTATCATTTATCTATCTTTAATTATTACTAATAATTCTATTAATCCATCTAGTACGGTTCATGAGATAAAGACAGACAGAGGGACCGACAGACGAACAGCGGAGACTCAGTAATAGGGTCTCGTTGACACCCTTTCGTTTGTTCGTTTCGGGTATCTACGGAACTCTAAAAATTACCTAGATCTGTGATAATTTTTTTTCAAGATCAACTTACAAGCTTTTATTTTTATACTGGCACTAGCTGATGCCCGCGACTTCGTTCACGTGGATTCTTTAACTTTCCGCGATAAAAAGTTACCTATGTGCTATTCCAGACCATAATCTATTTATGTGCCAAATTTCTGCCTAATTGGTTAAGTTGTTGCGACGTGATTGGGTAACGAACATACAAACTTTCGCATTTATAATATTACTAGCTGATACCCGCGACTTCGTCCGCGTGGATTAAGGTTTTTTATTCCCGCGGGAACACTCTTATTTCCCGGGATAAAAAGTAGCCTATGTCCTATTCTAGACCATAATCTATCTTTGTGCCAAATTTAAGCCAAATCGGTTCAGTCGTTACGACGTGACTGAGTAACAAACATACAAATTTTCGCATTTATAAAATTATTATTAAATTATTAATTACTAGCTGATACCCGCGACTTCGTCCGCGTGGATTAAGGTTTTTTATTCCCGCGGGAACACTCTTATTTCCCGGGATAAAAAGTAGCCTATGTCCTATTCTAGACCATAATCTATCTTTGTGCCAAATTTAAGCCAAATCGGTTCAGTCGTTACGACGTGACTGAGTAACAAACATACAAATTTTCGCATTTATAAAATTATTATTAAATTATTAATTATTAACAAATTATTGGTGTGCAGCAATTATTTATGCTTTTCCCACGGAAAAAAATTGAGAGATCGGGATTAAAATTAGTAGTAGTAGTAGCTTCTGTCCGCGACTTTGTCTGCGTGGACTTCAGAATTGGGTCTAAAGTTTCGCTCGTTAACAATTTTTAATCTTACCACGGGAACTATTTGAGATCGGTATAGAAAGTACATGTCCTTTTCCATAGCATAGGTGACATGCATACAAAATTTCAAAGCTGTCTGCCCGCGGCTTAGCTCTTAACAATTTTCAATTTTCCCTCGGGAACTTCTTGAGGAATCGGGATAAAAGGTAGCTTATGTTCTTTTCCATGTCAAAGGCTACATGCATACCAAAATTCAAAGCTGTCTGCCTGCGGCTTAGCTCGTAAACAATTTTCAATTTTCCCTCGGGAACATCTTAAGGAATCGGGATAAAAGGTAGCCTATGTTCTTTTCCATGTCAAAGGCTATATGCATGCCAAATTTCATCCAAATCCGTTCAGCCGTTTTTGCGTGATTGAGTAACAAACATCCAAACATCCAAACATCCAAACATCTAAACATCCAAACATCCAAACATCCACACTTTCACATTTATAATATTAGTAGGATTAACAAATTATTGGTGTGCAGCAATTATTTATGCTTTTCCCACGGAAAAAAATTGAGAGATCGGGATTAAAATTAGTAGTAGTAGTAGCTTCTGTCCGCGACTTTGTCTGCGTGGACTTCAGAATTGGGTCTAAAGTTTCGCTCGTTAACAATTTTTAATCTTACCACGGGAACTATTTGAGATCGGTATAGAAAGTACATGTCCTTTTCCATAGCATAGGTGACATGCATACAAAATTTCAAAGCTGTCTGCCCGCGGCTTAGCTCTTAACAATTTTCAATTTTCCCTCGGGAACTTCTTGAGGAATCGGGATAAAAGGTAGCTTATGTTCTTTTCCATGTCAAAGGCTACATGCATACCAAAATTCAAAGCTGTCTGCCTGCGGCTTAGCTCGTAAACAATTTTCAATTTTCCCTCGGGAACATCTTAAGGAATCGGGATAAAAGGTAGCCTATGTTCTTTTCCATGTCAAAGGCTATATGCATGCCAAATTTCATCCAAATCCGTTCAGCCGTTTTTGCGTGATTGAGTAACAAACATCCAAACATCCAAACATCCAAACATCTAAACATCCAAACATCCAAACATCCACACTTTCACATTTATAATATTAGTAGGATAATAGGATTATTATATTGTTGGCACGCGGGTAATTTTATCCTGTCGCGTTAATTGCTTCGAGACAATACCTCCTCAACAAGAATATGGGTCGGAAAAACAAATTAATAACAACTGTTAAATTTGAAACAATCCCGCATCGAGTCAAATATTAAAAAAGGTGGAACAGAGGAGGAAGAAAATAAAAAAATGAAACGCAATAAGTTATCTTTCGCTGTGCAGGGTAAGCTCACTTTGCTGTTATTAAATTTTAAATTACGCACTGAAGTGGGACATTGCTGCATGAATAATACGGAATTATGGCGAATTCAATAGAATACAATTAGATTGTTTATGCAGCTTCGGACGGGATCCCTGTAAAATGTAATTTAGACTTCATAGCCTGACCATCGATACATTATATAGTCCAACGGTTAAAGGTGCGGACTGAAAACTGAAAGGTCGCAGGTTCGAGCCTCACCCGTTGCACTATTGTCGTACCCACTCCTAACACAAGCTTTCCGTTTATTTCGAGGGGAGAGGAGAATATTAGTCAAGTTCAGCTTGGCTAATATTCTTTAAAAAAAAAATATGTACTGAATATGGTGATCCGAACAGTCATTTTGTTCCACTTAAAATCCAATTTTTTTTAAATCAATGACAAGACTTGAAGATCCTTCACTGCGATCTCACCTGATGGTAAGTGAAAGTCTAAGATGGTAGCGGGCTAACTTGGAACGGGAATGGCAGTGTAGATTAAACCTATACCCCTAAACGGTTTCTACAAGCCATCGTACCGGAACGCTTAATCGCTTGGCGGCACGTCTGTTTACTCAAACCAGAGATCAGCTTGTAATTTTTAAACTGACAGAGAATTTTGATATAGATACATATAATATGTATTAACTAGCTTTTGCCCCCGCGACTTCGTCCGCGTGGAATTGGGTTTTGGGGTGGAATTTTCAAAAACTGTGACACACGTACTTCTTTATTTTTAACTGTTAGCTGAAATACCAACTTTGATGGAAATAGCTTGAAAAATGACGGAGTTTCATATAAACTTCCATCCTCTATTTAAACCCCTTAGGGGTGGAATTTCCAATAATCCTTTCTTAGTGTGCGCCTACGCGTGTAAAAATTTCAAGTTTCTAACTTCAGTAGTTTAGGCTGTGCGTTGAGTCAGTCAGTCAGGACTTTGAATTTTATATATATCTATAGATATGAGTAGTATTCACCTTAAAAACATTTGATGCGAAACGATGTAATTATATAGGCGTATTTATTACTTCATGCCACTTTGAATAATAAAAACGTAAAACTTATTATTTTATCTTCGTCAATTACAATAGCTAATTGCCGTTAAGTACAAAACCGGGAATACAACATATGAAGTAGTTTCTTTACTAAATAACTTTGAATTAATTATTGAAATTACTTGTGTATATATATTTTTTTAATGTATAGACTATCGCTTGACTGCGATCTCGCCTGATGGTAAGTGCAGATGCAGCCTAAGTTGGTGCGCGCTTGCCTAGTAGATGCCTATTCACTCTTGACATTATAGTTAGTTGGAAAAACGAAAGCCGGAAGGGCATTCCAAATTTTTACGGTGCGTATTAGGAACTTCCGCCGTGTAGATTTCGATTTTAAAATTATTCCTAAACTTTTTGGTTTTCCGGGTTAAAAAAAATAGTCTATGTCACTCTCCAGGTCCTCAACTATCCATGCAAAAATTGCGTTGATCCGTAGCTCTCCAATAAACCAACAAACAAACACACTGTCGCATTAATAATATTAGTAAGGATAAGATATTAACAATAATGTGAAGATCACAGTCTTCCCTGCCCTGGTAGCATGGGCGGGAGAAATTTTATCCCCGGGAAAAGAATAAAACGTTTATAACCTCGCTTAGCTTTATCCACCCGTCGAGCATGGGCACAGCGGTGGAAATAACACTCAGTGGATATACTTATAGAAATATACATCGCCTTCTCCTCTGTCGCCATGCTTTAGCATAGGGAAAAGATAATTTTATTCCCTGTCAGTGGATAAAATCGGGGGATAAAACTTTTATCTCCTGCCCATTCTACCAGTGCTGGTTGGCCGAGAATAATCTCCAGCTAATGGCTAAAAAGCATTACCGTAAGGAACACCGCAAGGACAAATTCAGCCAATCACAGTCTTTGAGACTGCACTAATAATAGTATAATTAATATAATATGGATTACTATAATCGACCGGCATAACCGATAATAATAAAAAATAATAATATTTTTTATCGCAGATTAAAAAACTACTTAATAAATAAATGCTATTATACTACTAAAGAATACTTAAATGAAAATATGTAAAAGCATGCGTGGCCATCCGCAGTGTACTCATCAAATAGAATAATGAATATGTACTACTTATTATATTTTATGTTATAATTTATGTTATTAATAATAATTAATGTAGTTACCTACTGCATGTTGTGTTGCTGTGCCCTAACGGGATTTTCAAATGATGCGTTGTTCAAAATTATATTGTGAATATTGTAAATTTGGAAAGCAATAAATAAATAAATACTAAATACTAAAAAAAAAAAAAATACTAATGTCATAATACACATACATAAATACCTGATACCTATTGCAGACTTTAATATTGGCGACAAACACAAAACACAAAAAAAAAATCTGCATCCGAATAGGGCTCTTCGGAATATTACTAAAACAACCGACGCTTTTATTTGTACGGCAATTGATAGTTTTTAATTATTGTTTGCTTTCAGTCATATATTTCCAACGCGCCCCCAACAAAAGTAACTTAATATGTGGAAAAATTCAAACAAAAGTGAAAGAAAAACAAAAGAGCATTATCAAATTGAACGACTGGCATCATAGCAGCTGCTTTTTAATTAATCGAATCTGCCACGAGTACATAGAAAAGAGCGTGTATACACAACCGCTAAAATAGTCTAACTATTTCTGCGGCTTTGCCAAATTTTTGTGTTAACTTTTGCATCTTACTAATCTAAATATATAAAAGGCAAAGGTGACTGGCTGACTGACCGACTGACTGACTGACTGACTGACTGATCTATCAACGCACAGCTCTAACCACTGGACCGATCGAGCTGAAATTTGGTATACAGGTAGCTGTTAGGACGCAGACATCCGCTAAGAAAGGATTTTGGAAAATTTAAACCCCAAGAGGGTTAAATAGGGGGTTACAAAATCGAACCTAACGTGAGCAAAGCCGCGGGTTAAAGCTAGTAATATTATAAACTAGTTTTAGCCCCCGACTTAGTCGATGCTAGATTATTAAAAATCCTGTGGATGTGTTTCCGGAATAAAAGTTATACCAGTCTCCATTTCCTCAAATATATATCACTTCAACAAGTACTCTAATTATCATATCAAATTAATTTATCAATGTAATCATATGAAATAGGTATACCATATAAAGTTATCATCAAAGTTTATTATTATCTTTCCACAAACTTCCGAATGTTTTCAGTATATCTCATAGATATTTCTGTAAAATTAACTACGTAGGTATACTTACGTATAGATAATTTAATTGTAATAATAATTTAAAAAGTGGCGAAATTATACAAACAACATCAATTCATAAAGTTATAGTAAGGCAACTTGCCAAACTTTAGGCTGCTGTCTTGAAATATTATTTATCCTGCAATTATCACGTTTGTGCTTTACACCATCAAATTCAAATTGAAATTCAAAATTTATTTATTTCATGTAGGCCAACTTGTAGCTCTTATGACACGTCATAAATCAAACACCGGTTCGGAATGCAGATTCTGCTGAGAAGAGCCGGCAAGAAACTCAGCAGTTACTCTTTAAAAAAAAAAAAAGACGTGTGGCACTCGGGGACTGCCGCGGTAAAGCTATTACATAGCATTTTTTATCAACGCCACCTAGCGGTGAGAGGAGTCCCGTGTCAGGTTATTTTCGTTACGGAATTTCTGGATTCGGTCTCCACGCTCAAGGCCCGCGATAGAAGTTATGCAATAGCTTAAAAATTTTTTTTACAATAGGTAACAAAACCATGCCATGTACACAGTGTTGCCACGATGAAGCTTCAGAAATGCATACGTAGGTACACATCGATTATGTAACAAAATATAAATTTGCAAAACTAATGGCGAACAGTCATACTTTCATCTTAATTCACTTAATCATCATCCCATCAACGGCTCACTATACTGACCGCTGGTTTCCTCCCGAAGAAAAGTGGCCCAATGCAAATCGACAAGCTTCACGAACATTAATATGGAGAAGCTTCGAGAACATTTTGGAGAATTCTCAGGTGTACCTACAGTTTTCCTCACGATGTTTTCCTTCGCGGTTGAAGCATGTGATATTTAATTGTCTAAACGCACATAACTCCGAAAACTCGGAGGTTTGAACTTGCGACTCCCTGAATAAGAGACAGTAGTCCTAACCACTAGCCTCAGCTCTAACCAACTAGGCATGCCTTACCTAATAAAAATTTCAAATGTCTTTAGTTTGCGAATTAAGATTAATATTATGCTAGAAAAAGCTTACGTGAATAAATATTACTTCGAAGAACCGATGATGGTTGGGGTCACAAATGAACTTTCCTAGAAAATAAAGTGTTGGTAGTCCCTTCACTAAGTGGACCGACGCCATCAGACAATTCGCAGGAAGACGCTGGATGGATGGATAGTCTGCGCAAGACCGAGGTCTGTGGAAGTCCATGCATGGAACTTTTGTCCAGCAGTGAACGGCTATCGGTTCATAAATATGAAGAAAAAAAAAGACGTGTGGCACTCGGGGACTGCGCGGCTATTGCATAGCATTTTTTATCAACGCCATCTAGCGGTGAGAGGCGTCCCGTGTCAGGTTATTTTCGTTACGGAATTTCTGGATTCGGTCTCCACGCTCAAGGCCCGTGATAGATGCTATGCAATAGCTTAAAAGTACTACACTATTGAACAACAATAATGTGGGGCCATTTCATATTAATAATTATAATAAATAATTATTCAAATTTGCACGTGTGCGAAGGCTACAACGTCAAAGTTAAATTTATTTCATTTTTTACTTTATTTGCTCCAACAACGTTTCGATGAATTTATTTTTCACTGAATAACGTTTACATATGATCAGCGTCGCGTTTAGAGAGAAATACAATATGCATTGTATGAAAATAGTTCTTGAATATTTTTATGATATCGAATGTGTGTTTTGTTTGGATTATACGTACCTACCATTTTATTACGTACAAGTACGTTTACAAAAATAATAACCTACTAGTAGTATTACCGGGAACCAGTTACATTTAAAGCTCCGTCGTGCGTGTTGAAATTAGTTTTATGTGAATTGGTAGTTAAAATAAATTAGAGGAACAAAATAAGTTTGGTATATGTTCATTTAAAAAGCCGATTTGTAAAAAAAAATGCAAAAATATTTTACCGTCATCGCAAATATTGATTATTTACAGTGTATTCGATAGAAAGCTTCGTACTCTTTCAGAAAAACTACGCAAACAACTTTCAAGTGTGTGATAGGGAATGAAATTCCTCCATCATTCGTCATTTTTATCTAGGCTCCTGAGATATTTTTAAAATACATAAACTTCACGTGGACGAAGTTGCAGGGCAAAATGAAAGTCTCTGAGTACAGCAGTGCCTTAGTCTCTTAGTTAGTTCTGATGCTTTAAAGTTAATCCAATCACATGAGAAAGTGTAGACGCAACGTCAAGGATGTGTGCATTGGTACTATCATGGGAATCACTTGCTAGGTTGCCAAGCAGTACTTACTGCTAGTAGATATTAGCATTAGCTCGACTTTCAAGCAGATTGGGACTCAACTAGCCTGCATTCACGTGTTGAACTTTACTTGCTCTATGAACTGAACATGTACGTAGTACGTACTCGTATGTCGAACTGCGTAGGGATCTAACTTTAGATTGAATATAAATATTTTAAAAGCAATTTCCAGTGGCTAATACAAATGGGCACATACAAGCCAAGAAGTTATATTTAGGGCCAAGCGAGGGCTTCTTTGTGAGTTCTACCATTAAGTCTTTATCGGCAAATTAGCATAGTATAGTATTTGTGTAGTTTATAATTAATATACTTGGACATGGACCTATTTTCTTTGAAGAAAGAAAATTCTATGAGTTGAACCTTTGATGAAACTGATCCTTATTAAAGAATTACGAATGATGTAAAGAATTTTCCAATTAATATAACATGTAATAAATTATACAGCTTGCTATATTATACCTAGGTTAGTATAGGTAAGTTTAATTGTGAGAGTGACATAGGATATAGGGTAATATTTATAAACCTTCTAATATTTAAAATGCAAAAGCGTGTTTGTTATTTGGTTTGGTTGTCTTTCAATCACTTTTCGATGACAAGTGCGATCTTAACTGATGGTAAGTTACGATGCAGTCTAAGATAGTACTAATATCTTCCTATCCCCTCCGAATAAACGGAAAGCCTGTGCTAGGAGTGGGTACAACGGGTGGGATTCGAACCTGCGTCCTTTCCGTTTTCAGTCCGCACCTTTAACCGTCTAGTGAGGCTTAAATTAATTCACACGCCTTTGATAACACTCTCAGACATGCAGGTTCCTTCACGATATTTCTCTTCACTGTCTAATCCATCATGCATAGGGTCATTTAAAGATTTCGGCTTTTGTTTGAGTCGTTTAACATTATCAGACTTCGGCTTTTGTTTGAGTCGTTTAACATTATCAGAATAATTCACACGCCTTTGATAACACTCTCAGACATTTAGGTTTCTTCACGATATTTCTCTTCACTGTCTAATCCATCATGCGTAGGGTCATATAAAGACTTCGGCTTTTGTTTGAGTCGTTAAACATTATCAGACTTCGGCTTTTGTTTGAGTCGTTTAACATTATCAGAATAATTCACACGCCTTTGATAACACTCTCAGACATGCAGGTTTCTTCAAGATATTTCTCTTCACTGTCTAATCCATCATGCGTAGGGTCATTTAAAGACTTCGGCTTTTGTTTGAGTCGTTTAACATTATCAGAATTATCAATAATAATATGTTTTTATTAACACGCTACATGTAACAATTGTATGAATTAATGCAACCGGTGTCGTAATTATATCGATGCTCTCATTAGCAACAAAGTTGCTAATTAACGGTGCGTTTGTAATAACGCCCTTATTTTAAACTAGCTGATACTTGCGACTTCGTACGCGTGGATGGAGGTTTTTTGGAATCCCGCAGGAACTATAATTTTTTTCGGGATAAAAATCCTATGTTTTAATCCAAGGTATGTTCTCTTTATTATATTAGTTGATAGCAATTTTTATTGTTTCTGTATTTCATCTAAATATTTAAAACGCAAAGGTGACAGACTTACTGACTGATCTATCCACGCACAGCTTAAACCACTGAACGGATCAGGCTGAAATTTGGCATACAGGTAGCTATTAGGCCTTAGGCATCCTCTACGAAAGGATTTTTGAAAATTCGACCCCTAAGGGGGTACAACGGGTAAAATAGGGGTTTGAAAAATTTAACTTAACGTGAGCGAAGCCGCGGGCAAAAGCTAGTTGTTTAATAAACAATATGTCTTTTTTTTGTACATAACTGTGAAGTTTATTTTCTGAATCACCCTTGGTACCCAAAAAAAAATGATAAACCATGATTGTTAAATATTATTACAAATGCCATATTGTACCGGGCGCCGCTAGCGTGATTTTTCGAAAAAGCTATCTTTTAGTGGCCTAAAACTCAGTAATTATTAGGAATTCAAGAAAAATGTATATAATTATTATTGTTGCAAATTTAATAAGCTTTAATTATGTAGTAGTAAACTTTTACCTCTGACCAAAGGTTCTCGAGATATTAACAAAAAACCAAAAAAAGGGTCTTGTTTCCGCTAATTGCCGCTAGAGCTCGCCCCGTACGCATGAGGACTTTTAGTATATTCATCCCTAGGGACCCATAATTCGATGTGCAAAGTTTCAAAACTTTCGCAATTTTCCAGAGGTTAAACCTTGTTTTGACTGGACTACTACAAAGGTAGATCATCGTATGTGGTGATACAGACGTCAGTTAGGGGAAGATGTTTTTCTCATAAGATAACCGAATTTTTGTAAATGTAGTACCTAGTATAATTAAAAAAAAGACGTGTGGTACTCGGGGACTGCCGCGGTAAAGCTATTGCATAGCATTTTTTATCAACGCCATCTAGCGGCTCACCGTAGAGGAGTCCCGTGTCAGGTTATTTTCGTTACGGAATTTCTGGATTCGGTCTCCACGCTGGCCCGCGATAGAAGCTATGCAATAGCTTAATAATATCATACTCGTAATAAGGCCACTCTGAGTCCACAATGTACCTATAGCCTCAATAGCCCAACGGTTAAAGGTGCAGACTGAAAACTGAAAGATCGCAGGTTCGAGCTTCACCCGTTGCCCTTTTTTCGTACCCACTAACACAAACTTTTCGCTTATTTCATGGGGAGAGGAAAATATAAGTCACATTCAACTTGGCTAATATTCTTTCTTTAAAAAAAATATAATAGTCAGTAAAAAAGCTAACTAGGACAAAACATGGTCTTGTTATCGTATTTCTAACCGACTTTCAAAATTTCTGTTTTTCTGTTTTTCAATTTTGTGTTTTCTTTTTTACAGGTAAGTTGTTTGAAAGATTTGAAGTCTCATCGAAATAAGACGCCGCGCTATGGTGGTAAGTACGCAGTCTCATAATTAAAATCGAGAAAATATGAACACACAGATAGATTTTGTACGCATAATCAATCTTCTAATTTCATCGCCTTCCGTGGATTTAGTTGCGTGTCATACAAAGTGCAACAAGAAGTTTAAACGTTTTTTAAATTAGAACAAACAGAACGTGTAATAGAGTCATAAAAAGACGTCAGCAGAGTAGCGTATCAATTAATTAAAGGTCGCCAAAGAGTAGCCAAGCTGCTATATACAGATATATCAAATGACTAGCGGACCCGACAGACGTTGTCCTGTCTTAACTATGAATATTGAAACTCCCCTTTTTACCCCCTTGGGGAGAGAATTTTCAAAAAATGTAAAATACGTAATTCTTTATTTTTGATCAAGAGCCAAAATATCAAGTTTCATAAACATAACTTGAAAAATAACTTGAAGAACGAAGGACTATCATACAAACATTCAACCCCTATTTAACCCCTTAGGGGGTAGAATTTTTTAAAAGTGTGAAACACTTACTTTTTTGTTTTCAATTTAAAGCCTAAATACCGAATTTTATGGGTATAGCTTGAAAAATGACGGAGTTTCATACAAACTTTAACCCCCCTTTTTACCCCCTTGGGGGGAGAATTTAAAAAAAATGTAAAATACGTAATTCTTTATTTTTAATCAAGAGCCAAAATATCAAGTTTCATAAACGTAACTTGCAAAATAACTTGAAGAACGAAGGACTATTATACAAACATTCAACCCCTATTTAACCCCTTAGGGGGTAGAATTTTTAAAAACTGTGAAACACGTACTTTTTTGTTTTCAATTTAAAGCCTAAATACCGAATTTCATGAGTATAACTCGAAAAATGACGGAGTTTCATACAAACTTTAACCCCCCTTTTTACCCCCTTGGGGGGCGAATTTCGAAAAATCCTTTCTTAGTGCTCGCCTACGTCATAAAAGGAACCTACTGTCAAAATTTCAAGTTTCTAACTTCAGTGGTTTAGGCTGTGCGTTGATCGTCAGTCAGTCAGTCAGTCAGTCAGGACAAGCCTTTTTATATAATTATAGATTATAATATTATAAACTAGGGCCCGCTCCGGCTTCGCACGGGTATAAAATATATAGCCTATGTCATTCACTGTTAATGGATGTTATTATACATGTAAACCTTCCTCTTCAATCACTCTATCTATTAAAAAAAACCGCATCAAAATCCGTTGCGTAGTTTTAAAGATTTAAGCGTGCATAGGGACAGCGAAAGCGACTTTGTTTTATACTATGTAATGACGATGAACCTAGGTTCATACATTACCTAGACGTCTTAATTGCGTCTGAATGATTTCAGTTTGAATTAAGCTGGGATGAATGATATATAACAATTGTTTAAAACCTTTTTACTATTTATGTAGGTACCTACTTATAGTTAATTAAATTTAAAAATATCTTGTTGTCATTTTGACGACCTCCCTGGTGCAGTGGTGAGCGCTGTGGTCTTATAACTAGGAGGTCTCGGGTTCGATTCCCGGCGGGGGCAATTTAGGAATTTATAATTTCTAAATTGTCTCTGGTCTGGTCTGGTGGGAGGCTTTGGCCGTGGCTAGTTACCACCCTACCGTCAAAGACGTGCCGCCAAGCGATTTAGCGTTCCGGCACGATGGCGTGTAGAAACCGATCAGGGGTAGGTATGGGTTGAATTTACACTGCTATACCCCTACCATCTTAGACTGCATCGTCACTTACCATCAGGTGAGATCGCAGTCAAGGGCTATCTTGTCATCGAATAAAAAAAAAAATTTCAAGTCAATTAAAACATAATATGGATGTTTTATTGAGTATTTTATTTCAATAGGTAATTTTAATATGGATGATTTGGTTACGCTGCTGGCGACCGTCACCACGGCGTCCTAATGAGGCATGGCCCTTAGCACTCACTGGTAACAATGAGTACTAAAATTTGTGAACAGCAACACAAGAACTTGTGACGAAGTAACGGTTTCCACAGAACTCCTCGTTTTTCCTAATCGAAGCCCGGGACCCCCCAATTAGGGAGCCGTGTAAGTGTGGCGTAACCATGGTTCGCTCCGGACAGATAAAATTCGCTCCTTTGCCGAAACGATCGATCGCGGACATAAAAGGAACAATTCGAAGTGCATCGCCTTTTTTCGAACTCGGTCGGGGTGGGGGCAGCCCCCTTGCTAGGCGCGCTTGACGCCTCTAAAGTGCTTTCGGAGCTAGTGACGAAAAGCGTGAACGACGTGTGTCTCCCCGCCAGAATTAGCTTTGTAGGGGATGGCTATCGAGATTGCAGGCACTAATCACACTAATATTATTATAAAGGCGAAAGTTTCTATGTGTGTGTGTATTTTTTTTTTTTATTCGATGACAAGATAGCCCTTGACTGCGATCTCACCTGATGGTAAGTGACGATGCAGTCTAAGATGGTAGCGGGCTAACTTAGAAGGGGTATAGCAGTGTAAATTCAACCCATACCCCTTATCGGTTTCTACACGCCATCATGCCGGAACGCTTAATCGCTTGGCGGCACGTCTTTGACGGTAGGGTGGTAACTAGCCACGGCCAAAGCCTCCCACCAGACCAGACCAGAGACAATTTAGAAATTATAAATTCCTCAACTGCCCCCGCCGGGAATCGAACCCGAGACCTCCCAGTTATAAGACCACAGCGCTCACCACAGCGCCAGGGAGGTGTATATGTTTGTTACTCTTTCACGCAAAAACTACTGGCCGGATTTGGCTAAAATTTGCAATGGAGATAGATAGAACCTTAGGAGCCTTAGTGCTAATGCACATAGGTTACTTTTTATCCCGAAAAATTAAATAGTTCCCGTGGGAATCAAAAAACGTTAATCCACGCGGACGAAGTCGCGGGCATCATCTAGTCTTTATGTATAGTGAGTTATGTAGTATGTGCGCTGTAAACACGGCTCTCGCTGTAACGGTGAAGGAAAATAGTGAGAAAAACTGTATGCCTGAGAGTTCTTCAATGTTCTTAAAGATGCCTGAATTCTGCCAATTCGCACTTAGCCCAGTTTTGATACAGTTTTCACAAAAAGTTTCAAGCCCCAATAGCCTAATGGTTAAAGGTGCGGGCTGAAAACTGATTGGTCGCAGGTTCGAATCCCACCCGTTGCACTATTGTCGTACCCACTCCTAGCACAAACTTTCCGCTTATTTGGAGGGATAGGAGGATATTAGCCATCTTCAACTTGACTAATATTCTTTAAAAAAAAATGTTTTCTTCTTGTTTACAAAATAGTCCCTAGACTCTATTAGTAGATATTATTCAAGAGACTACTAAGAGAATACTTTCAGCTCAGTCTAAAGCTTATAGGTGTTCTATAGGAGAAAGAATGGTCGAATTGGTTACTACATCTTTGGATCTTTGGACCTTTCAGACTTCATCGTACTACCACTTTAGTCCAAATACTCTACGTCTTACTACGGCCGATACGGCTGTGAAAATCGCGTCACTACTTCCTATCTGCAGTTCCATCATCACAATCAGTGCTTCTCTATCATGCCGTTAGCGAGTGAAAGGGACGGAGGATCGAATGCGATTATTCGGCCAATACGCTATTATTTATCGTTTTGTTAGTTTCATTCGTCGGAGTATTAGACCGAGGCGGTTTTTTATGTCTCGGCTTCTCGTTACGGATGTATTCAGAATTTCATACTAATTACTATATCATACTAGTGACTCGTGAATTTGTATGCTATATTACCCACCTGTGCGGCGCAAAGGGAGGTAATGTGTTTATCTGTCTATGTATTATGTATGTATGTAATTATGTATGTAGGTTTGTATATTTGTGGCGCTCTGGAGACCAAGAGATGGACATGTTTTAGACTTTTCATGACGTACTTACTTATGCGATGCTTTGTATGTTTTGAAGTTATAAGAAACCCGAGGAACTATCTAAAACACACATACATACATATTTACGAATTAATGCAAACATAGACTGAATGTAAACACACACACTCCCTTCGTCGTCCGAGAAAAAAGTATCTATATAGGTATTTCTACAAAGAACTGACGTTATTCGATGTAATAAATGTATAAATTATTTTCATTGTCTTACTATTTTCCCACTTATAAATAATCAATAGTAGTTTACACTCCGCTTGAGAATTGTGCCTAATAACAACTTAGCGGTTTTTACTTTACTTCGACTTTCTAACAATTTCACGATGAATAACCACACCTGATACTTGGATGTATGTAAAAAATCTTACGTTGTAGATACTTATATGGTTTTTTAAGGCCACACTTCCCACTCGCTTCTCCATATCGCTGAATCAATATTGGTGAAATTTGAAACAGACAAAAAAGGATGCGTTTCCGGAAGAACATAGATATATGTAGTCCCGGGGCTACATAAAATTCCCAAGGAATTTTTAGTAAACTTAAGCCTACAATTATATCAAATCAGAAATATGGAGATCTGCACTGGTAGCATGGGAAGGAGATAAAAGTTTTATCGCCCGATTTTATCCACTGACAGGGGATAAAATTATGTTTTCCCTATGCTAAAACATGGCGACAGAGGAGAAGGCGATGTATATTTCTATAAGTATATCCACTAAGTGCTATTTCCACCGCTGTGCCCATGCTCGACGGGTGGATAAAGCTAAGCGAGGGGATAAACGTTTTATCCTTTTCCCGGGGATAAAATTTCTCCCGCCCATGCTACCAGGGCAGCGAAGGTTGCTTGGTAGAGGTATAGAGATTGCTTTGTTAGTTATAAGACCGCCTTTACATATACGCCTACGCATATGTGTATATAAATAATGTATTTCTTGGAGAGCGGAGACGGTACATTACTAGTCAACACATTATTGATTCCCGAAAAAATATAGGGTCCCTACAGCATGAAAAAAAACTAGCTAATCTAAACGGAAGAACTCGCGGCCATTTGCTAATATGTATGTGATATTTTTTAATTGTTGTCTTTATCACATTATCTTATATTTTATTCATTGTTCAAACGCTTCATTACGTTATTCGATAATTGAGTTCAGAACAAAAAAGCAATAGACTTGTATGTGCTTGCATCATGGGCAATTACAGTTGTCATACCCATTCAATTTAGAAAATATAATTAACATTGCAAATTGAAGAAAGAACTTTTTGCAGGTGCATTCGATACACATAATTGAGTCGTCCCGTTTTGCAAAATGTTTGTTGACCAAACAGGAAACTTGGAATTCCTTTCGTCGTTTCTGCAATACTCATTTTTTATGCATCTTAATCATACTTAAATACATACGGTCAATTGTTTCCTTTTATAATGAACTTATGGTAACTGGCATATTATCATACCTATAGTTCAGGTGACGTTGCTATGAAAATTCTCATGCTAATGCCTGTTTTCACCAACGTTCTCTGACTTTTATGAGCTACGTATGCTAAGTTAGGTGACGCTTTCTATCAATTTCGTTTTCACGAACCTTTACGAGCATCTAAGAATGGAAATGACATAGGATAACGGATCGTATTCTAAGGCTACCTACGTAAAGAGTCTCTAATAGTCTCTTACTTAGGGATGATTTAAGTATGGTTAGTGAACGGGGTGAAAGTTGCTTGACTGTCACATCTAGGCCACACGTCCCTCAAAGAAATCTGAAGCCCCAATAGCCCAATGGTTGAAAGTGCGGACTGAAAGCTGAAAGGTCGCAGGCTCGAGCCCCACCCGTTGCACTATTGTCATACCCACTCCTAGGACAAGCTTTTCGCTTTAGGTTTGTGGGTTGAAACGTTATTGCGTATTTCGCTTTAGGTTTGTGGGTTGAAACGTTATTGCGTATGTGCGTACGCTCGAAAATTATTACTCACTTTGGACAATAAGGCGAAATGAAAATAATATAACGTACAACATAAACGTCGGTACATGCAGGTGTAGGTGTAAAATTGCCATTTCCACGTTCGGAAACGTCCACATCAAAGACACTTGATGATTAGTTGTGAGGAAGTGTACAAAGTAGGACGTGGCAAAGTGACCGGGATATCAGCATCCGTTCGCATCCTAGCTAAACGACTAACGACCTGAATGAATTAGCCTTATTTTATGTTCCCGTCGCGATATCTTGGACGTCGATATTGTAACCATGGAGATACAGAAGTATTTAGTGCAGTAATTCTTCTATGATTGCAACACTCTCTGGCGTTTATAATCTCAAAACATATAGTATACTAGTTGATGCCCGCGACTTCGTCCGCGTCGATTTAGTTTTTAAAATCCCGCGGGAACTCTTTGATTTTCCGGGATAAAAAGTAGCCTATGTCACTCTCCAGGTCCTCAACTTTACCTATGAAAAAATCATGTCGATTCCTAGCTCTGTTGCAGCATTATTGAAGGAAAAACCAACAAACAAACACACTTTCGCGTTTATAATGTTAATAAGGAAGTAAGGATTGTTCTTGTACCTTGATGAGGCCTGATGTTTTTCCCTTTCTAGTTTCAAACAAATACGTAATAGACGTTCTTTTAGAAACTAAGTAATAACCACAATTTTAGGAGTTGGTACCCAGTGGTAAATATAGTATATGTAAAGTGTAGGGAAGGGCGATTAGAGTTATAAGAAAGGCGCTCGCTTCGCTTGCAAAAATTTTCTACAGTAGCTTTGTATTCTTAGATGGCATCAATCTATCCAGCTAACTTTAGTACTGTTCTGTTTGCCCCCTCGCTTTAGACTACATCATTGATCACCAGAAACTATTTAATTAATTTTAAAACTTTGTTTTTTCTCTTTGCGATAATTGCTTCAATCTATATATATAAAATTCAAAGTCCTGACTGACTGGCTGAGATATCAACGCACAGCCTAAACGACTGAAGTTAGAAACTTGAAATTTTTACAGTTGGTTCCTTTTATGACGTAGGCGCACACTAAGAAAGGATTATTGGAAATTCCACCCCTAAGGGGTTTAAATAGGGGATGGAAGTTTATATGAAACTCCGTCATTTTTCAAGCTGTTTCCATGAAAGTTGGTATTTGAGCTTTCAGTTAAAAATAAAGAAGTAAGTACGTATGTCACAGTTTTTGAAAATTCCACCCCGAAACCTAATTTCACGCGGACGAAGTCGCGGGGGCAAAAGCTAGTTTACAATAAGATTTAAGGCTACAATTTTAATTACGACGTAGGTACGATGTCCTTTCGGCGTAGTTAATTTTTTTTAAAGTCCGAACAAGGTACTATAGGTAGGTTTAATGAAGTTTCCTTTAGGGGGTAAGCGACATCAATTCAATTTGCTAATCCTTGCTACCTACACCAGACAATTGAAAAGGCTTTTGTAACGCTACGTAAGCCTGGCCGTTTGGCAGAATTTCAACAAGCGATAGTAAAAAAATAACTACCTAACTTATCCGTCTTTGTCTATCGTTTCAATAGAAGGCTAGATAGGGGGTATGCTTTTTGCATCTTATTTTATCACTAGCTTTTGCCTGCACCTTCACTCACGTTAAGTTCAATTTTTAAATCCCTATTTTATCCCTTAGGTGTCGAATTTTCAAAAATCGTCTCTTAGCGGATGTCTACGTCATAATAGCCACCTGTATGCCTTTTCAGCCCGATCCGTCCACTGATTTGAGCTGTGCCAGCCACCTTTTCTTTCATATATTCAGATTAACTAGCTATTATAGTATTTATTATGTAGTGTAAATATATAAGTACATATATTGTTTAAATAATATATCTTTATATTGCACCATACTACCCTCACACATCATTTCACTCCTATCACCAATGGTTGCCTGTAGAGATTGCTTTGTAGCAATAAAGACGCCTTTGCATGCGTAGTTTTACGAGTAAGTTGTATTAATTTTTGTTTCTTTCTTGTGTGCAATAAAGTTTTTATCTATCTATCTATCTATTTCCCGCAATATTTCACGTGGATTAATGTTTTTTTCACCCGTTTACGACAAAGCCAAAAGTAAGGGTTGTGGATTTATCAGTTTTTGTATGTATTTTTATTTGTATTTAAGTATGTTCCCCAGTAGAGAAAAACTGAGCCGAATTTGATTAAAGAGATGTCATTCGATTTGTTGGAAGATTTGTTGTCATGGTGCGGGTGATTTTTTACGAACAAAATCAATATGATTTTTCGCGGCTTTGCTCACGTTAAGTTCGATTTTTCAAACCCCTATTTTACCCCCTTAGGGGTTGAATTTTCAAAAATCCTTCCTTAGTGTGCGCCTACGTCATAAAAGGAACCAACTGTAAAAATTTCAAGTTCCTAACTTCAGTAGTTTAGGCTGTGCGTTGACATCTCAGTCAGTCAGTCAGGACTTTGAACTTTATATATGTATATAGATTACCTACTCCAGCACAAGCTTTCCGCTTATTTGGAGGGGATAGGAGGATATTAGTCAACTTTAGCTTGGCTAATGTTCTTTATAAAAAAAAATGTCCTTTAGTCGGGTTATAGTTTTTAAATTTTTATCCTTATCGAATCTTTGTGATTATCCTGAATAGAATAGAATAGTCTTTTATTCAAATATAAACTTTTACAAAGTGCTTTTTCGTCAAATGAATCTACCACTGGTTTGGGAATGCCGTACCAACCGAGAAGATCTTATATCTGATGATCTTATATCCTTCTCTAGGATGAAAGCGATCCTGGCCTCCCAATATCGGTTAATGGGTTTGATGCACAGGTAAAGCCGTTAAAAGGTATCGGTGTGAAATGTTTCCGCTCAATTAGAGATCTTTTTTTTTTTAGCTCGTCAGTAAACACCTACTTAAAAATAATTGAAACTTGCAAGTATAATAGAAATTCTTAACAATTGTTAAGACTTTTTTCAACATATTTTGTAATTAGTCTTTAAATAGGGGGCCTGAATAGCCCAATTACACAATTTTAAAACTGTTTGTAACTGTATTATAATAAAAAACTAAGAATAGTACATACATTTTTTATTTGGATGACAAGATAGTCCTTGACTGCGATCTCACCTGCTGGTAAGTGACGATGGAGTCTAAGATGGTAGCGGGCTAACTTGGAAGGGGTATGGCAGTGTACATTCAACCCATATCCCTAATCGGTTTCTACACGCCATCGTGCCGGAACGCTAAATCGCTTGGCGGCACGTATTTGGCGGCAGGGTGGTAACTAGCCACTGTATTGAAGATAAAGATTGGCCTTTTCCGATTTTAATTACTAGGAATTATGAGAGAGTAAACGAGGAATTTTTATTTAATATTTATATGTACCTACTATTTAAATAAAAATTCAAATAACTTGAGATATAATAGTGATGTGTGTCACGACTTTAAATAAATGCTTTTTTTATGTATGCGAAGGTAGTCAAAATTTGAATAAATAAACAAAATACAAATAGAAAGAATTTATTTGCATTATTGTAAATACAGTGTACGATATTATAAATTATCCGTAGTGAATTCACAATCAGCCATATAACTGGCATGCAAAACTTAGTCTTATTACATAATCAGTAATAATAATCAGTAGGTACAATAAAAATTACATTATATTATAAGTATCATATTAAAATATTACATTAAAACTATCATGCTAAGTAGATAAATGTGAAATATATCTAAATTATGTTTTATTTTTTAAAGCAAAGTAATCTTTTATAGAGTAAAAGTTATGTGCTATGAGCCATTTATGCAGTTTATTTTTAAATAACTTTATTCGCAAAGGCTTAACTTAAGACAATATGATTAGATTAAAGCGTATAGGACAAAAACCAATAGGGTGACACAGAATTGAGGATAGGTAGGTATTTCCCCTTCAAGCTCGCGATCGTTGTATCGTATGTCTCAAGGTGAATGCCCTGTCTACCCTCCCACCCGCCGCGTGACCCGCCCAGCACTTGCGCTAGGTCAGGGTCGAAACATCCGAACCGGTTTACCAAGACCCCGGGGATATACGAGCCGCTCTCCAATACGCGGCGCCGTCTAAGCTGGACGTATCTCAACTCACGCGGTCGCCCGATTTTTCCGTTCGAATAGATACTGGTACGTCCGACGTTCTGTTGACCCTTGGGCCAGGTCAAGGATCATGTTTCTTAGAACCTTCACATACTAACTTTTCTTCAACTTTTCTCGTAACCCTGTGATCGTGAAAGACGATTATTTATCAGAATGGAAATGGCAGGAGCGCTCCTGTCATTTTCACATACAATTTCTTGCTGATGTTAACTTCACTTACTATTGGAAAGTTAAATGTTTATCTAGTACAATAGATAAAGCTTATATTTTAGTTTATTAGAGTTCCAACTAACGGAATCTTATTACTGACTTCGACGACCTCCCTGGCGCAGTGGTGAGCGCTGTGGTGTTATAACTGGGAGGTCTCGGGTTCGATTCCCGGCGGGGGCAATTTAGGAAATTTATAATTTCTAAATTGTTTCTGGTCTGGTCTGGTGGAAGGCTTTGGCCGTGGCTAGTTACCACCCTACCGTCGAAGACGTGCCGCCAAGCGATTTAGCGTTCCGGCACGATGGCGTGTAGAGACCGATTAGGGGTATGGGTTGAATTTACACTGCTATACCCCTTCCAAGTTAACCCGCTGCCATCTTAGACTGCATCGTCACTTATCATCAGGTGAGATCGCAGTCAAGGGCTATCTTGTCATCGAATAAAAAAAAAGTACTAGATCACTTTATCACGAAAGTATAGGTCTCAGACAGACAGTTTTTATTAAAGAACTTAATAGACTACTAATTTACTCTCGATATGAAGGAAATTGATCAAAGAAAATGTAGATAAATTGCTTTTAAACTAAGACCTTTTGACGTAATCATTGTTAATTGTCTTGTTATAATGATTCCTATAAGTACTTGCTTAATCCGCCTGTCTATAATATTAACGTCTTAGCTGTGAGCGCTTGTATTAGGGTATGGCCGCCTAAATTGTCAATTATATCACAAAAGTAACACAACGACACAAAATATAGGAATTCCTTGTAGGCCCACTGGTGGGAGAAACAGGTAGGTCCACGCCCACGGGTGTTCGGCCGGCATTAATTGTGCTACTTTTAATCACGGGAAATAACGGGGCTCCCACCGCTTTTTCCAAAATCTAAATCCATCAGCTAGTGAGCATACTATAATATTATTCCCAATAAGATACAAGGAAAAAAGAATAAGATAAAATATTACACGGAGAAAATTTCAAATCGAAATTTGAATAATTCAAAACAAAAGACGGGGGGATGAGAAGAGAAAGAACCTAATTATCATAGAGATGGCAGCGCGTATCACATGCGCGATTTGTGTAACATTATGATTTTATTATTAATTTAAATATCGCGTACGAAGCTACGGAGTGTGCCGTAGCAATTTCATTATTATTTCAATCAACTGAATGTAAATTTATTCAACAATCTCACGAGGTAATTGCGATGTCTCCGTCCCGCTTCCGCCTATGCCTATCTCCTTCTAACCCACTTCGGTTCTGTTGAGGGTTGCCACTGGAAATAAAACGATCAAGGGCACTGAGTTACAAAAACTGTTTAACAAAATACATGTCCTTTAGCATCTAACTCAAAGCAGAATGAATGAGTGAATTCGTTCACTTGATTGAACGTTTTCTAAGAATCCATGTTATTTAAAAAAAATAAGCTTTATACACATAGATTGTGAATAATTTTAAGTTATTTTTGTAGCAACATATAATTTTCTATCTATCTGTCTATTTATCTAAGCTGAATTAACGTAACAAAATACTTTCTGATTTATAATATTAGTTGTGGAAGTTTGGATGTCTTTCGCCGCGTTGGATTGTTTGAAAGCTTTTTATACAGTTTTGATACAGTTTTCACAAAAAGTTTTATTTTTGTTTAGAAAGTTGTCCTTAGATCGCCGACCTCCTTGGCACAGTGGTGAGCGCTGTTGTCTCAAAACTGGGAGGTCTTGGGTTCGATTCCCGGCAGGGTCAATTTGAAAATTTATAATTTTTAAATTGTCTCTGGTCTGGTCTTGTGGGAGGCTTTGGCCGATGCAACCTACCGTCAAAGACGTGCTACCAAGCGATTTACCGTTCCGGCAGGATGGCGTGGCGTGTAGAAACCGATTAGGGGTATGGGTTGAATGTACACTGCCATACACCCCTTCCGAGTTAGCCCGTTATCATTTTAGACGGCATCTTCAATTTCCATTAGGTGAGATCGCAGTCAAGGACTATCTTGTCATAGAATTAAAAAAAACGCTTAGCTTTAAAATAAATCTATGAAAATCGGTTCAGTAAAAGAAAGATTCCGTCGCAAGATTTGATACAAAAACAAATAAAACAGTTTAAAATTCACTTACGTCTAATTTTAAAAGCCTCCCTTTTTAAAGTCGGCCAATTTCCGAGGACAGCACAGCTCGCAGTAACCCTAACCCCGCCAGAACCACACATTCTTATGCGTTCAATCAAACATGAGCTCACTTGCTTTATGTTGCGACTCTGCCTATATCTCGGCACCATTGTTTGCTCCTTTTGTTCTATTATAAAAATTAGATGTCGACGACCGGACGCATGAAGCTCGTGTGAGAGGAAATTCTTTATTTTCTAACCCACCCGCCGTATGATGGATTTGCCACACGGTGCTTAGAAATTGAGCGGAAAAACGAGACAATGCGTGCCGTTTTTGCATTTATTCACTTTTCATTGGCAGGAAATGACTAATTTGATAGAACCAGCACAGAACTAAGTACCTGCACTGGCAGCATGGGCAGGAGATAAACATTTTATCCCCCGATTTTATCCACTGACAGGGGATACAATTGCCTTCTCCCTATGCTAGAGCATGGCGACAGGGGAAAGGAGAAGTATATCCCTATTTGACATTACAAGTGGAGCAACTTCCCCCGGCTAGAGCATGGGAACAAATGAAAGAGATAAACTTGTCCTTTTTTGACTTTTGAAAGGGTCAAACGAAAACAAAAACCACCTACGAATCATCTACAATATTAACTGTCAAAATCACGAGTATCGATAAAAATAATAACTTTTTGAGACCGAATTGACATACATTTTGAATTACTGTGATATTTGTACTACTTGTACTACTTCCATAATTTTCTTATAATGGCAATAATTGCGGGGATAAATTTTCTCCCATTTTATCCACTGTCAATATTCTTCCACCGCTGTGCCCATGCTCGATGGGTGGATAAGACTAAGCGAGGGGATAAACATTTTATCCTTTTCCCGGGAATACAATTTCTCCCGCCTATGCTACCAGTGCTGCATCTACTATTCGGCGTCATTCTGTGAGCGGTATGGGGTTGCGGTGTGGCATATACATTGAAACTATGCAAAGAACAAACCCTAATTAAAAAAAAAAAACGACTTTAGTATGCCGAAATAAGGATCAAGGGAAAAGTGTCCATACATATCTTGAAAGCTGCTGAACCGATTTTGATGAAATTTTTACTTTTAAATTGAAATAAAAAATGAATAATCACAGTCAGATTGACAGTTTTGATAGTGTGCACAGTTCAATATACGTTCACTATTTTTTTTGTTATTCGATGACAAGATAGCCCTTGACTGCGATCTCACCTGATGGCAAGTGACGATGCAGTCTAAGATGGTAGCGGGATAACTTGGAACTATCCAGATAATTTTAAGCCGCGGCTGTGTGCCGCGGGTTACAAACGCGTCCGATAGTTTGTTGACACCTTTATTAACCGACTTCAAAAAAAGAGGAGGTTCTCAATTCGACGCGTATTTTTTTTTATTTTTATTTTTTTGTGCCATCAAGCCGTTTAGGGGTATTGGTTTAAATTACACTATCATACCCCTTCTAAGTTAGACTTATAGAGCCATAACCATCAACTTAACGTAAGCGACATTTTTATCTAAATATATAAAAGGCAAAGCTGACTGACTGACTGACTGACTGACTGACTGACTGACTGACTGACTGATCTATCAACGCACAGCTCTAACCACTGGACCGATCGAGCTTAAATTTGGTATACAGGTAGCTGTTAGGATGTAGACATCCGCTAAGAAAGGATTTTGGAAAATTTCAACCCCAAGAGGGTTAAAGAGGGGGTTAAAAAATCGAATCTAACGTGAGCGAAGCCGCGGGTTAAAGCTAGTATTATATAAGTATTTAAATATTATATATTTAAATTAACTTTTTTATTACAAACGATATTTTAAACTATAAAGGACTAGGGCACGGAATTTTCCGAGGATGTGTCTCGACTTGCCCTACTCCTTTATAAGTTAAAATATGTATTTGTACTTAATTAAAAACTTAATTTAGGTAAAAATGTCGCTTACGAAAAAGTCGGCGGTCATGGCTCGTTAACGTCATTTACCATCGGGCGAGATCCCAATCAAGAATCGAATAATAAAATACCCATACACAGCAAGTTAAAAATGACTGATTATTGTAGTTTCCGTGTAAATCGTAGTTTGCTTTCTGTTGTTGTTGTTTATACAATTTTGATGTTAAATGTAATAATATTTAGTATGAGCAATTATTGCGATTACTGTTTGTGATTGCTCATTTGTATTTGTGGAGCTAACTTCTAATAATAATAATGGGTATACCTACCTATGTACATTGGGTGTGAAGCGTTTTCTATTATTCACTTGGGTAACTGTATTTTGTCTTAATTATATTAATTGTCTCGGTGGTTTAGTTATTGTAGCATACTAGCAGATGCTCACGACTTCGTTCGCGTAGATTAAGGTGTTTAACTCCCGCGGGAACTCTCTTGTTTTCTGGGATAGAAAGTACCCTATGTGACATTCCAGACTATAATCTATCTCTGTGCCAAATTTCAGCCAAATCGGCTCTGTCGTTGCGTGATTGACGGACCAACCAATAAACACATTTTAGCATTTATACTAAACATAGTTACTTTAAAGTATTGGTAGTAGGGCCCCAGTAACGGCCCGGACAGACACGATGCTCTTAGCAGCGGCGATCGGCGTTTTTGCGTTCGGACGCGACATCGAGCTACAAAAAATCTTATAACTGCATATTGTGGTTTACTGCATAATAATTTATTTAACATGTAGTTATTTTAGTTTTTAATTTATTGTAACCTGTTGGTCGTCCACAAATAAATAAATAAAAAATAATTTGCACTGTCGCGACAAGTGTGGGCGAGTAGTTCGTTGAATCGCGATGCATTCATCCTTTTCTAACCGCTAATGTCAGACAAGAACATAGCGTGTAAAGGCTTTATCGCGACAATGCGACCCGAATTTTCGCACGATAATGTAGCCGCAGCATTAGAATGAACGTATAAATCGGGCAAAGTCGGGGAGCGGGGCTGTGCGACCATAATTTGAGTGTGTAATCGGACCGGGATGCATATTGGGTGCAATATTTAAGCGAATCAGGCGATAAATTTTAGTCCACAGTCCGTAGTCGTGCACACTTGATGATTCACGAGGAATAGGTTATTCGGAATACATTTTACTTACTATCACACTAATATTATAAAGGCGAAAGTTTGTATGTGTATGTGTGTGTGTGTATGTTTGTTACTCCTTCACGTCACAACGAATGTATCGATTTGGCTGAAATTTGGAATGGAGATAGCTCATACCCAGGATTAAAACATAGGTTACATAGGCTACATTTTATCCCGGAAAATGACAGAGTTCCCATGGGAATTGAAAAACCTTCACCCACGCGGCCGAAGTCGCGGGCGTAGTCTAGTAAATAATAAATATTTTTTTTTGGTGACAAGATAGTCCTTGACTGCAATCTCACCTGATGTTACGTGACGATGCAGTCTAAGATGTTAGCCGGCTAACTTGGAAGGGGTATGGCAGTGTACATTCAACCTATACCCCCAATCGGTTTCTACTCGCCATCGTGCCGGAACGCTAAATAGCTTGGCGGCACGTCTTTGACGGTAGGTTGCCACGGCCAAAGCCTCCCACCAGACTAAACTACTACTACTATTACTAGTGACTACTAGTTGACTGTTCTTTTTTCTTCTTGATGGTGGTGTGCTATTTTTTTTCGAAGATTTGTGCCTTGAAGAGCTTTATTTTTCAACCGACTCCAAAAAAGGAGGATGTTCTCAATTCGTCGGAATCTTTTTTTTATTTTTATATGTATGTTCCCCGATTACTCGTAGACGCCTGGACCGATTTGGATTTTTTTTGTTTGAAAGGGTATACTTCCAACTGTGGAATTTTAATATAGATCGTCACACCCATTCCCACAAACAACTTTCGGACTTTACTGAGGCGTAGTCGAGGAATCACGAGCTTATTTGGATTTCTAAAACATACTTTTTAATAAAATACTACCTATTTCAAATGCTCTCTGATAGCTAAAACACTAACGCTATGAAAAACGAATGCAAACAATGATATGGCAAATAAAAAACCGATTTACAATTTCATTACGATGCATTTTAAAGTAATATCTTGCCGTAAGCGAATTATAGCTGAATATTCAACGAGCAAACGGTCGCGGATAAGCGTGTATGCATCAAATATTGTATTATTAAAGTCCCTATTTAAATAGCAATACGGTTTTTTCTCCGTCGGAAACTGCCTCATAAAATATGAACCACTCTCGTTAAACGGTTCAGCCTATAAAACGTATAGCGCGCGTTTAAACTACAGATACTCAAAATTAAAACTGTTATAACACAGTCGGTGAAAATTAAATGAAAAAGACTTGGAATAAGTTCATAATTTAAGGACCGGCAAACGCGGGGCGCCGCTTGTCAGGGATGGGGGATGATTTTAATACGCGCTTTGCCGGATAAAAAAACTTGGCCTTGCTTTGAAAAGTAAAACACTTGGTTTTTTCATAAGCTCGGCCCGTTTGGCTTGTATACGGCTAAACAAATGCGGAGCTCGTGTGTACATCGGGCTGCGAGTTATCAAAGAAACTTGCAGGTGACATGTACCTATATGGATTTTAGATTTTGCATTGCCAATTTTTCGGTACCGCGACCTATACAGGGGTGCTTTGATTCTTTTCAGGCCTTCGACAAAGAAGAGCGACGTACGTATAATATAACACGGATACACGTTTATCTAACTTTTCACAACTGTGTGTTTTTCTGTTCCCTAATAGCTCCCCAAGGAATACTACTTTTCCGAAAAAGAAAAAATATTTTAACGTAGCGTAGGAGTACTACTTTTCTGAAAAAGAAAAAATATTTTAACGGGATTTAACCCGGGACTGGGAAAATCTAACTAAATGCAGACGAAGTAACATGCAAGAACGAATCAGAAAATACGACGTTTTTCCCTTTGTGTTTTCATACAATTCTGAGCAATTCAATCCTATATTAGTTGTGAAGACGCTGCACAAAGTGGTTCTCTGCAGTTTTCTTAGAAATATCTCAAATAACATTCTAGAATAATTAAATAAGTAAACATTTCTTTTTCCTTTCTAACTGTCCAACCTTTTCTTCCAAGGATTCCGCCTTGAAAGACTTCAAAGTAAATTATAAGAAATACAACGTAGGTACTGAATACCTAACTAAGCGAAAGAAAATATTGAAGTTCTAGATTAGTAAAATATGTGTGTGAGTTTGTGTGAACGTGTGTGTGTGTGTTTATGCATGTATGTATACTTGTATTAGTCACTCGATGTAATTATTAAATAAAATACGTCATGCAATCACCATCGCGCCGCGCTGTCGCTCTTTTGTCGACTACTAGCGCCGCCTCTATGGGACTTCTTTCGTGGCGCGGACGGACCGATGATGTCATGTCAGTCAAGTGACAGTTGTAGAGTGTTTTAGCGAGAAAATTCAAAATTACTCTATTTTTGTATATTTTCTCATCGAAAATACTAATATATATTTTTTTATGGTAAACAAGAGTCAATCTTCAAAATAAAAGCAATTCCGAAAAATTGTTAACATCCCTATTGCTGAACACTATTCCCGGCGGTAGTCCGATAAAAAACTGACACGACTTTATCGAAGACATCACAGTTTTTAACCGTTTCAACGTACCGTGGTGACAAGCGGCGGAGGTCCTCAACGCGTCATCTGTCAGAACCAACTTCACGATTGGTGACACCTCGAAAATTGGCGACGGAGTACAGAACAGGACACTCATCGGTCGCGGGCATAAGAGGAGTTTCCCTGCGGACCGCTCAGCTACGTTAGGTATTTGATTAAGCCATCCGTTTGTGAGAATGAAGTAGTAGCTCAATACTCGAAGCGGTGATAAGCCACTTTAAGAAGTGCCTCAAAAGGTCGAATACTCAGTATCGTCGCGTTAGAACGATGAGCTCGCAGAAAATTATTAAAAACTAGACGATGCCCGCGACTTCGTCCGCATGGATCAAGGGGTTTTCAATTCCCATGGCCTACAGCCTATGTTTTAATCCTGAGTATAAGCTATCTCCGTTCCAAATTTCAGCCAAATTGGTTGATTCATTGCGGCGTGAAGGAGTAACAAACATACACACACACATACAAACTTTCGCCTTTATAATATTAGTGTGATGACGCACTGTACCGTTAAAGGTTTATAATATCTCATCACAATAACCATAAAAATGTATTTTTTTTAATTTTTTTATTTAAAGAACAATCCACAGGTAACAATAATTCTTAAAAACTAAACAAAAAATGAAAAGACATTATTAATGCTATATTGACTACCCACTTGGGGACTTCCACAACTTTCGAATAAAAAAACTAGAAGGAGAAAAAACGGTAAAAATGCAGATAATATATACGACGGAACAAAACTAGCTAAAAAACTAATACAAAAAATAAAAAAGGGGGAAAGAAAAACAAAAAAAACTAAAAAATATAATTATCAGTACCAGTAGGGTTAGTATAAGATTTAATTCGATTGATCGTATTCGTATTCGATGGCATTAGCGTCAATGTAAAATGAACCATAAAGCGTTGAATTAGAGCTCAATTTTGTGAAACAATTCTTATACGCTTACGTTTACGGATATGCTCCAAATTAAAATCGGTCGTACTGAATTTGTGACTTTAAATCAATACTATTAAGATTCGTTTTACTTTGACGTCATCGAATACTAATACGATCAATCGAATTAAATCCTAAACTAACTCTACAGTATCCGAAATAATTACATGGCACTCACACGTTCTTTGGATGGTTTGAGACTAAGTTTGGACCGAAACTTTGGTAGAAACTTCCGATCTAAGTATTCCATTCTATTCTATACTTAGGTATTGCTGTCTCAATTTAGACCGCGCTATCTACTACTCTAGGTACTGCTATCTCTATCTAGTCGCAAGATAGAGACAGCGGTACCTATTAGCGGTAGTTAGTAAGTAAGATCGTAACGTAATTTTTAGTCTTCATAATTTAAATAATTAAAACACTGGTCCCAGCCCATCACGGTTTTTCTCTCAGAAATAGAAATAGAAATTCTTTATTTGCGTAATGTCTGTTACAAAAGATGATAAATCTAATTAAAAGTTCCACACTTTAGCCGTAGCGGCGTACAAATATTATGATAGGTATTGAGAACTCTCAGGCAGGCAGGTTTCTAAAAAAAATAAGCCCTGAGTAAAAACAGTACAAGCAGTAGTCTGAGAACAATCTTTGTGAGACACAAAAACCGAGAAACGTTGTCACACTATGGCTCAGTTACACAAGGAGAGTTTCTCGAATGCGAGCGAAAGGAGACGGTCCAAAATTGTATGGAGCCTGGGTCTGGTCTTTGTACTAGTAATATAATTAAATAAAATAAAATATGAAACCATTTTTGACTGATCAAATCCACGAACTCATCCTTATTTCAGTGCTAATATTATTTATTTTCTCAACGTGACGCAACATATCATACGTAATCATGGCGGGCGGCTTCATCTTTCTGACGTTAGCTGTCAAAATATCACGAGGTCATTGATCCGCAAATCTTGAATTCCGTGAACAAAAGCCGAATCAAACAAGTAGCAAAAGATCCAAAGTACAAATAAAAACGCCAAATCGCCAGAGAAAATCCACAAGAAACACAAGAAAGTCACGAGTTCACAACACTACGACAAAGCTCGGAAATCGGAATAACCAAAAAATATCACGTGACACGTGATCTTGTAAGTGTAGCGAGCGGTACCGAAAAAGTTGAAATTACATTTATTTTAGCAATTTATTTATTATGATTTTCTAATTGATTTTATTTTAATTGATCTCTTTGTATTCTTCGCTTTTCACGCCTATTTGGTAAAAGAGTAGACCCAAAACGGACCGTCTCCTTTTCGGCACTCATATTCGAGCATTGCTTAACTGATACGAGTTTTTGTCATAATGTATGTAATATAAATAATGTTAATGTAATGTACTATACCTAATGGCGGGACAAAATTGGTTTTCGCATAGGATCATCGCCAGCTATTTCTAGCTACTCGCATTCGAGAAACTCTTCTCTTGTTAACAGGGCTTTGATATTTTGACAGATTTTGAATGGAATATCTGCCAAAATATCTTTACGCTCGGATATGACTTATTTTACGTTTGTGAAATCGAGCCCTATTGTGCTTGGGCTGATGGTTGTAAGACAGGGCGTGTCCTGTCAATATAACGCGTGTCGGTGATCCTATTATGATAGCCTGTGATACAACTAGTTGGCTCTTATTAAGACTTTACAACTCCTCTACCTACTCAGGGCTTATGATTGTTGTTGTTTACAACAATAGCTCAGAACTCGTGTCCTCTCAACGGAAGGACAATAGAGAATTAGATTCAGCATAAATAATATTGTTAGGGACCGTTGCGCGGCGTACAATTGTTAGAACTTTTCAAACTATATTTAGATACTTGTTTTAGCAGAGTTTAGAGTTAGGGTTGTTAAAAATCCCGCAGCAAACTTTCGTGTTTCCGGGATAAAAAGTAGCCTAGATCACACTCCAAGTTCTCAACTTTACTTTTATGTCTCCGGGATAAAAAGTAGCCTAGATCACACTCCAAGTTCTCAACTTTACTTTTTTGTCTCCGGGATAAAAAGTAGCCTAGATCACACTCCAAGTCCTCAACTTTACTCTCGTGTTTCCAGGATAAAAGGCAGCCTAGATCACACTCTAAATCCTCAACTTTACTTTCGTGTTTCCGGGATAAAAAGTAACCTAAATCTCTCTCCAAGTCCTCAACTTTAAATCCTTTGTTTTGTTCCTATATAATTGAGGGAAGGACCAACATACAAACAAACACACTTTTGCATTTATCATATTAAAAATTTGACATTAAGGTCAGTTAAAAGTTACTCCGCGATATTGAAGTTAGCACTTAGTAGGAAATAAGCAAGTATTTACAAGGATTTTAATTCAACTTTAGGATAAACCCCATCCAATTGGATCCCTTTTAAAAACTAAACAACGTTGTCAGATCACAAAACAGAAAGCAACATGCAAAGCATAAAAGATAGGTGCAATAATTCTTAAACCATTTCAAATCCTTTCAAATCTGCTCATAAAGAACAATGAAAACAGAACGACTTCACGATCGAAGTAAATTTCCTCTCATGCATTTCTAAAAATAAATATTGTACAAATAAATATTGGACCACGTCCACTCTCTTGAACGGAAAATTAAACGGCCACAAAGAAAGATAGGAAACAAAACGGACCGCTTAAGTTTTTGTCAAAGGGACGCGCGGGGACAAAGTTCCTTTTCCATTTGTCTAAAAATGTTGCAATTGAATGCATTTCGGTGTGGAATATTGAAACCTCGGAGTGGGTGAGTGTTTCTCATCCGTGCACGCATAGGGGGACGCCCGGGGGGTGCCGTGGGGGCGAACCACCGCCGTCGCCTCCCTGCACCCCCGCGTCTGCTTTCTAAACCTCCACGCAAATAGTACACGTTTGCTTGGCAACATTTCATGCTTAGTGTATACAAATAATGTACGGCACGGCTACAAACTGCGCAAAGGGAATACTAATGCGAGTGAACACAGGCCTCAAGTTAAACATTTCGCCAATGATCATTTGTATTGTAATGGCCTTTATTGGCGCCTGAATTAAGTACCGGGATGTTTTCAGAGTCCTTCGCACATGTACGAGTACAGGGCAGTGTCACCCCGCCCCTATCCTCCTCTTTAGGTAAGACAATCGTAATTGTTGGATTTGCAGCGGCATCTTGTATAGAATAGAATAGAATAGTTTTTTATTCAAATAAACTTTTACAAAGTGCTTTCGAATCGTCAAATGAATCTACCACTGGTTCGGAATGGCGTTCCAACCGTTTATTCGATTGTTATTATAACCTTATTATTCGATTACTACTTAAAAAATCTGCTTAAAAATGCATTCGTTTCTTGAAATAGGTATACTAAGAATTGTCTTTAAAAATTCGCTGAAAAATATTTTTTTGTGTTTACTTTTAAAGTGTATTCACTGAATAGCTGATGCTCACAACTTCGGCAGTGTATTTTTCAATTAATTCTGTGGAAACACTTTGATTTCCACATCACTTAACTCAACACTTCACTTCGACACTTCAATTTTACTTATTGGCGTTGGAACGCTCAACCCTTAAATAAAAGTAACATTTCTGACTTCAGCAATAATTATTATTAGTTTTTAAAATCTGGAAACTTGCTTGTCTTTTTGAATTAACAAGCGAGATATTTTTTATTTAGTGTTGGTGATAGCAAAATTTTTTTATTTTATGACCTACTAGATAATGTCCGCGACTTCGTCCTCGGAAACTCTTTCATTTTCAGAAATAAGAAGTAATCCAGGGTAGGTATCTATCTGATATCTCCATAGCCAATTTCAGCCAAATCCGTCCAGTATTTTTTGCGTGAAAGATTAACAAATAAATATAAACATGCACACATACAAACTTTCGCCTTTTTAATATTAGTGTGATAAACGAGTTTATAATTTCACCTTAACCACTTTCGATGGATCTCTTCATTTAATATTCTTCCTAATACTGATTTTTGTAAGAAAGATAACAAAAATAAAATAATACCTAATCAAGAGACGTTTATTCGCTATAACAGTCGAAGATGCTCGTCGTATAGGACGGAAGGGCAATCGGAGTCGAATCGGCGGTCGATCGGCACGCGACCATTTCCCTTAACGTAGTTTTGTGATAACGGAAGGCCATTAACGTTTTAGTCGTGGTCCCGCCATCGACAATCCCCAAGTGCGCTGACAATTTAGCAAAAGGCTGGCCCCACAATCTGCCGGTGACGGCGGATAAACACTAGTACTCCCCAGCCGCTCTTCCACAAAGTCCGACTGATTCGCAATGCAAAACGCATCGGCCGGCCCACCTATCTAATATTGCCTGATGTATTTTGAATAATTGCCGGGCACGCCGGCGGCTGATTGCGCTCGTACAAAGAGATCGGTGGCTGCAGTACGGAAAATGTCTTGCCCGGGATTTGTACGGACGGCTCTTTGTGGCACCGGCTGGGCCTGGACAAAAGTGGCACTCTCACGTAGCGCCTGCCTAGTGTTGACGCCGATTGCTTTCAATCCAACCGATCGACTGGCTGTTTGTGCGACTGTGGCACAACTACAGCCACACAAGTATAGTTAAGATGACGCGGTGATTTTAGAAACTACCCTCGCACTCACAGGCATTTACTGAATAATTCTTAACTAGCTAGTCTTTACCCGCGACTTCTTCCACGTGAAAATGTTGAAAATCCCGCAGGGATCGAATGTACGAGTACAATGCCCGGGACAAAAAAGTAGCCTATATTACTCTCCAGGTCCTCAACTAAACACTCATGTAAAGATCAAATCGATTGAAGGATAAAACTGCAATAGTAAGGATTCACATAAAATTATAGTCAAGAGAGTAAGTAAGCCCATCCGTGCGATGTCGGGACGAATTAACTAGTACTGTTTAAACTGAAACAAGTCATTACGAATTTCCTACAATCTTAAATCTTCTAGATTAGTTTCAGTGCGGTAGCAATCATTAATATGTCGCGTGGAGTAACTAATAAACAGTAATTAATTACGTTTTATAATCACGTTAAAGATCGCATGTGTTTGATTACCAATTAATTTTACCGGGAGTCGTTTGCTTTTATTTATTTATTCATTTATTGCGTTTATTGCGTGATTGTGAGTTACAGTTAAGATGTTACAGATATGTCATTAGTCTAGGTACATGTCACAATCTGCCACTCTTGGCGTGCAATGTTAAGCCTGGCAATAGACGTCCGATTTTGTTTCCGATTGTCTGATCAGGCAACCGGATCGTATTTACTCGATACACATCCGATTTTTCCGTCAGGCTTTTTCTGAACTCAGTCGTTCCCGAGCTATCATCCCGAGTGCTTGCGTTAGGAGCAAAGCAGAAGAAAAGAAGATGGATTTTTTATTCAAATAAACTTTTACAAGTACTTTTGAATCGTCAATGAATCTACCACTGGTTCGGAATGGCGTTCCTGCCGAGAAGATCCAGCAATAAACTCGGCGGTCGCTCTTTTCAAAAAAATTTTTTTTTACAATAGGTAACAAAACTATGCTATGTATACAGTGTTTCCACAATAAAGTTTCAAAAATGCAAAACAATCCAATGCATGTTAAGACAGGCAGGCAAAAGCAGACCCATTCCCGTTGGTGGCACCCGTTCACGAGCATGACGCAGGATCCAGCCATTGCTTCGCTCAACCATATTTGAGGGAACGTAACAACCCGCACCACACGACACCACCACAGAAATTTTAAAGAGAGGAAAGAGAAAGAAGAAAAAACGTCGCTATTGGATTCATCCAATCAATTTGACAGGACTTACTGAGAGTCATTTCTATTTAAAACAGCCAAAATAAATAAATAATTCATAATAATAATAATTTTATTATTATGAATTATTTTATTTTATTATTATTTTTTTCATAATTTTCGCCCATTATTCGAATCACAACGATGCGTCCACACAGTGTCAGCGCTAGATTTTTTGGGCCCTAAAAAATCCCAATAAGCAAAATTCCGCCCTAAATTTGGGGCTAAAAGCCCTAAGTTGGGAACCCTGACTGGCAAAATCGGTAGCCCTGACAGGTAAAAAACCTGACGTGTATTTCCAGGCTTCGCCAGGCAATACACGTCAGGTTTTTTCATCCGATTGTCTGATCCGGTAGCCTGATCAGGCTACCGGAAGGCGTTGAAGCCATTACTTTGTATGAACAGTCAATACACGTCCGATCCGGTGGCCGGATCGGACGTCCGAGTCGGAAACGGGCGCGAGGCGTTTCCGATTTTACTGTCGGTCCGATTGTCTGAAGGCGCGGTCTACATACTTCTAGTATGAGACAAAATAGACATCCGGTTACTCCTACCGATTTTGCCAGTCAGGGTTCCCACCTTAGGGCTTTTAGCCCCAAAAGGGCGGAATTTTGCTTATTGGGATTTTTTAGGGCCCAAAAAATTTAGCGCTGACACTGTGTGGACGCATCGTTGTGGTTCGAATAGTGGGCAAAAATTATGAAAAAAAATAAAAAAAAATAATTCATAATAATAAAATTACTATTACATTGTATTATGAATTATTTTGGATGTTTTAAAAAGTCTTGTCAAATTGATTGGATGAATCCAATAGCGACGTTTTTTCTTCTTTCTCTTTCCTCTCTTTAAAATTTCTGTGGCGGTGTCGTGTGGTGCGGGTTGTTACGTTCCCTCAAATATGGTTGAGCGAAGCAATGGCTGGATCCTGCGTCATGCTCGTGAACGGGTGCCACCAACGGGAATGGGTCTGCTTTTGCCTGCCTGTCTTAACATGCATTGGATTGTTTTGCATTTTTGAAACTTTATTGTGGAAACACTGTATACATAGCATAGTTTTGTTACCAATTGTAAAAAAAAATTTTTTTGAAAAGAGCGACCGCCGAGTTTATTGCTGGCTCTTCTCGGCAGGAACGGCATTCCGAACCAGTGGTAGATTCATTGACGATTCAAAAGTACTTGTAAAAGTTTATTTGAATAAAAAATATTTCTATTTCTATTAACTCGTCATCCATCTTCTTTTCTTGAAGCTTTGCTCCAAACGCAAGCACTCGGGATGATAGCTCGGGAACGACTGAGTTCAGAAAAAGCCTGACGGAAAAATCGGATGTGTATCGAGTAAATACGATCCGGTTGCCTGATCAGACAATCGGAAACAAAATCGGACGTCTATTGCCAGGCTAACTAATAAAATTTCGTCAAAACAAATTATGATAAATGATTAAATTAAGAATAAAATAATAAACTAAATGTCACAGAAAAAGAAAAATTTAAATGTCAATCAAAAATTAATAATATATACAAAGAAAATTGGACACTAATAATATATATAATTTGTCATAAAGATTACTTTGGGTGGGACAAATATTCATTGACAGAATAAAAGCACCTCTCCAAAAGCCATTTATGTAACTTCGTTTTTAGTGCAGCTAGAGTCACAGTTTTAAAGTGAGGAGGTAGTTGATTAAATATACTAATTGCCATACAGTAACAGTTTTTTTTAAATAGAGTTAATTTTATGTTAGGCATCGTATCCGTGATAAGCACTCAAGACAGCATCTCGAGTAGCTATTTTACTTAATTTTACGGACTAAAAAGCACTAAGGTCCTCAACTATACTCATGCAAGAAATTACGTCGATCTGTATCTCTGTTGCATCGTGATTGAAGGACAAACACGCTTTAGCATTTGTAATAATAAGGATTATAAGGATTGTAAGTACTTTTTCTTTATAATGCTGAAAAGCTTTATTGTGGAATCAGACAAAATATATAGGCTCTTTCTTTATCGGAGGCAGCTCGAATGCTTTATGTTTGCATAAAGTACCTAGGTACTACTTTAGATTATATTTTTTATGAGCTGACGCTCTTTCCCGGAATTAAATAAAAAAACATTTTTTTAAAGATTTCGTACCAAAATACTATTGTCAACAATAAATAATTATTAATTACAAAATACTGTTTATTTATATTATATATTATATTGAATAAAAATATAACAAATAATACCTATTATAAAAAAGAAAATAATTATTTTATTTAAATTAAAAAAATATATATTTTCATAACAAAAAACTAGGTCAAATACGACATCAGATTCTAATCAGAGAAGCTGGCAAGAAACTCAGCAGTTAAGTAATCTTTTCAGGATGATATCAATACATTACCAAGAATTGATTTTCAATATAAATTAAACAATATAATACCATCTATTTTGTTAACAGCCTAATGGAAAATCGATTCTTTTAATGGAAATAAAATAAACTAAAACAAGCGCAACTTAATGAAAGCTTACGTACAGACCAGACTTCCCCGAAATGCTTCAATTTTGAATTTCACAACACGTAGATTTTCAGAAAATATATCGTTGATCATTACGGATTACTTTTTTTTTCAAAAATACAAAAAATAACTGATCAGAGCTGAGCAAAGTATTACAACAGGCAGGTACTATTGGAACTTAAACATACTCCTCGAATACCTTCCCGACGCGGCGAGCGCGTTTCCTGCCCCAAAATTCCTGCTAATTTGAGTACTTTCAAGACAAGAATAAATAGGCATCTTATAGGCAAGCGCGCTCAAACTTAGTGCTTAACATCATTGATAGGTGCAAGCCTAAAAAAAGAGCCTAGGTCTTAGCAAATTATTTATAATACAATGGAAAACTATATAATATACTGGGACTTTCACAATTGTGTTTTCCGTTGGGCGGTCGCAATTTTCGCAACTCTACATGATGTACCTATCGGTTGTTATGGTGAGATAAGAATGCTACTAATATTATAAATGCGAAAGTTTGGATGTATGAATCGATGGATGTTTGTTATGTTTGTTACTCAATCACGCCGCACGACTGAACCGAATTGGCTGGAATTTGTCACAGAGATAGATTATAGTCTGAAATAGAACTGAAGCAATACCTCTGAAAATAAGACAGAGCATCAGCTATTATTATAATATTACTAGTTGATGCCCGAGACTTCATACGCGTGGATTGAGGTTTTTTAATTCCCACGGGAACTCTCTTATTTTCCGGGATAAAAAGTAGCCTATGTCTTATTCCAGACTATAATCTATGTCTGTGTCAAATTCCGCCAAATCGGTTAAGTCGTTGCAACGTGATTGAGTAACAAACATCCACCCATTCAAACTCTCACATTTATAATATTATAGTAGGATTAACTTATTAGTATTATTGAACGTACAGATGTCCTACTTCAACTAAACAAACCTATAATGCGATAATTTTTATTCATTGGTACAATTCATTAACGTGCTAATTTATCTTCGATCACCGATATTTTTTGCTGCGGTTTTTGTCTAAGAATCGACACACCATGTATAATTAATTGTATATATTAATGAAATTCTCCCCGACTTCTTTGATTCTCTCGTTCCATCAAACAATCATGAAACCGTTACGTATTTTTTTTTTCATAACAAAAATGTTACATTATCACGCGATTATAAAATCTATACTAATATAGCAAAGCGGAAGAGTTTGTTGGTTTGAATGCGCTAATCTCTGGAAGTAGTGGACGGATGTGAAAAAATATTTTTGCATTTGACTACGCTAGATAGGAGATTCAATACCACGGTTTGAGTCCTAGAAGCCGAGCAATAAGAAAAACACTAATGCTAAATTCAAGATAGAGGTTAAAAAGAGACACAAATATGTTCTGACATAAGTCTGTCTCGTTTTAACACTGTCTTGAGTCTGAGCGGAGTGAGAGTGAGTCTTTAGATTTCAGCCTAAGTGAAAACGAACTAATAGCGCGGGCGGGCAATGCGATATGGTGAGTCGGTGGCCGAGGGCGGTCACCCGACGAGAACCAAACAAGAGACGAACCGATCGCTCCTTTTTTCATTTCTGAAAATCATAGAGTTCCCACGGGATTATTAAAAACTAAATCCAAGCGGACGAGGTCGCGAGCAGCAGCTAGTAGGAATATAAGCGCGGAAGAAATATATTGTAGTAATGATTGTAAAACGGAATTATATCGCAATTATGCGAAATTCATGTCATGCAACGGCGATATAGAAAAGTAATGCGCTTCTACTGTGATCATCCATTTTACGTACAGCATTTCCAAATATCGTTTTTAAATTGCATTAAGCCCTAGCTCATTATATTATTTTGAATAAATGGCCCATTAAGGCTCGATAATACAAATGATTATATTATAAACCTACAGCGCGACGACCGCCATTGATGAAATTTTTACTCAATTTTCATATTCATTTCATTCATTTATTCATATCAACTTTTTTTTACCTTTTGAGTATTCATTGACATCTTGGATATGTTGTACGGAGCGCTACAAATATTGTTTAATCTTAATTGTTTAATCTTTACCGACCTTATTCTTATTGGTCTAATAAATTTTCCTGAAAAATTTTCCTGAAAATTTATTAAGTCGATTTCAAATTATTTACCCACACATGTGCAATAAGTGCATAAGAAAAAATAGAGAGAAAAAGACCAGAGATCTCAGAGCATATTCTTAGAAAAATAATATGCGCATTACGTGAGTTTTTACTCCTAAGACTTCATGTTTTTGTAACTAAAAACAAAGTTATATTTATTTTGTTTATTAAGCTATTGCATAGCTTCTATCGCGGGCCAGCGTGGAGACCGAATCCAGAAATTCCGTAACGAAAATAACCTGACACGGGACTCCTCTACGGTGAGCCTCTAGATGGCGTTGATAAAAAATGCTATGCAATAGCTTTACCGCGGCAGTTCCAGAGTGCCACACGTCTTTTTTTTTATTAAAATTAATCTTATAGTTTATATATACATGAGTATCACAATGAGTGCAACAAAAACCACAGTCGGTTTTACTGTGCACTATATAAACTAAGTAGGTAAAACATCTCTCCTTTTGTTCAGAATATTAAAAAAAATAATCATATAATGCGTAGGTGTTCAAAGTGGGGGCCATCTATTTAATGAGATTACTTGGCTACATCTCGGAAAATGTTGAGCGTGTGCCGTATTAAGTTTTCCAGTTCAAGCGACCGATCTCTTTGATGATTATACCAAGACCGTTTATAACTAACGTCGCCGTTAATGCACGATATTAAATAGAATTATTCTATTTAATATATATTTAACGTCGCCGTTAATGCATGATCAGACAGGTAATATAAACAAAAAATACTTTTTTTTCGTTTACGAATCTAACATGACTAATGTTTCCATTATTTCAAACTAGCTGAAACCCGCGACTTAGTACGCGTGGATTGAGGATTTTTTGGAGTCCCGCGGGAACTCTCTTATTTTCCGGGATAAAAAGTAGTCTGTGCCTTTCAGCCAAATCGGTTGCAGCGTGATTGTGTAACAGACATCCATACATCCATCCAAACTTCCACCATCCATTGGTGGTTTTGAGGCTACCTTTACTAGAAGAACTTTATTAGAAGCTTTTGAGCGTTATAGTTCAATGATGGTAACATTTGTTTTTGAAAAGAGCAACCGCTGAGTTTCTTGTCGGCTCTTCTAAGCAGAACTTGTTTTTGGAACCGATGATAGAGTTTTGACTTGTCATTGTCTTTATATACAACGTTGTCTATCCCTATCCTGGCTGAGGTGAGCCTCAAGCAGACAGACACGATTCTCGGCTCTCTGAAAAGTAAAGGATAAAAATGGTTATTGTGGGTTATCCCTAAGAGATAGGCATATACCATCGCGGGCTTTTTTATAGACCTTTTTAAGGTGTACAGTACATTATTTTGATCAATCTCGTAGGGTTCAGCCGCGTTTGCGCAAAAAATGTGTTTATTTACGCCATCACATTAGAAACCTTTAAAATTATCAGTGTCTCTGTACTATATTTGCATGTATTATACATATTAACCTTCCTCTTCAATCACTCTATCTATTAAAAAAAACCACATCAAAATCAGTTGCGTAGTTTTAAAGATTTAAGCATACATAGGGATATAGGGACAGAGAAAGCGACTCTGTTTTATACTATGTAGTGAAGTAAAGGTGCAAGTCCTTGCAAAGTTTCAGTACACCTGCCTGCTAGTACTTGAAGATATTTCGTTTGAAAATTTTCCAATCCAACTAATGTCACTCGCTCGTTTGAACCTTGTATTATTTACGGGTTAAATCCAAGAGAATGCGGTTTAAGTACGGGTATTTACGTTTTAGCAGCCAAAAAAATTTAAACTCCTGTAAGGTTTCGAATGTTCTGGATTATAGGTGGAAGAAAGCCAATCAAGCAATCAAGCGATGTAATATAGATTGTTACTATATTATGTTAAATAATTACAATGGAAGGTAATGTAAAACTTTGACAACCAAGAATCAGAAAAGCGGACCCTAATTTATGGGTAAAAATTAGCTTTTAACCGCGGCTTGGTTCACGTTAAGTTAAATTTTTCAAGCCTTTATTTTGGGTTGAATTTTCAAAAATTCTTCCAGCGGATACCAACGTCATAATAGCTATCTATGTGCCCAGTCCGCTCCGACCAGTGATTTGAGCTGTGCGTTGATTCAAAGGCGTTATAGATCAGTCAGTCAGTCGGTTACCTTTTCCTTTTATATTTAGATAAACCCAATTATAATTTTATATACTAGTACTGGTACAAAAGTGCCCATCAAACTCGCAGCATTTCCACACTAAATGACGATAGACAATCTTAAGATCAGGTTGACCCTAAAGCTTGGATTTCTCACAATGTTCTTCTCTACGGTTAAACCAAGTGATTATATTAATTGAAGAAATGCCATGGAATCGAACCCCGAACCCACTGAAAAGGGGGTTGAAGTCGTAATTAATAGGCCACCACCCTTAAGAAAAATAAGTTCCGTTAGGAATAATAAAGATATTATTTATTACTACTTGATGCTTGTGACTTCGTTCGCGTTGGTTAAGTTTATGTAATTCCCGCGGAAACTCTCTTATTTTCCGGGATGAAAAGTAGCCTATGTGTTATTCCAGACTATAATATATCTGTGCCAAACAGCAAAATCGCGTGAGGCGTGATTGAATAACAAACAGTATAATATTAATAGGATAATAGGATTAGAGACCTTAGGGTTGTCTAAAATTAATGACTACAGTGAGACGATCGTCGTCACCTCTTATTGGCTGGTACTCTCTCGGTATTGGTTAAAATGCATTGATGCGGTAAGACCAACATGAATCCAACCAATTAGAAGCGATTGCAGTCGTCAAATTGTAGCAATGATCCTTAGAAAATCGCAAATCCGTTTAGGGTTACGACAAAAGGCATTCAAAATAGCCGCTCAAGTCGCTTTTTGCTTATAAGAGAGATAGCTTGAATTATACGAGTACACGAACGAGTAAGTATGAAATTGCACGGCAACACACAAGTCGTATTTAGTAGCGCGGATTCTAATTAACACAGAATAGGAATCGATCTAACATTTCCTCCCTCCTTCACCGCCCCCCCCTGCCCATACCACGGTCTGCAAGGCAGTGAAGTCAAAATTGTTGATTCATCATTTTGCGACCGCACTATAACTGATTTTCGGAAACGTCGGATGGCTACAGGCGCATTTGAATATTATTCGATTATTACGCATATATTGAGTTCGTTCGTGTGAGTTAATTCGTTTCCAATACACTATCAAGAAGATCTTGACTTTGTTTTATGGGTAGTTTTATATATTTTCCGTAGCCAAATGGCAAAAAACGGAACCCATATAGATGCGTCACATCTATCTGCCCGACTGTATTTTTTATTTTATAGGAAGCCCACTGTTAGTTCACTTCTGTAAGGGCACTACTGCACACTCGTCTCTATATGCGTAAAGCCGTATGTATCTGGACTTGACTGTCTGTTGATCAACTCCGTGGTCCCTGGTTGGTTAACCAGGTAGTAAGAATCAAAAGCAAGATGAAAATTATAAAACACTACTTATTGTTTTTTGTTGAGTTGCTGTACTTGTTGATGTATACACTGTCGACTTATTTTCTAGAATCAATCTATATATATAATCTTCAGCAATCTTACCCTTCCAGCATTATTCCGTCTTCGTGAAAGACTGTTCTGGCTCATCCATTTCCGAATAAAGGCAATCATTCGGATTCCTCAAATTACAGACCTATCGCGATTACCTCTTTACTGTCCAAAGTCATGAAACAAATTACGTATATTAATACCTTACTGCTGAGTTGTCTTGAAGAATCGCTCATTAGCGATCGTCAATATAGCTTTCACCACGTCCGATATGTTGGTGACATCCTTGATTTCGCTAAAGCCTTTCATCTGTTTTGGCATAGGGCTTTACAGTCGAAGCTATTATTCTACGGACTTTTCGTGCAGCTTTGTAATTAGGTCGCTTTACTTTCTTGATGGTCGCAGCATCAAAGTCGACGTTGACGGTTTTTGCTCTGGACCTAAGCTTATCAATGCTGGTGCTCCACAGGGCTCAGTACTATCTCCTACATTATTCATTTTGCATATGAAAATTGAATACATATTATGAAACTAAAATGTAAATTGTTTATGAACGTTGTTATCTCTAATAAATAATAGTTTAATTAAATGTCACTCTACAAATTCTTAAAAGAGCACTTAAGGTCAAATATTACCCAAAACCGAAATGTAAACGCCCTGATTCCATTGAGAGTGTTTTTTTAAAACACGAAGCTAGAAGTTCGCGATTGCAGTTGCGACGGAGCGAGTCTTCTGGCGTAGCCCATTTGATTTATAAACAATTGCGTGAACAAACAAACAGCCAAAGACGTTCTCTCACCATCTCACGCGCCCACCCGCTATTCCGTTACCTCATATTTCGTACTTTGATGGTTAAAAATTCGGTGTGGTGTCGTATAGAATGTCTAGGTAAAGTATGAAAATAAATGATATTTAGTATGTCAATAAATGAATAATTCAGGTAATATAAATATAATATATTGTATAATATTTTATACAATATTACCTGAATGTATTAGGTATTCTATAGGATGCCTTGGTATTCTATACAATACCAGATTATACAGATTGGCGATAACATATATACTACCTTAACCGTGACCACCTCGAGTCTAATTAAAAGGCTATCTAGGCCAAAAAATACGCTCTGGTGACCCTCATTCCCATTAACGTTTTAGGTTCAACGCAATAAGTGGTTTAATGTAGGTTATTTAATAAAAGATGGGGATAATTTATCAAAGTGCCATAAAGTTTAAATATAAGTATACTAGCTTTTGACCGCGTCTTCGTGTGGAGTTAGCTTTATATCTCTGCTTTTAGGGTTCCGTAGTAAAACTACAAGGAACCCTTATAGTTTCACCAAATCCGTCCCGCCTTGCTCAGAGACTATTCTCGTACTAAGGAGCTGTAATTTAATATAGGCCCTGATCTTAATGAGTGAATATAAATAAAGGATCCTGTAGAAACTAACCACAACAACCAGGCGCTTCGCTTCCTCGTTCCTAATACGCACCGCAAAAATTTGGAATGCCCTTCCGACTTCCGTTTTTCCAACTAACTATAATGTCTTTAAATAAAGACTGAATATGCATCTTCTAGGCAAGCGCGTACCATCTTAGGCTGCATCTTCACTTAACATCAGGTGAGATAGCAGTCAAGCGCTAGTCTATATATTAAAAAAATATATATTTATACTTAACTAGCTGAAGCCTGCGACATTGTTCGCGTGGATTGAGGCTTTTCTAAGTAACGTGAGAATTCTCTTATTTTCCGGGATAAAAAGTACCCTGTGTGTAAATTCCAGACTACAATCTATCTCCGTGCCAAATTTCAGCAAAATCGGTTCTGTCGTTGCGGCGTGATTGAGTAACAAACATCCATCCATCCATCCATACGTCCAAACTCTCGCTTTTATAATATTATTAGTAGGATTTCAATAGTCAGCCAACAGAGGCATTATGTTGTATCCAAATATTATTTTAGAGCGATTTCCGCAAATCCGCAGGTTTAGTATAATAGCTAGCTAGCTGAACGTGATATTAAATCGAGCAACCCAGATTAGTTCAAACCTTAATAAAGCCTACAGTCCAACAAGCGTTTGTTTAAGTATCTATGTCCAAACTTAACTCCCAAATCCACTTTAAGATTTGGACTAAACACGTTTTCCATTAAAGATTCGTTTGAAAGCCGCTCACGTGCTAGTTTTTAGTAATCTTGCAGTCTCCAGTTTATCCTTTCAAGTATACAATTTGATGATAAATGATATAGTATTAGCAAGAAAAGGTTAGAATTATTTTGCTATAATCTGCCAACAGAAAAAATCTGTATGGTCAAACATGCAGTTACAAGCTAAGCATCGCTTACCTCCCCAACCAAGCAAGAAAGCTAAGTTCCCAAGCAAGCAATACCAGCACCACTCACATGCACCACCACACAAGACTTTTATACTACTCCCGACTCACGTTTCGCTCCGACACCAGAGCATCCTCAGGAGATGTCGACTTTACAATACATCATTATAAGGTAAGGTAGAACTTTACAAAAGGTACATCATTGTCAGTTAAGTGGTGCTTGTAACTGCATGTTTGACCATACAGTTTTTTTTTGTTGGCGGATTATAGCAAAAAAAAAATTTCTTACTAATCATTCCGCAAAGTAACGCCTGCTTATGTCCAATATGATATATATTTATGTTTATATAGATATATTCCCTAAGCGAAATTAAAACTTCTATTCAAACATTGACTAAAATAAATATATTTTTTAAAACATTAAAACCTGCATACAAAGTGGTTTATTAAAACAACTCCAACTTTATTAAAGTGAATGAAATTATACGATCCGCGCTATAATAATTCTAGCTTACAACTTTTTGTTTTGAAGTATGTATGTTAAAAACTCCTAACAAGGTTGCCCGATATACGGAATATTTTTATCAAAATGCACGTGAGTAAAAATACAAACCTATTTGCAGAATTTTGACATGCCGATTTTGTCAATAAACTGTTTCACACAACGTGCGTTGTTAGTGGTACGCTACTTCCAAAAACAGGGGCCCAAATTGAGATTTTTTAGGTTAACGTATATTTTTATCAGATTCTAGCGGACGCCCGCGACTTCATCCGCGTTTTTTTTTTTTTTTATTCTATGACAAGATAGCCCTTGACTGCGATCTCACCTGATGGTAAGTGACGATGCAGTCTAAGATGGTAGCGGGCTAACTTGGAAGGGGTATAGCAGTGTAAATTAAACCCATACCCCTAATCGGTTTCTACACGCCATCGTGCCGGAACGCTAAATCGCTTGGCGGCACGTCTTTGACGGTAAGGTGGTAACTAGCCACGGCCAAAGCCTCCCACCAGACCAGACCAGAGACAATTTAGAAATAATAAATTACTAAATTGCCCCCGCCGGGAATCGAACCCGAGACCTCCCAGTTATAAGACCACAGCGCTCACCACTGCGCCAGGGAGGTCGTCAAAAATTGTTGAAATTTTTCCTGAATTTTCTTTGCTATAAACCTCACGGAGCCCGAGACCTTTCCAACGAATGCAAAACCGTGGAAATCGGTTCGTGCGTTCTGGAGTTATAGCGTCAGGAAGGAAAACCCGACTTATTTTTATATATTAGATAACTGAAAATACTGAGACCGATCTAAAATTAGTCTTTTGTTATTGTTAATTACTTTGGTCTTCAAACACTAAAGGATTCTGGACAAGGAGGTGTCTCAGCTTTGACGTTTAACCTTTTTCTCGAAGTTGGCCCCTACTTAACTGGATCGTGTCTCAGACAGATATGGTTATATTTTACTCGTCCAGAGATTTTCACCAATTGCTGGGTGGAATGGAGCTTGAGCAATGAGCATTAGACATGATTCTTTTAATACTAGTGGTTCGCCCCGAACTTAGACCTCGCGATATCCCATAATTCCCAAAAGTTTTAATTATTTATTGTAATAATTAACTTTTAACATTAGACGCAATAAAAAAAATAATAGTTGACATAAAACTGTTTTACTGACACAGCGCCATCTATTAGCATTATTGTGAAGCTATTAGCATTTAAAATTAAATAATTTCGTTTCTTTATAACATTTATCTAATTTTAGTATTTGTTGTTCAAGTACAGGATATAACTGAATTTTCAACCAAGTTTCACGTTCTAATATTCAGTAATTCTGAAGTTATAGGACTCTGACAGACATTTGGACGTACACACTTCTCTGTCTAGTAGGCAAGCGCCCTAGTTGACTCAGAGAACTCGCTTCGCTCGTTCAAATAGTGCAAAGAAATTATAATATTTGCAAATCCGGCAAGTAGGTACCTCCATGAAATGAACAGCGTCTCTTTCAGGACCAAAATTTCAATTATCTCCAGGCAATTGAAACCATCACTGGTGCTTTGTCCTCCTGCCAGTTGCCATGTGTCATTCCAATTGAAAACCTCTAATAAACAATTTGAAAATGATCGTAATCGAAACCACCTACTCTATCAGTACCCACATTGTGGCGAAGCGATTTGATTTCACTCTTGGATTTTACTATCCTAACAGTGGACAAGAGGTGATTTGTTTTCACAAATTATTTGGATCGTTGATATCAATGTTTTTAACATAAAAGTACGTAAACAAATTCATTGCTATCAATCAAATAACCTAGTGCCTAATAATTTAATTTAGATATAAAATGGCTCTGAGTGCGGCAGTTAAGCGGAAAACAGCATTAACACTCTCAGACACAGATCAAGACAGAGCAAAAACAAGACAGATTTATATGACGTCGTATTTGTGTCGTTTTACCAAGTCCGAGCAGTCAGAGCGGACTCGGTAGATCCCAGCCTCAGCATCCAAGGTGTAGTATGGAAAACGATGAACACTTCGCACAATTCCAATCCATCGAACCCGCGCCCACAATCTCACCACAAAAAGCGAAAACAATAAAAAAAGAGCAAAAGTGCTAGCTCGCGTTCACCCTTTCCAAGTGATTTCACTTATGGGCTTTGTTCGTAGAGTAACACAAACGATAGCGACAAAGCCGGCAAAGAAGTGTTCTCCTATTCCGGTCGGCGACGTAAAGTTCATTAAAGGCGAGCAGAGCGTGTTAGAGTGGCCACCGGCGCGAGGGGCCGATCGCTGACCCCCCTCCCCATCTCCAGGGCGCCACCACCACCCGCCTAATATTTTCTATATGAATATTAACACCTCTGACGTCAGTTAACGTCATGCCCGTGTCAGTCCCTGTCGTCTGACATTGTTATGTAGGGATACGCGCTTGCAAGCGGGCTGCTGCTCGATAAGATTGACTTTAAAATGAATTGAAACGTAACCAACTAATTCAGGATGACATCTGAATTGCGGATTTTATGTAGAAACATTTTCTATGTAAAAGCTGTGATTCTTTTTCGTCGTCCTCTTTGAGGTCTGAAGTTCAAATCCCAATTCCCAACCCCTAACTTTTCGAAGTTTTTAAACATAAAGAGTTTTAAATATAAAGATATGTATCTTTAAGAGTCCAATCCAACTCAACACAACTTATGGCTTTGTTGTCATATGTTAATCAAATTCATAAAAAAATAAACAAGTAACATTGTATTTGAGATACGCAATATTATATTATTTGATATTCAAAAAAAATTTATGATCGACCGTTAGCTTTTTGCCTCAGTAAAACTGACTAAATTGAAAGTCGTGAAATAAAATATTGGTAACATCTATTTTGCGATAATATAAAATTTTGGTCTTAAATTAACTTTCTAAATCTTTGTGTCATAGAATAAAAAAGGAAATAGGTCCATTTTTACAATGCTTTATGAACCACAATTTGGTGAGCATTTATCTATTCTGGTAGGTATTTCGAATTTTTTGGTAGTAAAATAGGTACTTTTCTGGTAGGCGTTTAAACACAAGCCTTTAAAATTTGGCAAATCATACGTTTTAGGGCAGGCATAACTTATATAGGATCGCAGAGTATTAAACCACTTGGGGGGCAAACCTTTTAGTATGCTGGTTATTTTTTATTAACACCTCCAAAGTGGATACGAGATGTTTGAGAAGTTTAAACGCGTGAGATATTTACTTAAACATGAACTAGTTGTTATTTCCGTTTTTATTTCCGTTTTTAAAACAACTAGCTTTGTTGTAATGTTGACTCATACACAGTAGTAGATACTAGAGTAGTATAAAATACTGTATAAATAAATGGGTTTCTATGCGTTTCATTATGGAATATGTTACTAGATACGTATGTATCATAGAGGTGATATACTATGCGTATATCTTCTTCTTTATCAACTAATAGACAACCACTACTGGACATAGTCTCTTACATGGACCTCCACAGGCCTCGGTCTCGCGCCGCCTGAATCCCGCGGCTACCTGCGACTCGTTTGATGTCGTCGGTCCACTTGGCAGGGAGTCTGCCAACACTGCGCTTCCCGGTGCGGGGTCGTCACTCCAGCACCTTGGGACCCCATCGACCATCAGCTCTTCGAACTATGTACCCCGCCCATTTCCAATTCAGTTTCGCAACTCGCAGAGCTACCGCGTACCTACATATACCTATCCAATTTTTATTAGGCTGTAACATAAAAGCTAAAAGCACAATGATTTTTACAAATAAATATAAAATGCTTTTGAGTTTTTAATCTGATTTCGCTTTGCGATAGAAAAATGATTGGAAACATTTTTCTCTATATTTCTTTTTCTGCAAAAACTTTTACGAATTTTGTTTAGCAAATCAATATTATAAATCGTTCGCGTGGATTAAGGTTTATTAATTCCCGCGGGAACTCTTATTTTCCGGGATAAAAAGTAACCTAAGTGTGATTCCAGATTATAATCTATCTCTATGTCAAAATCCAATCAGTTCAGTCGTTGCGGCGTGATTGAGTAACAAACATCCATCCATCAATCCATCCATCCAAACTTTCGCATTTATAATATTAATAGGATTACCTATGTATTTTTGTAAGCATTTTTAGAAATAACATAATAACTAGTGGTTCGCCCCGAACTGAGACCTCGCGATATCCCATAATTCCCAAAAGTTTTTAATTATATATTGTAATAATTAACTTTTAACATTAGACGCAATAAAAAAATAATAGTTGACACAAAACTGTTTTACTGACACAGCGCCATCTATTAGCATTATTGTGAAGCTATTAGCATTTAAAATTAAATAATTTCGTTTCTTTATAGCATTTATCTAATTTTAGTATTTGTTGTTGTAAGTAAGAGATTAAACTGAATTTTCAACCAAGTTTCACTTTCTAATATTCAGTAATTCTTGACATATGGCTCAAATTAACATCTCCACTTTGAAAGCCCCCCATTTCGTCAATTTTAAAGGAAAAATTAAAAAAAAATATATTTTTGTACTCTGATCAAAGTCGTCTTTAAAAAGATATATTGCAAGTCTATGTAACGCAACAAACAAAATTTTACTTCAAACACGCTTCTATTAGAGCCCCCATGAAATAAAGCTTTTTATATTTTTTTATACAATGTTCGGCTGAAGGCCATCAGTTTACATATTATGTATATTTAAATTTGAAGTAATTACGTTCAGTAATTCAGAAGTTATAGTGCTCTGACAGACATTTGGACGTACACACTTCTCTCTCCAGTACAGACAAGCGCCCTAGTTGACTCAGAGAACTCGCTTCGCTCGTTCAAAAATGTTTGAAGAAATAAATGAAATAATTCAATAACAGTTAACAATGTACCGGATGTACCTAAACAGAAATGCCACGTAGTTCTTCCACAGATTCGCCTTATCTGATGTAAGGGAACCTCCATTAAGACAGGTCCTTGGAGACGTGGCCGTACGAATTGAATTCAGACACCCATCTGTGTTGTGTGGTCGACTTTGAATACTGATTTGAGTAAATTGTATTCGTAAGACGGCTAAGCCTATTTGAGGATTGAGTATTTGCCGAGTCTGTGTCTAGATTACATTCAGGAATATCGAGAAGCCCGTCTTTGAGACAACATGGAAAGGCCAATCGGGTCTGTACAGTGTCGTGTAAAGTGTCTTGTTTATCCTCAGAATGCGGATTGTGGTACCGGAAATCACAAACGCTATGCAAAGACCAAATGAAACCTGAACAAAGAGATTGTTTCAGGCTGTAGGTATAGTAGCAACCATAGAGTTTAAACTTAGACATTCTAATTCGCACTATTATTATAAAGGCGAATGTTTGTGTACGTGCGTAGGTATGTTTGTTACTCCTTCATGCTACAACTAAAGAACTGACCTCGCTGGGAATGGAAATAGCTTTTTTTTATTCACTAACAAGATAGTCCTTGACTGCGATCTCACCTGATGGTAAGTGACGATGCATTCTAAGATGACAGCGGGCTAACTTGGAATGGGTATGGCAGTGTTGATTCAACCCATACCTCTAATCGGTTTCTACACGCCATCGTGCCGGAACGCTAAATCACTTGGCGGCACATCTTTGACAGTAGGGTGGTTACTAGCCACGGCCAAAGCCTCCCACCAGATGACGTAATTCCTACATAAAATTAACTTTAAAATTGGAAGTGTCCATATCATAAAAACTACTGAACCACTTTTGATGAAATCTTTAGTGTTCACTAAGTTGAAGTACATGTAAGCAAATTAAAAACCGGCCAAGTGCGAGTTGGACTCGCATACGAAGGGCTTCGTATCATCTTCGTAATAAAAAGAATGTTCATAATTTCATTAGTAGTTTCGGAGAAATGCGTGTACAAACATACATACATACATTTTTATTTATTTTATTTATACATGTACTTAAAATTACATTGGTATTTGATAGTACTGTGGTGTAATCATAAACTCCAAAGTGTGCATACCGACATATTTGCTTGGATGCCCTAATAGATTATCTTATGTGAATATTTTGCAGTTCCAATAATACGACACACATACTTGTCGAATTGATAACCTCCTTTTTTTTTGAAGTTTGTAAACTATCTATTGAAGACACATTATGAAGAGATATTATTTACACATTCATGCTGGCAAAATATTAAACGACGTAACAAAGTGTCTGTGTTTCGTCTGGCGTTTGACGCTGAGAGTTCGCACTCCCAGAGGACATGATTTACCGGTATACGCGAGTAGTGCCTTTTAGTGGGGCGAAAAATGTGTAAATATATTCAGGAGGAGCGGCGCGTTGGCATACGAACCGCGCTGGCACAACTGACTCAAGAACGCTACTGACTCATGCTGTGTCATCACAGAAAACTGTAGAGTTAAACACGCACACACACACACAAACACACACACACACACACACACATGAAACTCCGTACTGCAACTCACATCATTCTTGAGAATTTCTTGACAAAAAAGCCCAAAATATTTTACGACGCGCTTGGGACTCGACACCAGAAACACATGATTCGTAGCAAAATGGATGAGACAGGTAAAAAAGAGCACATGTTAGTAACTAGCTAATATTAATATCAACATAATATTATATTATAACTACTACTGATTCCCGCGACTTCGCCCGCGTGGGAAAAGTTTCTACTATCCGCGAGAAGTTATGTCCTCTATCTTCGATAATATTCAGTAGATTTTCACCAATATGGGACAAAATATTTCTAATAGTACACAATTTATAATAAAAAAATAATTATCAAGTTCGGTTTAGATTTGTTTAGCTATAGAGCAAAATCAACAAAAACTTTCATCCCCTATCCCGGATAAACCTTATTGTTTATCAGGATAAAAAGTATATATATATGTTCAGTACATTTCGCGTGATGCCCGCATAGACAGACAGACAGACAAACAAAAAATTCAAAAATAATTGTTTTGGGCACAGTATCGATAATAAAGCATCCTCCGATTAAAATTTTCAAAATATATTTAATGTACAGAATTCGTCCCGTTACAGTTTTATTATAAGTATAGATTTGCAAGGGAAAGCTAAAGAAAGCGTAGCTCAGTCGGGCGGGTGTATCCGTAGTTATATTAATTTATTATAGTTAAGGAAATCAAGTTACGTTACGTTACGTAGCCCAGGCTTTTATCTGGCTATTAAAACTCTCTGACGCCCTTGCCGCTGCCTACAAACTTGAAATTCAATAAATTGCTAAATAAATTAAGCTCGTTTTGCAACAAACGTTAAACTTAATCGTACTAAATACAAAGCGTTGAATTGCTTTCTTTTTTAAACAATTATGGCAAATCCAAAAAGAAGGGTTATGTTTTATGTATGTTTATATTCACGTATCCATCGTAGCGCCTAAACGTCTGGGCCGGGTTTGATGAAATGAATTAGGTTTCAATTAATTCATTATTATGGCCCGAGTGACATAGGGACATTTCATGCGAACAAAATCTACATGTTACATCCAATTTTCGTACCTAGTCTAGGGGTTACATTTTTTTTTATTGTTCTTCAAGCTTTCTAATTCGTAAAAAAATAATATACGAAGTCGGTTTTTGAAAATAGTTATACCTAAATTAATGTTTTTATCCTACTAATATTATAAATGCGAAAGTATGTGAGGATGGATGTATGGATGGATGGATGGATGTTTGTTACTCCTTCACTCAATGAATCGATTGAGCTGAAATATGGAATGGAGATAGCTCATATCTAGGATTAACACATAGGCTACATTTTATCCCGGAAAATTATAGAGTTCCCGCGGGAATCCAAAAGCCTTAATCTACTCGTACGAAATTGCGGGGTCGGCTAGTATTCTTATATTTGCTATTCGAATCAACCCAGCCTAATAATATGCCTACAAATAAATATCTTCCAAAGATCATATCAACCCACACAAACGCAAGCGAATTTCGCTTTCGCTATAAACTATTTCCACGAAATACAGACGATTTTCGTGAAACGTATCGCGATCGATCCGCTAGCAATTTAAAATCCACTTAAAGACAACCACAGGCTAATCGAAAACTTTGCGATAGAGCGCGAAACCTCTAATTGCTTGTATTAAAATAACTGACTGATGTCAAACATATCTGGGGCGCGCGGCGGCGGTACCAGGCACGGTGTTTCACATGTTAATAATCATTATGATAACATCAAGTATGCGATAGCCGACATTACCCCGGCGGAGGGTTGCCAACCCCCTTCCGAACTAAATCATTTTAAAAACATTAATGGAGGTCGCGCACGGCGACTTTTTGCGGCAATTCAGTTTCGCGTTTCGATAACGCGCGACAGCATCGTTACTTTTGGCGGTTAGAAGCATTGTTTCTGCATCGGCTATTCCCTTATAAGGCGCGGTTGTTTTGGGCGACATCTGGTAAAAGAACTACAGCGTCTGATCGGTGCTACATCGCGTCTGTATCGCAATAGTACCGATGCAGAATGTTTATTTGGTGAAGGGAAAAAAGGTAAAGTACAAATGCAATCCGCGGTCATTAACGCATACTTTCTAATGCAAGTTGGAACACAAGTTGAAAGCGTACACTGTTGCGCTTTTTAGACTAAATGATCCTTAATTAGTTAGACCTGATAAGAAAAAAAATTAAAAACTGTAACCCGCTGTAATCGCTCCATCCACTGGATGCGAAAAGTCGAGAATACCCAATTTTGACGCTTCATAAAAAGAGGGCAAGTCCAACAGTGGATGAATTATCTCTCTGGCTGATAATGACGATGTTGACGAACTCAGTTATAGTGCTTGCAATTCACGAGGGCGCGTGGCTCATGGTTGTGTGTGTGTCGTATCTGTATAAGTGGGAGCGAGAGCTTGCTCGCGTCTGACCGCTGCCACCTAGGCTCCTGACAGACACAAACATTTTGTTGTGCATGTATACGACGTAACCACAAGTAAAGCCATGGTATAAAGTTTGGTTAAGTGGAATATATATCCTATTTCAACTTGCCCCTTTACGCCTATGTATTTAAAGTTTTAAAGCAATAAATAAAATTTCTTAACCCCACTAAGTAGTTACATTTTTATTACAATTTATGTGTAACACGCCGAATTATACGATTACAAGTTAATTACATGCGAAATTATAAAGGCTACATTTGTAACGAGCCAGATAACATCTAATATTCAAAATATAACTCGGTTAATCTTTACTGCTAGATAAGGTTTAACTTTTTTGTTAATTTTCCAAATAAGTTCTGCTAGGGGGATTGTGTAAACATCTCTATTATTGTTTAACTGTACACGTAATTGCATGTCGACATTGGATTTGTATAATAAACATGATCGCACATTCTAACACACGCGTAGCACGCACCGCGCATCTCGAATTCAATTTTTTAGAGTCTATGCAGATAAGCTGTATTCTACTTCGTTTACCGGAAATTACAGCGTAGGTAACTTTTTAATAGTCTAAATAAGGTTATTACAATACCTACCGGCAAAAGTCTCATCGAAATCTACTCAGGTGTTTCAGAGATCGTCTCAGACATACAGACAGACAAAGACACAGGTTTAGTTTATGGACTTAGTAGTAAAAAGCATTTATTCGTTATCAAACAGACACTTCATTTTAACTTTGATTTTGAATTTTCTTTATCAGTGTTAGGACACAAAAATATGAATACAAATTATTATTTGTATTCATATTTTTGTGTAACCGCAATACGTAATAATTTATTTTTTATTAATTAAACACTACTTAAAGAACGGAAGTAATTATTGATACTTAACTGTAGTTAAAACTCAGCTAAAGCTACTGAACGATCTGTTTGAATGAAATTCCTCTGAGGCTCTACAACGTTTCAAAATGAAGTCCCCAACCACATGCGCGTACGGTGCGTAAAAAGTTATGTGCGAGCGTTTTTGGATTTGACCGATTTTTTCACCCATAAAGATTTGTTTTCGAGCCGAAAGTTTTTTCACGGCACGATTGTTATACCGCTACTATTTAATTTTACACATAAATTATATAGCGCGCCGCATTTTAGAAGTCATTAATGTACCCTTGACTGAACACTAATTTTGTTATAGAGCAGCGCATGCCGAGCGAGCAACTAACAGAATAACATTCTTAAAGAACAAAATTACCTACTCTAAGCTCTGTGGTACTGGTTAAGTGACTTGTGCAGTATAATATTAGGTAGATACTTATAAAACTTTAGTAAGTTTATAATTACGTTTTTGAAGCAAAAACTAAGCGGCAACCCTATTTGCCTTCAACACCAACCCCCTGACGGGGTAAGGTTCTACGAGAATTACTTGTGATTACTTCATGTTCGTAGGTGTTTCCTTCCCCAATAATTCACAAGAACATTGTTCATAAAAACACCCACGATAGCGAAGGACGTGCGGAGTGCGGACATTATCAAAAGAATTCACCTTGGGTCGAACTGAACATAATTCCGCAAAGAACTTTTAAAATAAAAAAAACTTTAACAAGATTTCCGCGGTTCGCGTTAATTTGCGTCCCATATCCCTTTTATTTTCTACTACCTGATGGCCTCGACTTTGTATCCCGCGGAATTTTCCGGGATAAAATATGTGTTAATTCTGGGTATGACCTATCTCCATTCCAAACAGCCCAATCGGTTCATTTGTTGGCGTGAAGGAGTAGTATAGGATGTGAATTCTTGACGCATAAACCACTAGGGCGGCACGCCCGTGACTTTTCGCACTAGTGGGTTATGGCCTTTACATTAAATTAAACTGAGTCATTTGGACCTTCGATAAAATTAATCGAATATACCTACCTACGGAATTAATGTCATCATCAATACATTCGTAAATCTCATAGAGTTTGGTCACTAAATAGTATATCTTAGCTCTAATCAAGTTGACCAGCCCTGCTCTATATAAAACTTGCTCGATGAGGCATGTGACCACAACTTACTACAGTGTTAGTAAAAACGAACAGAAATATGTACCATACGTACGATTTGTTAACTTACCACTTTCTTGATGTAAATTGAAATTCTTGAATTCTAATGAGCTACGGCTGTTTGGTGTGAGTTTTTGCAACGCGCGGCGCCGCTCCGGAAAACAGTTTTTAAAATAACAGGGCCCTTTGTAATACGCGATAATATTCGTACACCTACTTCCTATGAAGCAAACAAATAGGACAATAATAACACACAAAAAACATTTTAAAAAATCCTGTAGCCAAGGTCTCCGTCTCCTGTCGGAGGGACTTATAAGATTAAAAAAAAAAAAAAGTAATCTATAGACCATACTCTTACCCAACTCAGACTCAAGACAGAGTTAAAACGAGACAGATTTATGTCAGAGCATATTTGTGTCTCGTTTTAACCTCTGTCTTGAGTCTGAGCTGAGTCAAAGCACGCTCTATAGATCTCAGCATTAGACCTATCGGCCTCTGTTGTGGAAGCCATCGGTATTGGTTCAACTTCGGTCTCCTATATTAATAAAAATCGGTCACTATTGGAGCATTTAGACGACATAACTCCGACAAGCAGGAGGTGCTTTCCTGCGATTCGAACTTCGGACCCTGACCACCCGGCACTAGTTTATCATCGTCTAACTTTTTGGAATTACAACGTGCTTTTAAGCCACACATATATACAAAAAACTTATATAAACAAAAACTTAAAAATATAAACTTTCGGTATGAATCAGATTATGTTGTAAACCTAACCACATCGTCAAGTCATCAAGACAACTTCATTTGCTGAGAAGACTAAACATACCGAACTTCTGATAACTAGAAGCTAAGTCCTAATTAGTCAAGTCCGTGCATATGGAAATCGGCGGTTAATCGGCTAAGCGCATTGGGGATAGTGTGAAATTACCAATCAATTATGGAATTACCATATACTCTATATCATATTATTATTGACTGACTACTTTCTTGTGTGCTCGGCTCTACATTAGTTCAAATTCCCACTGCACCATAGAGTCATTAAGGCTTTATGCCGCCAATTTGTCTATCTCAACTCCTCCGTTGAAATCAACGTGCTTATGTGGTGATATTATACGCAGGAGATATTATAGTGCGCAAGTGTGTGCGCTCATTTACGAAAAGTCTGCTAGCTCTCTATGTCCCTATGCTCATCGCCAGAATATTCCAAAGAAATCAGACGCAGGACTGTCTTTACGTTATCTTTGAGGCACGGAGATAATAGCAAGTGAACATCCCCACTCCGGGCTGCTAGAATTTTACATATTAAACATTTCGATGTTGGGATGAAGTTAGGAATGAAACACACTCCAGTTCTGGATAAATGTGAGTGTACTCTGGCTCGGCTCGGACTTGGGTTAGAGTTGAAACGAGCCACAGAAATATGCTCTGACATAAATCTGTCTCGTTTTGGCTCTGTCTTGAGTCTGGGCGGAGTGGGGGTGCAGTCTATGGATCTCACTTAGTATTACTCAAACTCTGTACCTACATTTAATTTTTGTGTGTGCTGAATAAATGTTTATTTATTTATTTAAATATTGTATTTTTTTAAATTAAACCTTTCCATTATATAGTGATTATAATCTAAATAATACCTATCTATAAGTTATAGGTACTTAAATAATAAGATCATCTTTCAGTGTCTTATTTAATGAAACATTTCCATATATGGACTAGTTATATAGTATTAGGATTCTTATTACATATCTTATTTCTTCCATAAATTGTTTACACGCTTTAGATATCATATACCATTACGGTATCTATTTACATGTTACCCATACATTTCTTTATAGTTTTTTATATAATGCTACACTAACACTACAATAATTATATTTTTGATGTATATATATTAAATTTGTGTATGGGTTAGCATTATAATATCAATCGTATTAAACGCATGAAATTTCTCCATTATTTTTATACAATACATTTGTTTTTGCCGCTCGAAACTGACGCTTGCAGGGATTCGCTTTGAGCCTTGAACGTCGTGGCCCAAATATAAGGGTGCATTCGACATGAGCTAGGAAAATCAACCAATAGGATAGACCCCCGAAGGCTAAATAAATTCTGAGTTCCACGCAATAGCCGGAACAGTCTCGTATTTCTGATTCCGTACTCCGAGCTTTGAAGATGACCACAATGTTCAAAGTTAGTTAAAAATAATAAAATTAACAAAAAGTGTAAATGGGTCGTTCTACTTTTCTACCGACAATAGTCTGTCTTTCTTCTTATTATGGCATCTCGTTGGAGTATTAATATAAACGGTTTTTTATTCGGTTCGAATAAACGTCAATATTTTTCTTATCTATTAATATTATGTCATTTTTCATGTTCTCTAACCAGCATATTTTATACGTTCGTTTTCCGTATAATGCCGTGACAGAGTGGTAAACTGAAATGTTGTCTCCACAGAAAAAGGCCACTTTGTCACATTATTTTTTCAAAAACCAACATTAAAAAAGAATCAATATTAGCTAGGAAGGAAACTTTAATTAGTACTAATGAAAACACAGATGCAGTTTTTTTTTAATCCCACACATAAAACACAATTATAGATAGTTCAAAAACCAAAAAAACAGAGAAACGTCGTTTCATTGTCGGTAGAAAAGTAGAACGACCCAAATTCGCTTAAAATAAAACATCCATTAATGATAAAAATTTAAACAAAATGAAAATGAAAAACAATCACAACAAAATCTCTTTCCATGAAAGGGGACACCCTGTTATTAAAAAAAAACTGAGAGGATAAATTAATAAAGGAATCTTATTGGTTGATTGTTTTTAGGTCACTGCTTATAATATGCCTCGCATATTTCTGTTGGACAGCCACCCTCGACAGTTTTATATAGACACATTATTATATCACAGTATAGAAATAAATAGATTTACCTATACCATTCTACACAACTATAGGGGGAGCTATACAGATTTAAAACGTAACGTAACTTTACGACCAGACTGTATCTTTAGGCTGTATCTTGTTAGCTGGTTAGGCTGTGTATCTTAAGGTCATAGGTGCAGGATGGCGATAAATTGGGCGTTCTGACAGTTTTCGTATTAATAATCTGCCAAAATATAAGCTCGGTTAAGATTCATTTTACGTTAGTTTAATCAGCCCTTAGTTCTTAAAATCTTTGTTTTCCTATTTTACTTCTGTGTGTATAAATATCTCTTAAATCAGCTATACCTAGCTTCCCAAAGTTTAAATAACTATTAAAAGTTTAAACAAAAAACTAGTGGCGTTATTCGCACTGAGAATTAAAAGTTTGTCTACAAGCCGGTGTTTCTCAACATGAGTGCTTCCTCCGCCTACCGATTAGTTTCAATATAAGTATAACTGTACCCATTTTGAACATAACTAAGCAAATATTGAAAAATCTGCAAAAACGGAAAAATCACTCAACTGAAATGATAACTTTTAACTGTAGTGTATTTTTCATTATCCTAATATAAATAATAATATGTATAATATTATAAATGTGAAAGCTTGGATGTAAGGATGTTTGTTATACTCGTACTTAGTCACGCCGCAACGACTGAACCGTTTTGACTGAAATTTAACAAAGAATAGATTATAGTCTGGAATAGCATACAGGATACTTTTTATCCCGGAAAATAAGAGACTTCCCGCGGGAATCAAAAATCCTTAATCCAAGCGAATATCAACTAGTATTGCATAAAACTAAATTAAGGCGGAAAAATTGATGAACTCAATTAACTTCGTAAATATACCCCTTTTTTCCCCCAAGAAGGTAATTCGAGACTGTTGTAGGTCAGTATTGAATATGGCTTTTTTTTTGCTATACTTTTTGGCGAACTGCACATGGGTGCAGTTCGTATCGTTAACTTTAACAAAGAACTATATTTAATAAATTTATATTCAAATATTCCCATATTAACCTATTTGTGTTCCTGACTATTTGTTCCTTTAAATCATTCCACGAGTATACCTATAGACTTTATGAACGTGGTAAAAAATAGGCAAAGTTTTTTCAAAGCCCTGCGTAATGGTATCGCAATTTGAGATTTGGACGCCTTTTAATACGACGTCGAACTGGTCTTTTTTCCATTGCCGGGTACTAGCACGGCACGGCAAAAATGGAGGCAAAAGTAGACATTACATAACAGGTTTTTCTGTTCCAATGCGACGGCTTTCATACTCAAGGGCCTTCATTTTTGTCGTGCCGTGTGTCGTGGTGAACGTGCCCTCGCTTCGCCGGTCAATGGAAATACGCCCAATGGAGCAATTTAGGCGAACTCGATCGCCGTTTCTCGATTTCCCGACCGATTCCGATGCATGCTCGATTTCGGAACCATTTTACAATAGGAGCTAAAATATAATTTTTTATCCCCGAACCAATAGATGTGGGGTAGCTTTGAAAAGGAAAATGTATTCTCTACTTACTGTAAGGGCCGATTTCACCGACGTTATAAAAGTCTTATCTGAGTGTAAATGTGATACTTTGGCAGATTTTCAATACCAACACAAAGCTTCAAACATTTAAATAACAAGAGACTGAATTTCCAGATCTTTCGTGAATTAAAAAATATGAAAATAATCAACCCAATCCTTTTAGATTTTTGCCTCTACAGTCTTTATAGATTTATATTTCTTAATTAATTTCAATCTTCTATTCATTTTTTTTTTAAATATTTCAATGTTTATTATTTTTAACGTAATTATAAATATAAAAAGATCATCTTTTTATACAAGACTTTCGTTGACTGCAATTAGTACCTAAAGTAGTAAATGTATAATATTATAAGTAAATTATAATTATTTAGTTGCTATAAAGTCAGAGAAGTTCTAACAGTACGTAAGTCATTTTGACGGGTTTTAACATTGTAATGCCATTCGATGAAGATATTGTGTGACTTTTTCAGGTGAACAAATCAATTTAGGTATTTCTTCGTCATTTCATTCCACCAAGCATTCCACACACCTCTTTCCATTTCCTTTATTTGACATAAAATTTTGACATTTGACACAATTCTTTATCGAATTGCATTAAAATATTAAAACCCGCCAAAATTACTTACGCACTAAGAAAACTTCAAAACCTCACTGATGAATATAGATTTTCAATTATTGATATTTAATTTATTACAAAATAGTATATCTAATATAAATTAATATACCCCTTTTAGTTAGTATTATTTTGAAGCAGACTAAAATGCAGTTAGAATTAAACTGAAATCGGAATAGTCGGAAACCGCTACCGTTTAATTCCCTAAATGGGATGGTAATGAAAATGTTTGTTACGTAGGTACCTCTTCACTATATTTACCTCTGTCAACATTTACATCAAATTGCTACGTCCCAAAATGGATATTATAAATTAGCCCTTCTATGTCAATTCAATCTCGCTTAGTGACTGAGTGAATGCTGAACAGGACCGGCCACGTTTTATGTTTGATTGAGCTGTATCACAAATAGGGCCTAATAAAGGCTTTTTAGTGGGGTGACTATGTTTATTGTTTATCTGGATAATGTCCTGTGACTGTAATGGCTATTATACTCCCCCCCTTTCTCTTGCAAAGGAGGAGAAGTGGACCCAGGTTTAATAAATCCTAAGGGTAAAAACATGCCAAAGATGCCTCACTGCAATACCTCGCGGTCGCGGTTTAGCTCGCTACCTCGATGTCACCTCCATTTAAAACAAATGTATGCAAACAGACGAGCACGACCATGTCGAAGATACCTCGCTATACCTACCGCGATGTATCGGAGTGAGGTATCCTTCGATACGTTCGCGCTTACCTTTTTCCATACATTTGTTTTACAATGAGGTGACATCGAGGTAGCGAGCTAAACCGCGACCGCGAGGTATCGCAGTGAGGGTTCTTCGGCATGTTCTTACCCTAAGACAGCATGTCTAAATTCACTTGGAGAAAAAAGATACTCGACACTAAAGTTATATGGGACATTTAATTTAAAAATCTTAAATCTTCAAAACTATCATTTTGATTTAAGTTTTATCACCCAGACGATGAAACTGAAATGAACTAATTTATACTTTTTAATAACAAAGGAAAACTCGTTATTGGTTCACACTTTCAATAAAATTCAAAAATCTTTTTACCAATAGATACCTATCATTTTTAGCCCTCGTTCCGCCATCGAACTTATACAATGGCATAATACCTATTCATCCACAACGACGCCCAAGTCGCCCATCAGAAAACCCCATAGCTTATCATTTAGGAATTTATTCATAAAAGAAAAAATCGCCGCGCGCCGACCTACGTGACCCCACCGCGTCCTCTCCACACGGCTACTTTTTCATCTGTTTGGAACTGAGGCAGGATATTAATGAATTTCCTCGGTGAAGCGCTGCCAGATTAGTTCGTTAATCTGATTAGGTCGCTGCCCCGGAACCGGTATATCTCTTGTTGATAGATGCGCGGCCGGCAATGGACGGCGTGTTCCCGCATTGTTCCTTCCTTGTTAGCCCCGCACTTCGGTCCTCGTAATAATTAGTGACGCGCTTGAGGTGGACGCCTCGAGTATAATACAATACGCTAATTGTAGCCGTGAACCGCAAGATGCCTATTAATGATCCCCAGATATATGCGCCTATTGCACCCAGCCAGTTCTAAACCCTATTTCTGTCCTAAACGACCACGCGCGACGAGGTCTCTATATCGAACGAAATACTCTAAATTCCTGAATACTGTATCGGAATTGAGTAGAGTTCGCGTACACAGAATTTTTAGTCGACGTATCTAACTGTAAATTAAAACATGAATAAAATGCAGCAAATGAAAAATTCTTTTGAAATAACTAGATCAGTCCTTCTATTATTTTTTAAAATAATATAAAAATGATAGAATCAGGTTAGATGCAGTTTTATGGTAATTTTAAGATATTAACATATTTTTGGAAGAATACCTTTGTAAGAATGCGGTTTGTTTGGGATGAGATAAAATTAAACAAATTAAACAAAAAATGCTTAAAAAAATGAATTAAAAAAAAAAACTGTTTGATATTCACTTTTAGTTACGACAGTGCGGATCATACAGCCTCACGTCATAAGTATCCTTTTAATATTTTCGTACGGAGCCCTAAATGAGGGGTAAACAATTAATCCTTTAAAACTTCAATAATACCTGATTTAAAACCAATTACTCATAATGACATAAAGGGCTGTAAATGGCTTTACTGCTTCCCGACACTCGGATTACGCGTTACGCGTTGGAATTTCATGAATTACGTGTTTCTTTGCACCGTAAAGTGACCAATTAAGAGAGGTACACCCCGCAACAGGTCAGTTCAGCCGCAGCCGAGAGCTGAACAACCCACACTCTTACCTTCTAAGGATTAAGAACTATATTGCTTTATGATCGAATGTGTCCTTGCCCGCAGCTTCCTTTCGTACACTTTACATTTCGGTAGGATTTTTATAGCCCTCCCATGGAGGCGGTAAGCGGACCGTTGAGATATAAATCAAACTCATATAGTGATTTAGCAAGCCTCATTATTGTAACAATACCCCCTATTTACAATAAAACATTATTTTAGACTTTATTTATTGTTGCCTGTAATCCAATACGATCGGTTTCGCTGTAAGTTCAACTTATTATGCGTTCTCCGGTTACTGGATACGTATTAATTCATAACGGGTTAGATTCCTTGCGCTTTTTTTTCTCATTTTCCCCTTATTGGATTCGCTTTTAAAATAAGTAGGGGTCAATGAAACTTGAAAACATAAGTTCGAGAGCCGTAATACCGCAACGGTTAATTAAAGGTGAGAATTGAAAACCGAAAGGTCGACTGTTCAATCTACACCAGCCTGTTGTCGCTATTGTCGTACCCATTTCTATCACAAGCCGTAGGTACGCTAATTTGGAGGCGAAAGGGGAATATTAGTCATGTTCCAGCATGATTAGTTAATATTTGGGTCACCCTAATTTGGGTCCTGGCTGAAAATCAGCGCTGAAGATCTTTCTCAAAGGTATTCAGCTTTTTATTTCGCTTTCAGCGAAAGATAATTTTCTTCGTATATCTATCAATGGACCAGGGACAAATCTAGACGGAAGAACACGTGACATTCTGCTATAACGGTCATTTTGCCGCGTAGGTTTTTCTACTCGAGGAATTTCGCCAGGTTTGTCTCTGGACTTAGTGTGATATAAAAGTGATTCCGTGGCTAAAATATGAACGGATATGAAAATATTTTAATACAAAAGGGATAATTTCACCTACTTTATAGCGGTACCACCATCTGTCGAATTGTTATACGATTTTAACATTAAATTAAAACCGTATTGCGTTGGAATAGAGATGATAGTAAGTAGATTGGCCACTGGTTTTTATTATTAATTAAGCTTTGACCACCTGTTATTTGAAACCAATAATTACTGTCAGGTATACAACAGTGTACGTATAAGGTAATTGAGACATTCCGGCTATCTTGCCTCTTTTTTTTTGTTTATGTTTGATCATCGTTCTTGTTAAGAAATTATTAAACCATGTTACACTCTTTGCATATTCATTTTTGCCACCTTTATGTTAAATTCAAATTCAAATTCAAAATTAATTTATTTCGTGTAGTCTAACTTGTAGCTCTTATGACACGTCATAAATATACCACCGGTTCGGAATGCAGATTCTGCTGAGAAGAGCCGGTAAGAAACTCAGCATTTGCTCTTTTCAAAAATTTTTTTTTTACAAAGCTACGCTATGTATACAGTGCTTCCACAATAAAGCTTCAAAAATGCAAAAATGCATACGTAGGTACACCAATCCAACGCATGTCAAGTTAATCATTCGAATTATCCATTCTTTAAATAAATAATCGAATGATTTACATTTACACACAAACATTTAATAGCAAAAATGTAATATTGTATTAGAGTTTTTCTTGCTTGTCTGTCTCTTCTTTCTCAGCCAAATTTTTCCGAAAATGAAACGAAACGAAATTTCAACCTTAGTATTTTCTGATATACCTATGCACTTACAGTTATAGTTTGTGTGTTCTGATGTCATATTAAAAAAACTGTTTCAATCTGAAATACGGAAATTGAAACGTAATTGACTTAGGATATGGACCGTACCATCGTAACTAACATGTTTTCAATAACACGTATTTTCTAAAAATTACACTACTGTTTTAAAGTAGATACGATGAAATTAAGTAATTTGTTTATGATGAGATGCTTTGTCACAGATATCAAAGGCATTTGGTGGCACATGTCTTTATCTACTGCATCTATATCTTTATGAATTGTTTTTTAATCATAGGATAGGCACGCACGCACCAATGAGGTCTAGGTTCAAGCGCGCTTGCCTAGAAGATGTCTATTCACTCTTGCCTTGAAGTTACCAAATTATACGTGGTATGACAAAAACCGGAAGAGCGTTCCGCACCTTAGCGTTCCGTTTCAGAAACCGATAAAAAAGTCGATAAAAAGGATCCTCCGATTAAAATTTTCAAAATATATTTAATGTACAGAATTTGTCCCGTCACAGTTTTATTATAAGTATAGATAAAGGGGGTCACAACCCCCAACAGTGAGGAGTATGACGCAGAGAGTATTACATGAATTATAGAGCATTGATCCAGGTATATAATATTAACGCAATTCATAGCAGCCTCAGAGCTCTTGATCGAGCGATTGAATTGCTTGTCTATTACATTATGTATTGACCAGCCTGCTCCCATTGCCCCCGATAGGTGATCGCTGAAATATCTGAACGCCTTTGATACATTGTAGGTATTCTAGCTTCGGACATTAAATGTCGGATGTAAACTATACCTAGTAAAATAAATATAGGTATAATGAAATGAATGAAATATTCTTTATTGTACACCAAAAGATAACTTACATGACTAATACATAATTAACACAGAGTACAATAGGCGACCTTATCGCTAAAAAGCGATCTCTTCCAAGCAACCCATGGTAAAAGAAGAATTTTAAACAAAACACAGGGACACTCTGTACATTAAATTGCAAATAGTTAACAAAATAGAAAATTACAAGAAACCAAAAGCCATTAGAAACTGATAGTAACAATATTTTACAAAATATATACAACAAGTAGTAAATAAATAGATACATAAAATATATATAATTTATACAGGGTGTAATTGACACTGTAACGAAAACTGAAACCAGGGATTAAGAACAAGATTCTGAGTCGATCAATGCTCGAGTTTTCCATCGGTCTTTTCATGATTTTAACTTTTTTTTTCTTTTTTTTTTAAATAAAAAAAAATGGCATCGGGTATGTAGGCCTATCTCAACTTCTATTTATTGAGGCAAAGATTTTAATGTGAAAATTATAAAATTGGACCTAGCGGGCAGACTAGAGATTCGGGCAAAATGACGTAAAAAACATATTGGACATTTGGCGAATTGGACTGACGTAAGTATAACTTTTATGCAACAGTTTATATTATGTGAGGGATTTTATAACATAAAATAAACGTTCACAATTCTCTTCATACCACATTACCAAATTAAAAAAAAAATCGCAGCGAATCTCTGGCGTTTCTATATTTGTCTTTGCATTGCCGACGACACGCGGCGACCTCCGGGTCTTAAATATAAATAACGGGCACGCGTGTATGTGTGCACGTGATGTGTGTTTACACGCACCGACACATTCACAAGCCAGGAAAACAATACGAACAATTTCAGCCGGTTGTATATCAAAAGCTATAACAGAATAAACAAGAACAACTTTTCTGTTTTATTCAACGCCGTTCCAAGGTACCTACTGTGCTATGTGATTTTGCACAATACTATTGGAAAACAAAATAGGGAACGGTCGTTTCTTTGTTTTGCTTTCATATATATATGTTATCGACACATACTAACCAATAAATAAATTCGCATGCACGAACATTCCTTGGTGGTGATGCATTCCCTTTCTTAAGCCTTTTTTTTATTCGTTGACAAGATAGTCCTTCACTGCGCTCACATGGTAAGTGACGATGCAGTCTAAAATGGTAGCGGGCTAACTTGGAACGGGTATGGCAGTGTAGATTCAACCCATACCCCCTAATCGGTTTCTACACGCCATCGTGCCGAAACGCTAAATCGCTTGGCGGCACGTCTTTGACGGTAGGGTGGTAACTAGCCACGGCTAAAGCCTCCCACCAGCCTTAATAGTCCAACGGTGGAAGGTATGTACTGAAAATTTAAGGTCGCAGGTTCGATCCCCGTTCGTTGCACTCCTTACTAACTCTTTGCGCAAGTTTTCCGCTTGGTAACTTGGTAGGGTATTGGAGGATAACATGAATCAACTAAAGCTCGGTTGATGTTCTTCTTAAAAATAACCTATAGTAAATTGTTGACGACCTCCCTGATGCAGTACTGAGCAGTGTTCTCTTAAAGTGAGATGTCTCAGGTTTGATTCCCGGCGTGAAAAATTAGGTCATTTACAATTTCTGAAATATCTCTGGTTTTCTCTTGTGGAAGACTGGTCGTGGCTAGTCACTTCCCTAGCGTCGAAGGCGAGCCACCAAGCGATTTAGCGTTCCGGAACGATGGAATATAGAAACCGATTAGCGATATTGGTTTATTTTAAAAACTGTCACACCCTCCAAGCTAGCCCGCTACCATTTTAACATGGTCAGTTACTGTCAGGTGAGACTACAAGTCAAGGTGTCATCGAAGAAAAAATACTTAAGTACTTCTTTCTATGAGTAGGTACTATTACAATTTCTTTTCATTTTTTCTTTCGTGTTCTATTGTTATGGAAAAAGTTTGACATCCTTCCAAGTTAGCTTGCTACCATCTTAGCATCGTCACTTATCATCAGGTGAGACTTCAAGTCAAGGTCATGAAAAAAATACCTAAGTACTACTACAAGTACATTACAATTTCGTAAATTTTGGTTTTTGTTTTCAAAATTTTATATGCGCTTTCGGGTATTGATTTATTTTAAAAACTGTCAAACCTTCCAAGTTAGCCCGCTTCTATCTTAGCATTGTCACTTACCATCAGTTGAGGTCGCAACGCAAGGTCATCTAAGTACGAGTAACCTACCGTTAAAATTTCGTAAATTTTGTATTTTTTCTTTCAAAACTTTGTTTTCGCTGTTCGTGTTCCATTGTTATGGACATTCATCTTAAAAGTAATTAAGAAAACATTTTAACAGTCTTCAAATTGACAAATTCTTGAAATACCTTCCTGAGCGCTTTCGCTTACGAAATTAGGTGATCGCGGGTGGTCGGCTGCAATTTGTTAAACATCTTTTTTAATCTAAGCTTTTTTTTGGGAAGACCATTTAGAAAATTTCTATTATCTGTCTTTTTATTTTTTAATTTATTGTAGCTTAAATCGAAGTAGGTATGTCATGTGTATGCTTTTTTTTCTTTGATCGCAGTGTGTATGCATCCTTTTGTTTTAGGAATGTGGAACATACAGACACTTTATTAAATGAATTAGTTATTTAGTTCAGCACCGTCGCTGCCTAAACTATTAAACTACAATACAAAATTAATTTTTTTTGATTGATTTGGAGTATACTTATAGAAAAATAGTTATATAAAAATACATTTATTATTCTTTTCAGTGTATATGAATAGGTATCTAATCGTTATATTTTTTTTGTTTTATTATGTTTATAGAGATCTATTTTCTCTTAGCTGGATTATTCTTATGCTCTATTAGCGACTATTATTATTAACAAAAAGCTCTTATAGAACCTAGCTTTTATCGGATTCGCTCCCGCTGTCTAATATAAGTAATCTGAAATTTCTAATTTTCATTTTTTAATTTAGACAGCAATTGATTTTTATGTACAGGTATAGATTTTAAAAATTTTTGCACGTTCACAATTTTCCGATTGTTTATAATTTTACTATTTTATTATACGTTATATATTACGACGTTATATAATAGCCAACATGCATATAACAATGCATGTGACATTTTAAGTTCATAATATTTAGGTATATGTGTTTAAGTTAAGAATTAAACATCTTTTAATTCAAGAAAATGTTATTTATTTAATTATGCGCATTAACATCCAGCAACTAATTTCTAAACATTATTTCTTTTTATGAGATTAGTAAGTTGTTGTTGTTGTTGTTTTAGCTTTCTGGCTTTAGCTAGTGCCAGTTCAGCACAATGCACTTCGCCAATGTCACGTTGAATAGAAGAGCCACACAGGGGAGGTTCAAAAGTTGGCGAAAAAAAAAAAAATATTTTTATACTTGCAGTAGCAGGAGAATCATTAGTAATTAATTGTCAGCCTCACATTTGACATTGACATGTACGTTCAATAACATCATTCACAATATGAACTGTTCGTCCGTGGTGGAAGTTTTCAAATTAGTGAGTACCTCATTCAACGATTTCGCGTCGCTATTCTGCTGAATGGCAAAATTCGAGCCCTTTGATGTTAAAGTTCAATGCAATATTTATTAAAACAGTTCATCAATTCGTCATTTAACGGGACGAGTGCAGTTTTCGGTACAAAAGACAAATTGTCTATGAAAAAATAATAGGTATAATTAATTAAAATTTTAAAAACTCCAGCCAGACGTGAGCGTCTTCAATTAATTTAATTAAGCGAATTTCAATTAATTTAATAGGCTACTCTATACATTAATAAAATGTACTCTACAAGTAGATGCTCGCCTCCACGTGAGTTTAGTTTTTTTTAAATTCTCGTTGGAACTCGATTGATTTTTCGGGCTAAAAGTATAGTTAGGTAGCACTCGTTTGCTGCAGGGCTAGCATAGGCGGGAGAAATTGTATCCCCGGGAAAAGGATAAAATGTTTATCCGATCGCTTAGTCTTATCCACCCGTCGAACATGGGCACAGCCATGGAAATAACACTCAGTGGATATACTTATAGGTTAACTGTGCATATGTTTATTTCCATCCCTTTCTGTATATCTATCGAATATCTATCTCTTTTTCGTGGTAAGGTACCTACTATGAAATAATAAAATAATGTACTCGCATAGCCATCGCGCTGTGCCCTGTCTTTAAACATTAAATGCATGAAATATGCTCTGATTTGAAACAATGGGAAAATATACATATAATAACATCAATGAATAACAATGGAGTATAAATTATCATTTAAACTGTTGTACATTTTATAAAATATTGTAGCCCTTGTGTTTTGCACGAAATATAATGCGACCATGTAATTTGTTGAGGTGTGTTTATAAATGTTTTTGTGCTAGAGGCATGGTGCGAGTTATTACGAATGTTTTTTCTCAGTTTTATGTTTTGGTTCGGCCATTTTGAACATTTCAAAATACCTAATGCTCCAGGAGTCGATAACATTAAAAGCCCCTTCATTTGTGATGATTTTTTTTTAAATGTGAATTGATAGGTAAACATAATCGAACGAAATAAGCTTGGTATACGTTAATTCAAAAAATACTGAAATCGGTTCAGATTTGACGGAGTTATGGAGTTACATCGCCAAAACTTCGCTATACGCGTCGAATTCAGAACCTGAAAAGGAGATTTTTGTAACGCAAAAGTGTTTGAAAACACACGTGCATTCTACATTCATAAGGACACGACTTTCAGCAATGAAATGAATGACGACCATGAAGAATTCCCCATTCCCTCACTCTCATAATCCGATGGGACTGCGTGTAATTCAGGAGCAGGACCAAATGCTCTTTGGAGTATGTAAAACCGCCAATATCCCATTTTCGGGTGGCTTTCGTCAATTTAGGACCGAAATTTTTGTCACTGTTCAGAAATCACATCAGGTGGCTCGCCTGCTCGCTAAAAATATTCGAAAAAAAGTCAAATTCGACCGGGATCGTATTCGTAATCCGCAGACCAAATCAGGATTTTCCGGAAATATAGGTTTATCTATATATATAAAATTCAAAGTCCTGACTGACTGACTGACTGACTAACTAACTGCCTGACTGAGATATCAACGCACAGCCTAAACTACTGAACTTAGAAACTTGAAAGTTTTACAGTTGGTTCCTTTTATGACGTAGGCGCACACTAAGGAAGGATTATTGGAAATTCCACCCCTAAGGGGTTTAAGTAGGGGATGGAAGTTTATATGAAACTCTGTCATTTTTCAAGCTGTTTCCATCAAAGTTAGTATTTGAGCTTTCAGTTAAAAATAAAGAAGTATCCACGTGTGTCACAGTTTTTGAAAATTCCACCCCAAAATCTAATTCCACGCGGACGAAGTCGCGGGGGCAAAAGCTAGTACAATTATATTTTTCATTCTTTCACTCTTACAATGGTAGCAGTGGAAGATTCACTTGACGTTTCGAAAGCGATTTTACAAAGTTTATTGAAATAAAAAAGTATTCTAATCTATTCTATTTTATTCAATAGAATTAAATAAATATTGTCCATCTATTACGGTCCGTATGTAGCTACCCTTAGATTCATTCTGAGCCCAATAAAAAAAGTCTGTGACTATTCAAACCGTTCAATTTCAATTTAATTAAATCCATCACATAACTGGAAAAAAAAAATCGAAAAGAGAATTCTTTTTTTTTTAAATAAAAAACATCAACGAACTACCTGTTGAGTCTATGGACAGCCTCCGTGATAGTAGGTGTACTGTGAAAATTATTGGCTCACCAATCAAAGGCTCTGTATAAAGCCAACGCGACCTAAAAAGGATTATATTGCATAATGGTATGTAATTGGGCGTGGTTTTTATATAATTTATCATAGGCTTACACGTGCGTACATGCTCGTTTAAGTTGATTCAAGCATATTCCTCAACTTCCTCGCCTAGTGGTGGAGTTCGAGAGGCCCCGGGTTTTTTTCTTATGAATAGCGAGCAAACGAACACTGATGTTAAGTAAATAAATAAATATCAAAATAATAGCTTTTTACCAAATGCATATGTAAGTACGGTACTTATAACAAAAAGATATTTTTTGTGTGTCTGTCTGTTTATTTGTTGCCGCTAATCTCGGGAACGAGTGGACCGATTTTGACGGGACTTTCACTGGTAGATAGCTTATGTTATCGGGATTAACCTAGGCTATTTATTTTTAACCAACTTTCGAGAAAGTAGAAGGAAGAGTGGTGTTTTTCTGCCTATGTATGTCGATATCTCCTTAATTTCTAAACCGATTCTTGTTCAATCGATACAAAAATTTCGGGTTCCATCTTCTCAATCCTGATGGTGTTGGGGTACTGCCCCCCTAAACTAGATATGTGTATTTAGGAACTATCGATTATGAATAGTTGTTGTAGGTGCCAAGTAAAGACTACGTGACTCACCGCCAACTTCCCAACTCCGGGCTAGTACCGAGAATTTTTTGACAGAAAAACCCAATACATTTTATGGCCAGACCCAGGAATCGAACCCGGGACCTCGTCATCTACGTCGAACTTGCTAACCACTCGACCAACGAGGCAGTTGCTCTATATAAAACTTGTTTGTCGAGCATGTTCGAGCGTGGAGGGCCACGTTTACATCGGCAATGCGCTTCCTATGATAAGTACTCCGCCCGCGCTGGGTGTACCATTGCGGTCGGTGTTGATAATGAATAGTTTTATACAGCTTTGCGCGGATTAGCTCAACCCGTAGCGAGGGTAAAACATTAATGTAATCTGCGTGCATTGAAATCATGAGGTTTTATCGTTAATAATTTTTTTTTTTTTTTTTTCATTTAGTCCGGTTTAGTGTTTGTGGTTAACATTTTGCGGCTACAGATTGTATTACTTCATTTTTGTTTACACCCTTTGAGCGTTTAATTACACCAGACCGTGTTTTGAAAATAATATGCAAATAATAATTATAATACGTATGAGCAGTTATAATATTAGTAAGAAGAAATAGGACATATATAAAAATAAATTTGATTTTAATTAGAAATAAACTATGGGCACATTAATGTGGAAAGACGGAATAAATAGAAATAACCGGTCAAACGCGAGTCGGACTCACATATGAAGGGTTCCGTACCAAAAAGGCTGAAAAAAACACGTTTCTAGTTTCCCCCTTTAATTTTAATTTTATTTTGATTATCTGTTGTTATAGCGGCAACAAAAATACGCTAAATTATCGCTTTGCGGCACGTCCTTGACGTTAGGTTGGTAACTAGCCACGGCCAAAGCCTTCTACCAGAAAAAATTTATGCCGCACGAGATTAGCTCTCAACTCAGCTAATCTCTTAAGCTGTTTACAGATGCAGAGATCTGAGAGCGTAGGTAGTTACTTAGTTTGAATTTGTTTAGATTTATTTAAAATTGTTAGAGTATCAGGACATAGAAATCGGTCTCGTTTAATTGAAAGGGGAGGCTGAGCGAAGTCAAAATGCCTACTCTCTAGAGATCTTCGCCTGAGAGACCGGAACTAGCAATCTTTTTTTTTTCAATAGACAACGATTCAGTAGATAGTAGGTATGTTATATTTCTATTTAGGAGTTTTAGTGGACATTTGAATTTCATTCATTCATTTCATTTATTTTATTCTGCGGCTCCCACGCAACTTTGTCACTAAAATAATAAACCTCAAATGTGACATCGGCCGAGGCAGGCCGCGGGCGGTCGGCAGCCAAACACGACTACTGTTTACGGTCGTGAAACTCGCGCGCACGATCGCCTTGTAGATGATTTTTTCGTGATCGACCCGCTCATTGTTCAGTAGCATTTATTGGATTGAAATTGTTCACAACAACGGTCAGTGAGGGCCCCGTTCACGTCTCCTCATGATCTATTAGTACGGTGAGCACGTTGTCGTATCGACCCCTGTGACATACATACAAATATGTTCTTTATTCTTAGTGGGTAAACGACAGTTTCGCGTGTATATGTTTTACACCCGTGACAGAAGTCAGAAGCGTCTACCACAATATGCAGCGAACATGATCGGATGGTTGTGTTTTCCATGAGATTTTAATATGGAGGGTCCTGACATACGCGGTGATTACAATGTCATGTCACGGGTTTTTTTCTAAAGTAACGGCTTGTTTTTACAGCAAACCAGGTCCTAGTCTAGTTATTAGGACTGCGGACTTCTTAGGAGGCGCACGTTCCATCCTGGGCACGGATAATAACCGGGACCGACAGCTTCTACTTAAACTAAAATACTTCGAAGCAGGGCAGGATCAGAAAAGGCCAATTTTGGGCACCCAATGTTGGTCACCCATCCATTTATCGACCAGTATCAACGTTGCTTAACAAGCGTGATCGTTTTATATGAACTGTCAAAACTAGGCCACACGTCGCTCAAAAATATTATATTGAAGCTTCAGTGTGGAAGCACTGTATACTTAGCTTAGTTTGGTTACTTATTGTAAAATTATTTTAATTTTTGAAAAGGGCAACTGCTGAGTTTCTTGCCGGATCTTCTCAGCAGAATCTGCATTCCGAACCGGCGGTAGATTTATGACGTGTCATAAGTGCTACAAGGTAGCCTACATGAAATAAATAAATTTTTAATTTGAATTTGAATTTAATAATTTAAGTCATCTGTAAAATGTTATAAGCAATTTTCATTTATAACGCACCTTTGAAATGGAGCCACGAGAACTTTCCGATGTTTTTTCCATATTTTATCAGATCGCGTAAAGCATCATTTGCATTTTACATAATAGCCACTATTTCTATTGCTATGGGAAATATGTGAAATATCTTTGCGATAAAGTTCAAAACATGTGAATGTAACATCCTATTAATATTGTAAATGCGAAAGTTTGTATGTTTGTTAGTCAATTACGTCGCAACGACCAGCCTTTACGACGTCATTATATGAAAATGATAACACAATACTACTATATAATATTATAAATGCGAAAGTTTGGATGGATGGATGGATGGATGTATGGATGGATGTTTGTTACTCAATCACGCCGCAACGATTGAACCGATTTGGCTGATATTTGGCACAGAGATAGATTATAGTCTGGAATAACACATAGGCTACTTTTTATCCCAGAAAAAAATCACATTTAACCCCGAAGATGTCGGTGGGCATACATAGAAAAAAAAAAGATACCGTCCGAATTGAAAACCTCCTCCTTTTCGAAAGTCGGTTAAAAATGAGAGAGTTCCCGTGGAAATTAAAAACCTCAATCCACTCATACGAAGTCGTCATCAGTTAGTTTTCAAATAATACTTTAAGCGTAGATGGTAGGCCCCAGGTCTAGATGCAAAGGAAATTGCACAACTCAAACATTTTTCTTTTCGTACAATTTCCCATTGCTCTTTTCATTCCTGCGAACATTTCATGGTATAGTATTCACACCAAATTCCGGCTAAAGAATCGAAAGAGCTCGACTCTATTAACGCTTTTTAGCTTTTACAAGTTTTATTGCACTTGTTTGGACGAGTAGGGCGGTACGTGCCGCTGTGCAGTCCACTAATAACCACCGATGTCTGTACTACTTATTTGCTCAATTTTTATTTACTTTTGCAATTTATTCGCCGATAAATCCTACTAATCCTTTTATAATAGATACTAGATGATGCCCGCGACTTCGTCCGCGAGGATAAAGGTTTTTTGATTCCCGCGGGAACTCTTTAATTTTCCGGGATAAAAAGTAGCCTATGTTTTAATCCTGGGAATGAGTTATCTCCATTCCAAATTTCAGCCAAATCGGTTCATGCGTTGTGGCGTAAAGGAGTAACGTCGTAAAGCGAATCTGTCCTAAAGCGAACAAGCGCAAACATACACACACACACACACATACAAACTTTCGCCTTCATAATATTATATAGTGTGGTAATGTGATGTAATAAATGCGAAAGGTTGGATGTGTGGATGGATGGATGGATGAATGTTTGTAACTCAATCACGCCGTAATGACTGAACCGATTTGGCCGAAATTTGGCACAAAAATAGTTTTTTTTAATGGAAACATACCTACAGTATTGTTTAAAATTAAAGGTTATATAATACCTTAATTATAGTCTGTGATAGCACATAGGCTACTTTTTATCCCGGAAAATAAGGGAGTTCCCGCGCGGATTAAAAACCGGAATCCACGCGTATGAAGTCGCGGGTATCAACTAGTATTATAAATGCGAAATATTTGTGAGCATGGATGGATGGATGGGTGGATGGATGTTTTTATTCCTTTATGCCACATTGAATGAACTAATTTGGAATGGAGATAGCTCACATCAAGGACTGACACATAGGCTACATTTTATCCCGGAAAATAAATTTTCCCGGGGAAATAAAAAATCTTAATCCACGCGGACGAAGTCGTCGCCAACATCTAGTGATTTAATATCGAGAATAGATATTATTATATTTAAAATCTAAATCATAACAATTGCTAGTGTGTATTGAAATTATCTACAAGGAATTAGGGTATTTTGCTACCAAAAAAATAATGTTTTGAGATTAATGCTTAGACCTAACTTTCGCTACGTAAATTACCGACCATTTTCCTCGACAAAAAGTTACGATGTTTTTGAATCATCAGACATGTTCGACTGTGTTTTTTTTGTCGCCTACCCACCGTGCAGCTTTTAATAATGTGCATGGCATTTCAGTTTTGGAGCTTTTGGAACTTTTTCTAACTATATCGATCTACCTTACCTTACCTATCAGGTAAGCGTAAGGTACTAATCCTATCAGCGTTTTTTTTTAAATTCTGATCTCAGCCCATAAAAAGGTGACCCATCCAGTAGTCTTTTTTGAAAAGGTGTTACATTTTACTTTCATTCGAACTGTGTAAACATAGTGAATGAACAAAGTTTTGCAATCCAACTTTAAACGCTTTTTAAACAAAAAAGAATTGTCCAACTCGGTCCAGGCGTCTTCGAGTACCTAATCGGGGAACATACCTACATAAAAAAAAAAAAGATTCAGATGAATTGAGAACCTCTTCCTTTTTTGAAGTCGGTTGAAAATATGTACAAAAATATTCTTAAATAGCTTTGTTCCTTATGTATAAGGGTACTTCTGATTTCTGACGCTTCTGAAGCCTTCTGAAAGCTTCTGAAGTTATAAGCATCTAATTAATTAATTCAATTGAATCGTCAAAGCTGCTTACCAACTCGTAGTACCGTACCTAGGTACTAGTAATGTAATAGAAAAATTCTTTTCTAGTTATCGTTTCCTAACGTTGATTAGTTAGTAAGCCGGGATTTGAGCCTTCTGTCATAGAGCGTCGGAACCTCTGATTATACTTGTGCGGTTCTTTCGAAGCCTTGTATTTGTGAAGTAATTTCAATCATTGCTATGAACTCTAATGAGTGCTCTACACTTTCAAAAGGGCTTATCTTATTAATTGAAATAGGGTAGCTTGCCTATGTTTGATTTTGATCATTAACTTGGATTATTATGCGGATTCGTAGAAAATATTTACACACTAGGAATGGATAAAGTTTTACAAAAAGAATAATATTATGTGTAGTTGATAATAAGTCTACCAAGTATCGTTGTCATCAAAGCTTAGTTGACATTGCAATAGTTAGTATACTTCGCATAAGCAAAGTATGAATTTTAATTTTTATCTACTAAAAGCAATGTTTAAAAATATTGCTAAACATCTCGTGGCTTGCGTCCTTGTCTATGCTTGCGTCAGCTTTTTCGAGGTTTTCAGAGTTTCTGCCAGAAGAAAGCCCCTATTTCTTCTTTACAAAATTTAAATAAGGCATTCTTGATCCTGCATATGTCTCGAACAATAAGTAACTCAGCAAACGTTTAAATATACGAAAAGCGTCATTACGCCTACCATATAAAGCTAACAGAAGTTTTTCAGTGTTGAAAGATGTAGAACTGGCGCGGAACCTCTCTCTAACTATTGGTAATAACACTTTCTTATGTGCATAATATGTATCAAAAGATATCATCTTCGACGTAACAACGTGCACATTCAAAGAGAGATGAGAAGTGGCAAGTTAACTCGTAGGCCAGGGTTGTAAGCGTTGTAGATTTCCGCCCCTTGAGAATTACGTCGGCCAGCAAAGGGTTATTCTTCCTTTGAGGCGCGTTTAAAAGAAATTCAGCTTACAATCAACTGGGGCAGCTATAAGACACCACGCAAACATGCAGGTCCGAAGAAAACGGGCGATCGCAAACGATCCGCGGATTTATGATCGTCTACACATCTCCGCCACAGTTTTTTCGTTTTTTCACTACCATTTATTAAAGGATTTCACAATAAATTTGCTTCCTTTTGAATCCTTGCTAATATTATAAATACGAAAGTGAGTTCGTTGGTTTGTCCTACAGCAATGAAGCAACGGACTTGATTTTGTATGAGATCTGGAGAGTGATATAATCTACTTCGGAGACTGCATCGTCACTTACCATCAGCAGGGCGATTCAGACCTGTTCGATAACATACCGTGTCGATACGGTTAGATATCGATCTCTTTTTGTCGTGTGGATTCAGAGCGAGCGAAATATATGTTATCGTACGGTAACAAACCGAATCGATCGACAAATAAGTTATCGGAAGGGTCTGAATCGGGGGGCAGGTCAGATCGCAGTCAAGGGCTATCTTGTCATCGAATAAATAAAAACGGAAAAGCAAGGGGTTTTCGTAAGTTCGTTTTTTAAAAAAATTACGCAAAACCTACTTACACTTTATTAGTACTTAAGTAATTAAATATACAATCCTTACTCACCTATGCGAAGCCGGGACGAGTCAGATAACGCCTAGTAGCAGTAATCTGACTGCACTTACTAGTCCGGATAGTGTGCGGCCGCGCTAAGGCTGTTTACAAGACGGTCCACTTACGCAAATACGGGCCATTGTTACACGAGCGGGTATCTTCGCAATTTTCGTCGTTCTCGGCAATTTCACAGGCGGCTAGCTACGGTTATATGTATAATGGTGTGCACCCACCCGCGCTAAAATAAACCGCTTCGGCATTGCTTTGGCTAATTTAAATATAATCTCCGAGAGCGCTTGTTAAGTTTTTGACAGATATTTCAGAAGCGCTACACCATGAAGCTGCATCCGTAATATAGCTTTTGTTAGAATAGTGAATTTACAAATGCTCCCGGTATTACACTTTCAGACAATGTTATTTGAATATTTTAATAGCTTCGAAGAGCAACGTAGCGGCTCCCAAGCTCACTTGAATGGAAAAGTACTTATATTAAATTTTAATTAGAATTTAACTGCCCCATCGCATCGCCGAGAAATTATTGCTTACCTATATAGGTACTTGTAAGACGCCTTTGGTTTTATATTTTAGGTTTATTTTAAGAACATATACTTAAGTAATATTATTAGTAACAAGTTTTAACTAGGCCTTACTTTCCTTCTCTTTTTCTTCTTCCTCCTTTTATTGTTTATTCTGCTTATATAGGTTAATACAAAAATATTGCTAAAACTGCCCAAGCAAGAAGCAAAAACTACTCAGCATTTACTCGTATATCTCTTAGATAAAACCTTAAAAAAATCGCAATGATCTACTGGAAAATGATTGTTTTCTTGGGTTACTTTAATTCCTACTACGGAATTGAGATATGAATTCGCTAGCCACTGCCCAGGTTCCGTTGAAATTTTGATCAGCCTGTGAATTAATTGGAACCACTGAATTTAATAGGGAATCTTAATAGTTCAACGGTTAAAGGTGCGGGCTGAAAACTGAATGATCGCAGGTTCAAATCTCACGTCGAATCGAATCGTCGTACACCTAACACAAGCTTTACGCTTATTTTGAGGGGATGGGAGGATATTAGTCAACTTAGCTAATATTCTTTAAATAAAAACGAAAGGAGTTAGTCCAAATCATAGGGGGGGCTATAAATACTTGAATTTCTGCAGGCAGCAGGGCCACTACAGTGTCACTTAAGCGATAGCGGTGAAGAAATCAGCAGTTCATAAATGAAGCAGACTCAGATAACCACGACTAACCGAGCGCGGCGACATTCCCCTTCCATATTGCCATATGCGACAAAGTAGGCGCTCTCCAGTACCGCAAATTCAAATTCAAAATCAAAATTTATTTATTTCATGTAGGCTACCTTGTAGAACTTAGTACACGTCATAAATCTACCACCGGTTCGGAATGCAGATTCTGCTGAGAAGAACCGGCAAGAAACTCAGCAGTTGCTCTTTTCAAAAAATAAAATAAAATAATTTTACAATAAGTAACAAAACTAAACTAAGAATACAGTGCTTCCACAGTGAAGCTTCAAAAATGCAATACATATAATCCAACACATGTCAACATGGGAAGACAAAGCGACCCATTCCCGTTGGTGGCACCCGTTCACGAGCACGACGCATGATCCAGCCATTGCTTCGCTCAACCATATTTGAGGGAACGTAACAACCCGCACCACACACCGCTACCGCTCAAGTTCGAAAGCCGTGGCTCTACGATTACAATAAACCTTCACATCGCGGGTATAGCATTCCGACCTAAAATACCTTTTTCTTATGACGTTTCCTGCCTTTGTTCGCAATATTTTTTAAGGAAAGCAAACGATTAATGCTAATGTATGTTATCGGTTTGAAAATTGTATGGCGATTTGTATATCTTGGTATTTTATTAATGGGTCTAACCACATTTAGCTCTTGCCAGACCGCTGCTGTGTGTATTTGTGAGCCATTTTTAATGCAAATTAATACGTCATGGCATAAGTCACGTGCTGATCAGAACTTATTATACGACTACCTACCTGAAAAAAGGATTATTCTTTTCAGGATTCATGTATGTGATTTCTATATTTCACCATAACTTGTATACGCCTAAACCGATTTTGAGGAGTGAGGTATCGTTAGAATCCTTAGCTTATTCCGGGAGACATAAGCTAGTAAAATTAAAAAAAAAATGATGGGGTGACCATGGTCCCACATTGAAGGCTAAAGTTGAGAAAAAAAAATTGTAAAAGTCGCAAACAACAATGTTTATATATTTTATTTAATAAACATAAAAGTTCTTAAAAAAACCGACTTCAAACGCCACTATAAATTATATATATTTAAAGAGTCCCCTCAATTTCTCCAGGATTCCATCATCATATTCTGATCTGATGACTATGATACCACCTGGGAAAATTACCCTTTCAAACAAAAGACGAATTTTTCAAATCGGTCCAGGCGTCTATGAGTACCTAATAGTGGAACATACGTAAAGATTCCGACGAATTGAGAACCTACTCCTTTTTTTGAAATCGGTTAAAAAGGGCCAGTCAATCGAAAGTAATTGCAATTTTTTGCAATTTAAAAACTCATTTTTAAGCTGTTACCAGTACACAATCGAAGCAGCGGAATCAAAGAGACTGATGCATATTCGTAGTTAGCGATAGAACATGCTATTGTTTCCAAACAAAATCGAAACCAGAAAGCGGCGTGTTCTATTTCTTCGATGATTTAAAAGCCCTATAAGTTTTATTTTGCTACAAAAGGTAGCCTATGTCCAATCTATGTCTATACCAAAAATCATCAAAATTAGTTCAGCAGTTTAGGCCTGAAAGCGTAACAGACACACTCAGCAGTTACTTGCGCATATTTAGTAGGGATAAGCAGAGATTTACGTACTTGATTACGTATATTGTTTCTCCTAAAATTTGGCAACATCTTACATCTTCCACAGATTTATTTATTTATTTAATAACAGAAAATAATAAGACATAAACATTTAAAGGACGTGCAACAAGAACAGCTTATCTCTAAGGAAGAGATTTCTTTCAGAAGCCCTCGATTATGAGGACATACCTACAGATGTATTAAAAATTTAGAGAGTTATAATAAGGAGATATATAATAAGTAGGATAGCTGCTTTTTTAATATCTTTAAGTTTAGAATTAAGTTGTTTAAATGCACAAAGGATCAAAGGAGTAACAGTTTAAGTTTTATTTTTGACCGACTTCCAAAAAGGAGGAGGTTATCAATTCCGCCGGTATCTTTTTTTTTTTTTTTATTATAACCGGGCGAAAGACGGCAACAAATTGGGATATTAAAAAAGAATCTCGTCAAGTGGGACGTCTCAAATTAATGCCCCAGTGCGTTATTCACGCATTTGTTTCGCCGTCCAACAGTTATATGTTTAAACAAAATTTATTATTAGCGGACATTAAAGATCGGAGGCGCCGTCTATCTGCCCGCCGCACGCCGCGCCGCCCGCACGGGTAGGGTGGCCATGGACACTTGGCATCCGCGTTTTCTTGGCATAATTTGAGTACTTTCAATGCAACAGGCACCTTCTAGGCAAGCGCGCCCCAATCTAGAAATCATCAGTGCTCGTTATCAATGATTGTCGTCAAGCGCAAGCCTATTTCACAATAAAAATCATCTAGTACCTAATCTATAAAAATTAACAAATAACTACAGTTCTTTGAGTATATAACCAACCTACAGTTACACAATATATAAAAATACATGTATATTAAGAATACAATACAAACCATAAATACATAATGTTTAGAAATAATGCTGTAGGTAATATAATATTATTCTATAAATATCTTGTTAAAATAATTATCTCAATTTTTTTTTAATTTTTTATTTATTGTATTCTTTTCAACCAAATTATTATTTATTAATGTAACTTTGCCACGCCCTGGTGGGGCTTCATGTAATCTAACTGACAATAGGAAAGTTAAGTTTACTGTTAATTTTATGATAGTTTGTAATATTAGAATATCGAAAATCACATTTTTGTAATTTAATATAACTTATTAAATTTATTAAAAATGATTTTAAATGCTATATTTATCATCTGATGTCACGTGACTGCAAACGCCAAGAAGAGCTTGTGACGTCATTAATCGCGAAACAAGCTTACGACTGTGTGTATGCCATGAATCGCGACCAATGTGTGTTTGACGAATGACGCCATGTCAGTCACGTGACCGTTGTGGAGTGTTTTAGCGGGAACATTCAAAATTACTCTATTTTTGTAGGGTAAAGATGCCGAATATGAGATACCATTTACATATTCGGCCATAAAAAATAAATTATTGCACTAATGACTATGAAAATCATTTATATTCGATAAGTATTTAATGAAATTTATCCTTGAAAGACCGTTTAGTGCTAGGTATAATAGATTTTTTGCTATATCAGATAATACTAGAAAAGTCAGAAATTACGTCTCAGGGAAATGGTCTCCTATTATGAGATACCAAGGGTTTTTAATATGAGATAGTATAGATTTAGAGAAAAAGGAAAGAAATCAATTCAAAACAACTTTTTATTGGCGATATTTATTAATCTACAACATCGTATTACTAAATAAAAAGGTTTTAGTAACAACTTAATAATATATTATCATGTGCTTGTGCCAAGTGCTTGATGTTCTTCAGATGTAGATGTAACCCATAAAATCGTTAGTCCAACTTTACAATATTTTTCTATTTTTGCTTCTAAATAGTCAGAAAAAGCTGGAGGTCTTCTTATGAACCTTGACAAATACTTCTGCATTAGCATCTTTTTTGACATAACGTTCTAGGATACTCTTAGGAACATCGAAAGTTTTGATGCTATTAGGTAACATATTTGTTTGCTTCGCACTGCACTCACGGCCCGTATTATGGCATCGTGGTCCTAGGACTTCCTTGATCGACGGCATCTAGAAAAAGAGGTTTTTAAATAGTCGTATTTCTATCATCCTAATATGAGATATCTCATTTAAGGAGCCCCCACGTGTCTCATATTAGGAAAACACCCAAATTTAAAAACTAGGCTGCCTATTATTTCTTGACGAAGAAAATACAACTAAACTGCAAATTCATTGTAAAATTAATCATATAACTGATACAATGACTGTAAATTTAAATCATTTAGTGTGACTATAAAGTTGTAACATACCTCGTTAATATTTGGTGTCAAAAATCGGGTTTTGTGGTTTCATAAAAATCCGCACGTACACAACCTGTCTTCGCCTCGAACTGGGAAGCACCAACACATGTTTCGGTCTGTTGCCACGCGGCTTCTGGTGACAGTATCGCCAAATAGCTGCGGCGATTAGTTTCGCCAAAACCTAACTATCTCATATTTGGCAACCATCTCATATTCGGCATCCTTACCCTATATTTTCTCATCGAAAATACAAATATTTTTAAATAAAATATTTTTTTTATGGTAAAAAAGTGTCAATCTTCAAAATAAAAGCAATTCCGAAAAATTGTTAACATCCCTATTAAACATGCAAGTTGAAATGTATTCGACATGTAAATGAATACATCAATGCGCACTAAGCGCTTTGCTTCTTCGTTCCTGGTACGCACCGCTAGGATTTGGAATGCCCTTCCGGCTTCCGTTTTTCCCTCTAACTATAATTTGAGTACCTTCAAATCAAGAGTGAATAGGCATCTTCTAGGCAAGCGCGTTCCATCTTAGGCCGCATCCTCACTTACCATCAGGTGTGATCGCAGCCAAGCGCTAGTCTATTAACAAAAAAATGCAAATAAATGAAATGAAAAACAATCCGCACGATTATTAATAAATAGAATACATTTGTCGCTCAAAGTAAACGGTCGCGGGGCGGCGGCGCCGTTCACACAACAATTGTGAGAGCCGAGATCAAAGCGGCGCCTGTTTACCGCTGGACCATCGACTAATCAACCGACTGATTAATTTAATTAAACATTACGAGAAAGTTCTGTTTACTCTATGTTTCCTCGGCCCCACATGCGCGTTCAAAGGAAGTAGGCCGGAGTGTAAACAAGAGCTATTGTTGAGACAATCAGGGCGCTATCACGCCCCGCATCTTTCTGAATAAATACTCTTTGCCGAGGAACTTTTGAGTTGCTCTTTGATATGTTAACTTTATAAAGTTTCGAGTGTGTTCATAATAGTAACTTAGTTATATCTAACTTAGTCTGGTGGCTTTGGCCGTGGCTAGTTACCACCCTACCGTCAAACACGTGCCGCCAAGAGATTTAGCGTTCCGCTACGATTGCGTGTAGAAACCGATTAGGGGTATGAGTTTAATAAAAAATTGCGAGGGGATATGGAATTTTTTTATTAATCTTATACTCTACTTCAAGTTAGCCCGCTATTATCTTAGACTGCATCGTCACTTACCATCCGCTGAAATTGCAGTCTAATGCTATCTTGTTATGAATAAAAAACTTTATCATAGGATTATAATAGGATGGATTTTTCTTAGGTTACATTAAAGATATATCAGAGTATCCTTGCGAGATCAAATCAGAAATGAGGAGATCCGTAGGAGAACTAAAGTCACCGACACAGCTATGCGGGGCACATAGTTCCAAGAGCTGATGGTCATCCCAAGGTGCTGAAGGGGCTACCCCGCATCGGAAATTACTACACCGTAGTATTGGCATACCCCCCACTAAGTGGATCGAACAACATCAAACGAGTCGCAGCGAGCCGCTGGATTCAGGCGGCGCAAGACCGAGGCCTGTGGAAGTCTATGCAAGAGACCTTTGTCCAGCAGTGCACGCTTCGCTGGCTTCGTTGGCTGAAAATCAGCGCTGTAAAATGCTCTTGTGCATGTACAAGGCGTACAGCATTTTGCTGAGTTGGGACCTTTTTTCCGGGTTGTGCCACACATGACTTAGTTGTTCCGGCGCTTCTTCTGCTTGACATCTTTTATCTTTAATGTTCAAGCGGTGGAGGCGCCGGGACAACCTAATCTAGGTATACCTAGTGATGTGTGGCACAATGCATTAAATAAACGCTTCTTTCTTTCTTTCTTTCTTCGGGTGCATCGGTTGATAAAAAAGAAGACATTAAAGATACTTAAACAAATCGCAGAAAACTTCTCAGGAATCGCGTAAGTTACTTTGCTCGGTGTTTCAAAAGCTTGGAAGCTTGAAAGAGAAGTATTTCTAGTCTCACAGTTTCATAGTTCACGGTAAGAATGTTCTATGCGCCGCTTATATGTACTTATACTATGTCGGTTACGCATTTATGCGAGAAGCGACATGTTAAACCTTTTAAGACTACTTAGATAAAAATACTGCTTTAGTAAGGTGATCACGCTGAAAAATATAGTTTGTGTAGGTATTCTAAGCAATTACATAGGTTCTGTACCTAAAGAATTTGGGCATAATTTTATTCAATTTATTATTTACCGTCGACCATCGAAGCCACTTAATATTTATAAGGTGCCTTATAAATATTCCTCGTTCCTTAAATTGTAAACAAGCTTCAACGATGAAGAAATAAACTTTGTTAAGTAAAGAAAATAAAACGACCAACGTTTTCGGAAAAAAATGTTGGAACTAAGGCCGCAATTTTAAAATATCATTCAACTCAATTCCGCTATCCAACTGTTTATGGTATTTGCTGCCTGTCAATTCTTTCTGTTGCGAGTGCCGTACAATATTATGAAAATCCATTACCGATTTCCTCGAAAATTTTTCAATTCATCATCATTTTAAGCAACTCATTAACTACAGGTACACTACACGTCTGCTCTTCGAGAAGGGTTATAGTTTGTAGACACATTTGGTTCACACATTAGCAAGAAAATCTAGTCTAGACAATGCAGCATTGTAAAGTCGACATCTCCTAAATTTAACGCGTGTTGCTGTGTCGCCGGATGCTCCGGTGTCGGGGCGAAAAGTGCGTCGAGAGTAGTATAAAGGTCTTGTGTGGTGGTGCATGTGAGTGGTGGTGGCATTGCTTGCTTGGGAACTCGGCTTCTTTGCTTGGTTGGGCAGGGAAGCGGTGCTTAGCTTGTAACTGCATGTTTGACCATACAGATTTTTCTGTTGGCGGATTATAGCAAAACCTTTTGCTCCTGATCATGAACTTCCGCAAAGTAACGCTTGCTTCTATCTAAGATCACACATGTTTGAGGACATTATGGAGAATTCTCATTCACGCAGGTTTCCTCACAGTGTTTTCCTTCACCGTTGAAGCATGTGATATTTAATTTGCTCAAACGCACATATCTCTGAAAAGTCAGAGGTGGTGTCCTATTCGGGGGGTCGCAGTCCTAGCCATCACTGCTTTTCTTAAGTAGCAATACTAAATTCTCCACTTAACCTGTTTAGTCGTTGTATCTATATTCCGCTCGCGACCCGTGCACGGCGACAACCGCTTCATCTCTGTGCAATTCCGTCCGACAAAAAACGCAACGTGATCGCAACAATACGTAAACGGATTCGTAAATAGAACAAAATGGCGTCACAACACACTGAGGTCCTTAACCCTCATTAGCTGGACGAAAGGGAAAGCGCGCGAAAAAGAAAGAGTTTTAATTCGGGAAAGCCAGTTCCCCCACGCTAAAGTGCGCTTCTTTTTCGTTTTGTTTTTTAATTAGTTGCCGCTTAAACTTTAGCGCGTTCCGTTGTTCACTTTTTTTTGTTCTATTTTTATTTTACCCCTACCAATTACGTTTTGAAGGACAGCTCGCATTAAACGGTGACAAGTTGTTAGGCTGCGAAAACAATTAGCCTCTCCGCGATTATTGTAACACATTTATTAGTGTGACTAATTAAAATTGTAATCCGTTTTGAAAACAGACCTCCCAGCTCCGTTCGATGATATTGATGAAACTGGCCCGCGTTCGGAAAGCTCAGAAAATAGTCACGAGCTTTTTCCGATACACGTCGCTTATTTGCGCGTCATTGAAACATCTTAATAGAATTATTTTACTGAATCGCCTATAAAATATTCATTTATTTAATGACCTTTTAAAAGTATAATGTTGTAAATAATGTGTAATATAATATGATATATGTATAATATAGATAGTTTCTAGGGTTTTAGCTTTTCAGCTATGGGGAGATTTAAAAAAAATACTTTTTAGCCTCTCTTTTGAGTGAATGAATGAATGAATATACTTTTATTATACACCACACAAAATATAAGAATATACACAATGAGCTTAATAAATAGCATACAATTTGGCGGCCTTATCGCTACATAGCGATCTCTTCCAGGCAACCAATGGTGTTAAAGGACATAGCTACAGAATCTAAGAGGTAGGTGGTGCAAATAATATAATATACAAACTATATACTCTTTTAGTAGAGACAGTAAAAGATAATGGTATCTTAGTAAATTTTTTTTTATAAATGAGACCATCTCATCATCTATCGAGTGTGAGGTCTAGCAACGCTGCGTTTTCCGTTATGGGGTAGCCATTCTTGCAACTTACCTACCTATAGGCTATTTTTTTATACTCAACGTCCATTACCGTTTTAACTTGGCGACTAGCTGAGCCATGTCGGTAACTCTGGTTCTCTTGCCGATCTTCACATCTCTGTTTCGATCCTTCAGGGTAAGAGCTAAGAAGCTAAGTAGCGTTAAGCTTGGAGTATCAAGCAATAGCTCTTTCGTTGCATGGTAGTAACATTCCAATTTTAACCGACTTCAAAAGAAATAGGAGGTTCTCAATTCGACGCGTATTTTTTTTTTTTTTGGCGATGTTACTCCATAGCTTCGTTACGGACGGATTTCAAAATTTATTTGAAAGGACGGTTCGTCAGGTTGGTCCCATTTTGTGTAGGCTTTTAACCTGTGTAGGCTTTTAACTTGTGTAGGCTTTTAACGATTCATAGTTCATAGCATACATGCATCGGCATTTATTCGGCATCTTAAGCCTCAATAGTCCAACGGTTAAAAATGCGAACTCAAAACTGAACGGTCGCAGATTCGAATCCTACCCGTTGCACTATTGTCATACCCACTCCTAGCAAGAGCTTTCCACTTTTATGGAGGGGATAGGAGGATATTAGTCAACTTCAGCTTAGGTAATATTCTTTATCCAAAAAAACTTAATATTTTTTTTATGTGAATAAAGTTAAATGTTTTCAGCACTTGTAAGTATTTAACATATTTATTTTTAATCTCTTAAGCTTGACTGATTTGAAGTTTTTTTGTTCGTTCGTACAGGGGTGATTTAAAAACAAACACAAAAAATAGGGTAAATCCAAAAGAACACCTGAAAAATTGAAAAATCAAACGGTAACTTTGCATAGGAATCATCACCTGGAATAACTTTTAATAGGTGTTGGGGGCGAAACCGCGGGTAAAAGCTATAGTTTTTTGAATAATAGGTAGGTATAATTGAAGAACTGAGTCGTATTTTCTTTATTCTGTATTCAACTTTTGAGATCTAATGTGTTATTGCAAGGTGTTTATATTCGATTGTGAAGGAGACGTGATGAGCGCGTCCGCCATTTTCTCAAGGAATATATACGAATAACAGAGCTCCGATTTTAATTTAACAAAACATAATAGCACGCCGCGTTCAAAGCGTACGTATGAAAACAAAACAATAGACATTGAGTCGTAAAATTCAGTATTAATGTTCTAAATTAATTATAAACAGATGCGGGCGAAAATTTTCTCGGCTGCTATATGTATGTGAGTATGTAGGTGTGTAGGTATGCGGATTGTAGTAACTGTGTTATCGTTTAATTTGTACATTACACGCGACCGTGATTATAATTATAATTGTTTTTATTTAAAAGTAGCTGATGCTCGCGACTTCGTCCGCTTGGATTTAGTTTTAAACTAGCGGCCCGCTCCGGCTTCGTACGGGTGTAAAATATATAGCCTATGTCATTCACTAAAATCGATCCAGTAGTTTTGATTTATTCATTACTGGCCGTGGCCCGCACGCGTTAAATTTAGAGTAAAACAATTCTTCTTTCCCTAAATGTATTGGTTAAAATCGCTTCGAAAATAAGCTATTATTTGTTGTAAAAAGTAAATGAAAAAAAATTTTATTGTGGGATATCCATAAGAGATAGACATATACCATAGTGGAGTTTTCTGTAGACCTTTTCAATGTGGACAAATACTTAGTACATTATTTTGAGAAATCTCTCGTAAGGTTCAGCCTGCGTTAAGCGAAAAAAATGTAATTATTTACGACATCACATTAGAAACCTCAAAAATAACAGTATTTCTCCACTATTTAATGGATGTTATTATACATATAAACCTTCCTCTTCAATCACTCTATCTATTAAAAAAACCGCATCAAAATCCGTTGCGTAGTTTTAAAGATTTAAGCATACAAAGGGATATTGGGACCGAGAAAGCGACTTTGTTTTATACTATGTAGTGATAATCCCACGTGCGAACGGTTTGATTTTCCGGAATAAAGAAAACAATCCTTAATATGTATATGGATTTCATATTATATTTAATAGGCATTTCAAAAAGTAGGAACATTTTTTGAGTAGGTACCTTTATCAATCAAACAATAAAGAATAAAGCCAAGTAAATATCAAAAGAAAAAAATTGTATTGTACAGTGTACCTACACCAAAAACAGGTACAATAATATACATACAACACAGAGATATAAGTACAATACAATTGGCGGTCTTATCGCCAAGAAGCGATCTCTACCAGGCATCCACGTCGTAGAGTATTATAATGACCTGTGAGAAAGGGTCGCAGTGTTTTTGCTCTATACGAGATTATATAGCTGCATCTATGCTTGGCGAACGTAGCGCGAACGGAGAGAGACACGAACAGAATTCGTGTAGACTGTAGAGCTATCTACGTTGTCTGGTGGGAGGCCTTGGTACTGGCTAGTTACCACCGTACCGTCAAAGACGTTCCGACACGTTGGCGTGAAGAAACCGATTAGGGGTATGGGTTGCTACACCCCTTCCAAGTTAGCCCCCTACCATCTTAGACTGCATCGTCACTAACCATCAGGTGATATCGCAGTCAAGGGCTATCTTGTCATCGGGGAAAAAACGCTACGCGAATTCTGTTCGCAGTTCGGCTCACGTTCAAGAAAAAATTTAAAATTATTTATTTCATGAAGGCTGAATTGTGACTCTTAGGACAAGTCGATAATCTACCACTGGCTCGAAATGCTGATTCTTATAAGAAGAGTAAATTTCGCCAGTTGTCAGTTTTTGATAAACACAAAGACGGAAACATCATGAAAATATGGTCAGAATAAGATTCTGTACAGGAAATCTAATGTATTCAAAACAAAATATTTCGGAACATGGTTGCCCGGGTAGATTTAAATTGACGATATTCATTTGCTGAAAACCGTTTTAATCATACATATTTAGACAATCCTGATGGTCCAGGAGCCATACACCAAGAGGAATACCCTTCATGAGGAATTGAATTTTTTATTTGAATTAGTAATTAAAAACTATGCGAATAAATAAATTTAGTATACCTATGCTTTATTTTAAAAATCCGAAAAAAAAAATCTAAAAATTTTTTTACCGTCATCGCAGATATTGACTATTTACAGTGTATTGGATAGAAAATTTCGTACTCTTCATAAAAACGAACTTCATTAAGGAAATGCGCGAGACGATGATGGAATTTTATCCCCTATGACTTCAAGTAGGTACCTGCGAGACGCTTCTGGCCAAAAAAATTGCTTGCGTAATGTTTTTCTTGTTTTTTCACACCTAGCGCAACGAACTTAACGGATCCATTAGTGCTTGGCTCTCGTAGCATAGATGCTCCTTAACGATTGAATATTATTTCATATAATATTCGTATAGACGATAAAAAAGAACTTAGTCCGCGGCAAGTTTACTAAAACGCCGCTGAAATAAAGAGCACGACGTAAATATTTTATGCGGGCGTAATGCGGAACTTGTCATTATTTATTCAGCCCGTTCTATCCACATCATACCTGGTTCAGCCTTCTCCGTGAATAATATATCTCGGCTATAATTTCTACATACGTGTAAAAGTGGTTCTAAATTAAAAACAAATGTTCGACAAAGTTCGCAGTAAATAATTCAGCCATTGTGCCCGGCCGCTGCCGTAATAATTGGGAGTGTTAGGGCGGAGGTTGCGGGGTGAGGCGCGGGCGGGGAGGGATGGAGGGGAGAAGAAGTGAGGAAGCTGTGGAGCGATAATTAACATGTTTGTCTTGCTTACATCGTCACCAGTGCCGAAACTACGCCGAAGTCAAATAAAATCTTACTCGTTTTGCATAAGTACCAGCGCTCACTAATATTTGACTTCGCAGATACGACAGACGCTGTAATTAATGCTAAGAATTAAAACTTCAGTACGCCCGACTGTGTGTTGTTGGTAACTTTCCTTGTAAAAACACAGTCCCGCGCGCACTTAGGCGCTGGGAACAATACAGAGCCTAAAAGTTTGTATGATTTAAACACCACGCCGATGTTTGTTCTATGAAGAGATATACAAACACTCGTGGTCTCGTGTTTTTGTATGTTAATAAAGCTTTCTTTTGATAAAGAATATATCGCACCTATAGAATTAAAGTGACCTAATTCAAAAATTGCAATCTGTGGAGAATGAGAAAAAAGAATTCAAAAAGCTATATTGTTGAGTAAATTTAAATGTGTGTCTGCCGTGTTTTATTAGGAAAAGTTTTTTTTATATATTGGTCTTTTATATATGGATTGGAAATATTACATTAAATTAATAACTTTACCCAAACAAAATCACGACCCATATAAACTTTTAAATGTTATAATTATAAAGCTTCTTTGTGATACACATTCTATATGTTTAAACCATGCGGGTTCAAAGCGAATTTCACCAACTTTTAGAATTCTGTGAAATACTATTTAGAAAAGATATTCTTATTGTATAAAAAAAAAATTCAGAGCCATTATTTCCAGAGTTATGGATACTAAACGGTTTGATATCAACTTGAAAAATTACTCGCGTGTTTTAAATACAAACAAATTCACGAAAAGTTTTAAAACTTGTGCATAGGAAATCTAGACTTTTTATTACGAGCATAGAAATGACGACTCAATTATTCATAACAGACATATTGTTATACGCTTTCCTACTAAATTTGGAAAAGAAAATGTCCAACTTGTCAACATTTTCTGATGTATTCATTCCATACCATGATTTATGGAAAAAGAAAACTGGAAGCAAAATAAAATGAATAAATTATGTACATACATTTTTATTACAAAAAAGTTGGATATTTCTAAGCCCAAGTCATAGTGGAGGGCTTAAATCATCACGCACGATGTCTTGTTATAATGCACTTGTAAGAAAACTGATAAATAAGGTAGAATTTTATAAGAAATACAAATAAAAAAAAGACGTGTGGCACTCGGGGACTGTCGCGGTAAAGCTATTGCATAGCATTTTTTATCAACGCCATCTAGCGGTGAGAGGAGTCCCGTGTCAGGTTATTTTCGTTACGGAATTTCTGGATTCGGTCTCCACGCTCAAGGCCCGCGATAGAAGCTATGCAATAGCTTAAAAGAAACAATCTTTCTTAATCGATGAAAAATTATGTCATGTGGTCTGGAAATGTAAATCCTATCAAAAACATAAATGTGAAAATGAGAGCCAAGTTCAATATAAAGAATTGTGTTAGGAGTGGGTACGACAATAGTGCAACGGGTGGGGTTCGAACCTGCGACCTTTCAGTTTTCAGTCCGCACCCTTTACCGTTGGGCTATTGAAGCTTAAAATTGATTCAATTAACTCCCTCAACGAAACGATAAGTTCGCGCGAAATTTTTGGAAAATCTAACATCGCGTAGACGAAGTTACGAGAAAAAGCTAGTGGATAATATGTCACTTCTTTTCCAGCGAGTTTAATAAAATTATTTAATGCCAGGTATGCACCAGTCAAATAAATCATAGGCCTTATTACATTACAACGTTTGCGGAAAATTGTCTATGTCGTGAGTATAGTAATTTAGATAACGACGTACATACAAATAAACACTTAGGCACCATTAAATACGAAGCCTCAGTATTTATATTTGAAGGTAAAATATCGGTTTCGAATAAGGACAGACTCGCACGACCAATCAAATGTTTGACGGGGTTCAATTATTTTGTTAAACAAACATCTGAATTTTAGTTCCATCACGATAAAGATATAGGCGTGGTGAACCGATTAAATACTATGTTATCGTACATAGTATTTAATCGGTTCACCATGTTATCGTACATAGTATTTAATCGGTTCACCACGTTGGCGAAAACTCTTTCCACGAAAATTCGGTGTAAAATCGGACTCCGTTCTCTCATTATTCAAAAGTCAGCTGTAAGTTGTCGGACGAAGAAGAATCCAAAATTTTGAAAATTCGGCGGGTATCTTTTTTTGTTATATAGGTATAATGATATTAGTGGGTAGGTAGGTAGTTCTGTAAAATATGAAGTATCTTTTTTTAGAATACCTGCACATTCCATTAAATGCTAATACGGCGAGCCACTGGCGAGCTATCAAAAAACTGACAACTGATTCATTTAAGAGTTACCGGCATATAAAACTAAGTTTGGAAACATAAAAAATTATACCATTTCATTCGTACGCTCCGCTGACGACGAAGAATACATGCAATAAAAAGGGCATTAAATTACTAATGAATGAAAACAGATGAATAGTGTCCCATATAAGCACAGCAATAGTCCTAGAAATAGTCATAACAATGGCAAATAGGAGGGTGGAATAGAAAAGTGCCTATCAAGCCTTTAGACACTGTAAACATATAAAATGAAGGCAGTTATTGTTCTTCTGAAACAATAAGAGCAACATATTCCACAATTGACTGAAGCCATTTCAAGTGAAAGCGCTATAGAGAAAAATAACCATTGGATACCACATCGACGCACGGTTAAACAATCAAACGGGGAACAAAAAGACAGTAATGTGCAAGTGGATAATGCAAAAGCGGCCGGCAAAGTGCGGCCCCATTGATAGATGGGGCGGTTACAAAGTTACTTTGGCTCACGTTTTAATATCATAATGTGGATGAATTTTTTTTTAAATCAAACAAATGGAAATTATCCTATTTGTCAAAAACTGTCACGGTTTTACCATGTAACATGACAAACCTTACTTACTTTTTTAATGTACCTACCTACTCTTTTGTTAAGTTTTTATAATAAGTCACACCAAGAACATGTTTAACTAGGATCCGTTTAATATTTTTGCAAATTAGTATTTTCTTGCACAGAAATTATTTTAAAGATATTTACGAAATATATTCTAATTTTTTTTTAATAATTAATTTTTAAAATTAATTATTATGATTTACGAAAGATCAAGAAGTTAGGTAATAAAAATTTTGAATAAAAAAAAAACAAGACGTGCAGAACACTTTAAATCCACAATCTATTTTTACTAACCTGTGCTCGTTGTTAAGCATAAAGCATTTCATCATTATAATGATTATATATGCGTGTGTGAGTTTGTTTGTTTGTTTGTCTTTCAATCTTGCAGTAACGGAGCAACAGCTTGACATGATTTTTTGTGTGAGTATCGTTGAAGTCCTGGGAAAGACATTGGCTACTTAGGATAATTAGGAAATTTTAAAATTCTTATCTCAAAAAACAGAAATTTGCCGTGGGATTTATAAAAACCTGACTCCACATAAACGAAGTCGCGGGTAAAAACTAGTACCTACAACAATAAAAATAAATCTTAAAGAAAATGAACGTTGGCATTAATCGCCAGTTCTGAGACCGCGCCCTCACCTCCGTTGAGAGAAAGCGTGATTAGTTTTATCCTTCGCTATATATCCTCGCCTCCCCATTCTTTGCCGGCTCTCGTAACACAAATGAATCACCCCGTATTAAGGTGGAAACTGCTTAACTGTTCCAACAAATTGAAATCAATAATAATGCTGCTCGAGTTTTAATAGTACGAGAACTTTTCAATTCCGTCGCCGTGGGACTGTTAAAACGCTCGTGAATAGGGACGTTCCGATACAAGCAGGTAGAGTAATTATTACCTTACTCGTTATTCTAAATTTTTTGATAGCATTATTTTTCTATTTGATAATCTATAGCATCTAAAAATTTACGGGCAAGCTTCTTGATTTAACAACTCAATATAGGTATACCGGTGTCAGAACTCAAAAGTCCTACTGTAAAATTTTCAATTTCGTAAACTTGACACTTGATTAAAACTACCACGGTAGGCTGTCCATGCAAAATTATAGATTTCCCTTAATTAGGGCGTCACGTTTGTTAATTTGTAAAGGCTCGCAAAAATTGCAACTAGGGCCGGCCGCATCGCGTCGCATTGCAATAAAAATTATTAGGCATAAAAAGTAGCTTATTTTACTCTCCAGGTCCTCCAAGTATGTAATGGCCATGCAAAAAATCCCGCCGATCCATTGGTCTGTTGCAGCGTGATTGAGAGACAAACCAACAAACAAATGTATATAATATAACAAATATATAGATATAATAGATAAAATGGTCATTTTCATCATCATCCCTAACAAGCACATAATTTTTAAAATGAAAAAGGTTTACGCCGTAGTTCGCTGACAAATGTAAATTGGCATAGTTCACACACCTTTGACAACATTATGGAGAACGCAGACGCATTCAGGTTTCCTCACGATGTTTTCTTTCACCATTATTTAAAACGCTCATAATTCCGAAATGTTACCAATATTGAGAATTCTTACCCCAGGTCCCTCGAAAAGCTAGATAGAAGGCTAAATTAAAAAAAAATTGATTTTTTATTTCATGAAGGCCAAAGTCATGAATACCACCGGTTCACCGGTATTACCGCTTCAGTCAGGAGGATTTTGCAAAGCAATGAAAACATCGCAGCACGGCTTGCTCTAATTTGCGCAAGCCTTGTATCGGAACATCCCTACACGTTGAATTTATTTAAATGGAAGAAATGTGTTAAATGACTATTCGTTCGTCGCTTTTTATTCATTAACCATAACGCCTCGGTGAGCTCGCTTGCTCTGTTTGTTGTGGGGAAAATATTGTATCGGTGCATTATTGCCACCGATTGTCACCTTGCCTGCTTAATTAACTTTTATAATATGAAATGGCGTATCAAAAAACTGGAAGGTGAGAATTTTTCGTTTTCGAATAATTTTTGAAATAAATATACTTGATAATCGTCTTTTTCAACATCGATCGCCATTACTTGGCCATTCTTTCTGACGAATATATTTGACTTTTTGACAGTTATAGGTACACTGCACAGCTACATTGCCAGTCTAATGGCAACTACGCTACTAATATTATAAATGCGAAAGTGAAAAAGTGAAAGTGAGGATGGATGGATGGATGGATGGATAGATAGATGGATGATGGATGATTGTTACTCCTTCAGCGACAACGAATAAACTGATTTGGCTGAAAGGAATGAAAATAGCTCATAATTTGGATTAACACATGGGTGGAAACATTGATATTAATCCCGGAAAATTAAAGAGTTCCCGTGGGCACCAAAAACCCTTAATCCGCGTGTACGAAGTCGCGGGCATCAACTAGTACAAAATAAATGCCTAATCAATTTAATAAAGTCGCTTTTTCGAAATGATTTTTATGAAATCCCTATTCCCTAAGTTGAAGTAAATATATTCCGCAGCCGAATAAGCTAGCCTCTAGGCCAACGAGGATTTTGTACTTGTATAAGTGAGCTGCTAATTTAAGGGTATCCTTCTCGGCATAATAGCTGAAAACTAGTATTAATTCTGCCATTATATAGCATCATACGTAATTGCGTAATACGGAAGTTTATTACCATGGTTCGTACGCAGAAACTTTCGCGTAAGCCTCGAAATAGGATACATAATAACCGGTGCATTAGGCTCATTTGCGACTGGGAAGTTATTTAGCAATACCCTAATGCCTTTTGATTCCTCCGTATAATATAATCTCTGCAACTAGTGTTGATGTACCCTTGACCCTAGCCTTGTAATTGAAAACGAAAAATGGTTAATAGTAAAACAAGTAGCAATGGAGACGTTTCATAACGTTCATGGTCATATCATCATCTCATTCCTTCCCCTTTACCCTACCCTTGTAATTGAAAATCAAAAATGATTAATAGTAAAAGAAGTAGCAATGGAGACGTTTCATAACGTTCATCATCATATCATCATCTCACTCCTTACCCTTGACCCTACCCTTGTAATTAAAAATGAAAAATGATTAATAGTAAAACAAGTAGCTATGGAGACGTTTCATAACATTCATCGTCATATCATCATCTCACTCCTTACCCTTGACCCTGCCCTTGTAATTAAAAATGAAAAATGATTAATACTAAAACAAGTAGCAATGGAGACGTTTCATAATGTTCATCGTCATATCAGCATCTCACTCCTTCTCCTTGACCCTACCCTTGTAATTAAAAATGAAAAATGATTAATAGTAAAACTAGTAGCAACGGAGACGTTTCATAACATTCATCGTCATATCATCATCTCACTCCTTACCCTTGACCCTACCCTTGGAATTCAAAGTGAAAATATATTTAATAGTTCAAATATATGTTCAATAATAAACATTCTAGGTATTTCATTGGGCAACATTGTCCATATAAGTAAAGTGTATGAATATAAAATGAACAATGTTTTTCACCTTTTGATTACATGTATGAATGAGGTAGTTTGTCGATGGCTTCACTGAGGTCGATAGAACCGTTATTATATGTATAGGGAGTGTCATTTAAACGTGGGCTTTTAATAAGGGGTTAGGGTTAGAGGCACGGCGCTGTCTTTGAGCAAACAATATTTAAAATTCTATTACATATAATATATTAATGAATCGAAGTTTATAAATAAAACGGCGTTGTCTTTGAGCAAACAATATTTAAAAGTCTATTATCTATTACATATACACGGTGAAATTTTATTCCCCGTAAACCCTGAAGGAGGTGAAAGTGCTCATGAAACTGAACAACTTTCCCCAAGGAACATAGGTCGAAATATGAAAAAAAAATTGGACCCTCCATACGAAATTGACGATTAGCTGATTGATTTAGTATGGGAGGTCCAAATTTTTTTTAAATAAAATATCACCGTGTATATATAAGTGTAAAACTACTAAATGCGATTGTGTAATAAAATCATATTAATTTGAAAGAAGGTAGTAGGTATAAGCTGCAAAAATAATAAAAAAGAAAGTAATAAACAATCAAAAATACTTCCACAAACTTATACAGTGTACTAGCTTTAACCCGCGGCTTCGCTCACGTTAGGTTCGATTTTTTAACCCCCTATTTAACCCTCTTGGGGTTGAAATTTTCCAAAATCCTTTCTTAGCGGATGTCTACGCCCTAACAGCTACCTGTATACCAAATTTCAGCTCGATCGGTCCAGTGGTTAGAGCCGTGCGTTGATAGATCAGTCAGTCAGTCAGTCAGTCAGTCAGTCAGTCAGTCACCTTTGCCTTTTATAAATTTAGATAACTGCTATTCAATATTGTATTTGAGCAGATATCATTTCTGTTGCCCGTAATACGTTGCTGGAATATTATTAATTCGAATTGAAACCAATTGATCTCGACTTGTCAAACGGACACTGGCTTCACCTTTAACCCAGACATACTTGTACTCAATAAACATATACATTGATAGAATACTACTAAATTATTACTATTAAAATACAAATATATTATAACTAGCTTATGCCCCCGCGACTTCGTCCGCGTGGATCAAGGTTTTTCAATTCCCATTGGAACTCTGTAATTTTGCGGGATAAAATGTAGCCTATGTTTTAATCCTGGGTATGAGCTATCTCCATTTCAAGTTTCAGCCAAATCGGTTCATTCGTTGTGGCGTGAAGGAGTAACAAACATACACACAGACACACATACACATACAAACTTTCGCCTTTATAATATTAGTGTGATGCCAAAGTTTGGATGGATGTATGGATGTTTGTTACTCAATCACACTGCAACGACTAAACCTATTTGGCTGGGCACAGAGTTAGATTATAGATTGGAATAGCACATAGGCTAATAATAGGTCGAAAAATAAGAGAGTTCCCGCGGGACTCCAAAAAAACCTCAATCCACGCGTACGAAGTCGCGGATATCAGCTAGTATTACATAATTTTTTTTTATTCGATGACAAGATAGTCCTTGACTGCCATCTCATTTGATGGTAAGTGACGATGAGTCTAAGATGATAGCGGGCTAACTTGGAAAGGGCAAACCCCTTAATAATATCTATCCATGGGTGCATGATGTTTTGCATAAGCCCTGTTCAGGGGGCTGATTGAACTCAGTGCCTATCAAAAAATTAAAGCCACTGACATATATTTTTTATACATTGAAGGTTTAATTATAAAATAGTAAAGGACATTTCTCTTCAAACCTTCAATGGATAAAAAATGTCTATCGTCGTTGATAAGCACTGAGTTACAGAATCAGCCCCCTGGTCTAATGGGAAGCTTCCAAAACCTAAAACCACGTAGAAGTAGTAGCGGGTGACAGTCATAATAAATTCCCACATTTCTAAACCATAAAGCTGTTCGCTACTGAACGATACATAAAGTCATTTGCTAATTGTGTGATTGTAATATATAAATTAATTTCCCGTGTTTGCTTGCGAAATGTGACATGTAATTAAAACACAAGTTGCGTCACCCGGGCCGAACGCGCTGGGGCCATATTGAAAATTGTAATCGTGCAATAGAAATGCAATGTTAGAAATAGGCAGGGACCACGCTAAGTGTGAAATGTATTTTAATTTAAACTAGCGGACGCTCGCGACTTTGTTCAAAATTAAAAAATCAAAATCAAAATTTATTTATTTCATGTAGGCCAACTTGTAGCGCCTATGAAACGTCACAAATCTACCACCGGTTCGGAATGCAGATTCTGCTGAGAAGAGCCGGCAAGAAACTCAGCAGTTGCTCTTTTCAAAAAATTTTTTTTTTTTTTACATTGTTAAAAAAAACTAGGCTATGCACACAATGTTTCCACACAGAAGTTTCAAAAATGCACACCTACCACAACCTAACACATGTTAACATGGGTAGACACAAAGCAGACCCATTCCCGTTGGCGGCACCCGTTCACGAGCATGACGCATGATCCAGCCATTGCTTCGCTCAACCATATTTGAGATAACGTTCGCATCTTCAATTCAAAATCGACAGTTCCTAAATCCCCACAGTTTAGGTGGGGCCCTGCAGTATCAGGATTGAGGAGTTGGATCCTAAAATCCAACGATACATCGTTAACTAAAGACTACTACTTACTTGGTACCTACAATAGCTATTCAAATATTCGACAGTTACTAAATCGTCACAGTTTAGGGGGGCAGAACCCCTGCAGCAACAAGATTGAGGAGTTGAAACCCGAAGTTTTTATGGGAGCATCTCGCAAAGTTTTTGTATCGATTAAAAAAGATACGCAGCTGATCTATTAGCCCTTGAATAAAATTAAGTTTAAAATTGTTTATATCCTTCTACTCTATAAGCCTTTATTTTGTGAAGTGTATCTCGTTATATACAAGAGAAAGGCAGCTCTAGGATATTATAGAACCCCAAAGGATAAATAAAAAAGTTTACAACTTCTATACCTTTATTAATTATAATCCAAAACAGAGTAAGTTGATAGGCCATAAGTATTATTTAAACTAAGTTAATATTATAAGTTATGTCACTTCTGCCACACTCAGAGACATACAATAAATTATATATATAATGAGTCACTAGCTTATTATTATTATCACTAGATTATCACTAACAAATCGTCAAGATGACTTTGAGAGTGGAGATAAAATCTATATTAAGGGATCTAAGGATTCTGAATGTAGCACTTTCAAGACACTACTTTTATTACATCCTTCTTACGATTAAAATATGTATAATGAATTTAGAATGTCCGAAATCAATCACTAGTATTTAGTTACGCCGTTACACTAATTTGTCACTTCAAAAGTGGAAGATGAATGCACCCCGAGTCCCGACCGTGTATCGAAGAGTAATTGTAACGGCGAGATGAAAAGATCGATTCATTAATTTACACCTCCCGATCTCGAACAGGAAGTTTACGATCGGACATTTTGTCTAATGCTACTGTATTCCACGCCTATCTCCGGCCCGGTTTATTTATATTGGAACAGAGAATCGCCAGCGCAAAGCGCGGCATTCTTTCAAAGGCTCGCTGCAACTAAACTTTATCGAAGTTTTAATTGTGAACGCAGACAAAAGCGCCGTGTAATGGGCAGCTGTAAATGAGTAACAATAGAAACTACAAATACAGCGTTTTATTAAGTTGACGAGCAACGCCGCGCCGCGGCTCTAGGCGAGCGCACGTGCTCTAAGTACCAGTTGAAACGCTCCGATGTATTGTTTGTTTACCCGAATAAAACACTAAAATCCAATTCAATAACAAAGAATTAAAGATCCCAAAATAAAATTTATTGCTCGCGTACGATAAAATAGATTTATGAACGCGCGGCCCCAGCGACTTGCCCATAATATTATTAGGTACACACGGGCAAACAATTTACGCCTGAATATAATAACTACACCGCACTGTGTGCTGCGTTATGTAAATATAAACGATATTACCTACGGGAGCCAATTTCATGGGGCATACGGCAATTTCTTGGCAACTGTGATTCTTGTGGTACTGTTATGATTTCAAACGCGGATAGTTTAGGTAAAGAATTAAAAGGCGAAGTACCTATTATTGGGTATTTATTTTTGGCAGAATCGGAGTGATTACATTCTCTTTGGGCAGAATAGCTATCTGTTGACCTTTAATCAAATGTTGACAAAAACTGCCACAGATTATTTATTATTCCATCTTTTTATTAAAGTATCTAATCAAACCGCCCTAATTACTTAATTAGGGAAAAGAAATTTACGCGATTTTTGAGTTTTTTGTGTGTGATTTGTCAAATACTATCTTGATGGGCCAAATAATAAAAAAATTATATTGGATATAGAATTGTTTCACAAATAATACAAAATGCTTTTATTGTTTTAATATTGAGCAAAAATTAAATCTATTTAATCTATTACAACTTCATCATAAATAAAGTAGATTATTATAAGAGATCGAATCGGTATCGCATTATGACATCAATAATAATTCGTGCTGTCTGCTGTCAAAAGTAAAACGGTGCGGACTGAAAATTGAGAGGCCGCAGGTTCGAGCCCCACCCGTTGCACTATTGTCGTATACACACTCCTAGCACAAGCTTTTCGCTTATTTGGAGGGGATTGGAGAGTATTAGTTAACTTCAGCTTGGCTAATCGTCTTTAACGGCAGGATCTCTGAAAACAGCCTGTTTTTGATTCAATAGTAAACAATCAAATATTCTTTGTTTTGATAGGTTAAAAATATATGTTGTAGTTTAATACACGTTCTAAACTATTTTACTGTTCAAAAGTCCATATTTTGAATTTCACTCGATCAAATAATATTCCGAAAACAGTTTAGTTTTTAATTGTTTTTCAGGTTTTATTTATAGTATATTAAAGTTAAACTAAAAAAAATGACAAAAAATAGGCAATAGGCAATTTTAGAAGAATATTTTACCGTTAATTTTTTTCTAAAAAGTTTTCTTTTCTTTATCATGACTGTTTTACTTTCTTTATAACAAAGTGGCTCGTGCCTTTAATAGCTCGCAAGGTACTGCGGCCGAAGATCGTGCCCTTAAAAAAAAATGCTCGGCTGGAGTACGAGTATAATAATGGTTATGTTTATGTTGGCCGCAAGATTCCGCCGCTACAGGGACACTGACATGACGCGTTGCACCAAAATGACAGTGCGTACACGCGGCAGACGTATTTAAAAAACGTCTGCGGTTCCCTTCGTCAACAGCACTTTCGAAATATTTACCTCAAAATTACGAAAAATGACGAATGATTTTTTTTGTTCGTTACAATTTTAATTTTAACCTTTTTTTTAACCGACGAAAAAAAGGAGGAGGTTCTCAATTCATCGCGCATATTTTTTTTTACCTGACTACGGCAATGCCAAAAGGCAGTGTTATAAATTTTAGAAGTCTATGTATGTAACTATACATTTAGTGGCGCCTTAACTACTTAGCTGATTTAGAAGAAAGTGGTGCTAACCGATTCTTCCCATTGAGACTATGAGAGTAAGGGAATGCACCTGTGTTTGCGCACACACTTGTGCACTATAATATTTCCCGCGCAGATGGCCAACTCTGTGGAGATTGGCCGCCGTGGCCGGATTCGGTCGGGAGGACATTACTATTATATTATTATTTATTGTATTACCAGAAATTATAAGTATTTTTTTCTCTCTTTACAGGCAAAATTGCTTGAAAATTCTCACGCATGGCTCGGTGCCTCCACATCTTCGATTGCAGGTCAGTTGAATTTTTTAAACTTTATCAAAATGTACTGTTTTTATTGCACTGTTGATTTTATGCTGCTTTCATAGAAGGTACATTATATAGTCCAACAATACGATTTATGATAACATCCTGTTCGACACTTTCATCTGCCACTTTTCTTCCCGATCAGGGCCTATACCTACTAACCAAAGCTTAAAGCAACATTATTTCAATAGAAATTTTGTTTTGAGATTACTGACAATATTAAAGTGATTACTTTTAAGGTCAGATGTCATATTTAATGACAATCTTAGAGTGATTACTTTGAGGTCAGATGTCATATTTAATGACAATCTTAGAGTGATTATTTTAAGGTCAGATGTCATACTTAATGGCAATCCTAGAGTGATTACTTTAAGGTTAGATGTCATATTTAATGACAATCTTAGAGTGATTATTTTAAGGTCAGATGTCATATTTAATGGCAATCCTAGAGTGATTACTTTAAGGTCAGATGTCATATTTAATGACAATCTTAGAGTGATTACTTTAAGGTCAGATGTCATAATTAATGACAATCTTAGATTAATTATTTTAAGGTCAGATGTCATATTTAATGGCATGTAAACTTTAAAGTGATTTAGGTTTACATTGAATGACACGTCAAAACAATTTTAAAATAATACTGCTTTAAGCTTTGGTACGCAGATTTAAGATAGGTAGGCTATCCTAAATCTACACGTTGGTAATAGAGGCCCGGAAAAATTTCTCAGCAAAAAAAAAAAGTTTGTGAGAGAAAGGCTTTTCGCATATAGACCACCGTCCTGCAAACGCAGATTCCATAATATGATGATTTATAATATCTATGTTAGTCTGCGCCTGTGGTAACCAAGATGTATCGTAATGAAAATTGTTGGACTACAGCATAGCGCTTGGAAATTGTATGAATTCCGTTGACCCCAGATTGTTCTTTTCTTTCGAGGTCAAGTAGAATTACCTTTTCCTTTAAAATCATTTATTTGCTTGTTTCTATGATATTTTATTAGCGATAAGCGCCCACTTCGATGTTGCGATATCAATAAATTATATCAATCACGCAAATATTGAAATACAAACTCGTATATACGGTATGTGAATAATATATAAAGTTGCACGTCGGCTGCCTTTATAATTTTCTAATTCTATAGCACTATAATCCGTACAAATAATGTATCATTTTATAATATACAAGAGTGCCGTGAGAAAATGTTGGGAAAGAGAACGCCCTGTTTTCACTGTAGTTCTTTATCGATAGAGAGACGATAGCAGAAAAAGTATACATATAGAATAGAATAGTTTTTCATTCAAATAAACTTTTAAAAAGTGAATCTAGCACTGGTTCAGAATGCCGTTCCAACCGAGAAGAACCAACAAAAAACTCGGAATGAGAAATTAGCTTAGTCGAAATTACAAAATAAGCTTCGATTAAAATAATTAAAATCAATTTATGGCATGCCGTAAACTATTTAAATTTCGACCCTGATAAGTAAAAACTTATAAAATATTCATTTACACTTCAAAGACGTAATACATTAATTATAGACAAAAAAGCATAAATCTAAGCCATCAAAAATAAAAATATATATTACTCCTCATAAAAAGTCACGATAGTAAAAAAGTATGTCAATATAGTTTTTAAACAAATAAAATAATATTGTAAAAGCTTCGCGTGTTCCCTTACTCAAAGCCTTTGTTTTAGCTTGTCATACAACGAAATTGCCACCAACTCCCTGACTATTTTATTGTTTAATAAAATGTTACAGTTCTAGATATAGTTATCTAGAGTACATACCGTATGTTTAATGCCCGTATTATTTGTAAAACAGATATGTAATTATATTACGTTGCATTGTTATTCGTGCGTAGCCATCATTCGTGCAATAAAATAATTTACAGTATACTTCTTGTTACTCGATCATAGTATCACAGTACAACTACTACAACAACTAGGAGTATCTTCTTCTTGAAAATAAAACTCATGCTGTTATTGACATAATTATATTGTTTCTTTGCTGCAATAATGTTTTATCTCGTAAAAGTGATAGTGATTTTTAATCCGCGACAAAAAAAGAGAGATGTGGTGTATCTGCGTGTCTGCCCGTTCCCTGTAGCTCCTCAACGAATTTACAAGACCAAGACATGGCAACCTTGAGCTGATACTGCAGCATTAGTAGTACGTAGTATCCCAATTCCTCAGCGACAAACAGCAGATATTGTGTTTTGGGCATATTAGAATGATCTCATTGATCGATGGTTTAGGTATGGTTTAGATAGATTATGAATTGTGATTGAGATCGAGGAGGGAGATGTAATGATGGAGCAGTAAATCCGGCCATAGCTTCACATGTCAAAAGTAAATTCACGAGTTTACTATAAAAACAAAATGTAAGATTTTGAAAATCTAAAAACCGTTAGACAATTTTATATCTATACTAATATATGAAGCTGAAGAGTTTGTTTGTTTGAACGCGCTAATCTCAGGAACTACTGGTTCGAATTGAAAAATTATTTTTGTATTGGATAGTCCATTTATCGAGGAAGGCTTTAGGTTATATAACATTACACTGCGACTAATAGGAGCGAAGCATCAGTGAAAAATGTTGCAAAAACGGGGAAAATTATCCATATTTAAAATATATTCTTTTAAAAACTTCTTAATCGCGATAATAACAGAAATTGACGCGGGCGAAGTCGCGCGCAACAGCTAGTTATAAATAAAAGTCGGTATTTTTGAGATGTTGTTGTTGCAGTAAATGAGCGATATAAAATGTAGTCTGGACTATTTTAATTCTCATTTGTAGAATTGTTAGTTATTTTATTGTTCAATGTAACAATGCGATACAAAATTGCATTCTGTCCTATTCTCATTTCATATAGACATTGTATCTAATAATTTCCTACCTGTTTAGATAGCTAGTTTCAAATTTGACTATCTAACCCCGAACAGACAATGTTTTGTGTGTATTTTCTATGAGTGGACATTGAATATAAATTATATTATGTATTTACTATTAACATACTGCTATTAATGTATAGGGAACGAAAACGCATTATATTGAATCGTAAATCGTATTCAAATACATAGATTGGGTAATAGGTATTCTATATCAAAAATAAGCATAAATACTTATTAACATGATTAAACATAAATAAAATCCGAAAAATAGCAACGTAAGCTCTTATGACTGAAAATAAAAAGCTAAAAATAAATTCCACTTTCCATCTCTCTCACAAAAAGATTCAGCCCGTCTTCGTAGTCTTTCGTATATTTTTGGTCTTGGTCTCTCTCTTTAAATGATCCCAAATTATTTTATTACCAATAAAGTAACAATGGTAACAGTTATTAGATTAATTCCCCTTACAGTTACGAAGCGAAGTTAAAAAGCTTGTAAAAACAGAGCGTGAGACGCGCTCCTCAGTCATAACTCAAAAATTATGAGTATTGTAGTTATTAACCAACGATCTCTCTATTACCTGAAATACATTATTCGTACGAGTTGTGTATAGTTTGTTTACACGTAGCGTTGTTGCTTTTATCTGTCGACTAGAATACCACGGTCATACCCTGAAGTTGAAAGCACCCACGTGGACGCAGAGCCAGCTTCAAGAGGCGATACAAGCCGTCGTCACTCAACGCATGAGGTTCACACAGGCCGCCACGCACTACGGAATCCCCAAAGGAACCTTGTACGACAATATATTAGGGAAATCCAAACGTATGGCAGTGTTAGACGAGGCCGGGCTGCAGCCAAGCGAGGAAAGAGCCATTTTAGACTTCTGTTGCGAAACTAGTGTCTCTCCGTACAATAGACGAACTAAGAAATCCTTAGCTGAAGTGCTAGCTTACGTCGAGAAATTAAGAAGAAGTAGAGAGCCGAGTTTCGCTTTCATAGGTCTGACTGGGTTTCGATGGTGGTGGGCGTTCTGTAAAAAGCATTCGATTGTCTCTCTTTATTACGAAGTAGCAACGAAGGCTAAAAATTCTAAAGTAAAAAATGAAAGCCATACTACTGATGATGAGTGTTAGTCATTGTTTTTATCATAGTAGATTATATAATGTTATGTAAGTCTTGTATATATCAAAATACCTATAAGTAGTTTATTTTGCTTTGGTTAAAGTGAGGTAAATTCTTCCGCACCTTTTACGTCAACGAACTTGCCCATATATTGTCAGAAATTGCCTGTCAGATATTTTTGAGGACATGAGATCCGACAAACGCGCTTCCAAATTTTTTCTGTCCGAAATTTCTAATCGTTCGCGGTTGCAACAACTCTTGATTAGCGTGAAATTCGCCTTATTTTGACTGAAGCTAAGTTCTTTTACATTTTCTTTTAAATACCTGTAAATTAAGCTATGCTTTAGAATGGATTATTAAAACTTATAGTTTTTGTTGTAGGTATAATAAGTTGGTAAACGATGACGTTTAGATTTGTAATGTTTAGGGGCCAATTTTACCAGCGTGATATAAGTCTTATCCGAGCGTAAAGATATTTTAGCATATTTTCAATACAAAAACTGTCAAAATATCAAATTCAAATCGGTGCTTAGTTGTAAGTATTAAGTTCTTTAGGAAACTAGGATAATTTAAAAGTTTAGATTAAATTAAGCAAAACTATTTTCCTACTACTTTTATAATAATTATTATTAATAATTGCCAATAGTCATTGGGGCAACAGCTATTTAGGCATTGCGCGTTTGGCCATGCTGGTAAGTACGGGCAGTATTGCTAGCAGGTTGAGCGCATATTACTGACTGATTAAATTTAATTAATGTAATCAAGTAAATCATCAGTGCAAATTCATATTTTACTTAAGTGCCTTACTGGCAATATTGGTCTGTGTTATACTATAGTTAATTACAATACTAAGCTTTATAGACACTCTTGTTTAGAAGAAATCTTATTCTAGCATTTAAATATTTGGTGATAAGAGAAGTTTCTCCCTAATTTTGACATTTTGACAGAATAATCAAATCACAAATAACTACGTGTCTTAGAGATAGCTACTATGGATTATATACGAAGCTATAAAAGGCGTTTATGTCAAAAACTGATTTTACCCAGAAATTATTTATCGAAACATCCCGACATGAATATAAAATGAGCGACTCAAAAGAAGTCAAAACAACAAAACAACTATTACCATCAGTAGAAAAAGCTGCCTTTTCGCTAAATGCAGGAACAGTAATAATATACAGATAACATTCGATCGCGGCCAGTACATCGTTAAACCATCTTTTAACACATGGAAACGTAAAATAATTTAAAATAACCTTAACTGTTCAACACATAGGGTCGAAAATGAAACGAGCATTCATTAAAATAAAAAGTAATTAGTAAGGGGTTACAGGACAAACGCAGCCACCTGTGAACCGTTATAGTTCGAGGAAAGGAACTTCACCCATAATCGCGGTGGGTCACTTGAGTTTTAACAACTATTCTTTACCATAAAAGCTTCACAGTGTATTTTTTATTTGACAAACCAATAATATATATGCACAAATATAAAAATATAAACAAGTATATAGTTAGGGCTATAAAAATTAATTAGAAATTATGATTGTAATGAAAACTGCGTCTTATATTCAGATAAAATCAAATTCCGTCTGTAATTACTGCGCACACAATCCGCCAATTGCCAATATGTAATAGAGATGGGCGGTCGCATACGAATAGCTATGTTATCGAATTATTATTATTCGATTTTAAAAATGGACTATTCGAATAATTTAAATCAAAAGAACAATTTCAATTTAAATATCTATTTTGAGTAGCGAATGTATAACTGTTCCAAATACGTAGGGATTTGTAAAGACTAAAAATTCATCCCAAATGAAAGGTTAGCAAACTGCACAGTTTGCCTACCTTTCAATTGGGATGAATTTTTGGGATTTACGGTAGTGTTCCACAGTGTCGTGCATAAGATGTACAAAGCCTACCCCTAAGCTTTTATAACCCTTACTGGAGATTTTCTCCGTTTTATATCATCTGCCCGCTTAATGCCTACCCTGTATGCACGCCACTGGCACTGGTGCATAAATAAATAATAATTATTGCTAAGTAGACCATATTATCTACTAGAAGGGGAAAAGTAAATTTTATACGAATGAATCATGATGCATATACTAAATGATCAATTTCATCGTGTTCATCATTATAGTTATAAGTACTAACCACGGCCGTCTACTTACTATATAGAATTATTTTATTATTCTATTATTAAGTATAGTAGTTATATAATTATATTCATATTATATTATTATTTCATCATTCGACTTTATTGGAACATTCGCCCATCTCTTGAATGTAATTTAATGTCTACACGTACTAATACAATTATAATACTGAAATATGTAATCCTGATACACTAGTAGCGATTTTTAATTAAGATAATATCAATTTAGAGAAATCGGATCTTCTATCTCATAAAAGTGGTTAACTTTGAGAGTTAATTTAATTTGAATGAGTACTATTATTAGTATTTGAACTGTTATGTGTATTATTCTTAAAAAGTTACTTGAATTATAATATATATTAATTTGTATGGTGAATACTGCATATATGAGGTATTCCATCAGATTTTTTATATAATAATTAAATTATAATTAAAGAATACTTACTTAGCCATCCATGCGAAGCCGAGCCGAGTATTTTGATCAAGTATAGTAATTTTAAAAGTATTTTTGTTATGGTATTAAATTTTTACCATATTGTATAATTTATGAACTTAATTTACTGTGATTTTTATAAATAAAACTAGATTTTAGACGATAAATTAAATTAGGATTTTTTGTATTCTCTTGATTATATTCTCTCGGCTCAAGCATATGTTTGCAGAAATTATACAGGTCAAATTTATAATTATATAAAGGGACATGTTAACGAAAACTTCGTGAAGAAACTTATAAAATGTCTGAAAAAATTACAAATAGCACTTATTTCGTAAATGATGAGTTCCCGATATTGAAATTTTTGTGCACGCAATGTATTACGTACAATGCGATTACAACCCTTTGCGATCAACGAAAGCCGATATCTACTGCTCGTCGCAAGCGGCCGGTGGTTTGTATTTTAATATAGGTACTCAGATGGAGACATGAACTGTTTTGAACTTTGATGGATAGCTACAGAACCATAGATTACATAGACAATTTCATGTTGTAATTAATAAGAAAAAACTTTTCAAAGTCATGAAAAGATCTATGAAAAATTCTAACGCTATACTCGACTGAGGATCCTTATCATGAATTAAATCCCTCACTCAGAATCACGTATTAAATCCCTGGTTTCAGTTTTCGTTAGCATGTCACCCTGTAATTGTTAAGAAACTAGGTTGTTTTAGGCTAATATTAATGGTTATAATTTTTTTTTTTGTAATTCGGCCAATACCGAATATTGAACACTATTCGGCCGAATACCGAATACTTAAAAGCAAGAGTTAAAAATAATTTAATAATAATAAATATAGACAGTAACCCAATCTTATAGCTTTAATTTTAGAATTTGCGTTATTTGGGCCAAATAATTTTGACTGAATATTCGGTATTCGGCCCGACACTGGATATACTAATAAAAATGTGATTTGTGAAAACAACTGCATGTGTTGTGAACTTGTGATGTTCTTTTTTTTAGTTTTTATAAAAAAAATAGTAGGTATTTATGCAAACACAATAGGCAGCAATAGGAATTAGTTTTGTCACGATTCACTTACATAAACAAACTTGATACCTACACATAATAATATAATAGAACATACGAGTAGCATTGGTCGATGTTGCGCAGGTATTCGACATTGCTTGAATAAGCTTAATAATCCAGTAAATCCAGGCAAGATCGGTGTCGAGAAATCTGTCGAATTCTGTATGTTTTCGTACATGGTGTGATACAAAATAGCTGCCCTACTGCTAAAAATATGTATGTTACGGTAAATGTGATTAATGTGGTAATTATTAATAATTACCTCATGATTTGATAAATTTGGCAAAAAAAGGGTAAAAACTATGAATGTCATCACTTTTGCCGGTTATAAATAATAATTCACTACTGTCTTCAGTAAAAGTGATAAAACAAATGAGATACGAACTGTCCGTTGAAATCCGCCCTCCGACCTTTCTTTAACGTAACCATTAGTAAAGATTTTGTGCTGTATTTCGGCGTGGTTATAAAAAAATAATCACGGGAAAAATGTAATATATTACCAAAAGTAAGGTGTAATTATTAATAAAGATTAAATAATTTTATTATTAATATTTTCAGTTAATTACAATTACCGTAACGTAATACTCAGTGCTCCTAATGTAGATACATTATGCAGTAAAAACAGTTTTTAACTAGTAGATGAAATATACAAAACTTTTTGTCGTTTTAAAACAGTCATTTTGTAAACTTACACTGCATGGATAAAATATTTTTGTATTTTTTTTAAATAATAATTATTAATATAACTCGTAATAAAATTTTGCCATCAGGAGAGACATGTTTTTCATTTATTTTAATGCACTGCTAATCTTTTTTCTTAGTTATAGATTTTCCTGAGGTCAGTATTTAGGTGTTTTGTATTTGTTATTATTTGCATGCATTATAGATTTGTGTTTTAAATTGATAAATCATAATAGTCAATTTATTTATATATAAGATGATGTCGGTACATAACTTTATTTTTCTACCTAGCTAATGCTCGCGACTTTGTCCGCACGTATTTTTTAATTCCGCGAGATTTCTTTTCGTCTTGTTTGTATCCTAGTCTCTCCCAGGAATCACAATCATCTCAATGGCAATTTTCGTGAAATCGGTTTAGTATTAAGACCGTATTGTCCCTTACATGAAAAGTTATTGTGTTGCAAAGGCACCCTTATTAACTCCGAAATTAAATAGAGTCTAAGTAATTCTTTGTGTAATCCTTCACACAGCTTGTGAAAGTTCCTTCAAATTCGGTACAGACACTCTGACAATGAGCCCGTACAAATAGACAGGCTATGGTTGAAATAATCATAAATAGGTATTAATTTATTAAGAGGCAGTTTTTTTTAAATCACTGACAGTCACTTTCATATATTTTTTTTTATTTTTATTATAAGATAGGCTTCCGCTTGACGACAATCAATGATGTAAAGCATTGATGAGGTCTAGGTTGGAGCGCGCTTGCCTAGACAATGCCTATTGACTCTTGTCTTGAAGGTACTCAGATTATACGTGGCCGGAAACACAGAAGCTGGAAGATATTGTTTATTTTTAACTGTTGTTGTAGAATATATATTAATTTGTATATCACGTTTTGTAATTAAGTATTAAAAAAAACTTAATAGGTTTATAAATACATATCAAAAATTCCTATTAGGTTATTTCCTTTAAGTGTAGGTTAACACTTCAATAAAAAATTAAAAAAAACTGTAAGTTAAAATAACGTTATTTACAGACATCCGGATATATTTTCATTTAGGTATTTCGAAAGATTTTAATATTTAAGGGCGAGTCTACATTAAATAACACGATATAAAATATTATTGATTTTGGACTTAATTCGTTATTTAATGACATAATTATGATATTACGTATGATACGAGTACGTACCAATGTTTCAGTTGTTTCAACTAAAACATTTATCGTGGTATGTAATCGTATAAAATATCATAATTATGACAATTAATATTACGTTGCGACCAAATTGTTAAAAATGACTAATTAAATGCTATATCAGTTAACACAATAAAATTGTTTATTGTTGCCCTTTAGCTCGGTTCACAGTTTGGATACAATAACAACATTATAACATATTTTGTATTATGTTATGTAGTGTAGATTCACCCTTATGCGTTTGTGAGATAATATAATAAACGTATGTTAAATTGTAATCATTTATAACGTGTTCTATATTTAGTTGTAATGTCATTTTTAAGGGTGAAAATACCGGTGATAAAATATAGTACCTACCACTAGTTGATGCCTGCGACTTCGTTCGCGTGGATTGAGATTTTTAATTCCCGGCTGAACTGTCTTATTTCCCGGGATAAGTGTTATTCCAACTATCATCTAAATCGGTGAGAAATTTCAACAAAATTCGTTCAGTCGTAGCGGCGTGATTGAGTAACAAACATCCATACATCCATCCAAACTTTCGCATTTGGGTCGTTCTACTTTTCTACCGACAATAGTCTGTCTTTCTTCTTATTATGGCATCTCGTTGGAGTATTAATATAAACGGTTTTTTATTCGGTTCGAATAAACGTCCATATTTTTCTTATCTATTAATATTATGTCATTTTTCATGTTCTCTAACCAGCATAATATTTTATACGTTCGTTTTCCGTATAATGCCGTGACAGAGTGGTAAACTGAAATGTGGTCTCTACAGAAAAAGGCCACTTTGTCACATTATTTTTTCAAAAACCAACATTAAAAAAGAATCAATATTAGCTAGGAAGGAAACTTTAATTAGTACTAATGAAAACACAGATGCAGTTTTTTTTAAATCCCACACATAAAACACAATTATAGATAGTTCAAAAACCAAAAAAACAGAAAAACGTCGTTTCATTGTCGGTAGAAAAGTAGAACGACCCATTTATAATACCTGTTCGCGCCATAACGCGGTTTTAGTCTATGTCATTTGACCATTGAAATTTGACATTTACATGACGGGCGTTTGCCACACGTCAAATGTCACTTGATGATGAACTCAATTGTAAAACGGAGTGATTACATTCTCTTTGCAAAGAGAATGTAATCACTCCGTTTTACTCAATTGAGTTGTTCTTGACTTGTCCTTTTCCTTTTCCTCCTTCAAGAAAAATCCTTTTTTGTGTGATGAGGATATAAGTAGGAGTCCTCTTAATACAATCTCGATTTTGAATAATGTACTTTGAAACACTACCATCTACCGTGCTACTCTTGTTCTTTTTCAAAATTATGTTAACACGAGCCTTTTCCTTTCCAGCAGATAGCTACCAGTACCAGCTGCAGTCGATGTGGCAGAAGTGCTGGAACACCAACCAGAGCCTCGTCCATAACCTAAGGTTCCGCGAGCGTGGACCCTTGAAGTCCTGGAGACCAGAAACCATGGCCGAGGCTATATTCTCAGTACTGAAGGAGGGGCTGTCCCTCTCCCAGGCAGCTAGGAAATACGACATTCCGTACCCAACGTTCGTGCTGTATGCCAACAGAGTGCATAACATGTTGGGGCCCAGCGCAGACGGCGGTGCAGGTATGTTTCATTTGGTATATTACAAGATGGTGGCAAATGAATGTCGTACCGATACGTTCGACAGCACTTGTACAAGTTTATTTGGATAAAAAACTATTCTATTCTATAGCAGAAGACTTTTTTAACCGACTTATAAAAAAAGAGGAGGTTCCCAATTCGACGCGTATGTTTTTTAACCGTCTTCAAAAAAAGAGGAGGTTCCCAATTCGACGCGTATGTTTTTTAACCGTCTTCAAAAAAAGAGGAGGTTCCCAATTCGACGCGTATGTTTTTTAACCGTCTTCAAAAAAAGAGGAGGTTCCCAATTCGACGCGTATGTTTTTTAACCGTCTTCAAAAAAAGAGGAGGTTCTCAATTCGACGCGTATGTTTTTTTTTTTGGCGATGTTACTCCATAACTCCGTCAAATCTGAACCGATTTTAATAAAAAAGAATTTTTGAAAGGACGTATCGTCAGGTTGGTCCCATTTAAGTTTGGTGAAGATCTGATGAATATCTTCGGAGATGGAGGACGGAACTCCTCAATGAATAAGAGCAAATCGCTCGTAATCAGAGTGTGTGTAGTGCCTAAATAGAAACGATGAAACCGATGCGTGACGCTGACCCGACTTCAACATACGTGTACAAACTAAAATACTTTTAAGTGGGGTTTGAAGTCAGTTTTTTTAATATTTTTTTTATAATATTATTATTGCTCATGATCTCGTCCGAATAGAGTTCCTTTAAAATTCCTTTTTTAACGATTTTTTCGCGATGAAGTGTCCTGTGCCACTCCCTAGGTCTTCAACAATATTCATACATAAGAAGATGATACGTAGTTCTGTCTGTAAGACTAAAAAGATTAATATTTTATTTCCCCTTTTTAGTTTCTTTTATCGTCGGTTAAATTTTTTGTAAAAAGTAATTATTCTACTGACCGGTTTACCTTACTGTTTCGACTAGCTTTCTTTTTCGATTTTTAAGTAATTCGGAAAAAAAAATCAGTCCTAACTACCATAGTTTTCTAGAAAAAGTCTTCAAACAACGATTGGAATGGTATGTCCCAAAACAGGCCCAAAACTTTAGAAGGAATTTTCCGATTACAACATTCATTTGCCATCCGCCAAGCCTTTGACACGGGTTCCTGATTGAATTGGGCATCGTGTCGTTTGTCGGAAAGCATATAGTGTTAACTTTGTAGGCAAATGTTAAAAATAACTACGACCATAATTTACCTACTTAGTACTTATCTATAAAATAGATAAGTACTAAGATCTAGTTCAAAATCATTGTATTGTTGTCCAAGATACAGTCAGGAACCTGTGAATAAATAAATAATTCTTGTATTATTATCAACATGATAATGAATTGCGTGAAATGGCTCTAAGAAAAAGTCTCGCGAACTGTTGTTCTCTCTCTCTCACACACACGATCTATTAACTCCAGAAAGAGAAAACAATACGTAGGTCATTACTAATGACCATAATAAGGCAGTGAGTGATTAACACGCAATTCTTGCTTCATGTATTCAGTGTATAAGTTAATTATTATTGGAAATTAATTAATATAATTAATTATTTATTACCTATTGCATAGCGAACTGTTTTTATATGTGCGAATGCTAACTAGATTAAGACTTCCTTTGGAATAAGTACCTAACAATGCGTTTGCGATTTTTCTTGTTGTACCTACTGTGTAATGCTTTTTAAGTAATGACCCGCCCAATGCCTTTGTGGTACAAGTGCTCCACGCAAGGGCATGCCCTTAAGCCACTAACTAAGCTCTGTAATTAATCTATGATTAACACTGGAAAGGCGCTGTCCTACCTGGTTTTACACCTACTTCATTAACGCAATTTCGGCGCTGTAAGCACTGAGCAGATACGAATGTCTCTGTAACTAATAGGTAATAATGCAAATGGCCCACCGACCTCTATAATTATTTTAATCTATGATTTCATTGTTGTTGTATTATATAGATTTCATAGATTAATTAATATAGAGTCGATGCGCCATTTGCATTATTACCTATTAGTCCTTATTAAAAAGACATTCGTATGTCAAATGTGACGCTACAAATTGATCCATAATGACAGCTTATCATTTGTATAGGGTTGACAAATCCAGTATTAATCATAGATTAAAAATAGAGATCAGTGTCTTAAGCGGAGTAGCAAACGGAGCAACGAGCGGCAAACAAACGTTTCTCGCTTGATACGTTTGTAACGTATCAAGCGAATATAGAGCAGTGGGGTTAGTATGAGATTTCATTCGATTGATCGTACTCGTATTCGATGGCATTAGTATCAGAGTAAAATGAACCTTAACATCATTGATTTAAAATCACAAATTCAGTACAACCGATTTTAATTTGAAGCGTAGTCGTATGTATAACAACGTATGCACGGAAATGAGCTTTAATTCAATGTTGTTACGGTCTATTTTACTGTGACGCTAACGTCATCCAATATGAATACGATAAATCGAACTAAATCTAAGGACCTTTGCACACCACGTTTTTTAAACGCGCCGTTGACGCGCGTTTTAGAAACGTGCGTTGACGGCGCGCTTTTTTATCCTACAGAGCAGTTGGTATCGATGTCCTTTGTATCGATCCACACGCGCGTTAGCATCGCGTTTGTATCGCTACAAACGCGCGTCAACGACGCGTTTAAAAAACGTGGTGTGTAAAGGCCCTTATACTAACCCTACAGGCCACGAATAAAGCGGCGCGACGCGATCGCGACGGCGGCGCGTTGGCATGGCTCTTGCCTCCCTTTACGGCGTTTACGGGCGTAAAGTGCCAGTAATCATCCGGGATTCCAGATTTAATTCCATCTCATCAATCATCATTGTAAATACATACTATGCAATTAATAAATGAATATGACTGCTTGCCCATTTTCAGCTAAAACATTATCGAACAAAACTGAATAATATAAAACAATAATTGATATAAATTCATTTAAATGTAGTTAATTGTTCATATACCAGATATATTTGTATAAACCAGAGATCACGGAGTAAAACATTGAACTTCATTGTATGTATAAATAAATGGCCTATCGCGTGTTCCCGAGATTAGCGGTAACAAACAGACAGACAGACAAAAAAAAATTGTTTTCTTGTTATAAGTACCGTATTTACTTTCGTATGTAGTTAGTAAAAAGCTGTTCTTTTGATATTACAAACAGACATTTCAATTTTATTTATTTGTATAGATTTAACATCACGGTACGACCCTTAGAAATCGAGCAAAAAGAGGGAAAGTAAGAAAATACGTTAAGCGAAAACGAATTACTGAACGGGCGGTTAACCAACGAGAGCCGAACCGAAGGCTACTTTTCATTTTGGACAATCAAAGATATACACGTAGGATTAAATACTCGTAAATAAAATCTACGCGGACGAAGTCGCGGACAGCAGCTAGTGTTGTCATAAAATATCTTCGATCAATAATGTACAAGATATTATGCAGTCCCATAATCTGATTTCAAAAGTGTTAGTGAAAAATAAGAAAGAAACAAAATAATATTTCCTTCAAACTTCTATAAATCTTATGTACACTAAACTTATTATAACTTATGATTAGTATTTTACCAACTCTTGAAAATACTGCGGCATCCTAAGACGTGTTCGAATTTCTTACTGTGGGGTTAGTATAAGATTTAACTCGCTTGATCGTATTCGTATTCGATCATATTAGCGTCAAAGTAAATTGAACCTTAAATACATTGCATTAGGCACAATTTCATGTGTGCATTATTATACGTTTACATATACTCATTACGGATACACACCAAATTAAAATCGATTGTACTGAATTTGTGAGTTTAAATCCATACAGTTATGGTTTATTTTACTTTGACGCTAATGTGATCGAATAGGAATACGATCAGTCGAATTAAAACTTATACTAACCCTATTGAACCTAGCAATCGTGAGCGAGAACCATCGAGTACATTATTGATCAAAGAAGATTTTGTAACCAAAAATCACAATATTCCCGAGAGTTTTTTGGGGTAATATGTAAAACTTAGTTCTGTCTTAAAAACATGAACACGAGACAGTCAAGAAATTGTGCTTTGTCTGTTCACGCTTTACGGTTGTGACTCGTTGCAGATTTGAGACCAAAGGGTCGCGGGCGGCCTCAGCGCATCCTGCTGGGCGTGTGGCCCGACGAGCACATCCGAGGCGTGATCCGCGCCGTCGTGTTCCGCGACTCGCACGCCGCCCACGCCGCGCACGCCACGCACCACATCAAGGAGGAGGTGCTCCCCGTCTATCCTGCCATTACGGTCAGTATTGCGCTCACCCCGCTCCCGACTCGATTAGACCTATTTCTTTTCCTCGATAAAACACACGTCCGAATGAAAACGCTCCCTTTGTTCACGCGTTTGATTCATTGCTTTTTAATGACCTCCATATTCCTTGTGCTAATGCGAACGTGCCCGCGAACTGCAATTGGCTGAGCGATTATTGTCATTCTATATTTAATTGGAGTTTTCGGGGTCATTGTAATAATTTCTTTTGTCGTTCGAGTGTGTTAGGTGTGTTATAGCTTACTTGTGTACGCCGTAGCTTTGCGAAAGATTGTGATAGAAATCGTACGGGTTCTCAATTCCGCGAATGCGTTTTACAGGATGGCATGACCGCGGTGCAGAACGCGTATCCGGTGCCGTGCGGCAACGGGCGCGAGGGCGGCGTGTCCCCGAACGCCGCGGCCGCCGCCGCCGTGGCCGCCGTGGCACATGGCCTGCGTCGACAGATGTGCAACATGGTGGTGGCCGCGCAGAGGCCGCCCGACCACCCGCAGCACCTCGGCCTGCCGCCGCTGCCGCTGCAGTCGCCGCGCCTGCCCTCGCCGCTCTCCGCCGGCCTGGAGTCCCCGCTGTGCTCGCCGCCGCCCCCCGGTCACGCGCTCGAACCTCCCAAGCCCGCCGACCCCTTCCGCCCCTTCGCCTCGCCCCGTCCTGACAGCCGCTACAGCGAACGCGACGTGGTCGCGGAGATGACCGACATGGGGCCGCCTAAGACTCCGATATCGATGGCCAAGAATGGCAAGGAGCTGTCGTCGCCGCTGCCGGTCAAGATGGAGCCACCGCCGGCGGAAGCGCGCGCCGAGAACATCTGAAGCGAGGCCGCGGGCGCGGCGCCGGTGCACGCGCCGGTCGGCGTTCCCCCGCCGCTGCCCGCTTACCCGTACTTTGTCCCCAACCGCAACTCGGTCGGCTACTTCTAAAGCCGAGGCGAGCGGTCGCGCGGAATGGGCGCGGAGCGAGAGCGGCGGACGGGGCGACGCCGCGACGACGCCGCGACCGCGACACCGCGCCGCTCTCGCTTCGTCGAGACACAAGTATTTAATCATGATTGTATCGGCATTACTTTATTATATTTGATTAATTAATTATTATTATTTAAAGTGGACTCGCTGTGCAATACATTGCTTGTTGTTTAGTTACGGATTTCGTATTATTATGAAGGATTATTTTTAGTTTAATTACCTATTATTATTAGTTTTTGTATACATCGTTCGTTTTTGTATGTTTCGATTACACATTGAATGTTTTGCTTATGGAGGCGCCGAGCGCGCCCGTGCGCTCTCCCGTAGGACTAATGTTACGTGTAAGCTTATAACAACTTAGATCCATCTGTGAACGTAGAGATATCAAAATTTAAAACATTTGGCCGGATTCAAAAGACTGTTTGGTATACCTATTCATTATAAATCAGCTACCTACATACATTATGCATAAGACAAAATCATGAATATAAATTAGACCTAGTTGTACGTTTAAATTAAAGCATAGATGTATGTTTCATTTTATCGTGAGGTCGATGTCAATTTCTCTATAGCAGGATAGCGGTGTTGTTGCTTGCGGCTTCCCCGGGCGCCTCAGTCCGCTGGGGTTCTACGAGTAGACTTAGAGATCGCCAAATGTAACATAGATGTATCTTTAGCCAGTAGTGATTGTTCCAAATGTTAGGCTAATTAGAGTTCGGGGCTCGACCGACCTCTCAGCATTAACTTCGAATATCATATCGATGTCGCTAAGCTTCCTGTGTCTCTAAAGTTCCTCGTGCCTATCGAGCTACTCTATTTAGCAATTAGATAACAAATGCCGATTGCAACACTAGGTTTCCGTTGACTCGAGTTAATCTCGCTGTCAACATTTCGAACTACATCTCCATAGAACATTTACTGAGAATAAATATCTATAATCCAACGTTTACTCAAATGATAAATTTTGCCGCGCTTTACGATGTCTATTGCCAGTACTACTATAATAATAGATTTTAAGAACGTAATTAAAGTACATATACATTTCCTACTAGTGTTGCGATCGCTAAAAATTACAAAAACATAATAATTGTGTATCGATGTTATTGATGTAAAAGATCATTGGTTAATGTAAGGAGGAACATCGGCTTGCCCATTTTAGTTTTAGGAGCACCAAAATCGCTAAGCATTCGACGTATTAACATCATTCGTCTGCTAACCTACCTGTTGCGTAGCTCTAGAGTACGTCTACATTTCAATTAACTTAGATTAGCTGGGTAACTTATTCGTAGCAGTCAGTATTCTCGCCGACGACTGGCCAGTGGCCACCGACCCGTGGCCGTCGTGGCCGTCGTCGTCGTCGTCGCCGTCGTAGGTCCCATCGACTGTCACAGCGAGGAAGCTCCGGAGCGATTCAGTGTCGTTGGCGCGAATACGTATTATAAGGTGTATATGTACAAATTTGTTTTAACACCTTCCTGTTAAAAAAAAATTATTTTTATTACACACTTTCGGCGGGAAAAATTGTAGTGTACTGATCTTCTTGCCGCAAGGGTATACCATGATTTAGATATTGTTGGCGGACATTCGTTGGCGTTATCACAAAAAAATATTGATGGAGTGGGCGGGACGCGGGCGATAACCGATCGCTTGTTTAAAACACACTTTAGATATCCGAATAGCTAACTTGTCCATCGTCGGCGTCGTAACGTCGGTGATGAAAATAATTATTCGTGTAGGAATATTCTAGGAATATTTAGGAAGTGATAGCGCGATCGCATCGGATCGTGCGCTCAGCTAGTCGGCCGCGTCGTCCCGCGGCCCGCCCGCACGAGTCTCGTCGCAGAACTAGCTCGAGAAGCATGTTAAAAATAAGTCTTCAAGTGGCCTTGATATCTCACTATTGTTTGGAATTTGGATTATCTGGTTCGGTTAAAGTTTGGAAATTAGTGTATAAAAAAAGAGACCAAATTATTAAAAAGACATTTGCGATTCAGATCTAGTGTTGATGAAACTTTTGGCTATCCTTTTGGAAATAAAGTTAACTATAGGAAAAATTAAAAAAAAAAAATATATAAACGGCCTATACGTTTCGGATGAATTGCGTAAATTTGGTAAATGTTACTACGCATATTTTCTATTGTGTAAGTTTAGGCTAATGTGTTCAAAAAGTAAATTAAAATTTTTGAAAAAGTAGAAAGTGCCTTCCAAATTTTTGACCACGGTAAGTGTTGGAACGGGTGCGGCGATGATCGGCTGGAAGCGGCCCGCGGCGGCGCGGCGCGACGCGTCTGCCGCAGCGCCGTGCGGACATGTGCGGACGCACGCGGACATGTGCGACGCGCCTCGCCGCCACTCGACCGCACTGTACGTGCTTAACTATAAAAAGTTAGACTAATGAAAATTCAAAATTATTATATAAAAAATTAAATACATATGACTATTATATAGTAAAAAATATACTAAAAATTATATATTTGGCCGATGTGGTATTACCCTGACAGGCAAGCGTTAGCTGACTATTCGGCATCAAAATTGACTCTATTATATTATTTTCTTTATAAATAATTAACAAAAATCGGAAAACAATGCATACATGCAATGTGCCATTTGTTTGAACTGATTACGTTCGTTTTTGTATCACACTTGGATTTTGTAGTTATAATATAAACATTAATTAATTTATTGTACTGGATTGAAAGTATACATTTCGATTACATAAAGTATAAGTGACTATATTATTTTCGCGATAGTTAAGTAAAGATTACTAATTGTATGTAGTGATATTGTACCTACACCTCACGAGGCGATGTTTTGGTACTTTATTCCTGTTGTGACTTCGACTCCTATGGTACCCAGGTGCCCTGTATCGCATGACAATTATTTCAAGTCCAGTATATTCTTTTGTGATAAAAATGCATATAATTATATTTTTAATTATTGTAAAGAGCCTTTTTGCAATATACTGCTACTATGTTTAAATAATTTTATTTATATTACTTATTAGTTAAAAACCCTTCCCCCATTTTGTGGGCTCAAAGTATTTAATTTCTTTACCTGCAGAGTAACCAAAAACTTTTTTATCAATTGATGAATATTGTATTTTACACGTGACTGTTTAGTTATAAGTAGATTTCCCCGTGGGTTAAATTATCAAATGTAACATTAAGATGATGACTTCTGGATATTAATATTTTTGAAGCATATCTCTTATCATTTCCTAAATTATTTTTATTATTCCTGTGTTCAAATTTGTTTCCTTTCGTTATTTTAAATATCAAGTCGTCACATAACATAAAACATAATAGTTGGAACAAGCGCATAGTAATAGACCATTTCTTTAAAATCGTGTAATACGTCAGTACAGAATTTAAACATATTTAAATTTTCTTTTGTTTTTCTTTTTAGCTATTGCATAGCTTTTATCGCGGACCTTGAGCGTGGAAACCGAATCCAGAAATTCCGTAACGAAAATAACCTGACACGGGACTCCTCTCACCGCTAGATGGCGTTGATAAAAAATGCTATGCAATAGCTTTACCGCGGCAGTCCCCGAGTGCCACACGTCTTTTGTTCTTAAAGAATATTAGGCAAGCTGAACTTGACTAATATTCTTGTCTCCCCTCCAAATAAGCAGAAAGTCTGTGTTAAGAGTGGGTACGATAATAGTGCAACGAATGGGAATCGAACCGTAGACCTTTTAGTTTTCGGCCCGTGTGTTTCGGCTCGTTTTTGTTGCGTTGTTGAGGCTATAATTGCACTGACACAAAAATTCAACGACGTGCCACCAAGCTATTCAGCGTGCCGGCACGATGGCGTGTAAAAACCGATCAGGGGCATGGATCGAATCTACACTGCCATACCCCTTCCAAGTTAGCCCGCTACCATCTTAGACTGCATCGTCACTTACCATCAGGTGAGATCGCACTCAAGGACTATCTTGTCATCAAATTAAAAAAAAATTATTATCTATCCTGTGGACGAAACCTATGTACCTACCTACCTATTAAAAAGAGTTGTAGTGCCGATTTCATCAACGTCAAGTGACGTTTAACCGAGTAACAAATTAGGCGTTCTGTCAGTTTTTGTAATGAAAATACTGCCAAAATATCAAAACGCTTGGATGAGACTAATTTTACGTTGGTGAAATCGGCCCTAAACCACACACCAATCGTTTTTAGTCCCGAAACATGATTTCACGCCAAAATCAAAGTGATATGGCAAGAAAAAAAAAATTACGGCCTTCGTATGAACGTAGCGTAGGTACCTGGCCAAAACAGGCCAAATACATTGAACTGAATTGAACTTAAGATGTTTTCAGTGCTCATAAATAAGCGCGTATTCCAACTTAAATAAATTAATTGATCTCTACCTGTTTATTACATTTCGCTATTGTATACGGAAACTTACTATGTACGGAAACTTACAAAAAGATTGGAACCAGTAAAATTATTTAAAAAAATAAAATAATTTAATTTTAAGTTTGTATCTTATGTTATTTAAATATTTTTCTTCATCCTATCTCTATATTATGGGTGCAAAGGTATTATTTTTTTTTAATCTTTAATTGGAATGCTTTTACGTTAAGACGTATGTCAGCCTGGTATTATTTATATCAGTGAAAAAGATGCTTATTTGTGTTAGGGGTGTCGAACACAGGAATAATAGAGGTAATTAAAAAAAATTAAAATGTAATGTTTAGTTTAACTTTTACGTTTTAAAATCCTGTCACAGTGACATTATATCGTTATAACGGTTATGTTAATGCAATTTATTGTTGTTAAGACTATTTCCTTTTCAACTACCTGTGTTCCTGGAGTAATTAATTGTGTAAAAGAGATGCTTATATTATTGTAATCAACGGTGTACTATCATGTATCTCCGAAGTGTGGTTTAAGCTTTCGTGTTTACTGGACGAATCTGTACCTGTTTACCTACCTTTATAATTATTACCTTCCTTCTATCTACCTAATTGCACAAGGCTGCCAACTACCCATGATTTGTAGAAGATTAGACTCTAGATGACAGCCCGTTTATATCGGCATTTACAATCTATTTTTCCATAACTGACTCAAAAAGCATTTCTCGCGAAAATCGTGACGCGCTACCACCAATGTAGGTATAGGTCTATTAAGTATACCGCGAACTATCAATGGAATCGTGATAAGTATACTTAATTGAAACCCAAAATTTTCAAACGACTAAATCGCAAGAAACTTTTAAGTCGTCTCGTAAAATATCTAAGTCTTCGGTTTGAAAAGTTTCCTGCGATATGTTTAGGTTAATCAATCATGGAAAAATAAATTAAAAGTGTCCTACGTCAATATGACTTTATCCTTAGGCACACATTAGAGTGTCCAATTTATTGTTCATGATCCTAGTTATTATCCTATAGTTTTAAAATTATTAATTATTTCTTAACGACATGTCTTCGCATACTTTATTCTACAGACCTAAGTTGGCAGCCCTAAGCATTTTTTATGTTTTAAAATAAGACACCTTTTTGTTACACTTATATAAGCGGGTAGTTAAAAAAATATATAATAAATATAGAATTTCAGTCTTTTTTAACCGCATACTTAGTATCTAATTCAAATTCCGAAGTAGGTAGAGGAAAAGGACCGAATAAGGAATACTTAAACAAATTCTTAAAAAATCAGTAAAAAAAATTTATTTTAATAAGTCGTGAGACGCATGTGTCACACGCCACATGACCCAGGAGGGGTAACATGGAATATTCGTGGCGCTTATTTTGAGAAATATTACAGTAAGTATGTATTCCATAATTGGTACTTTTCCTCTATATGTATGATTATACTTAGTAGGTAATCAGTAACCAGTGAATAAGTTAAGATTTTTTAAGTTGTGAAATCGTATACCTAATACTGGAATATACATACTTACCTGCTTTGTTATACTTTTTAAGTTTAATTGTAACGATGCTAATTCGACTGTACCCACACGATCTCCTAAATTAAACTCAATATTTAAATAGTGTACCTGTGGAAAAGATTAGCATTAAATAAGTTATTTTGCGTAACCGTATTAGCACCAAATTTTATAAAAAATAAAACCTACCACATAAAAATATAACCCTACATCATATTTATATTATAAATAATGGTCTCGTAAAAGTAACAAAAAATGTGTTTGAAACTAAGCTCCATAACTTTTTTCTGTATTCTCTTTATGTAACTATTCTTCTCCTATTTTTCCCTTTCAACTAAATCCATAGAGCACCCTTTTAGAATAAGATACCAAAAGAAAAATTGAGGCCAGTACCAAATACATATCGGAAATATATTCGCCAGTGAACACGAAGCAACAAAGCTGAGGTTATCACTGATTTACGCCGCACGAGATTAGCTCTCAACTCAGCTAATCTCTTAAGCTGTTTACAGATGCAGAGATCTGTTAGAGCGTAGGTAGTTACTTAGTTTGAATTTGTCTAGATTTATTTAAAGTTGTTAGAGTATCATAGAAAACGGTCTCGTTTAATTGAAAGGGGAGGCTGAGCAAAGTCAAAATACCTACTCTCTATAGATCTTCGTCTGAGAGACCGGAACTCGCAATCTTTTTTTTTTTTTCAATAGACAAAGATTCAGTATGTTCTGGACGGCTCTGTTTCTATTTAGGAGTTTTAGTGGACATTTGAATAATTCCGGTTGCCTTGATCTGAGATCTGAGATCTGAGATCTTGTAAATTAAAGAAATTTTGGTAGTATTTTCAATACGAAAACTGTCAGAACGCCCAATTTATTCCTTGGTTAAACGTCACTCGACGTTTGTGAACTCGGCACTTACCTAATAGTTATACCAATTTCACTAACAAGTAACGTCTAACCAAGGCGTAAAGTCGATATTCTGACAGTTTTTGTATTGAAAATCTGTCGGAACGTCCAATTTATTCTGGGTTAAAATGCTCATTTTAAGCTGATTAAACGGGCTGATTTTATTCTGTTTATCTCGCGTAAGAATTGGCTAAGGCCAAACTGAAACGCGGTGTACACGTGTTCAATGAGCTTCAACTTGAAAAAGTTGTTTTGTACCACTTGTTCCATGAAGAGTTGTCTCACAGACTCAAAATTAACTTGACTGAGGCGGCCTGAATCAGTGACGACCGTCCATCGTCATTTTATCAAGTACAATTTAAAATTGGTGTATTTCTTCAATATTTAACACATGTAGTTGACAGTATCCAAGTTACTCCGAAACCGTTTAGTGACAGTTTATCAGATAAATTATTATGTAGAATGTGTATCTTACATTTTAAGTTCGTTATTGTCACAGTGTACCGTTGTCTGAATGAATATATAAAAATAGAGCAATCAGTGTAGTTTTATTTCTACCCCTTTAGGACTAAGTACCTTGAGTCCTTATTCTCAACCTAACACGTGGCGATCCTGAATTGGGAAGCGCAGCGTTGGAATACCTCTATAGGTAGTACCTACTACTAGGAGGAAGGACGATCCAAGTGCGTTGTTTACCACCACTAGAAACAAGCGGCATCAGTAGAGTTCTGTAGCGATCCTTGCAAGAGACCTATGTCCAGCAGTGGACAGTGGTATATCGATCAAAACGACGACCACAGTCCAGAGATTTCCGGGCTCAGCTTTAATTTTTCTGGTGTAGGCACTTCATCAACTGCGCTGGCTATAACAATATACTAGCTGATACCCCGCGACTTTGTCCAGGTAGATTTAGATTTTTTAAAAGTCTGATTTCCCAGGATAAAAAGTAGCCTGTCCTTTGTAGAATGCAGGCTATCTTCTTCCCACATTTTATCGAAATCGGTTCAGCGGTTTAGGCGAATTACTTTTGCATAATATATAAGTAACATTAGTTTGAGTTTTGTCTGGTGGGAGGGTTTTTCCGTGGCTAGTTACCACCCTACCGTCAAAGACGTGCCGCCAAGCGATTAATTCCGGCACGAAAAAGATTAGGGGTATGGGTTGAACACTGCCAAACCCTTTTTAAGTTAGTCCGCTACCATCTTAGACTGCATCGTCACTTACCATCAGGAGAGATTGCAGTCAAGGACTATCTTGTCATTGAATAATAAAATATTGGATTAGATAGATATGGATCGATCATTCGCCGAGAGGGACTAATAATAAATAATTATTGCGCTTACGCATCGTTATCGCTTAAGTACTTATTATACTTACAAATTTATGAACAACCAGGTTCTCCAGAGGCTCTAACTTTTGAGGGATAAAACGGACTTGTGATCTAGACTCTGGCGGGTTACATCAAAAGGATGCATATAAGCTTGATTTTAAAAATACTGGGCTGTGTTTGTCTGTGCAAGGTATCCCTAGCACAGGCTTGTCACGGATCTCGCCCGAATTAGAATACTTTTTTTTTTTGACGATTATAACGTGTCATATCTACATACGGTAAACTTGCGAATCTGCAAAGGATGCATTTTACAGGGGAGAGTTTTGTACCCACAGAAAAATTATTTATTTGTTTTTTTTTTTAACGGCGCATTAATATAGTCTATTGAATTAAATTTTTGTAACCTTTAAGTATATAAAAGGGGAAAAAAAAAGAAAAAAAAATTTGTATTTTTACTTTGAATATTTAAAGCTCCCCTATAAAATTCATCCTTTGAAGATGCGTAAAGCTGTATGTGACACGATTAGGTAGTGAAACTCTACTGAAGAAATAATAAAACAAAAATTAAACTTAAAAACAACTGACTTTATTCAAATGAAACCTACTACAATACATGCGAAATAAGAAATTAGGACAAAAAAAGGATTAAATAATATAACATATTATAGTTTATGACCCGCAATAATACAAGGTCGCTGGCCCCCCTTAGGTGTTTATTTATTATGTGAAATGTGACTTCGCTAAAGTCCAATTTCATTTTCATTTAATCATTAAAGTACCTACAGCTATAAACACAGATTAGCAACCACACAGTGAGAAGTGTCACGTTAATATTTGAAGAGTTAAAGAGCTATTGAAAAAAGGATGAAGCTTCGATGCTTTTCAACAATGCTGCCGATATTGCTCTATCCAAGAAACCAGCGTATGATTGCTAAACCAAGGTTCTATCCACAATACCAGTCAAAGGTAAAAATAAAATTGCTCACAAAAAAAAATATTTCTTGATCAACTAACGTGTAACGCCGTGCACTGAATTGTCCGGTGTCTGTCAAAATGTATCTACCTATTAAACATGTTTAGTATTATTGAAAGATTTTCAAAACGTTTGCCTCAGCGCTCGACGCGTCACGTTAGCTAGGTAGTGCCGATTTCAGTAACGTCGAGTGACGTTTAACCAAGGTATAAATTCGCCGTTTTGACAGTTTTTGTATTGAAAGTCTGGCAAAAAAATTACGCTTGGATAACACTTATTTAACATTTAACCGATAAATAAATTTGACGTTCTGATAGCGTTCGTACCTACTGAAAATCTGTCAAAAATATTCGTCGGTAAATGTACCCTTGAGTTTGAGAAATAGGCTCTGCTACAAAAATAATTCGTATAGCTATTTTATATCTGTAAGGAAATTCCTATTTTTACTTTTTACCCTAATTTTAATGACGATACTTCATATGGAAATTCGGGAAGAAATAGACAAGACGGAAATGAAAGTCGTAATGGTGGGTATTTATATTCAAACTTAATTTTATTCCTTTAATTGTAAACAGCCCGGCATTTTAAATCTACGAGCCGATATAATGTGTAAGCAAATACAGTCATTTTATTTATTTATTATTGAACGTGTTGGGCCTAGCATTGAGTTCAGGCCGCGTCCTGTATGACACGCGGTTTAGTCTTATAATGTCACTACAGACATTTTATACACCTATATCTTGATCTAGCTTAAGGGAAATTCTAAACGCAGTTGTAAAATTTATAAAACGGTTGTTAGACCTGTCACATTGTATGGTTCAGAATGTTGGGCGGTAAAAGGAACGGATGTTAGAAGAGTACATGTTACCGAAATGCGTATGTTGAGATGGATGTGTGGTGTGACAAGAATGGATAAGATAAAGAATGAGTATATAAGAGGAAGTTTGAAAGTAGCGCCAGTAATCGAAAAGATGAGGAGTAATAGGCTCGCGTGGTATGGGCATATAATGAAGTGGGAAGAAAACCATATTAGTAGAAGAATGTTAAATATGTATGTAGAAGGGCAAAAGATTATAGGAAGACCAAAAAAGAGATGGATGGATTGTGTGAAAGAGGATATGCGTGTAAGAGGTGTAGATAATGAGTTTACGAATGATAGAAGTGAGTGGAAGAAAAAGACATGTTGTGCCGACCCCACATAGCGTGGGAAAAGGACAAGGACATGATGATGAGTTGTAAAAAAATCGTGCAAATCAATGTATACCTTTTTGAATTGGTTTTATAAGGGCTAGTATTTAGTTGGTACATAAACGTCAGCAAAATTTACAGCAAGATGTAACATATTTTGTTCTAACTCAGTAAGGCTCGGGACAAATCTAACGAGAATCCGCATGTACCGCTGTTAATCCGCAGATATTGAAATGCCAGGCGAGCGCCGTGTCTGCGCGGACAAAATAACCAAGTTCTCATTCGTGTTTTCCGCTAGATTAATACGTATCAAGAGGGACGCCACATTGCGGCGTCGCTTCTAACTAGCCATGTTAGCCGTGGTTACAATTGTCAGCAAAATTTACAGCGACTGGCAATTTATATAGCGCATTAAGACTTAATTTAAGACGTAAATAGCCGCGTATCAACCTGGACGTTGCCACACAGTCTGATTAAGGCCGTGACAAAAATTTATATTCTAATACGCACTGATATCCTCCATGTCTTGTTCCTATACCGACTTGCCCAGTCAATAAATGCCAACGTTATCATCCGCTGATATTGGAAGTTACACACATATTATATTATAATTTGTCACCTACTCCAGTGAACAGTGTCCTTATATATAGGAACAAGTCACAGAGTCTCATGGCATTACTGATTATGCAATTGTTATATACATTATACAAGAGTAAATTGGTTATATGCAATAGTTTATAATCACATAAAGTATATGATTGTGATTACACCGCCCACATTTCTATGCACCACATCCTAGGCAAGGAAGTGTTTACATTAAGTCTAAACACTAAATTAGTAACTAAGAATGATAAATAGCAAGCTTCCTTAACAAGGGACAGTTCAGATTATAGTTTCCTAGAACGCCCTATAGTTTATACTGCTGTAATGTATTAATCAGTACAAAATATAATGTTGAACTATACTATCTGAACTGAGCCTAACTGTTACATAAACAATAATTTAGGTGCGTAGGTAATATAAAGGTAAGAAGATATATAAACTGACAGAAAAATAATTTATGCACTATCCCATTTTTGATTACGTCTTTAAAATATGTGTCACAAAAGCTGATTAATTTATATGTAACCGAATTTTAAAGTTATACCATCTGTTTATATTTGATTTTTGGTTGAATTGTTTACCACTTAGGCTAAAACAATGTATGTATGTTTGCGAAAACATGTTTATGTTTATTTGTTTATCTAGAAATCATCATGTAGGATCTATGTGCCGAATATAGATCTTGCAACGCAAAACGCTGTGTTGAAAGACCTCGCAGCTGGATACAAGCGGCACAATATCGAGTTTCTGTTCATGAGAACACCACTTCATTGAAGTGGAAGGGGTCAATTTGAATTTAAAATTTTGTTATAGTATACGCTTATTTCTGTTCCACTAAGGGCCAGAACTTTCTTCTATACTATTCTGTAGGATTAGTATAAGATTTAATTCCATTGATCGTATTCGTATTGACATTAGCGACAAAGTAAAATGCACCTCAAATATATTGATTTAAAGTCATAAATTCAGTACAACCGATTATAATTTGGAGCGTATCTGTATACGTAAACGTATAACAATGCATGCACGATATAGAACTCTAATTCAATGATGTTATGGTTTATTTTACTTTGAGACTAATGTCACCGAATACGATCAATATACTAACCCTACAGAACTTTTATTCTAGAAATAGCACCCTTGTTTTAATACTTATGTTCGGATACACGCCGCATGACCACTGTCTGCGTAGGACTCTAAAATGAGTGGACCTATGCCCAGCTGTGGACGTCTATCGGTTGACAACGGTGTATTTTTGTGATTTAATGTAGCGCGCTTTAAGTTAAGTTATTGTTATATTGTGTCCCTAACGAAAACTTCTTCGATTGTGACTCGGATTCTTTTGCTTGGAAGCAGTAACTTTGAACGTGCAACTTTGCAAAAAAAAAAATAATAATAAACAGCAAAAAATATTACACGAAAGAAGTATAAAGCGGCAGTATTGTGATAAACACGTTCGTGGAGGAAAAATACTAACGTCAATGGAAAGAAAAAAAATTACAGCGCCCGTTTCTAAAATATTTTCAACTTTCCACAGACTTTTTTTTTTAAATACTACAATTATTAAACTATACCTATTCTTCAGTCTTCGTTTAATTATTTAACCAACCGTAGACACACGCGGGCGATCGTACCCGCCACAATGGGTATCCACTAAGTTCCTAAACCCAGGGGTCTGATTCTGTAACTCAGTGCCTATCAAAATATGAAAGCCATAACATATATTTTTATCTTTGTTTGAAGAGAAATGTCATTGACTATTTCATATTAAACCTTCAATGGATAAAAAATATATTTCAGTGGCTTATATTTTTTAATAGGCACTGAGTTACAGAATCGGGGGACTGATATGGGATTAGAAATTATTGCCATTTCGGCACTCTGCTCCTCGAGAGCGGCCCATAGATGACGCTGAGAGGAGTATAAAGATGGCAGAGGAGAGAGATGGACCGGAAGTGATTGTTTCAGTGCATGATCAGCTGGTACTCTCCCGCTATTGGCTTAACGCATTGATAAAGCGAGAACGCCATATGTACAGCCAATCAGAGCTGAATTACGATCATCACACTTAAGCAATTATTTCTAAACAATCCCATGTATTTATATTGACTTTCCCATGTATTTATGATCCCGGCAAAAGATTATTTCAATTTAAAAAAGAATCCTTCATCAAGGCTTATTCTCACTCAAATTGTTGAAACACTTGTACCAGCAATATCAAAAATGTATACTCGTTTTAAATTTTACTGTTCTCTCTTTCTCAGAAAACCAACAAAACATATAAAAATACTTCGTAAAAATAAGTCTCGAATAGGATAGTTGTGAATGTTTGATTTTAATAGTTAATTCATATACAATAAATATCAGATACAACTAAAATCAACGTTACTATGACAATAGAATTAAAATAATTGGTTGTGATTTTAGATATTGGTGCATTAGCCATCCCCACTCCATCGGACTATGGAAGTAAGGGAATAGAGAGTGCACCTGTATTTGCGCACATACTTGTGCACTATAATATCTCCCGCGCAGATGGCTAATTTCTGTGGAGATTGGCCGTGGCTGGATTCGGTCGGGAGGACATTATTATTATTAAATAATTTAAACTAAAGTTAATTGGAAAATGTAATGAGAACATTATGAAAAGATTTTTTAAGACTTGTCTGCGAATTTTTACCTCGACAACTGTAAAATTGATTGGCGTTCAAAACATGTTTAGATTTTCCGGAAATAAGACAGAATGGTTTCTGTCTTATTTCCGGAAAATCTAAAATGTGATGGTTCACATTTTCAAATATGGTAAGAGAACATAGTGGATGCCCTCCTTTGGAAATTACCAAAGTGTATCTTTTAGACTGCCCACCACAATGTTTTAGTATCTAACCACAAAATATTATATATACACAAAAAAAATTGTCGGATCCATATTTTACAACAGACAAACTCTAACCACACTAAAGGTGTATTACTCACCCAAAGCTCTCAAAATGGTAAAGATCAAGAACAAATTTTTCAAATAAAGTTACTAAATTTTACGACGTTACTTTATAGAACAGTTGTTACTTATGGGTTTAGAAAATAACGTACTGAACTTTGTGTAAAATAGTTAATGCGTGATGTAAAACATAGATGTTACGAAAACGGCTTAATATCTACATATGTGTTTTTTAATATACCTTATTCTGTTCATGTAAACACTAGAATCTAAACGGATATATTACATAACTTAATAACGTTTAGTTTGGTGTAAAACTGATTTTGAACATGGCATTTTTATAATATTTTCAATAGCTCAAATTATCATCCGGCTTTCGATTATGTATAGGTAACGATTAAAAAAAAAGCCACAAAGGTTTCAGGGGTATTACGAAGTATGGGTTCGATACAATAGTTTCTTTTCTACGCACTCGCTTTTAAACAGACTAGTTTTTAGTTTAGAAATACACAGTAAGGGGCCTATCATCGAAGCAATATTATTTCAATCTTGTTTTACACTTTTTACAGTGTCAAAGTGAAGTAACTTAAAAACATCTTGTAATACATCCCAAAACAATATTGAAATACTACTTTTAACATTGGTGGAAAGCCTCCAGGAATTATGTATCCCTTTTCATTCGTACTTAGGGCCCTCGCGCACTACACGGCCATGCGTGGGCATAGGCTCGCAGTCTAGGCAAAGCGTCGTAGCCCAATACGCATCTTTCAGTGACTAGCCGCTGTGAACAAACTGTGTACTTGGCTGTGTACTTACATTAACTAACGTCAGATTACTTCAGGGGTAAATAGTCAACATATTTATGAAGACATATTACGTTAACACATGTGTAATTACTATATATATCAACTAAATCTTAATTAATAGCACTTAGTAAAACAAATTACTAGGCGCTAACAGATTTGATCAATTGATTATTGTTTAGAGCTAATTTTGTCACATTAATCAAAAAAAAAATATATAATAATTAATATGAAAACAAAACTAAAAATAACCGTCGTGACCTGGTCGTGATGCGCTAGCTCCCTTTATTCCCAAAAATTGTTACATTAACTAACGTCAGATTACTTCATGGGTAAATAGTCAATATATTTATGAAGACATATTACGTTAACACATGTGTAATTGCTATATATATCAACTAAATCTTAATTAATAGCACTTAGTAAAAAAAATTACTAGGCGCTAACAGATTTCATCAATTGTTTAGACCTAATTTTGTCACATTAATCAAAACAATTTATATAATAATTAATATGAAAACAAAACTAAAAATAGCAAAATTATCAAACTAGTGTTATCGTCCTAAAACTGGCTTGACGTAATAACATTAAACTATAATTTTACAAATAACTTAAGAACTAAATTAAGAATTAATTTGCTTGGTTTAATGCCCGTTTTCACAGACGATCCCTAAATTTATTTATTATAAAAATTTGATTTGGTTTTCACGAACATTTAAAGGATACCTAAAGGTTTATGCGATGTTTTAGGTTAAGGGATCCTTCCTAACTACTAAGGAAAGTATTTAGGTACCGCTAGTAAAAACGGGCCTAAGCAGAAGAAATAAAATATGTGATAGGAGAGTAACTCGACAAGACATAACATGCCGCTTGAACTAGTAAACCGCTGGATAGCTCCTGAGAGCAATGTGGGTGTAGAAGTGCTTTAAATGGCCACTTGGCCATTTTTGTCCAACATCAGAGGATGTTGGCGAAAATCGTAAATAGCGGCTGTATTTTGACCATTTGACTCGTGTACAGGCGAGTCTGTATAACAGTAAAAAACTTAGTGTTGTTTCAGCTTATAACTTATACATTCGACAGTTTTTAAAAAATAACCAGACCAGCTACCGCTGTACCAAATCATCAACAATATAAGCCCAATAACCGGACCATTTACTGAAAAATCCAATTCCAACAGTATGTCAAAGTACGTATATATAAAGATGAGTTTAAGTTGTCATTTAAAGCAACAATCGGTAGGTGTGCGTTACACCTAAATGCATATTTTAAAGAAATATATTGCATATATTTTGTGATGTATTAAATTATTGCCTTATCGTAACTACTTTTAAATTATTTTGATCAAACTCCATTTTTTTTTTAAAGACATTGTCTCTGAAGATTAGTGCATTCGTAATATTCAAAAGGGAAAACATGATAAACAAATTTTAACAAAAATATTAATTGCATAGAAATTAACTTCTAATTCAGTATGTTATACAAATATCGTACTGATGCTTTAATGATGCGACTTCCAAAAAGGTAAACATGCGATACATAGTTATAAATTAAACAAAACATCATTAATTCTATAATATAAATGGATTTAATTATTATTAGTTCATTACCCATTGTACTATACAAATACGATATTGAAGGTTTAGTGATGCTATAAATACAATAATAAATAAATAAAACTTGTTTAATCACAAAATATGGGAAAGATTATCTAAAACTTATAAGAAGAGGGCGCTGCGTGTTTGTTAAATAAAATATTTCATTTCATTACCTACTAACGAACACGCATAATATTGATGAACAGACTAATTGGACGCAATAACGTTTCAACCCACAAACCTTTGTCAAATTAAATACATACATAATGTAAAGGAATAGTAAACTTTTCAATCGACAAGTTGCGTGGGTTGACTCTTTATTGCATATGTGCACATCCAATTGAAAGTTATCGTCCCCATTGTGAATACCTTACCATTTAAGTAAATCGAGAAATTATAAACAACTTTAACTCGTAAAACTGAAAACAGCCAATAGTGTGTCAAACATTATGTTTAATTTAAGTTATGTAGTCTAATGATATTGTGTAGTGGTATCGAATGCATGCAAGGTGATAAAAATACAATGTGGATTTATACATAAAGATCCTTAAACACTAACATGCCAAGCCTGGGCCCTCAGTCTAAGTCAACAAGTTAAAAAAAACGCGATGCCGAAGTAACGTTTTTCCGTCAAATGAGATTCGCTCATTTATACGTTCTAAATGACGGACAGATATCAGAAAGTACGGCACGTTAGTTTACTTGAAAATTTACACTAGGGATTCTGGTGGGTAAACTTTGTAATTGGTTCACGAATCTACGCTTATGAAACTAACTATACACTCGTAACTGCTATAGCTATTAGATGATCAGATTGAATAATCCACGTTATTTTTCTAAACATATACATAAATATATTGGGTTGAATATTTGCATTCAAAAAGTTACCCCGCTAAAAATGACGATATAATATGATTTTTTATCATGTCAGAAAACACATAAATATGAATTATTGTTGTATATAATATAATTATTTCATACTAATATATAATATAGCTATGTCATAATTATTTCGTTTCAGTGTTTATCATTATAACCATTTCTTCAAATTCCAAATTCAAACGTCTTGGTGTCATTATATGAGTGAGTAGAACTACTTACAGATTTATTAATATTGAATTAGTATTATTTAATTTTCGAGTATTTCAGACAATTTCACTTAAATTAATAAACATTTACGAGTTCCAAAACATTGAATGACTGAACAATAACACAACAGTTTAAAATTTTTACCGTTTGACAAAACTAGACTTTTTTTTGGCGAAGATGTGTCGGAAATAATTGACAACTTATTGAATTCGGTTACAAAACGTTTAAAAATAGAATACTTATTTGTTTGCTAGAATTTTTGTAATCTATTATCTCTCAAACTCAAAATTAATGATATTATTTTCAAAAATTCTTCTCGTTTACAAGCACATTAACTTTGGAACAACTCAAGTTACGAAATAAACTACTAGCCAAAATAATTGTAATAATAACGGAACGAAATAAACTACTACGGAATAAACTACTAGTCAAAATAATTGTAATCAAGAAAAAGAATGATTTATAATAAAGTATAAAATGTCAGCATTAATTAAATATAAAAATACATCAATATATTATAATATGTATAATGTATAATATAAATAAATACTAATACGCGGTAAACAAAAAATTCTGAATCATGTCTTGTATTCATACATTCAAAATTTTTAGTTTCACCGTGAAGGGATGAAAGTTTATACAAAAATGCCTTCTTTTTCAACTGTTAATTATATTTAACATTTGGATTGTTTCTGGATTTTTGTAAATTCCAGGCTGAACGGTTTAATTCATAACGTATATAGGTAATTATAACATCATTAAGGTTTATGTATAAACTATTTGGTGTTTTATCAGTGTAATTATAATAATAATAATTATAGTTCGCTGAGTTTGCTATTTGGACAATTTACAAATCGTCATTCACGACGGTACAAAGAGACCCTTATAAAAATTCACACATTTCTTATATTGGCTGAATAATACACAAGAGATGCAGTCCCATACAAAATCTTATTGAAAAAGTCTGAAATGAGATTCGCGATCGTCGTTCAGAGCTTATTTTTCACCGACCTTTTTTGGCGATCCCAAATCTAGCACATTATAGATCGAAGCTTCTCACTGAACTTATACCGTACTTACAAATACTTTCACACTGCTCATACAATTATAGACTTGTATAAGCAGCATGTTTTTATTAGTAACGGCCTCTGAATCTACATACGACTGCAATGTTTATAAGCAAATTATTACTATTTTCGAATGATTGTTGGCATAGCAACCTTCCGCTAACTTCATTCACATAGTCGACTATGTCAGCGGGACTTAAGGGTTAATCAACTAGTTTATAGGCCAGGAAGGTTGACCATGGGGGTATTCTCTATCTCCAGTGGCTGTAAACAATGGTGTCTGTTTAAAAGGAGAACCATCCTGGCCTAAGGGCTGATCTACACATTGAAAGTGCTCGCCGCGCCGCTGCCATTCCGGTGTAGGTCGGCCCTAACGCTATTTATTGTCCGCTAAACAGAAAAACAGCTGCGCTCTAAAATTCCATAACGGTTCTCTTTTGAACAGACTTTAATTAAAACCTGTCAAACTGTCTATCGTTATAATCACTGAAATATAAAATAGCCGTAAAGTTCTGTATGAAGTTACCAGGAGGCGCAAAACCAAATTAGTTCTTGCAATTTACGAGAGCGCGTGGCTCATGGTTGTGTTAAAGTCGTATCTGCATAAGTGTGAGCGAGAGCTCGCTCGCGCCATCCCGCTCCCACTTAGGCTCCGACAGCGCGCACACACGCAAAGTACACGTACACGACGTAACTGTGTAACGGAATCGACTTATTGCATACAATTTAAACCTTAGTGGTTTCTCGTATGTTTATAAGAAAAAAAATTGTATATATTTGTATGGTGATAATAAAAAAAAAAAAAAAAAAAAACTACAGCGAAGGTTCGTGAATTGCAAGAACTATGACTACCATTTGAATATGGTAACAATGCTTAATGTAAATTGTTATACGTAAGGCTGATAGCTTTTAGCAGTTCCACGGCGCGTACATGTTAGCGTATCGACGCACTATGCGCCGGTTGAGTCGATGCTATTCGTCGCACTTCCGACAAGCGCCGGGTACATCGAAGTCCAGGACCAGCAACTTGGTTTCCTCGGTGCCGTTCCTGGAGCCGACGGCGCAGATCAGCTTCGTGGCCGAGGCCCGGATGCGCCAGACCACACCGCCCGAGCCCCCGGAGCCCAGTTCCACGAGATTACGTATAAATTCACCTGTCTGTACGTCCCACAGTTTGACCGTGCCGTCATCGGACGATGTGATCACGAAGCGATTGCTGGATTGGAGGCAGGTTACCGCTGACTGGTGCTTGTTTGGGCCTGTGTGAGAAAATATCATGTGTGAAAAAGACGTTTATTTTTATTTTTATTCGATAACAAGATATTTTTTATTTTTTTATTTATTTATATTATGAAAATCAACAGTGAATTTGAACAATAATTAACTTAAGAGTAATAACAATTTTATGGCCAATTATAGATTTTCTAAAAAATTACAGATAAATATTGTAAGAGTGAGTAAAAAACATAACTAATGAGAACAACAAATTTCAAAATAGTTTGAATAGAAAGTAACAAATTTCAAAATAGTTTGAGTAGAAGGTAAGTAATGAAAAGTATGTGTGCGAGTACGTGTGTGTATGTGTGAGTGTAATCGTGTGTTTGTGTTTGTGTATGTGTGTGTGTGACTATATGTATGTGAATTCGTGACTGATCATGTTTGTGTAAATGTTTTCTAGTAGAAATATCAGGATTTTTGTGAGATGTATCGCCTAAATGTATATGAAGATGCATTGCGATCTCACCTGATGGTAAATGACGATGCAGTCAAAGATGGTCTAAGATGATAGAGGGCTAACTTGGAAGGGGTACAGCAGGTTAGATTCAACCCATACCCCTAATCGGTTTCTACAAGCCATCGTCTCGAAACGCTGAATCGTGAATGAATTGAAGCCTTCTAAGTTAGCCCGCTACCATCTTAGACTGCATCGTCACTTACCATCAGTTGAGATCGCAGTCAAGGACTATCTTGTCAAAAAAAAACATAGATTGAAGATTGGTGTATGCACTGGAACTGCCAAATGTTTGTATAACGCCAGTTTACTCACCAGACAAAGTATGAAGGCAGTGTCCAGTAGTGATGTCCCACACTTTGACAGTGGAATCGGCGTTGCCAGATACCAGGATATTGGAGTGCAACTCCATGCCAGACGTGAGCGACTGGTGACCCGTCAACGTGTGCTTTAGTTGACCAGATTCTACGTCCCAAACGCGGATGGATGTATCGAGAGATCCGCTTACCACGTGGATACCGTCAAACTGAAAATCATTAATTAATATAACTTATTTAATGTAAATAAATACAGTTATAATTATTATAATACTCTATCATCCATATATATCATCCATTCTCACAAACTTTCGCATTTATAATATCAGTATTAACTGAATACGAAAGTTTGTGAGAATGGATGAACCAATTAGGCTGAAATTTGAAATGGAGATAGCTCATACCCAGGATTAAGACTGGTGGTAAAATTTGCGTTAAAAATTGTGGACTGTAATATTGAAATGCGAATTAAAAAAAAGAGAAAGGAAATGCGAGAACAGGAAATAAAGGAAGTTTGAAAACTCACTAATTTCTGCTTAAGGTTTCTTCGTATATATCCTTTTCATTAGCTTGTGTGGTACCACATTGACTTTAAAAAATGGCGGATCCTTCTAATAAAGGCTTTTTTGGAGGCCCAATATACGTCCAAACTGAACTCTTTGGTGACATAAAGTGAGGTAGTGACGTTTGACGTTCCTATTAGTTTCAATCAAAAAGGTTGGAACATGGAAATAGACAGTAGAATTTGGAAAAGGTAGGTACGCGTCATAGAATCAGGAAGATCATGGAAATGGATTATTTTTAAAACCCACCAATCACACAGGATACATTTTATCCCAGAAAAATAGAGTTCCCGCGGGAACCAAAAACCTTTAATCCACGCGGGCATCAACTAATAGCAATAACTTTAGCAAAAATCTCCTTTGATTGGCTGGTACTCTCTCATTGGTTAAAATGCTTTAGTGCAGGAAGAAGGCCGTAAATTCAGCCAATCAAAGGTGACTGAGATCGACACACTGTAGCGATCACCTGAAAATGACATTGGGTAAGGGACTGTATTTAGGAGATGATTTAGTTGGTGAAAACGGTTATTGGACTTCCAATATACATGTATTCAATAAATAGGGATTCATTAAAGGTGTTTAAATCATATTAACTTACTTGCAAGCTATAAACCCTGTTGGTGTGTCCGGTGAGTGTGTGTAAGCACTCTCCAGTTTCAGGGTTCCACACTTTCACGTAGAAATCGTACGCGCCGGAAACTACGACTTTGCCATCGTACTGAACGCAGCGTACGGCCGCCAAGTGACCAACGAGCACCCGAAGACAACGGCCGTCAGGGATCGACCAAACGCGTAGAGTTGCGTCGCGGGAACCGGATACCACTCTGTAACACAACACAACCTTGGTTCGCACATATTGGTAACGAGCTACAACAAAGAATAGGCCCTTATTAATTCGATACCTCCTACGTAATTTGTTGTACCCCCAAAACGCTTACGTGACGCGTTAATTGTTGTAAAGGTCGATACAATGGTTTAGGCCGTCGTTTTTCGATACAACTTTATACGTTTTGAAAGTATGTCAAAAAATGCTGTCTTTAATTTTTTTTTAAACGAATCCATAAAATTGATAAAACAAATGAAATAGTGCAAAAACCTAAAATGCCAATTTTGTGGGATACTACAACTTACTTAGGAGATATCGAATTCTACAGCGAATAAAGTAAACCCTTGGAAATACTGAATGTGTGTCTGAGATCCTTGAGCACAGGGTCCCTACCGCCAACGCTTAAAGTAGTATTATTTCAATATTTTGTTGACATGTGGTACAATGACTTCCTCGTTACTTACTGTAACGTAGACTATCATTGTCAAAACAATATTGAAATAATATTACTTTAAGCGTCGGCGGCAGGGCCCCACTTGTATGAACCAAATCCCATCCAAAGTTAAATATAAATAGCGGGCAAACGAGCAGGCGGGTCACCTGACGTTAAATGATTACCGCCGCCCGTGAACACTTGTAGTACCAGAGGCACCATCAATACATTGCCGGCCGGAATTTATTGGTCCGCCCCTTGAATAACCCCATATTGTAATAAAGTGGGAACACCGTCGAATGGAGATGATTCCACAATTTGATAGTACGGGTAAAAAAGATCTGGAGCAACGGATGGTCGAAGTGCTCCAAGCACAAAGGTGGTGAGGGTGAAATTGCGTTCGGTGGCGTGCGGTGCGGTTGTAGAAGTTAGAGGGTGGAATAAGATTAAATCGCTCTTCAGAACATTCCGCATTATAAAGCCGATAGAACACGCAAAGAGAGCTTACGTCTCTGCGGTGTTCAAAGCTGTTCCAAGTTGGACGTAGTTATGCAAAATTGATTCAACTCACACAACTTATCAATAGAAAAGTTAACTTTACTCCTTTATATTATGTATGCATTTAATTTGACAAAGGTTTGTCGGTTGAATCATTTTTGCGTAACTAGGCCAACCAGTTTTCAACAAGAACACTACACTGTAGCAATCATTTTTAGAGAATCGCACAGCAGCTAAGAATTTTCACACAAGGTAAGAAAGCACTGGACGAGGCTTGTCGGTATCATTATATATAGACATCTTCTATCTCAATGTTATCGTCAAACTAAGTTATAAATCCAAAGAAGAAAAGTTAGATGATAGGTGGTTACACCACACAAATTATGCAAATATACATCGCTCATTTGCAACAAGGGTGACATAATTCAAAATTCACCAATTTTAGTGTCGAAAATTTATACTTTTGGCTATAAAAACAACATTACGCTAAGCACAAAAAAAAATAAGAGCGAGAGAGATTGTGACTTAATGCTCTGTCGCTTTGTTGGCCGCTGTGTTGTTTCGAGACCGCAGCATCCACAAAACATTACTCTCTAACGAGAGAATTCTCTCATCGTCGATTTTGAATTATGTCGCTAATGAGCGACATGTTTGCAACGAGTGATAATTTTGTAATTTCTAAAAATTATTTCTTCATAACACGAACTCGCAAAGCAGTAACAATTCACACTTAATTTGTAAACATAATTCGCCTGCAGATAGTAGTAGTTACTGTAGTACTAAGGCAACTTGCGAGTTAACAATATAATAATAAGTCCCGTGTCCAGTAAGAGTACATATAATTATTTAATTTCTAGAGAATAGATGAGCCTATACATAAACAAAAGCGTAATTGCACGCACGTATGCAATAAAGATTCAACCCACACAACTTATCAATTGAAAAGTTAACTTTATTTATAATGTATGTATTTAATATGACAAAGGGTTTGTGGGTTGAAACGTTATTGCGTATGTGCGTCCAATTATGAAAGTTCGCTTTGCAACTTTCATAATTACAATGTCATAAATTAATAAATTAATATTAAATAAACATGTTATGTCATTATTAAAATAAATACGTAATTTTTTTGTCACACAATACATTGTTAGATAAACGGTATGTTTTGACGAAAATAAAAGTGACGTCACAAAACCCTTACTTGTTCTGATGCAGATGCATACAGCGCACAGTGGAAGTGTGTCCGGCGAGGACTTTCAGACATTGTCCGCTCTTAGCACTCCAGACGCGAAGGGTGCGGTCCGTGGAACCGCTGATGACCAGATCGCCCACCATTTGGGATGACCACACTCCCCCGGAGTGTCCGACCAGAGTGCGGAGACACTGGAATGGAATAGAAATAGAAATAGAAATATTTTTTATTCAAATAAACTTTTATAAGCACTTTTGAATTGTCAATGAATCTACCACTGGTTCGGAATGCCTTTCCTGCCGATAAGAGCCGGCAGAATCTGCATTCCGAACCTGTGGTAGATTTATGACGTGTCATAAGAGCTACAAGTTAGCCTATATGAAATAAATAAAATTTGAATTTGAAAAAAAAAAAAAAAATAGTTACCTTCCCAGTAATAGCCGACCAAACTTTCAGCGTGGTATCATCACTGCCACTGAGTATGCGATTCCCATAGAACTGTAGACAAGTGATGACGTGTTCGTCATGACCCCGCATCACTATGGGGCTGAGCACCGACTTATGGAGCCAGTTATCCTGGATCATGGATTGACGCATGAAGGCGGTCTTCCACGGGCTGTCGTAACGTGGCAGGGATCTGGGCATCTTCTTCAGAGTCGTGAGGCCGATACGGCGACACTGCTCTTTCCAAAGGAGGTTATCATCAGCAAGGAACCTGTGAACGATGGAATAATCATTTTAACGCATGCAAACAATGTCTTGTTAAAATCTACTACGATTTTCAAAAGAAAATCATCTTTAGACGTCAGTTAGACTTGTTAAAGTATTTTGGAATATGACAGTTAAGTTTTTGCATTTAAGCGTGAAAAGAAAAACAAAAGTAACTTCGCACCTCCAATAACGGCAAGTTTGTGCGGCCCGAAGTAGATCCTTTGGCTGCAAGTAGCCCAGCACTGTTAGGGCCAATTCTTTGGGCAGAAGGGAGATGAAATCTCTCTGGAACAATGGCTCGATCGACTTCATCATGTAGCGAACATGGCTCGGTGTGCACAGGTTTATAAACGCATCTATCGCTTGAATCTTCTCGCCGTTGGACCACTGTAGGAACCTGTAAAAGAAACATTGATTTAAATATAACAAAAAAAGCAAAAAACTTAAAAAGTCTTCTTGATTTATAAGTCTTTTTCGACTAATGCCAACATTCCCTAACATTCCCAAACTCTTACCGGCTACCTAAGCTAAGTTAGGTGACGCTTTCTGTCAATTTAGAAGCCTCAATAGCCCAACGGTTAAAGGTGCGGACTGAAAACTGAAAGGTCGCAGGTTCGAACCCCACCCGTTGCACTATTGTCGTACCCACTCCTAGCACAAGCTTTTCGCTTATTTGGAGGGGAGAGGAGAATATAAGTTAAGTTCAGCTTGGCTCTTAGAGGATGATTTAAGTATGTGTGGTCAAAATGGGCATCAGATGTCCAGAATCCTTACAAATACTAAAATACTTTCTTAGCGTTTTCCTAAATAATCTTTCTTGGCTACTTATGTACCGGAACGCTAAATCGCTTGGAATCGCGTGTTTGAAGTTATGATCGTAACTAGCAACGGCCAATGCCCGACACCACCAGACATCTTATACGAGTATATGTCACCAGATATGTTTATAATATTGTTCCGAGAGATAGAAAACAATACTTTGATAGGCGAGATCAGGAATATGCGCACAAATTTACATCGAAATCCATTGTCACGAATCATGAAATTCTAACTAGTCAGGGTCTTTCCAGAATAAACTAAACCGGCCAAGTACGAGTCAAGAATTACAGTTTAATAAATTAATTACTAATGTTGGTCGCCTAGTGGTCGAAATTCTACCTTTGTTGGTTTGTCCTTCAATAACGCTGCAATAGAGCTACGGATCGACGTGATTTTTTTTGCAAGGATATAGTCGAGGACCTGGAGAGTGATAAAAAGTAGCCTATGGCTACTTTTTATCCCGGAAAATCAAAGAGTTCCCACGGGACTTTAAAAACTAAATCCACGCAGACTAAGTCGCGGGCATCAGCTAGTTATGTAATAAAGTAATTTATAAACGCGGGCGAAAATTGTATGTAAAGTTTTCGCATAGGATAATCGCAAACTATTTCATGATTCCTTTTTACTATTTTGGTAAGAAACCCTAAAAAAATAGACACCTACTATGAAAAAATGGGTTATGATATGCATTATACATGTCGTTATACTAGAATCGAACCGATTAACATTATTAACAGAGTAATGTATCAAGACTTGGAGAGTGGCACAGGCTACCCTTCATTCCGCAAAAACAAGGGGTTCCCGCGGGAACCATACTCCACGCGGACGAAGTCGCGAGCAAAATCTAGTTTAAAAGCTACCTAGCAAAATTCATACCTAACGTGTGCTCAAAATTACAACCAATGACATAGCAATTCTTTAAGAAATGCCAGCGCAGATACTGAGTAACCGCACTTTATAATAACATTATGTTCTAGGAAGTTGGTCGATGTCCCTCAAAAATAACTAAAGTCAGCATTTGAGTTTGTTTACAATTCAATAGTTCACTGAAGGTGAGATTTATAACAACTGTTGCAGTTAGCGTGGCCAGGCGACCGGATAAAGCCGGACACAGTCAGGCTTTTTGGTTGCGTGTGCGGCTAAATTAGACGGCCTGTCTGACTTTTGTTACGCTTTTTAAGTTTGTCCATTTTTTACATGTTTGTCATGTGTTGGTTTCCGCTCCGCTCGCCTCACCTAGTATTGCTACGCAAGCGCGAGCGAGCTTTTTAAAAAAAATTGCCGTTTTATACTAAGTTTAAATATTTAGGGTGTCCGGCCTAAAGGACAAAAAAATTTTTTAGGGGTAATAAAAATACCCAAATGTCCGGCTAAACTGGCTGGCCTGTCCGGCTTTTTGTTTTGAAGACCTGGTAACCCTAGTTGCAGTATTCAGACATTTTGCACACGGTGACAAATTCTCAAAGATTACAACATCAGGGTGACGCGATACTATATGGCTACTTAAAAAGATACCTACTTAAATTATTATTAGGTACTAGTTGATGACCGCGACTTCGATCGCGTGGATTGAGTTTTTTTTTTGGATTCCCGCAGAAACTCACTTATTTTCCGGGATAAAAAGTAGCCTATGTGTGTAGCATATTCCGGTCTATAATCTATCTCTGTGCCAAATTTCAGCCAAATCGATTCAGTCGTTGCGGCGTGATTGAGTAACAAAAATCCATACATCCAAACTTTCACAATTACAATATCAATAGGATGAAGTATTAGTAGAACGATTTTTGACCAACTTCAAATGAAGATTAATAATATAAATGCAATAAATATATATAATTAATAATATAATATAAATGCAAAAATGTCTGTATGTCCTTTACACGGCTCAACCGCTAAACAGATTTCGACGAAATTTAGAACAATGATATCTTACATTTCGGAGAAAAAAAATAGGATACCTTAATTCCGTGTAACAATGCAGTCCTTACAAGAGTTTTACAAAAACCCCAGGCACCGGCATGTTTACAAAACGACTGAGCGCGAAACTTGTCTTGTGTGCAAAGGCGAAAAATACAGCTGATCGAACGATTTCAGGCATTTAAAGTTATATCCATATAAATTCTATCTGACATCTGAGATCATACACATAGATAGTTCGAAGAACCGATGTATACATATTATGTTGGAATCTCAAGGCGCTTGATTGGCGATCTAACGTGTTTATGTATATCAAGTAAAAAGTAAAGATTTTTTTTATTAGTCTTATTTAAGGAAATATCCGAATACAAAAATATATTAAAAATTCCGAGGCCGCCGGGATTCGAACCTACATCTCTCGGGAACCGCGCCCTGAGTGTCCTTTCTAAGCGGAGGCCTATGTCATAATATGTAGCTATATGTATGCTAAATTTCAACCTGATCTGTCCAGTGGTTTGAGCTGTGCGATGATAAATCAGTCAGTCAGTAAGTCAGTCAGCCACCTTTTCCTTTTATATATTTAGATGTAGCCCATGTAACTCGGGGCATACTAACGAATAGATTGACACACATAATTCATAAAAATCGGATCAGTAGTTTAGGCGCTACAGTGATACGCATGTAGACACACACACATACATAGACTGCTAAAATTATAACACTTCCTTTCGTATTTTCCGTAGCCGGGTGAAAAGTTTTATATATCTTACCTTTGCAACCATTGCTTTAAGTCGGGAGGTCCCTGCAAGCTGCTAGCGTTTTGTAGCGAGATGTTTGAGTGGATGGACGCCCATTCAGACCCCGTGCTGGGCATGACGCTACCATCTGGGCAGAATTTTTTCGCGGACTGCGGTGGTGGTGGCTCGTAGCGTCGCTTCCTCTGTGAAAATAAGTGAAATATATGCACTAGAGTACTCGCAGATATCTATAGACCGGCGCGCGGCGTCGGTGTCAGCTCGCACCTCGCCCAAATATCGGGAATACGATTGTTTATGTTAGCGCATTTACAACAGGATCATTGTCACACTAATATTATAAAGCCGAAAGTTTGTATGTGTATGCGTGTGTGTGTATGTGTGTATGTTTGTTACTCCTTCACGCCACAACTAATGAACCGATTTGGCTGAAATTTGAAATGGAGATAGCTCATACCCAGGATTAAAACATAGGCTACATTTTATCCCGGAAAATTACAGAGTTCCCATGGGAATTGAAAAATCTTGATCTACGCGGACGAAGTCGCGGGCATCGTCTAGTTTTAAATAAGAGCAATGATGCAGTCATTACTATGGCGTTGTCGAGGGTTGGTTTGGATACCTCTAATGAGAGTTAAGATTAGAAGAATGTGAGTCTGGCAGTCAAATACTTGCCTCTGGAAGCGAATAAGCGCGACCCACAGACTCATTATCCGCTCTCTTAATTAAAAGACAAAAATTTTTGAAACTTAGCTTATAAATTGGACAACTGAGTGATAAGTGCAAACAATATTCTCAAACAAGTCTTACTGATGTCATAATAGTATATAAATGTGTTTGCCTCGCGTGTTTCCTTGCCCGCGAAAGCTCGGAACAATAAATGAACTAGGACTACGACTGCCCTACTAATGACGACTTGAAGTCCCTCGCTCCGATATATATATTACAAGTTGATGCCCGCGGCTTCACTCGCGTGGGTTTTTAAAAATTTCACGGGAACTCTTTGATTTTCCGGGATAAACATTAGGTAACTTATGTCACTCTCCAGGTCCTCAAGTATACTCATGCGAAAAATCACCTCGATCCGTAGCTCTGTTATAGCGTTATTGAAGGACAAACCAACAAACAAACACTTTCGCATTTATAATATTAGTAAGGATAGTAAGGATCATATCGATTATGGTAGATTTTAAATACACGTATATGATAATCTATAGCAAATCTATAGTAATATTTTAAAGCTGAAGAGTTTCTTTGTTTGAACGCGTTAATCTCAGGAACTACTGGTTCGAATGGAAAAATTCTTTTTGTGTTGGATAGTCCATTTATCGAGGAAGGCTTTAAAATCACGCTGTGACCAATAGGAGCGAGGCATCAGTGAAAAATATTGCAAAAACGGGGAAAATTATCCATATTTAAAATATATTCTTTTAAAAACTTCTTAATCGCGATCATAATAACAGAAATTGATGCGGACGAAGTTGCGGGCAACAGCTAGTTATTAACAATCTGTAAAGAAATCATCCGTTGTGGCAAAAAAAAACATATTATAGGCAACGAAATATAAACAATGAAACAAGGAAACACTTATACAATGGCATGAATTCCGATGGGAATAACATAATAACACAGCATTGATCAGATTATATGGAGATTCCTACCTGAGCACCACAGGGCTCCAAAGCGGGCGCGTATAAATGAATAATATTCAGTACGAAAAAAACTACGCGTAGAACACTCTTATTTCTTTTATATATGAAGTGGAATTAAAGCAAATAATTTAAAAATATATTTTTTTCATTAGCGATATGTAAAATATAACATAATAGAAGCCAATTAAGCTAAGAGCGATGTATGCGAACAAAGAATTTAATTTAAATATGGACCTTATAATTTTTCATTGACTCCTTTACTCACTTATTAAGCCTCACTAGCTCAGCGTTAAAGGTGCGGACTGAAAACTGAAAGGTCAGGCAGGTCGATCTCCGCCCGTTGTCGTACTCACTGCTAATATAAGGAAAGGTCAAAAACTTGGCTATATTGTTTAAAAAAAAACTTACCCATAGCCTATCATCAGGTTCCGGTTCGTCGTCTTCATCGTCGTCCTGCAAATAATATCTTCGATTAGCGGACAAGATCAAAATCAAATGAAAGATTTTAAAAACCAAAACGTGGACGAAGGCGCGTGAAGAAGTTAATTCTTAATAAAAATTATATTTTGGATAGAATCAGGCGTTACTTTGCGTAAGTTCATGATTAGCAAGAAAAGTTTCGAATTACTTTGCTATTTGTTGTCGGATTATAGCAAAATAATTCTAACCTTTTTTTTGCTAAAAATTATATTATGAATCACAGAGATACCTAAACGAAGAATGCCTTATTACGTATTTATTATTATTGTAACAAGATCCAAGGTTTCAAATTCACGAATGCGTGAGAATTTTGTCAACAACCTGTAGAGTTGAGAGTTTGCACAATTGCACGTAACAGTAACTACCTACATAGATAGATTACTATATTATTATAGGGGTAATCTCGATGACTAACTTCGTTAAGTTACTATTCAAAGTATTCAAGCATTACTTGACAGGAAGTAATGCCAACATAGTGGAAACTACAATGACAGATATCAGAGGTAAAATAACTATGAACGGGCTGTATATATTTCTTATCGCCAAAATCATAGATTAACAATGCATACTTTAACCTCCAAAATGGCGCCCATTGATATTAAAATTTTAATATATTCCACCCAGGATCCTTAACACTTACATCGATTTTGTCTTTTTTTAAGGCCGTCGCGTGTTACTACCTGTCCACGTCAAGTTGGCCGTCGTCGACCGTTACAAAATGACTGTCACACCGTACCGTTGACAAGAAAATAATAATTGTATTTTTTACTATAAACATGACTATGACGGTAGTTTTCTTCTCTGGCAATGCTTTTCATGGCAATGACATTTTGAATGTCAAAAGGCGTAACTTTAAATTTCTTATTTTTTCTGCTTGAAAAAAGTTAATTAATTAAAGTAATTAATAGTCTGAGCTATACAAAACTTTTCCTTTTTTCTTCATCGTAGAAAATGATACGCTAACAATAGTAAAGAAACAAAAAATAAATAACTAATTTAAAGTTAACAAAAACATTCAAAACGAAACAATAATAAAATTTTGAAAAAATTTGGTACTGACAATCGCAAGAGGTACGTTGCTATCGGTACTAAGCACGCGGCGAGGTAGCGGCCAACTTGACGTGGAAGGTACGTCTACAAAAATTTTCAAATTCCCAAATTGCCCCCGCCGGGAATCGAACCCGAGACCTCCCAGTTATAAGACCACAGCGCTCACCACTGCGCCAGTGAGGTCGTCGACAATAGTCAGTTTCTTACCTCATGCGATGATAAGCAAGTGCACCACGACTCCTCGTTGATATCATCTTCGGAATCGTCGTCACCATCGCAGTATTGGTAGCTCTGAAACAAATTTTCACTTAAATGCATAGCAAGTGACAAAACAATAGGGCTCGAGTTAATAGCTAGCTATTTACTCTAGCATCTCTAAGGGATGTCACGAGTAAATAGGTAGCTAGCTATTTACTCGAGCTTCTCTAAGGGATGTCACGAGTAAATAGGTATACAAATTTTTTTTTTATACAGGATTGAAGACGTACACATTACCTGCATACATTGATTAGACACCTATTATTAGGGAGCCGCTGTATTCAGGCGGCGCAAGACCGAGGCTTGTGGAGGTCCATGCAGGAGACTTATGTCCAGCAGTGGACGTCCATTAGTTGATAAAGAAGAAGAAGAAGAATTGACTAGACACATCACAGATATAGATGTCCAATTTCTCAACCCAAAGCACAGCTGGATAAAGGTCTCCTACATGAACCTCCACAGGCCTCTGTCTTGCGCCGCATATTCGACTGAACTATCATTTTAGTATATAGAACTATTGGTCCTGCCTATTCCATTTCAGCTTCGTGACTCTTTGAGCTTTTGTTTTAACTTTGGTTCTGCTACGATCTCCTCATTGATTTCATATCAGGAGGATATCTAAGAATAGCTTTCTCCATCGCCAGAATAGCCTGAGCCTGATTATATATGTAAAGTAATAAACTATCGGTATTTAGCACAATGCAATGTTAAGTAAATGCGAGCATATTATAACATTGTTTAATAAACAATCCTTATCTAAATGTATTTGCTTTGTAGACTTCTGTGACTCTTTTATAATTATCTTCAATTTAAAAACATTGCGTTGTACTTCTATCTCAGCTTACAGTGGTGTATTATAATTTATAACAAGCTAAATATTATTACTTATTATGTTTATAATACCTAATATATAATTATAATTATAATATATAAAACAAAGTCAAGTTTTTTCAAACACTTATAACTCTAGAATGGCTGGACCGATTTTCATGGTTTTTAATTTGTTGTATTTGTCTCCATCCCGAATAGCAGAATAACTATCAAAATATTGGAAAAATTCACGAAAAAGAAAATTATAAAAAAATTTCTTTTTCTCATACATAAGAATTTATGAAGGTATATTATGTTATGTCTGCTAGTGAACTAGTAATTTTTAATTTTGTTTATTAAATAAATAAACATAAACAATAATATTGTAAAAGGCTTCCAAAAAATACTCACAGAAGATTTAGAGCTTCCACTGCCATTTTTCTTACTACTGTCATCTAAACCCAACAATTTTTCAGCATTAGACGTGGAAGGAACCGTAAACTCTTTGCTGTCAGAGCTTGTACTCGCAATACTGGAAGCGTTGGAGCTGGTCCTACTCGTTGATCCACCCATATCATCGCACATATCCGTATCCCCAGAGTGCTCCATTAAATCGCCTTTGTAAAGCTTCCCCTTGGGAAAGTCTTTTTTCTCTTGTATATTACTACTTAATAATTTTTGCATAAAATCAACCTTCTTCGGTGTCGCCACCGTAGCTTGGTACGACGGTCTACGCGAGTGTATCATGTTCTTTATAGTAGCATTGCTGTCACAGTCGTCACTTTTGCTGCAGCCGGGCAAGCTGAAGTCGTTGGCCATCATATTTGACAGCGTGGATATTGTTTCCGAGCTAGATGCAAGACTGGAACTAGCACTGGACAGGTTGCCGGAAAACCTTGCTGCAGCTGCTATTTCATCGTCAACTATCATACTAGAGCAATGCTTCAACATTCTATTCTCCTCTTCAAAGTCCTCCCGTTCAAGATCATCAATTTTTTGCCTAACATTACATGAACTGCTTGACATTTCGCCTAACCTGTTGTTGCTACCAGTCTTATTTTCTACATTGTTTTCGTATGAGCTTTTGCTTTTCTCAAACACATCACAGTTAGAATGTGAACATGATGGTTCCATTCTAATTTATTCTGAAAAGAGATGCAAAATATAAAAATTTAATTTAATTGTCACGTTCGTTCACAAGCACATGAATCTACAAGTAAGCTAGATTCCTGATTTTAAGAAAAAAAATTATTCTGAAGAGATGCAAAATATAAAAATTTAATTTTACTGTCACGTTCGTTCACAAGCACATCATTCTACGAGTAAGCTAGATTCCTGATTTTAAAAAAAAAAATACTTTTGCTGTAATGTGATAGATACAACATTTTACCTAACAAATGAGTAAACAAGATAAAATAAATTTTATCTGTAATTTATAAGTATCAATTATTGCCTAAGCAAGTTCTCTGAGTCTACTTGGGTGAATTTGTAGTAGTTTATATGTTTGTCTGTCTGAGTGTCTCTGACAAATGATTAGTCGAAGTCATTAAGCAATTTCTAATGAAATATTTTTCCTCTCTACAGGATTGCCCTTGAACATAATCTTGAGGTACGATAATCACGAGTACCTCAAGATCATGTTATCATGAAACACTCATGTACCTCTTGAGGTACATGAGTGTTTTCTACCATAATTTTTAAGGAATATCAAAGCCAGTTAAAGAATGTTATTTTAATTGCTTAATAAATAAAACCATTTACAGATCTCTTAAAGTATGGTATCTATTATTTTTCTTGTAAACAGACACCAACACTTTTATCTGAATAATTTAATCTATACTATAAATAAATAATTATTTGAACTTACTCTTAAATTCTATGTGAAACTAGTTATGCATGAGTACCTGTTGAGAAATAATATTGAAATCAATTTATGTCAACACAATAACTTATTTCATCAAAACAACAAACCACAGATATTTAAGATAAGATCAAGTTGAAAATGAAACAGCTCAGATATGATTTGACCCTGTATAGTTGAAGCATTATTCGGCTATAGATAGAGTCTAGATCAATCATTCTGCCAAACATGAATAGAACAGATTCCATTACAATTAAATTCTAATAATTCAGTAGAAAAAACTTAAAACTTAAGCTATTTTCTACTGATATGCAGTCCATAACTGCAGTACAAAGGGCCTTAGAGAAGAACAACTCATCAAAAAAACAACAAAATTATCTATTTCATGTAGGCCAACTTGTAGCTCGTAGCTCTTATGACACATGCAGATTCTGCTGATATCATCACATGAATTATTGCGAAACTTGCAGGAAACTTGTAGCTCTTATGACACATCATGACTTTACCACCAGTTCAGAATGCAAATTCTGCTGAGATCACCACATCAATTAATATGAAACTTGCAGGAAAATATGAGTATCGATATTATTTAAACACTGTTAAAACAAGATAAATAGTCAGAGATCCTTAAGAGGATATAGTTCAATATCAAGATACAGAGACTCTATTTATTATTGAACCATACACATTTGCAGTTGATTACAATCAATGATGGTTAGGAAGGTGTTGGATGTGGCAGGGAAATTGGAATCAAAGAGAAAATGTCCTCATTTGGTATAGTATGGTATATGGAATCAGTAGCGTGCACAGTATATACAACTATATAAATAAATATAACTATAGAAAAAAATCTCCAGTACGAGTTTAAAAAACTTAAGGGTAGGCATTGTACAAATTATAAAAAGCATACCCTTAAGTTTTTATAAGTAATACTGGAGATTTTTTTCATTTTATATTGTCTGCCTGCCTTATGCCTACTCTGTATGCAGGCCACTGATTGTCTAAAAATGATCCCATCAGTGATGATCAGAGATGATCACAATGATCCATGATTGGCTAAATTTATGATGTTCTGGCTATCTGTATGGCTGCATCAATGCATTTTAACAATGTCTTGGCTGGTACTGTCGTATCAGCTAATCAGGTGCTATTGTGATCGTTACATTCATGCAATCATTTCTAGACAGTGTGTGTACAATCTGAGGAAGTTAATTGCTAATCAATTTTATGTTTGTATCCATTTTATACATTTAGATGCATTGAAGCTATGACACTAATTTCATACTGTGACGCAACTTGTTAAGTAACTTACTTTTTTGTAAACAAATACAATTTGAAAGCATTTTGTAAGCATGTACTCAATAAATGGCTGATAGTACTATTTCTCTTGCAATTAATTGTAAAGGTTGTGCTAAATGTACAACACTGATGTTCTACTAACACCTACATAACGCTTGCAATGATGGATACATCCAATGTGTGGTTTTTTACAACCTAAGTAAGTTTATATTTAAAATTAAAAGATTATTTTACTAATTTATTTGTGTCTATGACTGGATAATAAAGATATAAATGTCAGACATGTCTGGTTTATTTTCAGATCTAAAAAAATAAGAAAATAAGATAATCAAAGTGGATACAAAATGTTTATATTGAGAAGCTACACATTTGTATAATTATAACCTTTACTAAATGCAGAACTATACTTATAATATATTGAAAATAAGTAATTATGAAAAACAACATTATAACCTAACTCTTACTTGAAAAATTGATATTTTAAAAATGTTGTTTAAAATATCAATTTATTAAAATTGCTTAGATATATATGTTTATATAGATATTCAAAGTTGAAATAGACAAACAAATAGGTATTGTCTGAATGTTTAGTAGTCAATCAGAGACAGATATGGAACGTTATGTCTGTATGTAAAATAGGTATGTTGAAGTAATTGAGACTGCAAGTGGAGTGTTTATAGAGGGAGCAACAAGTTAGGAAGTAGTCAATATAGATTGTAGACAGAATAGACAATTACTCCACAATCATCATTACAAGGCCACTCAATACCAATCAAACGACCCACTGTCATAATCAAGGCCAAACTAATCTATGTTTCACATTTTAGAGAAAAAAAGCTTTTGACAACACACGAAAACGTATTACTTCAACAATGCTCACTTATCACATATATTTCGTCAGCATCGTTGCGAATGCAGGAAATCAGCCCGTGTATAAAAGAACAAAAAAAAAAAGACCCACGACGTCGAAATAAAGGTGTCCAAGCGTGAGAAGATTTTTTTTTCAAGCAGCGCAGGATTCACTTGCACCCATGCTAACAAAAAAAAAATCCATAAGCAATTATCCACGGTTTGTGGCGAAATTTACTGATCTTTTTATGAAAAATCTATCGGCCCCAGCCAATGACTTACATATGGTAGATAAAGCTGTATGCGCAGAAACGCACTTCCAAATCCCAGCTGAACAGCTCTATCTGGGATTTTATAAATATAAGGTGTGAAAACATAAAAATGTGGAACGAGAAACTAATTACGAACTCTACATCTGTCATAAAACACTGCCTATGCCACATACCTGTATTTAATTTGTTATAATGGAAACTTCATGGGGTCTTCTTTAAATGTTTTTATTTCACTACATAACTTAGAGTCATTAACTGTTTATAAAGTCTCGCAAACGTTCAGCGAACTATTTAATTCATCATTAAGACGTGTGGTCAGCCATCCATTGACATAAACAAGTAGAACTTTGTAGTTTGTAGATAGTATAGTCTATGGTTGCATAAAAAAAGTTACACTAAATTGCCACATGAAAAAAATTTTGCATTTAAACGCAATACACACTAGCCGATTTTAATGATTAAAAATTTTCTGAACAGTGAACTATTACATCAACCGTAAAAATAATATCATAGCGTTCATGTTATGTATTTACTTATTGTTTAGCTTATTTACAACTTTATTATTTTAGGTCGCAGTATTGCTTAAATTATATACGTTTTTAGGTATTTGTTGAGGATCAGTGTAGGCCTAGGAGAATTTAACCAACAAGAATTATGTGCATTGTCACTTTCATAATTCATATTTTTTTGATTTTGGGGAACATTCCATCCAATTCCATCATTCTAACTGCATTGTAACCTAGTGAATATCTCAAAACAAATTAAGTTTATGTGGACTCTTTAATTTTTTTTTTCTTTTTGTTGTTCTTCTTCTTTTCTTTGGTGATTGTTATTACGGCAATATATTAGACAGACAAAAAATTTAAAAAAAAAATTGTTTTGGGCTCAGTATCGATAATAAAGTATCCTCTGATTTAAATTTTCAAAATATAATACCTATTTAATGAACAGAATTCGTCCCGTTACAGTTTTAGTATAAGTATAGATAATGTTGCCGTTTTAGTATAAGTATAGATTTAATAAACAACATTTTATTAAAATAAATGTTGTTTATTAAAATAAATGAAACTTTGCGGATATATTTGCCCATTCAAATTATTAAAAAGCTTTTTTCATGGATACTTATATTATTTTTTAACATCAAATTAAAACTCAAATCACATGCTCAAAAAACTATAGTAGACCGTACATTACCGTGTCAGTTCATTAGGCACCTACTACAGAAGTGACGCAATTATTATTTATTATAATTAATCAGCTTTGATATTTTATATAATAGTTAGGTAATAATCAATACATAATACAAGTACCTACTGTTTACCACTGTGACAATAAATCAAAATCTGTAAGACGTTGCATGACAAACTGACGTTTTTTCATTTTCTTCGTAGTTTTGTCTTTCGTGGAATCTTTTTCTTGTTCTTTGGAAGTGGTCTTTTTCGTAGGTTTCTTTTCTTCGATTTCTTTCATTTTTTGGGCTTCACATTCCAAATCAAAGGGGCATTGATCCGCAGGATATATCGGCATCATAATGACTGGTACATAATTTGATTTACCACCTTCTTTCTGATACGACAGAAAAAAATAACTTTTTGAAAAATTTACTAGGTACTACATTAGTCAATTCTATTCAGTGAGTCTATTACATTCAGCACTACACAGCATAGTTACATTAAGCATTTAGCCTATGAATTTATTTAAAATACATAGGTCAATGATTTAGTTAGAACATTAAATGTAAGTGAAATAATCATGAAGCATACCTGACTTTCACTGGCACATTGGCCGCAGTAACTTTGGGCTGCAGATACTGCTTTAGAATTTACTAAATATTGAACTATGGCCCTAAGTCGCTCTTCATCCATGCTTCCCGGTTTAGAATTTTCCCATTTACCGTCTGGATTCATTTGAACTAACACAGGCGCTGATATTCCTAGGGCATCAAACCCTGGTTTCGCTATAGGCCTGTAATTATGTACATTTAGTTGCTATGTATTAATATTGAAAATTTTTTACGTCACAACAGCATAATTAACTTAGTATTGTCTTTTCTATCATTTAATCAAAATGCCTGTGCAAAATGCATACAACTCCATTCAGCCTTTTCGGAATTCGGTGAACGAACGTAATTTGTTGAGGAAAAGTTCTCATTGGAATAATGGGAATAATACATTATTTGGCTAGTTACTTACACTTTGGCAAGTTTTGCTAAATCTTTATTATTCATTTTGAGTTTTTCTGTTTTTTCAAACTTAATTATTTGCTATTAAAATAATCTGACAACTTTTAAATTTTGACTGTACAATTTTTCATCAAAAACTGTATGTAACTAGATCCTGTCACCCAACATGCACCCAACCATCAACTCTCTCCAACTGTCAATCATTGTCAACTGTCTTTAAAATTTTCTTAATCATATTGGTTGTGGTCTTGGATGAGAAAGTAGAATCTTGATAGTAGCCACATAGTAGCTTACCCTGTGAGCTCACCCTAGGAACGTTGAAGGATATAGCCATTAGCCATCCATGCTAGGAACCCATCTGACAGACTGGTCCAAAAGCATGGATATCATGGAACAAAATTATTGTTCTGAGGGTCTCACACAGAACATTGATAAAAGATGTACTATAATATATCAAATATACATCGATAGATTTAATATATATTATGTAATTATTTTGGTATTTCGTATAACAATGTACTTAAGTAAATGAATTTGTTTTTGAAGCAGAGTCCGTTTCATGAAATGATCCACATGAAACGTGTTTGATAACGTACTTAGTGATTAAAATATATTTGATTGATGAGAATATTATGCAACGCAAGTTGCAATCCAGTGCGCCGATTAAGTAAGTAAATGCTGCGTTATCATTTCTGCAATAATGAAATTTAGCCAATAGCAAGTGAATAATATCGGCCAATCAGGGGCGAATGCAATCGTCAAACAATCATTTTTAGAGAACGCACAGTAGCCAACTCCAAAATCCGAATCAAGAACACAACGCATTTTGTATCCCTGAATCCTCTAGAAAATAGCCTACCTTATATTATTATTATATTATAGTTACCTATAGTTATAGATTTTAAGAAAAGAAACAAAGCAAAAATTTTGTTTGTAATAATTTATTTCAGTGGTCATATAAAATTGTGCCATTTTTCTTATTTTTGTCTCTACAGTAATAATTACCATTGTGACAACAAATCAAAATCAGTATGTCTACTAAGCAACCAAGGCTTCGGTTTATTTAGTGGCCCTCCTCCTCGTTTTGCTTCTGCACCCTTATCTTTGGTCTTTTTACAGGAATGCCATATAAACCTGAAAAAAAATAATTTTAACTTTGGCATTTCAAATTGCTTCTATTTCCATAAAAAACCGGTTGCGGTTCAATTTCGTTGGATGAAAACGCTTGATAAGTTTTATTGAAGAATAAAGTTGCCAACTACTCAACTTGTGGTCAACTATTCAAAATAAATTAATAGCTTAGTAATGTTTAATCCTGCCACCTATTATCATTTTAGATAACTAAATAGCGCCATCTGTACAGAAGCCTAGAAAGTTTTATAGGAAATAGTTACATGAGTTAGCACAAGACAGCGCTACCGATTTTCTAAGTTATATTTAGCTTATGAATAATTACGATAGATGTCACTAGGTGTTTAATTTAAGCTCAGTACAAAATGACTGAACTAACATTATCACAGTAATCGTGGTGTGATTATTATTATCATTGAGATGAGATGAGATGAGATCACTGATGAGCGAACTATAAGTAATTAATTAAAAGTACCTCGGGGTCCTGATGGTCTGATTGTGAACGGGACACTTGAACTCCCAATCGGGTAATTGTAGAATGTAAATGATTTCCTCATCTTCCTCTGCCTCTTTTCGTTTTTCTGTCTCGGATTTTGCGTATGGCTATACGAAAAACAAAACAAAAACCGTAACCATACACAATTATTATGATTAAATTCAACATAATGTGAATGGAGGTAGGTAGGACTTAGTTATAAGTAGGTACTTGTATCTTTCTATATTGATTTTTTAATATACATAGGAGTTAGGTTAGGTTAGGTTTTTTAATATACATAGATGGCTATTTTCGTAGGTATAGTAGGTAAGTAGGATCTTAGCTGTCAGTGGTAAGTAAATAATTAATAAGAAGGATCCCAGAAACATCCTAGTAGGTACCTACATGTCTTGAAGTACCCAGGTGTTAGGTACCACTAATAATACCATAATAATAATAATTGGTTGTGTAGGTACTTACAAAAACGCTGGGCGCAGAAATCGCTGCGCTTGGGTCTAGGAACCCGTCTAAAATTTGTTGGTTGATCTTGTACTTTCTCGCTAGGTTGAAGTTTTTAACGTCCTCTTGGCTCATTGGAAAGGTTATTAGGGGTCGCCTGGTGGTAAAATATTAAAAAAAAACTTAGGTAACATCGTGACAATTACGGGAGATCTGTTATAACGGTCATATAAAACAACGCGTCGCTGCTTAGGTAATAATCGACTCGCAAATCTATTAACGCGCAGACGAAGCCACTGGAGTTAGAAACTTGAAATTTTAGTAGGTAGGTAGTAGATTCCTTTCATGACATAGGCACCACTTAGGATTTTTTGAAATTTTACTCCAAAGTGTAGGTAAAAGTTTGAAAGTCCGTCATTTTCCGTTATAATTATACCTATTCTTAAAACTTCGTTGGTATTTTCTGTTTAATAAATATTTTAAGTTGCGGTGACAAAGCTAGTAGATAGGTAGGTACCTAGTAGGTACTTAATATATTATATTTGTATAATATAACATACAAACCTATAATATAAGTAGATTGAAGATAACTATATTGAAAAGAACAATTAAGACATTAAATTGGAGACAATTAAGTTTTAAGTATTATATATCTGTACCGATTACATTTCATCTTTTATACCAATGTATGTTTCCTTAAAAATAAAAAATAAAATAAACAAGCTTTGACCATACCTAAAAGGGTCAAGATATAAAGCGCGCTGCGGTAAATCGAAATGCTTCTTGATATAGTCCTCATCGAGAAATTCGACTTCGCTTGTCGCCTTACTATTTGTTGCATTGGGTCGTGGGTTCACACCGTTCTCTGGATGACCGTCGCGGGGCACGAGGCATATAAGAGGCAGATTTGTTTTCCCTGAACTGCCGGGGCCGTCGCACGTACAGCAACTATGGATATATGTAGAGTATCTACAGAGACACGTCACTCGACTTGCTGCTGCTGTTGCTGATGGCGACGATCCAATCCAAAATGGCGTCAAATCAAGTACGATTGACGCCATTTTGGATTTGATTGTCGCCATTTTCGCGCTATAAGCACGAAACAGCTCTACGATTGTCTCTGGAACTAATAGATGATATTGCAAATACTGCACCGACCTATTATTAATCTATGATTTAATTGTTATGTTATAAATGTTTTCCTTTTTGTAAATATATAGACTAGCGCTTGACTGCAATCTCACCTGATGGTAACTGAAGATGCAGCCTAAGATAGAGCGCGCTTTCCTATTATATGCCTAGTCACTCTGAATTTAAAGATACCTAAATTAGTAGTTACTAGGAAAACAGAAGCCGGAAGAGCATCCCAAATTTTTGCAATGCGTATCAGGAACGAGGAGGCGTTGTAGTGTCGTAGTCTTCTTAATCAGAAGACGCGTCCACACCTGGGGGCTGATTCTGTAACTCAGTGCCTATCAACGACGATAGGCATTTTTTATCCATTGAAGGTTTGAAGAGAATTGTCATTTACTATTTCATTTTAAACCTTCAATGGATAAAAAACATATATCAGTGGCTTTCATTTCTTGATAGGCACTGAGTTACAGAATCAGGGGGCTGGACTTCAGTCTTTTGCTAGGATCGCCACAGAACTTTGAGATCGTCTGCCTACTTTGTGGGGGTCTTCCAACGTTTCTCCATGCAAGGTCGTATTCAACTAACCCACTGGGGCCAATCTCAATGGAGGCTAGAGACACTCTTTCTCATGCTGAGATTTATAGAGCGTGCTTTGACTTAGCTCGGAATCAAGGTAACAGTTAAAACAAGACACAAATATGCTTCGACATAAATCTGTCTCGTTTTATCTCTGTCTTGAGTCTGAGCAGAGAGAGTGAGAGAGTGCGGTCTATAACTCTATAGATTTTAGCCCAAACCTCAAAACATTGGGCTCATTTGTTCATTCTCTCATAGTCCGATATCGGAAGGCAATCCGACACGACTGGGAAGAGATCAAGTATAGGTGCCAGTGCCACATGCCCGATCCATACTTTTAGTTACCCTTAAAAGGGTTGGAAAGGGACAAAATGGGAAAGAGGATAAGATTTAGGTTACTCCAAGTGCTAAAAGTAAAGTATGCTCTTCTTACCTTGCCATTGTGACGGTGAAGCTTTTTCCAAAACCCTATTAGTACCTACTTAATTCCACAAGAGAAGCATTTTTTAAATTTAATTTGTTTTTAATTTAATGCAATTAAAATTATAAGTGCATTATTTATTTAATTTTTATGTGTACTTAACGACATGTCAATTTTGAGCAAATTTTGAGTAAAACTTTTGACATAGGTACTTATTTTTTCTATCATTTTTACAAATGTATTTTAAGGTTTTAACGCAGAATTATTAAGTAGGTATATAAGTTTTAACTTTTAACCACAGTTTTCTTTTATCTGCGCTTTGAGCATTTATAAATATTCAAGGCGCAGAAAAGTGAACCCCAGAAACTGTCCCGTGGTTTTCCGCCCTTGGTGCTCAAAGTATTTAACTGACAATCGTGGGTTTATGCATCGTTTTACATTTATTGATGATGCCCGCGACTTTGCCCGCGTGAATTAAGGTTTTTTGGTTCCCGCGAGAAATCTTCAATTTTCCGGGACAAAATGTAGCCTATCTGTTAATCCAGGGTATAATCTATCTTCTTTCCAAATTTCAGCCAAATTCATCCAGTAGTTTTTGAGTGAAAGAGTAACAAACTTTCGTCATCATAAAAGTTATAAGTAATATTAGTGTGACTAGCTTTAGCTGTAACATCGTCCACATGCTTTGTTTTTCTGGAACAAAACCTTTGTTAGCCTTTTTCTCTCCAGGTTCACATTTACACATACCTACGTTGCTCCGTTGCTGCGTGATTAAAGGACACACCAAGAAAAAAAACATACTTTCGAATTTATAATATTAGACAGATAATAATTCAGGATAAGCCAAAATGCAACCCAAGCGGGTCTCCAATCAAAAATGTCGATCTATCTAACTTATAAAAGTAGTCTTACTGTACTTAAAACATATAAAGGTGGTCTGGCAAAGCCTGGCAAACCAATAAAGTCATAGCCGTGAGCAATAAATATTAGAACGTTGTCTGAATCAACGCCATTATTAACTGTTTTATTATTACGCTAATATATTCTTTATTTTCTAAAAGATAAACGCGAAAGTTGAATGAGAGATTTTAACGAAATAGAAACGGTGGAGATAGGATGTAGTATTACTAGATCGGTTTTTCTAAATATCGGGACTTTAATAAAAAAACGGGACTGGGTCAAGAAATTGGGACTTGGAAAAATTGTACAAATTGTACCCATAAAATTAGGCATTATCAAAGCCATGTATGTATGTACGTAGGTACCAATGGCTTTGCATAATATTATTTATGTAGTAATTTTTAAAGTTAGTACTTCAAAATACAGACTATTTTCTTATATTCCTCTTTCGTAACATGTTCGTACCTAATAATTAAATTATTTAACGTTATTTCATTAAGAAATATTTTTTTTGATACACATTATTGAAATGATTACGCTTGAAAATAATGTAAAAGCGGGAATTTGAAGTGCCACTGGGACGCGTTTTGAGAGGGCTGAAAAGCGGGACGTCCCGCAAAAACTGGACACTTGGCAGCACTAGGAGGTAAATCTAAGGATTTTCCCGATGAAAAGTGACGCGTGGCGATCACGCGTTCGCTGGTCGCAATATTAAAACTGTTGGTAGGTAGTTATTTGCAATAGGACTCGATAAGTTTGTTAGATGTGCCCTATTTGAAGTTGTCGCATCAATAGCGGCATATTTAAAGATAGCAGCAGATAATAGTTCTTGAAATGTGTAACACAACTGCAGTTTGTCATTTGGATTTGTATGAACTAATATAATCCTATTAATATTATAAATGCGAAAGTTTGGATGTATGGATGGGTTTCAAGGCTCAACTGCTGGACCGATCTTGATGGATTTTGGCACAGAGATAGCTCGCTTCCTGGAGACGGTCATAGAAATTAGGATACGTTTTCACCCGGTATATAAAAAAAAACCGCGAATCTTACAAACGCCCATGAAAATCTCTACCGGGATACAATAACGATACGAAATTACCCTCTTCCAAAACCGAAGTTATCTTCAAAATGTGTTTAACATCGGATATCTCAGCACCTGGAGGGCCGATATCGATCAAACACTCGTTGACACGTATTACAGTGTTTCTTTTTTGTTACCACCCTTTTGTTTGAAGTTTGAATCACTCTATCAATTTACGTTTTGTATAATGCTGAAGCCCGTAACATTAAACGTTGAAAGTTTAATGTCACCGTCTTAAATAAGGCCATGGAATATAACAGTTAGAAATAAAGTTAACCAAAAAACGTGTAGGGAGGGTAGGTAGATTAGAAAAACATATTTTATTACGAGCCGTGACGTGTCATAAGAACCTGACGAGAACATGAAATAAATAATAATTTTTGAACGTGAATCCCGTAGCAATATTTAAACAACTAAAACTAAAGTTACGATAATACGGTACGGATACGGTATAAAATAAATTATTACATTAAAATAACAAGATCCACCTCATCCCATTTGGAAAAACCTCGCCGAATAAAATATCCCACCAAAAACTTTTTCGTGTAGGTAAAATGTTGCCAACTGTTGCCAAGACGAGACCATATGACTCGCACTGTCATAGAGTTATCAGATCTCATGTAGAGCCAAGCTTCTAACTCTACACACCCTAACTCTACAAGGCCTAACTTCACAAACTCTATACCTTAGTCAAAATGTATACGTATGGCTTGACCATCATCGATTTTTCCGTAGTGCGACATAGTACCCAAGGTGCAAGCAGCATTGCCCCTTTGGATGACCAAACTAATTGATTGGCCAAGGTAGCTGCCAGGTCTTAGATGGTCAGTAGACTTGATCACCTTTTTAACTCTTCAGAAAGAGCTTTTGGCCTATTCCGCACATAGTACTGTTCCCGTCATAGAGAAGATCGTATTATGTTGATCGCAAAGGTGGCATCCCAAACGAGCGACCTTCCTATATTTCAAAGCACCTCTCAGAATTAGTGATGAGCTTTTGTAAAACAGAAATACAGTCCTCCAATAGTTAAACTCGATAGGTATAATCTATTATACTATCTGGATTAATTTCTTATCTCAATAGTTACATCATCACAATATTATCATCATAATAGAAAAAATATTGCACGCTATTATAATATTAACTGCTTTCGATCTAAAGTTTATTTTTACGTATACGATTTCCATGCAATACCTGCCATGCGTTGCTGTGTGGGTATAATAAGTTGTATGTGATCATACGTACGACTGATTACAAAGTTTATCAACAAGCATCCACTTATATCGTCAAAAATCGATCGAGATATTACAATCGGTTCAATTGATTTTTCCTATAATCGGAATTATGCTTATCGCACATTAGAGCTTTCGCGCCCCGTACAGCGAATTTTTCATCTGTACTTAATACAATCACTGGATGATTTCGTTTCTACACGAAATATATACAAAACGAAATATGTACAATCATTTGCCCAAATACATTTTTTAATATATAGATTATTTATGCAGGAATTTCCTTTGTTAAAAATAACCTAAAAAAGGTTTTTTGGGGAAGCATAAGATACTAAAAATTGATTTTATTACATTTGATTGGTTGTGTGTTTGTACGTTAAGTACATACACACAACCAATAAATAAAATTAAGGACTATTATGTACCACCAAAGCAAAAAGTACTTGTTAATTTTTTTAACAATGACGGAATAATTCGTAAATGTTTCGACGCGATAATTACAAATACAAATAGCCTAAACGACGGGGTTATAGGTGTTCAATAGTGAACCATGTGAGTAAATAGTGAGGACAAAAGGGATAATTAAAACGTCATCAACCCTTAATAGGCGTGTGCCATATGATCATATTGTGAAGGTGAGATAATTTTGTCACTGTTAGAGTTGTTGTAATGCTGAATGCACATTAAAAATGGTATTCTAATCCAGTGGTAGATTCGCTTGATGAGACGAAAGCATTTTGTAAAAGTTTACAAAATCAAGTTTACGGTTTGGAAAGCAGATTCTGCTGCACCCAGCAGCTGCTCTTTTCAAAACAAGATGTAACAAATGTTACAATATCGTCATGTAGCTATTACAATGTGATGAATTAATCATCATCATAATATAAAAAGTAAAAGTAATAAATTCTTTTGCATTACATCAAATGAGCAAATTATTGTTTTCAAATTAAAAATTTTCATTAATTTTTCTTTAGACTTTAGAAAATATGTAGGTATTCAATTTTTTTACCCTCTTTTTTTAATAGGACAGTGATTTTATTATTAACTTCAAATTCAAAATTAAAATATATTATATAGAGGACAAAAATTCATTCGGAGGAAATAAGGAAGCAAATAAATAAAGTAAATACAAACTTAAAATAATACTTAAAAAACTAAATTCTAAATTATAATAATATTATATCTAAAACTATTTCTAAAATTAAAACTATTAATAATAATAATTATTTCTAAATTATTATTAAAGTAATAAATAGTATTTTGCTGTAATTCGCAAAACCAAAAAAATTTTTCATTGCAACACGTGCCGCCCGTGATGTATGGTATGGACTACGTAACGGCATATTGCAACCGTAAAAATTTCGCGCTCGCTTCGCTCGCAAAACCAAAAAGAATTTCGTTTTTTGAAGTCGGTTACAAGTATCTAACTTTTTTTTTGGAGTAAATTAAAAAAATTGTTTCTTTTTTGTTGGCAATGGGGGCGCAGGCTGGTTTTTGCACCCCGGCATCCAGTATGGTTAAGACGGCCCTAAATAATTGTGCACTGTAGAGTCAACATCTTCTGATGATGGTCCAGTGTCGGAGCGAAATATGCGTCAAGTGTGTTTTGAAGAGTTTGTGTGGTCACCGTGTGGTGTGGATGGATGGATGGATGTATGTTCCTTAATCACGCCGCAACGATTGAACCGATTTGGCCGAAATTTGGTACAGAAATTGATTATAGTCCGGAATAACATATATTTATTACGGAAAACAAGAGATCTCCCTCGGGAATCAAAAAATCTCAATCGACGCGAACGAAGTCGCGGGCATCAACTAGTTAAAAATATTCACGTTTATCCGCAAATTCCGCCGCTCCTCTGTTCATTGTTGATAGGGATGCCCCAATATTTCGCGGCAATATGTCGCCCGGGCTGGGGATGTGACGTCAACGCACAATACCGGACCAGGAATTTATGCGTCTAGGGAGCGCACGTGCTGTCGCGTGTGTGACCATATTTTTAGTTAATCTAAACTATCCATTCCTAATATTACCCATAATTGAGAAAGTGTCTATGTCCGTCTGTCTCTTACCTTTTCATATTTAAACACCTAAACCGACGTTGATGAAAAAAACAGAAATAGTCTGCGTTTGTTTGTCGGTTCAAATGATGATGATATTAATATAGATGATATCGTGGGTATAAATATTATGAATAATAATCGAGTCAGTCCGTATGTCAGTCTCAAACGCTAATCACTAGGCCTAGGTCTTGTCAAACTTAGTAAAAGAGACTTAAAAAAGTTTGCATATTACATAACTAGCTGTTGCCCTCGATTTCGTCCGCGTCAATTTCTGTTATTATGATCGCGATTAAGAAGTTTTTAAAATAATATCTTTTAAATATGGATAATTTTCTCCGTATTTGCAACATTTTTCACTTATGCTTCGCTCCTATTGCAGTTGCAGCGTGATGTTATATAGCCTAAAGCCTTCCTCGATAAATGGACTATCCAACACAAAAAGAATTTTTCAATTCGAACCAGTAGTTCCTGAGATTAGCGCGTTCAAACAAACAAACTGTTCAGCTTTATAATATTAGTATGGATATAAAGAAAATACGGCATTGTCTAAAATTTGCTGGAGTTAATTTGAAATGTAAGACTCTTTGACAGAGGTGCTTTGCTTTAGAGACAAAAGAAATCTCCAAGCGAGACAACAAGGTTCTATGTCAAAGCAATAAAATTCTTAACTTCTTATTAGGTACGTTTGCAGTGCTAGATTTTTGTAATTTAACGCTTGAAAAATTTAGAACCCGCCTGAATTCCGGACGACGCTTTTTAGGGTTCCGTAGCCAAATGGCAAAAAACGGAACCCTTATAGATTCGTCATGTCTGTCTGTCTGTCTGTCTGTCTGTCTGTCTGTCTGTCTGTCTGTCTGTCTGTCTGTCTGTCTGTCTGTCTGTCTGTCTGTCCGTCACAGCCACTTTTTTGGGAATAATTGGGATCGGGATTCAATGCGCCTTATAAGTGGTTTGATTTTGGATATAAACGTACCTATTACCCTTCCATCTCAAGTTGGCCGTCGTTGACCGGTACAAAATAACGCCATTCCGTACCGTTGACAAGAAAATAATAGTTGTATTTTTAAGCTATTGCATAGCTTCTATCGCGGGCCTTGAGCGTGGAGACCGAATCCAGAAATTCCGTAACGAAAATAACCTGACACGGAACTCCTCTCACCGCTAGATGGTGTTGATAAAAAATGCTATGCAATAGCTTTACCGCGGCAGTCCCCGAGTGCCACACGTCTTTTTTTTACTAAAACCACAACTACAGACAGAAGTTTTCTTCTCTGGCAATTTTTTTCATAGCAATGCCATCTTAAAAGTCTAAAGGCATAATTTAAGCAATTAATCTACGCTGTGCAAAACTTTTCCTTTTTTACTCATCGTAGAAGACGATACGGTAACAATAGTTACCAAACAAAAATAAATAACTAATTTAAAGTTAAAAATATTCAAAACGTAACAATAATAATTGAAAAAAAACTTGAGCGGTGTCAAGGGACACCCGGATGGAACGAAGTTCAATGCGAAATAGAAATGAAAATATCTGGCTTGCTTTCTATAAGAGAGAGAGAGAGAGACAGACAGAGAAACATGCGACGCCGCACAGCTTACAATAGCTTACTTAGCAAAAAGTGTCGTGTCAACTTTTCGTAAGAATTTTTTCCGTCTAGCCCCCTTTCACAACGCGCGATAAGGAACTTCGTTCCAAAATTTGCTAGTGACAATTGCGAGCAGTACGTTGCTAATTGCTATCTTTACTAAGCGGGTCTGACTGAGGTGCGGTGCGGGGAAGCGCGAGGCGAGATCGTGGCAACTTAAGATGGAAGGGTAATAAATACCTACATCGCATTAATGTGCTTTAAGGGGTTTAAATGGAAAGAAAACTGTCCAGCCCCACAATTCAGTAACTCAGTGCCTATCTAAAAATGAAAGCCGCTGGCATATATTTTTTATCCATTGAAGGTTTACTATGAAATAGTATGAAATAGTAAATGACATTTCTCTTCAAACCTTCAATGGATAAAAAATGATGCTCCCAGATGTCAGTATCATGGTGTCACTACTGGCTTGCACCTGTCGCCTTCTGACAGGGATTCCTCGGACAAGCACAATAGACGAATTTCATCGTGACGTCGTGACTGCACCAAACGCTCAGAACAAATTAAAGTTGGTATTTTTGTTAATGCTCTAGGTATTATTATTATTAATCTAGACTCTAAGCCTTGGAGGGTTGGTTATATCCTCCAAGTTCTAACCCATGGAGCTATAGCCACTCTAAGCAGATAAATAAAGAATAGGTTTTATAGAAAAAAAAAATAGGTAGGGCTGACCCGCAAGAGTCGCAAAAGTTGACTCTCTATTATATTCTCTTGAGAATGCATTATCTCGACGACGAAAGTGACAAACATAGTTTTGCATTTATAATAATAGTAAATACCTAATGAATTGTGTCAATGCATTAACATTAAGACGTTCCGGTAGTGAGTAATAAATTAATTAATGATTAAAAAAAAGAAAATAGATTACACGCATAAATGCCGGCAGTAAATTCACATTTCATACAGGACTGGTGTGTAAATATTTATTCTTATAATCTATTTTTCCTTGGCTTAAGCAGTAAACAAAATTTCGCAGGAATGTAATAAGCGACGGGCTAAGTAGCACATAACTTTGGACGTTCTTACCATACACAACAATGAAACCGTGCTACAAGTGAAAAACCAAACCTTTAAAGGTCGTAAGCGCCCGGCAAGGGCCGTCGGTTACGCGTTTTGCCAAAACGTTTCCTGCGATTTGTTTACCTTTTAAGACAGTTAAAAAAAGACTATATAATACAGAGTTCTTACTGTGGATCAAGGAATATACTACTGTGGATGTATCGCAGTGAAGGAGACAAATATATACATTTTAATGTCAACCTATCCGTCATCCACCGCAACGCACCGAGGCGCGTGCGCGTCACTAATCGCGCGTTTACGCGTAAAATTCCATATAATGCGTTCCGCCTTGTTTGGCAACTACCCTCCACCTCCCAACCTCCCGCACCCTCCGCCTGTGACGAAAAACCTTGCCCAATCGGAGGAACCGTGAAAATGCATTACAATTCGATATTTGACACTCGAATTATGTAACAAAGTATAGGCGAGATTTTTCTGTAAACCCTGCCTGTCATTTTAATTTCGTCAGGTGATTTTAAGTGAAAGTTATGGTTAACTTCTTATTTTTCTTCTTGCTGGGCAACAGCCCACACATATTTCTTTCAGATTGCTGAAAACCAGTTCAGTAAGTTAAAATAACCAAGGACTATCTTGTAATAAAAAAAAAATCAAATAAGAGTTTGAAGAATTGTTAGCTAAAAACATTCTACACGCCTTCGAAATTCAGGAAACTTTTCATTTAAAAGATCACTTTGTAAATGTGAACACAAATATATATTTTTTAATAATACCTACTACAGTTACTACAGTTAATAATAATTCTGAATGAAATTCAGGATTCACATCAAATTATTGCAGCACACGGTCGTTGGGTTGGAAGAAATGCTTCGCATGAAGAAATATGGTTTGTACCCCATATGTTACATATGAGTAAATAAAAAGAGATCATTGCTATGAAAGTATTTTTTACGGGGTTGATGAGAATGCCTGCACGTGGTTTAGCTCCTTCCTAACGAACAGGAAACAATTTGTGGTTATCGATTCGAACAGTAAGGCTCCTCTGACATCTCAAGTATCCAGTGTGTCGCGTGGTACTCCACAGGGTTCGAGCCTTAGTCCATTACTGTTTATAATCTACACGGCAGATATGCTACAAAATATCAAACATTGCAAAGCTCATCTGTACGCTGATGACACCCAAATATATTATCATCTAAAACCTGAATTTACAACAGAAGCTGTGAAACTGGTAGAGTATGATTTGAAGTCGATTGCAAAATGGGCAACAAACAATAGGTTGGTCCTTAATGCAAAAAAGACCAAATATATGATACTTGGTAACAAGCATCAAAGGGCTAGTATTCAGGGCAGGTATCCAAATTTTGAGCTTAATGGCGAACCACTAGAAAGGGTTGCAAACGTAAGGAACTTAGGTCTTCATTTCGATGAAGATTTAAGATTTTTCCAACACGTCAGTATTAAAGCCAAAAACGCTTTTTACAAGCTAAAAGTACTGTATGGTTTGAGGCGCTTTCTAACGGAAGGGGTGCGCCAAATTCTTGTGGAGTCTCTCGTTCTATCAGCACTTAACTACTGCGATACAATTTATGGACCTCGGTTGTTGAAGAAAACGGAAAACGCGATACAAAGGGTCCAAAACGCATGCGCCAGGTTCTGTTATGACATACCAAGGAGAAGCCATATATCACCGGTGCTAAACAAGCATAAGATTTTAAACATGAAGTCGCGTAGAAACCTTCATCTTACTATGTTGATTCATAGAATTCTACACAATAAGCGGCCCCCCTACCTGTATGAACGTTTGCAATGGCGTCATGAACGGAGCTCGATTAGGGTCAAGGATAAATGGAAGCTAAGCTTCCCTAGGCACAAGAAAGCAGGATTCAGAGGGTGTTTCCGCTTCGCTGCGGCCAAAGTATGGAATGATCTTCCTCCTCCCCTTCGAGACAGACAGACAGTGTTAAGCGATCTTAGTTTTAAACTAAAACTCAAGAGGTATTTTCTTAATAAACAACTAGAGGCAGCAAGATAGGGGTGGACAGATTATACTGTGAATATATTTATTATTTTTTTATTTATTTTTAATGATTATTCTGTATAGTCGTACTGAGATTTTGTTCTTTGTTTAACATATAGTAATTTTTCCTTTTATTTTTTTTTTTTTTTTTTGTAAATGTAATATTCTTTTTTTTTTTTTTTTTTCTTCTTCTTTTTGTTGTTGTTCGGACTAGAAGAGGAACGGACGTTGGTTGTTTTCTTTCGGGTTAGGTATATTATATTATGTGTACGAGTATCTATATATATATATATATCTTTTTTTTTTTATTTTTTTATTTATTTATTTTTTTATTTATTTTTTTTTCTACATTGTTATTCTCTGTAATATATTTTAAATCTTGTGATGGGCGACGCGCCATATTGAAATAGAAGGAGAAGGAGCAAACTGAAAATCAGCGCTGGGTATCATCAATGCCCAGCATAAAGCTGAGTTTGCGGCCACTTGCTAAGTTGTTAGGCTTGAGATTTTTAGTTGTAAGCTTTCCTTTTTGTTTAACCTTTTTCTTTATTCTTGTAAGCCTGACTATTTTGAAAGCAATAAAAAATATTTATTATTATTATTAAAAAAAAAAAAAAGTACCTACCTAGAAAATAGGATAGGGCTCTCAAGACTTGCATTGCCTAGTAAGGGAGACAATACAATTAATCTACATAGCTTAATCAGGTCCTAATATCATCAATTACTTAAGCGTCAAAGACATGCCGCCAAGCTATTTAATGTTCCGGCACGATGGGGAAAACTGATAAGGGGTATGGGTTGAATGTACACTGTCACACCCCTTCCAAGTTAGCCAGCTACCATCTTAGACTGCATCGTCACTTACCATTATGACATGGTGAGATCGCAGTCAAGGACTATCTTGTCATGGAATAAAAATAAATAAAAAATACTTATGTGAAATCAAATTCAAATTCAAAATTTATTTATTTCATGTAGGCTACCTTGTAGCTCTTATGACACGTCATAAATCTACCACCGGTTCGGAATGCAGATTCTGCTGAGAAGAACCGGCAAGAAACTCAGCAGTTGCTCTCTTCAAAAATAAAATTATTTTACAATAAGTAACCAAACTAAGCTATGTATATAGTGCTTCTACAATGAAGCTTCAAAAATGCAATACATATAATCCAACACATGTCAACATGGGAAGACAAAGCAGACCCATTCCCGTTGGTGGCAGCCGTTCACGAGCACGACACGTGATCCAGCCATTGCTTCGCTCAACCATATTTGAGGGAACGTAACAACCCGCACCACACGACACCACCACAGAAATGTTAAAGAGAGTATGACATACTTAGGCCACCCATGCTAAGAGTTAAGACATCGAATTGAGTACCAACATTAAAATATTCATTTTACGACATGATCACAATTTCACGAATCACAGAACTTTTGATCACAGAAAAAACGTTTGCACAACGATCAAGTGGCACAGTTTTTTGAGCGTCACCGATACGCTACAATTAATTACACTTGTCCGCAAAATTGAATTATTATTACAATATGCTATGGGGTACAGCGTAGGGTAGAGGCTACTTTATTGTCATTCACCCTTTGCCCTTCGCATTCCTCGCGCACGTGTTTAGTTTTACTACGGCATGGGAGGATAATTGCAGCATAATTAATTGTTTTTGTTGATAGTATAAACGCAAAAATTCTTTTTACAAAACCAACTTCAAACGCCACTACAAAGTATATCAATTTTGCCTATAAAATTTGAAGAGTTCCCTCGATTTCTCCAGGATCCCATCATCTGATCCTGACCTGATGACAATGGGACCACATGCGAAGTATACCCTTTCAAACAATAAAGAATTTTCCGAATCGGTCCGGGCGTCTTCGAGTAATCGGGGAACATACATAAAAAAAAGATTCCGACGAATTGAGAACCTCCTCCTTTTTTGGAAGTCGGTTAAAAAATAATATGATATAATATTATATTTAAAAATGCCGTATAATTACTGTTAGATAAAACTATAAATGGACCATGCATAGGATGGTAGCTTAGGACGGAGTTGACAATTTTAATTATTGTGATTTTAACTTATTTAGAAGCTAGGTTCCTTCTAGGTTGCACGCATCAGACACGGTGCATCAAATCACGGTGGAGCCACGGCCTACTATGGTGAGGCAGAAGGGTGAAGGGATGGAATAAGAAACAAACGTGCGGTCCGTTATAAGTATCTTTAATGACTATACGACATACATGTGTGCTCCGTAATACGACTTCTTGACTCCGGGCTAGTACTGAAAATTTCTTGGCAGAAAACCCCGAAAGACCGAGGACCTACGCCACCTCGTTATCCGCAGTAGAACATCCTAAGCGCTAGACCAACGAGGCAGTTTGCATTATCAATACAGCTTCCCACACTGATTTCCATTATTACCTATCTTTTTAAATATGCGGGTCCAGAGGAAACCTCAAAACTAGTGGCACGCCCACCTTGGAAATGATTTTCGTGTGCGCGGGAAGGGCAGCACGGTGAAGAGGGACGAGGGGCGTATTTCACAATTAAATTTTTCTGGCGCGATCTCAATGTGTACGCCGAGCTACGAAGCACGCTTGGGGTGAGATATAGTGGCTCCCAAACATCAGGATATTAATAATAATTTAGAATTAAAATCTTATTATCACAGCCGAGTTGTAAGTGCTGTAAGTGATGCTACGATCAATTGATACCATGCTCGGTTTAACATTATAATTGATTATATACAAAAGAAAATAATTCGGAACAGATTTATCCGAAATCGATTTGAAAGTGTATTTATTGGTCTAAATGGTTCACGATCCCAGGGCCGCCAGATCTTACATATTTTGTAAGTAACCAAATGTGTTCAATAAAGTAAATAAAATTAAATAGGCGGGGTATGAATGTAGGACCATAGACGATGGATAGATTCGATTGTTACTCGAAAGGAGATCACGCACTGTGGCGGCGCGGGACGGCTAGAAACTAGATTGTTTGGTTTCGATGTGGACTGTATAATTTTCGCGGGGTTTGCTCAAATCCGACTGGGTTGGGTTTGGGCCGCGGAGTTATGGGAGTGTCTATAGGAAAAGGGTAAAGGCACTGACCTGAATCCTTAGGAGCGGCGCCGCGATACTTCAGCGAGCCGCGCGTACATTCATGGATACTTTTCGATGCTTCACTCTTCCTTTCTCACTTCTTCGACTGACGAAAACCAAGAAGGCAAGTTTGTTGGCAAGTCCAGATCAACACTGAATCACTAGGAGCGGCGCGGCGATGCACCAGCTTTAGCGGCGCGTTTACGTTAATTGACGGTCATCGATGCACTGACACTTCTTCAGGCCAGGGGGGGTCGGTATTAGGTAGGAAATTTTGACAGGATGGTCGGATTCGAGCGGTTAAACGAAAACTATTCGCGCTTCGGCGCGACCATGTCCCCGGGCTTGAAGGGCTACCTTCAAAGAAACTACGACGCGGAGAGTTTAAACGAAATTATTTATTGACTTAAGTATAATAAGCTAACCTAACTAAATAAGAATCCTAACCTAAGCAGATGAGTTGAAGTTAAACTAATTACTGTTTAGGTAAGGGACAAAGACGCACTACAGGACGTAGATAGGTACCTGTAGCAGTACGAACGCGGACAACACGCGTGACACCATTCGATCCAGGAAAAACTTCCTCGACTAGCCCTAACGGCCAGTGAAGAGGCGGTGCATTATCGACGGTAATTATTACCACATCTCCCTTAGCGATCGGATTGGTTGGCGTGTTCCATTTGTTTCGAGTCTGTAGCGTATGTAAATAATCAGCCTTCCATCGTTTCCAGAATGACTGAACAAGTTTATCAATAAGTTCTTGACGCGAGAGCAAATGTAACGGACCATCTTCTATCTCCCTAGCCGGAAGATATTTTAAGGGGGTGAGAGTGAGAAAATGAGCCGGTGTCAACGCGAGAGGTTCCGATGGATCATTAGATAGCGTGCGGCACAATGGACGGGAGTTCATTACTGCCTCGATCTGAGCAAGCACAGTATTGAACTCTTCCAAGGAAAGAATTTGGTCGCCTATCACGCGATATAGATGAGTTTTGAGGCTCTTAATGTTGGCCTCCCAATTACCGCCAAAATGGCAAGCAGTTGGAACATTAAGTGACCACTCGATGCGATTTTCGGCTAGTATGTGACCAAATTCAGACCTGAAGTGTTTGGACGCTAAAAATTCGTGCAATTCCGAAAGCGTGCGCTTGGCGCAAACATAATTTGACGCATTGTCGGAATGAACGCGAGCGACAAAACCGCGGCGGGATAAAAAACGCTTAAACGCCCCGAGGAAACTATCTGTACTTAAGTCGCTGGCAACTTCTATGTGTACAGCGCGAGTGGTTAAGCACACGAAAAGACAAACGTATGCCTTCATTGATCGAATTCCACGACCGCGAGAAACAGTCACATTAAAAGGCCCTGCGTAATCAGTGCCAGTGTGTATAAACGGTTTCACGGCCGGCGTAACTCGACAGGAGCGGTGATCTGCCATTTCTGGAAAGTTTGGTTTAGCGCGGAGTCTAAAGCAGGGTAGACATTTGTGTACCCGGCTTCGAATTAAATTACGAGCGGAAAGAATCCAATACCTCTGACGGAGTATGGACATCAATAAATCTGGACCTGCATGACAATTGACTTTATGATGATAGTCAACTAAAAGATTTAATATATGATCCTTTCGAGGAAGTATAATCGGATGTTGGCGGCGCGGGACGGCTAGAAACTAGATTGTTTGGTTTCGATGTGGACTGTATAATTTTCGCGGGGTTTGCTCAAATCCGACTGGGTTGGGTTTGGGCCGCGGAGTTATGGGAGTGTCTATAGGAAAAGGGTAAAGGCACTGACCTGAATCCTTAGGAGCGGCGCCGCGATACTTCAGCGAGCCGCGCGTACATTCATGGATACTTTTCGATGCTTCACTCTTCCTTTCTCACTTCTTCGACTGACGAAAACCAAGAAGGCAAGTTTGTTGGCAAGTCCAGATCAACACTGAATCACTAGGAGCGGCGCGGCGATGCACCAGCTTTAGCGGCGCGTTTACGTTAATTGACGGTCATCGATGCACTGACACTTCTTCAGGCCAGGGGGGGTCGGTATTAGGTAGGAAATTTTGACAGGATGGTCGGATTCGAGCGGTTAAACGAAAACTATTCGCGCTTCGGCGCGACCATGTCCCCGGGCTTGAAGGGCTACCTTCAAAGAAACTACGACGCGGAGAGTTTAAACGAAATTATTTATTGACTTAAGTATAATAAGCTAACCTAACTAAATAAGAATCCTAACCTAAGCAGATGAGTTGAAGTTAAACTAATTACTGTTTAGGTAAGGGACAAAGACGCACTACAGGACGTAGATAGGTACCTGTAGCAGTACGAACGCGGACAACACGCGTGACACCATTCGATCCAGGAAAAACTTCCTCGACTAGCCCTAACGGCCAGTGAAGAGGCGGTGCATTATCGACGGTAATTATTACCACATCTCCCTTAGCGATCGGATTGGTTGGCGTGTTCCATTTGTTTCGAGTCTGTAGCGTATGTAAATAATCAGCCTTCCATCGTTTCCAGAATGACTGAACAAGTTTATCAATAAGTTCTTGACGCGAGAGCAAATGTAACGGACCATCTTCTATCTCCCTAGCCGGAAGATATTTTAAGGGGGTGAGAGTGAGAAAATGAGCCGGTGTCAACGCGAGAGGTTCCGATGGATCATTAGATAGCGTGCGGCACAATGGACGGGAGTTCATTACTGCCTCGATCTGAGCAAGCACAGTATTGAACTCTTCCAAGGAAAGAATTTGGTCGCCTATCACGCGATATAGATGAGTTTTGAGGCTCTTAATGTTGGCCTCCCAATTACCGCCAAAATGGCAAGCAGTTGGAACATTAAGTGACCACTCGATGCGATTTTCGGCTAGTATGTGACCAAATTCAGACCTGAAGTGTTTGGACGCTAAAAATTCGTGCAATTCCGAAAGCGTGCGCTTGGCGCAAACATAATTTGACGCATTGTCGGAATGAACGCGAGCGACAAAACCGCGGCGGGATAAAAAACGCTTAAACGCCCCGAGGAAACTATCTGTACTTAAGTCGCTGGCAACTTCTATGTGTACAGCGCGAGTGGTTAAGCACACGAAAAGACAAACGTATGCCTTCATTGATCGAATTCCACGACCGCGAGAAACAGTCACCTTAAAAGGCCCTGCGTAATCAGTGCCAGTGTGTATAAACGGTTTCACGGCCGGCGTAACTCGACAGGAGCGGTGATCTGCCATTTCTGGAAAGTTTGGTTTAGCGCGGAGTCTAAAGCAGGGTAGACATTTGTGTACCCGGCTTCGAATTAAATTACGAGCGGAAAGAATCCAATACCTCTGACGGAGTATGGACATCAATAAATCTGGACCTGCATGACAATTGACTTTATGATGATAGTCAACTAAAAGATTTAATATATGATCCTTTCGAGGAAGTATAATCGGATGTTTTGTATCGAAACTTATATCGGCGTTTCTCAGACGACCTCCGACTCTAATGATGCCGTCCTGAAGGAAAGGTTTGAGACGTTGAAACATTGGACTACAACGTTTACCTGCTTGTAAATTAACAATCTCGTTCGCGAAGTGAAAGCGCTGAAGTTCACGCAATATTAAACTTTCAGCGTAATCCAGATCCGATGCAATCACCGTATCACGACGCGGTAGTAGCTTAGCGAAGCGGCAAACGAAAACCACACAACGTATGAATTTCGACCATGACGAAAAGCGATCAGCTAGCGAAATTATTAAATTTCTTTCACTGCTTTCTGCAGTGAGCAAAACGTGTTTCTTTTCCTCTGGAGGCTGTGACACGGTGGAAGGATTGAAAGCGGTAACAGGCCAAAGATTTGAATCTAACTCAAGCCATTTAGGACCAGAGAACCAAAGCGGGTGATCAGTTATTTGTGCGGGGGTAAGACCTCGCGACAAACAATCAGCGGGATTTTCCGTGCCTTGCACATGGAAAAAAGTTTGAGCGGGAAATTCATTTTGAATTTTGGTGACCCGATTGGCCACAAAAGTGTCCCAACGATGAGGTGAGGAGTATACCCAACACAACGCCACCGTTGAGTCTGAAAAGGCGAGAACTCGGTCAATAACAAGGCGGTTATGGCAGGCTTCAATGACCTTGGTCATTAAGCTGCTCAGCAACAGAATGGCACAAAGCTCCAACCTCGCAAGCGTTATAGTCTTGCGAGGCGAGACTTTGGATTTAGCTGTTATTAAAAAGACTGCGTTTTTGCGAATACCTCTGCTGTCTTTCACGTGGAAGTAAATTACTCCTCCGTAAGCCTTTTCGCTCGCATCTGCAAACCCCACGATCGTAATGATATCGCCGGTCGAGATGCCTACGTGCCGTGGAATTTTCAATTCGCTGAGCAAAGGTAGTTCTCTTTTGAAACAAGACCACTGATCAGCAATGTGACCAGGGGGCACATCGTCCCAATCACATTCACACAACCAGAGTTGTTTAATGAGAAGCTTTGCATATAAGACGACGGGAGCAACGAAACCCATGACGTCCCATATCCTAGCGACACATGACAAAATGGTACGTTTTGTACAAGATTCAGCGGGAACACTAATTTTGAGACCGAAATAGTCTGTTGCGGGAGACCAACATAGGCCGAGCACCTTATGTGGCTCAGAGTTCTCAAACTCTTTAATCGCGGAAAGTCGATGCGACAGCGGAATCGAATTTAACACCTTTTGTGAGTTGCTTGTCCATTTCACCAGGTCGAACTGACCAGCTTTCATCAGAGCAATCACTTCGGCAGCGGTGGAGATAGCATCGTCTTCATTGTCGATGCTATAGACAAAGTCATCCATGTATAGACCTATATCTAAAGTTTCTTTAGCGCGCGGGTAAGAAGCACCTTCGTCTGAAAGAAGCTGCTTCACTGTACGAAAAGCATGAAATGGACTTGACTTAAGCCCGAAACAAACGCGGTTAAATTCATAGACCCTTAAGGGTTCTTGCGGAGAAAAGCGGTATAAAATGCGTTGGAATCTGCGATCACATGGACGAACTCCAATACAAAGAAACATCTGACGAATGTCGGCTGAAAGAGCGGTACGATATAAGCGAAAATTAACAATAATATTGAATAGATTCCCTTGTAGATTCTGACCGCCATACAGAAGGTCATTGAGGGAAACTTGAGTGGTTGTCTTGGAACTGGCGTCCAGGACAACGCGCAACTTAGAAGTCAACTTGTCATCTCGTATGACCCCATGGTGCGAAATCGTATACGAGGGCAAGCTCTGCGTTGCCTCCGTGTCCGGGGGTGCGGGAGAGATATAACCTTTGTCTAGGTATTCGGTAATGACGTTGTCGTAGGCCTCCTTAAGCTTAGGTGACGCTAACATTTTACGCTCTAAGCAAAGGAAGCGAGTTTTAGCCTTTTTAAAAGAATCGCCTAACGACAATACATCACCCTTAAATGGAAGTGCGACTACATATCGTCCGTCTGCCTCACGGGTAGTCGTGCTGCTATAAATTTCTTCACACGCCGTGTCATCTGGACTTAATTGTTTCGGTGCGTTCACCTCTTCTATTTGCCAGAATTTTCGCACAGCATCATCTAGCGGATCTGTAGCACAACAATATGATACCGTGGCGAAGCTGTTAACACGTACAGGAGCAGAACCAACGATAACATAGCCCAACACCGTTTCTAGGGCTAGCGGTGAGGTACAATTCGATTGACCTTGAACCTTGCGAGATAATAGGAGATGCGGAAAGATTGAAGCTCCAATCAGCAGATCAATGTCTCCTGGAGTGGAGTAAGTGTCGTCAGCCAAAGGTAAGTTATTGAAATTTATCAAACTCGAAATATCTATCGGGACTGTGGGCAAGAGTTCCGTTACCTTGTCTACCACGAGCGAGTCCATGTTAAACCAAACGCTGAGATCAAACCTAGAGAAAAATCTAATAGAAACTGCGCCTTGGATCGGTTTGGTTGTACCTCCAATCCCTTTAACTACAGAACAGTTTGGATTCTGGTTTGTCTTTAAACCTAAGCGTTGACATAAATCCCGACTGACGAAGTTACTCTGTGAAGCACTGTCCAATAATGCGCGCGCAGAGTACTCCTTGCCTTTGGCGTCGAAAACTATAACGCGTGCGGTAGCGAGCAGCACCGTAGTCGGTGCACGAGAAACATTACAACTCGATAAGGAACAAAGCGATACTTCCTTGGAGTGCGCGGGTGAACCTGAAGGTTTCGAGTTACTAGTGCCGGTAGTGCTGATAGAAGCAGGAGGCTGCTCAACAACACCGGGCATCTTCTGCGAAGAAGCATCACTAGAAGCCGCACTCGAAGTTGCGGAATTTGCGGTTGCGGAATGCCTGTGGAGCATACTATGATGAGGTAACGAGCACCAGCGGCACCTTGACTTGCTAGAACAAGTGGCCAACCGGTGGTTTCCAGTGCAATTTATACAAAGATTATTCGCCTTAACAAACTTGAAACGATCTTCAACGGACATCTTATGAAAGGCGGAACAATTATATAAATGTTCGTGTTGTGAGTTACAAAGAGAACACAAAGACTGTGCAGACGTAGTCGCGGTACTAGTATAGGTATGCGTCGGCTTGGGTGGTTTGTGAGGCTTAGATGCCGTATCCACCTTCCGCTCAGCACTTTTCGGAACTTCTTGTTTCCCGGAAGTGCGTTGCAGTACCTTAATATGTTCGCGAATGAAAGCAACGAAATCGTCATACAAGGGTATCTCACAACTATGTTTATTCAACTCGAACAGGCGAACAGTCTCCGGATCTAACTTCTTTTGAGCGAGGTATAAAAATATGAAGTCAGCCAGATTACTCAAATTTAAATTTTTAAGCGCGGCGATCGACGATGCAAAAGTGTCCAAAAAATTTTCAAGGTTGGTCGGAGTCGCGTTTGACATCGCCTTAATGTTATAAATTTGATCCATATACGACGTAGCCAAATAGCGTTTATCTTCAAATTTATCTACTAACGTTTTAAAAATTAATTCGTAGTTTTCTGCGCACGGTGTAATACCGGCACAAGCTAATTTCGCCTTTCCCGACAGCTTACCTAAGAGATAATAAAGTTTTTCGGCATCCGTAAGGGACTTATTTTCGTGTATAACAGTTTTAAAGTTAGCGTAGAAGAGACTCCACGATTTTAAATCGTATCCATCGAAAGACACTAATTGAATCGGGGGCAAATAAGGTTTAAGTCTTCGCGGCTCATTCTCATTCTCAACCTTATTATCATCGGCGTACTGCGAGACTAAGCGCTTGATACGACCGTATAGGCGTTCGAACGATAACAAACATTTGAACTCCGGCTTCGCTTTCGGGTTCAGTGCTAATAAACGATTATTATAATCCTCCACTATTTTACTGAATTCAGAGCGTAACGTATCGACATTACTACTTGCGTCGAGAAATTCTTCCCGGACCGACGGGTTAACGCCTATGTTTTTCGATAAATCGAATGTTTCTTGTAGATACTCAAATATCGAATTGCGTCTCTGTTCTAATAGAATTAATTGTATATCTGCGGTATCTTCAGTCTTCGTCATTTTGAATATAAACTAGATTCAAAAATGTCGAGACTAAGTTCCTAATACACGAATGAAACTTCGATTCGGCGTATAAGTATTTAAAGTTATGAATTTCAGCAAAAAGTGAAAGGGAGCGAGCGGGCGGTCACGGCCGCGATGAAGGTCACGCACACCGCTGTAATCTAAGATACAAGTACTTGCAACTATGCACCGATGGCCAAGCGAATACGTTTATGACGCGTAGGTAATTACACAAAATAATTACTTAAAATAACTACTAATAAACTAATATTTCGATTAATATCTATACTGGGATAGATCGGGATGCGATATACGATTAGGATTACGATAAATAAGTAACGTATGACCTATCTATCACCTATATGAGCTATATGTAGGTACCTAGTTAATACCTAAATGAACCCTATTTCCTAAGCAATGCGGGACGAACGATAATAATTCGCTTAGGGAACAAGATTTTAGGACGTGGGAAAACAATTACCTACTTGGAAATTGTAAAACTATCGAGAAAATTAGCGGTAAAATCCGGTTCGATTGGAACCAAAAAAATATGGCGGCGCGGGACGGCTAGAAACTAGATTGTTTGGTTTCGATGTGGACTGTATAATTTTCGCGGGGTTTGCTCAAATCCGACTGGGTTGGGTTTGGGCCGCGGAGTTATGGGAGTGTCTATAGGAAAAGGGTAAAGGCACTGACCTGTGGGGCTAGACAAGTGGCATTCGATTCGAAGCGATTCGATTTCCTAATTCGCAATCGCTTTAACGAAAGCGAAGTTCGACTGCTAGACAAAGTTACATGTGATTAGCGATCGCCTATTCCATTCGTCTTTTCGATAAATAGTAACTTTTGTTTATGATCTTTCGTAATGAAACGTCAAATTCGTGCATCTAATTTTGAATGTTGGTTTGAGTGGTTTTTCTTAAGTGTGAAAGTAGAGTTTAATTTACTTAAAAACTATTGATTCGTAATATTCAGACTAATTATATTTCTTGGTAAATAACAAAGTGCTTTTGTGTGTACTAAAAAACAAATATGTAAGTAGGTACCTATGATTTCAGCTAGACAAATAAAATGTTAGAGAATTCTTTCGTAGTGCTTATTGCTGAGCCTCATTAATACCCTGGATGTTTGTTATTGATACCTTGAGTAGTTAATAGGTACTATCAACGGGCCTTTGTTCATGTCGCGCATAGCCAAAGATTGTTTATATTAATCGTTGTATATAGGACCTTTATGACTATTTCGGCGTAGTCCAAGCTAATTTGTGTTTATATTAAATACTAGTGGTTCGCCCCGAACTGAGACCTAGCAATATCCCATAATTCCCTAAAGATAGTTTTAATTATATATTGTAATAATTAACTTTTAACATTAGACGCAATAAAAAATAATAATAGTTGACGCAAAACTTTTATTGTTACAGCGCCATCTATAAGCATTATTGTGAAGCTATTAGCATTAAAAATTAAATGATTTCATTTCTTATCAATATTTATCAATTCAATTATCATTATTATTGTTCAATAATAATGCAAGAAGCCAATAACAATCTCTAAATAATTCAAAAAACAACTAAAATTAACAAAACAATGCTATTTCTTTCGTTTTCTACAGGGTCTTGGCGTTCGCTACGGTTTCCATCAATAAAATCGACAATTATCGATAACGCTTGTGAAAAATACCACTTGTCTAGCACTTGTCGATTCGTTTTTATTAGACCACGTGACATTTCGATAGCTAATGTCAATCCCATACATTTTTCGACATTTCTACTAGCGATATCGCTAATGGAATGTAACTTTGTCTAGGCCCTCTGAATCCTTAGGAGCGGCGCCGCGATACTTCAGCGAGCCGCGCGTACATTCATGGATACTTTTCGATGCTTCACTCTTCCTTTCTCACTTCTTCGACTGACGAAAACCAAGAAGGCAAGTTTGTTGGCAAGTCCAGATCAACACTGAATCACTAGGAGCGGCGCGGCGATGCACCAGCTTTAGCGGCGCGTTTACGTTAATTGACGGTCATCGATGCACTGACACTTCTTCAGGCCAGGGGGGGTCGGTATTAGGTAGGAAATTTTGACAGGATGGTCGGATTCGAGCGGTTAAACGAAAACTATTCGCGCTTCGGCGCGACCAGATGTTTTGTATCGAAACTTATATCGGCGTTTCTCAGACGACCTCCGACTCTAATGATGCCGTCCTGAAGGAAAGGTTTGAGACGTTGAAACATTGGACTACAACGTTTACCTGCTTGTAAATTAACAATCTCGTTCGCGAAGTGAAAGCGCTGAAGTTCACGCAATATTAAACTTTCAGCGTAATCCAGATCCGATGCAATCACCGTATCACGACGCGGTAGTAGCTTAGCGAAGCGGCAAACGAAAACCACACAACGTATGAATTTCGACCATGACGAAAAGCGATCAGCTAGCGAAATTATTAAATTTCTTTCACTGCTTTCTGCAGTGAGCAAAACGTGTTTCTTTTCCTCTGGAGGCTGTGACACGGTGGAAGGATTGAAAGCGGTAACAGGCCAAAGATTTGAATCTAACTCAAGCCATTTAGGACCAGAGAACCAAAGCGGGTGATCAGTTATTTGTGCGGGGGTAAGACCTCGCGACAAACAATCAGCGGGATTTTCCGTGCCTTGCACATGGAAAAAAGTTTGAGCGGGAAATTCATTTTGAATTTTGGTGACCCGATTGGCCACAAAAGTGTCCCAACGATGAGGTGAGGAGTATACCCAACACAACGCCACCGTTGAGTCTGAAAAGGCGAGAACTCGGTCAATAACAAGGCGGTTATGGCAGGCTTCAATGACCTTGGTCATTAAGCTGCTCAGCAACAGAATGGCACAAAGCTCCAACCTCGCAAGCGTTATAGTCTTGCGAGGCGAGACTTTGGATTTAGCTGTTATTAAAAAGACTGCGTTTTTGCGAATACCTCTGCTGTCTTTCACGTGGAAGTAAATTACTCCTCCGTAAGCCTTTTCGCTCGCATCTGCAAACCCCACGATCGTAATGATATCGCCGGTCGAGATGCCTACGTGCCGTGGAATTTTCAATTCGCTGAGCAAAGGTAGTTCTCTTTTGAAACAAGACCACTGATCAGCAATGTGACCAGGGGGCACATCGTCCCAATCACATTCACACAACCAGAGTTGTTTAATGAGAAGCTTTGCATATAAGACGACGGGAGCAACGAAACCCATGACGTCCCATATCCTAGCGACACATGACAAAATGGTACGTTTTGTACAAGATTCAGCGGGAACACTAATTTTGAGACCGAAATAGTCTGTTGCGGGAGACCAACATAGGCCGAGCACCTTATGTGGCTCAGAGTCCTCAAACTCTTTAATCGCGGAAAGTCGATGCGACAGCGGAATCGAATTTAACACCTTTTGTGAGTTGCTTGTCCATTTCACCAGGTCGAACTGACCAGCTTTCATCAGAGCAATCACTTCGGCAGCGGTGGAGATAGCATCGTCTTCATTGTCAATGCTATAGACAAAGTCATCCATGTATAGCCCTATGTCTAAAGTTTCTTTAGCGCGCGGGTAAGAAGCACCTTCGTCTGAAAGAAGCTGCTTCACTGTACGAAGAGCATGAAATGGACTTGACTTAAGCCCGAAACAAACGCGGTTAAATTCATAGACCCTTAAGGGTTCTTGCGGAGAAAAGCGGTATAAAATGCGTTGGAATCTGCGATCACATGGACGAACTCCAATACAAAGAAACATCTGACGAATGTCAGCTGAAAGAGCGGTACGATATAAGCGAAAATTAACAATAATATTGAATAGATTCCCTTGTAGATTCTGACCGCCATACAGAAGGTCATTGAGGGAAACTTGAGTGGTTGTCTTGGAACTGGCGTCCAGGACAACGCGCAACTTAGAAGTCAACTTGTCATCTCGTATGACCCCATGGTGCGAAATCGTATACGAGGGCAAGCTCTGCGTTGCCTCCGTGTCCGGGGGTGCGGGAGAGATATAACCTTTGTCTAGGTATTCGGTAATGACGTTGTCGTAGGCCTCCTTAAGCTTAGGTGACGCTAACATTTTACGCTCTAAGCAAAGGAAGCGAGTTTTAGCCTTTTTAAAAGAATCGCCTAACGACAATACATCACCCTTAAATGGAAGTGCGACTACATATCGTCCGTCTGCCTCACGGGTAGTCGTGCTGCTATAAATTTCTTCACACGCCGTGTCATCTGGACTTAATTGTTTCGGTGCGTTCACCTCTTCTATTTGCCAGAATTTTCGCACAGCATCATCTAGCGGATCTGTAGCACAACAATATGATACCGTGGCGAAGCTGTTAACACGTACAGGAGCAGAACCAACGATAACATAGCCCAACACCGTTTCTAGGGCTAGCGGTGAGGTACAATTCGATTGACCTTGAACCTTGCGAGATAATAGGAGATGCGGAAAGATTGAAGCTCCAATCAGCAGATCAATGTCTCCTGGAGTGGAGTAAGTGTCGTCAGCCAAAGGTAAGTTATTGAAATTTATCAAACTCGAAATATCTATCGGGACTGTGGGCAAGAGTTCCGTTACCTTGTCTACCACGAGCGAGTCCATGTTAAAACAAACGCTGAGATCAAACCTAGAGAAAAATCTAATAGAAACTGCGCCTTGGATCGGTTTGGTTGTACCTCCAATCCCTTTAACTACAGAACAGTTTGGATTCTGGTTTGTCTTTAAACCTAAGCGTTGACATAAATCCCGACTGACGAAGTTACTCTGTGAAGCACTGTCCAATAATGCGCGCGCAGAGTACTCCTTGCCTTTGGCGTCGAAAACTATAACGCGTGCGGTAGCGAGCAGCACCGTAGTCGGTGCACGAGAAACATTACAACTCGATAAGGAACAAAGCGATACTTCCTTGGAGTGCGCGGGTGAACCTGAAGGTTTCGAGTTACTAGTGCCGGTAGTGCCGATAGAAGCAGGAGGCTGCTCAACAACACCGGGCATCTTCTGCGAAGAAGCATCACTAGAAGCCGCACTCGAAGTTGCGGAATTTGCGGTTGCGGAATGCCTGTGGAGCATACTATGATGAGGTAACGAGCACCAGCGGCACCTCGACTTGCTAGAACAAGTGGCCAACCGGTGGTTTCCAGTGCAATTTATACAAAGATTATTCGCCTTAACAAACTTGAAACGATCTTCAACGGACATCTTATGAAAGGCGGAACAATTATATAAATGTTCGTGTTGTGAGTTACAAAGAGAACACAAAGACTGTGCAGACGTAGTCGCGGTACTAGTATAGGTATGCGTCGGCTTGGGTGGTTTGTGAGGCTTAGATGCCGTATCCACCTTCCGCTCAGCACTTTTCGGAACTTCTTGTTTCCCGGAAGTGCGTTGCAGTACCTTAATATGTTCGCGAATGAAAGCAACGAAATCGTCATACAAGGGTATCTCACAACTATGTTTATTCAACTCGAACAGGCGAACAGTCTCCGGATCTAACTTCTTTTGAGCGAGGTATAAAAATATGAAGTCAGCCAGATTACTCAAATTTAAATTTTTAAGCGCGGCGATCGACGATGCAAAAGTGTCCAAAAAATTTTCAAGGTTGGTCGGAGTCGCGTTTGACATCGCCTTAATGTTATAAATTTGATCCATATACGACGTAGCCAAATAGCGTTTATCTTCAAATTTATCTACTAACGTTTTAAAAATTAATTCGTAGTTTTCTGCGCACGGTGTAATACCGGCACAAGCTAATTTCGCCTTTCCCGACAGCTTACCTAAGAGGTAATAAAGTTTTTCGGCATCCGTAAGGGACTTATTTTCGTGTATAACAGTTTTAAAGTTAGCGTAGAAGAGACTCCACGATTTTAAATCGTATCCATCGAAAGACACTAATTGAATCGGGGGCAAATAAGGTTTAAGTCTTCGCGGCTCATTCTCATTCTCAACCTTATTATCATCGGCGTACTGCGAGACTAAGCGCTTGATACGACCGTATAGGCGTTCGAACGATAACAAACATTTGAACTCCGGCTTCGCTTTCGGGTTCAGTGCTAATAAACGATTATTATAATCCTCCACTATTTTACTGAATTCAGAGCGTAACGTATCGACATTACTACTTGCGTCGAGAAATTCTTCCCGGACCGACGGGTTAACGCCTATGTTTTTCGATAAATCGAATGTTTCTTGTAGATACCCAAATATCGAATTGCGTCTCTGTTCTAATAGAATTAATTGTATATCTGCGGTATCTTCAGTCTTCGTCATTTTGAATATAAACTAGATTCAAAAATGTCGAGACTAAGTTCCTAATACACGAATGAAACTTCGATTCGGCGTATAAGTATTTAAAGTTATGAATTTCAGCAAAAAGTGAAAGGGAGCGAGCGGGCGGTCACGGCCGCGATGAAGGTCACGCACACCGCTGTAATCTAAGATACAAGTACTTGCAACTATGCACCGATGGCCAAGCGAATACGTTTATGACGCGTAGGTAATTACACAAAATAATTACTTAAAATAACTACTAATAAACTAATATTTCGATTAATATCTATACTGGGATAGATCGGGATGCGATATACGATTAGGATTACGATAAATAAGTAACGTATGACCTATCTATCACCTATATGAGCTATATGTAGGTACCTAGTTAATACCTAAATGAACCCTATTTCCTAAGCAATGCGGGACGAACGATAATAATTCGCTTAGGGAACAAGATTTTAGGACGCGGGAAAACAATTACCTACTTGGAAATTGTAAAACTATCGAGAAAATTAGCGGTAAAATCCGGCTCGAAGGACCAAAAAAATATGGCGGCGCGGGACGGCTAGAAACTAGATTGTTTGGTTTCGATGTGGACTGTATAATTTTCGCGGGGTTTGCTCAAATCCGACTGGGTTGGGTTTGGGCCGCGGAGTTATGGGAGTGTCTATAGGAAAAGGGTAAAGGCACTGACCTGAATCCTTAGGAGCGGCGCCGCGATACTTCAGCGAGCCGCGCGTACATTCATGGATACTTTTCGATGCTTCACTCTTCCTTTCTCACTTCTTCGACTGACGAAAACCAAGAAGGCAAGTTTGTTGGCAAGTCCAGATCAACACTGAATCACTAGGAGCGGCGCGGCGATGCACCAGCTTTAGCGGCGCGTTTACGTTAATTGACGGTCATCGATGCACTGACACTTCTTCAGGCCAGGGGGGGTCGGTATTAGGTAGGAAATTTTGACAGGATGGTCGGATTCGAGCGGTTAAACGAAAACTATTCGCGCTTCGGCGCGACCACACTGAAAAAAAAAACGTTCGGAAACAACCCCCTCGATGGGCAGGTAACATTACAATGGGGAGGAGAAGACTTGCTCAACATCGAGAAGAATGGCATGCACATGAGGTATATGTATGGATAAGAATAAGAATAAGAAGATAAGCTTAAGAATAGGAAGAAGGACCGCCTTTTTCTGTATCCTATTGTAGGTATGCCTTTTCCAAGGATATTAAAAGGGTAAGCACATGATACAGAAACTGCATAATTTACTAGTTATTCTAAAGTAATGAACACACACATACACAACACACGTGTGTTGCGTGCAAAGGCTGCGTGTGTTCACACGCAAACTCACACAAGCATCCGCACGCATGCTAATTAAATATATGTACTTATATAATAATCATTAAATAGTAATTATTGTTTAAGCACATACATATAGTACACAAAGAAAAAATGCTTGGACTGAGTACTTTCAATAAATGAGAGGAAAAGGATATGCTATAATAGTATATAATCCAAACTTTGGAGAGCGCTGTTCATCGGTTTAATATCGCAGCGGCGACGACACGGCGTCACGTGCTCGCAAAGATACACTAACACAGACGCATAGTCTAATATCTTTATTGTGTGTGCTTGTGTGGGTGACCAAGATCACAGTCTTTGACATACTATACCTACCTATCTTTTGCTCTTATTTTATAGTTTGTGACTACCTCTGTTAGTTTTTTGGGGTCGATAATACGTTTTTCCGGGGCATTTTCACAAATACCACTATAAATAATATGTTTGTTTTATTTTTATCAGTAGTTTATTTGTCTCTAAGTATATACCTACTTAGAGACTGAGAATGTACCTTTGTGCTTACTAGGTAAGTACCTAATATAAATTATAGTTGTTTACAATCAAGGTAACAAATATTTTATCATAATCATTAATACAATTTTATTCTAAATTTTAATACACAACAGTGTCAATTCCTCCATCCATAGCACGGAGTGATTACATTCTCTTTGATCCATAGAACAAGGGTGACATTGAAAGTTTTTAGAAAATCAAAAACGGTATGATGTAGGAACCTGTTAATATTTTTATTGTTTTTCAGAATATTCACCGTTCCTTTCTAATAACCATCGGAACCATCGGATCGAATTTTTTTTTGGGTATAGTAAAGTACCTAGGCTACTTTTCATCCCGGAAAAGTAAAGGTTGTTGAGAGATTTTACAAAACTAACTCCACGCGGATGAAGTCGTTTTCAAGAGTTAGTTCTAATATTCCCATACTTAGAAATTTCTTGTAGGTATTTCTCTTTGCAAGAGTTCTTTCGATGTGTCGCCGTCTCACTTTAATTAGTTCAATAGCGCACTTTAAAACTTATGTGGTTCGCGAGCAAGTGTCACGTACGTGACTTTGAATACGCCAAGTCAACTAACAGCTGTACGTATCAACTAAGGCATCCCTATACTAGGGTCACCATCTGTGTATCTCTCAGCAACATATTCCTCATTGCTGAGGGGTAATGAACCCTTCCATTAATTCCATATCATGGTAGAAGTTTGATTTATAAAAATTCGGTGTCTTCCAGGTCCTCGTTGAAGACTCCTGTAAAATTATGGACTTCAAATCCTTAAGCAAGGACCGCACTGGTATGGCGATCGCTATGCGATGGCAACGCGATAAGATTTTTTGAGCTGTTTTTAGGATGGACACCGGGAAAAAGATATCTTAAAACCCCTCCCAAATCATCAATATCTGAAGTAAAATCACCACCAGGTCCATTACAATTAACCGACCTACCTACAAACAACTAACCCTTTTATCCTATCAATCAAACTATATTATTGCATTGTATGGGAGAGGAGCATGATTATTAACTATGCTTTAAGCCCTTCATGTATGGCGGAGGCCGGTACAGTTCGTGTCCTGCTGTCTTCGTAAGCCGATTAGCAGCATCTGCTCCGATAGCACTGCTGTATCAGTGTTAGTCTCGATATGCGTTGTGCTTAAGACTACGTAGAAAGCCAGAAAAAATCAGATTTCTCCCGCACGATAGATGAAATAAAACATATTCGAAACCTCTCGTGAAAGGCAAAAATAAATTAGAAAAAAAAGGAAAAATCAGATTTCACCCATGCGATAGATGAAATAAAACATACACGAAAGCTCTTGTGAAACGCAAAAATAAAAGAAATAGGTAGCTTACAATTTAGAGATAAGGAACTTTCATTTCCTGTAAAACCAAAAAATCAAGAAGTTGGAGCAGTCTTCGGCAATACTTTCAATCAAAACTACATATAGTTACCACATTTTTTTAATTCTTAGCGTATTAGGATTGAAAACCCCAAAAATGCATTATTTAAATCGGCAGATTTTTATGCGGTTTTGGCATTATCATCTTAGAGCAGATTATGAGATTTTGTGTATGGCCAGTATGGATTAAAACATTAAACAGCATTAGAGTATGGTCGTGGGTTTTTAAAATTTATTTATTGGTCTTGAATTTAAGAGGACGATTTTCCATTTAAAAGTTCACGTTTTGAAAAGGGATGATTGTGGAATAGTTCAAACCCTTCATCTTAAAAAATATTTCTATTTCTATTTCATCAATATGCCTACATTCATATTCTATTGCCTCACAAAGGCTTGCTGTCATATGCTGCAGTTAGATATTATCCGTGCACTGCCATACGCCTTCCAAGTTAGCCCGCTACCATCTTAGACTGCATTGCACTTACCATCAGGTGAGATCGCAGTCAAGAACTATCTTGTCATCGAATAAAAAACGCCTACAAACGTCATTATGAATGTGTGACTATTAAATTCAAATTCAAATTCAAAATTTATTTATTTCATACTAACTTGTAGCTCTTATGACCCGTCATAAATCTACCACCGATTCGGAATGCAGATTCTGCTGAGAAGAGCCGGTAAGAAACTCAGCAGTTGCTCTTTCAAAAAAAAAAAAAAAATTACAATAGGTAACAAAGCTATGATATGTATACAGTGCTTCCACAATGAAGCTTCAAAAATGCATGTACGTAGATACACACAATTCAACGCATGTCAACATGGGCAGTCAAAGCAGACCCATTCCCGTTGGTGTTAAATTCCTAATTTTATCCTACCTATCCTTAAAAATTTTAGTAGCGTTCTTGGTTTAAAAAAATCTTTATAGACATAGGCCTCCTCGTGTGTAGTAGAATGCACGTCATGAGATATCCTTACGATGGTGTGCCAATCGAAAAATTCAAAATTCAAATCACGAGTCAGAAAGAATTAATTTTATGAAAATATATTCAAAATGAGCATAGTAAAAAGTCAACGGGCGTGAATTTTCCTCCATTATCTCGGCGAATTTCATTTAGTTTGATTATAATTACCGTTGAGAATTAATAAAATGGTAATAAGCCACTTCGTTTGGCCGCGGTTGAGCGATGCGTTCACTTGGTTCATTTATTGAAATGGCCTTAACGTCGTAATAGATTTATAAATACATATCAAAAATTTCGACGCCGGCGGGATTCGAATCCACATCTCTCTGGGAATCGCGCCCGAGAGAGTTAAGCGTTACACTACGGTCAAATGGAACCACACGTCAGCCACGAAATTAGTGGTATGTATCTACTTTTTCGATCAGTTTTATAGCAACTGTTAGCGATATCTAGTAGCGACATATTACAGTTGTCGATCTACTTTTTTCCAAGACACCATATTACAATGGAGCTCTTTAAATTATAGATGCCACATTGCTTGTTACAATTTTTTATTTTTTTTATTGAAGTGTTAACCTACACTTAAAGGAAATAACCTAAAAGATTTATAAATACACTAGCTTTTGCCCGTGGCTTCGCTCGCGTTAAATTCGATTTTTCAAACCCTTATTTTACCCCCTTAGGGATTTAATTTTCAAAAATTCTTCCTTAGCGGATGCCTTCGTCATAATAGTTATCTGTATGCCAAGTTTCAGCCCGATCCGTCAAGCGATTAGAGCTGTGCGTTGATAGATCAGTCAGTCAGTCAGTCAGTCACTCTTGCCTTTTATATATTTAGATATGAAAAATTCCGAAGCCGGCGGGATTCGAATCCACATCTCTCTGGGAATCGCGTCCGAGTGTGTTAATGTGATTTATAAATACACATATCAAAAATTCCGAATTTTTGATATGTGTATTTATAAAATATCTATTAGGATATTTCCTTTAAGTGTAGGTTAACCCTTCAATAAAAAAAAGAAGGCCTTAACGTCAGTCAAAACAGGGCAGAAACAGTTAAAACGGTGAAAAGTCGCAGTAAAAGCCGTCAAAGCCAGCCTAATGGACTAATGGACGATTCTGAGTTTTATAGTTTGTGTATGTTTGTATGTTTATCCTTTCATCTGATGATCCCTTATGATTGTAACAGCCATATTGAATATTTACAAATAGCTACTGTCACTTTGGATGATGTAAGGATTCTAACAATGTACCATACATCCAAATCTGTTCAGGCATTTAGAAGTTATGGTGAAATAAAAAACTCACATACATACATGAACACTCAAGATATTACACTCCTTTTTTGGGCAGTCATGTAAAAAGAAAAAAAAAGACGTGTGGCACTCGGGGACTGCCGCGGTAATGCTATTGCATAGCATTTTTTATCAACGCCATCTAGCGGCTCACCGTAGAGGAGTCCCGTGTCAGGTTATTTTCGTTACCGAATTTCTGGATTCGGTCTCCACGCTGGCCCGCGATAAAAGCTATGCAATAGCTTAAAAGAAAACCGGTAAAATCTCAACTCCTTCATGAAATATGCTAGTTAATATTAAAGAATTTTAGGGCGTAAGTTTTAAAGCGAGGGTGTCGCGTCGTCTGCATAGTCCTCTTTGGCAACTTTATTATATCATCGGATATAATATAAAATATCATGGGTTTATATGGGTAAAAGCCGTGGATTAGCAACCGCACGCTCATGGCTTACGGGCGTCGTTGTATACCTATTATGAATTATTTATAACGATATTATAGAATTGGATTGTGGGAAACGGCAGTATAGGTACTGTAAGTCTAATAGGGCATATTTTTCGATCGTCAACGACTTTAATCGATTAATTTTGTTGATTTGATGAGTAGATTGCTATGCAATAGCTTTACCACGGCAGTCTCCGAGTGCCACACGTCTTTTTTTTTGAACGAGCGAAGCGAGTTCTCTGAGTCAACTAGGGCGCTTGTCTACTGGACAGAGAAGTGTGTACGTCCAAATGTCTGTCAGAGCCCTATAACTTCTGAATTACTGAATATTAGAACGTGAAACTTGGTTGAAAATTCAGTTATATCCTGTACTTGAACAACAAATACTAAAATTAGATAAATGTTATAAAGAAACGAAATTATTTAATTTTAAATGCTAATAGCTTCACAATAATGCTAATAGATGGCGCTGTGTCAGTAAAACAGTTTTATGTCAATTATTATTTTTTTTATTGCGTCTAATGTTAAAAGTTAATTATTACAATAAATAATTAAAACTTTTGGGAATTATGGGATATCGCGAGGTCTCAGTTCGGGGCGAACCACTAGTTATAAAAGAATATCAGCCAAGCTGAACTTGACCGATGTTCTCCTCTCCCTCCAAATAAGTGAAAACTTGTGTTAGGAGTGGGTACGACAATAGTGCAACGGGTGGGATTCGAACCTGCGACCTTTCAGTTTTCAGTCCGCACCTTTAACCGTTAGGCTATTGAGGCTTTATACCGCAAGGAAAACCTGTTCCTGACCTGTTCTTACTAACTTGGTAACTCAGCGTCAGACAATTTTTTTTAAATTATAATGGAAGTGTTCCATGCAAAATTTTCCTCGTTTTATCATGCAAAAAGCCCATGTGCATAAAGTTTCAATTGCAAACAGTCAACCCTTGGGCGCGTGCCGCCGGCGGCGCCTCCACGCGGCCTTAAGCCCAAGCGTGTGTCGCGCGCCACTAAACGTCAAACTGGTCGATTGATAAGTCGCTTGGTGTTTGTACATCGTGTGTGCAACGCTTTATTGCCCTGTAGCTTGTTATCTGTGGGGTTAGTATGAGATTTAATTCGATTGATCGTATTCGTATACTATGACATTAGCGTCAAAGTAAAATGAACCATAATCACATTAAGTTCGAGCTCAATTTCGTGCATACATTTTTATACTTTCACGTATACGGATACGCTCCGAACTAAAATCGGTTGTACTGAATTTGTGACTTTAATTCATACGTTTAAGGTTCATTTTACTTTAACGCTTATATATTTATTTATTTATGTCATAGTATACGAATACGAGTAATCGTGTTAAATCTTAAACTAACCCCACTGGACTATAGAGTGCTTTATTTTTAAGAAAATAAGTTGGTATATACTTATATTATAACAACCAAGATAGTTTAAATATCGAGAGAATTGGCAGCTAACTGGCAGCTTATCTACTGTTATGATTATGTGCTTGATTGTCATTTCCAGAAAATAAAAGACGTGTGGCACTCGGGTCTGCTGCGGTAAAGTTATTGCATAGCATTTTTTATCAACGCCATCTAGCGGCTCACCGTAGAGGAGTCCCGTGTCAGGTTATTTTCGTTACGGAATTTCTGGATTCGGTCTCCACGCTGGCCCGCGATAGAAGCTATGCAATAGCTTAATAAACGTTTATTTCATAGAAAAAATGATTAGAACCGAAGGAGGACGGGACAGAGTTAGCGACATAGCTCATCGTTGAGTAACTAATTGCTTCAGATTTTTACGATTGTTACGATTTCAATGGCCTCTGATTGGCTGGATTTATGGCGTTCTTGCTGCATCAATGCATTTCAACCAATAGTGTAAGGTTACCAGCCAATCAGAGGTCATTGCGATCGTTACACTGATGCAATCATTTTTAGAGAACCGACACACTGTGTCCGTCTATGGACGTCCTGTGATATAGTATATGTGACGTCTACCAGTTGACACAACAATGACGATGATTTTTCACTTAAATCAAGCAATTTGTCTATTCAGAACTGGCAACATAGATCAATTTATGGAAAAATATATTTGTTTCAATATTTTATTAGAAAGTTTGCGTGTGACTATCACTTTCCCATACAGTCCCAATTAAATACAAACATACTGTATCAAATAGAACGGTGTCACCCGTTATGGGAAAAACAATATTTTTCCCCGGATTCCGTGCGGTGTTTGCCAACGTGTTTACAGAATCGATGTGTGATTTCGCAAACTGTTATTGGACTGCACGTATTTACTTAGCTTTGCACTACAAAAGTTCACATGAATAAATAAAAGCAATAAAGTAATATAGTTTTAAAAGTTAACGCTTTTACAGAATCGTTCATTTTTAAACAATTTCCAACAGAATTTGATCAATGTGACCTAGATTGCTCAAGCAAGACTTGACCTTGACTTGGTGGCTAGTTACCACTCTACCGTCAAAGACGTGTCGCCAAGCGATTTAACGTTCCGGCACGATAGCGTGTAGAAACCGATTAGGGGGATTAGGGGTTGAATAGACTCCATCGTCAATTACCATCAGGTGAGATCGCATTCAAGGACTATTCGTCCAATAAAAAAACTTGAATCGATAGATATTCGCTGCATCAACCAGACCAAAACATCTACATTCCTAACTCGTGCCTAATAGGTATTACACGAGTGGCACAAAATTGTACGGAATTGTAAACGTTTTCAAATGGCATTGAATTTCGCTATTTGCTGATTGACGCGGATTTAACGGAACTTGTTGATGCCAATCGGAATTGCAATAATAGTCATCAAATATTTTGCACATTATCGTCTCTAATTAAAACTAGCTGATAGCTGTCGATGTCGAATCATGATGCGCGTAGTTTAGATTGTTATTAACGCATGGGAACTTTTTGATAAAATAATATGTTGGGATATAATTTATAGTCCCTACCTAGATTGTTCAATATTCATCAAGGGGCTAAAGGAGCCAAAAAAAAATATACGCGACAAATTGAGACCCTCCTTTTTTTCGTCGGTTAAAAACCGGTATATTTTAATAATTTTCGAGAAATTAAATGCATGGAATAATTTTGTTTTCACTTGATGACGTTATCAAAATAATAATGTAGGTATAGATTGTAAGCGATCATGCCTATTGTGTTTTTGTTCGTTCCCTGTATTTATCAGGGTACGTATTACTGCACTTTCTGAATGTATAATAATTGTTGATGCAATTAACACCTTTTAAGTTAAAGGAACAAGGGGTATTATAGCTTGCACATAATAAGTTATTTTGGTGCGTTTTTCATCACAGTTCTTATCAATTCATGCACATATTATTTTCTATAAAGATACGTAAATTGTTCAACCGATTTTGCCACATCCCTAGTATATTTTGTAGTCATTAAGGGCAAGAATTGCTTGTGATGATTTAGTAGTTTCGTAGTTGTGGTTCGCAGGTATTATCTGACGTCTTCAGCAAATATTGGAGGTAATTTTGTTGAATGTAACTCCGCACACATGATAACGCATTATTAGAATTTATCGCCAAATGCTTATTTCCCACTGACGTCAATTTCTTTGTTTACAAGGGATTTACAGCTCTTTGATCTATGAGATCTTTCTACATTCTATAATATAAGGTAACGACTGCGGCACAAAAAGGAGGGTATAGCCTTTATCAGTATATGTAAGTAAGTCATAAGTATATGTGGCGCTCTGGAAAACAAACGCATGGACCGATTTTGATGCTTCTAACGTCAATCGATTTGTTGATCTTAGATTTGTCACTAAAGACATGACAGTAATCAAAATTCAATATGGCGACCACCTGATGCTATATTGTGAAAAGAAAAAAATGAAAGTAGACGAACTATGATAAGTGAGGTATCATTGAATAGGTATTTGAAAATCATTGTTAGGTTTCTTTGATCATTTTTCATTTTGAATGACCATTTACGAGGAATGATAATTTAAAGTAAAAAAATTTCAGTTGATTTCCTTTAAAGCAGTCTTTAAATAAAAATAAATTAAAAATTAAAGGGGTGCCCCTTCTAGGAGCGTGTTTTTTCAAAGTTTTCTGGTACCTACCCTTCATACACGAGCCCAACTCGCATTTGACCGGTTATTATTTTTTTTTAGTAAATATTTTTTAAATCTACGATTTGTCCGGGCTATCAAAGTTTTTAGTCCTACATAATTATTTTGATTTGGAACATATCTCAGTTACCGGCTTAATTTGAAAAATGAAACTTAAGTTTAATTTAAGTCATAATATTAGACCCCTATTTTTGCCATGTAGCAGATACCTGCAATAAATTGGTTTTGTGTTCTATGGTGTCAGAGAGTCAATTGCATCTATAGCTGATGTATTATTTATGGAGGGAGTCGGTGTTTTCATGTCAAATTGTATTGTAAAAAGAGTTTTGAAAGATCTTAAAAGATATTCTCTAATTATGTGAAATGATATACATGTGAAATAAATATTATAAATGAAAGTATTATGTAATTATTTGATACACGCCATCCTTTGTAACATTGCATCGTCTATGGTTCATATGTTTGGGAACATAATCTCATCTTGTAATCGCAATTTAAAAAGCGAACGCGTGAACTCCACTCATCTGATTGGGCACGGTAAAAGCGTTTGAATTTGGAACGTTTTCATCGATAGGGACAAGTGCCAGTATAGATGTTATCTGTTTGGACGCGCGTGTTCTCACGGGTGGCGCGTGCGGCGCTAGTACCTGTATAGAGCAGGATTTAAGTTTTCGCAGACGTGAATTTAGGTAGAAACTATATTTATTGCACCACAAACAGAAGAAAGTAAACTTAACAGAATATATCGCTGCTTCAGAAATAAAGAGCCGCATCTCAAAATCAAATTTTTTTCACGAGAGCTGATTGAAATTTCTTTTTTATTTTTTTTGCTTTTTTGGCTTTCCGACTTACAATGTATAATAATGCTAAAAGGGCGTACGCGTAAATTATTGTGATCTAAAGGCCGATTTTAACGAATGTCTTCGCGTTATGGCCCTATTTTTGAAATAAAAGTGAATTTGGAAAATTTTGAGATGTGGCCTAAAGTTCTGAAGCAGCGATATTATGTCAGTACAAAAAGGCGGTCTTATCGCTAAAAAGCTATCTCTTCCAGACAACCTTATGGCTAAGAAAAACAAAAAATAAGAAGACTTTACTCATATTATAAATGCTAAAGCGTTTTTGTTTATTGGTTTGTCCTTCAATCACGCAGCAACGGAGCAATGGATCGAAGTTATATTTTCGGGTTCCGCGGGATTTTTAAAACCTAACTCCACATGGGCGAAGTTGCGGGAAAAACCTAGTTGTATAAATACCTATCTGCTATTACAATTTTATTAAGTATCATGAATTTATAGAAATTTTCGTGAGTTGCTTATTAAAACATTTTCGCTCGCAAGACTTATTTCACAAACGTGAAATAAATTTTATCCGATCAAAAATTTGAGTTTCAATTGATTTTTGCAGATTTCCAATACAAAAACTGTCAAAATAAAACGTCTAACGCGTTCTATTTAGTTCCTACTCATATTTTAAGTTTATGAAGCAAATGTTTGTCTGTCTACTCACATGTGACTAAAAATAAATATATTCCAATATTATAAGATACATAAGTATAACAAAATAAGTATCTGCGCATTTTAAAATTTTTAATCTTTGCCAACCGTACCCTATTTGTAAACTGTCTGTAACAATGAAGCTTTGTTGATATGGGAATTTTTCCAAAGTAATTGTAATATACCCTGGGACTCATGTGCGTTGGTCATTTCTATACCTACAAAGAAATTTCTATGTTAGAAAAACATCCTGGTAGATTGACTTGGATAATATCTAGATAACGGATATTTGAACTGTAATTTACGGCAGTGAATTCGGCTTACAACGGCTTCTCAAACCTGTCATATACACTGCCATATTCCTTCCAAGTTAGCCCACTACCATCTTAGGCTGAAATCTATAGACCGCAATCTCACTCAGTTCAGACTCAAGACAGGGTTAAAACGAGATAGATTATGTCAGAGCATGTTTTGGGTGTGTTCGTTTTAACCTCTATCTTGAGTCGGAGATCGCACGCTCTACAGATCTCAGCCTTAGAGAGCATCGACACTTACCATCAGGTGAGATCGCAGTCACTGACTATCTTGTCATCGGAAAAAAAAAAAATAACCATCGACTTACTTCAGGCTTGATCGAGTGGCCAGATGGATATAAGAGGCCGCCTAGAGCGCGACCGGCCAGTGGCTCGTAACGAGTGGAATCCATCAATTCTTCAAGCGGTAATACTGACACTCAATAGCAAAGCAAACATCTATCGTCAATATAGGTACGAAGAGAATATTTTATTCTTCGTCCAATACAATATGAAGTACCTAACTTAGGGTGGAATAGAGAAGTTCACATATTTTTCTTCATTCAGTTAATAACCAAAATAAAGCACACTATCTCTATTGCTTTGGAGGAAATATGTTATGTCATATTTTGTGGCCCGACCCAGGAATCGAACCCGCGACCTTATCATTCGCAGTCGAAAATGGGTAATGTTATGTAGGAATTACCACTTCGGATTTCTTTTAATAGATGGCGGGAGCGAAGCCGCGGATAAAAGAAGTAGGTACGTGGAGAGATGATTTTAAGCTAATCTTAGGCAGCCGATGTAAGTATACAAACGGCACTCGATTCTTGCAAAAGACCTATGCGCACGTCTGTCGGGTGAGACAAAGACATGATTAGAAAGAAAGAAAGAAAGAAGAAAGAAAGAAAGAAAAGTTTATTTTATAAATTGTGCCATACATCACCCAATAGGTGTACCTAGATAAGTTGTCCTGGCGCCTCCACCACTTGAGAATTTTAAAGACAAAAAGGCGTCAAGCAGAAGAAGCGCCGGAACAACTAAGTCATGTGTGGCACAACCCGGAAAAAAAATCCCAACTCAGCAAAATGTGCTTTGTGCCTGCACAAGAGCATACAACGCTGATTTTCAGCCAGGACACTGATTCGGGTGGCGATGATCTATCCACTTACCTAAAGTACCTATATATAATTATATCTACTTAGATCCTAACTACTTCCACTTAGGTAAGTAGGTGGTACTTAGATATCTAGGTCTATCTAAGTAGATAATGCAGAATTGAAGCCTAAGTATGTCATGCTCACTTAAACATTTCTATGGTGGTGTCGTGTGGTGCGGGTTGTTACGTTCCCTCAAATATGGTTGAACGAAGCAATGGCTGGATCATGCGTCGTGCTCGTGAACGGGTGCCACCAACGGGAATGGGTCTGCTTTGTGTTTACCCATCTTAACATATGTTAGGTTGTGGTAGGTGTGCATTTTTGAAACTTCTTTGTGGAAACACTATGTGCATAGCATAGTTTTGTTAACCATTGTAAAAAAAAATTTTTGAAAAGAGCAACTGCTGAGTTTCTTGCCGGCTCTTCTCAGCAGAATCTGCATTCCGAACCGGTGGTAGATCCATAGATCTACCACCGGTCTACACGTCATAACGTGTCATAAGAGCTATAAGTTGGCCTACATGAAATAAATTTTGGTTTTTTGATTTTGATTTGTACCAAAAATTAAAAGCTAAGGGGCAAACATTACCGTTCGCAATATAAAGCAATAACCCTGTGTGGAGTCTCTGACTTGTTTGCACAGTGACTTTCAAACGCCGATGCACTGCGGGGGTTACGACTGTAAATCCGTAATAATAAAATCCCCCGGCGATTATTCTGCTAAGCTAAAACTGCGCCTTATATTACGAAAATATTAAAGCGAAATCCTTAACAAGTGTAAATTAAAAATTTAAATCTGTCTCGGAATATTGTGTAGAATATTTATTATTGATAAATAATAATAGATTATGAGCCTGACCACCGTATAACAATACATTACACTATGTAGGTATATTTTTTTTTGTTTAGAATATTCCAGTCACCTGATGTAGACTGGAAGCACGTCTATGAACATAAAAAATTACTTTTTTTTATTCGATGACAAGATAGCACTTTAAGTTTGACATTGTATATTGTTTTGAGATATCAATGATAACTCAAAACAAAATTGGAAGAACTGGTAATATAGGCCCTGAAACTCATTATTTTGTTCCATGAATACTTAGGTATAGGAATTTATTCTGTAACTTTGATTTACTAAAAATATTAAAATCGCTTGAGTACCTAGTTCAGACATACAAAGACCATATAAGCAAGCCAACGAACAGATTAAAAATTTTGGTTTAAATAATCGATGCAGTAGTTCTTTCAAATTTTTTATCGGAGGTCATTTTTCTTTATATTGCTATTATCTACATATATTCCCAGGGTATTTTTCGCATTCCGGAATGCTTATTTAAGTGGACAAATCGAGCCTGGCTGGGAGAAAGCAAAGTAAATAAATGCGGTACGATAGGTCCCCATGCGACACTTTCAACCCCGATCGATTGATCGTTTTGGAATACAAATTGCTTGCGCAGTTAAAGGGTTAGGTACGTACTGTTATTTAACGTTTCCTCAATTTTGTTTCCGATGTTCTTTACGTCGACTGGTTTTGATGTTTTTATTGAAAGCATAGTCTAAGTTCTACAAATGTATAAATGGCCCGCGCTAACAGTTACCTAAGGGTAAAATATGTAACTTTTTTTGTGAAATAAACACGGTGGAACTTTAATGGTTTTATTTCTGAAGCGAAATGATTTGATCATGGTATTACAATCGATTTTTACATTTTAAAATTTTTTTTTCTCTCGGGACTGCCGCGGTAAAGCTATTGCATAGCATTTTTTATCAACGCCATCTAGCGGCTCACCGTAGAGGAGTCCCTTGTCAGGTCATTTTCGTTACGAAATTTCTGGATTCGGTCTCCACGCTGGCCCGCGATAGAAGCTGGCAATAGCTTAAAATTGCCCGTTCACATAGACCGGCTCGGTGAGCAGAGCAAATGTAATAGACTTATAAGACATTGAAATAAGTTTTATTTTTGTATTTTATCTCTCTTGTGATAAGAGGATGCACCAGGATGCTTCCGATGCAAAATGCAATTCCAATACGTGAGATGTGAATTATTATTAAGAGCAGCCGAGGGCGTCCATCTGCCACAATGAGTCGTTTGGCTGCTCTATACCTGCAGTGCTCTTTCGCGCTCGAGCTGCAGCCCGGCTGCATTTCAAAATCTATCAAAAGCGCGCAACCGACAAGGGCATCGTTTGTCTTTGATTCCGGTTCCAAGAGCGTGCACTCAGCTCGAGCGCTCCACTTTAACCATGCTCTCTCAGCCGGTCTATGTGAACGGTCCGGTCTGCTCCGAGCGTATCAGCTGTCACTATCCGGTCTATGTGAAAAATAAATAATGCTCTCCGATGTCCTCTGAGCCAGTCTATGCGAACGGACACTAACAGCGGGACGACATGCGAAATAAAAGCGAAACTTCAACTTCTACTATGCATTTATCTTTTTCTTTAGGAGGTATGGTAGTGTCACGATGCTGTCATGCTTATTGGGAACGCTGTGACGTCAAAAATAGTCGATTTTTGAGCATGTTATTATGATCCGGCGAAGAGACGCGGGTGGTCTCGTAAGTTCATGATAAAATCACTAAATACTCGTGACAAAAATGAGATATTTATTCGTAGACTTTGTAAACTACCCCCACGGGCAAGCACGCGGCGGTCACGTGGCGCGATTTAACTAAAATCTACCCGCCCTTTTCATTTGGAAGCGTTAACCGTCTGTCAAGCTGCATATTAGGTATTATTGGCCCCCGGTACAAATAATGTTACCTGTTTTTTGTTTACTCGTATTGAAAACTCTCTCACGTTATCTAAGCTTGAAACCCCGACTTCCTTACAGATTCAACAACCATATTTTAGACCAGGGCTCAATCCTGATGCTGCAGGGTAGTGTCCAACTAAATTACGGGGATTTTTGTATTCTGGATTGTTAATAATAATTACTATAAGTAGCAAAGCAAAGATTACTAGCGTAGCGCTGGAGGGAGGGGAGAAAGAGATCAGGGACAAGCTGCACTAAAAATAAATCTAAAAAAAAATCGATTTTAAACGCCACTTCAAAGTATTTAAAAATAATTTTAGTTTGTACGTGGTTTGTACAAGTTTGTTGAAGTCGGGCGGGACTAAATAGAAACAGTGAAACCGATGCGCGTCCCTCGCCTCCTGATGACACATGAGAGACAAAGTTTGTTAAATCGTTCGTTTCATGGCCTTTGTTTAAGCCTTAGCAGGTCAGGCCAAATTTACATGGGGCTTTTCTGTCAAAAAGTTCTCAAATACTCGGAGTTAGTAATTAGTAGAGCTTCGTGCCTCAGAGAGCACGTAAAGCCGTCGGTCCTGCGTCTGATTTCTCTCCGGTCAGCTCGGAATTTCCGATCCATCGGACTAGTGATGGAAATGAGACTACACTTGTGTCTTACACTTGTGCACAAAAATATTTTAGATAGCTAATCAAACGAGTCGCAGGGTGTCGCTGGATTCAGGTGGTGCAAAATCGAGGCTTGTGGAAGTCCATGCAAGAGACTTTTGTCCAGCGATGGACGTCTATCGGTTGATAAAGAAGAAAAAGAAGAATAAGATGGCTAATCTCTGAGGACTTGAGCAGGTTGGCCACCGTGACTATGTTACGGCGGCAGGGTCGGTTCGGTCGAGGTCGGTTCGGTCGGGGTCGGTTCGGTCAGATTATTTACATGTAATCGTGTGCACTAGTTTCAGACTCCATCCGTGACATAGAAGTGACGCGCACAGCACCCGATATAATATAATCTGGCACGTAATCTGCTATAAGTTTCGCGTCACGCCGGCTCCCCTCGGATTATACAAGCATACGCCGCGGCGCCGCCCGCCCTCCGCATCACACGATGATTAAATGTTTCCATCCGAGTTGACTTTTATTTGTATTTAATGACGGCTGGTTGGTCGCTGCTTTGTAATTTATACTTGCTTGCTGTATTTGAATTTTCAAAAAATGTGAACAGTTGATACTGTTCACATTTTTTTTTTTAAATTGATAGTTTTGTTAACTGTGTGTTAACCTATTTTTATTTATTACCAGCTAATGCCCACGACTTCGTCTGCGTGGATTTAGTTTTAAAATCCCGCAGGAACTTTTTGATTTTCCATAAAACGTAGCCTTTGTCACTCTCCCGGTCCTCAATCATCACGTCGATTGATGAATTCTAAACAAAATTACCAATTTTAATTAATAGTTTGTATTTGTAATACCTATATATAGGTACAATTGTTTACTGTCCCTAAAAATAAAATTAAAAAACAAAAAAATTAAAAGTCATAGATCTAGACGCCCATATATTATTATAGTTAGTGTCATTTTGTGATTAGTAGGGGTGACGAAGTAAAGGAAGAATATAAGAATTTCTATGCGTTTGGGGCTTCGATCACAGAAAAAGGTTTGGGGTACCTATTTAATTAAGATTTATTTATAGAACAGCATGCAGTGACGTCCGCAAGCCGACGCTGCCTTTTAGGCCATCGTTCAAACTCCCTGCTTAGCTTTACGTAGACTAACGTGAGGGTTGTTTTTATTAACTCTGCCTACACACACAATATCTCTGAGAGGTAAATGTTATTTAAGGAAGTTTTAATACGATGCATTGTATTGACTTTTCTCGTAATCAGATAATTTCTTACTCGATTAAAGGGACTTACAAACTTTCACAAGTGCTTAATTGGTGCAGATTGTTTTGAAATAAATAATAAAGCATTTCCTGGGAGTTAGTTGGATTTAAATTACATAAGGTATCATTGGTATCCTTCAAAACTTGCCGAAGTTATCTGGTAGAACGGTGAAGGAGGATAAAAATGTGAGGTTCCTTAGCGCCCGATGGAATACCTGTAAACAGGTGACATTGCATCGATACGGCAGTCTGAGCATTTTCATCTGAATATATCAATATTTAGGTGATATTGATATATTGAGGTGAAAATGATCAGTATATAGTATATACTTACCTCAGTATACTTAGAAGAGGCGCGCAACTTTAAAATACGGCTAAATAATTGGCGTTAATATTTTCAGTCTCAGCTCAATATTAAGGCTGAAATCTGTAGACCTCACTCTCACTCAGCTCAGACTCAAGACCGAGTTGAGCAAGACAAAATGTTAGTGCATAGTTGTGTCCCATTTAAACTCTTTCATAAATCTGAGCTGAGTTAAAGTGCGCTCTATAAATCTCAGCATAGGTCTTAATACGAAAAGATTGTACAGTCTCTGACTATTTAATCTTCCTAAAACACATCGCCATGTTTACAGCAGGGGTAAGCCGGTCCCTTCTCGTATAAGATTCTGGACTCCAAAGTTTAAATGGACTCTATTACAATACTTTAAGGACTAAATCTGATTGTTAGATTTGTATGGATCATCATCCGAGTCGGTGGCACGTGTGTAGCCAGCCTTTATTGACGTGAAGCTTGTCCCTCCCAGTGGTAAATTAAATTCCACCTGTTCTTAAAACATAGCTTACTTTATTGCTTTACTCGTTGAAAGAATAATCTGGGATTATATTTTAGTTCTTTTTAAGAATATTAGATATGCTGAACATAATACCGCTACCTTCTGCGACTGCATGGTCACTTACCATCAGGTGAGATCGCAGTTAAGGACTAACTTGTCATGGAATAAAAAAATACCCATTATTTAAGTAGCAACAGTTTTTATCGTCAAAATCTCAACCGATAGACGTCTACTGAATGGTTTACGTCTATTGCAATTATTGTCACAGTACACGATCTTGTGCCGCTTGTAGCCCGCAGTTGCCGGCGACTCACTTGAGATCGTCCGTCCACTTAGTGAGTAAAATGAAAATGATCAAAGGTTGCAAAGGCGGCCTTATTGTGAAATTATACTTTTCCATACAACTTTTGTCTGGAGAGGAAAACGTCAAAAAAACACAGGATACTGCAAATTGAGTTAAGAGAAACTTTAGAACATGCTATTGTAATCATAGATAAGAATAAGAAAAAGAATTTATTTATTGACATATAATTTTTACAGTTTTTATTAGTCCCTATCCCTATTTAGGAAAACGAGTGTTGCAGAGGATAGTTCCTTCCAGATAGATAACAGATACAAAATTCTTTTATACTACACCTGCTCGGAAAGTACGTTCTGATTTGTGTCAAATCGCAAAAGAGCGAGAAAGAAAATACGTCATTACGTGGAAACAAATCTGCGGGCTGTCAAAATATATGAAATTTCATTACTTATCTGCTTCAGCGGGCTGAAAACTGTATGAAAATCCATTACTAACGTGCTGTTTTTTTTTAATTTTTGGTCAAGTCAGTTCAGTAATAACTTGAAAAACAATGAAATCTATTTCGACCTTTTTCGACAAATAGACTTATTATTTTCAAAGTAGTAGGTAAATATCTAATAAATAACGAACTAAAAATATAAAAATAGTAATAGTAACTAATTAATAACTAAATAACTAGTGGTTCGCCCCGAACTGAGACCTCGCGATATCCCATAATTCCCAAAAGTTTTAATTATATATTGTAATAATTAACTTTTAACATTAGACACAATAAAAAAAATCATAGTTGACATAAAACTGTTTTACTGACACAGCGCCATCTATTAGCATTATAGTGAAGCTATTAGCTTCACAATAATGCTAATAGATGGCGCATTAAAATTAAATAATTTCGTTTCTTTATAACATTTATCTAATTTTAGTATTTGTTGTTCAAGTACAGGATAAAAGTGAATTTTCAACCAAGTTTCACGTTCTAATATTCAGTAATTCAGAAGTTATAGGGCTCTGACAGACATTTAAACGGACACACTTCTCTGTCTAGTAGGCAAGCGCCCTAGTTGACTCAGAGAACTCGCTTCGCTCGTTCAATAATCTATTTAATAATCTATTTAAGTAAATATAATAATTTCATTTCTTTGTTTAGGTCTACTTATTTATGGTCTAAGGTTATTTACACATTCAAATTGTTGTTAAAAAAACAAATTGTTGCTGGCCGCTTGCATTTTCTTTAGTGAGTACATTATTTGAAAAATTAAAAAAAAAAATTCGCGCGATTCGCTTTCTTTTGTTTTATCTAAATTTTCAATTTATAAAATTACTTAAAACGCAAAATGTCTAGTAGCGACAGTGAAGATATTTTGATAACGCCGCCAGAATGAAAAACTATTAGGTAATTTGCCGAACAAAAATATCACCCTAAGTTTTAATAATTGTATTTTTTTTTATTCTATGACAAGATAGCCCTTGACTGCGATCTCACCTGATGGTAAGTGACGATGCAGTCTAAGATGGTAGCGGGCTAACTTGGAAGGGGTATAGCAGTGTAAATTCAACCCATACCCCTTATTGGCTTCTACACCAAACCAAAAAAAGGTATTGGTTGGTTGGTTTATGAATTTCAATATCAATTAAATAATGTGTCTATTATTTTCCTCGTAGGTGTAGTATAAAGCACTATGTATCACTCGGGAGAAAGTGCGATTCCTAACTCGGGTGTATCGAGGCCCTCGGCTTCGCCTCGTGCCTCAAATGACACCCTCGTATGTAATCGGCCACTTTCAGCCCTTGTAGAACAATGTACTATATTTATTAAGTAGGTAGCTAAAGTTATCTTTTTATAGGTATAACATAAAATTTTACTAACACTGGGTGCGAGTGAGTGTGATTGAAATACTATTTGAAATACTTTTTGAAATACTATATGATCCCCGCGACTTCGTTCGCGTGGATTAAGGTTTTGTTATTCCCGCGGGAACTCTCTTATTTCCCGGGATAAAAAGTAGCCTATGTGCTATTCCAGACTATAATCTATCTCTGTGCCAAACAGCCAAATCGGTTCAGTCTTTGCGACATGACAGAGATTCACATTTATAATACTTTTTTTTTTTATTCTATGACAAGATAGCCCTTGACTGCGATCACACCTGATGGTAAGTGACGATGCAGTCTAAGATGGTAGCGGGCTAACTTTGAAGGGGTATAGCAGTGTAAATTCAACCCATGCCCCTAATCGGTTTCTACACGCCATCGTGCTGGAACGCTAAATCGCTTGGCGGCACGTTTTTGACGTTAGGGTGGTAACTAGCCACGGCCAAAGCCTCCCACCAGACCAAACCAGAGACAATTTAGAAATAATAAATTACTAAATTGCCCCCGCCGGGAATCGAACCCGAGACCTCCCAGTTATAAGACCACAGCGCTCACCACTGCGCCAGGGAGGTCGTCAAGAGTTACTTACGAGTATTAACAGAATTGTACCTATAGATACTTTTCAATTAAGTATATATTATTTTAGTTTACCATTCCAACTATCCATTGAATAGTAGTTGAAATGTTAACGAACCAACGATCGCAATAATAAATCGGATTCGATTATAGTGTTAGCTGAACCATTGAACTGAAAAATTGATACTAGAGATAAATACTAGAGACTACACGCCGGGGAAAATTTAAATTCTAATAGTTATTTACTAACTTTATTGTATTGATTCTTATTGTAAACTATATGTTGCCACTAATTTTCGTGTTAACGAACTTTTAGCAGGTAATTGTCGTGAGTTTTCTTGCCCTTCTACTTAATGAAGTAGGGCATTTATTTCACAAGATGCTACTATAACTTAACTTTTCGTGTACAAATGTTTTAACCTAGTAATGTCACGAGTAATTAGGCATTTTCCAATCAAGCGCGCTCTATCTTCGGCTGTTCCATAGAATATAATTTAAAAAAAATTTTGAAAAAAAAAAGAAAAAAAAAATTAGGTCGAAATCAATCACTATTTTTATTAAATAATCCTTATTATTTAAATACAAATATATACTTAAATTATAATTGTGTCCAGCGACTTTCAATGACTTGCTTGAGATCGTGAGTCCACCCAATTGGGATCGCAAAGCTGCGATATAGAGTCGTATGGTTAAGTTGGGGCGCTTATTTATCGTCTGTAAGAGGTTTGCAACTCTATGGTCTATATATAACTCAATGAATAAAACAGAATCGAATAAAAAATATTCCTCCGTTTAATCGTTAACCCTCACGCGCCGATGAGTTTTAAAACGTAAATAGCGCTTGTATTACCGTATTTCCTAACAAAAACCGCCGCTAACCCGTCCACAGCTTTTTCCTTGTTCATCCCACCATACAACTTGAAGTGGTAAGCGGTCACAAAAGCCATAAACGCACGCAGCGCTATTCATGCAGACCTATAAACGAAAACACAATAATAATTCCATAATGCATCTATGAAGAAAGAGGAGATGGATGTGGCGTTTGATATTATGAAGTACTAGCTGATACCCGCGACTTCGTTCGCGTGGATTATGGTTTTTTAATTCCCGCGGGAACTCTCTTAGTTTCTGGGATAAAAAGTAGCATATCTGTTATTCGAGACTATAATCTATCTCAGTGCAAAATTTCAGCTAAATCGATTCAGTCGTTGCGGCGTGATTGAGTAACAAACACTTTTGTATTTATAATAGGTATTAATCTATACTAATATATAAAGCTGAAGAGTTTGTTTGAACGCGTTAATCTCAGGAACTACTGGTTCGAATTGAAAAATTCTTTTTGTGTTGGATAGTTCATTTATCGAGGAAGGCTTTTTAGGCTATATAACATCACGCTGCAACCAATAGGAGCGAAGCATCAGTGAAAAATGTTGCGGAAACGGGGAAAATTATCCATATTTTAAAAACTTTTTTATTGCGATCATAATAACAGAAATTGACGCGGACGAAGTCGCGGGCAAGAGCTAGTTTAAGATAACTATATCGACACTCTTCAAACATTACCCACCGAAAGGTATAGTTTGGTAAAATGAAATCGCTTTGCTTTCATCTATATATATAAAATTCAAAGTCCTGACTGACTGACTGGCTGAGATATCAACGCACAGCCTAAACTACTGAAGTTAGAAACTTGAAATTTTTACAGTTGGTTCCTTTTATGACGTAGGCGCACACTAAGAAAGGATTATTGGAAATTCCACCCCTAAGGGGTTTAAATAGGGGATGGAAGTTTATATGAAACTCCGTCATTTTTCAAGCTGTTTCCATCAAAGTTGGTATTTGAGCTTTCAGTTAAAAATAAAGAAGTACGTGTGTCACAGTTTTTGAAAATTCCACCCCGAAACCTAATTCCACGCGGACGAAGTGGCGGGGGCAAAAGCTAGTACATAATATGCCACATCCATTGGCTAGATGTTTGGATTCCCACATCGTCGCTGTTTATATGGCGGATGGGTGCTTGTGGTGGAAGTGCGTTCAATAGCAGAATTGGCCCACTCAAACTCAGAGACACAATAGCTGAGCCCAGCAAGATAGCTCTCCAACCACCACATTTTTACCGACACCAAAAAAGTTCTTCAAAATACTAAAACTTAACAATAGCTAACCCACCCAAACTAGGATGTCGCGTATAAACCTGTATTTTTTACTCATAATTTTTTTTATTCGATGACATGATAGTCATTCACTGCGATCTCATCTGATGGTAAGTGACGATGTAGTGAAAGATGGTAGCGGGCTAATTTATTAATTTGGAAGGGGTATGGCAGTGTCGATTAAACCCATAGGTACCCCTAATCGGTTTCTACACGCTAAATCGCTTGACGGCACGTCTTTGACGGTAGGATGGTAACTAGCTAGCCACGGCCAAAGGCTCCCACCAGACCAGAGACAATTCAGAAATTATAAATTTCCAAATTGCCCCCGCCGCGCCGGGAATCGAACCCAAGACCACCCACTTCTAAGAACACAGCGTTTACCACCAGCACCACAAAAAAAAAAATTAATGAAATTGTATAATTTACTAACTTCAACATGCCTATATGCATCAAGACTTTGGGGACATCAAGACAGGGGGAATATTCCTTATTTCTTTAAGATGAAATTTATTTTCCAGGGACCAACTACTTCTTCAACCCTATCCAATAAAAAAAAAACATCAAAATCGGAGCCCTCTATAATTTTTTTTTCTTTTTTTTTTATAAAAAAGAATATTAGGCAACCTGAAGTTGACTAATATCCTCCTATCGCCTCCAAATAAGCGGAAAGTTTGTGTTAGAGTGGGTACGACAATAGTGCAACGGGGGGTATTTGAACCTGCGACCTTACAGTTGACAGTCCGCACCTTTAACCGTTGGGCTAAGATGAGATAAGATAAGCCTTTATTGACAATTTTTTTTTACATATTTTAAACTTATATTTTTAATATATATTTACAGTAACAATTTTTTTTTATAAAGACACCAGTACTTAATTGTCTTGCTTTCTAGCATAGGCCTCCCCCATGGCTTTTCCATGCTTCTCGTTCATGGGTTTTCCGCTTCCACAGTATTCCTGCTGTTGCCCTCAAATCATCTTCCCACCTTCGGAATGGTCTATCCCTTCTTCTCTTTCCCTCTTTTGGATACCATTCTGTAACATTTTTGGCCCAATTTTGGGCTATTGAGGCTTAAATGAAAACGAAAAATGAAAATATATTTGTTCTAAAAACAACTGTAGGTTTACCTTAACGGCAGGATCTCCGAAAACAGCCTGTTTTTGATTCAATAGTAAACAATCAAATATTCTTTGTTTTGATAGGTTAAAAACATATGTTGAATGAAATGAATAGTTTAATACACGTTCTAAATTATTTTACCGTTCAAAAGTCCATATTTTGAACTTCACTCGATCAAATAATATTCCGAAAACAGTGTAGTTTTTAATTGTTTTTCAGGTTGTATTATAGTATATCAAAGTTAAACTAAAAAAAAATGTGAAAAAATAGGCAAAAGCTTTTAGAAGAATATTTTACCGTTAATTTTTCTCTAAAAAGTTTTCTTTTTTTTATCATGACTGTTTTACTTTTTTTATAACAAAGTGGCTCGTGCACCTCACTTCAATTGCTTGCAAGTTACTGCGGCCGAATAGAAGATCGTGCCCTTAAGTTATGCGTAAAGAAATCTTAAAGAAAAAAATAAATACGCGGCGACTTGAAATCCTCCTCATTTTTCTTGTCGGTTGGAAATATGAACAGAATGCTTGGCCTCAGATAAATGCGGCGCTCTGCCAGCTGCGAGGTGTTGGCTCATTCCTAGGAACCAACCAACCTGAAACAACCAGTTGCAGAATTAAAAGTTAGCACTTTAAGTTACTAGATAATACAGGCTGTAGCGTAACGTTATAGTTATATAACGTTTGAGGCCCGTGGCAAATTCATCGGATGGGGCCCCCCCAAAAAATTATCACTCGGCACTAGCCGTAGTCACAGGAATGGCTATAAATGTTGGAATCCTCTTGTGCTTTCGGCCCTCTCTGACTGGGGGCCCCTTCCTGCTGGAGGCCCGTGGCATTTTGCCGTCTTGCCACCCTATAGTTACGCCACTGAATACAGCATTATAAAGTCGATATCTCCTGAATCGGGGAAAAGCTCCGGTGTCGGGGCGAAACGTATAAAAGGGTATAGTATAAAAGTCTTGTGTGGTGGTGCATGTGAGTGGTGGTGGCATTACTTGCTTGGGGACTTGGCTTTCTTGCTTGGTTGGGGAAGTAAGCGGTGCTTAGCTAGTAACTGCATGTTTGACCATACAGATTTTTCTATTGGCGGATAATAGCAAAATAATTCTAACTTTTTCTTGCTAATCATGAACTTCCGCAAAGTACCTATCGCCTGATTCTATCCAATATTTAAAAGTTAACCCGCCTAAAGATAAAATGTAGCCTGTGTTAATCCTAGGTCTAAGCTATCTCCATTCCCAGTCAATTGGGTTCATTCGTTATGGCGTGAAGGAATAATGTACACACACACACATACACACCCACACATGAACACATACAAACTTTCGCCTTAATCACACTAATACCTATTACAAATGCGAAAGTTTGTGTGTGTATGTGTGTGTCTGTGTATGTGTGCGTGCTTGTAAATATTTGTTACTCCTTCACACCACAAGAGAAGAGGAGATAGCTCATACTCAGGATTAAAACATGAGCTACATTCTATCCCGGAAAAATAAAGAGTTTCAGCCAGGCCGAGTCGCATTCAATACCTACCTACGTGTTCTTCATAGGTAATTTTTTTTTCAGCCAATCTGAAATTGACTAATATTCTCCTATTCCCTCCAAATAAAAATTTTGTTCTAGGAGTGGGTACGACAATAGTGCAACGGGTGGGATTCGAACCTGTGATTTTCAGTTTAACTGTTGTGCTCTTGAGGCTTCAAAAAAACTACCTAATTACTTGTCAACCTCTCTGGCGCAATGGTGAGTAGTGTTGTTTTGAGGTCTCGGGCTCGATTCCCCGCCGGGAATTAAAAATTTCTTAATTATCTTTGGTCTGGCCTGGTGGGAGACAATGACCGATGCTAGTTACCAGTTACTCTACCGTCAAAAAACGATAGCGTGTAGAAACCGATTAGGGATATCTGTTTAATGTAGGTAACATAAATCATAACCTTTCCAAGTTATCATCTACCTCTACCATCTAAGACCATCGTCTATAAGTAACGACTTACCATCAGATGAGATTGCAGTGGAGGGCTGACTTGAGATCGAATATAAAAAATAATTTAGTGGATATTTTCCTATCCGTGCGAAGCTATAGGGCGGGTCGCGTTTGCAATACGTATCGTCAACGTACCTAATAGCTATTACCTACCAACTCATAGCTTAAGCTTCGACTAAGCTCTCGCTAGACTCACTACGCGTAGACAAAAAAAAACGAAACATCTGTTTTTATTAAAAGTTCAATTTTGGAAAAAACTGTACAGTTCATGTTGGTAGCCGAGTATTGAAACGGTGGGATGCCGACATTTTTCCAGTTTTCAGTGAATGAAAAAATACAATTTGGTAACGTGTCGGGCGGGAAAATATCATAGCTTTGAGCTGTATAATAGGTAGGTTGTCTTACGGGCGAGGTGGGCGGGGCTTGTGCGATAGGCCGTTGCGATTGGTGACATGGATAGAGGGGAAATACTCTATTTTGACCCGCTAGAGGTCGCCACCAGCTCTCAACGTCATTGTACGGTCGGCAGGCGCAGAGCGCGCCTCTGTGAAGTGTTCGTGAGGAGTTTTATATGAAAAAAATGTTGGAGTTTTACACAAACATCAACTCGGGATTGATGCCAGAGGGCATGCAGCCGCCGCTCTCGTGTGCCGGGAGAACAGGTTTGTACCTACCTATTTTTGTTTTTTTTTTAATTTTTTTTATTAAGGTATGTAGATACCTATTCCTCATTTATAATTTTGGTAAAATGTTTCATTATACTTGAAGGAATTTTTTAAATAAAACTGAATTTTACTAAATTTTGGTGCTTTACATTTATATTTTAGTAAAATATTTTAGTATAATTGAAGGAAATTTTTAAATACAATATTGCAGGTACCTACTGAATTTTACTAAATGTAGACATTCATAGTTTTATTAAAATGAATAATTATGTTTGAAGGAAATTTTTAAATATAATATACGTAGGTGTACCTACCTATAGGTATATTGCAGGTAAGTACCTACTGAACTTTACTAAATATAGGGGACCTACATTCATAATTTTAGTAAAATGCTTAATTAGATATAAGTACTTACTTGAAGGAGACTTTTAGAAAGGTATACCTACCAACTTGTGTTAAAAATTGAGGTTTCGAAAGGATTTAAACTTGCATCTTTCTGAGAATCACACCCTGAATGTAGAGTTTTGATTGAAACCGTATACAAACAAAAATTGTTAGGTAGGTATAGGAAAATATTTTATTTGAACGTAACTTTGTTATATATCCCATATCTGATAATGGCTGGAGAAGCCGATGACAGTTAGACATAATAGAAAAAAAATTTGAAGTTAGAACTTTAAAGTTCTAATTTAATAAGTTCTAAGTTTTTAAAAAAGAGCTTTTTAATGCCTGCATTATCGCTAGATTGACAATGAAATTACCTTACTTATCCTAAACACTAATAAGTTTAGACATAAATAAGTGTAGGTGATTTGTGGTGGCTTGCCTAACAATCAATGCAACAAGGGCGCGACGGCAATTTCCTGCGAGATGCAGGTGACCTAGGCACCTTCTACCTATACTTATAATAATATAAAATACTAGCTTTTGCTCGCGGCTTTGCTCACGTTAAGTTCGATTTTTCAAACCCCTATTTTACCCCCTTAGAGGTTGAATTTTCAAAAATCCTTCCTTAGTGTGCGCCTACGTCATAAAACGAACCAACTGTAAAAATTTCAAGTTTCTCACTTCAGTAGTTTAGGCTGTGCGTTGATATCTCAGTCAGTCAGTCAGTTAGTCAGGACTTTGAATTTTATATATAAAATATAATTATTATCCTTTACAGACACTAGTTCCTTTTTGTTTATATGGTCCATATTATCAACAGTAATACGTGTATTTTATCAAATCATTGTCTTATGATTAATTGAAAAACCAGTGGTAGATCCATTTGACGTTACGAAAGCACTTTATAAAAGTTTATTTGATTAAAAATTATTCTATTCTATTCAAGAAGTAACGTGATAGGTAGGTATGTGCGTTTAATTGTACTCACCGCAGGAATATCACCAATAGGTCTCTACATACCACAAAAATTTCAATTCTATAATTATTAGAGTCACTATGTAAACGCTGACAAAGTTTGAGCTCTAGTTTTGTCTAGACTCGAAGTTATGTAGGTATATTACGTAGTTTTGAACAATTCCCAACGTAACACGCTGTTCAACGTAAAGGCGAATACGCATCTAGACGCGCCGCATGAGCCGCAAGCGACGCAGTCGATTTTATAAACTTTTAAATGAAATCGTATGCAACGTCGCGCACCTATCCACGCACGCCGACGACGTCGTCCGATTTGTTGTGTTTGAAATATTGATCCCTACTAATATTATAAATGTGAAAGTAACCTCTGTCAGTCTGTGAGTCTGTTGCACTTTCACGCCAAAACCGATTTTGATTATTATTTATGATAGATAAAGATAAATTGGATTTTGGAGAAGAACATAGGCTATATTTTGTTGAAAAATAAAACTTGAAGGGAAGTTTATTCCATAATTTAGTCAAACCTAAGCCGATTTTAGTAATTCTTTCTTTATTAGATAGTGTGTATCAACAAGCAAATTTTTTTTAATTTTGGTGAAGATTTAATTAATAGGTATTATTGGATATAGAGGACAGAACTCCTCACTGATAGCAGTAATAAATATTACTCGCATACGCTGCAAAAGATCGAAATGAATTTTTTAATGGGTTTGAAGATTTGGAGAGTGACATAGGCTTTATTGGTTTGTATTTTAGAAATATTTTTGAATTTCTTGTGTTAGTACTAGTAAACAACATGAACATAATAAAATGCGGTTTTACTATTATATCAAAATACTAGTAATAACTACTACACCTTTGCACTTGTATGTAATAAACACTGAGCTATTGATGGTTATGTAAAATAATAAAATAGCTGTATGTACTTAATTATTTCAAACATTTACATATAAATATTGTGATTTGTGTTTTTCAGTGATAAAAGGCCATTTTATTTTTATTTTATAAATAAAATAAAAATAAAATGGCCTTTTATCTAATATAAATAATTAATTTATAATAAAAGGCCATTTTATTTTTATTAATTATAATAAACTAATTTATAATAAAAGGCCATTTTATTTTTATTTTATAAATAAAATAAAAATAAAATGGCCTTTTATCTATAAATATAAATATTTATAGACTTTTAATCCCAGAAAATCATAGATTTCTCGTTGGATTTTAAAAGTGCATCTTAATAATCTGTAGTAATGAATACTTACTGCATACAGAAATTGATACAATTCCGACAGCACTGTGCATTCGGCGCGTAAGGCTCGTAGTGAACATGAGAAAATGCGATGACTGCGGCGCTTGCGGATCCTGCAGCGCGTCTAGGTGTATGTTCACCTTAAACTAGTACCTGCCCCAGTTCCTATCGCTTGCAATATGCTAATGTGACGTCATAAATCTCCTAATACATACTAGATACTTTATACAATAAAAGCGAAAGGTTCCTGACTGATTGACTGATTAAACACGAGATCTCAAAAACTATTGTAAGCTTATAGCTATAATTTAGCAAGTAAGTAGTTTACAGTTAGGAGATGTCAGCTAAGACAGGATTTTGGAAATTCTACCCCTAAGGGGTAAAATAGGGGTTGGAAGTTGGTACGAAAGTCCTTTAAGTGTAAGTTTTTAGAATTAGAGACACAAAAATTCGTATTTAGGCTTATTTTGGTTAATAATAAAAAATATGTAAGTATATCAAAAGTTTTTTGAATATAACCTTTTAAGGGTGGTATAGACAGTAGACTGTAGGTATTGATCGCGTTCACCCATGTCATGATAACGCAAGGCATGCAATTCTACTATCATAGATAAAATATCTATTAGGGCTGCCCTGAGAGTATCAGAAATCAGGGATTACATCGAAATTAAATGAAGAAAAGACAGATTGGTTTATCTCTTCCTATTCACCGGCACCGTCGATTGCGACGCGACTTGTGTTGTCGTTTTAAAAAAAAGATACCGGCAGAATTGAGAACCTCAATAGTAATTTTATTATTCATAATAATTTAATTCATTGACATCTTATTAATAAACTCTTAACTGTGTGACAATATTATGTACCTATTAATAATAATTGTATGGCTGATTGTAATGTGGCATCACCTATAAACTATGTAACATCTATTTTAAAGGAATTATTACTAACAAAAAAATGTTAGAGTTATTTTGCTGTAATCCGCCAACAGAAAAAAATCTGTATGGTCAAACATGCAGTTATAAGCTAAGCACCGCTTACCTCCCCAACCAAGCAATAAAGCAAAGTTCCCAAGCAAGCAATGCCACCACCACTCACATGCACCACCACACAAGACTTTTATACTACTCTCGACGCACGTTTCGCCCCGAATTATTACTTACTGTTACTAGCTGTTGCGTGCGACTTCGTCCGCGTCAATTTCTGTTATTATGATCGCGATTAAGAAGTTTTTAAAAGAATATATTTTAAATATGGATAATTTTTCCCGTTTTTGCAACATTTTTCACTGATGCTTCGCTCCTATTGGTCACAGCGTGATGTTATATAGCTTAAAGCCTTCCTCGATAAATGGACTATCCAACACAAAAAGAATTTTTCAATTCGAACTAGTAGTTCCTGAGATTAGCGCGTTCAAACAAACAAACTCTTCAGCTTTATATATTAGTATAGATTACACTGTGTGTAGAATTTGCTTGCCAGTGTGTATAATTTTGTTATGCTCTAACAATTTTCAGCTTAGTGTTTTGTTTAAATCAAATATTCGCCACATTTCAGTTAATTGTTGCCTCTAAAAACAACATTTTCCCGGCGTTAGGCCACAAGTGTAAAATTTGAACTTTGCGAGCGGCGTTTAGCATAGAGGTATACGTACAGTCGCAGTCAGAAAATGTTTATCAGTTTTCAAAGTAGATTCTATATCACATTGCGTGCAGTAAGGTCTATAACGCCATAGAATATCGAAAGCATATCGACTGTCAGGCATAGACGTGTGCATGTAATTATGAATCTTAAGGTGGTAAACATTTTCTGTCCGCTACCGTACATGGCCTAACTCAGTATTTTTTAGCTTTCAATTAAATTCACAATTGCAATAATAAATAATTGATTGATTCAAGTTAATTTGTCAGAGCTTTTCCCAGTATAAATATCTATCACTAATAAATAAAATAAAATAGGCATCATCAGGATTGCAGAGTTGGATTATGGGACCATCTTTCAAAGTTTCTCAATCGATTAAAAAAAGATCTAAGCAAATCAGTTCAGAAATCTGGGAGATATCGATATTCATAGGTAGAAAAACACAACTCCTTGTTTTAGAAAGTCGGTCAAAAAAGTAGTCTCAGTTACTCCTTATAACATCAGCTATCTTTCAGTGAAAGTCCCGTCAAAATCAATCATGCCGTTCCCAAGATTAGCTGGGACAAACAGATAGAAAGACAAAAATTTTAAAAATTGTTTATTTTTTCTTTTATAAGTAGGTACCTACCGTATTTACCTAAGTACTTTCATATGCATTTTGTAAAAAGCTGTTATTTTGAAATTACAAACAGAAACTTTTATTTAATTTATTTATTATAGATCAGATTTAAAGCATAGGCATACTGCCTCACTCTCTTAAAAAGTCCGATGGGAAAGCAATCTGACACGACCTAAGACCACGGCGGCTGGGCCCTTAGCCTTATACTTCAGTTTCACGACTCGCTGAGCTATGTCTCCTACGGATCTCTTCAATTCTGATTTGTTCTCGCTACCATAGCTCTCTCTATCGCCTGTTCAGTTGCCCAAAATTTGTCAATCGGCAATAAGAATAGAGGCGGTTCCAATGTTTTTTTCTAAGTTAACGAGGTATATTTTTGCATTTATTAAAATTAATCATTAAATTTATGCAATGAATTGAATGGATTTATAACACTATCGTATTAATTATCTGAAATTATATGAGATTTTGCTCCTTTTATTGTTGGAATAAAAGTAAATCGCACTGGAAAATCTTGGGATAAAGAAATGGAAAGTTCTCGCTAAATAGTAGGTGATAATATTTAAAACAATGTTGGAATGCGCGACTGTCTGAGCATTCGCATATAACTTTCATTTAACAGAGAATTTAAGTCTTCACCATCCCGCGTTTAGAATATTTTCACGCTCAGAAAGCTTCAAAATAAGTGCAACTTTAAAATAAAACGCACGCTGCATTTTATTTATAGAAAGCATAAACAATGTAAATATTACAGCATTGCGTAGTGATCCTTACTAATTCTTACTAATATATAGGTACCTAAATGTGAAAGTGTGTTTGTTTGTTGGTTTGTTTTTCAATCACGCTGCAACAGAGCTACGGATCGACATGATTTTTTGCATGGGTATAGTTGGGGACCTGTAGAGTGATATAGGCTTTTTATCCGGGAAAATTAAAGAGTTCTCGCGGGATTTTTAAACTAAATCGACGCCGACGAAGTCGCTTTGGGTTGATGAAATCAGCCCTTAATTAGAAATAAAACCTAAGTAATTGCATGTGTGAAACTTTTTTTAAAGAATAGGTATTTAATATTCTGCTCTCCATACTATTGCACAAACTATACTATTTTGTCCTTTTGAGAATCCGACTTTCTGACAATCTGTCCTTATGCGAACTAAATTTTTGTATGATGAGAAGCTAATTTAAATTATTTGCATACTAAGAATATTTAGTAGAAAATGAAATGATTTATTGACTGTCACACTAAATTACTTGTACTTTATATTCAGTAAATTTTCATTTAATTTCAAAGGCGTGCGAAACCGAAGCGAGTAAGCCCGCTTATTCTTAGGCATGGTTGTTGCCTAAAACTCGCCGTTTATCCACATCGATTAACCGTCAGGACGGCAGTTTTACGCCGACATTTTGTTCCCTGGTTGATCCCGTGACCCCGGCGACCCGGCACGCCCCTCCCCCCGATCTAGGGGCGGGCCCTCCCTTCAGATCCCCGTCTAAGGAGCTATAGTTGAGACGAATACTTTCTGAGGCAGTTCGTAGCTATAGCTACGAGTATGTAGCTACGAATACGCAGTTTATGTACCTATGTGAATTCAGTGGTGCGATTCTCTAAAAATTAACGCTACTAATAATGCTATGGTAGCGATGGCAACAGCCAACATGCGTGGTTGAAATCCAACCAACTCGTACGAAACGCAGTTCAACGTTTCTGAAACGAACCTAAGGTGTGGCGTTTCACTTCAGGTACTGTCCCAAGTAACATTTTAGGTTTTAGGAAGGTTTTGAAAAGGTTCTAGAACCTTCGTATGGAAATTTGCTCGTAAATCTTAATAATCTCAATAACGTTATATTTACCTTATATTAACCTCCTGAGTGCAAAAAGGGCCCTCGTTTTAGAACCATTCTGAGAACTACGGCAAAACTTATAGCTTAAATCCAGAACCTTTCGAACTACTTACATAGAACCCAAATATAACCTTCACAACCTTAATTTGTGGTTAATATAACCTTGCAACACAGCTTTTAAGTTCTAAATTAGTCTTGGATGTAACCCTATAACACTTAAAACACTTTTAATGGACATGAATACATGCGTTTCCAGGACTCGCGGGTTTTAAAATGTTTCTGTGTTAAATTTTTTTTACGCAGAATCGTGGATTTAAAAATAATTTATAATGGCGTCTTTTAATGTCATTATACCAAGTTTTAGTGATAAAAAATAATAACTAACTTGCTGAAGTCAGGAATAATAAAAAAATAGCGCGACTGGCACTTTATCGTGAAACTTTAGGATAATAGTTTTGTATACGACACGGGCCTTTCGTAAGAAAAAGATTTGAACATATTTTAATGAAATAATTACAATCAAAATTATTATAAAATTAGTTGATTGGTGGTAAGAACTAATAAAACTTCTACTTATATAAAAACATTTTATTTTCAATCGTATAAGATTCTTAATTTTGCCTTATTGATTTAAAATATTGCTTTTTGTTTAGATTTTTTTTTTATTTCAGTGAAAAAATATGGCGGCGTTAGGAAATTACTAAATTAAGTCGCGGAGACAACTGTCGTTTCTTGAGGATGCCTCTAAAGCTTTAAAATATTCTCGTAGGACTTTAATCATGCCTTCAGCTTATAAACAATAGCTTATTGGTTTGGGTTTTCACCACATAGTCCTAATTTGTTCGCCTAGACAACTTTTATAGAGCCTAAAGGTATTTCAAAATTCCGTAACTTTGTGGTAACATCAAAGTTAAAAATTAAACCTTTAGATCTCACTTTAGCATAATGTTAGCCTTTCCAGAACTTAATCAGGAGTCTACGACAGCTATTAGATCCTAAGACTATATGCTTTTTAAACACAGGTCAAAATAACGTTAATTTAAACTCTTGTCAATGGCTCTATGGTTGTAATAATAAACAATTAGTTTTAGGACTTACTAATCATTCTCAAGTACTTAATATGACCAGATAGTAAATCATTAACCTTTTGACGACCCGTATATAACCTAAAGGCATTTTTTACAACCTAGCCTCGAAAAAAATGTTACTTGGGGTGTTTCCGGCCACGTATAATTTGAGTACTTTCAAGACTAAGTGAATAGGCATTTTCTAGGCGAGCGCGCCCCAACCTAGACCTCATCAATGCTTTTTTCATCATTCATTGTCAAGCCTATTTCATAAAAAAAATCAGTGCTCAGATTCAAGGTTACACATGCAGAAATTTTTTGAAGTCTCTATCAAAGAATTTAATAATTCTTTCTTTTGGTTAATGGGTTTTCTTAGTGCCAAGCATAATGTGTTAGTAGTTATTATTTAGTTTTATACTTATTTTTTATTAAAATGCTTACCTATAAATATGTAAAGTGTATGTTTTTAAATACGTTTACAGTATATTGCGGCCAGTCGCAGTGGTAGTGTATAAAACTCAGGACACGATTCCCGTACGATGTGGGTTTTCATAAATATATATTTTCAAATATACGTATAAAAAGAAAAGGTGACCGACTAACTTACTGACTGATCTATCAACTTACAACTCAAATCACTGGACGGATCGAGCTGAAATTCGGCATACAGATAGCTCAATAGCTATCTGTATGCCGAATCCGTCACAATTGACGGACTTTCATACAAACTTTTACCTCCTACTTAATGCCTTTGGCGTGGATTTTTCATAATCTGTGAAATACTTATTTCTTTACTTTTAATCGAAAGCCTTTTTAATCCTCTTGGGGTTGGAATTTTTTGAAAATCCTTTCTTAACGGATGCCTACGTCCCCAATAGCTATCTTTGTGCCCAGCTCGATCGGAGAAGTGTTTAAAGCTGTGCGTTGATAGATTAGTGAGTCAGCCAGTCAGTCAGTCAGTCAGTCAGTCAACTCTGCCTTTTATTTATTTAGATTTTACGAAATTCTTCTTACAGGAAAGACTGGATAGTTTATAGTTGACTTATTACAGGTTTTAGTGCATTAACATTTTGGTTTTATCTGTAAAAAAGTAATTATCCAATCATCTTTAACTGTTAAGTATTGAAATATTTCAATTGAGTTGAGAGAGAGAGAGAGAGAGAGAGAGAATCTTTAACGTAAATCAAAATATAACATTCTTTATCTTTCTTTTATTTGTATTACTTTTCAGTTGTTCTCCCGAAGTTCAACATTTCTTCGTTTATTTTGACAGGAATTTTTCTATTTAGATATTGGTTTAACAATGTGTTCCTATGTTTGTAGTATTAGGATTTTTAAATGCATATGCGAAGTATAATTGGAGACACATGTGCAATAAAGAGTCAACCCGCACAACTTATCAATTGAAAAGTTAACTTTATTCCTTTATATTATGTAGGTATGTATTTAATTTGCAAAGGTTTGTGGGTTGAAACGTTATTGGGTATGTGCGTCCATTTTTTGTGTTAAGGAACCAAATATAAAATATCACACACAATTTCTCATAATTTTCCAAACAATGCCGGGATTAAAATTTATGTTTTCAGCCATGTGTGTGAGGTGCCGTAGGTACCCTGGCTGGGTAATTTCCCCCGATTGGGGCACGGGCTTGTAACGGGCCACCACGGTCTAGCATGATTGTCCCATACTCTCAATCCTTAGATAAATCAACCCTATCAAACGATTTCACTAAAAATTAACAAATGAGCTAACTAGTGAAAGTAAAAACTTCCTGCTCGTTTCGTTTATTACCTAACTGGAATAGTAGCACAAAATTAAACTAGAACGGGTAAATTATTATTAATTTGCTTGTTGGTTGTTATGTATTTCAAACTATGATGCTTCCCATCGTAGTTTGAAATATATTTGAAAGAGTTGCAAACTTTGCTGTCAGCCAACGAAATGAATTTCATTTCAGATAGTCTACAAATTTTACAAACGTGCACGAGCCACAGGAATTCATTTCCCTTATATGGTACCTAATTAGGTTAATTTTGTATAGCGCTAAAGTTTGACCTAATTTAGTTTAGCTATATTGATACACCCAATTTTGGAGCGAATGTATTTTAAAATTTCAAGTCTGCATAATAGGGACCCTACCACCAACACACGCATTAAGGTTTTTTAATTTCCGCGGGAACTCCTTGAATTTCCGGGATAAAATGGACCTTATGTTTTAATCCTTGATATGAGCTATCCCCGTTCCAAATTTCAGCAAAATGGGTTCATTCGTTGTGGCGTGAAGGAGTTTCCATCCATTCATCTATCCTCACTAACTTTCATATTTATAGTATTAGTTGCGGATTATTTTGCATGTCATACAATGATGTCCTCGTTGCTTACTTTAAAATCGTCATTGTATGAAATGACAGTTGAAATAATGGGGTCCCGTATATGCTACCTAAAGCTTTGGTGGTAGGTCCCCCACGCAGGATATGTCTGAAATGGTACACGTCAGCGTTTAGAGGACCAACCACATGCTACTAACTTTAGCTTTATGTACACAGAGCTGAGTGCGAGCATCAAACGGGAAAAGCTCGTCGAAATATGTGAGGGGTGTGGGCAGAAGATCCAGGACCGGTACCTGATGAGGGTTGGCGAACTCTCCTGGCACGAGCAGTGCCTCAGTTGCTGCGTGTGCGGATGCCCTCTCGCTCACACCTGCTATACGAGAAATGCCAAGCTCTATTGCAAGCCCGACTACGATAGGTAATTTGATTTACTAAAAAATTTGGGCGCAAATCCTCTGCTATCGCCTGAGCATCTGCCAATCCACCAACCAAGCTACTAAAGATGAAGCTAAATTATCTCTCCACCGACACGATGGATTGCTTAAATGCTTTTGTTTAACATCGACATATATTTAGGTGCTGAAGCGATCGCTCGGGCAATAGTAGCTCTTGGGCATCCAAACTTATGTTACTTAGAAGTTAATACTTATGTCTTAATAATAAATGCATTGCGAATTTTAGTTGCGTGTAAGCGAATGGCACAGCGATTTGCGAAATTCTACGCGTTTTAAGCTGATCGATGATCGAACAATGCAGCGTCATTCGTCTGTGAAAATGCGTTTGCTATTGATGACGTCATCTGCATTGTTTTGATGTACATCCGACGAAAAATGAATCGAAACCGGCGCGTGTAATCTTCGATCAGCTTTGCTATTTGTCAATATCTTTCTTTGGCACAGATTGTTCGGCGTCAAGTGCACACGTTGCGGCGACAGATTGCTCCCCCAGGAGATGGTCATGCGCGCGCAGCAATACGTGTTCCACATACAATGTTTCGTATGCGTCATGTGCTGCCAGCCGCTTCAGAAGGGTGAGCAATACGTCATAAGGGCTGGCCAAATATTCTGCAGGCAAGATTTCGAAAAGGAAATGTATCTGATGCAACACGCAGAAGATGACATGATAATAGATGATACAGAACGGCCTCGCGACGGGAGGCGGGGACCGAAGCGACCGCGGACCATCCTCACATCGGCTCAACGAAGACAGTTCAAGGCCTCCTTCGAAGTCAGCCCAAAACCATGCCGTAAAGTCCGAGAAGCTCTTGCCAAGGATACGGGGTTAAGTGTTCGAGTGGTCCAAGTTTGGTTTCAGAATCAGCGAGCGAAAATGAAAAAGATCCAGCGTAAAGCGAAACAGGAGGGCGATAAGAATGCAGACAAAGAGAAAGATAAAGATGAGAAGAGCATAAAACAGGAATCACCTTCCAGTGAGAATGGGAACTATCTCGGCTTAGACTCGTCGTATTCGGCGTCAAGTCAACCGCTCAACCCCAATCTTCCTTATTCCCCTGATGGTATGTATCCGTTCCACTTTGTAATATGATAATTCGAAATCCTGTAAATAACTGAGCAAAAGAGAGAAAAAAGGCAAAGAATTTAAAATCAAAATTTATACTTAGCAGGATTACATCATTGTTAGTAAAATACTTTTTATATCAAGGAATACTCAGACTTTACTTTCTAAAAATATATTTAAACTAGCTTTAACCCGCGGTTTCGCTCACGTTATGTTCGGTTTTTAAGCCCCTATTTTACCTCTTTCGGGGTTGAATTTTGAAAAATCCTTTCTTAGCGGATGACTACGTCCTAATAGCTACCTGTGTGCCAAATTTTAGCTCGATCGGACGAGTGGTTAGAGCTGTGCGTTGATAGATCAGTCAGTCAGTCAGTCAGTCAGTCAGTCAGTCAGTCACCTTTGCCTTTTATATATTTAGAAGATAAAAAACGTTAAAGTTTGCCGGTTTATATTTTATTTGTTTGATTTCTAACTCTTCAAATACCCAATCGAGTTCAACAATATGGAACATTTTCCCAAATTCGATTTACAATATTATCCCTTCAAGTTACGGTTTTGGAATGTTTCTTACCTTATTGAAATAAAACGCATTCTGATGATAATTTTCTTTGATGTTCAATTTAGGAGCTATTATTTTAGATCTTAAGAATATGGGTAGCATAAGATCATAAAAAGAAACTTGAAGGTGCCGCATATTCATTCAGATGGTAACTGACATACAAAATAATACATTTTATATTAACAACATCGCTGAACCGAAGTGAAAGATCTATCCACTTTATCAGCGGAATTTATCCCTATCTTTAGGTTAACTATATATAACGATAAGTGGCTGATTTTGATTTCAAATTATGTATTTGTTTCCAGATTATCCAGCTCACTCCGGCGACAGCTTTTGCAGTTCGGATATTTCTCTAGACGGCAGTAACTTTGACCAGCTCGACGAAGGTGCTTCCGACACCATGAGCTTACAGAACTTGGAAGTGCCACACCATGCCCACCAGCATGGCAGCCACTCGTCCCATGAGCCTCTGAACCTGGGCACGGGAGCAATAGTTAACCCGATAGACAAGCTGTACCTAATGCAGAACTCCTACTTCAGTACCGACCACTGATTCGCTGACCGCGCTCCCCGTAAGAGTGACACGAGTCAGCGCATTTACCCTAAGGACTTTACAAGGTGTACGGAAACAAAAACTAGTCACTCGACCTCTGTTACTGATGTACACAGCTCGATATTCGGTTATGGTTTTTATTCAACGTTGTAAATATGTACCTAGTTCGTGTATAGTACCCACAGAAATATATCGAGATAGAATGGCTACCAACAAGCATTTTACTGATCCATGCGTGTCTTTTTCTGTACAAAGCCACGCCATCTGAGTTCTCTGAAATTATTGTTGTTGTTGATAATAGACATTCCCTATCATGAAAGGAAACGTCTCATTTTTGAGACGAATTTTCAAAGTTTCCTTTCAATTAAAATTAGGAATAGTGTAATAAAGCATTTTCACGGGATTTAATTTTAAATCAGTTGCAATATATTGCTACCTGTTGGCACGTGTGGTCCGCCTGTGTTTCCTTTTTATCTTGATCCATTTCTGTAATAGTAGGTACCTACCTACCATTTAGCAAAGAATGATTCTGAGGTAGTTTCATATTAGTTGCGGAAGGACAAACTTTTATGTCAACTGTAACCCCTCCAACCGTCAACTTCCGCTCTCTCCAGCTTAACTCGCTCTTGCTACCTCAGGTTCAACGGTAGTCACATAGTAATAAGATATTAATGACTGGAATGAGTTGAAAAGTCACGCCTAAACCGGAAACATCTCAGTGCGTGATGCTGATGGAAACTGCAAGGCTGGGCTTTACACTGAACAAACACGTAGGTACTTACCTACCTGTAAGTTATGTTCGTCCTTCGTTTTTATCAACCGAGAGAGATGCACTACTGGAAATAAGATCCTTGCATAAATTAGATCCTCCACATGACTCAGTCTTGCTCTACCTGTATCCAGCGGCTCTCTGCCCTCAATTGATTTCATCGGTCTACCAGTCTTCTTTTAAGACAATATGTAAACCTAAAAATCTACTAAACATCTACCTTACTTGCAGTTTTATGTTCACCAATGTCCAACCATTTTTAAGGCCGTATACTTCAAGTGATTAAAGTTCCTAAGTTACCTTTAAAATTAAAGAAAACCAAAGTCACTTTGGGTTAAAAAGCTCAGGGATCGTTAACTATTGGTAATTTCGTCTTCAACCAGGGTATAGAGATATGAATACTGACTTGGGCAGCCCACTTTGCATTTTATTTTATGGAGACCGTACTTTAACCGCTTGATATGTAACTGACCCTACGTAAGTTAAAGTTCAATGCAAAAAAGATGAAAATTCGACTTAGAGGCCGCCATTTTCTATTTCCATCTCGCTGACAGCCTTTCTGACAGTCCACAGGCATCTTGGACTGAGCAAGACAGTTATAATAAAATGGCCACCTATTCTAATCTACATTGCAATGTATATAGTAATATTATAAGTTTATTTTCGAAATGTATATAAGTAATGTAATCTTGCTTAGGTACCCGTTATTTGAATAATAGAATTTGTGATGTTTGGTGTAATTCTCTAGTCAAACGGCGTGTGATTTTAGATTTAAGTGAATGCCAATGAAAAATAAATTATTCTGTAGGTACCCAAGTACCTACAACAAAAACGTCGTTGTTCTAAAAATCGATGTAAAATATATAACGTGAATTAGAAATATGGTTTTTTATTTTCCCTTTATTAACAATAAATAAGTACCTACCTAATTAGGTTTTGCCCGCAACTTCGTCCGCATGGAGTGTGAAACAAAACCTCTAAAAAATCCCTCTGTTTTTAAAGGTAAGCTATACTCTCTTTGAGTACTTAAAACTATGCCCATACAAAAAATAACATCCATGCGTTGTTCCGTTGCTGCGTGATTGAAAGACAAACCAACGAACAAACGCTTCTTTCGCATTTAGGTAGGTATAACGAAGTAATCAGATTTTTTGTAGGCTCAAGTCAGAGTGTTAGAAATAGAAGTAACGCGAACGGTAGTAGGTAATACTTTTAACTAAGACTTATAATATGTTTAACTATGTAATAGAACTTCAAGTTACACAAAAGTACTCTGTGGTTAGAACATCAAGATATAGCACAAAACTTTTTTCCTCCGAGGGTTAGAACATATTCTCGTCGAGACTCGAGACTCGAGCCCGTAGCATTTTCGTAGCAGATTTGTAGCAGTGCAGTTCCGATTTATAGTTTATACAGTAGCGCCATCTATTATTGTTATTAGCTATCGACTTAACAGTTTTTAGTGGTTTTTAGTCACTGCTACTGGAGACAACCAGTTTGGTTAGTAATTCTATACTTACATAATAGATGGCGTTGAGCATAAACTCATTTTATAACTGACTAGATGTTGCGCGCGACTTCGTCCGCGTCAATTTCTGTTATTATGATCGCGATTAAGAAGTTTTTAAAAGAATATATTTTAAATAAGGATAAATTTTCCCCGTTTTCGCAACATTTTTCACTGAAGCTTCGCTCCTATTGTTCGCAGCGTGATGTTATATAGCCTAAAGCCTTCCTCGATAAATGGACTATCCAACACAAAAAGAATTTTTCAATCCGAACCAGTAGTTCCTGAGATTAGCGCGTTCAAACAAACAAACTCTTCAGCTTTATATATTACCTAGTATAGATTCTTTGGTTAGGGGTCATAAGACCGGTTTCAATGAAGGAAAAACCGGGTTTACCGCCATTTTTCATAAACCGGTTTTAAGTATTGGCATACCGAAATTTTTAGATTTTTTTTATTTTACCATTCATTTCAACTTCTAAGTTATTTTTCTTCTTCTAAGTTATTTCTTCTTCATATATTTAAAAAAAATCATACGTGCGAACACTAAGCCGAGATTTTATTTTTCAGATTTGATTCAGATTCACATCCAGAATCATTGAATATTGCTTACAACAGTAGTAGTAAATAATATGTAGGTATAACTAAATAATAGTAGGTAGGTACCTACCGGTGACGCTACGCAGTGAGAGAGTGTAGGGATGATAAATAATAGTTTACTTTGAATTTATTTTCGAACCCCTGGATACCCGACCTAGTTTATAAACTAAGGAACTAGGTAATTTTAATTACATATTTAAGTAGATAATCATTAAAACAAGCGAAGGGATTAAAAAATTATAATTGCCAATTTAATAATGATTTCACAAATATTAGTAATAAACATAATTATTTTAATGTAGGTAGGTAGGTACATAGTTAAATAAAAGATAGAATTAAATATTTAGTAGGTTAGCTACGTTTAAAACTAAGTACCTAGGTATACAATTCTTATGGTAGGTAGGTACTTATCCCATATTATTGTGGTTTTCCTACGCAAAACATAAGTATTTTTGCGTCCCCATTTAAGGCAACCAGCCCTGTTTGACTAAGGTACAGTGTCAGTGGCGTAACTATAGGGTGGCAAGACGGCAAAATGCCACGGGCCTCCAGCAGGAAGGGGCCCCCAGTCTAAGAGGGCTGAAAGCACAAGAGGATTCCAACATTTATAGCCATTCCTGTGACTACGGCTAGTGCCGAGCTATCATTTTTTGGGGAGAGAGGGAGGGCCCCATCCGATGAATTTGCCACGGGCCTCAAACGTTATAGTTACGCCTCTGTACAGTGTTGAAGTATACTCAAACTATTCATTTTCAGTCTTTTATTTTACCGTAATTTAATTTTTATATGTATTATATTAAACATATAACAAAGGTGCTAATTAAGGCGGACGACATAGCATAGTAAGACCCAATTTTTATTCAGTTACCTGCTTACCTATACCTTCCTTAGATACAAATTACAATACATACATAAAATTAATATAATAGTAAAAGGGTTCTTGTAAAATTACAGGAATGCAATTCATTGTTAGTTAATGGCCCGTATAAATAACTAGATGATGCCCGCGACTTCGTCCGCGTGGATTAAGGTTTTTCAATTCCCGCGGGAACTCCTTAATTTGCCGGGATAAAATCTAGCCTACGTTTTAATCCTGGGTGTGAGTTATCTCCATTCCAAATTTCAGCCAAATCGGTTCATTCGTTGTGGCGTGAAGGAGTAACAAACATACACACACACACACACACATACATACAAATACAAACTTTCGCCTTTATATTAGTGTGATGTGATGTGCTAGGTACCTTTAAAAATATTTTTCTTTAGGTTCCTACGTAGGTAGGTATCTTATTATATTATTATAGACTAAAAAAATCTAAAGGAATACCAACCTACTAAGTAGGTATATTTATATCCAAATTAAGAAGAAAAAAATAATTATTTCGAACAGAAAAATCTTTTCTAATTCTTCGTTGCGCCTATACTCGTAATCTAATCATAAGTATTCAATTTAAGTAGGTAGGTACCTACTTAAATCGATTTTTATATAACGTGACGTTTATTATCCTATTTTTAGCAACTAGGTAAAGAAGTAAGAAGACACATTCTTAATTATTAAAATTTTTTTTTGGATTTTTCGTTTTTTTCTCTAAGCACCTAAGATTTTTCTACCTTAGACTAGTTGCATGCCAAGTTTAAGCATATAAGTACCTACATATACAGGGTTAAATTTTGATAACCTGCAATATAACGCATTATATATTTTAGTGGAAACATATCGACCGTTCCGTAGAACAAAGTCTCATCTGCTAAATTCACAACTTGAAATTTGAGCCTTAAAAATCACATCTGCAAGGCTCAAATCTTTTTTCAGTGCGGCATGCGTCGTGGTGCTGATTGGACGTGCGTCGCATTGCCTGAGCTCCGCACTGTAGTCCAGTTCGCTCGAGCATAATGTTATCTAAGCCTCTGGCCCAACTCATAAGAAATGGCGGGCCAAGGAATAATAATTAACGAATTCCTGACGTTTGTCCAAAACGTGTACGTTTGTGGACGTGCTAGACGAGTTGAGTATCACCCAAATCTGTGCTACCAATTTTTCGGATGTGGAAATTGAAGCTGGAAAAAGTATACTATATAATACGTGTGGTGACAAAGTGAGAAATGTGCAGCGCAAAGGAGATGATAAAAAGAAGCGGAATATCAAGGACGTTATTAGATTATTAAAGGAAGTGGACCCTGACGCGCAGCCAATCTTCGTTGCCAGAGATTTAAATCGGTTGCCGCCGGTCTCCTTTGACCACGTCGATGTCACAAGACTCTTGAAAGACATGACGGTAATGAAGAATGAGCTGTCAGAATCACAGACGAAAATGAGTGCAGAACTTGCTGAGATACGCAATTCCATTGATCAGTTACAAAAGCTGAAGTTGACGACTCCTAAAAAGAGGACATCTTCAATACCTTTAACTCCACAATCGCTTGCGACTTCACTGCAACCCTCACCTGCGGTGGCTGCGCGAAGCCCGCTAATGCCGACCTGCTCTGATACCATGCTCGGGAGCGGAAAAACATCATCACCAGCAAAATCGCTTCCGCTTATGCCAGTACCACCGCCTGCGCACACACAAGTGCCCGGTGCTGCAAGTGTGCATACGCCAACATACCGTGACATCGTATTCAAGGCGGATCGTCCACGCAAAGCGAAAAGCGCTCGCATGCCATATGAGAATTCGGGTCAATCTGGCGTAGCAGGTAGCCCTGTACCTGCTGCGGCGTGCGACGCCGATGCCACGAGTTTAAGTGAAATAATGCAGGGTGATAAAAATGCTCCATTTACAGTTGTGACAAATAAGAAGCGCAAATTTAAAAAACATGCGAGGAACATCGGACTCGCAATGTAAAATTCTGGTGGCTGATTCGCACTGCTCCATATATGTTTCACGTGCCCAGAAATCGGTGACCGTGGACAATATTTTGGAGCATATTTCTGACATGGGGGAGGTTTGCACAAATGTTGAGCAGCTTAAACAGAGAAACGAAACATCCTTTAACTCGTTTAAAGTTACTGTACCTACGAAAAAACTTGGAATCTTTTTGGATGAGAAGTTTTGGCCTGCTGGGTTAGTATATAGACGTTACAAAGAACGATTCACGAATACCGCCACTAAATACAATAGAGAATGACAGTACAGCCTAACAGTGCTATACAGAATAATGTAATTCGTATGGTTTCGTTTAATTGTAAAAGTATTAAACGTTCCATAGATGCTATAAGAAAAATCTGTAAGACTGTCGACATTATTGCTTTGCAAGAAACATGGCTTCTTCAGTACGACCTTAACTTTGTGCATCAAATAGACGATAATTTTGCGTCATTCTCGAAGTCATCCGTGGACTCTTCAGCTGGAATATTGCGTGGACGTCCTTACGGAGGTCTAACTATCATGTGGCGTAAGTCTGTATTTAACAATGTAACCGTTGTGGATTGTGAGAGTGATAGGTTGGCAGCTATCAAAATTTGTTGTGTAGATCGCCATTTTTTAGTCTTCAATGTTTATATGCCTATTGATATTGAAGATAATCTGACAGAATTCACGGATATTCTTAGTAGGATGAGTGCCGTGATTGAAGAATGTGAAATTGAGACCGTGTTTATGCTCGGTGATTACAATGCACACCCCTCAGCTAGATTCGGCAGAGAAATGTTATCGTTCTGTGAAGAGCAAACTTGGACATGTGCAGACATAAATACACTAGGAGCTGACTCAGGAACGTTTACCTTCCTAAGTGAATCCCACGGAACGACCAAGTGGCTAGATCATTGCCTGACCACTATTGCCGCACAAAATACTGTTCTAAATATATACGTAGATAATAATGTCAGTTGGTCAGATCATTTCCCTTTGTTTATCAACTGTGATATTAAGCAAATGACCAAAAAAGTAGATTATAAAGAGTGCAATAAGGATATTTTAGATAAAGATGTAAGATGGGGACTTAGAAGTATAGATGAAATAAATACGTATACTAAATTATGTACTGAAAATTTGAGTAAGTTACTTTATTCTAGTCATTGTGTTGCAAACTGGGACAATAATTTTGATAGTAATAAGGACGTATTAAATAATATTAATCTTTTTTATTGTGACGTTATTGCTATTTTACAAAATGCAGCTATTAATAGTAAATGTTCAGGGTCTGGTGTACACAAATCCCGCCATAAAAAACAAGTAGTAGGCTGGAACCGGCACGTTAAAGACGTTCATCAAAATGCAAGACAATGTTTTAAGTTTTGGATAGAATGTGGTAGGCCTAGTAGTGGAAATATATATAGTGACATGGTAAAGAGTCGTGCTATTTTTAAAAATAAATTAAAATGGTGTCAGAACCAAGAAGAAAGTATAAAAATGGATATGTTAGCGATGCATAGAGCTGATAAGAATTTTACACAGTTTTGGAAAGCCACTAAATTACTAAATAAGAAAGAAAGTAGGCCGGTTAGTGTCAATAATGTACAGGATAGCAGGGAGATAGCCGACATATTTGCGAAGCATTTCTCTGTGAAGCCATTAGACGTAGAGCGTGTGCCACACTCGCAGCCATCATCACCATCGCCGGAAATATTACAGTTTAGTCCAAACTGTATATTTCGAACCATTAAAGACATGAAGCGCGGTAAGTCACCAGGTCATGATGGTCTGAGTGTTGAGCACATGCTCTACGCTGGAAACAAGTTGTATGAGGCCTTCTCAATGCTATTTAATACGTGTATTAGGTACGGCTATCTTCCTGCAAATATGTTAAAGACGGTAGTGGTCCCTGTGCCAAAAAACAAGACGGGTAATATGTCTGACATAGCCAATTATAGGCCAATATCGTTAGGGACAATTGCGGGTAAGGTGCTTGAACGGCTGCTGCAGCCTGAACTGATGAAGAATGTACAGATAAACGATGCTCAGTTTGGTTTTCGTCCCGGTCTCTCTACAGACTCGGCAATTCTGTCTCTGAAGCATGTCGTTAATTATTATAACAGTCGTGAAACATCCATCTATGGGTGTTTTCTGGATCTGAGTCGCGCATTTGATCTCGTTAATTATAATATATTATGGAGAAAAATGCTTGACGCTAACGTCCATGGCGGTATTGTCGAGCTGATGAGATACTGGTACGAGAACCAAACGAACACTGTACGTTGGGGCGACACAGCTTCTAGTGAGTTTAGACTAGAATGTGGTGTACGCCAGGGAGGGCTAACCTCTCCGGACCTGTTCAATCTTTATGTCAATGACCTTATTGAGGAGCTAAGTGGCACGGTCATTGGTTGCCACATTGACGGAATTTGTTTTAATAACCTAAGTTATGCTGACGATATGGTGCTACTTAGCCCCTCAATAAATGGTATACGTAAGTTGGTTTCGATTTGTGAAAATTATGCTTTGAGACACGGATTGAAATACAATGCGCGCAAATCAGAAATGTTAATCTTTAGAGCGGGTAAAGGTCCGGAGAGGATTCCATCAGTACTGTTAGATGGAGCGCCAGTTCAGGTTGTGCAGCAGTTTAGGTATCTTGGACACATGTTGACGGGATCCCTGAGCGACGACCTTGATATAGAACGGGAGCGAAGGTCACTGGCAATACGGTGTAATATGCTCGCTCGGCGTTTTGCGCGGTGCTCTGAGGATGTTAAAGTTACATTGTTTAAAGCTTATTGCATTAGTTTTTATACATCACAATTATGGATTAAATACACCAAAAGATCCTTTAACATCCTCAGAGTACAGTATAACGATGCCCTCCGCATTTTATTGAAAATGCCGAGGCATTGTAGCGCATCGGGCATGTTCGCCAATGCTGGTGTACCGGATTATTACGCAGTAATTCGGAATAGAGTTGCGAGTTTCTGGGATACAGTCCGCAACTCTAACAATAAGCTAATTAAAGTCGTCGCTCAGGTATCCCCTGACAATATGTTTTACAAGCACTGGCTTGGGGTGCACCAGATCCCTAACGTAAAATGATATTTTTAACTTTTTACTATTTTAGCATATTTATTTTAAATTTTAAATTTATACATTTGGATAATTGTAATTTATTTTATTATTGTATTGTGTTTTTATGGGTCCCTGACCTGAAATAAAAAGCATTATTATTATTATTATTATTATTTTCAAGGCTTTGTTCTACGGAACGGTCGATATGCATATTTTTAGCATGTTTCTTATTGCATAGATCGATTACGGTAAAAAATATTGCAGGTGATCAATATGCCTGTATGGATTCCGACTAGCAACGTAGGTACCTGTCTACTAACAAAATGTCTAACAGGTAGTTTTGCGTCAACTAAAACTATTTATAACTAGTGTGTCTTCAAAATATGTAAGTATAACATATAGGGTTACGGACCTACTTTTAACCTTATTGCGCTTTGTGGAACATTTATGTTATCTTAAAGTTTCTGGAATACAAAGTGACTTTATACAGATATGGATTACACGTATCTATTATTTAAATAAGGCATTATAATCGTACGTTAATTATATAAAACGAACATCACTACATAGTATAAAACAAAGTCGCTTTTTCTGTCCCTATTTCCCCTTGGTCGCTTAAATCTTTAAAACTATGCAACGGATTTTGATGCAGTTTTTTTTAATAGATAGAGTGATTTAAGAGGAAGGTTTATATGTATAATAACATCCTTTAAATAGTGGAGAAATACTGTTATTTTTGAGTTTTCTAAAGTGATGTCGTAAATAATTACATTTTTTCCGCTTACATTGCAAACGCAGGCTGAACCCTACGAGATTTATCAAAATAATGTACTAAGTATTGTACACATTGAAAAAGTCTACAGAAAACTCCGCGATGGTATATGTCTACCTCTTATGGATCTCCCACAATTACGTTTTTTTGTCATTTACTTTTTACGACAAATAATGGCTAATTTTCGAAGCGATTTTAACCAATACAGCATTAATCCTTATCTAATTAAATACCTTAAATACATTGTTGATTTAATATAGATCTATATGGCCCTTTACAGCATATGATTTAAATGAATATTTTCGAAGATATTACAGATTTAAAAATTGCGGGACGTAGCGCTTGCGGCGGTTCCGACTGGCCCAGGCGCGGCGGCGGGAGTGTGCCTATAAAATATATTGTCTAACTAGCGGACGCCCGCGACTTCGTCCGCGTTCCTACATCACCACAGTTTAGGTTGGCAGAACCCTTTCAGCATCAGGATTGAGGAGTTGGGTCCTGGAATTTAACGATGTAGTCTTTATTTGGTCCCTACAATAACTATTCATAATCAACAGTTTGTAAATCCCCACAGTTTAGGGGAGCAGTACCCCTGCAGCATCAGGATTGAGGAGTTGGAACCCGAACTTTTTATGGGACCATCTCGCACAGTTTTTATGTCGATTAAAAAAAGATTCACGCAAATCGGTTAAGAAATCAAGGAGACATTGATATGCAGAGGTAGAAAAACACAACTCCTTGCCCGATAATATCAGCTATCTACCAGTGAAAGTCCCGTCAAAATTGGTCCAGCCGTTCCCGAGATTAGCGGTAACAAACAGACAGACAGACAAACAGACGGACAGACAGACAGACAAAAATTTTAAAAATTGTTTTCTTGGTATAAGTATCGTATTTACTTTCGTATGCAGTTAGTAAAAAGCTGTTCTTTTGATAGTACAAGCAGACACTTCAATTTTATTTATTTGTATAGATGACAAGAAAGCTGTGAACGTTGTATATTCTGTAATATATTAATTGTTGTAAAAATAGAATAAATAGGTAAAAATGTAAAAAGTAAATAAGTAAGAATGTAGTGTATGAATTTAGATATTAAAAAATAGCAGGAAATCTTCATGGTTTAGGGAAAGAAGAATTGTTTTACTCTAAAAACGCGGGCAGGCCACACTTTCATACTTTTTGTTTCTTTTATCAATATATATCAATATTGTAAGTATCAAAAATAAACTACAACATGAAGTTCTATGTCCTAGCTGCACAATCTTGATGCTGCAGGATACGGCCCACCTAAACTGTAAGGATTTAGGTACTTTCGGTTACGAATTGTTATTGTAGGTATAAAGCATAGACTACATCATGGAGCTCTAGGTCCTGGCTCCTCAATCCTGATGCTACAGGGTAGCGCCTACCTAAACAGTGAGGATGTAGAAATTATCAGTTTCGAATTGATATTGTTGGCACCAAGCATAGACTACATCATGGAGCTCTAGGTCCAGCTCCTCAATCCTGATACTGGCCACCTAAAGTGCGGGGATTTAGGAATTGTGGTTTGTTAATAAGTACCGTAGGTACCAAGTATAGATGACATTAGTAGCGTAGCGTAGGAGGAAAGGGACAAAGAGAGCAGGGACAATAAACTAAATTCTTTGGGACAAGAAAGGTTACGCACAATGGCCGATTACCAGAAGGCTGAGTTGACTGGAGCCTAGGGCAGCAGGGTCTCAAGCGCCAAAAGTGCATGACAAGATATGGCATAGTACAGAAAAAAAAATTTCGCGCTCGCTTCGCTCGCGAAAATGTCACTTTTACGTTTCTATTGTAGGTGACAAGAATGGACTACTAAGTGCCGTAATGCAATCATAAAAAATATCGCGCTCGCTTCGCACGCAAACATTTCGCTTTTATCTTGCTATTGTAGGTGTCAAGAACGGACTACCAAGTGCCGTAATGCAATCATAAAAAATTTCGCGCTCGCTTCGCTCGCGAAAATGTCGCTTTTACGTTGCTATTGTAGGTGTCAAGAATGGACTACTTACTGCAGTAATGCAATCATAAAAAATTTTGCGCTCGCTACGCTCGCGAAAATGTAACTTTTACGTTGCTATTTTAGGTATCAAGAATGGACTACTAAGTACCATAATGCAATCATAAAAAATTTCGCACTCGATTTGCTCGCGAAAATATCGCTTCTACATTGCTATTGTAGGTGCCAAGAATTAACTACTAAGTGCCGTAATGCAATTATAAAAAATTTCGCGCTCGCTTCGCTCGCAAAAATGTCACTTTTACGTTTCTATTGTAGGTGCTAAGTATGGACTACTAAGTGCCGTAATGCAATCATAAAAAATTTCGCGCACGCTTCGCTCGCGAAAATGTCGCTTTAACGTTGCTATTGTAGGTGTCAAGAATGGACTACTTAGTGCCGTAATGCAATCATAAAAAAATTTCGCGCTCGCTTCGCTCGCGAAAATTTCGCTTTTACGTTGCTATTGTAGGTGTCAAGAATGGACTACTTACTGCAGTAATGCAATCATAAAAAATTTCGCGCTCGCGTCGCTCGCGAAAATGTCGCTTTTACGTTGCTATTGCAGGTGTCAAGAATGGACTACTTACTGCAGTAATGCAATCATAAAAAATTTCGCGCTCGCTACGCTCGCGAAAATGTCACTTTTACGTTGCTATTTTAGGTATCAAGAATGGACTATTAAGTGCCGTAATGCAATCATAAAAAATTTCGCACTCGATTTGCTCGCGAAAATATCACTTCTACATTGCTCTTGTAGGTGCCAAGAATGAACTACTAAGTGCCGTAATGCAATTATAAAAAATTTCGCGCTCGCTTCACTCGCAAAAATGTCACTTTTACGTTTCTGTTGTAGGTGCTAAGTATGGACTACTAAGTGCCGTAATGCAATCATAAAAAATATCGCGCTCGCTTCGCTCGCGAAAATGTCGCTTTTACGTTGCTTTTGTAGGTGTCAAGAATGGACTACTTAGTGCCGTAATGCAATCCTAACAAATTTCGCGCTTGCTTCGCTCGCGAAAATGTCGCTTTATCGTTGTTATTGTAGGTGTCAAGAATGGACTACTAAGTGCCGTAATGCAATCATAAAAAATTTCGCGCTCGCTTCGCTCGCGAACGTGATTTTTGCATGGGTATAGTTGAGGACCTGGAGAGTGACATAGGCTACTTTTTATCCTGGAAAAACAAAGAGTTCCCGCGGGATTCTAAAAACTAAATCCACGCGGACGAAGTCGCGGGTATCAGCTAGTTTATTATAAAAACGCAACTAAGTACTTAATCTAAAAACTCTAAATATATTATATTATATATTCGAATTATTTTATGGGTTCAATGGTGCAAGCATATTTCCATAGAGTAGGTAACTAGCTAATTGTTTTGATTATATATTTATAGAAGGAAGGAAGGCAAATAAAAATATGGAGGATATGGTCCATTTCACCTTATTTTTATTGGCAAACAGCACCACGCAGTAGGTAGGCACTCACTACGAAAACTATTCATAAGTAAAGAAAAAATAAAACAATTGCATAAATTATATCATTATTGGATTTTAAATGTTTGAAGATTATCTAACTTATGAATGTGAATACGAAAATATCAATGAAAATATGAATTAAAAACAGACTGAGACAAGCTGCGTAACGGAAGGGACCGCAGAACTACTCGTATCTTAATATAGATATTATTTTTTAATAACTTAAACCTACTTAAATACTAATGTACCTACGACTTACTTCCATTTCGAAGAGAAGAAAATTAATAGTTAATCTTCGGAACCCACGACGCTGCTCCAATTTTAGTTAATGATTATAAGTAGAATATTTAAGGGCGACTCTATTTCTATTGAAAAATGTAGGAATCATATAATTAGGCTTGCTCGTGAGTTCCTTATGCTCGACCTTATGTGAAATTATAAATATAAATTATAACCATGAATAAATGAAAACCGGTTTCCGACATTACTCCGGTTATCGGTATCATTTCAGTTTGGTTCGCGCAACCGGTTAGACAGTAAAACTGAGTATTGATAGTCATTGGAAACTTGTTCCTAATATCGAAACGTGTAAATAATCTAAAAAAAAAGACGTGTGGCACTCGGGGACTGCCGCGGTAAAGCTATTGCATAGCATTTTTTATCAACGCCATCTAGCGGCTCACCGTAGAGGAGTCCCGTGTCAGATTATTTTCGTTACGGAATATCTGGATTCGATCTCCACGCAGGCCCGCGATAGAAGCTATGCAATAGCTTAAAAAAAAAAAAACTGATGAATTATAATTTTTCTATTGGAAATTGTTATTTGGTATAATGCTGCGTACAGACCGGCCAAACGAACGCCAACGAACGGGTTTCGTTGACCTTCGTTGCTGCAATCTGGACGGCTTAGCGAATGCCAACGATCGCTCGTTGGCGTGTGCCGGCGATCCGAAGCGTGGCGGTAACATCAAAGAAATCGAGCTATTTGATTGAACTCTGTTTGGACGGTCGCCGAAGGCCAACGAACGAACGCTCAGTTGAAGCAAGAGTGCGTAGCGTGTAGACGTCCAATTTGATTACTTGGATATTTCTCGCCATTTAGATCATGGAGAAATCGTGAAACGATTTGGATAAAACTAGCAATTATAATGATGTCGTCGTCGTCCATGATTAAATTGCGAATGAAAGAGAAAAGAACCGGAATCAAGTGCCAACGAGCGTTCGTTCGAGCACTAAATGTATTTGGACGTATTAACGAACTCCAACGAGCGTGCGGAAGCCAACGCTAGCGAACGATAAATATCCATCGTTGGGCGTTCGTTGGGCCGGTCTGTACGCAGCTTTATAAACACGATAAGGCTTGTTTAAATAAATGTTTGTAGTGAGCTTGGTAAATTCACTAGGTAATAAGTTATAGGTTATGATTAGGCACTGTGGCAGTAAAGTGTAAACTACCTCCATAAATTTAATCTTCTAATTTCTATGTCTAGTTATGTCAAATAAATTTTAACTCCATACTTAATCCATATTATTCTGTTTTGTGTAGAATCCTGTCTTGATTTATTTAAATGATACACCATATTATACTCATATTATCATTATCACTTTATTATTAATATTAACTACATTTTACTCTTATTTATCGTGACCACATAATACCGAACAACACAGACAACAACCTACAGATATGCAATGGAAACTCGACGACAGATTACAAAAGAACAGTACCCAACACCACCCCTCGATTTCATATCTATGAAATGAAATCGTAACATACATACATACATTTAATATAAAAATTTTACATACATTAATCAAATTTTCAAACAATATTTAATGAACTTCTTATGGAAGTTAGCTTTTCACCTGACATCACTTTAGTGAATAAGTCGGATAAATTATTTTCTGTAGACACATATGAAATGTTCAAAATCTTTTTATTTACTACATCTTTTATAAAATGCATTTTAATGTCAATGTGTTTAGCTCGCTTGGAATTTTCATACGACTTAGTTAATTCAATTGCACCTCTATTGTCCATTAACAAAGTACACTTTATATCACTATCATTGTTCACACACTTTAAGTCCATACAAAGTCCTTTTATGTATAACAAATCACAAGCACTAGTAGCTGCAGCAATATACTCGGCCTCTGCCGTTGATAAGGCAACACAGTTTTGTTTTCGTGTCAACCATGCAACTACATTGTTATTGTACAAAGTCACTGAACCAGTAACACTTTTTCTGTCCACATTACAACCAGCCCAATCAGCATCTGAGTAGCACATGATGGAATTATTCTCTTTACTTTTATTAAATTGTAATCCAATATCTATGGTATCTTTTAAATATCTGAGAACTCTCTTAGCTTGCGTCCATAAGCTCTTTGTTGGTTTACCTAAAAATTGGCTCAAATATGATGTCGCAAATGCTATGTCTGGTCTTGTCGAAGTTGATACAAACATTAGAGAACCAATCAACTCTCTATATGGAACATCTATAATTTCTTCATCCTTGTTATATTCAAAACCTTTTACCATAGGTGTGGTAGCTCCTTTGCAGTCAGTCATATTGAATTTATTTAACATTTTATTTATTTGTTTCTTTTGTGTCAGTTTTAAATTTTTTAAATGTTTATTTCTCTGTATGTCCACCCCTAGAAATAAACTTGGTTCACCAAAATCTTTGATTCCAAATTCCTCTTTTAATTCATGTATTACATTTTCCACGTATTTAGATTCTCCGGTTATTAATATATCATCTACAAATATAACTAGCCATACTTTTATATCTTTTCTTATATAGAGACAAAAATCATTTTGTGATCTTTCAAATCCTTTTTGCTTTATATATGAATCAAATCTTTTATTCCAACACTTTGGACTCTCACGTAAACCATATAATCCACTATTCAGTTTAAGTACTTTATTCTTATTTACTTTTATTCCTTTTGGTGGTTTTATATATACTTCAGATTCCAGTTTTCCATTCAGAAATGCTGTAGGAACGTCTAACTGTTTAATTATCCAGTCATTTTGAATAGCTTCTGCTAACACTGTTCTTACTGTAGATAATCTAGCAACTGGTGCATAGTGCTTTCCAAAGTTATTTTCTTCTTTTAATTGGTATCCTCTTGCGACTAATCTTGCTTTCTTTGTACCATTATCTTTAATTTTAAATATCCAACGAGTATCTATTATCTGTTTATCTTTTGGTATATTTGTCTCAGTCCAGGTTTCCATTTTCTTTAATGAATTTATCTCGCTTTGTATTGCTTCATCCCATCCATTTTCAATTGCTTCTTCATATGTTTTAGGTTCATCCTCTTCACTTATAAAACAATATGCTTCATATAGTTCATAGTCGTTTAATGTTGTAGGTTTCTTAATAATCCTTCCACTTTTTGTAGTTTGCTCTTCGCTTCTATAATTAGTATCATTATCTTGATTCTCATTAGTCATTTCTATTTCATTTTGTTTCTGTTCATTTCTATTTTCCTCGACTTTGTCTTCTTCTTCATCTTGATACAGATTTCTATAAATGTCATTTGTTTTACCTTCATTTTCACTATATTTAGTATCACTTTCATCAAATCTCACATCTCTCGAGCTGAATACTCTATCCATCTTCGGATCCCATAATCTGTATCCTGTTCTAGCATATCCAACCATTCTCATTTCTCTTGCCCGATCATCAAGTTTGTCATTTTTAGGTATATTCATCATCCAAGCTTTAGATCCAAAAATTCTTAAACGTTTCAAGTCTATATCTCTTCCAAATCTTTTAGCAGGTATATTCAAATTTATAGCCCTTGAGGGTGTAGAATTAAGGAGATATGCAGCACAGAGCGTAGCTTCACCCCACAAATGTTTCGGTAGGTTTGATTCATTCAACATAATTCTAGTTTTATCATATAACGTTCTGTTCATTCGCTCTGCTGTGCCATTCATCTGAGGAGAGTACGGATATGTATACTCTATTCTAATACCTTTCCTTCTACATATGTCTTTGAAATGTCCTGATGTAAATTCACCTCCATTATCGCATCTAATTCTTTTAATTCTCTTCTCTTTTTCAGTTTCAAATCTTCTTATATAATCCAGTAACTTATTTTCTGCTTCACTTTTATTTCTTAATAGATAGACAACAGTATAATGTGAATAATCATCAATTATGGTTTGTATGTATTTATATCCTTCTTTAGTTGGAGTACGCACTGGTCCTGCTATATCTGTATGAATAAGTTCTCCAATTTGATGAGATTTTGGTTTAATCACCGTTTTAAATGGTAAACGGGTACTCTTGCCTTTCATACACGCATTACACACTTCTTTACTATATGGTAACCGCATTATGCTTAAATATTTTCTATTCGGATGTCCTAATCTTTCATGCCATAAGTTTCTTTCTGTCATATTACACATTTCTTCATTAATATTCATCTTTAACATAAACAACTTTCCCGACATTTCTCCACAAAAAGTTTTCCCATCTTTGATTATTTTTAAGGTATTGTTTTTAAATATTAAAGTATATCCTTTGTTCATTAACTGCTTCACTGATAGTAGATTATTACACAAACCAGGCACGACCAGCGCCTCCACATTCAATATCGCTCCCTGACAATGAGCTGTCAATATTCCTTTTCTAGTTGCTGTTAAATATGACCCGTTTGCTATTTTTATTTTTATTTCGGACTTTAAATTTTCAATTTTTGTCATATACTCAATAAATTTTTCTTGGACTAAATTTTCTGTTGCTCCAGAATCAATAATATAATCTATTCCGTCGCTTTCAATACATTCATATGTACTCGCATGCATATTATAGTCTATATAGCCTTTTCTTTCACCATAATTTCCTTTACCTCTGTAATTATTTCCTCTTCCTCTGTAATTGTTTCCTCTACCTCTGTAATTATTTCCTCTACCTCTATCTTGCTGTCCGCTATACTGTCCTCCTCCAGAAAAACACTGAAATTTTTTATGTCCTTTGCGGCCACACCTGTAGCAGGTTTGTGCACTAAAATCAACTGCATTATCTGTATCGTTTCTCTCTTTTACTTCTTTCTTTGTTTCATCAATTTTTCCTCTAATTTTAATTTCAGCATCCAGCAGACGAGTTTTTATAAATTCTATGGTTAATTCTTTGTCACAACTCATTGTTTCCAATGCTGTTATTACACCTTCATACTCTGGTGGCATACCGAGTAATAAATGGCAGATTCTTTCACTTTCCTCCATGTTTTCTATTTGGCTTACTAAGTTGTCAAAAGTTAAGAAATGATCCTGCAATTTTCCTGAGTTAAATTTTAGTTGTAACAACTTTTTCCGTAAGTTTAATTTACTAAAAACTGTTTTTCTTTCGAAGAATTGATCTAAGCATTGTATCATTGATATTGCACTTTCTGCCTTTCTTATTATTTGTATGTACTTCTCTTCAACGCATTGCGCAATAATTGACCGCGCCCTTGCATCATCCTTTTTAAAGTTTTCACCTTTTGAGCCCTTTAAAACATAAAGTACTCCCTTTTCCTCTAATAGTAGTTCTACTCTGAACTTCCAATTTCCGTAATTAGATTTTTCCGTGAGTTGCGGCAAGCCTTGAATAACTCGAGCGTATTCCGACGCCATTGTTGCAGCCGCCCAAAAAATATATATTCGTGAATTCTACGATGCAGCCCATAACCTTCTGTTTTGTGTAGAATCCTGTCTTGATTTATTTAAATGATACACCATATTATACTCATATTATCATTATCACTTTATTATTAATATTAACTACATTTTACTCTTATTTATCGTGACCACATAATACCGAACAACACAGACAACAACCTACAGATATGCAATGGATACTCGACCACAGATTACAAAAGTACAGTACCCAACATATTATTTATATTTCATCTCGGTTAAGACACCTTTTTTACTCTTATATTATTCACTAGTTAACTCGCCTCGGCTTTGCACGGGTAAGCTTAAAAACAAACCCGACGGTACAAAAAGCTGGAGCCTGGAGTTCATGATATATTTGGCAATATCAATAAATCATCGAGTCTCTAAATCCCATCAGTTTAGCTGGACAGTGCCCAACAGCATCAGGATTAAAAGCCGGGACTTTTTTTACGGGAATCCTATACCCATACAAAAGATCACGTCGATCGTTGCAGCGTTATTGAAGGACAAACCAACAAACAAACACGCTTTTGCATTCATAATTTAGTAAGGATATTATGTTCTAACTTCAATTTGACCAATTTGTCACTTTACAGTTTTTTAGAAATCGTATGGCAAATATACTTAATTATTTTTAACTATTTATACTTACTTGATAACTTGTTACAACTATCTGTACAGACTACTCGTTTTATGCCTCATGATTGTCTCTTATAAAATTATTACATATGTAGTTTATTACCTACCAATTAATATTAGGGTATAATTCATTGAATAAAAACGTAATATTAATTTTATTACATACTTACTAACTATTGTCTGCATTCTAAGAGCCTACTAAGGTCAACTAAAACCTACTCAATATAATTTTTTTTTTAAATTTTAGTATGGACATTTTAATATGGCGGAATAAGGACTTTAAAGTTAGGGATAGCGCAACGGTTAAAGGTGCAGACTGAAAACTGAAAGGTCACAGGTTCGAACTCCACCCGTTGCACTATTGTCGTACCTAGCACAAGCTTTCCGTTTATTTGGGGGGGGGGGGGGGGGGGTATAGGATATTAGTCAACTTCAACTTGGCTGATATTCTTTATAAGAAAAAAAATCCAATAACATTAATATTAATTATTTGTAAGCAAAAATATTGAACCAATAATTCATAAATAAGTGCCAAACTTATGATTAAAAAATAGAAAATTATCAAAATAAAAAATGTAAATGAAGGAAGAAAATGATAAATAAAAAAGCTTAAGCGGATGCAGTTTTTCGTAAAATCATTTATTATAAATCAATAAATAATTCAAATTAAATCACTATAAGAACGCCTACAATTAAATACCTACTTATTTTTACTACAATAAAAAATTGTTGCTTCACTACTAATGAGTGAAAACATATTCACGAATTTAAATTAAATTATTTCAATTTATATACCTCACTTCAATAAATTTTATTTCATTTCATTTTAATTTATTCCAAATTAAAACATGTTGACGATAATGTACTATATTATATTACGTAGCACGTTACTAACTAAATTATATTAACCGATTCTAAAGTGGGCCGTAACGAGAACTAAAAACTTTATTCTGAGTCTGCACAACTTAAGAGAAGTCACGCCCCATACAAACGAAGTCTTGCTTTGGTGAAGACACATACAAACGAATTCTTATTTTAGTTAAAAGTTGTAGACATTCCCTAGAAAGATATATCAGAAAGTATTACTATGTTTGTGGTGGCATTAAATTGTATATACTATGGAGTGGAAAGGCCTCCAATAAAGCGATTTCTGCATATATAGTTGGTTGGATTCTTGCAATATGTAATGCTTAAAAGGATTTAAGTATAAACCTTGTCAGTGTAACTTTGATTTCTAAACAAAAATTTGAAAAACCGCACAATTACATATCGACGGGGATAGTGCAAATCCGCGTAACTAGCATTGCAACCTTAAAATCCATTTTCATACGTTTGTGGTCAAATCAAAACCGCGTATGTGTCGTAGCGACTAAATTAATCATTTTAAAAGATACCTATTTTTATCAATACATTGAACACATGTATTAATATTCTGTGTAAAAATTAGCCCGATAGAACTGTGATTAGTGTAGATCCGCGACTTTTACCAATGGTACATACGCGGTTTTGCTTTCAACTACGTGTATACGAATTTTAAAACAAAAACTTTGTATGTAGGGCGCTAGGGAGAAGTCAAAGAATAAACAATCAAATTATAGATTTTTTTGTGTTTTCGGGTAATTTTTTTACCTCTCAAGTAGATGTCTACTTGAGAGGTGCATTTGCAGATGGTTTAATTAATATTTGTTTTTCGAGTTTTTTTAGACAATTTAACGTAAAATAAATAAATAAGTATTTACGAATTTCAAAACATTGGTTGGCAGAACATTAAGGCTCAAATATATAGACCGCACGTTCACTCAGCTAAAACGAGACAGATTTATGTCAGAGCATATTTGTGTTTCGTTTTAACCTCTATCTTGAGTCTGAGCTGATGCAGAACACGCTCTATCTCTATAGATCTCAGCATTACACTTCAGTAATGACACTTGACAACTTAATGGAGCTGTCATTAAAGAAAACAATTTCTTTTGCAAAGGTGTAAAACGCATTGTAATACACGCTTTGTTATTGATACTTCTTACTAGCCGCACGCAATTTTTCAAACACATATTACATATAAAACTTCATGCAATTTATTATTAAACTAGTTATTTTTGACAGAGAGAGAGAGAGAGTTAGAAATAACTAGTTTAATATACATAAACTAAATACATCAAACAGTGAAATAAAATTCTGTAAAGAACCCTTACGACTTCCAGTTATACGCATGTACCTATTAAACGGACAATACCACGCTTAACTTAATAAAATACTAATTATATTTGTTAAAATAATAAAACATCAATTAAACTTTTTAATTTCAATTAACCTCACAGTTAATACAATAGTAAAATGAAAGCACATAAGCATATTGTACCACGACGACCTCCCTGGCGCAGTGGTAAGCGCTGTGGTCTTATATCTAGATTTAAGGTCCGATTCCCATCCGTCCGTCCGACAACCGTCTTAGACTGCATCGTCATTTACCATCAGGTGAGATCGCAGTCAAAGGCTTACTTGCCATCGAATAAAAAAAAAATCTTGTACCATCAAAATGAAAAATAAAACCTGCCAAGTGAGAATCGGACCTGCACACGAACGGTTCTGTACACAAGATTTAATATCAACCATTAGAGATTAACATCGAGTAAAATCAAAAGTTTATTGTAATTGGAGAGCCTCTTTAATTTTTAACTTTCTATTATTATTTGTTGTTGTTTCACAGAAATACTGTGAAAATTTCAATTATCATACCGTAGTATGATGCAGCCCACTGACAGACGGACGGACGGCCGGACAGACAGCAGAGGCTTAATAATAGGGTCCCGTTGTCACCCTTTGGGTACGGAACCCCAAAAAACAAAAAGTGTGTACAGTCAGTAACAAAAAATATTAATTTTTAGACTTTATCTTTCTTTATTTTATATTCAAACTTTTAAAGCATGCTGTAGCTGTCCGCGTAGATATATAGATACCAAAAAAAAAAAATTGTGCGTGTGCATTAGACCTAGTTTTGCCTAAAAATCGACAGTCTATTCGCAAACCAATCATAGAATCGATTGTGTTACAGTATCGATTTTACGAGTTACAAATGGACGTACATACGCAATAAAGAGTCAACCCACACAACTTATCAATGGAAAAGCTAACTTTATTCCTTTACATTATGTATGTATTTAATTTGACAAAGGTTTGTAGGTTGAAACGTTATTGCATATCGTCTGGATAGTGCAAATCCGCGTAACTAGCATTAGTACCTTAAAATCCATTTTCATACGTTTTTGGTCAAATCAAAACCGTGTAAGTGTCGTAGCGACTAAATTAATCATTTTAAAAGATACCTATTTTTATCAATACATTGAACACATGTATTAATATTCTGTGTAAAAATTAGCAAGATAGAACTGTGATTAGTGTAGATCCGCGGTTTTTACCAATAGTACATACGCGGTTTTGCTTTCAACTACGTGTATACGAATTTTAAAACAAAAACTTTGTATGTAGGGCGCTAGGGAGAAGTCAAAGAATAAACAATCAAATTATAGATTTTTTTGTGTTTTCGGGTAATTTTTTTACCTCTCAAGTAGATGTCTACTTGAGAGGTGCATTTGCAGATGGTTTAATTAATATTTGTTTTTCGAGTTTTTTTAGACAATTTAACGTAAAATAAATAAATAAGTATTTACGAATTTCAAAACATTGGTTGGCAGAACATTAAGGCTCAAATATATAGACCGCACGTTCACTCAGCTAAAACGAGACAGATTTATGTCAGAGCATATTTGTGTTTCGTTTTAACCTCTATCTTGAGTCTGAGCTGATGCAGAACACGCTCTATCTCTATAGATCTCAGCATTACACTTCAGTAATGACACTTGACAACTTAATGGAGCTGTCATTAAAGAAAACAATTTCTTTTGCAAAGGTGTAAAACGCATTGTAATACACGCTTTGTTATTGATACTTCTTACTAGCCGCACGCAATTTTTCAAACACATATTACATATAAAACTTCATGCAATTTATTATTAAACTAGTTATTTTTGACAGAGAGAGAGAGAGTTAGAAATAACTAGTTTAATATACATAAACTAAATACATCAAACAGTGAAATAAAATTCTGTAAAGAACCCTTACGACTTCCAGTTATACGCATGTAACTATTAAACGGACAATACCACGCTTAACTTAATAAAATACTAATTATATTTGTTAAAATAATAAAACATCAATTAAACTTTTTAATTTCAATTAACCTCACAGTTAATACAATAGTAAAATGAAAGCACATAAGCATATTGTACCACGACGACCTCCCTGGCGCAGTGGTAAGCGCTGTGGTCTTATATCTAGATTTAAGGTCCGATTCCCATCCGTCCGTCCGACAACCGTCTTAGACTGCATCGTCATTTACCATCAGGTGAGATCGCAGTCAAAGGCTTACTTGCCATCGAATAAAAAAAAAAATCTTGTACCATCAAAATGAAAAATAAAACCTGCCAAGTGAGAATCGGACCTGCACACGAACGGTTCTGTACACAAGATTTAATATCAACCATTAGAGATTAACATCGAGTAAAATCAAAAGTTTATTGTAATTGGAGAGCCTCTTTAATTTTTAACTTTCTATTATTATTTGTTGTTGTTTCACAGAAATACTGTGAAAATTTCAATTATCATACCGTAGTATGATGCAGCCCACTGACAGACGGACGGACGGCCGGACAGACAGCAGAGGCTTAATAATAGGGTCCCGTTGTCACCCTTTGGGTACGGAACCCCAAAAAACAAAAAGTGTGTACAGTTAGTAACAAAAAATATTAATTTTTAGACTTTATCTTTCTTTATTTTATATTCAAGTTTTTAAAGCATGCTGTAGCTGTCCGCGTAGATATATAGATACCAAAAAAAAAAAAAATTGTGCGTGTGCATTAGACCTAGTTTTGCCTAAAAATCGACAGTCTATTCGCAAACCAATCATAGAATCGATTGTGTTACAGTATCGATTTTACGAGTTACAAATGGACGTACATACGCAATAAAGAGTCAACCCACACAACTTATCAACTCATAAGCTAACTTTATTCTTTTACATTATGTATGTATTTAATTTGACAATGGTTTGTGGGTTGAAACGTTATTGCATATCGTCGGGATAGTGCAAATCCGCGTAACTAGCATTAGTACCTTAATATCCATTTTCATACGATTTTGGTCAAATCAAAACCGTATAAGTGACGTAGCGACTAAATTAATCACTTTAAAAATATCTATTTTTATCAATACATTGAATTAATATTCTCTGTGTAAAAATCTGCCAAATAGCCGTAGAAATAAAAAATTTATAAAGTTTTAAACTTCCCCTGTGAAACTGTAACTAGTGTAGATCCGCGGTTTTTACCAAATGTACATACGCGGTTTCGCACTATCCCCGACGATATGTGCATCCAAATATGGGTTAGGAAATCGATTTTTTTGCAACACTGGGTAGTCCGTTTAACAGTACGAGAAGCTATACATATTTCACGTGGCCACTTCCTCGGTGCTCCCATCAAACTCCAGTTTCACATCATTTGTTAAACCTTCAACGTCGACTTCATTTTCTGACGCATTCAACATGTTCAACGTAACCTGTCAAAGAAAAATCAACTTTATAATTTGTAAAGATGTCTGAAAATAAAAATTCAAAATCATTTATTGACAATGTCAAGCTCAGAGCGAATCTGCTTTGAGTTTTGAATCTCGTGACCTTATTTCTAATTCTGGACAGTGCATATTTTTAAATCAGATTTTGTATTTAATTATCATAGCATAAAAAATAATAATAAAAATCTATTACCAAGCAAAATACTAAGTAAGTGCACTGTACAATGTGTAATCGATAAAATAGCTAATAGCTTTTACTTATATAAATACGAGTATGTCACCAAAATATTGTAATGAAAGTCCTTTTTTTGTATTATTAGATAGATTTACCATGTCGAGCCATACAAGTTTGAGCTGATTGGTTTTTTGTTCAATGACAACTTAGTCATTAACTGCAATCTCACCTGATGGTAAGTGACGATGCAATCTAAGATGGTAGTGGGCTAACTTGGAAGGGGTGTGGCAGTGTATATTCAACCCAAGCCCCTAATCTGTTTCTAAAAAATGACTCATGTTTTATATTAAATTACACTAATCATAAACTGACGATGCTAACAATATGTCAGTGTCACATACATTTGCAGCTAGCAACAACTCGCCTATATACATTTATACAATTCATTTCTAAATAACTGTGTATTTTCTATTAAATAGCTAAAAAAGTGCATGCCAAGTGCGAGGCAGAGGTCTATCTAAAATAAATTCAAACTTCACTAACTGAATAATAATAAAAAGAAAAAAAAAAAAAAAAAGTAGACGAACAGCACAACAATACTATTGTAAAAAAAAAACCAAATTCAGTGACATGTTTGCATTAGTTAGTGAAGGTTTGAACCTCGGCATTATTTCCTAACACTCCTTGGATGACGCTCAGTGGTGAGACTACCTGGGTGGCTGGCTGCGGCGCGCTGGTCACCGTGCTGCTTACCTGCCGCACGGGTAAGCCTGCGTCTTCGAACGCCTTTTTCTTTAGGGTTGTTCGGATTTGGGAACTGGAATATATATGAGCGAATATTATAGAAGACCGAATAGCAGAATAAATTTTTGGCTTGCATGACTAGCATGAATAGCAGAATTTTTTTTTTTTAATTTTTTTTAATTTTGAGTTTATTGCTGGCTCTTCTCAGCAGGAACGGCATTCCGAACCAGTGGTAGATTCATTGACGATTCAAAAGCAGTTGTAAAAGTTTATTTCTATAAAAAATATTTCTATTCTATTCTAATAACTATTAAAATGTCGGAAAAATTCACGAAAAAAAAATAATTATGAAAGATTTTCTCATACATTTTGTACTGAACGGAGGTTTTCGATGGCAAGGGAAGTGACTTTTTACCTCAGAAAAACAGAACTTAAGTTACGCGGACGAAGTCACGGGCAAAAGCTAGTATTATATAGAAACATATTATAAAGGATTCCCATGAATTTTTGAACTCCTTAACCCACGCAGGTACAACCTAAAATAAAAGTTATCCAAAGAAAGTGCCAAACTCACACTGTCCTGCTTTTTATATGGTGACTGAGTTTGTTAAGATCAACAGCGAATCGATGTACGCACGATCGAAGCATGTCAATCTCCTCTTCAGTCCATTTACCGCTAAAATAAGAAACATGTTTCAAAAATGACAACACTAAGAAATAAAGAAAAAATATCTTATTTAGATATCTGTCCAAATTATTTTGAATGGAATACAAATGATGACTGCAAAAAAAAAAATCATTTTTAAGGAATACTAATATGTTTATGGAAACTTATAACACCCTTTGTTTTTTGTTCGGGATTAAAAATAGAGGGAGAAAGGAAATTAATGTTAATATACATGATTAACAAGCTTATGTTTTCTAAAAGTAACAAAGATGTACATACCCAGGCTGAGTGTCTGCCATTGGGTGAAGCAACATTGTCATTTCTGATAATTTATTGAATGCAGCGCCTGCCTCCCGAAATATTTCCCCTACCTAAAACAAAATGGGCATTTCCATAAGACAAGGGGTCAAACTTATAACACACCATTTCTTTGCAAGTTAAAATTAACGGGTGCCACCAACGGGAATGGGTCTGCTTTGTCTAACTGTTGTGACATGCGTTGGATTGTGTGTACCTACGTATGCATTTTTGAAGCTTCATTGTGGAAGCACTGTATGTGTATACATAGCATAGTTTTGTTGCCTGGCCTGCACTTATACAAATACGACAAACACATAGCCATGAGACACACACACAGCCATGAGCCACGCATCCTCTTTGTTTGAGTTGCAAAAACTACACTTTGTAGGTTTTTTTTTTCAAAAACAATTTTGGTGACTGTTTAAATTGTAGTCTATTGTTGGGCATAGATACTAAAACTTTAATTCACCTCCCTGAATATTTATAACTTAATGCAGAAGGCACTTAAAGGCTAGGATTAAGATATTATGTAACAGATTTACCCAATTGAATCTATAATATAAAAATGAATCGCAAAATGTGTTGGTAAGCGCATAACTCAACAACGCCTGGACCGATTTGGCCAAATCTTTTTTTAAAATGTTCGTTGAAGTTCAAGGATGGTTTTTACGGCGAGAAAAATTAGAATTATTGCTTGAAAAACCCTAAAAATAGCCCTTTTCTTTTTCCCATACAAATGATTTGAAACTAAAACGTAGTCAATTTGAGCTTTATTGCTATGGTATAAAGTTCATATTAAATTACAAGCACTCACTGTTGTCTAAGCAATGTAGGTGTGTTCCTAACGTCAAAGATCATATCTATCAAAACAATGTGCGTGTGTGCGTTGGAGCACAGAATACATAGTTGGAGGAGTTTAATGTCGCGTTCCGAAACTCGCGTTTCTTTTGTATTAGTTTCGGCACGCGAGATAAAATGCATCAGTTTCCACGTCATTACATCAGTCAAACAAAAAGCGAAGCATCGGTGAAAAATGTCGCAAAAACGGGGAAAATTATCCATATTTAAAATCTTTTAAAAACTTCTTAATCGCGATCATAATAATAGAAATTGATGCGGACGAAGTCGCGGGCGTCCGCTAGTATTTTATATAATAAATCAATAAGCTGTCTACCCACATAACATCCAACACTTTCTTCAACCTTTCTTATTCCATATTTATTGGAATATTCCAATACTAGTACGATCCAATGGAATATTCTGGATAAAGTTGGTAAAACAATATATTCACAACTGTGTTAAAGCTGTCTATCTACATGATACAAGATCATTAGGGTGGTCAACACTTATTATTTGTATGACCCATCATTAATTGAAAAATGAACCCTAGAGAACATAAAAACTAGATAGATTGGGCTAAAAGGCATATAGATAGCTATTATGACATAGGCATCTGCTAAAAAAGGATTTCTCAAAATTCAACCCTTAAAAATCAAGCTTAACATAAGCGAAGCTGCATTCATAATATATTTATTATACTTACATAATACTTTCTTACTTTAGCTTTTGTCCTACACATCTCAAGTAATATAATTTCACTATTGTTACACAAACTGTAAGCTAAAATTAACAATAAAGCTAAACATGTATCCAGTACAATGAAAAGCCATAAAAACTAGACACAAAACAACCTAGACTTAGGTAAAATCAATACTATGCTACTGTGCTGCTTTTACATTAACTTGACAGTGCTGCCATCTCTAAAAATCAATAGTTCATGAAAACTGATATGAACAACTATATCTCTTATAAAAAAGAGATAAAAGACCACTTTAGGTTTCATGAAATGGAAATTTGGTTTTATTTTAATACTGTGCAATGTGGAGTCAAGGTGTTTGGATTACATTCAATTTCAACCTTTTTAAATTCTTATTTTAAACATCCTACTTAATCTAATTGATATTGAAAATAGCTACTGCAGCTCATTTTATCTCAATTAGTACTTGGAAACAGATTTGCTGATTAAGACTATGATGCAGTAACAAAGTCCACCCATTTAATTAATAATAATCACCTGTTTTTGAATTGGAAACTTTTTGAGGTGTGTGGATATATTTATATATATATATATGCGAAGGTACTCGAATTAGTTAGCAAAAAGAGAGAACTCATGTCAACCATTATGCGGAGAAAACTCGCTTTCTTTGGCCACTTGCAGCGGGGAGCCCAATTCTCCGAGATTGGTGTTGGAAGGAAGAATTGCAGGCAGGAGAGCACCAGGTCGCCAAGGACGCAAGTGGTTGGACGATGTGAAGAAGTGGACTGGGCTTAGCTATCCTAAACTGAAGGAAGCGGCCTTGGGTAGAGAAGCTTTTCGTATGCTGACCGCCAAACTTCACTTCGAAGAAGGCATGCGATGATGATGATGGATATATTTTTGATAGGGACGACCTTATGTATTTACAACATCAACACATGCTTATGTTATCAGCGTATCAGTATGACATGATTTCATTTTTGTCAGCAGTCCCTGTGGCTGTCCATGATTTTTTTTAGGAAAGTAGCAATTTACCGAAGAACTAGAAACCAATATAGTTTGCAAGGCAAGCATTTGGTAGTGTCTGCCAGATTGGTGTTGACAGGTCCTTGAGTGAAGATATCTCAGCAAGGGAATATAGGATGCATAATTGCAAAGAATATCTTTAATATACTTAATGCAATATGTGTGCATATAGTGTAATTTAGCATTTATGTGGTGTTACTTTGTCCCTGCATTTCTATTTTCTAGTACCTAGTAGAAGAGCTGCCAGTGTTCAACCCTAGCAGCACAGTGTGACATACAGATTTATTCTGGTATGGCAGATTAGAGTAAAAGAATATTGTACCCTGTGAATTTAAATTTAACTTCGAGACCTAGAGACTATTAGTGTAGGTCTCTCAATTGATAAAGACGATTCACCTAATACTAAGCGGGATGTAAAACTAACATTTGTATTTTTTGAACAATTCCAGAAAGTTCGTTACGGTGAATCAAATGATTAGAAAAAACTTACGAAATAAAAAAATGCTTACTTTTGCCGCCGAACTGTTCATATTCGAAGTTAATACTGCCGTTAAATTTTAACTATGTGTGACGTTATTTGACTTTCAGGTTTAATAACTTAATAATAACTAACAAAACAATGAACTAACACAAATCGAATAAATCAGTGTAATACTAAATATTAAATAATTCTAACCAATTTAAACACACAACTACAAAACAAAACCACAAAAAACACAATTGACAATTGACATTTGACATCACAGTGACATGAGGAACAATGAAGAAAGGAAAGCATCACAGATTAATGATTAAAAGCACAGACGAAAAAAAGAAGACGGAAGACGTAACTGTCTGTGGTTGTATGACGATACAACCACAGACAATTAACATGGAATTCACATTGAATAGTCTAGACTATAGACATTAACCAGCAACAGGGAAATAAAGGGAAAACAAATTATTATCCACGACTCTACCCATAAATATAGAATAATAAATATTAATACTTATATAACTATAATAACTTAACATATACTTACCGTACAGTTAATACTTTATTTAGCCTAATATGTACACCGACTAATTTAATTTACTTAAATTAATTTTTCATACTGTTTTACTTCGATTAAAATTATTAAAAAAATTAATAATTTTAATCGGGCTTTGTAAAAATCGACAAAGTCGCGGGCAAAAGCTTGTAAAGAGTAAAATATATTAAACAAGTTTATTTTCAGTATGTACCTACATAACTAATTATTTATTAACTATTACTAAGCAATAAAGTATCGATAGCTTGTTTAAGTTTTCGATACAAAAAAATAATCACCCATCTTTATTATAATACCTGTAATACTTCATTAGATTCCACTCTTTGGTAAGGTAAACACCATAACTAGGTAGATATTATACTTTAATACGTATTTACCTACCTTTACTGCGGGATTGTTCATCGAAGTCTGTCCGTGGTAATTAATTTCACACCAATACTTTTATGCGCTGCTAATGTTTTTGATATAAGTAAGTAAGTATATTACAGAGAATGTAACATAATATTATTATCAACAAAATACTTTTACACAAAACAACTAACACGTAAGAGAAAGAAAAGAAAATCAATAAAGGTTGCAGGGTTACCAATTAATCGTGTTATAAACAAATGTAATGCGCGTGATACACATGCTAGTATTAGATGGCATGCTAGGTGCTGGTAAGCTGGCACTCTAGGTACTGGCAGAATGTCAGCGCGTGATATACATGCTAGTGAATGGTATGCCAGTTTCTAAACATTTCTACGTTCTATGTACGTAACATTTCTAAAAGTTCACAAAATTAATATTTATGAAGAAATAAAATAATAATGTTACAATACAACGCGCAATTATCTACAAACAACAAAAACAAGCACAAAAATTAAAAATATCTTGGCAGATAGTTGAGAGTTGCGATATACTAGCAACACGTTATGTTCTGTTTCACGTACTTGTAACAGGCAATAAGAATCTCCCGTCCCATTTCCCCTCAAGGGGAAAAAATCAAATGGCTTTCGGTCTACTCGCATGCTTTGTACTGGCACGTGAGTTCCGTGAGTTACTGGCAAAGACTACAGTGTATATAGGGAGAGTTACTGGCATGCTTTTGTGCGAGTAACAAGCATGTGTGTCACTTGCTTAAACATGTTGTTATCGTACCTATGGAAGTAGGACGGACTTAAAGAAAAAGTAGGTACCTATTGATTGTTTAATATTTTTGCCAATTTGAAACCCAAACGGCTAGGAAAATGGGTTCAAACTTTTTTGTATGGAAGGTAGATATATCGACCCGCCGCCATTTTTATTTTTTTTTAAATCGAGGCGCACAATGAAAGTGGTATGTTAGGTATGGGACATGGGTAGAGCAACGAACACACTACTCTCTACAATAGTCTCTACCGAGGGGTAGAGGGACCAGATGAACAAAAAATGTGAAGTAACAAAGTACCTACCCCAAAGTCTCACGATATGATATGAGGACAACGAAATCATTAAAAAAAATAGACTTAACTAACTAGTTAGTCAACTATTAAGATTGTATCCAAATAATCGTTCCCAGGTTGATTATTATTATAAATGTTTATTAGGAAAGAGTATTATAGGTACATAGGTACCTGGTACATTACATACTTGTTACTAGGAGCACGAGAAAATTACTACTGTAATTAGTTATTTATTTGTATGTACAAGTAAGTTGTATGCGTTTTAAGCAATTAAATTATTCACTTGCTTAAACCTTGAACAAAAAACATAGTGAGGAAACTTGCCTGAGATGTTCTCAATGTGTGAAGTCTGCCGATCCACACTTGGTGGACATTGCCTCAAAACTTTTTTATTCTGAGAGGAAGCGTAGTTTGCCGACAGACACTAGTTCTGTGCTCGGTGCCAATTGATGTTCAACATTCGCCTCCAGCACTACATAATGAAGGCATCTTTTATTTTTCAGTTAGCAGCTTTCAAGAACATGCATGTATCAGCTCCATACATAAATATAGAGACGATAAGGTAATATACCTACCAGAGGGGCTAGACAAGTGGCATTCGATTTGAAGCGATTCGATTTCCTAATTCGCAATCGCTTTAACGAAAGCGAAGTTCGACTGCTAGACAAAGTTACATGTGATTAGCGATCGCCTATTCCATTCGTCTTTTCGATAAATAGTAACTTTTGTCTATGATCTTTCGTAATGAAACGTCAAATTCGTGCATCTAATTTTGAATGTTGGTTTGAGTGGTTTTTTTTAAGTGTGAAAGTAGAGTTTAATTTACTTAAAAACTATTGATTCGTAATATTCAGACTAATTATATTTCTTGGTAAATAACAAAGTGCTTTTGTGTGTCAAGCTAATTTGTGTTTATATTAAATACTAGTGGTTCGCCCCGAACTGAGACCTAGCGGTATCCCATAATTCCCAAAAGATAGTTTTAATTATATATTGTAATAATTAACTTTTAACATTAGACGCAATAAAAAATAATAATAGTTGACGCAAAACTGATACAGCGCCATCTATTAGCATTATTGTGAAGCTATTAGCATTAAAAATTAAATGATTTCGTTTCTTACCAATATTTATGTAATTTTAGTATTTGTTGTTCAAGTACAGGATATAACTGAATTTTCAACAAAGTTTCAGGTTCTAATATGCAATACTTTTAACAAAACAATGCTATTTCTTTCATTATCTACAGGGTCTTGGCGTTCGCTACGGTTTCCATCAATAAAATCGACAACTATCGATAACGCTTGTGAAAAATGCCACTTGTCTAGCACTTGTCGATTCGTTTTTATCGAACCACGTGACATTTCGATAGCTAATGTCAATCCCATACATTTTTCGACATTTCTACTAGCGATATCGCTAATGGAATGTAACTTTGTCTAGGCCCTCTGGTTAGTTAGCTTGGTTCGTCGCGAGACATTTCAATTTTTCCATAATTTGGAGGGAGAAAGACACATAATATCGCACTTTAACATTCCTATACGATGACAGACTTCTGCTTTACTCCTCATGAGGGTTTGAACTAGACAATCCTTACTGATAGTGAAAAAGATAAAGTGTGTTGTCCTTCAATCACGTAGCAACCGAGCCATAGATCAACGTAATTTCTTTTCTTGGATATAGTTGATGACCTGGAGAGTAACATAGGCATATTTTCATCCCGGAGTTCCCTAGGGATTTAAACAGTCTAATTCCACGCGGACGAAAAATGTAGGTAGGTAATGTTATTATTACCTTCATAAAATAAATTAAACTGTGATGTTCGTGATAATATATTTTTGTCATTTTTATATTGTTTGTTACTTTTATCCCGGTAATCTAAAATGTTCCACCGAGAATAAAAAATCTAGAACATTTCTTTACCCCCCCTGATGTATTACGATTTTGTGTCTGTTCGCCGTTATCTTAAGCCTAGAAAGTCCCCTGATACCTACTTTGTTGAGAATTTCCTGTTAGATACTATATAGGTACCTACTTAAGCTAAGTGCTGATTCAGAATAAACACTTGGAACTGTTCCACTTGAGTCTATTGTTATAAAAGTGATGTTAAAATTAGTTTAAGCATTGTTTGTCCAGTCACTGGTACTTACACGAGTGTCCAAAATGGGTAACGTAGGCCTCCTCTGTGGATTGTGTGTCTTGGCTTTTTTTGCCCTGGGCACTATTGATTTCACTGAAGCCCGTTCTAACGGTGTCATTTTAAGGTAAGTGTTTATCCACAGTAGTAACTAATTCATTTATGGTTTAAACTGATGAAGTTCAGAGTGAAAGGTATCTAAATCTATATATCTTTTATGAAACTCATAATATAATAGGTAATTTATAAGTGTTTTTTATTAGGTATATTTTATTATCTATACAAGCTGATGCCCGCGACTTCGTCCGCGTGGATTTAGTTTTTAAAATCCCGCGGGAGCTCTTTGATCTTGCAGGATAAAAATAACCAACGTCACGCTCCAAATCCTCAACTATCACGTCGATCCGTTGCAGCGTGATTGTACGACAAACCAACAAAAAACACACTTTCGCATTTATAATATTAGTAAGATATTTAATTAACAGCTAAGGTTAACAGTTAATAAATGGTAGGTATGTGTTAAGATCATTAAAGCTTATGCGAATGACTTATTGCTGCTATCGGGGAGGAGTTCTATACTCTCTCTTCACCAAAATTGAATAAAACTTGCTTGAGATAAACCGCTGCCGTCTATATTCCATTCTGTTAGAACCGCACATTATTGTGCGCTGCGACTGCGCTTCTAAATATTGTATGAAAATTTTTAGTGACGCTGCTAGCGCACCACTATGGCACCACTTCAGCACTTAATTATGCCTCTTATTAGAAGGTGCCCTTAGAACATAGTCTATCATTCTGGCCAAGCGCAGATTGGCAGACTTCATACAACTTTGAAAACATTTTGGAGAACTCTCAGGATTCCCTACGATGTTGTATTTCACTGTTAAAGAAACTGATATTTATCTGCTTTAAACGCACATACCTAACTGCAAAAAGATAGAGGTCCGGGGACCATGAAGCGACCTAAAAGGAGGCCAAATTCTTAAATACTAGACTATCAACACCATCAGATAGAATCTATTACACCATAATTCTTAAGAGGTCTACATGACTAAAACTGGTGGGCTTTCAACATGCGTTTCAATTTGCGTTAGACGCATGCGTTGACTACCCAGACTATGCCTGTGCGCATGTCTCTATCATGTTGACAGCGCATGGGTAGACTCATTCGCTATTGTAATGCATTGCTTAGGCAGCTTACATGACGTATACCTCTGGCTCTATGCAAGTTTAAAGCGCACCAATCGCAGTAAGACTAAACGTTCAATTTTAATCCTTTCAGGAATGTGGTTCTAAGGGATATCCCTGCACGCTGCATCAACAACACGGTAACAAATGTCTCGTGCAATAACACCGACATTTTGGACAACCTGATACCACACCCAGATGACTGCCAGCTCTTTTATTATTGTGTGACCGCCAACCTACCACCGGTATGCCGCCAGTGTCCTGCCAAATTGCATTTCAACCCTCAAAAGCGTGTTTGCGATATACCTGAAAGAGCAGGATGTCAATCTAATGTGGCAAATTCGAGTGGTGATGATTCCCCAGACGTCGACTAGACGACGACAACAGCGGGTGAAAAAAATGGTGGTGAGGAAAAATAACAAATGTATCTATCTTATCTTTTGTACCTACTTAATGGATTTTGGCAAAAATAAATTTCCTATGCAAAAAGGTTGTAATTATTTTATCAAAAAGTCGCTGTTGATATACGCGCTATCTGTCAAATTATAAAATTAATACTTAATGTGTTTGTTTGATCGGTGGTTTGTTACGTAGGTAACAACATAGAAAAATATCGACGTGATTTTTTGCTTGCGTAGGTATGGGTGTGTAATTAATAAGGACCTATAGGCCTATAATCTATCTATCTATATATATAAAAATGAATCCCTATTTCCTTGGTCATCGCATCACGCGTGAACGGCTGGACCGATTTCGCTAATTCTTTTTTTATTGTGTTTGTTATTGTTAGGAGAAGGTTCTTATGAAAGAAAAAATTAAGAAAATTGCGCGGAAAATTAGAAAATTTAAGAAATATTAACCACCATATTAAATTATTTCTAATGTAACCGCTTTTACAATTCAAACTTTTTTGATGTAACCTTATGGCGTTTGACATAACATTGACAGAATGCGTGCTGCCAATTTCGTCAAAGAGTTTCAACGGTTTCAATATTCATAGTTAAGACAGGACAACGTCTGTCGGGTCCGCTAGTAGAATATATATTTTGATTTGCTGGCGATACCTCATTTCTGTATGCCATAAAGTCTGATGAGGGATTTATTTTTATTTTTTCTTTAGACTTTATCAAAGGAATGGCTATAATTAAAACAAAAGAACTGCCTTCGCGAGCGCCAAGGCGAACAGAAATGATCTATGTTTTGTGGCACAACCGCTATTTAGTTTATGAAGTATAAAGTTAATTCAGTTTCAGCTTGTAATGAAGATGTGAAGATGTATTATTAAGAGCTCGTATGAGAAAAAATTGAGGGCAAAATCCCATAGGTTGTACGCAAATTATTCGTATGTACAATATATGTATATCTATGATAATAATCTATGATATTTATATGTATAAAAAGATGATATCATTTTTTTCAGCTAAGCTTTAATTTAATTTGAACTTCAGTTCATCAATTCTATTGACACCTTCTCAATGCTCAAAGCCATCACGTCATGTCATGTTAATTATTATTATGTAAGATTAACAAAATATGCGTTATAAATAGTGAGTTCCTGTTTACTCGCTATTCCTGAAAAAAATCAAACGTGACAAATTCACAAAGAAAACGCCCTCGACATTTAGCTGGAAAACTTTTCCTGTTGGAAAATTACTCGAATACAAGGGACAGAGAGATCACGGCTAAATATCTCATTGCATTACAAACAAAACAATAGATTCATCGATAAGCATCAACCCTAGATCAATGTTGAAGGAAAACATCTTGAGGAAACCTGCCCGCCTTAGGGTTCGCATTAGCGCTCAAAGTTTTGCGCTAAAATTTGAAATGCCCTTCCGGCTTCCGTATTTCCCTCTAACTATAATTTGGAGGCATCTTCTAGACAAGCGCGTTCCATCTTAGGCCGCATCTTCACTTACCATCAGGTGTGATCGCAGCCAAGCGCTAGTCTATATATTTAAAAAAAAAGTGTGCTTGCCAATTTGAATTTGTTGATGGATTGCTAATGAACCCTTCATCTTAAAAAACTTTTTAAGACATCTATTTTATGGCCTTTTAAAGATTTTAGAATATAAAATATTAATTAATCACACTGTGTTTGTGTCCTATAAAAAAAAATCGTAGTGCACTCGGTCATATTTTGTTTGCCGGTTCACTGAAGGGCTCAAGTCTTTGAAGAACATATTTTGTTCTTTCAACATATCTCTCCGACTGATTTATGATTTGAGGACCCTTGTGGTTCTCTATATAATATGTATAAGACGAATATGAGTGTATAATTACGGTATAATAAGTTTTAGAAAGGAGTTTAAGTATTTTAAGCTATTGCATAGCTTCTATCGCGGGCCAGCGTGGAGACCGAATCCAGAAATTCCGTAACGAAAATAACCTGACACGGGACTCCTCTACGGTGAGCCGCTAGATGGCGTTGATAAAAAATGCTATGCAATACCGCGGCAGTGCCCGAGTACCACACGTCTTTTTATCTAGTCTTTTCTACCCACCTATCGGCTATAGGACTATTTAGATTATTTTAGATCCTAACGATTTTATATTAATTTGTTATTATAAATGAGAGATCATTTTGATTGTGCACTCTTGTACTAGAAAGCGTTCGTGGGTTAAGATGTGTTCCAGTCAACACAAAGGATTGGTTATATAATTTTTTTTTTTCATACAATTCAGGGCGTATAAAACCCTTAAATAACTCGTTCACAATAACATATTTCAAGGAACTCCCGTCTCAAGTTGTCGTTAGCATCTCATTTTGGTGGTGGTCGAAAAAATTAATAACATTGTCAATTGTTAACGCGGTAAATCCTAAGATCGCTTGTGCAGTGAAATACGATACCTGAAGTGTTAAACTAGTGTTATTGTTAAGTATAAGATTATAATAGTTATAGTCTGAGTATATTGTTTATGTCTAGTTTTATATATTACATTGAGTAACTAGACACTGCATTGTCATAAAACTAGAAATACCATCATAATATTATTATCTGCGCAAAATGCATAATTATCTAAATCATTGTGGGGTTGAGTATACGCTTTTATAATTTGGCTTTGTTTCTGGTGCCTTCCGGAGAGTTTATCACACTAACTAATATTAGAAAGGCGAAAGTTTGGTGTGTGTGTGTGGTGTGTGTGTGTGTTTGATGTGTGTGGTGTGAGTGGTGTGTGTGTATGTGTATGTTTGTGACTCCCTCAGGCCACAACGAATGAATCGATTTGGCTCTTGTAACGGTTTGCGTAAATTAAGACTCAAAAACTCAACATTCACTTTAATTTCTTGGTTTGATGTGCGTAGAGAGCATTACATGCGTAGACCGTAGACGCATTACAGGGCCGTCTACGGTCTACGCATTTCGTAGGCGGCAACTACGCATTATTTTTTAACTTAGTTTTTTAATCGACTTCAAAAAAGGAGGAGGTTCTCAATTCGTTGGGATCTTTTTTATGTACAATGTTTTCCGATTACTCGTTCTTTTTTTGTTTGAAAGGGCAGGGTATGGGTGGTCCCATATGGCTATCAGGTCAGGGTCTGACGATGGGATCCTGGAGAAATCGAGGGAACTCTTTATATTTTATAAGCACACTTGAAGCGATTTTTATATTTTTTATAGTGACTTGTACCTACATTTTTGTGCATTTCAAAAAGCACAATTTTAACCAGGCATAGTTCATAGCATACATATATATATGCTAAACTTATATTCGGCATTATATCATTTTATTTATATAATGAGCAAATCATCTAGTGAATTGGTCCTATGATAGACAAATTGAGTTCAAAGTTAACTGTGTCAGTTTTCTTAATATTTCAGCTAGTCAGCGACACGAAATGGAGTGTTCTTTAAATAAATATTTCTAATTTTAATTGAACTACTACAGAAACTATTATATATCAGAGTTTTTATGTTGAGAGAATCTCCTTCATTCCGGTGCACCAGTCCTTACGCTCTTTAATTGACTGCCCATAAAATTATAATGCTTTGTTATTTTACGCAAACGTAAGAAAAAACTATTCGTGCCCAAAAATAAATCCAGCGGTCACAGCGCAGACACGACGCTGTATCGGAATGAATCTCCCGGAATACACTGTATTCTCTGAAAATATTCCGTGGATTTGAAAGAACGCGCACGTCGGTAGCGCGGGCGGGTGCGAGAGTGTGCGCACGTAAACAATGAACGATTGAAATGTCAAAATATACGCGTACGTCGTGTTTACATTGTGGGGATGTGGTGACAAGTGGAGAGTGTTGACTGGTGTTGTGTGAATGATAGTGTTATCAGGCGTAAGTATACTACGAGAGAGAGAGAGAGATCTTATTGGCTAGGTGCCCAGTATATTAAATACAAATGTTCGCTGGGGGTGGAGCCGGGTTCCAGAAACAGTCAAAGCCTCCTTGGGAAGCTGTCAACTCTAACGAGAAAGCTGAGCTTTCACCAAGTTGGTAAGTTATAGACATATTCCTATTTAAACAATTATGTCGCTAGCGATACTGTTCTTCTGAACTCACTCTTTTTATTTTTGACTAGCGGACACCCGCGACTTCGTCCGCTTCTTCAATTTACAATTGACAGTTCCTAAAACCCCACAGTTTAGGTGGGCAGAACAGGTTCTGCTGCAGGCAGCATCAGGCTTGAAGTGTTGGGTCCTGGAATTCAACGATGTAGTCTTTACTTGGTACCTACAATAACTGGTATTAATTATTATTGATAGTTCCTAAATCCCCACAGTTTAGGGGGGCTGTACCCCTACAGCATTAGGATTGAAGAGTTGGAACTCAAGGTTTTTATAGGAGCATTTCGCAAGGTTTTTGTATCGATTAAAAAAAGATTCACGCAAATCAGTTTCAAAATCACGGAGATATCGATATACATAGGTGGTAAAACACAACTCCTCCTCCTTTCTTTCTCTTCCTTTTTCGAAAGTCGGTTACAAAGTAGTCTACTCCCAATAATATCAGCTATCTACCAGTGAAAGTCCCGTCAAAATCGTTCTAGCCGTTCCAGAGATTAGCGGCAACAAACAAACAGACATACGACAGACAGACAAAATTTTTAAAAATTATTTTTTGTTATAAGTACTGTATTTACCTACATATATTATGCATTTAGTAAAAAGCTGTTATTTTGATGTTACAATCAGACACTTCAATTTTATTTATTTGTATGTATAGAAGAGATGGAAAGAGGATTATTCCAAGCTCAGCTATTATCAGGATAATGTTTTCATATTAGATTAGAGGAACAGTCTTCGTATATATTTTTTTAAATTCGATGACAAGATAGCCCTTGACTGCGATCTCACCTGATGGTAAGTGACGATGCAGTCTAAGACGGTAGCGGGCTAACTTGGAAGGGATATGGCAGTGTACGTTCAACCCATACCTCTAGTCGGAATAAGTAACCGAAACGAGGGAATAGAAATTTTTAAGTTCCCTAGAACGCTAAAAATGGTTTGTGGTAATGGTGGGTGAAGGGTGGGTGTCATTGGAAGAACCTTTATATGTATATTTCCTACTTATTCCCTAGGATGACAATCTATGGTACGACATAGGATCCTATATAATATAGTATAGGGTAATATGCCCCTTAGACTTACAGATTTTGTGCAACCTGTCCTTACTCTCTGGTACAACGCCATCTATCGGGTGGTTGTGTTTCTTCGTAGCTAAAAGTAGCGTATATTTTTGAACATGGTAGCCGTCGTACCCTATTGTCGTTACATTAGTTAAACTTGTGGTGCTATTATAGTTCTTTTGTAATACGATAGATGACAGCGATAAATATTTTTTTAGTTTATATTTAACTAGCTGATTCCCGCGACTTCGTTTACGTGGAAAAAGTTTAGAGTGACTTTCTACTATCCGCGAGAAGTTAAGTCCTCTATCTCCGATAATATTTAGTAGATCTTCACCAAAATTGGACACAATATTTCTAATAGAACACAATTTATGATAAAAAAAGAATTATCAAATTCGGTTTAGATTTGACGAAGTTGTGGAGCAAAACCAACAAAAACTTTCATCCCCTATTCCAGATGAACCTAGTATTAGCTACGAGTATACCAATTTCATTCAAATCCGTTTACTAGTTTTCGCGTAATGTGCGCACAGACAGACAGACAGACAGACAAAAAATTAAAAAAAAAATTGTTTTGGACTCAATATCGATAATTAAGCATCCTCCAATTTAAATTTTCAAAATATATTTAATGTAGAGAATTCGTTCTGTTACAGTTTTAATATAAGTATAGGTTTATACTTAGCCGTTTGAGATTCCACACATTTCTCTAGGTTAGAAATACTATTTAGGGCTGATTTCATCAACGTAAAATCTTATACGAGGGTTTTGATATTTTGGCAGATTTTCAATACTAAAACTGTCAGATGGCCCAATTAAACGTCGTACAATCAGCACTGAAGAAGTTAAAAATAATAGTTGCTGCGATTTTCGTAGACTGGTCACTACTTTAAGGGTATCAAATAAATAATTTAAAAAAAAACTCAACTATGTTTAAAAATATCAAGTTAAAATTCAAACGAATTCGATAGTTTTTATCTTGCGGATGCCATATTTCAATTGTACACTCTACATCACTCCTACAATAAAGCAAATCTAATTACACCTCATAAGCGTGCCAAAGAAATCCAAAAAGAAATATACATATAATAATGCATACTTATCTTTTAATATACAAAACAAAGTCGGGTTTGTTCGAATACTTGTAACTCTAGAACGGCTGGACCAATTTTTATGATTTTTCATTTTTTGTATTTGTCTCCGTCCCGAATAGCAAATTAACTATTAAAAACATTGGAAAATTGACATTTTCTCATACATTTTCTATTGAACGGGTTCTTGATGGCAACGAAAGTGGCCTTTTACCCACAGTAACCAATCAAAAACTATTACATACCTACAACTACTTATATACGCTTGATAAACATTAGGTATTCTTTTTTTGGGTGATTTATTTTTGCTGAGTGCTGTTGGGAGACATAGGTCGTTTTTTTAAAGTGGCGTTTTAAAATAGCTACCTAGGAGGATATACAAGCTCTACAGCAATGGGTGGTTATACCTAATAGTCAAAATTATTTGTTATTTGTACTTAGAGTTTCATTTATGTAATATTGGTTGCCAGTATTGCATAAAATAGATTATACCTTCATATTACTATTACCAATTTATGATATAGTGTATGTATAATTATTCATCTGTTTTACCAATTTGCTAATGTACTTCTATCTATGCATCCCAGTATTAAATCTATTCAAATAAATATAATTGAAGTTCCTGGAATGGAATCATTCACTATAATAGCGTATTTTGGAAGGTATTAACGAATCCATATCGCGCGTGCCAACCTATAGCCTAGGGCCATCTATTTTAACTTGCGACATTACGAATGGTAGTGTTATATCTATTAAAATGGAAGTGTCTGTTTGTTGCCGCTAATCTCAGGAACGGCTGGACTGATTTTGTCTGAACTTTCACTGGTAGATAGCTGATGAAACTTTCACTTTACATTTTTGGATTTATTTCATAATTATTATTCTTATTATTAGATACTATTATTATTTATATTTATTTTTGGATTACTTTTGTTACTATTACTATTTTTATTTGACATTATCTCATATGTTTATGTTTTTGTTTAATTAACTTTGTTTTATGCATCTGAACAATGTTTGTGTCAATATGGGTGAACAAGAACATGCCTGAATTAAATAAATAATAATAATTTGTTTCGCTGGATCATTAATTATTATTTTTTACATATTCATAATATATTTGCATGAAAAAAATAACTCAAAGCTAAAAACTAGAGTAGTTGGAATTGGCTTTCCATGAATCGTATTACGTCATACTTATAATCCTGACGTCATCAACGTTAACTAGGCTAAGGCCGATACGTTTACCTGTGCTTAATAACTGTTGCTCCACTATTCGACCTGTATAGCCTCTATGCAAAACATACCAATCAATATAATATGACTTGCTGAAACAAACTTTTGTGCAAGCTTTTTATTAGCTTTGTGCGGTCGTTCGATATATTTTCGAAGAAATCAGACCAACTGATTTTTCGATAACATTTCAAGTTTTCCATCAATCTAAGTAGTAATATGACAATAGATGGCTATAATATTATGGTACCATTGAGCCTGTATGGGTTTGAAGTGAACACTTAAACTACTTGATGGCTATACCAGAATACCGAATCGAATTTGAAGTTATTTTTATTTATTTAAACAACTTTATTGCATAATATACACATAGAGTTAATGAATGTAGGAGATAATGTGGTACATGAATTAAGTAAAACCAAAGGTTATCACAAAGAGTAATCTCTGCGAGGCAATCTATACAAAAGAACTTGACTAAATGTATTGAGTAGCGTTGCGAGACGTCCCGTATTTCCCGGGACATCCCGTATTTTAGACATAGTTTAAAATGTCTCGGCGGGACTGACTCTATCCCGTATTTGAACCGTACGTCGTTTTTCATTATGAAATCGATCTAAGTAGGTATTCACACACGCAACGTTCGTAAAACGTACTCTTCTCGCTACTAACTTGCACTCGCAGCCCGCATCGACCAATGACAGTGTTAGTGTCAGAATGACAATGTTAAAACTGACTCGATCCTCGGAAAAATATAAAAAATAATAAAAAATGACACTAAATAATTTTGTTTTTTATTTGTCCCGGGTAAAAAATTGAAATCCCGTATTTTTTGCCCATTTAACCATTTGTCCCTTATAGGCTGAAAAAAAATCTGGCAACCCTAGTATTGAGGGACAGGGAATCGCAATAAATACGTAGAGTACTTATTGGTTTCATTTTGACCGATCGTTGCCGTGCCGTTCACGTACGGCTAGTGGAAAAACGCCTAATGTATCTGGGATAGTTAATTATCATCTTTAGGCCTTATTAATATATTCATAGGCAATCTACCAGTAGTAATCAGTTTATAATCCTGCATTGTGTATTCAGGTTTCAGTCAGAAATTACCATTATAATGGTATTAGTGGCGGCCTTTAAACTGTTGATATAAAATGACTGTACCTAAACAGCAAACAATAATATGTACTACTTTGTATCCTCACAAATATTATAAATGTGAAAGTGTGCATGTTGGTTGGGTTATCGGTTTGTCCTTCAATCACGCAGCAACAGAACAATTTTACCTGGGTATTGTTGAGGATCGAGAGAGTGACATAGGCTACTTTTTATCTTGATCTATAGTCATACAATTAATTATTACTATTAGTATTGTCGAAGCTTCGGTCGAATTGTATCACTTGTTATCCCTATCATATCTTGAAAGAGAACTGATGATTTTTCAATGGCTGAACAGGATTACAAAGCAATTTTTTTTTATTCATGCATAAAAATAAGTATAAAGCAAAAAAAAAAATAGCTTGCATCCTGAAAAAAGGATACAGGACTATCAAGGAGTTCCTACGGATTTTTTAAAAATATAAATCAACCTGACAAAGTCGTGTGCATCAGCCCAAGAGAATGTAATCACTCCGTTTGCATCAGCTAGGTATGCAATATTTTTTCTGTGCTGAATTCTGAGTAACTCTCCACTCTGTTTACCGGAACCGACCGCAATTATTGCTGTCACTTCATTAAGCAAAATAATGATTGTTTTCGCAAATTGTGAAAAGCAAATTGAAAACATGCAATTTTTTATTAATTTACAATACGAGTTAATTGTTCCAAAAAGGTGGTTTTACAAAGTTAAATTAATTAACATTAATTAACATTATATTGTCAAAACTCACGCTCGAAAAATTAATTATTATTATTGCTCACTAGTTTTTGCATGCGGCTTCGCTTCCTATACAAAATTATCAATTTGGATTTTTTAGCTGTTCTTTTGGTTTTTGGGCAAATCTTGTGACGATCGATTCTTTGAAGAGATAGAACTCTAGTTTTTAGCGTTTGGGCACGATGGTGCGTAGAAACAGATTAGGGACCTGGGTTGAATGTATACTACCATATCCCTTCTAAGTTGGTCCGCTACCACCTTAGACTGCATCGTCACTTACCATCAGGTGAGATCGCAGTCAAGGACTATCTTGTTACCGAATAAAAAAAAAGATTTTGACAATCTTCCTGGTGTAGTGATGAGTGCTACGGTATATTAAGGGAACCTTCAAATTAGGGGCGTAACGCAGCTCTGCAGTAGCACCACAGTGGTGGCTAGCCGCGCCTCTTCTAATTTAAGCCTCAATAGCCCAACGGTTAAAGATGCGGACTGAAACCTGAATGGTCGCAAGTTCGAATCCCACCCGTTGCACTATTGTCGTACCCACTCCTAGCACAAGCTTTTCGCTTATTGGGAGGGGATAGGAGCATATTAGTCAACTTCAGCTTGGCTAATATTCTTTAAAAAAAAAAAAAAATCATACAATATCTAGAAGTGCAGTCGCAGGACACAATGATGTAGGCATAATAATAGTGGCGCGTCGACTGCACTTCTAGATATTGTATGCAAATTAGTAGTGGCTCCACAGCAACGCTTCATTACGCCTCTAATTTGAAGCCGCTTTAAGTGGGAGGTCTTGGGTTCGATTTTCTGTAGAGGGCATTTTTTTTTAAAGAATATTAACCAAGCTGAACTTGACTAATATTCTTCTCTCCCCTCCAAATAAGCGAAAAGCTTGAGCTAGGAGTGGGTAGGACAATAGTGCAATGGGTAGGGCTCGAACCTGCGACCTTTCAGTTTTCATCCGTACCTTTAAAAGTTGGGTTACTGAGGCTTCAAAATTGAGGGCATTTAAGATGGTCTGGTGAAAGGCTTTGACTGTGGTCGTTTGGCCAAAGCCCTGCGACTAAGCGATTTAGCCTTTCGATACAATGGCGTCCAGAAAATGATTAGAGGTATGGGTTTAATTTACGCCGTAACCTTCCAAGTTAACCCGCTTCGATCTTAAACGGGATCGTCATTTACCATCAATTGAGATGACAGTCAAGCGTATCCCGTCATCAATATAAAAAAAAAAACATTTGCTTCCTCATCATTACCTTGTACATACGCGAATTACAGTTTTGCAATATACAAAAAGCCTTTTTTATCTAAAGCCGTATTTTTTAATTTTGCCATCTGCCCTTCACCAATTTTGCCCTTTATGAGTATGTAGTAGATATTCTTTAAGATTATTATTATAAAGATTATCGGATTTTTGAACATACTCTATACTACGGATGTTATATAGAGCATGTTCAAAAATCCGACGATCGTAAAAAACCTACTTAGGTTTCCAGCTTTAGAGAAAGACTGTCATGATAGTCCAGTCAAAACAAGGTTTAACCTCTGGAAAATTGCGAAAGTTTTGAAACTTTGCACATCGAATTATGGGTACCTAGGAATGAATATACCAAAAGTCCTCATGCGTACGAGGCGAGCTCTAGCGGCAATTAGTGGAAACAGGACCCTTTTTTGGTTTTTTGTTGATATCTCGAGAATCTTTGGTCAGAGGTAAAAGTTTACTACTACATAATTGAAGCTTATTAAATTTGCAACAATAATGATTATATACATTTTTCTTGAATTCCTAATAATTACCGAGTTTTAGGCCACTAAAAGATAGCTTTTTCGAAAAATCACGCGAGGGGCGCCCGGTACAATATGGCATTTGTAATAATATTTGACAACCATGTTTTATCATTTTTTTTGGGTACCAAGGGTAAATGAGAAAATAAACTTCACAGTTATGTACAAAAAAAAAGACATATTGTTTATTAAACAACTAGCTTTTACCCGCTGCTTCGCTCACATTAAGTGAAATTTTTCAAACCCCTATTTTACTCGTTGTATCCCCTTAGGGGTCGAATTTTCAAAAATCCTTTCTAAGAGAATGCCTACGGCCTAATAGCTACCTGTATGCCAAATTTCAACCTGATCGGTCCAGTGGTTTAAGCTGTGCGTTGATAGATCAGTCAGTATAATATTCATCCCTAGGTACCCATAATTCGATGTACAAAGTTTCAAAACTTTCGAAATTTTCCAGAGGTTGAGTCATTTTTTGAGGTTTTTTGACTGGACTATGAAGACTGTTTCACACGAAAGAATAATAAAGTTTTTTCTAGGTATTGAATCTCTTTAATATTTAAGGTACTACGAACTGGTATTTGTAACTACGGGAGGTAAGTGCATCGTAAACGGTCGTAATTTTCAGGTCATTAAGCTAGTAAAAAATAATGTTGTATGCATTATGTCGCTGTAATCGAGTCAGTAGGCCAATGGTATCGATTTTTGAATATACCTACTAACAGTTGCACGAAAGGTAGGTAACCTTGCAAAAACATTTGATGGCAAACGGGCATGCTTGTTCGAAACATATCCTATTATATATTTATATATTATTAATATCAATCCTATTAATATTATAAATGCGAAAGTTTGGATGTAAGTATGTTTATTACTCAATCACGCCGCAAAGACTGAACCGATTTGGCTGAAATTTGGCACAGAGATATATCATAGTCTGGAATAGAGATGTATCATAGGCTTCTTTTTATCGTCGAATAGTCAAATTGTCATCTGTCACTTGTTACCGACAATTAAGTAAGTTTTATGCAACAGGTTATCCCTATAACTGTATATCCCTGTCTGTACAGCAGTGTGATAGTTTGATTTATAGTTTCATTCTAAGACTGCAAGTGTAGATTATAATTATTTTGTTTTATCCATGTCTTTCATTCTCATTGCTAAATAAAATTTTTAATCTTTTAGTTTAATGTACATGCTTCGTTAATGTAATTTAATTATCGACTTCAAGCAACTCGATTACAAGATTACAAGTACAACAAAACTGAAAGTCGTAAGTTTAATACCTAAGCTTTGAGGTTTCGTGCAAAAGTGCGACCAGCGATCTTTATTTATTTATTGGTAGCCTTTTCTACGAGATCTTTGCGTGCTATAACAACAATTATCAAAAGCAACAGGGCAAGATATCTCAATCAAATGAAGATGTATAAATAATACAGTGCTGATGGATAATGCCTTGCAGCACTCCTTCAATGGCTTGTGCGCTTATAAGGAGAGTACGAAAAGAAACTAAGAAGAAAAACGACTGCTTTCGGTTTTTACCAAATGGCCAACCACAAATTATATTAATACATATTTGGTGTTGCCCAATTGGTTGAAATCTAAGCATGCCTCTACATCAATCATCACTTATTACAACAAGTCAACCAGCTACAGTCAAATAAGGTTTCAAAGTGGTGACCCAATACCATACGGTGTAATTCTGTAATGTGTTCGGAGTTTTTGAAATACAGAGAGGAGGCCGGGGCTACAATTAACAGAGGTAAGTATTAACAAGCGACTTTTTCTGAAACTATACATCATAGTAAAGCGACAGCATTTTAAAACGTCATGTCATGTTGAAATCTATGCTTTGCTGTTTTTCAATCACCAGGAAGTTATAGTTAAGTTAATAGTCAACTAGCTACAGCCAACTAAGCATTGTTTCAAAATGCGGATCAAACTTCCTCACCACCTGGGTGCCTGGAGCACTTCGATCATCCGTTGCTCCAGATCTTTTTTACCACGTACTACCAAATAGGGATGTTAACACTAATCACAAATTAATGTTTACTGTTAATTTTATGATAGTTTATAATATTAGAATATCGAAAATCACATTTTTGTAATTTAATATAACTTAATAAATTTATTAAAAATGATTTTAAATGCTATATTTATCATCTGATGTCACGTGACTGAAAACGCCAAGAAGAGCTTGTGACGTCACTAATCGCGAAAGAAGCGGACGACTGTATGTATGCCATGAATCGCGACCAAAGTTTGTTTGACGAATGACGCCATGTCAGTCACGTGACAGTTGTGGAGTGTTTCAGCTGGAACATTCAAAATTACTCTATTTTTGTATATTTTCTCATTGAAAATACTAATATTTTTAAATAATTTTTTTTTTAATGGTATACAACAGTCAATCTTCAAAATAAAACCAATTCCGAAAAATTGTTAACATCCCTATTGTGAAATCATCTCCCTTCGACAGTGTTCCCACGTAATTGCAGTACGGCGTTATTCAAGGGGCGGACCAATAAATTCCTGAAAAGCCGGCAACGCATTGGCGGTGTCTCTGGTGCTAGAAGTGTGCCCGCTATTTATATAAAATAATATTAAATTATTAGGGTGTATGTTTTGATTAATAAAAAATACCTGGATATTGCGTAAGTGGTGAAAATTAACTTGATGTTCCCGATGTTTGTGTTGTTATGATACGAGTAAGTAGGTGGCTACCAACAGTTGTTTGAATTATTGAATGGTCTTAGGTAGCTATACATATGCGTCATCTTTGATTTATCAAGCCATTTCATTAATAATGCATGAACACTATAAATCATCATGCTTGTTCCTTTGTACTTCTATAAATTCAAAAGGATTATGTACCTAAAATCATTTTAAATGTGACCTACAGTCGCCTTTTGTTGAAAACTGTGTAAAGAATGAAATTAAAAATCCTTTTTGTAATTTTATTGTACCCTAATATTATTTTTATTACGGAAAATGCATTAATGCATTCAGCAATTTTGTCTATAATATTCTTCTTCTTTATCAACTGATAGACGTGCACTGCTGGACATAAGTCTCTTGCATGGACCTCCACAGGCCTCGGTCTTGCGCGGCCTCAATCCAGCGGCACCCTGCGACTCGTTTGATGTCGTCGGTCCCTAGTGGGGGGTCTGCCAACAATGCGCTTCCCGGTGCGGGGTCGCCACTCCAGCACTTTGGGACCCCATCGACCATCAGCTCTTCCAACTATATAAATTATAACTTTATAATTATTTTTTATCATTCTTGTGTAATTTAATGTAATACTTACTGTTATTTTTATACTATTTTATTTGAATTCTCCTCCCCCTCTTTAAAGGCCCGGACTGAATACTGAAATGTCGACGGTTTGATCCCACACGTTTCATTATTATCGTACCCACTCCCAAGATAAGCTTTACGCTTATTTTAGTGGGGAGAGGAGAATATTAGTCATATTCCACAAGCTTCTGTTCTTTTTCTTTAAAGTTTCATATAACTTTCCTAGCAAATACATAAAATGAAATGGTGATTGGTGTAGCAATACACTGTACAGTTCATTTTAAAATAGTTTTCGATGAACTAAATCTATTCTCAATCTCAACCTATAATCAAGCCTCAATAAAAATTCAGTTGAAAATGAAAAGAGTTCGTTTATGTATTTATTTTTAATTGTCTATTTAATGTTGTCATGTTTGTCATTTTTGCTTTTTTCTCTTCTCGATTAAGAATGTAACTTTATAAAATTGAGTAATAAATTAATTTAACAAATAATATAAAATATCCAAGGCCTCCTACCTTAACATGGTAGCAGAGCTTTTGAAAATACATCGAAAACAATTTTATGGAAATGGAAAGGTAAGAGGAAGTTGAGATAGTACTCAAAAACAATTGAAAGAGGCGGAGGAAAATAATTTATAAAAATGGATAGCAACAAAGAGGAATTTAAAATACCTACGTTTGATGGAACAAATTACGATTTGTGGAGATTTAGGTTGAAGCTATTTTTAAAGCTCAAAAAATGCGAAGAGGCTATTTTAAACGAGGAAGTCAAAACGGAAATTGATTTGAAAGCACAGAATTATATAGTCAATAGTATCAGTAACTCACAGCTTCATATTATAATAGCAGAAAATACAGCTTACAAAATGCTTAAAAAATTGGACGACATGTATTTAGTTAAAGATTGCGCTAACAAGCTATTAATAAAAAGAAAATTACTCGATACAAAGTTTAAGGAAGGAGATCCTATTGAGTTTTTCCAAACTTTTGAGAAACTAATAAATGAATTGAAAATTGCCGGAGAAATAATCTCTGAAGAAGACAAGCTCAATTATTTATTGTTAACGTTACCAGAAAAATTTTCGCATATAGTAAACATTGTAGACGCACTGCCTAAATCAGGACAAACTGTTGAATATGTTAAATCAAAATTAATACTCGAGTTTAAGAAAAACGAATCTGAATATCAACAAGCATTCAATAGTTATCATGGGAATTATTCACGATATCAACGTGGACAATATTACAGAAGACAAAATTTTTCACCAAGGGGAAGAACACAGTATACAAGAGGATATAATAATGAACAAACAAGAGGAAGAACACAGTATACAAGAGGATATAATAATGAACAAACAAGAGGACAAAATTACTCAAGATACACATATCGAGGAAGAAGATCTCCAAGATATACAAGAAACTTTCGAGAACACTACAATAGAGGAGATAAAGATCAAAACGAAGATGCATTTATTGTTGAAGTAATGCATTCTACAGATGATCAAACAATGACGAACTGGCTTCTAGACAGTGGATGTACTCACCATATCATTAACGATGAAAAGTTTTTTTGTGAGTATCAAAGCTTAGAAAGTCCAATCAATATTAAGGTAGGTGACGGTTATCCGTTAAAATCAGACAAAATAGGAAAAATAATTATTAATTTACAGGTAAATAACAAAGTACGAAAGATTAAAATTGAAAATGTTTATTTTGTCCCGGGAATGAAAAGAAATCTTTTAAGTGTATCATCTATTGTAAACAAAGGAAATACAGTTATATTTAAAAATCAGGTAGCGCTTATATATAATCCACAAAATAATTTAATAGCAGTATCTAGGAAGATAAATAATTTGTATGAACTTGAAGGTCAGATTGTAATTAATGATAGAAATGCGTATAATATAAATGAACAGGTTACATCAATGAAAGAAAAAGAGAAATGGCATCGAATATTAGGTCACGTAAATTTTACTAAATTAAAAACTATGTGTAGGTATAAACTTCTAGATGGTTTACCGGAAGTACTAAATGAAGGTTTCATTCAATGTGAAATTTGTTTGCAAAATAAAATGACAAATTTACCTTTTGAAAATAATCGGAGAAGGGCAACAGAAATTTTAGAAATTATACATACGGATGTAAACGGCCCGATTACTCCAGTAGGTTATGGTGATCAAAGATATTTTGTAACTTTCATAGATGATTACAGCAGATATGCAGTTGTATTTGTAATCAAGAATAAAAGCGATGTATTTGATTGCTTCAAAATGTACGCGAATGCAGTTCAAAATCAGACAGGAAAGCGAATAAAGGTAATTAGGTGCGATAATGGTTCTGAATATATGAATAGAGATTTTTATGAATTTGCAAAACAAAATGGTATTTATTTAAAACCAGGACCACCCTATACTCATCAATTAAATGGAGTTGCTGAAAGATATAACAGAACAGTAATGGATCGAGCTAGATGTTTGATGACGGAAGCCAATTTGGAGAAAAAATATTGGCCTGAATGCGTATTAACTGCTACATATTTAGGAAATAGAATACTTACAAATACAATAGAAAAGAAAAGTCCCTTTGAAATATTCTTTAACAGAAAACCAGACATAAAAAATTTAAAAATTTATGGAAGTAAATGCTTTGTAAAAATACCTGAAGAAAAAAGAACGTCAAAATTTAATCCAAAAGGAATGAAAGGTATTTTAGTAGGTTATACGGATACTGGGTATAAAATTCTAATAGAAAATAAAATAGTTATAAGTCGTCATGTTATCTTTATAAACCCTGAAGCAGAAGTAGTTAGATTTCGAATGACAGATGAAGAAGAGAAATTTGAAGAAAAGAACATTAATGAAGACGCTAATAAATATGAAATAAAGAATAATGAAAACAATGAAGTAAGGGATTTAAGTGATGATCAAAATGAAAAATTTTATGACACTATTGAAGATGAAGAAGATATGAGAAAGAAAGTTAGTATTGAGGAGGTGAGCGGACAAAATCGTCCGAAAAGAGAAAGAAGATTGCCTAAAAAATTGGATGATCATGTAGTATATGTTAACGTTTGTGATGCTGGTATACCTGAAACTTATGAAGAAGCTATAAACAGTTCAGAATCAAAGAAGTGGAAGAATGCAATGGATGACGAGATAAATAGTTTGAAACAAAATGAAACATGGGAAATTGTTGATGAACCAAATGATAAAAATATAATTGAAGTTAAATGGATCTTTAGAATAAAATCAAATGGAAGATATAAAGCACGTGTTGTGGCGAGAGGTTTTCAGCAAATTTATGATGAAAATGAAGAAATATATTCACCTGTTGCTAGAATGACAATAATGAAAGTTTTAATGTCGATTGCATGTGTCAGAGGTTGGCATATAGAGAGTATGGATGTAGAAACAGCTTTTTTAAATGGAATTATTAAATCTGAAGTTTATATTTATCCTCCAGATGGTTATGAAATTGGAGATAATAAAGTTTGTAAGCTAAGAAAAGCTTTATATGGATTGAGAGAAAGTCCAAGAGATTGGTATGAATGCTATAATGAGTTTATGATGAGCATCAATTTCAAAAGATCGAACTATGATTATTGTTTGTATACAGGATGTATCGATAGTGAAAAAGTCTATATTTGTTTATATGTGGATGATATATTAATTTGTGCAGAAAATGAGCATACAATTAAAAAGGTTAAGCAAATGCTCAGTAATAGATTTCGTATGAAAGATTTAGGAAAAGTGACACAATATTTAGGAATTGATATTGATTATAAACCGGAACTAAAGAAAATGACTTTGAGTCAAAGCAAGTACATAGAAAGTTTGGCAGAAAAATATAAAATAAAGGATTCTAAGAAATATGAAACACCAATGGAACAGAATTTATCTATTGACTCTGGAGAACTAAATAATGATAATCTGAAATATAGAAATTTGATTGGAGCTCTTTTATACATAGCTAGTGGAACCCGACCAGATATTTCGTATAGTGTGAATTACCTTAGTCGTTTTCAAAATACTTATGGTGAAACACATTATAAATATGCATTACGAGTCTTGAAATATTTATATTACACTCGTGATTTAATGCTAAACTATAATTCAGAATATGATGAATGTTTTGATGCTTTTGCTGATGCTGACTGGGCAGCTGATAAAAATGATCGCAAATCAACAACTGGAATATTTTTAAGAGTATATAATAATCCAGTGTTGTGGAAAACACAGAAACAGAAAATTGTCTCGCGCGCATCAACTCACGCTGAATATTATGCATTGGCTGATTGCGTTACTGAAGTTTTACCAGTAATAGGTGTGCTTAATGATTTAGATATTGATATTAAAAAACCAATTAAAATATATGAAGATAATAGTGGTGCCATAGCTCTTTCTAAATATGGTAAATTTTGTAAAAATTCTAAGCATATTGATGTGAGCTATCATTTTATAACTGATTACGAGAAAAAAGGTATTATATGTGTAACAAAAGTAAACACTGCTGATCAATTAGCTGATATTCTAACTAAGGCGTTAGGTAAAAATAAATTTCAAAACTTAAGATATTTAATTAATGTTTATTGAGTATAGAATTTGAATTTTTTATTTTGTTATGTTGATTATAGTTGAAATGTGAATGTTTATGTTAAATATGCTAAGTTATTATTGAATGAATAGATAAATGATTAACTGTTATAATTAATTAACATATTTTAGAAATACAAAAACTCAAGGAGGTGTGAAAAGAGTTCGTTTATGTATTTATTTTTAATTGTCTATTTAATGTTGTCATGTTTGTCATTTTTGCTTTTTTCTCTTCTCGATTAAGAATGTAACTTTATAAAATTGAGTAATAAATTAATTTAACAAATAATATAAAATATCCAAGGCCTCCTACCTTAACAGAAAAATATATTAACCGATTCTTATCATATCTAAGATTAAAAATATTTAATTTTTGCATTTCAATTTTCATACAATTTAATCTTTAAATCCGAAAATAAAATAAGGAAAGGCACTAAATATTGTATATTAATAATATACTCTAGCCGAATATTCCACGGATAAAAAGACAGATTGTAGATAAATTCAACACAGACGAAGTCGCGAACAACTGCCGGTATTTTGAAATATGTCCATTCTATGTATAGAGTACTATGACACCTAGGGTACTGATTTCATTTTGGAGCAAAATTTTAAATTAACGAATTTGCTCCGACGTGGAGTTAGTTTTCTTGGTACTGGTCAACGTGTGATTCCACAAGAAAATTTATTTAGAAATAAGATCTATTGAAAATACTTTATTGGTATGAAATTCTGAAATTGTAGTAAGTTAGGCTGAAAGCTATAGACCGCATTCTCCCTCAGCTCAGACTCAAGACAGAGTTAAAACGAGACAGATTTATATGAGAACATATTTGTGTCTCTTTTTAACCTCTATCTTAAGTTTGAGTTGAGTGAGAGCATACTCTATAGATCTCAGCATTAAAGTGCATAATATCATTGATCTCATTAAGTTATAAAAAAATTGTTAAGAAAAATAAATTTCACTATATAATATATTTATATATATACTATATTAACTAGGTGTGTAAGTGCGTATAACCAATTTACACACCTAGTTCGTATACAGATACGAAGATGCAAAGAAAAATAGCTACAGAGCTATTTTTCTTTGCACCAAAATTGGCAAAATACGACAAAACTAAAGCAAAAGCAACACTCTTTGAACCGTGTTACGCTTACGGCTCATTGGTTTACAACGTGTATTGAAACTCCGAAATAATACTGAAGGAGGTGAATGTGCTCATGAAACTGAATAACTTTCCCCAAGGAACATAGGTCAAAATGTGAAATAAAAATTTGGACCTCCCATACAAAATTGACGATCAGCTGATTGATTTACTGTGGGAGGTAAAAAATTTTTCATATTTCGACCTATGTTCCTTGGGGAAAGGTGTTCAGTTTCATGAGCATATTCACCTCCATCAGTATTATTTCGGAGTTTCAATACACGTTGTTTAAATGCGAAACTGTTTTTGTATATAATGATAAAAAAGCGTGAATATAATTCGCTCCAGTCATGAGACAGTAATAACTATCCTGTGTGGCATGATTCTATTGTATTCTGTTCTACAGTGTTTCCACTTTATTTGTGTCTCAGTTATGTCTTAAAATGAGTGTCTTAATATTGGTATTTGATTCGATGCCTTAACATGGGTAGCCTAAGTATGTCATGCTCACTTGAACATTTCTGTGGTGGTGTCGTGTGGTGCGGGTTGTTACGTTCCCTCAAATATGGTTGAGCGAGGCAATGGCTGGATCATGCGTCATGCTCGTGAACGGGTGCCGCCAACGGGAATGGGTCTGCTTTGTGTCTACCCATGTTAACATGTGTTTGGTTGCGGTAGGTGTGCATTTTTGAAGCTTCTGTGTGGAAACATTGTGTGCATAGCCTAGTTATTTTTAACAATTGTAAAAAATTTTTTTTTTTAATTTTTTTTTTTTTTGAAAAGAGCAACTGCTGAGTTTCTTGCCGGCTCTTCTCAGCAGAATCTGCATTCCGAACCGGTGGTAGATTTTTGACGTTTCATAAGAGCTACAAGTTGGCCTACATGAAATAAATAAATTTTGATTTGATTTGATTTGATTTATATTGGTTTGCTTGTTTATCCATTTCTAATATTATAAATGCGAAAGTGTTTCTGATTGTTGGTTTGTTAGTTTATCCATCTCTAATATTATAAATAGAAAGTGTATTTGTTTGTGCTGTGTTCTTCAATCAGGCAGCAACGGAGCATCTTATCGACGTGATTTTTGCATGGGTTTAGTTGAGGGCTTAGAAAGTGATACAGGTTAGTTTTTATTGCAAAACTAATGGTTCCTGCGGGATTTTTTAAAATTTAATGCACCAGTAATCAATCGGTCGTTGGGACGAAATTTTGAATTATTATTAGTATAAATACAAGATATTATGTAGGGTTTTAGCGTTTTAAAAGATGTGTTCTTCTTCTTCCTCTTTATCAATTAATAGACGTCCACTGCTGGACATAAGTCTCTTGCATGGACCTCCACAGGACTCTTGCGCCGCCTGGATCCAGCGGTTCCCTGCGACTCGTTTGATGTCGTCGTACCTAGTAGGGATCTGCCAACACTGCGCTTCCCGGTGCGGGGTCGCCACTCCAGCACCTTGGGACCCCATCGACCATCAGCTCTTCGAACTATGTGCGATACAAAGATACGTTACCGTTGGCCTTTGTTTAGTTTTAGAGTAATAATTCCTGCTTGTGAAATGGTGCCTTTTAGTATTTAATTCGCAACTTGCTATGAGCCAAGCATGAGCCACATGTTTGGCTGAACTTATAAAATATCTAGACAATGTGAACGCTCTCTTGACCTTGGCTGAGGCTCATATTATAAAGCTAGATTACACGTTTTTATTCTTTGTTATTTAAATAAGTATATTGAACAAAAGTATCAAAAGAACACATTTGTGAGACAGATTTAACATTTAGTTGTTTCCGAACTTAAATTTAAGTTATCAAACTATTTTTCTTCTGTGATCGCTCTATCAAACGCATATTTGCATGAGCGAAGTTGTGGTAAATGTAGCTTATAACTTTGTGCGGTTATATATTTTGGAAGTAATTTAACATTAATTACAATGTTAAATTACTTCCAAATAATACTCCAAATAATTTAACATTGCAATGAATGTATATAAAGTGTTGATATAAAATGTAGGCTCTGGCATCCGAAAATAAGAAATCGATTGACAACTATTAGGCAGCCCTATGTAAATCCATGATAACACGTGTTCACACGGCGATAGGATCACAGAACACTACATACCAACATAATGCTGTTTTCGCAGAAATTTTTCTTTTTAAACTCAGCGCCTATAACGGGCTAGTTAGTTCTAAACCGCTTGTGTATATTAAGCATAACATTTCGTAGGACCGGCAGTATCTCTTCTCGAGGGAGTCATTGTATGTTACGAGACTAATGAGATGAGAGTATACAACTTTTAATGGTACGAATTTATATTTCTCCTGCTGCCTCAAGCTTAGTATACCTACCTACTAGCTGGGCGACCATTTCAAACAAATTGAAATAAATTAAAAAGATACAATAATTTGTATCTCTTTAATCTAATGATCTATACTTATAATAAAACTGTAACGGGACGAATTCCGTACATTAAATATATTTTGAAAATTTTATCGCTTTAGTATCGAAACTATCGAAACACAATTTTTTTGAAATTTTGTCTGTCTGTCTGTGCGTGTATCACGTGAAAACTATTGAACTGATTTAAATGCAATTTAATATAGTGATAGCTGATACTCCGGGTCAATATATAGGATAGTTTTAATCCTTAGAAACAATAACGTTCCTCCGGGATATGGATTGGATGTTAAAAATAATTGTAAAGAGGATTACAAAAAATATTTAATATTTGTAAAATATTAACTATTAAATATAAGTTTTAAATGGTTCTTATAATCTGAACCTACGAATAAATAATAAGTAAGGTAATAAGTCTAATTCAGAACAAATTCAAAAAAATTGCCCTACTTCCAACCAAAACGACGTATGGTTCAAAATACTTATTATTTATTCGTAGGTCTGAACAAATAATTTATTTTGATAAACTTAAAGAGTAGAGTTTACACGAAGCCAGTAATGCTGGCGCCAGTCTGCAGACAAGCCAGCGTTGGCCTGGCCCTTGTTGTTTAGACGAGGCCAATTATTCACGGATTTTTTCTTCTGGTGTGCACACGTTTGGAAAAAATAATGAATACGCGGCAAAGGCTGTTGAAAAAGAAATGTTTAAGGAATATCTCTGCACTATTAAGAGAAGAGTTGATTGATATATTACAAAAAAAGGGAGCGAAACGACTTTGGATAAGAAAATGGTTAAGCGATAGACCTGTAACTGGAGCTTCTGCCTTGTTGCTGAAACAACTAAGATTAGAAGATCCTTCTGAGTACAGGTTGGCGTTGCGGGTTACTGCTGAAAACTTTGATGAGTTGCTTTCGCTTATACAGAGCTCGATTCAGCGCCAAGACACTCTGATAAGAGATGCATTACCAGCAAAAATAAAATTAGAAGTAACGTTATCATTCTTAGCATCTGGAAATTCCAAATAAAACAACAAAGAACACACACCGTACGGACGTTCGCCAGTGACTGGCGAGACTCGTCTACACGTGTCCGCAACGCTGGCGCGGGGGTCGAAGGGTATGCGGGCGGAGGTCACTGGCTAGAAAAATAGACGGTCGCTCTATTCTCGCCAGTGTTGGCAGCCAGCGCTGGCTTGGCTTGAAAAACTGTTTATACAAGGCCAATACCAAGCCAGCACTGGCTGCCAGTCTTATTGGCAGCCAGTGTTGGCTCCGTGTAAAAAGCCGCAAATTTTCGTTCTGTTCAGTTTGTGTCACACGTCACCACTTTTTTCCCATGCATTAAAATTTTCGAAAAGAGTCTACGTTTCGAAACATGTAAATATTTAATGATGAATAGCTTCATAATTTAAATGTCTCTGGTACAGTCCGGCCCTGGCACGGCGTATCGTGTATCAACCTTTAAAATACTTTGCATCGTTATAAAAATATATATGCAGGTATCTTTATATCATTATTTGCATGCCATCAAAGATAACAGACGTTATTGTCAAACCTGCGAGTTCAGCTGATGTTATAGTCAAAACTCAAAGCTCTGTCGTTACCTAATCATTCCTCCGATACAGCAAGAGACTTTCAATGAATATTCAAATATGCACTATACTCTACACACACGCGCGCTGTATGACAAACACTATGTAGAGTGTGTATAAAAAGAGAACTGTTGTGGGATTGGAGGGCACCACTGTGCTTAATTACCTTCTTCGTTTAGCGGCCAATACAATAGCACAATAAATAGCGTTAGTTCACTATTTGGCCACGACTGTTCTCTTTTTGAACAGACTCTACTAGGGCAGCTACACATGCATCTCGTACAGGGAGAAACTAGAACTTTCCACGATTCATACTTGAATACTTACGTGCTTATAGCAATAATCACGCCGGTTTGTTCTCAGAAAGGATCTGATAGAAAAAGGTGTGGCACTCGGGGACTGCCGCAGTAAAGCTATTGCATAGCATTTTTTATCAACGCCATCTAGCGGCTCACCGTTAGATGGCGTTGATAAAAAATGCGCCATCTAGCGGCTCACCGTAGAGGAGTCGCGTGTCAGGTTATTTTCGTTACGGAATTTCTGGATTCGGTCTCCACGCTGGCCCGCGATAGAAGCTATGCAATAGCTTAAAAGGATCTTCGGAAGAAAGGATCTTTAAATTGGATCTTAAGTGTCTTTACACTGGCTGCGATACATAAAACCATTCCAAGATTAATATTTCACGTGCGTGCGCCAATGTGCTTACAAGTTGACGTAGAAGTTTTCTGAGTCAAAGACCGAAACAAATTGTTACTTTGGCGTTCTTAGTCCAAGGTTTGGACTTTCTAAAGATTTTCTAAGTTAAGCGAGCGCTAGAACGACCTGTGACTTACTTACTATGGCTATGAGTTTAATGGACATGACGGCTGTAATACCTATCCTACTCTACTATTATAATAAATGCGTAAGGATGTATGGATGGATGTTTGTTACTTAATCACGACTGTTTGGCAAAGAGTTAGATTATAGTCTGGAAAAACATGTAGGCTACAATTTATTCCGAAAAATTAAAGAGTTCTCGCAGGAATTAAAAACTTTAATTGACGCGGACGAAGTCACGGGCGTCATTTAGTAAAACATAAGATACTTGAGACACTATACAAATGTCGTATACGTAGATTTGCCCTATCGGCAATAGAGCAATGCCAATATAATATTATGGAATACGACATAAATTAGTATTGGCAGGTTGGAATTCCTGGCAGCGACCCAAGTGCACCGGGTCGAATATCTAAAGCAAATATTGTAGAAATAAGTCGGTGTAAGGAGGTGCAAGGATAATGATTATGTACAGTCACACAGTTGATTTGCAGCGTACTTAGTAAAATAACTTCAAAAAGACGTGTGGCACTCGGGGACTGTCGCGGTAAAGCTATTGCATAGCATTTTTTATCAACGCCATCTAGCGGTGAGAGGAGTCCCGTGTCAGGTTATATTCGTTACGGAATTTCTGGATTCGGTCTCCACACTCAAGGCCCGCGATAGAAGCTATGCAATAGCTTAAAAAAATTACTCGGAGAAACGCAACGCCGTTAATGCGCGAGAAAACATTTCAAGCTCCTCCACTATCACTTAAAGTTTCTTAATAGTTGAAGCATACTATAAAGGAACCAGTAATACGGCGCTCGTTTCTTTGCTAAACTTAATTGCTCTGCCCAATTGGGCTCCATAGATGCTTTGTGTCTCATTTTTACTGTAATTTTATCTACACTACTGTTATAAAGAGGAAAGATTTGTATTTTTGTGTGTATGTTTGTAATGAATAAACACAAACACTATTGGACCGATTTGGCTGAAATTTAAAATGAAGATAAAATAACAACAAAAACAACCTTGGATTAAAACATAGGCTACTTTTTATCCCGAAAAAAATTAGAGTTCCCGCGGGAACGAAGTCGCAAGCATCAGCTAGTATAATATAAATCAGAAAAAATAATTGTAATGTAATGTGGTATGTAACAAATAAATAAATACAAATCTTTAAAATAGTGTCAAATATAGATTATTTATCGCTCATAATTCAATTGCATAATTTTTTCGCTCATAATTTTGAGGCATCCATAATAGAGCTACGTGTGTGACTGAATCAAACATGGCAGGTCGAAAGGCAAATGCTCAATCATACAAGCTTGGCAAGTTGCCAGATTTATTAGGTCAAATATGTCCAACATAAAAATTCTTTTCAAAAAACCGACTTCAAACGCCACTACAAAGTATAAAAATAATTTTATTTTGTACACGTTTGTTGAAGTCGGGCGGGCGTAAATAGAAACGATGAAATCGATGCGCGACGCTTATCTTAAAGTGACATATAAAAGACACGCTTATTGAAATCGGGCGAGCATCGCCCGATTCTGTATACATCATCCTATTATCCTATTTCCTATTAATATTATAAATGTGAAAGTTTGTATGTTTGTAACTCAATTACCTCGCAAGGACTGAACCGATTTGGTTGGCACAGAGATAGATTATATTCTGGAATAGGACATAGTCTACTTTTTATCCTGGGAAATAAGAGAATTCCCGCGGGAATAAAACACCTTAATCCACGCGAATGAAGTCGCAGGTATCATCTAGTGAATAAATAATAAAGAATTAGCGTATGAAATAGATAAGCCGTACGAATCGCAAATGAGAAAAAAGATACAAAACTCACCCGCCAAAATATTTCTCCGCACAGTCCAGTAACTTGTTTAGGTAAGAAAGGTGAATGAGCCAGAGTAGACATAACAGCTGTATATTATTAGGTCAAGGTCAGAACTGTGGAGGCTATCACACTGTGGAGCTTTTGGGACGGAAAAGGATTTTCCTTGCGGATTATTGTTTATGTTCCTTAAACAATCGAGTAACAATCCTCACTATTCTTACTTTCCTTATTATCCTTGCTATCCTTACAAATCCTTACTAATATTATAAATGCGAAAGTGTGTTTGTTTGTTGGTTTGTCCTTCAATCACGCTGTAACAAAGCTTATGGATCGAAATGATTTTTGTCATGGGTATACTTGAGGACTTAGAGAGTAACATAGGCAGCAGCATAAAAAAAAAGGTTTTTATCTTGTAGTAATAGTATTGTATCGGGTTCGATCGAATTGTATGACTTGTTTACCCTACCATATCTTGAAAGAGAACTGATGATTTTTCAATGGCTGAAAAGGATTACATCAAACGTAGCAATTTTTTTTTATTCTCGTATAAAATAAGTATTAAGCAAAAAGAATAGCTTTTATTCTGAAAAAAGGATAGCACTATTACGGAGTTCCTATGGATTTTTTAAAATTATAAATCAACTTGACAAAGTCGTGGGCATCAGCTGGGTATGCATTATTATTTTTTTGTGCTGAATACTTTTTATCCCGGAAAATCAAAGAGTTCCCGCGGTATTTTAAAAACTATATCCACGCGGATGAAGATAGTAATAAATAATGTTGAATATCCTATCCATATGGCAGTCAATTTTGTTCCAATATTGTTGGAATTGATCTTTTAAGGTAGGAAGGTATAAAACCTTTGGCACCTAAACGCGTAAAGTGGCCAACGATTCGTTTAACACATTTGGCTCGGATCGAGCAATTCATTCTTTAATATTTATTTTTCAGTAGGCTGCATTTCAAAATTGAACGCTGTACTGTTGCTACGTTGATTTTTTTATACAAAAATCCTTTGAAAGTCTATTCATACTCGTACTATCCAGCTATATTATCCATCTTGTTCTTCAATGTCAACCGAGAAGCTATATATATCTACAGCTTTCACAGTGAACCACCTATATTGAGCCTATAATATACACCATACTAAATGCGAAAGTGAGTCTGTCTGTCGGTTATCACGCCGCTGAACCGCTTTCGATACAATTTGGTAAGGAGGTAGCTTGTATCCTAAGGAAAGAAATAGTACATTTTTTATCCCGGATTATAGAATTTCTATAGCTTTTTTAAAAACTTAACTCCACATTGAAGCTGCAAAGTTGCAGGCTTTTAAGAAATTTCATTGAAAATTACAAATAGTACCTAAATCTAAGTTACTAAAAAAAATTATAATAAACAGTGGGGTAAATTATAATAACAAAACGTACTTACTATAATTTAATATCACAGAGGATACCTAATTTTGGTTGTTTGCAGTAAAAACCTGACAGAATTTCTCAATAAGGAAACTCTTATAGGATAATTTGGGTAAAAATGAAGCGATAAAGTTAAGGACAATAGCGCTAAGTCGTCCTCGTCACAGGTATAGTATTCGGCAGGACAGCGTTACTAGAGCGGGTGCGAGAGTAGGGTAGAAGGCGGCTTGGAGGGGTTGGGCGGGCAGCCGCGGCTTCATGCGATGCCGGCGAAGCCTCCACGACATTCGCGCGTCCGCTATCGAAGCGCACCCACGCCCGCGCTCGGTACGCCCTGGTTACGTAACGCGGCGAAGTAGCCGACATCTGTTGAGTGCGGCGGCACCGCTCGCGCACGCTTGCTCCACCGCTGACCATCCGCGTGCACCCGTCATGTCTCTCACCGCGACCACCGTGGCTCGGCCCGACGCCGAGCCGGACGCCGCGTGCACGCACCCACCAGGCGACACGTAAAGGAGATGTAGACCCGCGATCATCAATGCAACTGCCATTCATCCTGCCAGTTAATTTTAAATTTTACGAATAGAATAAAGTAGTGCTTTCGCTTAAGTGAACTTTGTGATGTAAAGAGATTAAGACTGATTTTATTTTACACGCGTGCCGGACGTTTAAATTCGGGCGCGTAAACATCTAAGACTGCAATTGCTGTTTTATCGCAAGTGCCATTGCTAAATAAGCTTTCACTGCCGCCTCAGCCTTCCATTATGTGTTAAGTTAACGATACGACTTTATTCAGCAGTAGGAAGCATCCCGGCTTAGGAGAGGTTAGAGGTCAAGGACGCTTGGATATTCACCAAAATTCGCGATAATATAAGCTCGTGGGTGCTGTGGTGGCGTCAACGACATCTTCGGATGGGCGCACCGCAGACCCCTAAACAAATAGATGAAGATGATTGCGTGCCTCACGTGGCCATAGTTGATGAGACACGGCAGCAGCAAGAACGCAAGCTGGAGCGTCGACGAGCACAGAGCGGCCCGCGGCGGCGTGGCCTTGACAACGAACTGGAAGGCGAGCGCCGTCGACCGCGCCGGAAACCTAGGAAGAGGTTTGTTCCCCACTCACTTTGTTATTGCACCATTGCACTAACTTATGATGATGTACTCGGCGTAAATTGTTTTATAAACTTCTTAGTTAAAGTATTTTTAAAGCAAAACTTTTATTGAGTCAACAAAAAAATCAGCAAACTTCAAGATTTACATTATTTTTTAAGGTAGAGACTTTAATTTGGGATTACATGTTGTACACGGCTTATTTTATATATTATGAAAAATTAAATAGTTTTATGAAGCTTAGCGATTTCTGTTTTTTATGTAAAATCAATGCCAAACTCCTTAAAATATTATGGCATACTTTTTTAACTTCAGGATTTTGTTTATAAGTTTGAGACAACCTATTACCTCGTTTAAGTTGTTGAATCTAACTTAAAAAACAAAAGTTACTTTTCACTATAATTTTGACTCTATAATTTTGAATTTGTGACTCTACCTAACTGAAAACTTTAATAACAATAACAATATATGCAGTTATAAGACAATGCCTACCCTTTTGTAATTTGTCTTTTAACATAACCACATGGCTATTTTATATTTTGTATAATCCAGTAAGTAATTGTAATTATTAATTTAGACTTTACTAAAAAAAACGTTGATAAAAAGTTATTTCCATGTAAAAATAAGTTCAAGATTGGAAAAGGAATTGAGAATAACAATTAAAAAAATATTGTTTTGAGAGCGCTAAATTCCAAATTATTTTTTAGGTCTAATTGCTCCAAATCTACATTAATTATTCTTTTTTTTGAATAAAGTTTTGTTGGATATCTACCATCATATGTCACTAAAAAGTAAATAAACTAATAAATTAATAGTTATTATTAACTAAATAATTATATCATCCATTGTAAAATTTATATAAACTTCTCATTTTCTTTTTAATTTTAGGTGAGGTTTTAATACTATAACTATGATTTAAAAAATAACGTAAATGTGCATAATAAGCCGAACGTAGGGTGCACTCGTACATATGACTCATGTAGTCAGTTTACATTTGGATGTTTTATGCAGTTATTACCTGTTACTGTTACATAAACCAATAAACAATTAGAAAGTTAACGATGAAAAGCTAGTTAAAGCGAGTTGGTGAAATCGGGCCCTATTTACTTGAAAGAAGCTGTTCTTTTCTTAAATTCATTCCAAGTCACTGGTTAACTTAATCGTGCTTACATAACGCAGTAAAGAAGGGAAAAGTTATTCATTTTTACGTTGCGCGTTATAAATAAAATATGCGGTGTCGGTCTGCGTGTGAATAGGAGGCCTAATTTGTCGACCGATTTAGTCCTGCGGCTTTTTTGACATTGAACATTGCCCGACCTAAAAGTGTGGCGGTAAAACTTCACCTTGGACTTGCGAAATACAAGGAATGCCGCCCGACCTGAGTCATATCGATCTTGAGTACTGAACGTGACCCACTCGGAGTCAAATTTCAGATCTCGATGTTACTATATAAATATCAACAGCTTGCATTTACCCGTGAACTGTTCCGCATAGACGTTTTTATTGTGGAAACTCTTTATTTTCTGGGGAAAACCATCGTATTTTCTAGGCAAGCAAGCTATCTCTATTTAAAATTACGTAAAGATGCAGCAGTGAAAACTTGTAAGTTTTTAACATAAAAAATGAATACTATGTTCCAATCAGTGTTATCCTTGTGTTATCCATAGTTCATCAATAGAGTTCAGTATTCAATAGTCTGCATTCAGACTTCAGCGTTCACTGTAAATATACTGTTTTTTTGACCGCCTTTATATGAAATATAGTTTCATATAAAGGCGGTCAAAAATTGGCTATTCAATTATAGGCGGTCAAAAGGTATTGACTACTAGATGATATCCGCGATTTCGTTTGCGTGGATTAAGGTTTTTTAGATTCCCGCAGGAACTTTCTTATTTTCCGGGATGTAATAGGAAAAGTAGCCTATGTGCTATTCTAGTCTATAATGTATCTATGCGCCAAATTTCAGTCAAATCGGTTCAGGCGTTGCGGCGTGATTGAGTAACAAACATACATCCAAACCTTCGCATTTTTTTAATATTAAAATAGGAATTAATCAGCGAATGAATATATCGATGGAATTAATAGGATGATTTTGATTACAACTATGACTACTTGTATTTACTTATTCTATTTCTTATCTACAGGCCTTTGAATATAAATCTATACTAATGTTATAAAGAGGAAAGATTTGTATGTGAGTATGTTTGTAACGAATTGGCTCAAAAAGCACTGGACCGATTTGGCTGAAATTAAAAATGAAGATAGACTATACCTTGAATTAAAATATAGGCTACTTTTTATGCCGAAAAAAATCATAGACGCGAGTATCAGCTCGTAATTATTAAAATAGAATTGACGAAGTCGTTTTCTTAAGCTTTCGTAGCGCTTCGTAGCATTTCGTAGCGCTTGGCATATTGCTGTCATGGGAGCGCATTGAGATTAAGATCGAGATAACTGGCCCAGCCTTTAAAGGAAGTTAAACAAGCCGCGAAGTGTCATGGGACATCATAAAATCTTGTACCCCATTTCGCTCAATCACATGTGTAATAAGCGTTTTATCACCCCATTCCTTCGTCCTTCATTTAACTTCTTGTTCAGTCTCAATCGGAATTTCAGTAAAACGACCCCGTATTTAGCAATAGAAGCCATAAATGCGATATTTCTTAAGTTCTTAAAATTCGAACGAGTTCTTTCAAAATCGAGTTCCACTTGCGTATTCACAACAAGCGGCTCATATGGAGCGTGCTGGTACTTCCCAAGCAAATTAAACCAAAGGCCAGTTCAGACGGAGCAGCAAGTTATTTATGCAAGGATATTTAAAAACGGCTTAATTTGTATCCAGCATTTTTATTATCGAGAAGAGAGACAGCAGCAACATTAGCAGCTCTATTCAAAAAGGATTTACTAAAATAACCGCAGAGCAGTGGTGGCAGTGTTTGTTGGTGTGTCTATCCTTGGTAAATAGTCTGTCTCCGTACACTACGGGATTTCCCCCAGTGTACGTGACTGGTGTAAATAATGAGTTAACACAGACCGAGCCGGAACTAATTTGTACAAATGGAATGTTATTATTTGAATGACGCAGGTTTTATAGCGTTCCGAATTAAGCTTATTGTATTTTTTGTTTGCACTACCGCACTCAATAATTAATTTTTATAAAAAATTGAAACGACGATAGAAGCGACTAAAAATGGAAAAATAAAAGATAAATCTTTTTAGTATTATTAACTAAGCTCCTAAACTAATGTAAGTAACTAATTTTGAGTCGGCGACAAACTTTTTTAGAAGGATAACTACGAGCTTTATCTTTTTAAGCATAGCAGATTGCTTAACTAAGAGCTGTATTTTAAGCTTGGCTGCAACGACGAAAAAAGGCTAATATTTTTGTTTTTTAAAATAATGTTTTTTTATTTTTTATTCCATGACAAGAAAGCACTTGACTGCGTTCTCGTCTGATGGTAAGTGACGATGCAGTCGAAGATGGTAGCAGACTTACTGGGAAGGGGTAATATGAGTGTAAATGCAACCCATACCCCTAATCGGTTTCTACACGCCAAAAAAAGTGTTTATAAATTAAAAAGGCCCTCCGTAGTCATTGTGTGTATTTTATTCCAACTTCAAATAAAATAAAATAAATAGGTCAAGTGCATTGAACTCACTGGGTTACGGGTGCAGGATTACCGTAAACGGCAGGTCTTAAAGGTCGCGAACATGACATGAAAAACATTTCGAGGCTAATGCTCGCATATAATATTATAAGCTTACTGATGCCCGCATCTTTGTCTGCGTTTGTCTCTTGATTTTCCGGGAAAAAAGTAGCCTATGTCACTCTCCAGGTCCTGATCTAATCTATACCAATCGTCAAAATCACGTGGATTGACGATTGGATCCAAATTTTGATAATGTTTCAGATGTTCTTAAACGCGTAAAAAATAATTATTCGCTAATAAAATTATTATGCTACTAGCTGTTGGCCGCGACTTCGTCCGCGTCAACTTCTGTTATTATGATCGCGATTAAGAAGTTTTTAAAATAATATATTTTAAATAAGGATAATTTTCCCCGTTTTTGCAACATTTTTCACTGATGCTTCGCTCCTATTGGTCGCAGCGTGATGTTATATAACCTAAAGCCTATCTCGATAAATGAACTATCCAAAACAAAAAGAATTTTTCAATTCGAACCAGTAGTTCCTGAGATTAGCGTGTTCAAACAAACAAACTCTTCAGCTTTATATATTAGTATAGATACATACTGTGCTTCTCTGCTACATTGCCAGAATAAGGTTAAAAAACCTACTTACTGATATATGATATAACATAATATTATTGCAAAGAACTAGCCAAGCATGGCCAGTTTCCATCTGGCGTATATCGTAACATATGTTATACTAGAAGTTCGATGCACTTGACCTATTTTCCTCAATAGAAATACTATGCCAATGTGGGAATTGGATTTTCTCGTACGTTTGGAGGAGACTAGCTCCTGTTATTCTAGTCGCTGGAATTTACAAATTTAAGGAGCATCTTTTAAATATATAAAAGCAAAAGTGATTGATTGACTGAATGACTGACAGATTGATCTATCAATGTACAACTCAAACTACTGGACGGGTTAGGCTGTCTTTTGGCATACTTGGCGTAGGTATCCGCTAAGAAAGGATTTTTGAAAATTCAACCCTTCAGGACATAAAATAGAGGTTTGAAAAATAGAATTTAACGTAAGTTGCGGGTAAAAGGCAGTCAGTCTATAAAATAGAACAGAATAGTGTAGAATGATTTTTTTTCTAATAAACTTTTACAAAGTGCTTTTGAATCGGGAAATTCTACCATTGGTTCGGAATGCCGTTCCTGCCGAGAAATATAAATTGCTAGATAATTCTCGCGACTTCGTTCGCAAGGGTTAAGGTTTTTTATTCCCACAGGAACTCTCTTATTTCCCGGGGTAAAAAGCATGTGCTGTTTCAGACTATAATCTATCTCTGTGCCAAATTTCAGCCAAATCAGTTCAGTCGTTGCGACGTGATTGAGTAACAAACATACAAACTTACGTATTTATAATATTAATAGGATTATTATTTCCATACTTAATATTATTTGTTGACTTAATCTTAAATCACGCTATATTGAGTTGTTGCGTGATTTAAGAAAAAATACGAAAAAAGATCAAAAAGTCACAAAGCTTTATTACAAATCTTCGTGACTCTTTGCATCGATATAGATGAGGACCTGAAAAGTGACATAATATTATGTTACTTTTCCAGAAAAACAAAGGCGCGGGCTTGTTATTTTTAAAAGAGAGACCGCCGATTTCCGTTCGGTTCTTCTCGGTTGGAACGGCATTCCGAACCAGTGGTAGATTCATTTGACGATTCGAAAGCAATTTGTAAAAGTTTATTTGAATAAAAAATTATTCTATTCTATTGTTCAAAAACTAGTTCCAACAGGATGAAGTCATGGACAAAAGCTCGAATAATAATTAAATGGGATTGTATACATTGCAGTTCACCTGGAAAATCTAGTTTACGAGACAAAGGTGCTGAAGTTTTGAGCATTCAACGATTATACTCATTTCCTCTGATCGTTTGGTCATTGGTGAAATGTATTTAGTTACTTAGTTTTTGTAGCTACGAGAAAATTTATGCTCGGTTGCATGCGTGATACCGGATATAGATTTTTTGTCGAGTGGGCCAAATGAAATAGTAAAATTAGCACTATGCCTGATTACTTCATCCGCATGGACATAAAAAAAATCCGTGGGAAGTTTTTATTATTACGGTATATATATAAATATGATTTTATTGTTTATTTTTCTTATTTTAAGCTTTTCATCATTTTAGTATTGGCTTTTATAGATAAACTAGCTGCTGCCCGTGACTTATCTAGTTTTTAACAATCCTACGTGTATTTAAAAATTTTTGATTGTCCAGAACACAGGTCCAGAATGAAAAGTAGCCTTCGGTACGGCTCTCGTCGGTTGACCTATCCCGGATAAACCTTATTGTTTATCAGGATAAAAACTATATGTTGATCCGGGGTATCAGCTACCACTATACCAAATCGCACGCAATGGAAGCCCTCAAATATGGATAATTTTCCCCATTTTTGCAACATTTTTTACTGATATTGCAGCGTGATGTTATATAGCCTAAAGCCTTCCTCGATAAATGGACTATCCAACACAAAAAGAATTTTTCAATTCGAACTAGTAGTTCATAAGATTAGCGCGTTCAAATAAACAAACTCTTCAGCTTTATAATATTAAATATAGATAAATGTTAGTGTGTATTATAACTTAACGGTATTATAACGGCGTTATAGGTAAATAACGCAGTTAAGTTTCGGTGCTACTATTGAATTTCTTGTTGGAGAAATGCAAAATACCTCAATAACAGCAAAGCCGACCGTTTCGTTCCATAGTCGTTCTTTGGTGTTTGATCTACTTTCTTCCAGCTATTTACAATAAGAATAAACTTTGCATCAGCTACTTTACAACTTATCATAGCCAAAGAACTATCAATTCGTAAAAACCCCCCACCAAACGTGGTCCTTAATCGCCTACAAAATAGAACTCCTATTAATTATATTATTTACTAGCTTTTGCCCCCGCGACTTCGTCCGCGTGGAATTAGATTTTGGGGTGGAATTTTCAACAATTGTGACACACGTACTTTTTTATTTTTAACTGAAAGCTCAAATACCAACTTTGATGGAAACAGCTTGAAAAATGACGGAGTTTCATATAAACTTCCATCCCCTATTTAAACCCCTTAGGGGTGGAATTTCCAATAATCCTTTCTTAGTGTGCACCTACGTCATAAAAGGAACCAACTGTAAAAATTTCAAGTTTCTAACTTCAGTAGTTTAGGCTGTGCATTGATATCTCAGTCAGTCAGTCAGTCAGGACTTTGAATTTTATATATATAATATAGATTATTATGTATAACGTTGTCCTTGTGCCGCTCGATTTACGTATAGTGTTATATTTTTGTATGAAGTGTCGAGGGTGTGTTAGAGCTATCACAAGTCTTTAGTGTCACCACATCACTCTATAATCGATCGTTGTTGCCATGGTACATGCTGCATAGAATAGAAATTCAGTTCGCCCGTAAAGTAGCAAAAAGTTAAATAGAACTTGAACAAAGGAAACTTTTGCCCTCCCGGCCCAGACCTATTTTAGATAAAGCAAATTGGTCTTTATTATAAAAGAAATGTTAAGGTGCTATAGCCAGCAATGCTGAATTCGATTCGTACTCTTCTACTGAAATAGCAGTGAATACATCTTCTACACATCTATAGATACAAATAAAATTGAAGTGTCTGTTTATAATATCAAAATAACAGCTTTTTACTAATTGCTTATGTAAGTAGATATAGTACTTATAACAAAAAAATAATTTTTAAAGTTTTTGTCTGTCTGTCTATCTGTCTGTCTGTCTGTCTGCGTGTTTGTTTGTTGCCGCTAATCTCGGGAACGGCTGGACCGATTTTGAAGGGATTTTCACTGGTAGATAATGTATGCAATTAGTAAAAAGCTGTTATTTTGATACTTCAATTTTATTTATATGTATAGAAGATGTATAGATGTATATAGAGATAGATGTATATTTGTTTAGGGTCAAATATTGCATGCTGAATTGCACTTCTCGAATCCCATTGCGTTTGGGCTTGATTGATTCACCTTAACAAGTAGGTACTCTAGTCCTAGACGATATTTACAGTTTGAGCTGGAAAAGGACTATAGAAAGTCTGTAATAACTTTTTATTACGCATCGAGTTTGGGTTCATTTTTTATAGATAAGATTTATTTATAGATTGTAACACCGGCTAATTTCCTAAACGCCAACTAGATTGCGCCACTGGTTAGCTGCCTCGCGCTATGATCATAGCCGTGGACCATCCTTATACAGGCCGACCACCCGATGGAAAATCGTTCTCGTCAAGTTCTCCATAATGTAGTCACTCCGTGATACAATCTACTCGCACTACTGCGACGTCGTGGCATACGTAGCTTCCACCTTGATGGGACTATGTTGAAAGCGACCCCAGCAGTACACACAAAATACTTGTGGTAAAGATTCCGCTTCCACCCTTGTTGGGACGGACATTTTGAAAGCAAGTACTTTGTCCTAGCATTTAACTAGTCTAACACTTTATCTGTGTATATTCTGTAATAAACCCGTACCAAAGACGTCACGCGTTTTCTTTTAAATCTTCGCCCCTACAAGATTTATTTATTCATTTCAATAAATTTGTTACAGCTTTACTCCTTAATTATTACTACAAAAAATGATTCGTCTTGACAAGTACTCTGGTCCTACATAATATTCAGGGTCTGATGATGTAGCCAGGTACTAAAAGCTTGTTTTTTAAAAATATTTCTGAAAACACATGTTCAATAATTTGTTTGTTTTATAATAGGCATTAAGTACCAATTTCATCATCAATAATTAAATGTTTAACAGATTAATAAATTTTCAATAATTTGCTTATTTTATAATAGGTATTAAGTGCCAATTACACCATCAATAATTAAATGTTTAACAGATTAATAAAACATTGATAGATTTTCAATGAAAAAACAGTCAGAACGTCAAAACTTTTTCGGTTAAACGTTACTCGGCGATGGTGTAAGAGTAAGCCAAGAAGCAGCAGTACGTTGGTGTTTTTAGTCATGCTCATGAAATTTTTAGCTTCTGTGGAGCTACCTATGAGTTGCAAAAGCTTTGAGGCCTTCAATAGAAGGGGCGGATAAAAGTCCTATTGTAGTTTTGAAGGAACACAGCGTTTGGAAGCAGTTGCATTATGAATGCAGTTTTTTTTGCAGCTGTTATTAAATTTTCCTGCAGTTCTAGTACAAGTTAGCCCTTGACAGCGATCTCATCTGATGGTAAGTGACGATCTGAGATGTTAGTAGTCTAAAATGGTAGAGGGCTATGTTGAAAGGGGTATGGCAGTGTAATTTACACCGTACCGGAACGCTAATTCGCTTGACGGTGAGATGGTAACTAGCTACGGCTAGAACAGACCAGATTCGCGAGGTTTTTAATTCCCGCGGGGACTCTCTTATTTTCCGGGATAAAGAAGGCTATGTATTATTTTAGACCTATTTTTTACGCAACAGATCAGCTTGGCTGTCCAGCGGTAAATGCAGCCAGTATTCTTGACACCGTTCCACGCGTTCATGATTTGTACAGTAATTAGGTTCAAACTGCAAAAAAATCGGTTCGGTCGTTGTGGCGTGATTTAATAACAGATATCAATCCTGTTAGCGAAATATTGAAATACGGGTAGTAAAGATATACAACTTTAATGTATTGCAGGTAGTTTGACTTTGTTGACGTCGTAGGCGTCCGTTTGGCGCCGCGCGCCGTGGGTATAAATACAGCAGGTTAGACGTTATTAATTCAGTCTCTTCCAGAGACTCATACAGCTATTGGATGCTCCCGCGTCTGGGTCGTTGTATTTGATTGATGGGTGGTGATAGCAATCACACCCTGATCGAATATATATTGCCTTGAGGTTTAGATGAGTGTATTTGATTAAATACCTACTTAGATATGTTTGATAGTTACCCTCACGTTCAGATGGTGGTTTGTCTGACGTGTTGTGGTTAAATAGATTAGATGTGAGGACAAGGGCCGTTATAGGGGCGGTTGGAGACGGCTTTAGGTAGGGTTTTAGCGATTTTGTGTTTATAATCCATGCATCCAAACTTTCGCATTTATAATATTAAATAGCATAACCGTACTACTTCGGTTTAAAAGGTTTTTTCATCGCCTTCTGTATGTGCCGATGTGTAGATTTTGCCTTGTATTTACGCAAACTCGATTACTGCACCGATAGAAAATATAATAGCATATGGAAGCACTAAAAGTGATCCAACATGTGTTGTCACTATACTTAGATATACGAGTAGATTTGGTTATATTAAGTCAAATATTCTTAGACATTTCACCGCGGTTAATTACCTACCTCATTTGGTAACAGAAGAGCTGGCTCATTTTTTACGCAACGGACCAGCCTGGCTATCCAGCGCGGAAATGCAGCCAGTAATCTTGGCACCATTCCATGTGTGCAAGATTTGTAAAGTAATTAGATTCATTTAGCAGTAAGTTTAAAATTTTCTTTAATGTTTTCTTTTCAATATACCACTTGCTGCAACTGCTGTCACCGCTGTACATTCCTCTATAATTTCACCTTACTCACTTTCAAGGGAAGCTGGAAGAAATTTTTAAGCTATTGCATAGCTTCTATCGCGGGCCAGCGCGCAGCTTGGAGACCAAATCCAGAAATTCCGTAACGAAAATAACCTGACACGGGACTCCTCTACGGTGAGTCGCTAGATGGCACATTTTTTATCAACGCCGTCTAGCAGTGAGCCGCTAGATGGCGTTGATAAAAAATGCTATGCAATAGCTTTACCCCGGCAGTCCCCGAGTGCCACACGTCTTTTTTTTATTTTAGAGATAAGCTTCACCTATGTCTACTTCTTCTAATTTAATATGTTGTCTTGTAATTCCTTATATGTACATAAAAAATAAAATAAGATTCCGTGCCTCGGATTGAACGTAAACCATCAGCCCTGCACCTGATTTCTCTGGTCGTATCAGATTTCCGTCCCATTGGACTATGAGAGTGAGGGAATAGTGCATCTGCGTTTGTGCATTATAATATCTTCCACGCAGATGGCTAATTTCTGAGGAGGTTGGCCGCCGTGACTGGATTCGTTATGGAGGACATTTTTATTATTACCTTGCATATGAGATTATGTGATGTAAGGTCACTTTCAGAGGCTTCATAAAGTTTCCTCATACGTACTTGTTTGAGGATTGAATTGAGATAGTTCAACGGGATGATAATAATTGAATTTGTTTGAGTCTTGTTTGAGTCGTTTAATTATTATAGTTAGGGGTTCTTTTTTAATTTGTATTTTAATCGTGTCACGGTTGCGCTCGGCTTCCATCACAACTAATGGAAATGGGAACGTGCCCACCTAAAAATGCCTATTCATTACTTTGATGAGCTTTTTGTTGTTCATAGTAGAGTTTATTTATTTATTTATTTATTTATTTATTTATTTATTTATTTATTTATACAACTTTATTGCATGAAAACAAGAACAAAATACGTAAGTAAATAAACAGTGTAACACAAAAGGTGACCTTATCACTGATAGTGATCTCTTCCAGGCAACCTGTACGAGAGAACTTAATGTAAGTGAGAGACGGGGATCGCAATAAATACATAGGATTATATTATATTATTACATAATTATAAAAATACTATAATAAATACAAAATATACTAAAAACATAATATACATATATACAGTTTAGTTGAACTCGGTCGTTTTTCTAAATGATTGTTTTGATTAATTTAACCGCTTCATCATTCACGGTTCACTGCTGGGTGCAGGTCTCAGAGAAGGGTTATAGCCATAGTTAGGGTACCCAATCCTCTCTTGCAGCGGGAAATTTTACCTTATTATAAATCTCATAGGAAATCAGAAATTCTACACGGACGAAGTCGCGGGCGCCCGCTCGTATTAAAATAAACAGTTCCAGGATTTCATTCGGAAGAAATGTAGGTTAATTTTATTATGAAGTAAATTAACAGTAACAGTAAATAGGAAGGAAAGTGTATTAATTCCTAGCTAGCGTCAGTTACAATTATTTTGTGTTCGCATGTATTTGTTTCAGTAAATAGTTTCAATGCAACGTAAAAAGTTATATCTTTTTAAATGTTGGGAAATTGTTTCTCATTTTTATTGCTGCCTTTTTTTACAAGTTTTTATTTAGCTTGCAATATATTATGTATGTATGTGTGTATGAAATAATAATAAAAACGTTTATTTTATGTAAGTATACAAAAATATTAGTTAAATACCCAATTCTCCTACCGTAAATAATTTTATTATTACCAGGACAAAACCTCTGAATATATAATGTTATGTTGCGCCAGATGTTATCATATATTATAATATTGTTATTATATGTATGTATGTATGTTTAGGTTAAATCTTGCAAGCTGAATTAGAACAATTTCCCGGTTTCTGTTTGAGCTAAAATTTTGCATGTATACAAATAAATCGGATGACAATGCAATATTATTGTGACATGAAGCTGGTCTGAAAAAGAGACTTTAAGAATTTTGTGAGCCCATCGAGTTTGGTCTTTTTTGATTTTTCTTGTCAAGTATCTAATCCTAGATGATATCCAGGGTCTGATGATGGAGCTGGAAGGTTGCTACAGAAATTCCCTTTTATCCGGGAAAAACAAAAGGTTCTCGCGAGATTATTTAAAACCTAAATCCATACAGACAAAGTTAGTCACACTATCACTAATATTATAAAGGCGAAAGTTTGCATGTGTATGTGTGTGTGTGTGTATGTTTGTTACTCCTCCACGCCACAACAAATGAACAGATTTGGTTGAAATAGCTCTTACCCAGGATTAAAACATAGGCTACATTTTATCCCGGAAAATTACAGAGTTCCCATGGGAATTTAAAAACCTTGATCCACGCGGGCGAAGTCGCGGGCATCGTCTAGTAGGTTATAATTATTATACCGATTATACTCGCATACGAAGGGTCTGTTTCTAAAAAGCGTCGAAAAAATACGTTTCTAGTAGGGGAGCCCTAATTTGTAATTTATTTTTATTATTTGTTATATGTTTGTTATAAAAGCGGCAACAGAAATACACATTCTCTGAAAATTTCAAGTGTCTACCGATTACGGATCATGAGATACAGCCCGCTGACAGACAGACGGACGGACGGAGGCTTAGTAATAGGGTCCCGTTGGCACCGTTTGGGTACGGAACCATAAAAAGCATGGATTTGACTCGCTCTAGCAATTGACCATTTGCACAACATAATATTGTTATTCAAGTTTTTAAAAGAGCTTCCAAGTTTCTCGCTCGTTCTTCTCGGTTGGAATGACATTCCGATCGAGTGGTAGATTCACTAGATTCATTAGACAATTTGAAAGCACTTTGACTTTGCATAAGTTTGAGTCAATAACATTTATATTCTACTAGCTGATGCCAGCGACTTCGTTCGCGTGGATTGAGGTTTTTTTGGTTTCCCGCAGGAACTCTCTTATTTTCCGGGATAAAAAGTAGCTTATGTGCTATTTCAGTCTATAATCTATCTCTGTGCCAAATTTCATCCAAATTGATTCAGTCGTGATTGAGTAACAAACTTCCATACATCTATCCATCCAAACTTCTAAGTCTCAAAAAGATAACTTGAAAAATATTTTGAAGAATGAAGGACTATCATACAAACATTCAACCCCTATTTAACCCCTTGGGGGGTGGAATTAAAAAAAATTGTGAAATACGTACTTTTTTGTTTTCCATTTAAAGCCTAAATACGAATTTCATGGGTATAACTTGAAAAATGACGGAGTTTCATACAAACTTTAACCCCCCTTTTTACCCCCTTGGGGGGAGAATTTTCGAAAAATGTAAAATACGTAATTCTTTATTTTTGATCAAGAGCCAAAATATCAAGTTTCATAAACATAACTTGAAAAATAACTTGAAGAACGAAGGACTATCATACAAACATTCAACCCCTATTTAACCCCTTAGGGGGTAGAATTTTTTAAAAGTGTGAAACACTTACTTTTTTGTTTTCAATTTAAAGCCTAAATACCGAATTTTATGGGTATAGCTTGAAAAATGACGGAGTTTCATACAAACTTTAACCCCCCTTTTTACCCCCTTGGGGGGAGAATTTAAAAAAAATGTAAAATACGTAATTCTTTATTTTTAATCAAGAGCCAAAATATCAAGTTTCATAAACGTAACTTGAAAAATAACTTGAAGAACGAAGGACTATTATACAAACATTCAACCCCTATTTAACCCCTTAGGGGGTAGAATTTTTAAAAACTGTGAAACACGTACTTTTTTGTTTTCAATTTAAAGCCTAAATACCGAATTTCATGAGTATAACTCGAAAAATGACGGAGTTTCATACAAACTTTAACCCCCCTTTTTACCCCCTTGGGGGGCGAATTTCGAAAAATCCTTTCTTAGTGCTCGCCTACGTCATAAAAGGAACCTACTGTCAAAATTTCAAGTTTCTAACTTCAGTGGTTTAGGCTGTGCGTTGATCGTCAGTCAGTCAGTCAGTCAGTCAGTCAGTCAGTCAGTCAGTCAGGACAAGCCTTTTTATATATTTATATTCTATTTAAGGTGGAAGTGCTGACTCGAGTGTGCCGAGTGCCCAGCGATTAAGGGTGGAATCATATTTGTGCGCATTGATTCGCATTTAATCCATATAATAGTGCCATTTTGTATGAATTCGGCCTTTCGCATCGATTCGGCTTTCGCATTGTTTGTACCTCAAATCCTCATAAGTGTAACTCTAAACGGATGCGCACGCTTTTTTTTTCGATGACAAGATAGTCCTTGACAGCGATCTCACCTGATGGTAAGTGACGATGCAGTCTAAGATGGTAGCGGGCTAATGTGGAGGGGGTATGGCAGTGTACATTCAACCCATACCCCTAATCGGTTTCTACACGCCATCGTGCCGGAACGCTAAATCGCATAGCGGCACGTCTTTGACGGTAGGGTGGGAACTAGCCACCTCCCACCAGCCAAAGGCAAACCAGACAAACGCATGTGAAAAGTTCTTGCTCAAGTAGTGGCAACTAGAGAAGTATCGATATATCGCTGAAATCTAGACAATAGATGTACTGCGCATAAGCGTGACTGAAATCATACGAAAAAATTCGAATTGACGCGCATAGGTATGATTCCAAACTGAGTGGAGTGGGATATTAGCATGACCTGAACTAAAGATTTTAGACTTGATTCGTGGTTTACTGACATAATTGTTATAAAATACTACGAGTACGTATCACGGTAATTATTTTAGTTGGGATTGTCGATATTTCGATCCAATTGCATAGACCGTGGTCACGACGAGACTGCGGTGTTGCGAGACGTCAAGTTGAAGCTGTCATGGGTAGAATCTATCTGCCCGCCTTGATCTTTTCGGAGGAACGTCATTTAAACGACGACTCGCAACACCGCAGCCTCGTCATGACAACGGTCCATGCAATTGGATCGAAATATCGACAATCCCAACTAAAATAATTACCGTGGTACGTACTCGTAGTATTTTATAACAATAATTATAGCATGACATAATTTTCATCTTACTCATGTTAATTTTTAGGCCCACCTGTTGAGCAAAATCTGCTGATGTCATTGAGTATTGTATTAAGGTATCTCAAAGTCTCTACAATAACGACTTTATTATTAGGATAAACGGTTGAGTGATGAACTCGCCTTTTACTACATAATATGTTGACCGGCCGTTTCAATTCAGACATCCTTTAAAAAATAAAAGTATAACACGACCATATCCGAGAATTTGTCGTTTGCTGCAGTATTGAGCGGATTTGAACAACGGAGCAACGATGAATTTTATTGGTTATGTTTTTATTCAGTTTATCCTATGTATTAATCGTATGTTTTTATCGTTTTGCCAAGTTTCGATCGTTGTCATCAATACTTTCTATTTTTCTATCCATTTGTGTTCTTTATCAATTTTTACTCGAACTACAAGGGTTATGATTCTAGTAGTCTATGTACGTATGTTTGCATTTTCGTATTCCACTGTGCCTGAGCCGATTTTGATAAACGAAGTGTCAACCGATTATTATGGTCGGGGTGAACAAAATCAATATGACGGATGTGAGATCCGATTTTCAGTAGTCGGGTTACAGTTTCTAAACTTTTCTCTTGTTTAAAGCACTTTTTGTAATTTTAAATTGAAGAAAAAAATTTAGTGTTTATTTTTGATATTCAATATAGGATTTAGTTTTAAACTAGGGTAAAGATGCCGAATATGAGATACCATTTACATATTCGGCCATAAAAAATAAGTTATTGCCTTAATGACTTTGAAAATTATTTATATTCGATAAATATTTAATGAAGTTTATCCTTGAAAGACCGTTTAGTGCTAGGTATAATAGATTTTTTGTTATATCAGATAATATTAGAAAAGTCAGAAATTACGTCTCAGGGAAATGGTCTCCTATTATGAGATACCAAGGGTTTTTAATATGAGATAGTATAGATTTAGAGAAAAAGAAAAGAAATCAATTCAAAAGAACTTTTTATTGGCAATATTTATTAATCTACAACATCGTACTACTAAATAAAAAGGTTTTAGTAACAACTTAATAATATATTGTCATGTGCTTGTGCCAAGTGCTTGATGTTCTTCAGATGTAGATGTAACCCTTAAAATCGTTAGTCCAGCTTTACAATATTTTTCTATTTTTGCTTCTAAATATTCAGAAAAAGCTGGAGGTCTTCCCATGAACCTTGGAAAATACTTTTGCATTAGCATCTTTTTTGACATAACGTTCTAGGATACTCTTAGGAACATCGAAAGTTTTGACGCTATTAGGTAACGTATTTGTTTGCTTTGCACTGCACTCACGGCCCATATGATGGCATCGTGGTCCTAGGACTTCTTTGATCTAGAAAAAGAGGTTTTTAAATAGTCGTATTTCTATACATCCTAATATGAGATATCTCATTTAAGGAGCCCCCACGTGTCTCATATTAGGAAAACACCCAAATTTAAAAACTAGGCTGCCTATTATTTCTTGACGAAGAAAATACAACTAAACTGCAAATGCATTGTAAAATTAATCATATAACTGATACAATGACTGTAAATTTAAATCATTTAGTGTGACTATAAAGTTGTAACATACCTCGTTAATATTTGGTGTCAAAAATCGGGTTTTGTGGTTTCGTAAAAATCCGCACGTACACAATCTGACTTCGCCTCGAACTGGGAAGCACCAACACATGTTTCGGTCTGTTGCCACGTGGCTTCTGGTGACAGTATCGCCAAATAGCTGCGGCGATAAGTTTCGCCAAAACCTAACTATCTCATATTTGGCAACCATCTCATATTCGGCATCCTTACCCTATATAAATTTTATTGGTTTTCTAATATATAAGATATGTAATAATAATACTTAATATAATATAAAACTAAATACTAAATTAAAACTAAAACGTAAATAACAAAAATAAAAGCTAAATATAAAAAATATCATCTAAACCACTGGAACGAGGAAAAGTGCCCAGAACGCTGGCTGCGTTACCCCGCTGAATGGCCAAACTTATATGCTGGCCGAGGTAACTTCCAGCCTTCCGGTCACCAGTGGACTCTATGAGAGTTTTAAACTACATTAAATTAAATTTAAATTTAGTTAATTTTTCTTTTAAAGAATATTAGCCAAGCTGAACTTGACTTATATTCTCCTCTCCCCTCCAAATAAGCGGAAAGCTTGTGTTAGGAGTGGGTACGACAATAGTGCAACGGGTGGGGCTTGAACCTGCGACCTTTCACTTTTCAGTCAGTTTCAGTTAAATTAAATTAAAGAAATAGAAAAAAAGTGTTTCCTCGGTCCAAAGTATGTCCAAAATATCAACCGTGCGTGTGTTATGTTAAATATTATAAAAAAGCTTTCTGCCCTACTACGCCACGAGTGTTACTATTACGTGATAACACGTGAGCGAAAAACTTAGACCGTCAAAATTTATACTCCTACTAATATTTATTATTATAATAGCGCAAGTGAGTCGCTTTGTTGGCATGTCCTTCAATCACGCATCGACGCAGCAACAGATTATGACGACCTCCCTGGCGCAGTGGTGAGCGCTGTGGTCTTATAACTGGGAGGTCTCGGGTTCGATTCTCGGCGGGGGCAATTTAGGAATTTATAATTTCTAAATTGTCTCTGGTCTGGTCTGGTGGGAGGCTTTGGCCGTGGCTAGTTACTACCCTACCGTCAAAGACGTGCCGCCAAGCGATTTAGCGTTCCGGCACGATGGCGTGTAGAAGCCGATTAGGGGTATGGGTTGAATTTACACTGCTATACCCCTTCCAAGTTAGCCCGCTACCATCTTAGACTTCATCGTCACTTACCATCAGGTGAGATCGCAGTCAAGGGCTATCTTGTCATCGAAAAAAAAAAAAAAAGATCGGTGTGACATTTTGCATGGATGTAGTCTCATGGTCCCAAGGATCTTTTTTTGTGCTTGACAACAATCAATGATGGAAAGCATTGATGAGGTCTAGGCTGGAGTACACTTGCCTAGAAAATGCCTAGTCACTCATGTTTTGAAGGTAGTCAGATTATACGTGGCCGAAAACACAGACGCTAGAAGTGCGTTCTATACCTTAGCCGTTCGTTTCAGAAACGTTGAATAAGCATTTTATACCTATCCCACGAGTGGATCTGGAGAATGATAGGTATAGCCAATTTTTTTATCCCGGAAAAAAGGTACTCGCAGATATTTGGAAAAACCTAAATTCACGCAGACAAATTCGCGGTTGAAGCTAGCAAGGTAATAACTTATTTATATAGCAAAATCTGCTAAATATTTACTTTTGATTTTAAATTTTTCTATCTAGTATTTTCATAACTGTTTGTTTGTTATTTACGTTATTTGTCGCTGGACCACACTAATATTTTATGTGATCATTTACAAATTTTATGTTATAGCTTCTATGTCTAGCTTGACTTGTTAATTTTACTCAATAATGTTGTATACACTTACTAGGGGTTGTTATTTGGGTCTTGATAAGCTGTATGCTTGTATGTACGAGTATTTTGTATACTTTTTAGTTTCAACCTTTTTTGTGGGCCTGCTTGAAATATAAAAATAGTATAAAAATAATAACTTTCATAGTATTCCTGCAATCTTCACAGGTTTACTAACTAGCGACATGGATGATTATTCCTTCGAGCATTTTTCTGGCCTCCTAACTAAAACGACGGAAACTCTGTTTTCTAATTAGAAATTAGCGTGATGAGAACCATAATGTTTTTTAACATTAAACATAAAAATATCATTAAACTTTTTTATTAGACAATATTTTGTATTTTTCAGAACTGCGAAACATTTTGTAGAAATACTTAAATAAGATTGAAGTGTATGGTTGTGCCTTATTCTAGGCCCTCGTGCATAGATTTAGTATTGTTAGTCGCTACTCGCCTTATGTGTGTATATGTATGTGTGTTTGAGCTTTGTGGTGTGGGTGTGTGTTTGTATTCGATGATTACGGTATAAGCTAATTTTTTTTAAAGTGATTTACATAACTAAAATATTTTTATCTTATTATATTATTATTTAGGTAATTCAAGGTAAAAAGACTGATTGTAATACAAGAAATATTATGGTTTAAACTTTAATCGCACGTAAAGAGTTTTAGTAATTATTTCGTGAGTTGGCAAGCTTGTGTTTCATACAATGTCTTTGGATGTAAGAGTTTTAAAGAATTTGTGTACTAAATATTCGATTTTATGGATATCTTGTACGACAGACGAGTGTCTGTGAATGTTTCGTTTAAGTGAAATCATCTAACTGAAGGATTTAAGGCAGTTTCCCTTCAGGCCTTAGGTATAATTTTTAAGCTATTGCATAGCTTCTATCGCGGGCCTTGAGCATGGAGACCGAATCCAGAAATTCCGTAACGAAAAAAAACTAAGGCTCGACGGGAACACGGACTCCTCTCACCGCTAGATGGCGTTAATAAAAAATGCCATCCAATGGCTTTACCGTGGCAGTCCCCGAGTGCCACACGTATTTTTTCAATCCTACTTTTACCAATATACTAATATATGTAACTCGGTAGACCAACGATATTATCAGATGGGTCCCAGGGAGTCGCTGGATAGAGGTGGTGCAAGATAAAGAAATGTATGAAAGAGACACTGGACGGCTGTAAGAAGAAAGAAGAAGAAAGAAGATATCATAAATCTTTTACAAGCTACTGGAATAATGTGAACCGGTCATTATGTCTCTAATTCCGTTTAATCGACTGTCACGCTGCCGTACCGCCCCGTACAAAACATAGTCCCATTGGAGACGATTGTTCTTTATTCTTCCGTTGTTCACCTTTAATGGATATTCCATTAATAATGTTAAATGAATGTATGCTTTAACTCAAAGCATTAGAGTTCTTTTACCAATGTCCCTTTATTTGAATATTACCAAGAATTCTCGCATCGCCGCTGGCGGGTGATAAATGTGCGATTTAAGCTGCGAAAAATTCAAAGTTAACTCCTCGACGTCACTTGTATTAGGGGTCTTTAGAAGAAACAACTTATGATTCGTAAATGAGGTGAGATGATAATTTCATTTTATTTTGCTTCATTTTAGTATATCGTTTTTACGCACTTCAGATATCAGAAATCTGCAGTAGAATTTTCACGGGAACCGTGAGGCTGGCTATTTTAAAAAGTTCTTTACAAGAATAATTCCACAAACCTATGCTCCTTTGCTGCCTGAATATGCTATTCGCTGTTGATGGGCTATTCAAAAACTTTTGTAACTTTTTATTTTTATAAAGCTCTGACAGATAAGATCTTATGTTAGGTTAAGAAATAAAATGGCTCTGACAGACACTCAAATAGTCGGACAGATGCTTTTAAGTGGGTTGAGTGCATGAAGCATGAAGCTTCCTTTGTAAATATTTGAACACGTTTAACTTTGAAACTACTAGTACATAATATTTTTACAGAAACCTACCAAACCATAATACACGTAATATAATTTTTAGAGCATGGTGTGTTTACGACGATTCATTGATTTTGATGGTTAACATCATAGGGTCAGTTTAGGTAGCCATCGCGCTGCAAGCGAAGTGGCTATTTATGCTACAACTTTGGTTACCCTAAATCCAGGCGAACAAGGTCGCGGGCATCAACTAGTCATCCTATCTTATTAATTATATATTTTAACTAGCTCTAACCCGCGGCTTCGCTCACGTTAGGTTCGATTTTTTAAACCCCTATTTAACCCTCTTGGGGTTGAAATTTTTAAAAATTCTTTCATGGCGCATGCCTACGTCCTAACAACTACCTGTATGCCAAATTTCAGCTCGATCGGTCCAGTGGTTAGAGCTGTGCGTTGATAGATCAGTCAGTCAGTCACCTTTGTCTTTTTTATATTTAGATTAATTAGATTAATATAATAAATGCGAAAGTTTAGATGTATGAATGGATGGATGTTTGTTACTCCTATAAGTCCAACAAATAAACCAATTTGGCTGAAATTACAAATGAAAATAGCTCATACCTTGAAATAACACATACTACATTTTATGCTAGAAAATTAAATAGTACCGGCGGGAATTACAAAACCAAAACCTTCATCCACGCGAACGGAGTTGCGATGATGCCAGAGTCTCTCTCTAGTCCGATCATAAAACCCCGAAGGCTGTGAAACCTGTCGATTGCATTCATGATACGATAAGAGCCTGCGCACACACAAGACAAAAAAAATCAAAAAAATAATAATAATATAGTTATCTAGCTGAATTGTTCCGGCTATTCTATAGGCTAATATATATATGCAAACTTGATGAATTGTCCCAAAATATAAAAAACCACAGTGTAATGTGTGTAAATGAATAAAATGTGTGATAGGAAGTTGACGATAATCTATACTTAATATTATAAAGCTGAAGAGTTTGTTTGTTTGAACGCGCTAAACTCAGGAACTACTGGTTCTAATTGAAAAAATCTGTTTGTGTTGGATAGTCCATTTATCGAGGAAGGCTTTAGTCTATATAACATCACGCTGATCATAATAACAGAAATTAACGCTGATGAAGTCGCATGCAACAGCTAGTAGAAAATAAATTGAAAGCACAAGCGCCAGAAATTGGTATTAGTTAAGCTTTTCAGTCGTAAAATTACCTTTAATCAATTTCTGGCATGTCACTGTTTCTGAAGTTTTATATTTACCTTTTTGACGAACTCTAATATTCTATTATAGTTCTTGGTTGTTCGCCTCTGACCACTTCCACCTAGGCTCCTGACAAGCACGCACACCAACACAATGTGCACATGCACATTGCGTAACACACCCCCACAAGTAAAACACTAGTAAAGCTCACGCGTCCTTGTGAATTACAAGAACTATACCTACCTATTAATATCATCGTCGCGTTGATTAAGGCCCAAGACACGGAGTTGCCCGCGAAATTCAAATTTAATTTGGTTTTTCGCCATTTATAAACGAATACGACAAAGTAGGCTTATGGTATTCAAATTGCGCCAATGGCAGTATCATCTTCACAGGTTTATATACTACTCTTTACGTAAAAGTATCCACTTTAAGAAATTAATCAAAATAATGACTAATTTGTGAGTATCTCACGTCAAACTCATTATTTTGACTAATTTCTTAAACTGGATACTTTCACGTTAAGATTAGTATATAAACCTGTGAAGATGATACTGCCATTGACGCAATTTGAATACCATAAGCCTACTTTGTCGTATTAGTTTACAAATTGCGAAGAACCAAATTAAATTTGAATTTCGCGGGCAGACCCATCTCTTGGGCCTTAAACTAACTTATCGAAAAGTAAAATTGAAAGCTATCACGAATTTTTGTAATAACAAAGTTTAAAACTAAATAGCAAGTAAATAAGTGATGTCTTCGTAATTAAGTTAGTATTAAGTAGGATAAGTTAATTTGGTTAAGTATCTACTTTATGCTATATGTTACGATGGGGTTGGCGTGCCAGCTGGTAAAAACCCCAAAAAAAAGATTAAAAAATAATTAAAAATGAATTAATACTAGAATTAAAACGAAATTAAATTATAACTTCACCGAAAACAATAAATAACAAAGTAGTACAAGATCTAAATAGTTTTTTTTTCTACGTCAGTATGTACAAGTATACCTCAGGACCGATTCGCGTGATTTGCGTGTTTGAATCGATACAGGAAGGCTCAACTTCAAACGTAAAATATGTTTATACCTACTTTGTTGTGAAGGAAGGAAAAAATCATGATAGAACCGCATGCCTGAGAGTTCTCTGAAATGTTCTTAAATGTGAATTCTGCTATTCTGCAGTGCGGAGTAATAGAATTGACAGTATTCCCATAGTCCACCACGCTGGCCAAATGCGGAGTCCGTACTTGGCCAGAGTTAGTGTGGACTGTGTGTGGACAAGTGGTAGACTGTGGGCTAAATATGCTTCTCATACTAAGTCGAGACTCATGCCCAGTGGACCGGCGATGGGTTGAGATTCAAGCCTCAATAGCCCAACGGTTAAAGGTGTGGACTGAAAACTGAAAGGTCGCAGGTTCAAACCCCACCGGTGCACTATTGTCGTTTCCCACTCCTAGCACAAGCTTTTCGCTTATTTGGAGGGGAGAGGAGAATATAAGTCAAGTTCAGCTCGGCTAATATTGTTTAAAAAAATTATGATTATAATATTGATGTGGTAATTAATTAATCTTATTCAATTTTCCTAAATCTGCAATTTCCTAAAAGAGTTCTCCATAACGTTCTCAAAGGTATGCCAGTATGCATTGGGTCTGCGTGGTGGACTATAAGGGTTATAGGGTTATAGTCTCCTCTCAGAGAAGGGTTATAGGCTATAGCCTATAACCCTTCTCTGAGAGGAGACTGCGCTTAGTAGTGAGCAGTTCATGGGTTACTTATGATGATGATATTTTTCAGTTTTCACTTTTCTTCGCTCTTTTTGAAATGCTTGTAAAATGCCTTTGACTACTGTAACTCACCTGTTTATCAGGGTAAGGAGAAAGGCTTTCACTTTGTGTTAGCATAGCTTTTCTTTTCACATCTACAGAGTAGGTACTCCGAGCAGAAATTCAATAAGTCTACCTGGTTCGTAGCAAATGGAAATTGTTATTCTTTGTATTGTTTTCAGCATTTTTTCAAAGTGTCCAGTTAGTCTATTTTTAAAAGTTTCATCAACAGTATTCATTGAATTACTAATGAAAAAGATAAAGAAAGATAAAAGATATGGTGCCCAAAACATTGGGGCTTAGCCTTTGGGCTAAATAAGTGTATAGAAGTTGGTTTAATTTTTTTAAATTGTAGCTTGTGTATAGTACCTATAGAGGTGTTATATTTTATCCCTCGAGAATCTAGTTTGTCAGTAGTGTGCGCGAACTGGATATATCGGTATTTCGTATTAAAATGATTTCTCCAGCGGATTGCAACTTTTTTACTGGGTTACCCACTCGTTACTTGAGTTTAACTGCCTCGTCGTTAGCAAGTTCGACTGCAGGTGACGATATCTCGGGTTCGATTCCCGGGTCGGGCCAAAAAATGTATTGGGTTTTTCTGTCAAGAAATTCTCACTACTAGCCCGGAGTAAGGAAGTTGGCGGTGAGTCATCCCGTGCTTCGGAGAGCACGTAAAGCTGTCGGTCCTGCCTCTGATCTCTCTCCGGTCGTATCAGATTTCCATCCCATCAGACTATGAGAGTGAGGGAATAGAGAGTGCATCTGTGTTTGCGCCTATAATATACCTCGCGCAGATGGCTAATCTCTGTGGAGATTGGCCGCCGTGGCTGGATTCAGTCGGGAGGACATTATTATAACTGGAGAAATTGGATGTTTTTAAGTATGTGAGGTTTAGGTATATTTTAAAGACATAATATTCCTTTTCCCTTCCAAATATTCTTCTTATTTGTGCCAGGAGTCAATACGATAATAGAGCTTCGCTTGAGGTTTAACCTACGTCTATCCGGATTTCAATCTACTTCTTGGGCGTTCAGCTATAGCTGTAGACTTACTACAGTAAGTAGATTGAAACCTCATGAAAGGACCGCCACAGAACCTGATTTTGTGACACTTGTATCGAGTGGCTGTCAAATGACCGAGATCGTCCATCACAACACAATTTAAAATGAAACACGTTTTTATTCTAGCTTAGTATTAAAACCTTTCCCAAGCCAAAACTAATATTGCTTGGTTATGATATAGGTATTTTTTGTAATCTGGTTTTCCTGTTAGTCGATGAAATTGAAGCTTCAACGAGTACGTCGTGTTCGTTTTAATATTGCGATCATATTGCAATATCTCGTCGGTCAGTAAGCTGAACGTAATACGCAACTCAATTTTGTTAGGTTTCTACACCAATGTACACAAATAAATAAAATTGAACTGCCTGGATTGAGAAGCATTGGTTATAGAAGCGTCTTATGAAAGGTATTATCGAGATAAACATCACGTGTTTATAAACTATTATACTTATTTTACTTACTTTACTATTACATTGTTATATACTTATTTTAGACTTGATTCGTGCAAATATAAACTAAAGATTTTAGACTTGATTCGTGGTTTACTGACATAATTGTTATAAAATACTACGAGTACGTACCACGGTAATTATTTATTAAATAACGTTATTTAAATGACGTTCCTCCGAAAAGATCAAGAAGGCGGGTAGATAGATTCTACCCATGACATTGACGTCTTGCAACACCGCAGTCTCGTTTTGACCACGGTCCATGCAATTGGATCGAAATATCGACAATCCCAACTAAAATAATTACTGTGGTACGTACTCGTAGTATTTTATAACAATTATGTTAGCGCAAATATATTTTAACTTGCGACATTACGAACTTCTACTTTTTTAAATGTTTTTAAATAATAATTTTACCAAGGGAAATTGAGTAGGTAAGTGGGAAATCACATATGTAGTTTCCAGCAAGGGTCGGCTTGCTATATAGTCTAGACAGCAAGGAGACATTTATTTATGAAACAAGCATTGTTTGGTAGACAGTCTGTGTCCCTTTAAGGCGTGGTTTATACAGACCTAGCTTTTGCCCGCGACTTCGTCCGCGTGATTAAGGTCATTTTCCTTGCCATCAAAAAACCCGTTCAATACAAAATGTATGAGAAAATGAAATTTATTCATAATTTTTTTTTTCGTGAATTTTTCAGATATTTTAAATTTATTCTGCTATTCGGGACGGAGATAAATATAACAAACCAAAAACTTCTACTACTACTTCTACTGTACTACTGTGTTCTGTTCTAAAGTGTTTCTACTTTATTTGTGTCTCGGTCATGTCTTAAAATGAGTATTTTAATGTTGATACTCAATTCGATGTCTTAACTCTTAGCATGGGTGGCCTAAGTATGTCATTCTCTCTTTAACATTTCTTTGGTGGTGTCTTGTGGTGCGGGTTGTTACGTTCCCTCAAATATGGTTGAGCGAAGCAATGGCTGGATCATGCGTCATGCTCTTGAACGGGTGCCACCAACGGGAATGGGTCTGCTTTGTCTTCCCATGTTGACATGTGTTGGATTATATGTATTGCATTTTTGAAGTTTCACTGTGAAAGCACTGTATACTTAGCTTAGTTTCGTTACTTATTGTAAAAATTTCTTGCCGGTTCTTCTCAGCAGAATCTGCATTCCGAACCGGTGGTAAATTTATGACGTGTCATAAGTGCTACAAGTAGCCTACATGAAATAAATAAATTTTGAATTTTGAATTTTGAAACATAAGTATAGATGTAACTGTGTTGACATTCGTAAGGGCTTTTGTAAGTCTGAATCGAAGAAATAATAAACAATACAATACAAGCTTCTACTCCGCAAAAAGCGTGCAAAAAGTAGTGCAGTGTGTATAGTATGTATAAAGTTAACTGTTGTATATACCTACAAGGTCGTTCGTATAAGCGAATGACCTTGTAATAAATAGTAAGGCTCTTGTTCTGTAGGGTTAGTATAAGATTTAACTCGATTTATCGTATTCGTATTCGATCACATTAACGTCAAATTAAATTGAACCATAACAGCATTCAATTAGCGCTTAATATCGCATATGCACGTTTACGTATAAGGATACGCTCCAAATTAAAATCGGTTGTACTGAATTTGTGACTTTGATGATTGAAACTGATACATTTAAGCTTCATTTGACTTTGACGCTAATGTCTTTGAATACAAATACGATCAACGGAATTAAATCTTATACTAAAGTCACTGTTATAGGAATCGAGCTGAGCGTAGAGGCTCGTAGCAACACCGTAGCACAGTATGATCACATTATGCATGTATTTAGCGCAGTGTATGTTTGAGACTGTTTAATGTTCCTACATAATTAGTAAAATAACTTTTCTCAATAATATATTAAAGTATGTTATAACATACATAACCGCCTCTGACTGGAAGACCATATGGAAGGGGAGGGAGTCGCACGGACGCTTTTTCAAAGCTCTTAATGAAGCTCACGTGGATAAAAAAGCGTCCGTGCAACGGCTGCGCTTCGGTGACCTCTTTGGGGAAACCTAAGATTTCGTGCGTGTGATACAAGATCAGGTGGTTAAGACGCGGAATTACTGAAAGTACATCCTGAAGGATGGCACTACCGACATTTGTCGAGCTTCTCGCCATCCCGCTTAGTTACTCATGCATGTGCTCTCGGGATGTTCGGCTCTTTCTAACACTGAATATCTGCACAGATACAACCAAGCGGCTAAAATCGTTCACTAAGCTTGCTTTGAAGTACGGTCTCCTAGCTGAGTGTGAGTAAAGTAAATCGTCGTCCCGGGGTAAAGAAAATGTTGGTAGTTACAGTTCCTTCTCTTCTCTTAAGAGTAGAACCATAATTCGACTAACGACCGGAAACACAGCAACGACCTGGCATCTACAAAATAAACTAAAAGAATTACCCACTTTAAGCTTGTATTAATTGAGTTGTAACTTTAAGGAATAGTGTGTAAGATGATTTTTTTGCACAGCACTGCCTCATCCTTATTAATTTGGTAAATGTGAAAGTGTGTTTGTTTATGGATTTGTCTTTGAATGACGTCGCAACAGAGCAACGAATCGAAGTGATTATTGTATGGGTGCAGGGTGTATCCTACACCCATACAAAAAATCACTTCTAGTTGAGGACTTCGAGTGATAGCCGACGTCACTCGAAGTCCTTTCATCCCAGCAGAATTGAGGGTTTCCGCGGGATTTTTAGAAACCTAACTCCACGCGAACGAGTTCGCGGGCATTAGATAGTATCGAATAAAAAGTACTGTAAAATCCGAAACACTAACAATAATGAAAAATTCGGCTTTACAATGCCGAACACATATCACAGCCTATCTCTAAATTAATTAAAACAATACCATCGACTTACACGCAGTAATAAATTGAAAACGAAAAAACTATTTGTTTTTTTGTTTTCAATTTATTACTGTGATACTGTGTATACCTGTAAATAAGTATTAGGTAATTTTGTATACTTCCTGCTTCGAGCCAAGAGTATATAAACACTACGTTAACTACGTTTTAACTTCTTGAAGTTCTTGAGTACATACTTAATTTACATATTACGAGTACATTATATATTATTATTCATCAAGGATTATAAAATAATTCAAAAAACTTATCTAAAATTCTAAATCAAAAGCAGAGGTCAGTGCCTTATTTCGGTCTGTCATTGTGGTAGCCAGTATCAGTGTTTAGGCGGCCGACTGGTGTGAATGGCGGTCCACATGCTTTTTCTTAATACTTCTGCCTCTGACATAAATCAGAGCCTATTTTATCTTAAGGTATTATTTCAACAGGCCCCCATGCTGTCACGTATCGCATTCTTATTGTTATCCATCATGATAAAAAGGGGGTTGTAACAGGCTATTTTAGGCTAAAGGAACTCTGCAATAAAACTGCGCAATTAAGCTAATCATCTAGTATATACCTAATTACTAACCTAATTTATGTAATCCTCACAAGGTACGGAACCCTCGGTGCACGAGTATAACTCGCACTTGGCCGTTTTATTAACTTTGAAGCGTGGACTATCAGCCCATTTTGCGGTATTTTAATCGTTTTCTCTTCAAATTCGATTCAGATAGACGACGCTCTAATCAATTTACGTTGCTCTATCATGATGTTCTGAATTCCGATCAGTGTTGTTTTTGTCGTAATTGAAAAGGTATTTGGACGTTCTTCTTTGCAACTTTGTAACTAATCTAAGATAATACAGCGTACAGGGTGCTATTTTGGAAAAGGTGAGTTAGGAACAGTTCGATCGAAAGAAAGTTCTTTTTGCAATCAGAGAAATTTGGTAACAAGAACCAGTTTTTTTTAAAGGGATGACAAAATATTAGTCCTTGATTGCGAACTCACCTGATGGTAAGTGACGATGCAGTCTAAGGTGGCAACGGGCTAACTCCGAAGGGTAATGGCACTGTACATTCAACCCATACCCCTAATTGGTTTTTACGCGTCATCGTGCCGGAACGCTAAATCGCTTGGCGGCACGATGACGGTAGGTGGTAAATGGCCACGGCCAAAGCCTCCCACCAGACAAAATATGACCAGTTTTAATTATGATGTATTTATTTTACTAGAATGTATCACGATAATACGTTAAAGCCGCGTGTCATATTTACGTGACCACTAAAGCACTTATCGTGGTTCGTACTTGTATAATACATCGTAATTACGAAACAAGTCTTAAGATATGTTTTTTTCTTTTGGTTTTAGTTCTACTGTATATTTTCAAGTTAACTAAACTATGCTTAACGGGAACCTTATGAGGAAAACCCTAATGTTAACGATACCCTTGGCACAGTTAACGGTGACATGAAAAGTTTTTTAAGCTATTGCATAGCTTCTATCGCGGGCCTTGAGCGTGGAGACCGAATCCAGAAATTCCGTAACGAAAATAGCCTGACACGGGACTCCTCTACGGTGAGCCGCTAGATGGCGTTGATAAAAAATGCTATGCAATAGCTTTACCGCGGCAGTCCCCGAGTGCCACACGTCTTTTTTTTTAAAGATTATATTAGTCAAGCTGAAGTTGACTAATATCCTCCTACCTCCTCCAAATGGAAGGCTTGTGCTAGGAGTGGGTATGACAATAGTGCAACGGGTGGGGTTCGAACCTGCTACCTTTAAGTTTTCAGTCCGCACCTTTAACCGTTGGGCTATTGAGGCTTATTAGGTTAGGTTGTCGATTTTAGTGTTCAGGCAATCGGCATGCTATATACCTAATATGCTAGATATCAAAATGTTGTAAATGCTGTTTTTTAAGAGGCATAATCGGTGGTTTAACGAGTATGCCTCTTATATCCTATATATATATAATATATCCTTTCTAATATTAGGTATAAATGCGAAAGTATGTTTTTTTGTTGGTTTGTCCATCAATCACGCTGCAACAGAGTTACGGATCGACGTGATTTTTTATGGATATAGTTGAGAACCTGAAGAGTGACATAGGCTACTAAACTTTTTATCCCGGAAAATGATTGAAGAACAAAACAACAAACAAACACACTTTTGTATTTATAATACTAGTAAGGATAAAGATGAACTCATATGTTTACTTTTTAAAATCAACGTAACTGAAATTTTACTATAATACTTATAGGTTTTATTCATAATATTACAAGCAAGAAGTTTAAAAATTGGACAAAATGTCACCTGGACCAATTGACTGACACCTCTTTCATAAAAATCGGTCTAGTAGTTTAGGCGCTTCGGTGGATAGATAGGTAGTAGAGATACAAGCTTGTATACAAACATACATACATACATATACTGCTAATATCATAACCCGTTCTTTTAACTTTAGCTTGGTTGGGTAAAAATTGCTTGTTTTAGTTTCCGTGATTCGAACGTTTTCAAAGCGGCTCGTGCCGGCACACCATCAATGCAAGGTCACTGTGGCATGCGAAACTGTTTATGTTACATTTAATTTACTTGCGCAGACCATTTGTGAAACGGCTGGTTTGAAAGCGAATAAAGTTATTGAAGTTCATTTGTTCCAGTAGAGCGCTACAGCAATGTGATAGTGATATAGATGAAGGAATGAATGCACTTTTTTGAATACTTCTGCTTCGAAATTAGTTTTTAAAAATCCCGCGAGAATTCTTTGTTTTTTTTTTTTGGGATAAAAAATAGCCTATGCCACGTTCCCAAAAATAACTATGTAAGAAATCAAGTCCTGATTAGAAGTGAGGTTATAAAGCTTCGGTTTATTGCTTTTTCTGGGTATAAAAAATAGCCTATAGGCCACTCTGTACGTTTCCAAAAATAACTGTATAGAAATCAAGCGAAGCTAGTTTGCGATAGAGAGGCAATTCAAGTTGAATGGA